>OZ005685.1:12619698-14023662 GCA_963930675.1 Gnaphalium uliginosum | reverse complement strand
GAACGAATAAATGTGGAAATGAAATGAGATGAAGATCCCGTGCGGCCTGTGTATGTAATTTCTGTCTATTTTTGACTACTTGACACGCCTTGACCAGTTGACCACGGGTCTTTGTATTCTCTTTTCGTGTAATAATATTTGTATTCTGGAGTAGCATTTATTAGACTAGTCTTAGAATTATTTTTTACGTTTCTTTTTGTAAATTGGATTCGAAGAAAGTATGAAGGTAAACGAATGGTCGTGGTTTAGTTTGCTTTGAATTTTTGTATGGAACCCAACCAATACCCTTCCTCCAAATCCCAATTTTTGTATGGAACCAAACTCAAACTATGATTCGACTATGTTCGTGGTTTAGTTTGGTTTGATTATATCTTTGTATGGAACCAAACCCAAACTATGTTCGTGGTTTAGTTTAGTTTTGTTTTAAGAGTTCGAAACTCTTTGATTCGACTTAAATCGGAATTAAATTGATTTTTCTCAAAATTTGATTTACTTTTAATTCATTCGATTATCAGCCTTACCGTAAGAAACGTCAGTTCTACATTTTTGAGTTTGACCTAGGACACAAACTTAGAAGTAGGAGTCTTTAATATTATGTTTGAAACCGTTTAATCAGAATATCTAACCAAATTAAAACCGGTTTAAAACCAAACCGAATTTGAAAAACGATTTTTGGATCGATTAAAATCGAAACTGAATTCAATATTTAATTTTCAGTTCGATTTTCGATTTTGAATTTTTCGAATTAGGGTTAAATTGAATTCAAATTAATAAATATATTAACTTTTAATATATATGCTATTTTTTGAATCCAGCTTAAGACTTAAAGAGTTTAGCGTTTTGAAAACTTAAAAAACTTAGTTATCATGTGTTTGTAAAAAACAGTTGTTTTGTTTCGACTTTGAATTTCACGTACATTGATAATTTAATATTTTGTGAACTGAAATTTGTTTTAAATATACCACTTATTAATTGTTAGATTTATGTATTTGCATGGAAGAATCGTGCATATCTTTTAGCTATGTACGTTGAAAAGTTTTTTGATTAAATTTTATTCTTTTGGTTTTTTGGTTCGAGTGATAAAAATTTTAAAACTGAAGTGATTAAATCGAAAAAATCATAAACCGAATAGATGGACACCCTTACTTAGAAATTATGTTTTTCATTTATAAAACAATCTTTAATCACAATGGATGAAAGTATATTAATATTAATTAAAGAATATATATATATATATATATATATATATATATATATATATATATATATATATATATATATAAAGATTGGTTGTTGAGAAAAAACTTAAATTGAACAAAAGTTTTATTTAATGCTAAATTTACTTTGATTTAGTTATTGTAGTTTAACTATTAGGCAGAAACTCACAAATACTACCTAAATTGCAAAACCAATGGAACAAATTAAAAAAACGATCCAAAACACTCACCAAGAAAACACAAATCCCTTCGGTACAAGAAACACGTTAGACATTAACTGCCCATAGAATACCTTCTATGATCAACGGTCACGATCATTCCTCTCCCTATTCTATTCGTGTGACACAAAACCAACCAATCAAAATAACTCACATAATAATCCCTAATCTTGTACTATAAATAGCATGCACATCACACTAATTCCAAATCAAATACATATTAAATCATCAACTTTTCAGGCATAAATAATAAATTTCTACATATGACGTCATCCACCGAAGCTAAAATTGTTACAGAAAAAAAACCCAAAACTGCTTTGCATCCTCCCTATTTCCAGGTTTGTTATCACTTTAATTTTCTTTTTTTTAAAGAAAAAAGATTAATATATAAATAAACTTATGATCAAGTACTAAATGAGTTTGTTTTACAGATGATCAAAGAAGCTTTGTTGGGATTAAACGAGAAAGGCGGTTCGAGTGCTTACGCGATTGCAAAATTTATGGAAGACAAACACAAAACAGTGCTACCAGAAAACTTTAGGAAGATGTTGGCACTTCAGTTGAAGAATTCAGTTACAAAAGGCAAACTAACAAAAGTAAAAGCTTCCTACAAGTTATGTGATCAATCCGGTAAAAAAGTAAAAGCATCGGCAGTTAAAAAACCTATTGAATCTAAAAAACATGGTGCAAGAGCCACTGCTGCGACTACTGTTGTCGCAACAAAGAAGAAGGTGAAAAAACCCAAGAAAATGACTCCCAAGAAACAACCAAAGTCTATTGTTGCTAATAAGGCTAGGAAATCGACTGTTTGAACTACTGGTTTTTGTTTCGTGGTGTTTTTATGTTTGTAAAAGTGTTTACTAGCTAGAAGTAACAACGCATGTATATTACTTATGTTCTTCTTTTTTTTAATGGGAATAAGAGATTTGAACAAGAGATTGTGTGAGAAGGAATGATTAATGTTTTGTTTTATTAAAATTAAGAATCCATTAACGTTGTGGATACTGGATAGAGATGAGGAAGAAAAGTGGTGGCCACGTGGGATACAGTCAAAGGGTGGTTTTGAAGACAACTCAGATACGTGGTGCCACGTTGGTTGTTGGTAATTATCCGTTTAAACATGAATAATTTTGTCACACAAATCAAGTGACATGAGAGAAGTCATAACCATACGAACTTGGCCCAGCCCATCCTGGTTAATTTAATCATATCATCAGATTAGATATATTCGAATAAGGCCCAATTATTAATCAGAAATCTTAAAACAATCAATTATAGGATCAAGCACAACAAATTTCCCTTTATTTCAAACTCTAAAATCCTTGTTCAAGACAGATATCGTTACATCTTCAAAACCACTCCATAAAAGTTATTTTGCTTCGTAGTTCACGATAATAAAACAATGTGTGTTTTTTCATCTTTGCGTGACCGGCGTGACCCAAATGTATAGGAACTTAGGAAGTATTAAATCAACATCGAACAAATGATAGGTAGATATCGTATATAGTTGAAAATTGAAATAACATAGTAGGGGTGAGCATTGTACGGAACCGGTATCAAACCGTACCGAACTGATTAGTACTGGTTATCTTTTTGGCTCTAAAGTGAGTACCGAATTCCGGACCGTTTGAAGCGGGATGGTACCAGTACGGTTCTAGTACCGGTACGCTAAAAGTGGTACTATACTGCTTTGGTACCAAAAATATAAAAGAATAATAAGTAAAGTTATCTACATATTTTTTACTGGATAAAATTCAAAGAAGATAAACATCAATGAATCTCAAATAAACAAAATTCATCATTAAGTGACATAGATGGATAGTGACGAAGAATAATAACAAGCAATAAGTTACTTTGTACCGTCTTAAGTGATTGGTAATGACACGGCGATCCTTAACTTTGTATTAACAAGCAATATGTTTGGATTCGATTTAACTAGAGTGCTAAAAACGTGATTGTTTGTTTGTTTGTGTCGCAAATAGTACTAGCTAGACTTTTATAAAATTACAATTGTATTCATACGTGATGGTCCTAGACTTCTATAAATTTACAATAAAGGTACCTAGTCATGTAAATCTATCATATATATATAGTAAATGGATCAAAAAAGAAGAAAATTTTGAAAGAGGAGAGGGAGAAGCATTTTGAATCATTCATCTCATTAACCATCTAAAGGGTATGATCGACATTTTATTTTTTTCACTAATTAAAATTAAATAATAGTTTTATAAGACTGCATGAAAAAAGGAGAATTTTTTGGGATTGAATATTATTATCTCTGCCTTTCTACTCGAAAGTGAACAACAAAGGTTCATGTCCATTTTTTTCTTCTTCAAAATCTATCCCCTAAATGGTTGTCAAAATTAATCACTAAAGATTCCATTACGCAATGTAACTTTTGTACCACTAATGATCATGTAAAGTGAAAGGATCTGATCTTTTTCAACAATTTACAATGTTGAAATCGGTAACACGGATTCTAATTTGTAAGTATAATTTACAAGAAATACGTAATAGAATATATTTTAGGTAGAAGCATCTATGATTCAATATAATTCTTCTACGATTCACCAATTTAAAGTTATGATTCAATAATTTAAACCTTGTGATTCATTTGTTTTATATTGCGATTCACTTTTTTCAAACTACGATTCAATCATGCTGTAATACAATATTTGCATATTACGATACAAAATTTTCAAATATAATTCATTAATGAATATTTGATTCACGTAACAACTTGCCAAATGTTACAATTCACGTAAAAAAAATCTTTAAAGAACAAAATAGAATACATTGAATTGGATTGATTAATAAATAAAGTAACTAAATAATAGGATGTGGACGGTTTTGCAAATACTCCTGAACTTGTTGGGGGATATCTCTAATATCTTCCTTTTATTTTGAATTTAATTTAATTAATTTGAAAGGTTTCAATTAATTCTTTTCAGAAGTTTACGTTTCTACCCCTCTATCCTCTAACGCCAGGGACTTAAAATTGTCAAATATTACAAATTTACCATAATCATTTTAGAACCATTGATCAAGAGAATCAAAGGCTTAGATCATTTCTCTCTTTTCTCTCATATAATTTTCTTTTTCACTGATCCAACTCACATATATATATATATATATATATATATATATATATATATATATACTTTTATAATTAGTGAGTTTTAATAGTGATTTTGAGTTGAAATATGTTAGGAATAGTAAAAATTACATTTGATAAATGTAGGAGCTTACATACATAAAATACATTGATAATTAGTGAGTTTCAATAGTGATGTTGAGTTGAAATAGGTTAGGAATAGTGATATTTACCTTTGATAAATGTAGGAGCTTAAATGTATGTATATAGGAGTAAAAAAGGTATAAAAAACGATTATTCTTTTCAACGATAATATTACCGTTATTTTTTATTTATTTTTTTGTTTTACATTTTTGAACGCGCAAAAAAAGGACTATGACGGGGCCCCACAAAATATCTCGTTCCGCTCTGTGCTACCGTTGACGACGCACCACCACGATGGTTGTCACTGTACGTCGTGGGGTCACCACGATCTTCACAACGAGTAAATGGTCTAGCGTTCAGTGTTAACGTCTATTGGCATCTCATAATGTGGAGAACTTGATCAGCGTCAAATAAGTTGAAAAGTGGTGGGCTTAACTATCGTGGTTGATTTTTTTTTCTTTTTCAGTGCTTTATGTACTACTTAAAAAAAATGATATACGCACTATTCTTTGGTGAGAAAAAATAAAAATGGTAAAAGCGGTTGTGGTTGATATTGAAATAAAAGTGATGAAAATTGAAAAATAATTTGAAAACAAAAACTGATATCACTCATGAAAATGAGAGCTTCACTAGAGTGGATGCTCTAAGAATATAGTTAACTTTATCGTTGCAATATAAAATATGTTACAGAATATCTTGAAAATATATTTTCTCAAAATTAAAGAATAGTTTCTTCCAAAATGAACAAAAAGAAAGTACCAAGTGAACATATAATGAATTTTTATAACAAAATAATCACAATAATCTCAGAAATCACACATGTAACTATAAACTATATTTTTGTGATTACGTATAACACAAAAGTACACATGACGTTTTCCGAAAAAAGTAACATCTATTTAAAAGGTTTTTGATAAGGTTACAAGGGGAAAGTCTCAAATAAGAGGAAAGAGGCAAGACCGAATTTGCTGCATTTTAAGAAAAATTTATAGGGATAAAATGCAGTGTTATTAAAATGAATATTTTATTGGTGTAAAATACAATATTGTAAAATACAGTCATTGGTAAGATGCAGTGAATGTGAGTATAGAATCACAAATAAATTTGTCCTAAAATGCATCAAAACTGACATGTCGCTGCTTTACTTCACTTGAGGTCTTCCCCTCTGATCCTCCACTAAAGATTTTTAGCAAAATTATTAATTTTATCTTTCAAAAATAGTAATTAAAAGTTATTTAAGTAAGGAATTTCAATTTATTTCTAGTAAAAAGTATGTTTTGAATATTTATATTAAGAGGTTATTCTTACATTCTAATAGAAAGTTAGCTGCTAGTTAACACAATCCTACTTTAGGGTTAATATGAGGAATGTACCTTGATATAAACCTTTTTAAATATTTAAGATACATTGTACTTAATTTTTTAGGTAATATATTATTTAAAGGAAAATGATAACGACAATCGTAAGGGCTGTCAATAAAAATTTAGAGCATCCATTAATACTTGTACAAATACCATAATAAACTCTTTGACCCCCTGAATTTTATTCGAGTCTCATAATATATCACTTAAATTTCACCAATTTATGTACGTTATTGACAGCATAAGAGTTGTCATTAACAATACCCTTATTTAAAATAACTTTCTAAAATTATTCTTTTTAACATTTAGGTATGTTTGTTTTGAGTGATGAGAATGAGTACGAGAATGATATCATACCCATTAAATTTGTTTGGTTGTAATTATGTACATGCCATCACGTCTAGTTCTCATCACGACTAAGTCGAAGCTTAACTGACCTGGACTCGGATCACGAGCTCAGCTCGGTTGTTTAACATCGTCTCTGTGCGACCCTTTCCCGACTTCACCATTATGTGATGCGCCATCCGAGCTTAGATCGTAACATTTTTGAGCTCGGCCTACACACACTTTGCATGACCTCCCGACAAATAACTAGCAATAATACTATCAATGAATGTTTCATTGGTCCGCGTCAGCATTGACACAGAGAATGTTCTAATGCTCGAGGCCCTAAAACGATCATGCTCCTGGAACCTTCTAGAAGTTAGGGTTTTTGTTAGGTTTTCATTATAAATACTAGTGTTATGCCTCTATTTCATGCCAACGCCTCATAAACTTGGAGATTATGTGCTTACAATTCTCTCTAATGATTACGTTCCTTACCACTCTCGGCAGAGTGTAATCTCGAATCGGGTTTACACAACTATTTGAGTGTAATAGCTTAATCATCCATAAATCCACACCTTTATTGCACTCAAAATTAAATACGCTTGATCAAGTTGCTAATTCAAGAATTAAAAAATGGAAATCAAATCCACCAATTTAGGAATAATGCATACCCAAATAACAACGTGGTGGGTTTGAAAATTCATTCTCTATTCTTTTCAAAACTTACTATAGTGATTTCCAATTTTAAACCAAACATTCCCTTAATACTTTTTAAAGATAATAACATTTATAACTTATTAATCGTACATGGTTAATAACTTTTTTTTTGGAATCATAATAACAGCCAAATAACTTCACTAAAGCCCGTTAGTAACAATTAGATAAAAATTATACAGTATTTTTTTTTAAAAAAAAAAAAAGAAAAGGAAAAAAAGAATATATAAAAAAGAGACAAAGCATGCTGAAACAAAGGCCGCGATTTGCATAGGGCATGCTAGACAAGTGATGGGCCCACCCGGCCCCTATAAGACAAACATCTCCAGACCATTGAATTCAACGAATGTTATTTCTCACCCTCCCATTGGCTGGGCTGCTACACTTTTTCGATTCAACGTTGTACACCAATTCTTTATTTGTTTTTTTTAGGTCACGGCTATTTTATAAGTTATATATGTTCAGGGACATAATATAGGCAGTTTAAAATAATATAATATTATATTGTACTTTGTATACAATTTTACTCAATTTAATAACTCACATTTTTATTATATCATATCTGATATGTTATATAAAGTAAGAGTGATAAAATAAGTTTAATTAATTACACACTATTTCTTTCAAAAGTGAACAATTAATTCGGAACATTCAAAAAGGAATATATAGAATATAAATATAAGACGGAGGGAGTACTTCAAATAATTTATACTTATTTTAAATGAATCATAAATAAATCATTCTCCAAAACTTCTACAAAAATGACTCATTTTTATGTGACAATTTATATGAATATCACGTAATAGCTTATATAATTGAGACTTCAGTCAAATTACATATAAATATTACTGTAATAATTAAAAGTTAAATATATATAATAGAAAATTTAAAAAGTACAATAAACAGTATATTTTCAGATAATTTATTACATTTTGGTGCACTAAGTCATATTCCATAAAAAGAAAAAAATTAAAATTTCACATTTCACATCTTGTCCTTATCCATCTCTAGGTTTTTATGAATTGGATTTGAACATCATATTTGCTTTGAAAATGGCCGGCTAGCTATAGCTTTAAAAATGTACCCAAACAAATTGGCCTACATACACCTTTTAGCTCGAACCTAATTAAGCTTAAGATTATTATTTTCTTTCACAAATTAAAATGATTAAGTTTTGAACTTTCTAATGTGCATGCATATATACACATTAACAATGTGCATGCATGCAAATTTAATTTTGCAAATTTAATATCTAGGGAAATAGAGGCTCTTATTAATACTCTTATGACCCTTCAATTCACATTCACTTACAACAATTATATATATAAAGAGCAAAAGAGAGATATACACATTTTATATATGTCTCAAAGATTATGGAAAACTCTTATACATATCAAACTACTATATATGATGATCATCTTTTTTATGCATCATTATCATTATATATAATATATATCATATAATATATTTTCCTTGATATTTATAACTTCTCAAATATGCATATCCCAATATCACAATGATCTTGATTTGTTAAATTCAAAAACTCATTCATCATCTTTCCTCCTCCTCCCCCATCTTCTTCTTCCCTACCACCTTCCATAAACATATAAGCCAAATCCGAATTTTCTTTCTCTTCAAAGCTAGAAGATAAGCCCTCCCCAAGTCCGTATCGATCTTCTTGGCTCAATTGAGAAGCTACAAACTTATCAAGAGCTCTCCAATCAGTCACTTTATTATTCGCGTTATCTGTATTACTATCATTTTCTTGATCATTATTTTCTGATGAAGACACTAGTGATTTAGAACTATGCTTCTTTATTGATGGGAGAGATGGGCTTTCGAGCTGTGGAAGCTGTACGAATTGATCACAGTGCACAAAGTTCAAATTCTCTGCTGCTTCTAATTCTTGCTTGCACATGAAGCTTTGAGAAAACACCGAACTCGGAGGCTGACTAGTGATGTAGTCAATGGGATCCATAGCTGGGCTAACACGACTTTGATCATTATCGTAGAAGAAGTTTGGTTCCCATCTTTCGTTGTTTTTTGTTTGTCCAGTTGATCGTTTCTTGAATGCTCGACACACAACCCATCCCTCTTCCTGCACGAGATTGATCACCATATAGTCAGATAGCAGTTTATTTTTACAACGTTCATAGTTACTCTTTTAAAGTTTTAAGGTTATCCTTGTTTTTTATTGGTAAAGATAAAATTAATTAGAAAACTAGCTAGTGAAAAGCTAGAAATTAGAATGCACTAAACATGAAAAACACCTTAAGTATAGAACACCTACTACACATAGAATTATTTATCCTCCTACTCTCTCTTTTTCCGTACAAACCCGGCCTTTTTATAACACTTCTAATATACTTAATTTAATTTAACTGTGCAGAAATTAATATTAGCGAACAGATTTGTGAAGATTTAACTAAGTTATCTACGTATGACATTTGTAAGTAAGACGATTTAAGTGTGTAAACTTAACAAGTAAACAACGTGTAAAACTATTTAGTTTGTTACGAAGCTAAAGAAACCGAGTTCTGATTCACGAAACTAAAGAAAACATAATCAGGTATTCAAATTTGAGATGAAGTACGTTTCATGTAGAAGTGTATAGTAAGACTAATTTGAGAACTAGAAAACGTACTCAGACCAAAAGACAAGTACTCTTTTGAACTGCATGACATCATCTTTGTGATTTAAACTTTTTTTTATTTAATTAATGATGGTCGTGAAAGTCAAATGTTTTCCCTCACCTTACCAACACACACTCATGGATTTCACACCAAAAAGAAAAGAGAAAAGACACACACTCGAAGATTACAAGATAGTGGCGAAGACAGCATGCATGAAAAAGATGTCTTATTCCATACACACACAAATTATTTAGAAACGGGAATCAGGATTATTCATTTCACACCACCAAATTGACGGCTTTTTCAAATATTTGCTCATTAAGCTAAGTAGTGATATTACCATGCACTGTTATGATAATTTGTAGTGAGTTTATATCTCCATATACATATATATATATATATATATATATATATATACACATATATATATATATATACACACATATATACATATACATATATATATATACATATATATATATATACATATATATATCTTGCTTTCCTTTTGATAAAAAGAAACCAAGATAAATTTTATGAAATATAAGATAGATACAAACGTTTGGAATTCAGATCAATACTATTATCCAAGGCTCATGAGAAATTTCAAACATTATTTAAAAGAAAGAGAAGAGTTCCAGGAAGAAAAAGTGTGAAAAAGTCAAAACTTCGACGAAAACTGTATAATATTGTGGTCAAAAACCATTTCGAGATTTCTTAAAAAATATATGTATACTGATATTGTATAAATTTTTAGCAAAAAAAAGAAAGAACCCCAAGATCAAAATGGGAAAATAAAAAAAAGATGAAGAGAAATGTATATATAGTAAGATGGTAATCAACAACCATTTTTTAAGAGCAAAATGAGATGGATTTCAATTGCTTGCCTGAGGACTATTTTCTTCAGATTCGAGCCTGTATTCGTGCATGATCCAATCGGTTTTCTGTCCATTTGGTGCTCTTCCTCTATAGAACACAAGAGTTTTCCTCATTCCAATGAGCCTTAGTTTCTCATACACTGCTTTATCTCTTCCAGTTGCTTTCCAAAACCCCGCCATTGTTGCCCTATTTGTCCTCGTCCCCGTGGGATACTTTTTATCCTTGTGACTAAAGAAATACCATTCAGTTTGCTCTTCATATCCAATCCTACATCTCTCTGAACAAGAACCAGATCCAGTGTTAGTCATCAGTCAATGTTAGTGACCTGTGTGACTGATTGTACCATGAAAATAAAAAAATATTTGGGGTAGATTGTAGGTTTTCGATCCATTCTACGAAAAATGAAAATAAACTAAAATTTCTTCTTGCCATAACGACAACTTCATACAATGACTGGTATGATGTATTGGCTGGCCAAGATTTAGTGTAAATTAAATAAAGATTTTTTTATAGAAATGAAACGAATAAGCTCAAACCCTAATTAGGAAGAAAGAAAATTTAAGCAAATAAGAAGTTGATCTATTATACCATTTACGTTGGATCTTGTTGCAAAACCTAACTAAAAAGAATTAAGTTCTACCTATGAGATCCCATGGTTCGATCCGGTAGAGATCGATATCTCTAATGACATCAAGATCAATCCTTTGAGATGCAATTTTCTTTCTTAGATAGTAGCCAACAAGTTCTTCATCGGTTGGATGAAATCGAAATCCAGGAGGAACACATGATGACTGATCTATGGTGTCCATGAAAATAAAAAACCAATAGTGCGTTACTGATCAATTGTACTGCTTCAGTTCTGCATCAAATTCACCACCAACTTTGCTTTATTTAGTAATTATATATCATGATCCTTGAATAATCATAAGCATATATAAAGAGAGATAGAGAGAAAGAGAGAGCAAATGCATATTGTTGTGGAGTTGTGGGTTAAGATGCAAGCATGAGCATAAAAGGGATTGAAGATGGAAAGGCTATAATGTAAAAAGAAAATGAAAAAGCGATTTATGAACCATACAAATTAAAAGGTGACAAGTGTTATCAGAGACAATCATCAAGTCATTTGGTGGTGAGCTATACTCATAACTCAAAAACACTACTTATTCTTCTATATAAAGACAAATGAGTAGAGTCCAGTTAATGTTACTTTTGTGATGAAATAAGTTAAACTGGGAAATAAACAACTTTTGTGAAAAGTTTATATCACATCGATCACTCATTGTCAATTAAGTGTCACCCAAGTCAAAATTTATGAATAATTCATTACTAATGATATATACGTAATCCTTATAAATCGACATAAAAATTCTTGAAGTAAAAATATGTTAAAACAATTAGCAAGAAGTTAGAGTTGAAAAATTACAAAAGAGTACATAATGATGAACGTGTATCACAACTTCAATCTACCCATTCTCCAAGTAAAGAAGAAAAGTTTGACATCATCGCCAATTTTGTCGCCCACATTTCGAAATGTTTGGCCTCGCCTTACTAAGGTTGAAGTAAATCAACTTAACATTATTCATCTGATGAGTAACATACGTCTCAATATTTTCTTTCTACTTATTTTTTACATATCGTATGTAATCGAGAATCTTTTAAAATTCAAGTTTCAGATTGATTTTAATTGGTTTCATGTATCATTTTGTTAATCAATATGGTATGTGTGACAACATCTTGGTGCACAACGCGACTAAAATATGTCATCTCAATAGTGTTGCCACAACATATATCTTGGCCTCTTGCCACATTTAATAACACATGCATGTTTCTTTTTAGCGATAAACTTTTCAAATAGTTTTAAACAACTAACTAATATACTTATGAGATTAATATAAAGTAACATAATTCTATAAATATATAGTATCATCACATATATTTTTTGTTTTGAAAGCAAAATAGGAAATTTAACATGCAATAGGTTTTGTATAATTTTTTTCAAAAATATATACTAAAACCAAATGATGAAAGATAGGTTATATAAATTTAAATTATTATTTATTTATTCTTTTTGTTGATGAAAACCAAGAGGTGTAGTAGGGGGTGAGAGGGGTTGAACTTTGGACCTAAGCCTCTTGTGTCCTATATGGTAATCATGGTGTCTTTGTGTTGGGTGAATGGTGAAAATGATGCATCAAAGCAGAAGTTTCTCCATCATAGGTTATCCTCCACTTTTATTCAAAAATTTCAAACCCTCGTGAATTATATAAATACACTTTTCAACCCTATTTACAAATACTAATTATTTTATTGATCCAAGTCAATAAAAAACAAGAACCTTTTCTTTTTTTTATTTTTCCTTTTAAATGGTCACTTGTAACTACAAGTTTTCAATAAACTAACAATACATACATTCTTAATATATACTGTATAATACTCCGTAACTTGTAAAACAAAGTGCTCACACATATTGGGATCCACTACTGGTGTGCCAAAGTAAATAAAACTTGATAGTGCACGCGTTTAGGTCAAAAAGATTGAAAGAGAAAGGTTTGAAAAGGAAGAACATCACGTTTTTGAGAAAATCAAGGAGGCTTGACAGATGAGTAAAAGATATATAGAAAAATGCAGGCTTTTCTTTCTTTTTTAAATCCTCTCTCAGTTTGTGTGTGTGATGTTGTTCTTATATGGAGTCTGCTCTTATTGTCTGTTTGTCTACAGTTTCACTAGCATCATCTCTGCAACTTTCTTTTCTCATTCAGAAAGTTTGAACCCCAGTAAAACATGGACGCCCTTCTGTCTCTCTGTAAATGTATACCCAAAGGCCAAATGCACAAAAATATACTAGCAAAATACTAGCTCGATGCAGTCAAAAAAGATAAATTTCTAATTAATTATAGAGTTGAATTAACGATGGTGGTATCAAAGGGCTTTTGACCTAACGGTATGATTGAAATCCATTAACCAAAAGGTTTGGGTTCCTGTCTCGTTTGGGACGGTGTGCACATATTTGTCATGGTTGTAAATATTATGTGGATTATGTTATAGGTTTATCATGGTTGTAAAATAGTATGCGGGTTGGGTTGGGTTGTAGATTGCCATCCTAAAAAGAAATTAGTGACAGTGGTACGTCGTTTTACTTTAATTCTTTTTCGATGAATATGTTAGACGGTAAATGAGTGATGAAACATGCTCGTTTGACTTGTCTAAAATGTTCTAAATAGATATGGATATATATAATAGCTTTTGAAACTTGATTATTCTTTGTTAATAAGCTTTCTATACAACACCCGCGTACAGAAACATATACTTGACATAACCGATGTATGCATGGTGACATGTGCATCAGAGATCCTGATTGTGATATCATACGAGGTCGAATCAATGGCTTAGATCCCATGTATATATGTTGTATATAAGACGTGATGTGATGCATGCATGCACAAACACAAGAGAAAAAGTTTACTTGATGAGATTGAGAAAGCGGATGAAGTATAGTTTGACGGTATATATGAAATCTTAAATTATATATAGAGGAAGCGGGTGATGATGTCATTAAAAATTTAATTAGACAATAAAATTCTTTAATTTTTCTCAATTAGCTAAAATTTAAGACATGATGACATCATTAATATAAATAATAATAATAATTAATTAAGTAGGTAATTAATTCATAATTAATAATAATAATATAATTATATATATATATATATATATATGAGTTCAACTAATTTAAATCTTGTAGTCTTATATTTTTTAAACACAATTCGTCTATATCTAAAATTTGTCTTTTTAAAATTCAAACATTTTTTTCCTTTTTCTTTTATAACTTTACATTATATAGTTCCACACTTGTACGAATTCAAATCTTTTACTTTATATTTTCTTCTATTTTCAAACAAAATCTATTTACATCTCACATGTTAAGTTTCTTCTTTATTCTTCTTCTTCTTTATTTCTCTCTTTTTTATGATTTTATACTTTTGTTCATTAAATGATTAAGTACTCCATAAAAAAAAATTATTCATGGTACTTCTATCCTATCTTTCCATGAATACTTGTAATTGTAGTGCATATTGTATCGTACTAACCTCTTTCTTTGTCTAATAAAAGTCTTTTATTTTACTTTGAGACAACTTTATTTGATAAGAGTACATTTTTGTTTAAGAGAATTACTATCAATATATGATTAATTGTGAGGTGGAATGGGAATGGATATAATTTCAAACGTCATTACATGCTTGAATTTGTAAAAAAAAACTCTCATTTGACGAGTTTTATTCTCATATTTTAAAACTCACACCCCTTAAACAAACATCTAATATCACTATTTTCATTCCCGCTTACTAAAAACATTCATCCAAACACATGCTAGAAGATCTATTTACTATTTATTGTAAAATCGTCAAGCATATACAAGTATAAAGATTCATAATTTGTACTAAATTATAAAATAAATTATAAATTAAAAGAAAAACAAGAATGGAAATCAATTTCCAAATGTATAAATACTGATATTTTGTTTAAAGTTAAAATAATCTAAAACTAAGAAAATAATAACTCAATATGTGATAAGAGTCAAACTAGGAGCTGCTAATATATGAAGCAGATATGTTATAATTTATGTATTCATGTATCGTAGAAGTTTAAAACATTAGATTCTTATCATATAGATTATTTATTGTACAAAGAAAATATTATATTATTCAAAAGCTCGTGTGTATACACGAGTTTGAAATCTAGTAATAATATATAGTGGTCAATATAACATAATAACAACAAGAACACAATAAATTGAGAGATAGAAGACAGAAAGTATATGATACTTACACCACTCCTAGTGGTTTCGTCGCTTGCACGTCGATTCCAACTGATGGAGCCGACGTAAATGGCACGGCCTGTCAGTTTGGTGCGTCGGATATCTGACGTACCGTCGGTTTTTTTTCTTTTCTTTTTGTATATATATAACTAAAGGTAAATTGATAAATGTGGGATCCAAAAATTAAAGTGCTGGAGTCACTGATGGCAGGGGTCCGTCAGTTTCAGTCAGTTTTGAAAAAAGCTAACGTGACACTAACATGGCGATAACGTGGCGATAACGTGGCCAATTAGTTTCAGTCACCTTTGGGAGTGGTCTTAGAACATACAAGTACAAAGTGATGCTTTAATTTGATTGGTTCAGGTATTTTGTAAAAGGGAAATATATAAGAGTTGTAGTATTGAAGTATCTCATGGAAAATGCGCATGCATGGGCCTATACCGACCATCCAACGTAAGACCATTTGCAAAGCGTCCCCGTTGGGCGGCGTTTTCGCAGAATGTCTTAACGCCCGTAATGGGCGACATCAGGCGGTGGCATTGTGTGGCAAAAACAGGAACCTCACGCCACAAACCCTTTCTATTATTTTATTGTTTTTTCCTTTATCATTTCCTTATTTAATTCATAAATAGAAAAAAAAATTATTTAAAAAATCGACCGTCGCAATAAAAAAATCAAAAATCTTAAAATTTTCTTTTATGGTTATATTTTGAAAAAAATATTTTTTTACCCCAATAATTATCTAAAAATACCACATAAATATAACTTCAAAAAACACAACAACTCATCAAAAATGACATCGGTCTACCCGCACTATTTGATTTGAACGGACATCACTACACGAAAGGGTATTACCTCGCCGAAGGTATTTATTCGGATTGGATCACACTCGTCAAGGCCTTTACATGTCCTACTAACGATAAACGAGGCACGTTCAAGAGATTTCAAGAAAGTGCACAAAAGGATGTCAAATGGACGTTTGGTGTACTTCAAGGTAGGTTTGAAGAATAAAAGAAAGGCTTAAATATATGAAAATGTAATTATTTATACTCTGACATTCATTATATGCAACAAAGTACTCGGGGTTACATTGTATGTAACAGACTACAGACATTCATTATATGCAACAAAGTACTCGGGGTTACATTGTATGTAACAAACTTGCAGTTTGTTGCTATTGTATGTATTTTGGTGATGTAACAAACTTGCAGTTTGTTGCATCCAGAACGCTCATAATCGTTGTATATTATATTATTGTATTCGAAGAATTCATTAATAAACTAAAAATGCAATCAAAATTTTCTTCCACATGTAACAATATAAAGATCAAAAGTACTACGAGTGGTATACTCCGTCCGTCTCAATTTATTTGTTCACCTTTCATTTTGGTATGTCCCAACAAAATTGTCATATTCTAAAATCAACTAACATGCTTGAAAATGGTGAAGATAAAATTTTATTGATGGTCAATAATAATAAATGGACTTTTCTTAAACTGCGTGTTTCCTGTCTGATGACAATAATTTTAAGATGGAGGGAGTATTATGTTGATATTAAATAATGTGCTCGTGAGCTCATTGTCGGAGTCTTTCCTGGTAGCGTTGGGTTGCTGACTCACGTCCGTCTTACACTTCTCTTTTGGGGGTGATTCTTATTTATTTAGATTCTAGAGTACGTGCGGGTTTTTCGTTTTGTCCTTGATATATTTCGAGTTATAGTGTCCGGCCTTGTATGGTGTGCTTTTACGACTGTAGAAGGTGTTTGAAAAAATGATTAATTTTTCTAGAGTCACTTAGTACTTTTATTATATCACTTTTCCAACCAATTTACCCTTTTTATCACCTATAAACCCATCGAACTTTTAACGTTTGTCCTTTTGTACCATTATTTAACCTCATAACCTCGTGTAATATTGTTATTATTATTATTATCTGATTTATGCAATTTTAATATTGTTAAACATCATGCTCGATCCAAGAAAAAACATGTGTTAAAGGTTGTGTGGAGTATATGTGGTGTATGTGTAAGATATTTTAGTGCGAAAAGTTCCAGCCAAATGAGAGCGATATTCTAAGTTACGAAGCAAGTAATTTAATTTTCAAATTAGATGATGATTCAAAATGGACAAAAGTTGAAAGTCGAATAGTTTTATGGAAAATAAAAGGCAGTTAAATTGATTCAAAAAAATCCATTGAAAAATAGGTAATGATTGTATGCAGTTAATTAACCTTAGAAAAGAAAAGAGAAATAATAATGTCTCGTTCCCCATCCTTTCTGAGAAGGGTTTAGATACGGGGTCAACACCTTCATCTTTATAAGATCATTCACTATGATGATAGAAAGGATTGAACTCCAGCTCAACATTACGTAAATACATTATCAGAAATACTGAACTCTGCCTATGATGACAGAAAAACTGAACTTTTATGGGACCCACCAATTAATTTAATTTTTCATTTTCTTTTAATTAGCACAAATACATTTATATGAATGTGAGTGAAAAAGGGTTGTAATTGTATTTACATATATAGGGTGATTGAGATTGAAAAAAGGTATTAACAAAATTATTATTATTATTATTATTATTATTATTATAAAAACGGTCCTACTATCATTTCTATCATTTTTATCGTTTTTAACGGTCAGTTTTTCTCTTTATAACTTTGTGACCGCTGTAAAAGAAATTATAAAAAATTTAGTCAGTGCGCCGTATGCTACTGGCACCACACCTCTCGTCCTCCCTCCTTCTCACCAAGAACTCAAGCCACCAGGACTCGGTTCAAACGGCGCCATGACTGTGACGTCATTTCGAGGAAGCAACGAAGAGGATCCGTCTTTGTGACCATAGGCAGCGGTCTAAAGCTATAAGTTTCCAAAGGTAGCATGGATTCTAAGTTAACCTATATATGGTAGGACATTGAACTTAATTAATCAAAGATCGAGTGGCGAATTATTCCTAGCCGTTTTAAAAGAAAAGGTGTAGGACTTTGACTACTTATTAGTGAACCCTAATGACACCAATTTCCATCAACTAATCTTACTTTGATATCTTCTTCGTTGATTTATGTAAAGTTTGAATAGTATATATATTTAATCATTTCAAACTTTTTGATGATGCTATATTGCAACACATGCTAATTAAGTTGATTAATTAAAGAGGATATATATGACTGAATAATACCTCGTATGTATCGATAAATGATATTATAATTATAATTAATACTCGGACACACATGAATCTAGCTAGCGAATAAAAAATCATGTTCATCTGTAGAACCTTAGTTGACGAGAACAGCTAGCCTAACATATCAGCCCACAAGGCACAAGCCCATATGGCCATATATATAGAAACAAAATTCTATCGAGTCCGAGGATGATGACGTAATTTCATGGTCCCATTTGAGTTTTCGTTCGACAAGTATTTTGGTGAAGGAACTATTGGGAAATGGATTGGCGAAAGCTACTTTGCTTAGAAGGGAAACAAAAGAAAAATACCTTTTGGTATCCCAAAAATACCCTCCCTAGCTATCACTTTTTGGTCTTCAAATAAATTCTTATTTTTATTCAATATAAGTCAAACTTGTATTGGTCCAAAACTTAACTTTAAATTAAAAAAAAACATAGGTTTTAATTAGTTGTGTGGGCCAACATAATTTCTAGACATTCTTAAATTATTATGATAATAATTTTTGTTATGGAATGCTTTTATACTGACCATAACATATATATGCATTATTATATTTATAGGCAATTTTAGAGTTTAAAATGAAAAGTAAACTTTTGTATAATTGTTTTGCCTATACTTTTTAGTATTTTATCAACGTTTAAATGATTATGTCAATTCCAAATAAAGAAGGATTCCAATACGCACACACAAAGTTATAGTCGTATAAGTCATAAGGGGATGAAAGTTAAAAGATACGATAGATCGAGAAAGTAAAAATTAAATTTGTTTATTAAAAATATACCTAATCTTTTTGAATTAAACATATCTATCTAACGATTTATATAAGAAAAATATAATGCGGTTCGATTTTGGTTTAAACGGTTGGTTTGAGTTTTGAAACTCCAAACCGAACCATATATTACAGTTTGCGAAAACCAAAACTACTAGACTAATTATGAAGAATGAACCTGGTCAAACTGACCAAAAACTTTAATTTGACCGGTATAAACGGTTTCAGTCAAACTATGAATATCCTTAGTAATAATGGAATGAAAGTTAATGATACGTCTTATTGTAATTATTTCAAGGGGAAGTGAACCGAAATGTTAATATCAAGTAAGCTTACACAGTGTTATTATAACGGGGGATCATTTATGTGTATGTGAATAATTTTATTCCTTTTAGGCGACCTTAACATTGCATAAATTAGATAATATAATAACAATATTACACGAGTTATTCCTTATTTTAAACTCTAAAACAACCAATTTTAGATATGCAACTTGTGAGTGATGGTGTGCAATGTGGTCCGGAGTCCGGACCAATAACAAGCGAAGAATCAATACATATGAGATAGTATCTACGTGTACAAGCGAAGAATCAATACATATGAGATAGTATCTACGTGTACACTCATCGCAAACGTTCAGATCCCACTAGTGTGACCGACATGTCAGGGTTCAAATCTGTGCCTCGGCCCTCGACATATGTAGGTGATTTGTGGATATGTGATTTGCCCGACGTTGATGATCCTTATGAGTGGGGCGGACGCGTATCATTGAAATATCGTACGGGGTCAGGGTTCCCTCTAAATTACCTTTTTTTTTGTTTAGTTTTAGACTTGTAAGAAACAGATCTTCAATAAAGAAGTTTACAAGTACAAATTTTTTAACTATCATCTAGTCATTACGATAATCATTTAATATGTAGTGAAATACGTATCGGATCCCTGTAACTTCAAATTCTAATTCCCCTCGATGTTTTAGAGCAAATCAAATAATGCTAAGTTGTTCTACATCTAGCTAATTCGATTCCCACTTCTACTAGGGTGGGAAGCTAAGATGATCATTCGAGCTAATTAGTAAGAATGGGTCGAGAGCGCAAGATACGATGTGCCATGTTGGAAAATTTGAGTTGTGAATACGGTATATGATTTCAACATGGATAACTATGTGTGTCGTGTATGTATCACTTTCTAAAAGTAATATTTCAAACCCATTTGTAGCTCGGGTTCACAAAACTTACTTTGAGATAAAACGTACGGATATAAATTGTGGTAAGAATATGTTGATATATATAGACAATTATAATACTTTGGATAAAGCGTGTAGATATAAATTGTGATAAAAACAATTCGGTTTAGCAAGGCCTAAAGTTATAGAAAGGTAAAAACAATTTAGTATTTGGTGATAATTTATTAAAAAAAAAAAAAAAAAAAAAAAAAAAAAAAAAAAAAAAGGAGAGAAGTAGGGGGAAAGGGGGAAATTGGAAAGGACAAAAAGCTATTGTCGTAAACTAAACTCTTGAACTTCACTCCTAATTAACTATCAAATCCAACACCATACCCACTCTTCAATATCAAAGGGTGTAAAACACAAGCTTCTCTTTCAAGGGTGTATGAAAACTCATTGCAACCCTTCTATATAATATGTAATGATTCTATGTTCATCATATTTTCTTTGGAGCATTTGCTTATGGTTATAAATATAAATAAATATATATAATTAAAGTGCCACATAATTACCTTCTAGCTAGCCTTCTATCATTTCACTATATATAAGCAATTTTTTTAGCCATTTGTTTAGATCAATTCTTGTAAAATATGGATTATATATATATATATATATATATATATATATATATATATATATATATATATATATATTAACAATATCAAAAGCGAATAAAATTTAAGGAGAAAAGAGGGAGAATGATTTTTTATTATTATGATTCAATACTTTATTGATATGATTCAAATTTTTATTAATATAATTCTATATTTTATTAATATGATTTAGTTTTTTGTTGATATGATTCAAAAGTTTATAGTAATAAAAAATTGAATCTTAGAATAAAAATACTGAATCATAGTAACAAAAAATTATTCTTCCTCTTCTCTCTCTAAAAATCCTACTCCCTTTATCCCACTCCTATGTATATATATATATATATATATAAATGAGAACATGTGAAAACAATAGGATAAAATAAAATGGTGAAAACAGATCTCAGCCTTTGGATCAAAATTTATATATAAAAAGGGGTGGAGATAAAATAAAAAGGGTAAAAACAGTTGACCTTCACAGTTAAAAAATTTCTAAATTTCTGTGAAGCAAGAAAAAATAATAATAAAGGTTCACAATGAAAACTTTTTGAAAAATATAAAGGTTCACATGTGAAGCGAAAAAAATAAAATTCACAACTAAAAAAATTTGTGAATACAAATTGAAATCGTTTTCACCATTTTTATTTTAAATCATTCTTTTCACCAGAACCAAACCATATACATATATACATATATATATATATATATATATATATATATATATATATATATATATATATATATATATATATATATATATATATATATATATATATAGGAATGTTCAAATGATAACCAATTAAAAGTTAAGAACTCATGATAACTACTAGATTACGTGTATGTTCACATTTGATTAATATCAATTATATGTAAATATTGCTTTATGTTAAATTGAGAAAGAAAAAAAAGTCAAAATATGTTCACATATGACCGATAATGTGAACAAATCGGTTAAAATGTGTTTTAAAACGTAATTTTAGGATATTTTTGACCTTTTGTTTCTCAATCTAGCCAAAAATGTCCACGTATGATTGAAACTAATCTCATGTGAACAAACACATAATCTATTAGTTTAGTAATTGGTTTTCATTTGAACCTCCCAATATATATATATATATATGGTGGGGATCAAGAGGGGAAGTAAAAAATGGGGGAAGGAGGGAAGCTATTCCTAGCCATACATTTTGGTAAACTCAAAAGTCAACACAGTGGCAAAATTGTAAAAAACTTAAAAAAATTTCAGAATATTAATATTCATTTAGAAAGAATGTTAATTAAAATTACAACTTAATATTTTTTAATATTCTTTTACGATGTATGTTAACTCATATACAATATTATACACTGATTAATGTTAAGTTATCTCGTTCAACAATGTATACAAATATATATAAGTTAATATTCATCATAAATTATTGTTTATGAATTTTAATTGTAATTTTGATTAACATTCCTTCCAAATGAATGTTAATGTTCTAATTTTTTTTTTTTTGTGAAATTCGATAGTTAATGACAATTATAATTAAATTAATTACTTGTTTATAAGTTTTGTATGTTGAAATTCGTTTAATTTTATTGTATTCATTGGTGAATCAAAATTTTCACAAAAACCCAAAAGTTATACCCAAAATTCTTAATATTTGATGAATATGAATTATGACGAATTGAAGATATGTATGAATGTCTTTGATGAATTTAAAATTTATAATGTTTTGATTGATTTACATGCTTTAACTTTGAATTTTAAATAAAAATTGATGAAATGAGTATTGTATATGAGTTGGAGAAGATACAAGGAAATATGTGGTTGAGGTTTGCTTCCATCCTTCCCTCAAATTTAAAGTTTCCCTCTTGATCCTTCCCCTATATATACATATATATATATATATATATATATATATATATATATATATATATATATTAGGGTGTTCATCGGTTTGGTTTACGGTTTACTCGGTTTAATCGGTTCGGTGTATTCGATTTTGAAAATTTTGGGAGTAAAACCGAAAACGAACCGAAAATCAATTCAAATTGAAAACCGAATTCGAACTCGTTTCGATTTCGGTTAAAACTGAAAAACTTATTATTTTTTCAAAAACACCCTTCAAAATACAAAACTAAGAAATATGCACGATTATACGATACAAATGATATAAATCTAACTATTAATAATTGTTACGTGTTAACCAAATTCGACTTTAGAAAGCTTAAAATTCTCAATGTACGTGAATTTTTATGTCCAAACAAAACATTTATTTTTCACAAACAAATGTTAACTAAAAAATGTTAAGTTTTCAAAATGTTAAACTCTTCAAGTCTTCAGTCGAATTGGAAAAATCACATATACATATTAATATATTTATTAAATTGAATTCGGTTTTCGGTTTAACTGAATTTGAAAAATTCAAAACCGAAAACTTAATCAAAAACCGAATTCGAATTCGGTT
Source organism: Gnaphalium uliginosum (assembly GCA_963930675.1). Taxonomy (NCBI): domain Eukaryota; kingdom Viridiplantae; phylum Streptophyta; class Magnoliopsida; order Asterales; family Asteraceae; genus Gnaphalium; species Gnaphalium uliginosum. The sequence goes on along the minus strand of OZ005685.1, from coordinate 14,000,041 downwards.
TAACCAAACTAAAAAAAATAAAAAACTGAAAACCGAATCAAAAACTGAATTCAAATTCGATTCGGTATTCGAATTAAACGGTTTTAACACCCCTGATATATATATGCGTGTGTGTGTGTGCGCGCGCCTAACATATATATGTGTGTGTAGGTGGGTGTGTGTGTTGACACTTATTGTTTGGACATTTATGATTTTATGTCATTCAAATCCTTTCCCCTGATTCAAACACCTTACGATGTCCTAAAGCATCTAGCTAGGTTTACCTTTTTATCGTATGAGTAGTGTATTTACACTATTATTTTTGATAATATATCAAAATTGTGTTGTCGGATATTGCACTGTACACGTAAATAATGTCTGATGAAAGTCAATACATAATGTAAGTTAACGAATAGTTACTTACATTTTGAGCCACTAAACTCTTACAAAAAGTGAGTGTGTAATAAGAAAGGACTAAATATGTTTGGCATGTTCATGTTTCATTTTCTTCATTGTAATTTATTATTATTAATATACTTCTCGGATTTTTCTGTCGTTTTTTTTCTTTTTTTTAAAAAAGTAAATAAATGGTTCATAGAAACTATCTTTTATTTTTATAGGGAATTGAAAACGTTTTGCATGTCTAAATAGGAGATGAAAACACATTGTTAATTTAGAGGTTGTGTACATAAAATGCACATAATATTTGTCAATCAAATAATGCATTATTGCGATTTAGGCCTTTTTGTACATACTTATTATGGATATAATAATTAATTTTTTATTTGTGGGTTGATGAGGACGATGATTGACCATCATTCCAGTTGGAGTGGACAGTTACTGATGTTACACTCTCATTTAACCATATGAACACTCATTATATCTTTTTTTTAAATAATTTATTTCAGGTTCACATATGATATATAGTTTTTTCAATCTTCCAGATGATTGGTAACAAGGTTTAATTTGCTCACGCTTCGCGATGAGAATATATTATAATTTACATCTGTATTCACCTTACGTTTTATTTATAGAATCCGTCTGATTTTTCTTGTTACGAGATGAAAAAATGTGAATAAATGGCTCACTTAATTAAACAACATTGATAATGTAATATACTTCGAGTAATTAAGGTTCATAACATTTTTTTTGTTATACAAATGTGCAGTTTGTGTTGGGTATGAAGATTAGAACAAAGGAAGAAAAAAATAGATGATATAACAGTGATCCCGGTGGGAATCGAGCGTGAAAATTTTGATCAATGGAAAAATTCTTAATAGTTGGATGTTTAACTTGTTAACAGTGATCCCGGTGCGTGAAAACTTATCAAAAGTACAAAATTTGATCGAGCGTGAAATTAGTTGGATGTTTCCGCTGCAATTCCTAATAGTTTGTCCATTTAACTTGTTTGCGTTCAAATCAATCACCAACTTAAGATCCCCTTTAATGTTGATATTCAAATTAACACCCAAACAATCAAGAACATTTGATTAAACTTGTCACCATTCTTTTCATTTTATAGAACAGTGTACATACGTATAGGCGGTATAGCAGCTCGGGAAAAAGTACAAATGGAGAAATTGAGATTGAAGATGGATCATTCATAGATTCATATTGGCAAACAACACACGTGTTATGAAGAACCTGCAGCACTTGTATTCATTCACATAATTACAGTTCATGATGGCCAATAAGTCCCCTCTTCAATTCTATATATGTATCATCAATCATCATATCGATCCCTCAGATCATTTGTTTTCCTTTTTTTTCATATTATTTTTAATGATTATATATCGTTTTTAATCCGTGTGGGGCTTCTTCTGCCACTGTTTTTATGTGTTGGAATAAGCCTTCATAAGCAATTCACAATCCTTACATATATATGGCCGCCGGTGGGACCTTGCTTGCTAACATGTAATCAATTTAATGCAAATTATAAAAAGGAGACTTGCACGTTGATTAGATTGTGCTAGTTAATTGCACAAATTTGTGAACATAATTGTATTACGACTCACGTACTCTATAAGATGACTAGTTGCATAGAAAGATTTCCGTTGGCCCCTGTTTCGCAGGTTCATTAATCATTGATTTGATGCTAAGATTGTGAACATAATTGTATTACGATTCACGTACTCCGTAAACAGGGCTGTCCCGAGTTTTTGAAGGACATGTGCAAAATTGTAAAATGAGGCCCTAATGATAGTAATGTAATGATATTTTTAAACGCAATTAATTTGTGTAACCGAAATAACGAAGTATATCTTATAGGAGTCATTGTAAAGTTTGTGTTTCTTTATCTTGATAACGTGCTACTTAAACAAAGCCATTCGTCTAGCATTCTTTGGTGCAAATTCTTCAATCAAATCTTTGTAGTTGATTCTCTCCAAAGTATCAATTTCAATAGATATCAATGCTAATCCGTTGAGCCTTTCCTGTGACATTGTAGAACGTAAGTAAGATTTCAGTAACTTCAATTTAGAAAAGCTTCTTTCTGCGGAAGCAACACTCACATAAATAGTTAACAATATTCTATATGCAATCATCGCATTAGAAAAACAATCTAGTTGTTTAATAAATTGTAGAATATTAACAGGTCCAAGTTCCTCGTTAGGCAAAGATTGAACAATTAAGTTTAACTCAACATATAGTCTTTCTCATCAACATCAGATCCCTTTATTCCCTTATCTTTTTTTAGTGCATCCTCGAGTCCTATGCAAATTGCAAGCCGTATATGACGTAAGAAACCACGGACATGCGTTGATTATGACGTAAAATTAAGACGATTGATATTTCATCCAAATTGCAAGCCGTATATGGTTTGTTAGTAATTAACCAAACATGTCTTATACTTTTATTCTTACATTGTTTAATCCTCAAACAGTCCAATTTTTTCTTTGTACTTCAGGCCCATTTTGTTATTCAATTTAGAGGCCGTAACACATGGATTTATTTATATTTATTATTATATAAATAATATATATATTTTTTTATATGTGGGCCCGCACACACACACATATATATAGGGTTAGGACACACACACACGTTATATTGTTTTTATACATGTAAACGCAACAAATTACATATAAATGTTATTTAATGTTCATATTATTGGCAAAATAAAGTTAAAAATCACTAAAAATATATTAAATTATTGAATATATGAAATGTTCATGTGCACAAGTCAAATGTGCACATGTGAACGAAAAATATAAATTTGATTTTAAAGGTTATTTTGAGGTTTTGTCAAACTATTTTGTTTTTACCATTAATTTACATCAATAATCACATGTGATGAAATCCTTAAACATTTGAAAATTCCTATAATTTAAAAGTTCTCGCAGTTCTGTATATTTTCTTGTTATCTTGTTAACCTTTGACTATATATATATATATATATATATATATATATATATATATATATATATATATATATAGTCAAATGTTCAAATGAGAATCACAAAAAGGTACAGAACTGCGAGAACTTTTAAAATATAGGGATTTTAACATATTTAATGATTCAATCACATGTGAACACTGATGTAGATTAAGGTTAAAAGCAAAATGGTTTGAGAAAACATCAAAATAACCTTTAAAATCAAATTTATATTTTTCGTTCACATGTGCACATTTGATATGTGCACATGTGAACGCTTTATATATTTTATAGTTACCATGTATTTAGTTGTTTTTAACTTTTGTTTGTCAATAATATGAATATTAAATAACATTTCTATGTAATTTGTTGCGTTTACATGTATAAAAACAAGGTAATTTAAAAGTTCTTGCAGTTCTGTACCTTTTGTGATTCTCATTTGAACGTAACCCTATATATATATAATATGCACAAAACTTTGAGGCCCTAAATATGGGAGGCACTGTGTAGTGACACCACTTGCACACCCTCGAAGACGACACTGTCCGTAAGATGGATATTTCAGTTATGTTATATCAGTAACACTAAGACTAACTATAAAAAGTTAATAACCAAACTAGAACACACATTCCTGAAAACAGGTTGTTATTTGATAATACTAGTCTGGTATGTTTATATGAGAACATCAATTCTCTTATATATGTATGACCCTATGATCGATACATTGAGCTGTCTTGTCCTTTGATATAAAAAAATGGTTAATTCTTTAAAACCGCAAGACACTTTTCATTCTGCCCTTCTAACCTGCTTACCTTTTTATCTCCCACACACCGAATGAACTTTCTACTTTTGTCCCTTTTGAACCATTATGTAATCTCAAAATCGAATATATGGTTGAAATAATGAACATTATAAGACATGTTGCACAACTGATCCATTTAACCCGCCACTCAAAGTTGTTAGGCATCCTGGTAAGGAAAATCCACGAGTTGGACGTTGTGTGTAGGATATAAGCACACTTTACGTAGGTGTCTGACTTTTGAGCGAGCTAAAGGCGACGTTCCCGTTATAAATAGTAATAGATTCAGTTTCCGGGTTACAAAAGGATTCAAATTAAGTTTATGAAAGATGCAAAAGTAGATTAGTTGAAAATGACAAAATATAAAGTACATATAGTGTTTTTAGACAATTAACCCCCCGTCAAACCATATTCCAAAAAAGTACTTGTCATCATTTACTCATTTTCAAAACGTGGGAAATGTACATGGCTTCAAGATAAACTTTGAGAAATATGAGCCCGGCCATCTCTTGCACAGACCATCAACAGGTGGCATGGTGTGCAACTCTATAGGGTCACTGAACCGAGTGACTTGTGGTCCAATTCCTAAGAGTAGTCATGGCTAAGTAGAAGGTATGCATGTCTCTTCAACTTTTGTTGTTCCCTTTCGCTTTCATGTCCTTGTATTAATTGTATGCTTGATCTTCAACACTCTTGTGGGGGTAACCTTTGATTAAACATTCTATATAAGCTTCAATACAAAAGAGAAAAAGAAAAGCTTCCACCACAGGCATGAGTTATGTGGGGCTTAAAATTGATATATCTTCGTATCAGGGTACTTATATTCGTAGAAAAGTGACCTTTCTCGATGTTATTATACAGAAGGTGATTTTTTTAAACGGCAAACCTAACCTAACTCAAATACTATGTACAACCACAAATATATATATTTACCGTCTCAAGTGAATCTTAAATCCTGCAAATTATTGATTGATGAGTTCCTCTCATACCGCTAGACCAAATGCCCTTAACTATGCGGAAAGTGATTGGCACGTCATGAAAGTACTTCATACACCGTATTGTACATGTACAAGTTATACAAACACATTAAAGCAATATTGTAGAGTATATGAAGTACTCTTCTTGTTTTACAAATCATTTCCTCTATACACATATAATGTTTTCACACAAAGTGTAGAATATATCGCAAAATTGGCCATAATTTAAATTTTCTAACTTTAGGAACCTTCTGTACTTTTTTAAAGCATAGATAACTAAATCGTAGTCAAATATCAGATAGTTGAAGTTGATAAATTAATAAAAGTCAAATTATTTTTTATCGTACTAGAAATAACCACTTTAGAAATTCAGAATTTCTTTAGTAATTAACACAAATTAAATTATTTAAATCGTAATATACGATAACTCGTTACATTTTTAAGTACAAAATATTTAACGATAGGAACTGTATGTAGCCCTATCTATGTTGAGCCCAATAGCAACTAGTCCAAGTTAACCAGCCCAGAAGGAAAGGTACCCATTTACCCAATACCAATCCAGTCATCCTGACGGTCGGGTCGAATCCTACGATTCGGGTCTAATCGAACGCTTGTGGTTGTGGATGGAGTCGCCCAAAAAAAAACCGCAAAAAGACTTGGAACAAAAGCGAAGACACCCCGGCAAGTTCATTTTGGACTCCAATTGCTTAATTTGCAGTAGCAAGAATTAAAAATGAGAGTTTTGGTGTTATTTGTTGGGTTACTGTTGATGATGATTAATGTGTGTAATGGGTTATTAACATCTAGAATTAATCATTTGAGTAGCAGCAATTATATAACCAAAGATGTGTTTTGGTTCAATCAGACTTTAGATCACTTTTCCCCTTACGTATGAAACTATATCTCTCTCTTTCCCTTTTTTAATTAGATATGTTTATCATATATGTGTATATATGTGCATGTTTTTTTTATGTTTAGATATGTTTTAGGTGAAAGTTTCGATTTTTAATATTCCTCAGTTTAAGTTGTTGGATGGTTTTTTTTTTTAGTTTCTTGGTTTATGATTTGGTTTGTTTTATCTTGTTTTTACTAGCTTGTGATGTAATTTTGCCATGAATTTGGTATATGTCTATTATTATTTTTCCTTCACAGTAGGTTAAGAAACAGACGAAGATAGTAATACATGGTTACAACTTACAAGTATATGTTGATAAAATGCTGTAATGTTTCAAATTCCGTAAACTTGATTTTTGATGTTTTCATTGTTAAGAAGAAAAAGGTTGAATAAATGAGTTCAGATAGATAGTTGAAGCCAAATAAAATGATTATTGTATTTGAGTATGTTTAATTTTTTGTTTCAATCTACAATGTACAAGATGCCGATTTTCTGGGTTTTGGCATATACAGGATCATCGTAAATTTCAGCAGCGGTACTACGAATACGTGGACAATTTCAGGATTCCTGATGGACCAATCTTTTTAGTAATATGCGGTGAAGCTGCATGTGGTGGGATATCTAATGACTATATCACTGTACGTCCCATTCATTTGCTTTTGAGATTATAGAGCGTGAAAGAGCAATATGCAGTTTAATTCAACAAAAGATGTATTCAAATTAGAAAGAAAAAGGAAAAAATAAATTAAGATAAGTGAAAGTCTTCAATTTCTGCAGGTTTTGGCGAAAAAGTTTGGAGCTGCTATTGTTACTCTCGAGCATCGCTACTACGGAAAGAGTTCACCAGTCGAATCTTTTACTACGGAAAATCTAAAATTTCTTTCATCTAAGCAGGCACTCTTTGACTTGGCTGCTTTCCGTCAATATTATCAGGTAATCTGTGGCCATTTGACTTGAAAGATAATTTCTTTAATAAAACAGACAACATTTGAAAATTGATATTTTGTGTCGTAATTTATATTATCTTCAATGATGCTGTAGGAATCTTTAAATTTGAAGCTCAATAGAGAAAAGGTTGAGAACCCATGGTTTGTTTTTGGTATCTCATATGCTGGAGCTCTTAGTGCATGGTTTCATCTGAAATTCCCTCATTTAACATGCGGAAGTCTTGCAAGTTCTGGTGTAGTTCATGCTATTCTTGACTTCTATCAATATGATCAACAGGTCAATAAAAATCATTTTGTGGTTATTTTTATTTCATATTGCTTTATATTTATTCTACCTTTTGTGATTAAATTCACTGACAGATTGGTGAGTCGACAGGGCCAGAATGTAAAGCTATTTTACAAGAAGTTACTCAACTAGTTGAAACGCAGCTCGATTCAAATGGTGAAGCAATTAAAACTAAATTTGGTGCTGCTGCGGTATATCTTTGATAGTTTCCTTATTTTAAAATTCTGCTTAGATGCGTGAATTTATTTTTGATTTGATAATACGAGTATATAATTTCAGCTAAAAGTCGATGGTGACTTCATGTATTATCTGGCAGATGCTGCAGCTACAGCCGTAAGTTTGTTATATTTAATTAGTTGGTTTTGGTTGTTTATGCAACATGTTTCAACAAAACTTGTATTTTGAATGTTTTGCAGATTCAATATGGAAATCCAGATAAACTTTGCACCCCGATGACCAACGCGAAGAAGGCCGGAGAGGATCTAGTGGTGAATATTTATTTACTTTTGTGACACATTAAGCCATATTGAGTTCTTTTTCATTTAAACAATTTTGGTGCAGGATGCATATGCAAAATATGTAAACGAATATTATGTCGCTAGCTTTGGAGTTAACATTGAGTCATATACTCAAGAGTACCTGAAAAACACTAGTACTGGGGACCGGTTATGGTGGTTCCAAGTGTGTACTGAAGTTGCATATTTCCAAGTGGCACCTGCTAATGATAGTATACGTTCTTCAAAGATCGACATAAGGCATGTGCATACAACATGACTTCTGATTATTCAAAAGTTGACTTATGGTTAGTCAAAAATTTGATTTTGGTATATAACAGGTATCACTTGGATTTATGCAAAAATGTCTTTGGAGAGGGTATCTATCCGGTTGTTAATTCTACAAATTTGTACTATGGGGGCACTGACATTGCAGGTATCTTAATATACATATCTACATTCTTGCATAAAATATGCTTCTTGGTCAAATGACTAATTGATGTGTCTGCATGCAGGTTCAAAGATAGTTTTTACAAATGGATCACAAGATCCATGGCGACATGCATCCAAACAAGTCTCATCTCCAAATAGTAAGTCCTTGCTATCTTTATTTGTGCTCTATATGCTCTCCTACTGTAAAACCAGACCTCGTATTTCTTAAATTTTTTATTTTTGTAGTGCCGTCATACATAGTCACTTGTCAGAATTGTGGCCACGGAAGTGATCTTAGAGGATGCCCCCAGTCACCTTTAGCTCCCGAAGGTTAGTTTGGAGGACAAATATTACTTTTATATATTCATTAATATAACTTTGATATTGCTGTCCCTGAAACAATGCTAATGAGGTTGTATATGTTTTAATGCAGGAAATTCAAAAAATTGTAGTAACCCTGAAGCGGTTAATAAAGTGAGGCAGCAGGTGATAGAACAGATAGACTTGTGGTTGTCTCAATGCCATACTACTGGTAGGAGTTTGATGTAAATATGAAGTAATGTATGTATAGTTATTATCATGTGATCTATGTGATCGGTATGAGCTGTACCATGTGCCATAATCACAAGGAGATATACCATGTGTAAGTTCCAAACTTTTTAATAAGAGCACTATCTTGCACGTCTTTTTCTTTTACATACCTTCAACTTGTTGACCTGTATTGGTATACGATCTTCGAGTTATCGTATGAGTAGACATCATATTGTAGATCTCTCAAAGCCACCAAGCTTTAAGATCACTCCTATGGTTAACTTGAACACAATATGGGCCTGTTCGATCACTCCTCCGATAAGTACCATTTTGACCTTAAGTATGATTTAATGTTGAACAAATTATGACTGTTTCACAAATATTCTAAATTGATTGAAAATCAAGGGAAACAGAAGTTCCGCTTCATTTTTCGAACTTCTTAGACTCTGACCAAATTAGAGGGAGCCTCTGAATTAGCCAATTCAGAGCCGAGCACATAGCCCCTTAGGCTAACTTCTCTTTCACAAGTATACCATATACGGTAACATGATCTGCTATAACAAAAAGTACAATCTATCACTGCATAACATACAAGTTACTATATCATTATTGTTCTTGAGACAATGAGACATCATACAAAAATCATCTTATCGATATCTCTTGAAAATTACTACATATTAGAATCCATCCCACATCAACCACTTATAAAATTGCTGTAAGTACATGCTATGAACAAAAGAGCACTCTCCATTTTCTTTAGATAATGATGATACACATTTATCAGTGAGTTTGAACCCGCTCAGTAGACGTAGCCCTTAACAAACATTCCCTTTTTGGCCTCCTCGGACTCCCCCTCACCGGTGTATTTACCTAGCTGGGCAAGAGAGTTAGCGCTTGCTCTGAGGAGCAAAGCATCCTGAGCAGCCTTCACGTTCTCAGGTCTTCCTCCCCATGTCTTCAGGCACGTGTTTTGAAGTGCACGTGCATATGAGAATGACACGTGCCATGGATTCGGGGTTTGGTTCATTGCGTTCAAGTTGAGTGTAGCCTCCACCTCAGACTGTCCTCCTGACAAAAACTGCATTACAGGTATTCATTCATTCATTAGTTATATTTGTAGTTTAAACTCTTTATTTATGCATAATAGGATTCAACAATTTGTAGGTAAACTTGCCATGATCCCTGGAACTGCTGGTGGGATTCTTTGTTTAAGGAGGGTAAGAGTGTAATCAGCAACTTGTTGAGGTGTGGCTCGTTCCTTGCAGTCAGCACCCGGGGTAACCATGCTTGGCTTCAAAAGGATGCCTTCGAACAAAACGTTGTTTTCAGCAAGGTAAAAGAACACCTCAGCCCATACCTTCTTTGCAACCTCAAACGTCGTGTCAATTCCATGTTCACCATCCAACAAAATTTCTGGCTCAACAATTGGGACCAACCCGTTGTCCTGAAAAATCAAGCTTTAATCATCACAAACCACATCTAAACTAGAAATGACTATTTCGACACATTTATCAAGATACGGGTTGATTCAGGTTATATTTTACCTCCACCAGTTCAATAGTGTGATAAAAAGTGTGTTAAAAATGGAATGCATCTAATGGGTTGGCACTTGGACGGATTGAAAGTGACCTAAAGGGTTTTTAAATGCTTATAACCTCTTAAAGCGAAATTTTAAAAAGATTAAATTAATATTATAACATAGTTATATTTAAAACTTATAAAACTCATAAAAGGGGCGAAAAAGTGTATGCGAGCCAATTAATCAGACCATTAGTCACGTTGAACCTTTTTAAAATTTACATTACAAACCCAAACCATCTTAACCTGTCACCCTATTCACTCAAAGCACCCAGATTCCCACTTCCAGATAACTGTTTTATAATATGAGTAAGTTGTTTACCTGAGAAATGGCAGCGTAACGAGCCAAACCCCATGCTGCTTCCTTGACTGCAAGTGCAGATGGCCCATTTGGAATGCTTACAACTGTACGCCTGCATGATCAACTAAGTAGGTTAGCATGTTGGGTAATTTTAAGTATACACCAAGTCAAAAACAAGAGTTTTGACTTGCCATTTAGCAAAACGAGCACCCTGTTGGTAGTAAGCCGCAGAGCGTGAAGCAAGGCCATCTAGACCTTGGCACCATGACTCGTCGTTTGATCCAGCCAATGGAACTAGACCCTGTGAATATCACAAACAAATGTAAACGAAGCCATTGAGGCGTTTATTTTTTAAGGTGTTGAAGGCTGGAGTTCGAGATATATTATTACCTTGTCAACCTTGATACCGGGGACGATCCCTTGTTCAACTAGGATATCTACAATCTTTTTGCCATCAACGGTTGATTGGTACAAGGTTTCTTCGAAGAGGATAGCACCGGAAATGTAGTTTCCAAGACCGGGAGGGGTAACAAGCAGGGTACGGTAAGCCTGCCGGTTGGCCTCAGTGTTCTCAAGACCAATTGAAGCTAACCGCTTTCCGCACGTAGCGTTTGACTCATCCATCGCTAGGATTCCTCGGCCCGGTGATGCTACGGTTTTCTACATTTCAAATATAAAATCACTGGTTATGATTTATGACTACTTTTTGGTATGTTTAAGTTTGAACTAGAGATAGAAAACACATACCGCGGTTTTAATAAGTTCATCGGCGTATGAAGCACGGACACTTAGTGCACCAGGGCTGAATCGGACCACGGAGACTGATGGCTGGCGAAGGATCTGACCCTTGACCCAGTCTGACTTATCAAGAATAGCTGGGGATGACTGGAAGAGAAATGTTGAGGCCATTTTTGAATTTTTGTATAAAGAAAAGTGTATTATACAAGTAAAATGTATAAATGTAAAGAAAGAAAGAAGCTTAGAGCTCTCTTTCTATATCTCTTTGAATTTAACACCACTCATTATGTTTGGGCTCACTAAATTTATAGTTGTAATTTGAGGCAAGAAAAGATATATTTTTTAAGGCTATAAGGGGTTGGCATATTAGAGAATGACACGTGGATTGATAACTTTGATGACATGGCAGTTGGAATTTAGCAAACTTTTAGAGATGATATGTGATGAGGGGACGAAATTGTCCTGTGGGAATCTCAGGGTTTTGAGGATGATTATTTATTAACGGTTGTTATTTGTTAAACCTGTATGTGCCATAAAAAAGAAAAAACAAAAATCATGAACTTTTTCTGTAAATATTGCTGGACCCACCAGGTTTAATTTATGAGGTTGTTATTTAACCATCTTCCAATTGTTTTATAGTGAAAAGTTGAAAACCTCTTAATTAGAATCTATCTATAGTTACCAATAATTAGAAGTCATTTTTTAAACATATCATGGTATGTAGTACGTAGCATTTTCACTTCAAAAGGTGTATGTGATCCTAGCAAAGCTCACTTTACATGTAATAAAGATCAATTATACTTTTTTTTTTCTTTGGGTAATCGACGATTACATTGGAATAACGATGACTTGATTGATTAGAGTATAACACGCTTTAACGTGTTGGAATCGAGAAAGGTTATGATCGAGGCGATGAAATGTACTAATGTGTTATGAACAATCCCATCGAACGTTAACAAATATTCCCTCCATCCCAATTTAATAATCCAATGTTGAAATGCACACAATTTTAGAAAAATACATTGATTAATGTGTCAACCAGTAGGATTTATTGCTTGGTTTAAAGTTTGTTACTGTGTTTCTAGAGGATGTGCTTATAGCTGTCTGTCATACACATGGTTTGTCTTGTGTATGCACTTAGTCTTTCATTTATGTTAGATTAAGTTTTATGTGGATTCTCCACAATCTTATAATTGTAACGCTTATCATTTATAATATTTGCCGGGGTCAATCCCCTTTATCAAAACTAATAGGATTTAATATATACCCACTAAAACACTTTTTGATCGGTTGAAATAAAAAATGGACAATTATTTTTGAACATTTCAAAATGAAGTACTAGACAATTAAATTGGGACGGAAGCAGTTTGAGAAAGTATTAGAATCTAAAACTAGAAACAAGGATGGGTGTTTGAAGTTAAATGTGAGAATTGTGGGCAAAATAAGAAACACAAAAAAACAAAAACACGTTTAATTTTGTGAACGTGAATGGTGGGAAAGATAATATGTGGGCATGGACTCATGTACTTCATCTCTTCTTTTTAAAGATAAAAGACAAAAAAAGTAAAATTTAAAAGATACTCAGAATTAAAGAGTAACAATGCATTTTTTTTTTGATAAAGGGGGAAAAAATACTCCGGCAAATATTATTAGAATAAAATGATAATCAATACAAGTACAATGGATGTGGTAGAACCACATTGACTTAATCTAACAGACGGAAAGACTAAGTGCATACACAAGACAGGCCTTGAGTATGACAACCAGCAAAGCCCAACTATGAGGCCACACAACCATGAGGCAACAACAAAAGCAACAACAAGACTCTAGCCAAGCAATAAACCACTGCGTCCGCATGAAGAAAGGATTAACTTGACGAAGAACTCACCCCTTTCGGGATCTTCCATCTATCCATAGTGCGGATAGCACGAAACGAGGGTTTGAAGGCAAAGGAAACCAGCTTTAACCTAATCGTAGTGATGATTGCGTCAACCACCTCCTTAAAGGACCTTTTGCCTTTGTCAAATAGCCGAAAGTTCCATTCTTGCCAAATGAAGTATGTCGATGCCGCCAGCACCAGACGAGCTACCACATGGTCAATGTTTTTCGAGCTTGTGGCAGATAGGAAGGAGGGCATAAGAGCTTCAAGACAGTCAGACATAACCTGCAACTTCGCATGATTAATAACCCTGAACCAAACCTGGGAGGAGAATGAGCATTCAAAGAACAGGTGAGCATGAGAGTCCTGGAAAGAACCACACAGCTGACAACGCAGCAGGGCTAAATCAACCGAAGGGCCAACATCCCATTGCCTCATACGGTCTTGGGTCTTCAGTCTGCCTCTTAAGACGAGCTACAAGTGAAAAGCATGCCTAGGAATACAAGAAGAAAACCACACAACAGGAGCCCAATCCACCACGCTACCTCTTGGCCGAATGGATTCCCAAACTTGACCGGCCCGAAAATCGAGAAACTCTCCGGCCGAATCGCGCCACAGAAGCTTATCAGGCAGGGAGGAAAGAGTAGGGACCTCAATCTGAGAAAGAGAAGGGTACCTTTGACGCCATTCGGCCGGCCATCTCCAAGAGTCACCGTCAATGAGATCAGCAACAAAATCAGAGGTTGAGAAACCCGAGCGAGTAATATCACGGAGGCTGGAAAAGATACGGGCAATGGGACATTGGTGACACCACGTGTCATACCAAACCGACACAGACCTCCCATTACCAATCTTATACCAACAATACGGCCGAACGACATCCCTGATACGTAAAAGGCTTCGCCAACCCCAGCTCATACTACTCTGAGCAGGGACATCCCAGAAGCTGCGATCACGAAGTTTGTAAGCATACACCCATCTGACCCAGATGGAATTCTTTCTGGAGAGGATGCTCCAAATGTGGTTGGCCATGACAGAGATATTCCATTCACTCAAGCGACGGATCCCCAAACCACCTTCACGCTTTGGATGGCATACGTCATCCCATGCCACCTTAGCTTTACCAGCCTTCATTGGGCCTTGACACCACAAGAAGCCCCTCATAAGCTTCTCAATGTCATCTATAATAGAGGCAGGAAGAATAAACATAGAAGCCCAATATCCATGAAGAGATGTGAGAACAGAGGAGATTAATTGGACACGGCCAGCAAATGAGAGAGCCTTATTCTTCCAATCCCCGATCCTATTCTGAACCTTCTCCACCAGAACTTTACAGTCAGATTTGACAAGCCTAGAGGAGATGAGAGGAACCCCGAGATAACGAACCGGAAGGGTGCCTTCCTCAAAAGGAATGATGTGGAGGATACTTTGCCGTACATAGTCGAGGACATTACAAAAGAAAGCAGTACTCTTCGGGATACTGGGGATCAAGCCCGAGACTTCCTTAAATTCCTTAAGGGCGGAATGAAGAACCGTAGCGGATTTCAAATCACCATGCGCAAAGAGAAACAGGTCATCTGCAAAACACAGGTTAACAAGCCCAAGATTTTCACACTTCGCATGGTACTTAAAGGAAGTAGATCCGTCTACCTTCCTCCGGATAAGAAGGGTCAGCACCTCCATCACTAGAGTAAAGATATAAGGAGACATTGGATCCCCTTGCCGCAGACCTCGTTTGCCTTTAAAGAACCCATGCACACCTCCATTAATACTCAGGGAATAGGACGTGCTAGACACACAAGTCATGATCAGATTTACCATAATCGGGTGGAAGCCAAAGCCATGAAGGATAGTCCTGAGAAAACCCCAATCCACAGTATCATAAGCTTTCTGAATGTCAATCTTGAAAGCACAGCGAGCATCACCATGATTAAGGTGGTAACATCTCATAAGCTCCTGGGTTAAGAGGATGTTAGGAATGAAGGCAGACTGATTGTCACTCACAATATCTTCCAGCCCATCCTTGATACGATTAGTGATCAGCTTACTGATGTACTTATACAGGACATTACACAAGGAAATAGGCCGAAAATCATTTATTCGAGAGGGGGAGGCAACTTTCGGGACAAGGGCAATAACAGTATGGTTGATTTCTTTTAGGATCTGGCCATTGGCAAAGAAATCACGAACTGCAAAGAACATATCGTCACCAATGATCTCCCATGACCGTTTAAAGAAAACGGCCGAGTAACCATCAGGGCCCGGGGATTTACTGTTGCCAATAGAAAATAAAGCCGCCCTAACTTCATCCTTGGTAACAGGACGAATCATCAGTACAGCCTTGGATCTCGAGAGTTTACGAGAGAAAAGCCCCAACGTATCCAGCGGATTAGAATCACCAGCACATCCCAAAAAATTCTGGTAATGGTGAACAAATGACAGGGGCACCGAGTCACCCTCATGGACAACATTATGCAAGTCGTGCACACGCTCAATCCGACCCCTATTAGCTTTTTCCTTAACCACGTTATGGAAGAACTTGGAATTACAATCCCCCACCCGAAGCCAATCAATTTTTGCTTTCTGTTTCAGGAAACGTTCCTCATCGAGAACCGCCGCATTGAACGCACGGAGGTAAAGGCTCTCCTCCTCTCGCAGAGCAGCAGAGTCGGGATTAGAGTTAAGAGCTTTTTGAACTTCATCCAATTCAGTACGAAGCCTATCAACTTTCTTATGGAGGTCCCCCTGGTCCCTCATCAACTTTGCAAGGGGTTTTTTAAGGCTCTTCAATCTTTTGGTAATCCGGAACATAGCGTGCCCTTCAAGGTTCTCCTTCCACGCTTCCATAACAATATCTTTAAATTCTGGCTTAAGGGCAGTCAGATTAAAGAATTTAAAGGGCTTAATACGGGGTTTTTGAATCACAGGCAGGATAAGCATCGCAGTGGAGTGGTCCGAGATCCTGTAGGGCTGAAATAAAGCACGAGCCCCCGGGTAAGTTCCTAGAAACTCCCCATTGCACATGATACGATCAATCTTCCTCAGGATACCCGAGTCGGACTGAGGCTTCTGATTCTAAGTGAAGTGAAGCCCCGTGGCCGGCACATCAACAACCCCAATATCCTCCACACACTCCCTAAACTCACGCATAGAAATTGTGCACCTGGAGGAACCAACTGAAGAATCTTCCAAATTAAGAATGGCATTAAAATCACCCAATACCATCCAAGGCTTTATACAGATAAACTGGTTGTGCAGACGGAGATTATCCCACAACTCCCTTCTATGGGAATAGGAATTACCCGCGTAGATGAAAGAGCAATAGAAAGGCTGGTTCCTATCCCGCATCCGAACTTGACAATGCATGACCTGATTTGTAAAAGAAATAATCATAAGATCAACCCGGTCAGGATCCCAACCCAGAATAATGCGGGATCCACTAGCGCTCCTAGAGGAATTAGAAGACCAACTCCACCTTCTGAACACCTTAGAACATATACGATTGAGATTAGAGACATGGACATAGGACTCTAAGATGGCACAGATGCACAACTTGTTCTCACTAACCACCTGTTGAACCTCTTTTTGTTTGGGGACGCGGTTCAAACCCCTAACATTCCACGAAGCGAGACTAACCATGGAGACTAGGGGCCATGGGGGTTCTTGCCCCCTCAGAAAGAGATCCTTCCATAGGAAGTTTCATGTATACAGATATCTTATTATAGACTTCCTCAATGTCTGATTCAGCTTCATCAGTCGAAGTGCCACAACCAGAGACCACCCCTTTAAACTTACAGGGCTGGCTTGGGCCATTTCTATTATCATCCCGGTTATGGGTTTTCTTATCTTTTGGATCATCCTCTTTCTCCTCGTCACTTAAGGCACCGAAGCGGTTTCCTAAGGATAAAGGTTTCGAAGCTCCCAAACCAGACTTGGAAGTCGGTTTCGAGAAGGGGCCCTTTGGAACCATTTTGGAGGTAGTACCTAGGTCTTTCACCTTAAAGATCATTTTAGGCTTTTGTTTCTGCATAGAGAAACCATCAAGGGGTTTCCCACCCAGCTTTAGCGGGCCTCGGGCTGTCTTCTTGGGGGCAACAAATTCCGGGTTTTTGTGGCCAAAAATTTTACACATATTGCACCTAGGCGGGCGCCATTCGTACTCGACCCTAACCGTATAAAGGGTCTTGCCATTCCCCCCCGAGCTTGGGGATCGCCACCGTGACAGTTTCCTTCAACTCGGCCGCCGACACGACCTCAACCATGGCACGAGCAAAGTTTGGTCGACCCCAAGCCTCAGTACACATTGTACTAGTATAGGAGTCAAGCATAAGAGGAGTCCCAACCTTGGTGGCAATACCACTCAGCCCCACCTCATTAAAGGCCAAAAGCGGAACATTATGGAGCTTAATCCACACCGGCACTCGTGTAAGATCCTCCTTAGCTAAATCAGCATCGGAATTCCATTTTCTTAACATAATAGGGACCATTCTAATCATCCAAGGACCCCCCTCAAAAACCTCATTCATACCATGCTCCGTAACAATGCATATTTGGTTTCTACTTCACCGTAAAAACATTATCAAGTACAATCTTATTCTTGTTTTTCTTCTTGATTTTATGAACATCAATACTTTTAGGGCTTTTTTTTCATTTGATGATTAGACAAAGAAGTTTGTTTTACTTTAGTGGATTCTAATTTTTATTTGTAAATTTTTTGTGGTTCTATAATAGGTAGATATCATACTATTGACCAATAATTACAAATCCGTTGTAGTCTAGTTGGTTAGGATACTCGGCTCTCACCCGAGAGACCCGGGTTCAAGTCCCGGCAACGGAATTTTTTAGTTTTCAACACATTTATTGCAACTCCAGCCAATTCTTTCTTTATCCTTGCGTCTATCGCAAAATATTGTTGATTTTTTCAGATGCATATTATCGCAACTACTACAGTTTCTTTACTTTTGCCAACTGTCGTTCAACGACACAGTTGATACAAACTCAAAAGTTGAGATTACGAGAATCCAGTGGAAGATCCATCACTCTATCATAGTATAGCCGTTGATTCAAAGTATTAAGATCCATCACTCTATCATAGTATAGCCGTTGCTTCAAAGTATTTAATACGGAGTATTCACTTGGTCATATATCTCTCACAGTCTAGCAGATCTGTCCAGACACATGATCATATATAGAGCATCTCTGAACGCTTTAAATCGTATTGTATGCTACATTCGTGAAATATCCACCTCTCGTTTCACAAGTTAGATTTAGATTGGGGAGGGTGTCCAGATAGCATAGAGCAATTGGCTCCCGATTAAGTGTTAAAGCTGCATATCGTGAGGTAGTTAAGATTTGGCTTAAATGAGATAAAGTAGATCACTGAGATGATTATGACACTGTTAGATTTCATCGCTTAATTTTTCTGAGGTTATTGCAAGTCAAAGCAACTTCATTTCATTAACATAATCATCAATATCATTAACAATGACAATAACAAAGCAACAAAGTTGGTGCAGAAAACACCCTTTACAATCATCCGCTTTCTTGCTTTTCCTTCCTTTTTTTTCAGGAGAGTGAGAAATCATGCACATATGCGATAAAATGTCAATCTCTAAGTAAATACTGTACAAATTTCACATTTACAATGTAACAAGCTGCTTGTTTTTCCTTGAGGTGGGTTGAAGAGATTAATGATCAAGTGGTGGTTGCTGCAGCTTATAACTGTACAAAGCCTATAGCATTCTGCAAGGCAATGAAGGTTGTCTTTCAGTTGTGTGGGTCATACCTTACGTTTCAGTCAACTAAAGTGAATACTTTAGTGTTAAACAGCATAAACCATAATAAAATAATTGTGAAGTGTACCATACACAGCTTAAGATGTCTGAAAAAGAGTCACCGTAGCGATATAACCGTTCTTCATGACCTATTCATAGCAACATAAGCCTTATGAGAAATCATATTCAGTGGAGGAATTGGATAACAATTTGATAAGAACATTGAAGAATTACCAAAAGAAAGAACTGATTTAGAAGAAAAAAGAGACATCAAGCAAGTATGCAACCAATCACAAGATAAAGTTGAGCAATCTTAGTCACACTCATTAAAACAATTTCACATATATAAGACTATTTGAATCAGAAAATTACCTCAAAAGCAACATTTGGGTATCCATATACAAAGGTGGAGCCAAATGGATTGCTTGTAGAGCCTTGTGTTTGAATAGCAGCTCGTCCACAATCTCCCAGAATTTTCTATATATATATATATATATCAATAAAATACCAAAACCAAAACCAAAACCAAACTATTTAAGATACTTAGTAGGATATACTACAAGCTACATAGTTTATAGACAACTTGTAAGCTTCAAGTGGTGGCAAATTTTACTAACCTTGACTTTGTCCCACTTCGTGCCAGGTGTAATCCTACTTTTTGAAGTATTTAGGTCTTGATGAAATTCACCATCAACTACAGGTAAAAACAAAAAATAACATCATTTAACGAATAACTAATTCAACAGAGGCCTTCTGTTATGAATTTACTTACAATCCGTGGGATGGATAACAAAATTGCACTTAATGTATGAGTTGAAGTCCGCATGCCCTGGATAGTTTGTATGTAATACAAACTTCTTGATCTTATGTGTCTGAAAATTTTGCATCGATACACTCACATGAGAATCTCAACTAGCACCATTGGAAATGCAAACAACAAATGAAGTAATTACCTGTCCATCAAATAATATATCAAAGCCACGAACGAAGTAGTTATAGAAGTAATCGCCACATAGAGTTGTTTTTGGCCGTGGGTCTGAAGCAGAGTGAATTACCATTTGGTCTACCTGCAGCATCGCATTGTGTACATTAGTCTATACAAAGGTAATCCCTCAACATCATCCATACATTCAAACATAACTCAAGAGAACCTGCTTTTGATGAATTCCATCAGGTCGGCCCAATTCTGTCCACACATCCTGTATGTAATACGATAAAACAGTCATTAAAAAAGCGGAAGTAGACACCAGAATCTCAACAGCTTGTGGTAAAAAAAGAGAACTGGAAACAAAATGTGATGTGTTTGGAGTCTTTTCTTACGAATGGAAAACATTATAATTAGCTTTAGTATCCAAAATTTAATAATTACTACACACACAGAGTGTTCTATTAAAATGGATTTCTACCATCATATATACCACCATAATACAGCGAAGACATCAGTAATTATTCTGTAAACACATGTCTGAATGTTGAAAGAAACAGCAAGACAACATTAATATACATCAGCAAACATTAAAGATGGCAACTTCAAGCCAGTATCTTATAAATGGATCGATTCAGGATAGGTTTTATTTCTAAGAGATCAAATGAGTAAAATAATAATGATTAGCCAGAAACGAAATGGATCAATCGAGTTGCTAGTCAAACGAAAGTGTATTTCTAATGCATAAAACCTCCTAAATCACTTAACTCTAAGCAAAATTATTATTCAAAAAGGATCAATCGAGTTGCTAGTCAAACGAAAGTGTATTTCTAATGCATAAAACCTCCTAAATCACTTAACTCTAAGCAAGATTATGATTAAATAATCCTACGTATGTACTTATAATTTACGCGCTAAGCATTTATAAAAATCATATGAGAATTTTGGACTAAAATTTCACGGTCATCCCATACCACCCATTTTGCCCATGTTTAAGCCCATACCACAAGCTTACCCATTTTTCCCACGACCCAACCCACCCATGTGGCCACGTCTAGCAAATACATTCAAGACAAATAAAACCAGAACGATGACTCAGAACCACAGGCAGACATCTATATGAACAGCTTTCGCCAGCATTACCTGCGGAGAAGCACCAAATGGGATGTGTTGTCCACCAACGGTAAACCATAACTCTTTCCCTAGCTGGAAAATAAGAATAACGAGCACAATCACATACAAACATCTAAATAACCACCTACTGACCTACAGTCGGTGACACCATTGACCATAAACCAATAATATGAGGAAATCAAATCAAGATTAAAGAAGTGCTTGAATTTGCATTTTGAAAATGATTTTATGATTACTTGTAGTTGCAATCAGTTTTTAATGTTTTTATAAACAGATTCTGATTCTAATAATCAGATTATTTAGGAATCAGGTAATTATTTTTGGATAATAAATTTCATACTTGCAGCATCAGAAGTGTAATCCAAATCAAGAGAAGGCTATGTAAATGCTCTGGTTTTTAACAAATAAGCGAACCTTAACGTGAACTTCTTCCATGTAGAGGCTACCAGCCGGTAGTGGAGGAGCAGAAGCCTTGTTCATCAATGATCCTACACCAACTTTACTATCTGTTGAACTGTCGTATATGCATACACGACAAGTTACTGGAGTTGTGCCATCCGGAAACTCCAAAGGCAACTCAGCTATCACAATTATGATTAAAAACAAAATTATTATAGGATATTGGGGAATTAAATCAAGATGTATCTTTTAAAAAAACTAATCAAAATATATCTGATACCTTCTCCATTATGGCAACAGTCTGTATACTGAGAGGGAATGGGGAAAGCAAATGATAATCCCTGCAAAGAACAGCCCGCCAGAGTGTTAAGAAAACTGAAGGTGATATAAAATAGGTTGGTACAGAGAACATCTCATATGACTAGAGGTGGCAATTTCGACCACTGAAGGTGATATAAAATAGGTTGGTACAGATAAAATCTCATATGACTAGAGGGGGCAATTTCGACCAACTTACTTTTAAATAGGTCGATTCAGGTTTAATGTTATCTCCAATGGCCAATGGGATGAAACAACTAAAATAGGTACCAAAAAAGGGGTTGAACAGACTGAGAGTCCCCAAAGTGTATTTCTAATACATAAATTTAGGTTTTATTGCAACAATATAATTTTAGACATAATGATAAGCACACTAATTATTAAAAACATGAATCAAATTTAAAAGGAAAACAAAATTTGTTTCAGGTAAACTCCACCCCCATTTTGACACATTGTCCAACCCACTCTACCAGAACATCTTGCCGCCTCTACAAACGACTGTCAACTAAATTATACCGGGTAGAAGAGAGTGTAAACGCCTCTTTCTTTGTCATATATTCCAGGAAATGTTGGCCCAAAGACGGCATAAACAGCTACAAAAGTAGCTGGAGTTGACGGACCTCTGAAAATAAAAAAGAAGGCAAGTATTTTTCAAATCCGAGTAGATCAGAAGTCAGAACGCTACAAAATGATTCAGTATATCACTCCTACCCAATAAGTGATGTTGCATAGCGCATTTGAAGGCGTTTTACATCAAAGATTTCGATAAGACGAAGCCTCTGAGACAACAAGAAAATCACTTATGTAAAATTCCAGATATAATAATATAGACAAAGTACACATAGAGCAAAAGTACAGATAGAGAACTTCATGGTAACTAGTAACTTCAAATGCATAATAACTTTTGAAAAATCTACAAAAAGTAATCAATCATTCAGCACATATGATTAAAAAAATTTTAGAAACACAAGGTAGTTTCACAATTCTACAATCTAATTTATGGGGTGGTTGGATGTGCATTTAAAATTGCACGCCAGGTCACTGTAACCAGTTTGGATGGTTGCGCAGAAACTGATTACGATTTTGGTTTTCTAATCATTTAGGGTAAAGATAATCGAACTTGAAGAAGTAAGAAGCTTCTGTAAGAGAAGAAGTAAGAAGCTTCTGTAAGAGAAGAATCAAGAATATGGGAATAAATGTATAATTACATAACTATCCCTAGATTTAAACACCAAAAAAACTGATTCTGATTTTTCAAGTTGGCTACATTGCAATAATCACTTTGAACACACACTTCCGAAAAGCCCGTTAATGAACGTACTTATCTTATTTCTATTACCTATATATTGATTATGTTAAGTCGTAATCTAGCAACAGCAGAAAATAAACTAAATGCCGGTACTCGTACCAAATATCTTCTAGGCTTGGAATGTTCTGGACAGACGATGAAAAAATTGAATTCGCATAATAAGCCAACCAAAGTAACTTGCAGCAGTAAAAAAAACATACAAAAGATACTACAAGATTAAGCTATTTACAGAAATTATAAACTTAACCGATTCCGATTATAATTCTATTATTATGGGATATATAAGGCGTTTAGGTGGTAAATTATAGTCCTAGTTTAACAGGGAGGGGCGTTTCTTTATGATGGTGTATTTCATGGGGCATCTATTTTTGTTCTTGGTCAAGCTGAGCTTTGGGTTATCTTATGTTTTGAGATGGTCTTTAGATGTTGGTTGATAGGTGTTAGCTAGTGTGGGTGATGGTCTTTTTCATTTCTAGATTGGGTGTTTGGGTTAGTCATGATGATGCTTTAGTTTAGGCGTTTGTTGGTGTATTGTTTTCTACTAGCATCTTGCTAAATTTTAATATTATCATTTGCCATTAAAAAGAAAAAGGGTCAATAGAGTACCTGAGACCATGGATCAAAACGGATATGAAAACCATGATCCGGGAAGCTTATAACAACATCCAGCTTTAATGGATCCTGTATAAAACATACATTCCAACATTCTGTTAGATATAAATCAAGGATGGTCAGATCAGCTAAAACATTTGAAAGCTTGAAGAACATTTGGCGAATCAACATAGATAAGTGAAACGAAAAAATGTGAACATTCCAAATTACTTGATCAATCACAAACCTCATCAAAGTACTTGACATGAACAACATCATAGATATTCGGTTGTTGCTCTATCTGTGCAAACGCTTCACATATAGGCATTCCTGAAACACAATATCATCAATCACCATCTAAACCAATTTAAACTTCAACCGGGATCCCTTTCCTCACTTAATCATCATTATCAACTTCAGAGTTCAAACTAACAAAAACATCATTTAATTTAAATCATAACTTAAGCTAAATCTAAATTAATTCAGTAAGCCATACAATATTTCATTTAATACAACCATTAACTATATCTAACAAAATCTAAATATAAGATTTCATACAAAATGGATTAAATAAGCCTCAGTGTCATAGATTCACAATCCAATCGCAAAATACATCATTACACATATTCAAACTATTTACAAACAATTCAACAAAGTCAGAATTCAATCAAAAACAATAACAATAATTACCGAGAGAAAAAGGACCAATTCCGAGACCGGGACGAAGATCGAGACCGATTACGCCCATCGCCGTCCCCTCACACCTTCTACGTGGCCTCTGCAACATACTAATATAATAATAGCAACAACAATTAATGATTTCAGTTACGCTTCCAAGTTTCCAAACCCTAGAAATTATTGTTCGCGGTAATCGGTTATCTGACTCCAAAGGATGCTTAATTGGTTCAGTTGGCACCAACTACACGGCAGCAATAGATCGTATTCGTGACGTATGTGTGCATTAGGTCTTGTACCTTACGCAATGATAACTGTCCTTGGTTTGATTGAAAGAAGTTTTTTGGTGAAGCGGAAGTTACACTTATTCCCCTTGAAGTTTGTTGATGTTGACATTTCGATGCATTTTGTTGTTTTGATATTTTTGCTAATAAAATATACTCGACCCGAGACAAATCAGACAATGAACCTTCGTGGTCCATTTTTTCATGTACTCCGTAATTTAATAACAAAAATTATGGGTAAATTAATTGAATATTTTGATTGTTGCTTGTTTGTTTTTGGTAAAGATGGAATAAAGAAACACTGCTATGTTCCCTTTCTATTTTTGTAATGTACATTTGAGATCAAATATGTATCATTTTTGTTTCGCGTTGTTGATAAAATACTCTATAACGTGTGTCAACTGTAAACGCAACTCGTGAATTGAGTTTATTCGACGTGGGAAAAATAATTTGATCATAATCATAAGTAAATGGTTAATTAGTGACTAGTAAGTAAATTTCGAATAGAACTACTACTAATACACATATCGCCCATATCGCATAAAGAAGAATGATTAATGTCAAAGAAGATACCCGTCAACATCGACTAAGAGATTATATTGCTAAGATCTTTAGAAATCAAAACTTTCATATCATTAACGCTCATCAAGTGTCTCACACAAAAAGGCAATCACTAGCAACCAATTAAACTTTAGGCGTAACTACTATATAACTAACGAACTATTATGTTTACTACCCTATTAAATTAAATTTAAATTACAATAATTGTCCAAATGATATGGAAAAATAAGGTTTGAAAAGTCCACGCAAATACTACCTCCCAATTTTTGGTAAAGTAGACCATCCAAAATTTAATGTTTACATTATAAAAAAAATTAAATGCAACATATAGAAAATTATGTCAATTGCGAACAAGACTAAATGCATAAAAGTGTACTTTACCAATTGGGCATTGCTTAAGTAGTACCGTCACCGCAAACGTCCAGACCTCACAGGTGTAACCGACATGTCAGAGGTTCGAATCCGCGTCTCAGTATATGTGGGTGCTTTTGTGGACAGGTGATTTGCCCGGCATTAATGCTCCTTGCGAGTGGGGCGGACGCTTACCATTGAAATATGGTACGAGGGTCAGGGTTACCCTCCAAATTACTTTTTTTTCATAAAAGTGTACTTTAATTTATTCATATTTTTTATCCAAGGTAGAAAATAGTTTATGATATATTTATCGTACTCTTATTGGCATAAACTTTTAGTGTTTGAAGTTGGTCATCAATCCTAGTTAACATTTTGATCTTTATGCTTTATATGATTATTAAGAGTAATGATATTTTCACTATAAATTTTGATAAATTCATCGTACATTGTATACCGATTAGTAAAGTTACTAGATATTTGATTGCATGTATTATATATGAAACTACCATTCCACTTTAAGTACATGTATGTTTTAAAAATGCATATAGTTTAGAGTACGTATATTATGAGCTTATTAATATGTGTGACTTTGTCTAAATTAAATGTGACACAATCATTTTAACTTTTTGGTTTCATATAAATATAAATAAAATACATATATACATATACATATTATAAAACAAAAAAAAATGTTTGGAACATGTTCAAAAGAGGTGTGAACATGACACTATTCAAATCTAATTTGGTCACTTATAGAATAAAAAGGTATAAGAAGACACTTAAATTGGAATAAAGCCGATCACACCAACTAGCCACCTTTGCACTTTCCTTTCTTCTTTCCCACATGTCATAAACGAAACTGTAGTATTAATACTTTAACAGAAAACAATAAAACACAATGTAAACAAATCGTAGCGGGTCGGAACGTGTGTTGAATAGAATTCTCTTAAAATGAATTTCGAGTTTGTTTCCCGGGTACGGTGACCAAAGCAGCGTATTGCCGGAGTTAACTATACTTGCCTGAAATCGCAACAGATATTACGAGTGTGTATAAGATTCAGAGAGGAAGAGATTAATATTTTTCGGTGTATCTCAATGATAACAATGGCACCCTTTATATAGGGCTGAGCAAATCATTATTATTAAGAAAACAGATTATTGCCTTTTAATTGCAATTAATTTCAAATCGATTTGCAAAAATTAAAACGAAATCAAAACAACTAAACTTCGCTTTCATTTTTTGTGTATATCTGGATGATCTTGTGAATAATTTCCATAAACTGTAATGGGTCATGGGTCAAATCAGTGGGTTATGGGTCGGATCAAAATCAAATGGATAGCTGCAAAAAAAACGGGCTTGCGCAAGCCCGGAATTTTTCGAGCTGCATTCGTGTTCGCCCTATGGATTAGGAGTGTCGACCCGTTTTTGGCCAGAGATTTGCACCCCCTCCCCCCTGCGCGTAGGAGTTGGAGTGTGTATTGGTGATAAGATTATTGAACTTGCTTAAACACTTGCACTTATAAACACCCATAAACTTGTTGCTTGGGTCGATGTGTGACAACACAAAAACCCACCAAGTTCTTGCTTCATACACCTTACTTTGAGTTTCGATATCTCATTCATCTCTCATCAACTTTGGACATATAATACGCCGTTTCGAAGCTCTTGTCAAGAGCTACGCAACCATATAAAATACTACATGTAATTAATATATTTACATATAGATAAGTAGGTCCAAAGTTTGAGAAAAAATACACTTATTTATCCTAATTTTTTCCAACAATCCCCCCATGAATGGAGATCGATAAAATAACACACATAAGCATACTGAAATCTCAACAGTCGAGTCTTTCATAGGATAGGTAGGTGTTAACCTTTAAACTGTCCCTTGTAAAATGTACTTAGTCTCCTAGCTGTCAGTAGACGGCGATGTCTTTGAACTGATCTGCTGTTTATGTAGACGACAATACATGTTCACGCATGACTCTTCCTGACAATGTCAACTCCTCATAGTCGTGTCATTTATGGTCCTGAACACTAGCCTGGTTCCGCAAGAGCTCTTAGAAAATGTGCCCCCCACATTTTCCTTCGAAGCGACTCCACTTCTCTCTTACATAGGTGATTTTCGAAATCATTAAAAGCATTAAGCTTAACCTAACTATCACAGTTAATATCATAATGGACTAGGAAGCTTAATAAACTCCCTTTTAAATGGTTTGGTTAATTAAATAACTTCCCCCACAGTGACCTCCCTTAGTTCATACAATTAGGTTGTCCTTTTGAACCTAGATCTTGGGATCTCTAGTCAACTAGGTAAGGTTTTCCTTTGTACAAACTTATTCATTCAAGGGCTTTAGTCCCATTCCTCTCGACGAACTGTAAACTACCTCTCTATTTAAGCCTTTAGTTAACGGATCCGCAATATTATCAGTTGACTTCACGTAGTCAATTGTGATAATTCCTATAGAGAGTAGTTGACATATAGTGTTATGTCTACGTCGAATATGTCGAGACTTACCATTATACATTATGTTATCCCAATTGTCGATTGGCTATCACAATGTATACTAATGGCCGTTACCGGCTTAGGCCACCTAGGTATATCCTCAGTAAATTGACGTAACCACTATGCCTCTTCCCCACATTTGTCAAAAAGTTATAAACTCATATTCCATCGTGGATCTAGCTATAACCGTTTGTTTGGACGATTTTCAAGATACAACTGCACCTCCTAGTGTGAAAACATACCCACTAGTTGCTCTTGAATCATTTACGTCAGAGATCCAATTTGCATTAGTGTATTCTTCGATTACAGCTGGATATCTTGTATAACGTAGTCCATATTCACGAGTGTATCTCAAATATCTTCGTAATTTCGTTATACTTTTCCAATGTTCAGTATTTGAATTACTAGTATATCTACTTAGCCTGCTCACTGCATATGCTATGTTAGGTTTTGTACAACTCATCAAATACATGAGACTCCCAATGATTCTTGAATACTCTAGTTGAGAAACACCTTGACCTCTATTCTTAGAGAGGTGTTGACTTATATCAATTGGAGTTCTAGCTACATTAGAATCATCCGAATTAAATTTCTCAAGAATCTTATCCACATAATGCGTTTGGTATAACATAAGACCATCTTTGGTCCTTGTGATCTTGATTCCAAGAATCACATCGGCCAAACCCATATCTTTCATATCAAACCTTGCTTTCAACATTTCCTTGGTTGATCTTATCTTCTTATCATCACTACCTATGATTAGCATATCATCCACATAGAGACATAAGATGATGTATCCCTTAATTGTGTCTTTCACGTAGACACACTTGTCACATTCATTGATCTTAAAACTATTTTCTATCATGACATGATCAAACTTTTGATGCCATTGTTTTGGAGCTTGCTTTAATCCATACAATGACTTAACAAGCTTGCATACTTTGTTCTCCCTCGTTGTTCCATGTAAATCTCATCTTCTAAATCTCCATTTAGAAAGGCCGACTTTACATCCATTTGGTGTACTTATAAATTTCGAATGGGTGCTATAGCAAGTAGCATTCTTATAGAGATTATTCGGGTCACCGGCGAGTAGGTATCAAAATAATCTAGGCCTTCTCGTTGTCTATAACCCTTGATCACCAATATTGCTTTGTATTTATCAATTGAACCATCCGTATTCATCTTTTTCATAAAGATCCATCGGTAACCTAGTGGCTTACATCCTGGAGGAAGATCCACTTGTTCTCAAGTATGGTTTTGTAAAATAGAATCTATTTCACTATTTATGGCTTCTTTCTATTGAGGTCCTTCGGAAGAAGTAACGGTTTCTCGATAGGTTTTAGGTTCACTTTCTACCATGAAAGATACAAAATCGGGACCAAACGATTTCTCAACCCTCGCCCTTTTACTTCTTCTTGGTTCAACATCCCCTTCCTCAGATGGTTCATGTCTAACTTGACTATCTAGTCTTTCATCGTGATTAACTTTGTTAGGTCGTTCATCATGATCAACCTCGTTAGGCTGTTCATCATGATTAACCACGTTAGGTTGTTCATATGAAACTAGACATGGAAACACATTTTCAAAGAATGAAGCATTCCTTGATTCCATAATGGTATTTTTGTGTATATCGGGAATTTTAGATTCATGCAAAAGAAACCGATAGGCACTACTATGGTGAGCATATCCAATGAATATGCAATCCACAGTCTTAGGTCCTATCTTTACTGTTTTGGGTGGTGGAACAACCACCTTGACTAAACACCCCCACACTTTTAAGAATTTGTAGGAAGGAAAATTTCCTTCCCATCCATAATTCATAAGGGGTTTCATCCTTCTTTTTGAGGGGTATCTTATTTAAAAGATAATTAGCCGAGAGTATAGCTTCCCCCCACATGTTCTGACTTAATCCACAACTTATCAACATGACATTCATCATTTCTTTCAAGGTACGGTTCTTTCTCTCAGTGCTACCGTTTGAGTAAGGAGCGGTGAATTCATGTCTAATATCATGTTGCTCACAAAAGTTAGCAAATGGTGATACATAGTCACCTCCTCTATCACTTCTAACAACCTTGAGTTGATTCTCAACTTCATTATTGTATAACACGAATTTATCAATTGCTTCATCTTTACTTTTAAGTAAATATACATAACATTCGTGCTATCATCAATAAATGTGATGAAATACTTGTTACCACTTTTGTTTTTAAATCACAAATATCCGTGTGATTTATACCAAGTGGTTCGGTTTTTCTTTCAACTGATTGGAATGATGATCTAGTAAGTTTGGATTCAACACATGTTTTACATTTGCAATTTGAGTTAATATGAAATGTTGGTATGCAATTCAATTTAATGAAACGACGAATAGAATTAAAATTAACATGACTAAGACGACCATGCCACATATTAGAAGAAGACTTAAGCATATAAGCAGAACTAGTAGTAGTCTTATTCATTTCACTTTTGATAACCATAACATTGAGTTTAAACATACCATTTGGGGCATAGCTCTTACCAACATACATACCATTCTTGGTCAACACGAACTTATCAGACTCATTCACAAGCCTAAAACCAAACTTATTAAGCAACCACCCGTACACGAGATTTTTACGAATCTCGGGAGCATACAACACATTGTTCAATGTGAGCTCTTTTTCGGAGGTCATCTTCAAGATCACTTTTTCTTCACCCTTGATTTCCGCGGTAGCCGAGTTTCCCATGAAGAGCTTCTCACTATTCTCGATAGCCTTGAATGTGTGGAAGAGGCTCTTGTCGGAACAAACATGACATGTGGCCCCGGTATCAACCCACCATCCCTTGGAATCAGTTCCCGCAAGGTTCACTTCCGATATCATCATGCTAAGATCGAAAATCATAGCCACAAGTCCCATCACATCTTCATCCAACATGTTAGCTTGACGTGAAGGGTCACGTTTTGGCATCTTAAAAGCAGCAACCCTATGACCCGGTTGGTCACAATTATAGCATGTCCCTTGGAATTTCTTTTTCTCAACTCCACATTTAGGATCAAGGTTCGAAGCCTTCCCTTTGACCTTGTTATCAACCTTTCCATTCCCTTTGCCATTGCTTTTGTTACGACCCTTAGAAGATTAATCATGTTCAACAACATTAGCTTTAGCAGAAGCGGCCGAATAAGCTATTCTTTTGGGCCATCTTGTTATCCTCTTCAATACGAAGACGAACAACAAGGTCTTCAATAGTCATCTCCTTTCGTTTGCGCTTTAGATATTTCTTGAAATCAACCCAACCCGGTGGCAACTTTTCAATCATAGCATCTACTTGAAAACTTTCACTAAGGGTCATTCCCTTGGCGTGGATGTCATGGAGCATAACTTGGAGTTCTTGGATTTGGCTAATAACGGTCATTGAATCCACCATTTTAAAGTCCAAGAATCTAGCAACCACAAACGTTTTCGTCCCGGCATCTTCGGTTTTGTATTTGCGTTCCAACGACTCCCATAATTCTTTGGCAGTGTTGATCTTGCAATACACATTATATAACGAGTTCACCAAACTGTTTAGAACATAGTTTTGGCACAAAAAATCCGAATGCTTCCAAGCATCTGCCGCACTCACAGCTTGAGCATCGGTCTCCCCATCATTAAGTTGGGGAGAGGATTCAGTCAAGAACCTAGCAAGGTTTAAGGTGGTCAAGTAAAAGAATATCTTTTGTTCCCACCTTTTGAAGTTCAAACCCGTGAACTTCTCGGGTATTTCAACATGATTAACCACCGAGTTAGGCAATGGTGCAATCATCACGGGAGTAGTCACAACAGCAGTGGTAAAGATCGGTTCGGTACTCATGGGCTTAGTGTCATTCCTGAAATTGCAAACGAATAAAACTGAGATCTAAACAGATTCAACGGATTCATATTATAAAGCTTTAAATCAGTCTTTTCAATCAAGATTATGGACTGATCATGCAATTATAGTACCCAAAATATTAAACCAAAGGTTGTTATAATCGAACAAACTACTTGCTTCAAACAAAACTGATTTGAATAAACAGTAAGGACTATGCGATAATGAAAACTGATTTAACTTTGAATCATGTGAATAAACAGTTTTATACAAGCAACCTTTGAATAATATGCTTTTAGTAGATGTTTAAACAAGAAGGTGCTATATATAAATCCTGTTTTGTAAGTGCAGTTCAAACAAAACAATTTAATACACGTTATTAAATATAATAGCAGCCTCTAAAATACGATTAACTAATTTAGCACTAAGACTATTTAAAACAAACAGAAAACTATAACTTGATAAAGCTATGTATACATAGTATATGTAACTGAAAGTTATAGTCAATATTGTGAGAACAATTAAATAAAGGATTCAATAGTTTGATAGATAACCTTCTGACCTCGATACAAAATTAGTTTGTAAAGGAGGTGAAATGGTTGGTGAATTCGTTACAAAATTTTGCGCATGAAGGAGGTGAAATGGTTGATGATTTCGGTCTGCTATAAAAAATAGCTTACACCCCCTTCAACCGAACACGGCTCTGATACCAAGCCATATTAAATGTTACAAATGTGATGAATTTGGTCACTACAACAATGAGTGTCCTAATTGGGAGAAGCAAGAGGCAAATTGTATATTTGAGAAGGATAATCTCCTTGTTACGGAAACGATACGAAAGAAAATAAATAAAACGCTATTTTTTTCTTCTTCGGTTTCATTCAAAATTCGTTTTAAGTTGTAGGAACATATGTCATAAACAAAACTGTAGTATTAATCCTTTAACAGGAAATAAGAAAACACAATGTAAACGAATCGTAAAGGGCCATAGCTTGTTTTGAACACAATTCCCTTAAAATGAATTTCGAGTCCGTTGTCCAGGGTACGACGGCCAAAGCAGCGTATTGCCGGAGCTAACTATACTTGCCTGAAATCGCAACAAATATTACGAGTGTGTATAAGATTCAGAGAGGAAGATATTAATATTTTTCGGTGTATCTCAATGATAACAATGACACCCTTTATATAGAGCTGAGCAAATCATTGTTATTAAGAAAACATATTATTGCCTTTTAATTGCAATTAATTTCTAATCGATTAGCAAAACTAAAACGAAATCAAAACAATTAAAATTCGTTTTCATTTTTTGTGTATATCTGGATGATCTTGTGAATAATTTTCATAAAACTGTAATGGGTCATGGGTCAAATTAGTGGGTCACGGGTCGGATCAAAATCAAACGGATAGCAGCAAAAAAATGGGTTTGCGCTAGCCTGAAATTTTTCGAGCTGCATTCGTGTCTGCAGGTTGCGCGGGCGCACCATGGATCAGGAGCGCCGACCTGTTTTTGGCCAGAGATTCGCACGCCCCCTGCGCGTAGGAGTTGGAGTGTGTAATGGTGATAAGATTATTGAACTTGCTTAAACACTTACACTTATAAACACCCATAAACTTGTTGCTTGGGTTGATTTGGGACAACACAAAAACCCACCAACTTCTTGCTTCATACACCTTACTTTGAGCTTCGATATCTCATTCATCTCTCATCAACTTTGGACATATAATACATCGTTTCAAAGCTCTTGTCAAGAGCTACGCAACCATATAAAATACTACATGTGATTACTATATTTACATATAGATAAGTAGGTCCAAAGTTTGGGAAAATAATACACTTATTTATCCTAATTTTTTCCAACACTAGCCACCTTTGCACTTTCCTTTCTTCTTTCCCATTTTCTTAATTTTCAATTTTGACTTTGTGACTGCTCAATTACTCACTTGATTGTTTGATTAGTATGATGATGCAATTATTATAGTTGTGTTGTGTCGAATAATTAACGACACACACATTATGCTAGTGCTTATTAAGATGTTCATTTTGATCACAACCATGCATTCTAATATGATTTCTTTTAGATCATGAAAATTTCATGATGGGTTATTAATTATTTTTAAAATGACTTTTAGGCGAGTTCACGATGATACACAAAAATATATTGCACATGCTACAAATAACTTTATGAAATATAGTATATATATATATATATATATATATATATATGTGTGTGTGTGTGTGTGTGTGTGTGTGTATCAGAGAACCGTCCTAAACTATAATGAATATTCATTAACTAATATTAGTTTATCAATAATCATAGATTAATATTCAATGTAATTTGAATGTTATTCTCTAATTCCCTCTAAATGTGTGGGTCTCTCTTGATCCGGTTCTTTTATGCATATATATGTTTCATAACATGCTATTTGGTATTTAATGCTTTAAAACTTTGGGTTGCTTTCATCATTGGTTGGTCACAAGGACGAGTCATCACTCATCACACTAGTTTTAATTGATGACATAAACTAATTGATGACATACTTTGTATAATTCTAAACGAGGATGGTGATATTAATAGTGATATTCTTAATCAACATGATTATAGTTAATAATGAAAAAATAACCCAAACTGTAGGCTAATAACATGACAAAAAATGGAAGTCATCAACAATTAACGACTTAAGTAAATTAGAACAAACTTTTCTCATTTAGATGTTGACATTACATGTTTGCTAGAGTGTCATTTTGAATTTTCTTAATAGAGGTGATGTACACAATATGTGATAAAAACATCATCAATACAAAATGCTATGGTACACTAAAAAAAACATATATTTCTTGTAATGCAATTAAATTTTGATACGACTCATGATGTGACAATAATAAATAATTGCCTACAAGATAGAAATAAGATGTACACAGTTTAATCATGCAATAAATGAAAATGGCACATTGTTCTATTTTGGATGGATTTACAAAATGTCCTTGTGTAATTACGTATATTGTGAAATGGTTAAACAGCATGATTTTTGTTAATTAATTAGCACGTATATATACTATTAACTTTCAAGCATTAGGAAAATGATAAAGACAAATTTAGTTCTCTTGGTCTTTGTTTTATTTGTCTTGTTTTCTTTGTCATGATATGTGATATTCATTTCATATCCCTTTTGCGATTCAAATTATATTCATTCATGTGGCTATTGATGAAGTTAAGGTAAGATGAATGTCTTGCTGTTATTTAACCATAATCCTCTCATTATCTCTGCAATTGCTTTTGCTAAACTATCCATGGTCCTAACTTGCTATTGCTGTGTGCTTTTGATTGAAACAATGACCTAACTTCATATATATTTTCTATAGTAATCAAAAATACCGTAAATTCTCATTTAAAAATTTTAGTCATTAGATTACCCTTTAAGTTAAAAAGACAAAAGTTAACGTAAAATCATTAAAACCACTTGAACCTTGTCAAGTCACTCGACACAAACCAATGCATTTTCTAATAACTAAAATGAATATACTTATGTTTTGATACATTGAGGTTGATCTCGGTTAATATCTAAACTATTTTATAATGCATACACTCCATTTCTTAAATTAAGTCAATCTGCGATCTTGACCGTCTATTTACATTAAAGTTACTCTCCACCATTGATCAACCTACCTTCCTTGGTATATAAACTCTCATACAAAACCAAACACATACTATAATCACATAAAAAACACATGCAACATCTTCTTCTCTCCATTTTCTCTGTAACAAAATAAAAAAACCCTCAACGCCACCACACCAATGATAGATGCCGCCACCGCCATCACCTTCGGGAATCACCCTACGAACTACCAAGATCATAGAAAACCATCGTTGCCACCGTCATTAGCTATCACCTAAACACTTTTATATCTCATCTTTTGGATATAAACACACAAAAAACCGATACCACCACATCTATATTGTTCTCATTGGGCCTACATTGCTGAACAAAATATTTCGGAAAACATACTCCGCAGCAGGTTAGATCTAATAGTTATTTGACATTTACTTCTTAAATCTAATGATTTACAACAGGTTAGATCTAACACCGTTATTTTATTTGTATTTAATGTTCAGATCTCTTTTACCTACTAACATCCATTAACAGGTTTGTCTTTTTTTTTGTTTTTTTTACTTTTTTACTCATTTAAATGATTTTTTCTTGAATCCTAAGGGTTTTCTCTTTAACAGCGTAAGAATCTTGAGTGTTTTATGAGTTTTTTAGGTATTTGACTATGAGATCTATAAAAGAGCAAGCACTAACCGAAGAAGATGAAACTGTAATTGGAAACTAACAAACGAGAAGCTGAGGCTAAAATTGGTTTGTTTTTGTTCTTTCATTTCTACTACTTTAACTTTTTAAAATCATATGAAATTATTTTCAAATAAAAGAACTGAGGTTATGATATTTTGTTATGGATGTTATTGCTGTTTGACTGTAAATATTGTAAAAGTTGTTTAGGCCATTAATATTTGTGTTGATTTATATGCTCACATAAAACATAAGTATATCTCAATCGATTAACTGTTACTGTTGTTATTTTTTTTAATTATTTACTAAAATTGTTAGTATGGAGTAATACGGAGTATTAGATGGTGGTATGGTATGGAAAAAGGGGTTAAGTTATAGTTATACTGTTTTCCTAATGTTTTTTATATTATTGGAATATACAGAAAGATTGTAAATCTATTGCTATAATATTTTTACTTCCGAATCTTAATCACATTGAGTCTAGAAAACATTTTTGGTTTGAAATTTGAGCTTGATCAACCTATTAGCTGTTAAAGTAGTGGTTGCAGTAAAAAAATTTTAAGTGTCAGGAACGTTTAAAGTCACTTTCAACTTCAGTGCACGTGTTTAGCAAATCAGCATTTTCTTTAGCTTTTGTGTAGCAAATCATCTTTTTCTTTTTTCTTTTTAATAAGTTGACCGTAATATTAGACAAATTTGAAATACAAATAAAACTAAAATAAAATTAGAAGACTTGAAAGAAAATATAACACTATAATATACATTGCATTGGTTAGTTGTGATCTAAATTGAACAATTTTACAAGCACTAGAAAATTAATAACCCAAACTACCGGCAAGTCATCAAAATAAGATGCATCCATGACTCGCGACATGACATTGTTGAGAATTTAAACTAGGTCTTAAAAACTAATGACCTTTTAACAATGAAATATTGACATTTCGTTACCGCTGCTATGTAGTAATTTATATCTTATAACTATGTCTCGATACAAAGTGGTATTTATATCTTATAAGAAAAAATGGAAACTACATATCTAAATTGAAAGAAAAAACTGAGTTAACAAGTAGTATGTCATTTTTGACTAGAGAACTATCAAATGAACTATCTAAAAGTGGTTTGAACGTATGATGACCACGTGAATCACTGAAAACAGAAGAAACACAGAGAAACCGTCGGAAATTATTAATGTCGCCGCTTTGTGCGGGTACAAAGCTAGTAGTATGTTAATACATGCTTGTCATGATGTTTGTCAAGTTAAACAACTAAATTTTTAGTCAATAATTGAGTGATTAAATGGGGTCGAACCAAATCGAACAGTGTAACTGAACGACATTCCACAAACTCTGAACTTGATAGATAACTTAACAAGCTTATTGTATATTGATAATATATTTATTTATATTTATATTTATTATATTAGTATTTGACTTGAACAGATCATTTAGTAGAAATTCAGAAACACAAAGGTGTAAATCTGTAAGTATACAATAATATAAGGGGTTGTCTTGTTGGAAAGGAAAGAGATAAAAAGAAAGAAATGAAAAACAGATCACGTGTTGGCAAGCATAAGAAGGAATCGACAGGGGCCGCGTTCAACGCTTTCACTTTCTCTCTCTGTTTCGTGTTACTTAATTATTATTGTTAGATTATATTTTTATTTATTTATTATTTAATTAATTTTTAATAAATAAATATTGTATCATTGATTTATTAAGTCGTGTCGCCGAAAGGTAAAACCCCACCCAACTCACCACCCCTCAGTCGGCGCGTTATTCATCTTTCTTTCCGGTCAACTCAACAACAACAACTACCTAGGGTTTGTTGACCTCTTTTACCAGTGGTTGTTTGTGGTTATAATTAACTGATTATTATAATGAATATGATATGATGCTGATGATGATGAACTAACTAGTAATCCGATTCAATTTTGTTCTAATTTTGAAATGACGGAGAGTCAAAATTCGGTAGCTGAAGGTCAAATTTCTGATACGACTCAACCGATTGGCGATTGTTTGAATAAGGTCGGTGCTCCGGTTGATGCGATTGAGACTCCCGTCGCCGGCGATGGAGGAGTGACGGTGGAGTTAGGTAGGGAAGATGTAAAGAGAAAGCGAGGTCGGCCGCCTAGAGGTCAGGTGAATCTGAACCCGAACCCAAAACCGAAAGCTCCGGCAGCTAAAAGGAATAAAGAAGCGGTGGTGGTGGTGCCGGAAGAAGAGGAAGATGTTTGTTTTATTTGTTTTGACGGTGGTAGTCTAGTGCTATGCGATCACCGGTACGTGTGTTTGATTTGTTATTAGTGATGGATTTGATGGAATTGCATGTGATTGTTAGTTTAAGGAAGTGAATTTTATTGGTAGTTGATGATATATACAAGTTTTTGACTTTTATGTTATGTGAATGTGAATAGGGGTTGTCCAAAGGCATATCATCCAGCTTGTATTAAACGAGATGAAGCTTTTTTCGAATCAGCAGCTAAATGGGACTGTGGTATGTTTTTCTGTGTGACATTTTTTTTTTTTACTTTGTGCAATGATTTTGTAGCTTCTAGAACAAGAAAATGAAGTTTTAACAACTGTATTCTCACTCTTCTTAATAAGCTAGGGTTTTCGTCTCTAGGCACCTATGAGTAGACACTTGGTAACTTCAAGATGTTTGGACCCTAAGAAGTGAGCACTTAAAGATGATGTATGAATGTGGATGATGTGCTTTTGAATAAGAAGCAATGTAAAAGACATTAGATACTTGAACAGTTATATTCTCCTAGGAGACCGTAAGAAGAAATGAGTTCCACACTGTTAAATGTAATGTGCATGGAAAAAACTAAGAGTAGGTAGTTCGTAAATATAAGGTGCTTACATTTTAGTATGTCAAATATAAATGCATGCAAGCTTAGGGTTTTGTTATTTTCGATGGGGGGGAGGGGAGTGAGGAAGCCGGGTTGTTTACATTTTAGTCTGTCAAGAGTAAAAATACGGACTATAATAAAATCAGTTGCATCAAGGATGCCCACTTTAACCTGTTAAGGAGATGTGGGAAAACTACTTCCATGATAATTTGGAGATAATGGTCAACTAAAATTTTCCTCATTATGTAAAATTAGACTGTGTAAGGTCTAGAAAAATATTAGAAGACAACTATATGCGAAGCTCAATGAGCTTAGAGTGTTTCTATCGAGGTTTGAGATGTCTCATGGTGATAGCTTAGTATGGCTTGTTAGGTTATCGAACATCATTTATTGGACACATGATGTACTTAATGGAAATGTATTAGTTATTAGATCTTCTTGAATATATTAAATGTCCAAGCCTCTACTAGTCTACTAATGTGGGAGTATCCTATTTGTGATCAATTCCAATGAAGCTATGCTAACTGCTAAGTATGGTGTTTGTACATTAATCTGGTTTTATGTTGGCAAGACTAAAAACCAAATTATCTTTATGAGATATGGTAATATGCATGGAATTATGACATCATCCAAACACAAGGTTATTGTTCTAAAGATATGAGAGGGAGACTGCTGAAGTTATGTAATGAGCAAAAGAGAGTTATAATTACCGACTCTTTTTATATCCGAAAACCTATGGGGAAGAATGCTAACAAATATTTCTAGCAATAAATGCATATGAAGCTTAGAATCGGATAAAATTGGTACTGTTTACACTGATAACAAGGTAATTGCATGTACTATGTATTACTTCATTTTTTTCATACTTACTTAGACAACAAGGTCAATGACAACTTATCTGTGAAGAATACTCTTTACAGTTCGGCTTTTCTTTGTGATGCTAGCATCACACTTCTCTACATAATTGTGAACCCTCTCTGGTGATTTACTTGGTTAAAATGGCAATTGCATTTTTACGTATTTCCATGAGAATCTAATGTATTACTCCAGTTGATATATTTGGAATTTCAGTTGAGAATTCTAATTAATAGCTAAAATTATGACAGCCTGACATTCTTTTTCATTATTAGCATGTGATCCCTATTATATGTTAAAATATGTAATCGCTAAGTTCAAATATGCATAAAGTAGGTTAGTAACTTAATCTACTAATGTCTTGCTAATCTGTATATATTCCAGGTTGGCATATATGTAGTATATGCCAGAAGACAGCACATCATATGTGCTATACTTGTACATATTCATTGTGCAGAGGTTGCATTAAGAAGGCTGATTATGTGTGTGTTAGAGGTGATAAAGGCTTTTGCACTATATGCATGAAAATGATCAAGTTGATTGAGAATAATGGTCAGGGCGAAGATGGAAAGGTATGCAAATTCTTATAATTCTAATAGGTGTGGTAATTTATATTCTTCATAAAGCGTCTAGGTTTGGTAGGCCTGAATATCTTTACATTTTGCATATTTGAATGATCTCGTACTTTACAGGTTCAAGTGGATTTTGATGATAAACTTAGTTGGGAATATCTCTTTAAGGTATATTGGGTCTACTTAAAAGGAAAGTTATCATTAACCTTGAATGAGCTTACAGAAGCTAAAAACCCCTGGAAAGAAGCTAGTACTATATCTTCACATCTTCCATTGAACAGTGTACATAATAGAGCCAATGATCTGAGGAGTGTTACGTCACCATCACCTGTCGGTAATTCAGAGGAAAATGAATCTAAAAGAAGAAAGATAGATGATCAGGTCAATATACTTAATAAAGAAACTGTAAATATGGAAAAACCGGAAACTGTCAAAATTGAAAGTGCAACTGTGGTTGGGTGTAATAACTGGGCAACCAAAGAGCTATTGGATTTTGTTGCTCATATGAAGAATGGGAATACATCTGTATTATCTCGGCTTGATGTCAAGGCACTTATGAAGGAGTACATAAATAGAAATAATCTTCGTGATGCAGAAAAGAAAAATCAGATCATATGCGATTCAAGGTTAATGAGTCTCTTTGGAAAACCTCGTGTTGGTCACATACAAATGTCGAAGCTTCTAGAAGGTCACTTTTTTGTAAAAGAAGACTTGCCGAAGACCTGGGTTAAACGTACTGCAGCCCAGGATGATGCTGAATGGACAGGTGACAATGTTTTGAAGGTAGCTAAAGATAAGAAACGTAGAAATCGTACCAAGGGTGAAGAACGCGCATTACAGAACAAATTGGATGATTTTGCTGCGGTTAATGTTTACAATATGAATTTAATATACCTGCGGCGTGACTTGGTGGTAAATCTTCTAGATGATAGCGAAAATTTTCATGGCAAGGTAGTTGGGTCAATTGTTAGAATAAGAATATTGGGTAGTGATCTGCAGCATGATATGTACAGACTTGTCCAAGTCGTAGGTAATTCCTTTTCTTCAGGCCCACTTGTATGTGCTTTGATTGTTTGTCTCCTAAAGTTCACAACCAATATCTGCAGGTACGAGTAAGGTGGATGTACCTTATAAGATTGACAGCATTTCAGCAGATTTTATGTTGGAAGTACTAAATTTAGACAAGAAGGAGACTATATCAATTGATACTGTTTCGGATAAAGACTTCTCTGAGGTGACTAGCTTCTTCATGTTTCTTTCTGCTCTTTTGCTCATTTCTTTAGATCTCAACAGTTAGTATGCATGTGTTACATACATGTACGGGGAAGGAGGGTTCTTTCAGTTTCCTATTAATGGGTCCATTTGGATTGGATTAAAAGATGATTTGATCTGATCGAAAACCCAACTGATGGATCAGAACCCATGACCCAACTAATCGACCCTTCCAT
Source organism: Gnaphalium uliginosum (assembly GCA_963930675.1). Classification (NCBI taxonomy): domain Eukaryota; kingdom Viridiplantae; phylum Streptophyta; class Magnoliopsida; order Asterales; family Asteraceae; genus Gnaphalium; species Gnaphalium uliginosum. The sequence goes on along the minus strand of OZ005685.1, from coordinate 13,958,157 downwards.
TTTTCAGTTTTTAACGTTATTCCATTTCCATCCCTTGCCAACACTTACTGGACCCTGCCCCATCCCTCCTTCCTCCCCCCGTGTGTGTAATATTTAAGTTTAAAATGCAACATTGCGTATAACAATTATCGTTCTACTTTTTATTTATTTATTAAATATTAGTTGCATGTAGTTGACTGATGAACGGTTTACATTTCTAAATAATTTTTGTTAAGAAAATGTTACTCTAGTTCTGAAGTGTAACTACACACTTATAGGGTTCCTTATAGAACTGTCGTAAATCAAGTAGCATTTTAGATATTTAATTTAATTATATAAAACACAACTTGTCTTCATAATGGTCGTAATAAGCTCACTTGGGTTTTCAAAAGCTTGGTCATCGCAAATATACTAAAAGAACATAAACAAAGTTTTTTAAAAATAATGTGTAAAAAGAACTGGGAACTTCTATAATAATTTGGCATACAGTTCGCGTTTTTGAAGTGTCTTTTAACATTGCCATTTTTATACATTACGTTATATTTAAAGTATGTCATTTTAAAATTTTCTTTTGAAAATGTGCTCATATTACAGAGATATGATCATCATAAAAGTTTATCATATTTAAGCTTGTTAAAAACTACTACTGTTTAGGAAAACATTTTCATAAAAAATGGGTCATAAATAAAAGTTTATCACCAAGTATGACCTTTTAGTTTTTTAATTATAGGAAAATGATAAAGAAACAAAGTGCAGGCATATATGAAAACATGGCCTTGTTTGTATAATATATCATTATAAGTAAAAAGGGAGGCATAGGTGATAATACAGCAACAAAATGATCATACTTATTAGTAGATCATCCAAGTACTGACTGTAAAAATGGGATGACCTATTGGACTGGGTGGATCAAGTTATTTTATCCGTTGGATTATTTAAATGGATCAAATTTGGTCTAGATCAAGACCTGACCCATATACAGGTCTATGACAGACCCTCACCATGACTGAGAGTGTTTGTTTATGTGGAGGGTGATGGATGTAAGAACTTGTAAGCCTTTTTGTGGAATTTTAGAGTACCATATGTGCCTTAGAACTTTGTCTATCTGGGCTGCAAACGAGTTGAGCTTTTATCGAGCTCAAGCTTTAAGATAGAGCTTGAAATATATTTCGATACGAGTTTGAGCTTATAAGAGCTTGTGGGTCGAGCTGTTATCGTGCTTTTTGAGCCTCTAAGTAATATGTATGTAGATTTGTAAATAAATATATAACTTGAATTTGTAAATAATAACTTGAATTTGTAAATAACATTACTATTAGATTCTAATATTGTCAAACCATTTGACAAGTTTTTTGACTAGTTTTCACGATTTTTTTTTTCTAATATTAATATATGTAAAATGATTTTTGGTATTGAATTTAACTTTTAAATTTAGTATAAAGTATTTCTATATGAAAATTCGAGCATTTCGAGCTGAGCTCGAGCATGCTGAATGAGTCAAGCTAAGCTCAAGCATTGTGGAGCTCGGCTCAACTCGACTCGGTTAAAGCCCTAGTCTATATGTACAGATGCTTCTTCTGCGTAGATAACCACCAGTGGATAGGGATTGCAAATTCTGTAATCAGATATATGGTAGAATTGATGAGGTCAAAACATTGAAATAAAGTGAGACACTTGCGTGCACACTACATGTATTTTATTTATATTCTACATAAATCAAATTACAAGATTTAACCATTCTATTGAACTACGGATTGCTGAGAAGAGCATGCATGTTATTGTAAGTAACTGGTATTTCTTTGTCATACAAAGACTTACCTAGGTCGATGTTGACTTAATTGAGTCGGTACTCATGAAAACTCTAGTAAAAACAGTGTTTGTCCGCAGTCCGCCATTATGAATCCTGGCATTTCTTTTCATAACAAAGCATGTTCTATATTTTGTCTGGCTTTCTAGCAAGTTATATTGTTTCAGCCACCACTAAAGACATATCAAGATAGAAATGTTGTAATTCGATGTACACATACCTTTTTATTGACTAAAGAAGTTCATATTCACATGTTATGCCAAGTATGTATTGGAAGGTGCAAACTCCTATTGAATTAATGTATACAATAGATGAAGTCGTGACTTGCTCAATAAACATTTAATTGAATTAATACTAGAAAACGGTTGATATCTTTTGTAGTCTTTTAAAGTTCAACTATTAATGGCGTACCAAATTTTAATCACCGTACCCAACATACTTGGTACTACGTTTTCTGGTACGAACACGCGTCTCATTGGTAGTTTGGTACGAAGTTTTAATCGTTCTGGTACGTGAATTTTACCGATCCAGATCGCGATCCCAAGCGATCCGGACCGTAAACGTACCGTGATCCGGTACGCGCGACCGGGTATGTAAAACGCGGGTGGTTCCGCAATCCCTGTGACTATGGGCTTGACTTCTCTATGTAGTTGGATGGAAAAAAGTTAGACTTCTAATTATCCTTGACTCCTTTCGCTAACACCCAATATTCTCAAATTTTGATATAAGATGATAGGTTTATTGTTTATTTGATGATTGATTGGTTTTTCCTTTCTTGCAAGAATCGGGTAGAATTACATCGTTTTAATTTAAACAGAAGGGTAAAATAGTCATTTCAAATACTAAACGAAAATTAGAACTTTAAAATCATTACATTATATATAAAATATTGATTTGGATATATCTGAGTATTTTGAAGTTTTGAAAGGAATCAAGGATATTGATGATATTGAAGGTTTACGATGATATATGTGAAATTCTCCCAATTTTATGTTCCTCTTTATAAACATATATGTGTATGTGTATTTTGTAATAATATTATTCCAAACTGTTTTCAGGAAGAGTGCAGGCGTCTACAACGAAGTATAAGATGTGGGCTTGTAAAACACTTTACTGTTGTAAGTTTGCATGCCTACTCTATTGAAAATTTGTGTTTGTATTACCCTTACTTTGTTTGCTCAATTTTTATGCCAATAATTTTACTTCCTTCAGGGTGAAATACAAGAAAAGGCCGTGGCCCTGCAGTCACTCAAGCTAAATGATGTGAGTTTATATTTATCTGTTTACATTTATTTTATTTTATCCGGCTTAATATAGTTCTGGTGTATGTAGCTATATTGCTTTAATTGTTTCTAAGTTTTTTTTTCTTATGTAATTTAGTGGACGGAAAAGGAGACATTGCGGCTCACTCGTCTTCGTGACGTAGCATGTGAGAAAGGGCATAAGAAAAGATATCCTTATATTATAATATTTATTTTTTCTTTCATATAATTCATTGCATGTTAACATAAAACCAGTAAATTGGCTATCAACATTCACCAGCTTGTGGTTTATTGGAATTTCTTAACTAACCCCACGTATAGAGAATGTGTGGAGAAACTCCAACTTCTGAAGAAACCTGATGAGCAAGAACGCAGATTACAGCAAATCCCGGTGGTTCATTCTGATCCAAAAATGAATCCACATTATGAGTCGGATGACACGGAGGAGTATTTCAACAAGGAACACGGTTTGCTCAATTCCCTTATACATTTGTTATATATCTAATAATCTAATAACGTCAACTTTCAGTAAGCAGTGGTGTCATTGAACTTTATAGGAGATCACACGGAGTCGAAACATTATGGTGTCAGCATCAAGAATTCACGTTCTCCTAAGAGGAGGGCAGCACGATCAAATGATGCTGATAGCAGATCACGGAAAGATGAGAAACCCCCGAACCAAATCATTGCAGCTCATCCAAATATTGAAGACAGATCTACCAAAGCTACAGAGAGACCAAATGTGGAAAAACATGAATTGGGTTCAAGTATGGAGAAATCACGACAGGAGATTTGTTGTAATGGTTCCACAATCACCAAATTGGATCAGCAACCCACATTAAGCTCATCCGTATCCAACAGTACACCTGAAACGATAGCTTCGTCTCCCAATGATGTAGGGTGGCATTACCTGGATCCAAATGGAAAAGTTCAAGGGCCCTTTTCTCTGGTACAGCTTCAGAGGTGGAGTACAACTGGATACTTCCCGACTGATATGAGGATATGGGCGAGCCACAAGGATGACTCCCTACTTCTGAACGATGTATTGAAACAGCAATTCCACGACTATTATGTATTGAATGAGAATATAACTGCCTCCAACAAAACCGACAATCAAATTGTGGGTCCTAATGTTTGCAGTGCAATTCAATCATCCACCGTTGCTGCTGTTAATCATGAGAAGTTATCTGATAGTCAATTTTTTGGACAGAATTTGAGTGCTAATAATAACTTGAACTGTAACCCCCCAACTGTTGAGTCAACTGTACAGCTTAATAGCTCGAATACGCCTGGTAATATGGATGCTTCTACAGCTTGCAAGGGTGCAGCTCTCTTTAGTTTGCCTCGTCCTACACCAAAGATGGTGAATGAAGATGAAAAGATACATTCTGTGCTTGATTCGAAAGTATTTATTCATGAATCGGGGAACCCATCTAGCTGGAGTAGTGCTTCAAGTTTAGTTGTTGGCGGAGCCAAGCTTTCAGTGTCAGGTAATGAATGGGGTGGTGGGTGTTCTTCTACTCCAGTCAAACGTGAGGAATGGGTTGACTCTGGAATTGTATCAGTCTCTTCTTTTAAACCTCTAGACGTGGCAGGAGATCACGTTGCAACTCCAACTTCCAATATTGACATTAATATTAATTCATCACAGCCTACTGCATGTGATGATTTTACATGGCAAGGAATGGGGGAAATGATTGAATTTAGCACGTTGGCAGAGGAATCTGTTTCGGATCTGTTGGCTGAGGTTGATGCTATGGAGTCACAGTATGGATTGCCTTCACCTACCTCTAGAAGAAACAGTTTTGTTGATGATTTATTTAACGGGTCCTTTGATGAGTTCAGTCCCACCCCTGATCAGGGTACCAGAAGTGATGGCTTTAGCTCTAGCGGAGATATACAACTGCCTTGTAAATCTAATACAACAGATGAACATCTAGTTGGATCCTCTCAGGGTAACAATATTGACGCCTTTGATTTCATGAAAATGTCCAATGGCTTGCAACAACACTCTTTTATCAGCCCTGAAATACATGGTCAGAGTATTTGTATTCCTCAAAGCACAAATACGGAGAATATGGGTTTCAAGTGGCCAGAAATGGAGAGGCCCTCACTGGGAATGATTGACATAAATAGATCCGCTAAGGCTGAAGGTGACGAGGGAGAGTTTGAACTAAAAGCTAGCGATGCTCAACTTAATGAGAATCACATTCAACCTATTGCAAAGCTTGATTGTGGTGGTTCCGAGATGAACCATGGAAGGGTAGGTCGTGGCCTTGTACAAAACCCATCTGCTTCATCAGGTGAACGTGCTAAAGAGGGTGAACCCATGCAAGAACCAAAGGCCACCTTTGGTGCAAAGTTGGTCAACAGAGTTGCTCAGATCAAAGGTACAGCTAACCACAGGAGAACTAAAGATGAGAGAGATGGTGAATATGTCCCGCCAGAACCACCGGAACCACTTCCACCACCACCTCCTCCTCTGACTTTGGGATTGGACCCATTTGACCCGAGTGACTTGGAATCAGAAACAATGCAAGGTAAATTTAATCATACAGGAAGACCTCGTCAAGGTAGGAGTGGGAACATAGGGTGGGACCAGAACCAGCGAAGGTCTGGTGGGGATAGGCATAACAGTAGTAATAGCCCGCGGGAGAGAAGTCATCAAGTTGATGAATCAGGCCATAGCAGGAGCAGTAGGAGTTCATGGAACAGGCAGTCTTCATTGGGTAATGGTAATGGTAGTGGTGGTGGTGCAAAGCCGCTATCTAAAGGGCAGCGTGCATGTAGATTTTATGAGAGCGGGAAGTGTAAGAAGGGAGCCTCCTGCAAGTATTTGCACTCTTCACCATGAGACAGAGGTAGTCTGTTGGTCTTTTTTGTATAATCAATTATCAATTATTATTATTAATTATTAATTATTATATATAATTATATAAGGCGTGTTGTCGGTTTAAGTCCAGTATGCTCAATGTGTTAGTTTTATTGTAACCGGTCTCATTTAAATTAGATCCCCACGGTCATAATGATCCATACGATTCTGTTCATTTGCCAAAGCTGCGATTTAACTGCTCCATGTTGCTGTTTGTAAAGTTTCTTCTGCATCCATTTTTGTTTTTATTAGTAGTAAACACATTAAGATATGAGGATGCTGTTCTTGTGTGTGTAATGCATCATTTGATTTGATATCATGGATGACAATAGAAGGGAATAAATGAATATCGATTGGATAAAAAAATACGAGTATTAATCAAGATAAATATTAATTTTGAAATGGAGTTGGCACATAGTTCCGTTACAAATACAAGTACACATACAACACTACGGTTTTATTGTCTTGTAAAAACACATGTAAACATGGTTACTATTGAAATATAATTGGTTACAATTCCAATCAAAACTTAGTTTTTCACAAGTACAAAATTGCCCACTGTTTAGACTGTCACGTGGCTTTGTAACTATAATCACGTGGCTTTGTAACTATAATCACTTGTGATTTAAAACTCGATTTTAACATATTGTAGGATCCTTTAAGTTAAGTTATTTATTACTAATATAAATTGGGATTTTCTAATGTGTACCTTCTTTCTTTCTTCTTTTTTCTTTTTCTTTTTTTTTTTTTTTAAAAAAAAGGAAATACTATATTATACATGAAACCTTCAACATAAGTTGAAGATCCAAAATGATTACATAAGTGATAGCCAATATAAAGGCTATATAACAACATAAACAAGATAACTAGCTTGGAACTTTCTATACAAAAACAAACACAATACTATCAGAATGAGATAACTTGAAATTAGATTACTTCATGAGGTAAAGACCATGGTTGTTGAGTCATATATAAATCAGATAAGATGGACATGAGCCAGCAGTAGTAGCCCATAAGAACACCTTCATTTTGATGGATTGTACAATCGAAATCGTTGTTTTAGACGATGCATATGTAGAAAGCCCTTTTTTCTAAAGATGCATTTATGATCAAATGTGTACTCTGAAGGCACATGATAAGATGTATTTTTAATGATTATGAGATTTCCTTAAATATTGAAATTTGAATATTTGAATGTGATATGTAAAAATTGTAAATATTAAATTGAATTAATGAGTATAAATGTCAATTTTAATATTTAAGGATTTCGAGTTTCTTAAATGCATCTTGTGTACGGTACACATTAGAAAATCTCAATTTATATTATTATTATTATTATTATTATTATTATGTTTATAATTATAATTAGTTTTGCACGTGAGTTGCGTGCTTTGCATTAAAAAAAGGACAATATTTTTTTTCAAAAATAATCTAAGATTTTATTACACGGTTCAACGAGTAACCAAAAGGAGAAAGAGACAAAAAGGCATGAAAATGCAAAGGTGGTAGTCGGTTGTGTTGAGTGGTGAGAAGAGAATGTCGTCGTCATCGACATTAATACAAACGAAGAAACGGGCTGCCGGAGGTCTGTTTGCGTTGGCCCTAAACCAGGTTCAGATCCACCAAACTCGTCCCTTGGGTACTTCCATCGCTGCCGATTCTTTCTCTAACGATCGCCGTCTTTGGGTTCACGACTCCTCCGCTCTCCTCCGCCCCATTTTCAGGTCCAATTTCTATTTCCATTTCACTATTATTAAATTATATTCAATGTTCCTTGATTTAGTATATAGCTAAAGCCTGATGGTATTTATTTATTAGCATAATTGGCTGTGATTTTTAAATCAATCAATTTATCCTCACAATTGGTGGACCAAATACCCCAAAGTTACATACTTTATACATTAACAGACAATATTTCACTTTATTTCTTCATTGTTTCTGATTATTAACTTTAAAATGCTTACCTAGAATGTAACAGTAACCGATTAGACTTGTTTTGAGCTACAGAGCATAAAGTTCGAAAATACTGAAAAATATACATGCCATTATACCAAAGTACATATACAACATATCTACAACTCCTGATGGTAAATTCTATGTAAAATATGATAAACTTGACGGATCATTTGCGTTTTTGATGGTAATTTGTTTCATATTTGCATCTGCGTGATCAAGAACAGGTTCCTAGATATTGACAGTGCATCTTGGCCTGATCTTGAGACAACTGCAACCAGTTCTTATGTCAAATGTCATGTTGGATCAGTATGCTACTTTACACTTTTGTAGTACTTCATCAAATATAGTTTTTGCATTAATCTTCTCTGAAATTAATTGGATGAATTTAGAGGCTGCATTATGATCAAGATTGTTGATATTGTTGCAGTTCTTACGAGTGTTGGCAGAAGAAAACGATGCTGCATCTCCAGAAGTGGCAGAGCAGGAACTTGCATTGTCAAAAGCAGTAGACGCAATGGTATCAAACTTAGAAACATCTCCAGAACATAAGGAGCAGAAAAACGAAAAGCATCGTGTATATGCACACGAGTGGCGTGAAAAGTTCTCTGTTGATGAATCAATGGCTGAAACGAAAAAGTATCTTCAAATGAAAGACGAGAAAGATTGCAAGTCACCTAGGCCTGAGCAAGTGCCTAGTGCATCCACCAATGAAGTTGACGAAAAAACCTTTGAAGAAGAGGCGAGTATGATTGGTAATAGTAGGAAAGTGGCGGTCCTATACGAGCTTCTTTCGGCTTGTTTAGCAAATACACCTGAAGATGACAAGCCAAAGGGGTATGATGCTCGTCATCGTGCTGCTCTGAGGTTGCTGACAACATGGTTTCATCTAAAGTGGATCAAAATGGTTCGTGTTTTCATGTGATGTCCCTTTTTTATTTCAGTATTATTGCATCTTGATATATGAATTTGTTATTTACAGGAAGCAATGGAAGTGGTTATTTCTTCTTCCGCAATGGCTGTTTTGAAAAAAGGCAATGGAAAAGAAAATGAGTACACCACTGATGACCCATGGGAGAAGTGGAAACGTGGAGGTATGATCGGAGCAGCTGCTGTTACTGGTGGAACCTTGATGGCAATCACTGGTGGTATGATTTTTATTTTCTTACAAGTAATACATATTTTATTTGTCATTGTTTAATTGTTTAAAAAGTTACCAACTTTTCTCTAATATATGTTTTGGGTAACCAACTTAAGCTAGGCTCGAAAAAACAATCAGAGGTCACTATTTCATTATTCAAGGTAATCAATAAATTTGAAACAACGAATGGTTTGTTCCGGCCTAAAAATTTCCTTACTGTCAATTTTTGGACACGAGTTGGTTACTTTTTATATGTAATTAGCCCTACTTGTTATCTGTAAATTGGCATACAAGTAATAGTATTTTGGATCTTTAACAGGTTTAGCTGCTCCCGCAATTGCTTCAGGAGTGAGTGCTTTAGCTCCTACACTAGGCACCATTATGCCAGTGATTGGAGCAGGTGGTTTTGCTGCTGTTGCAAGTGCTACAGGGAGCGTGGCAGGTTCTGTTGCAGTTGCTGCATCATTCGGAGGTGATGAAGGAATCATATTCTTGTATGATCATTAAAGTGAATGAACCAGGACTAACACATTGATTGATCTCGATCTCCAGCTGCGGGGGCTGGACTTTCAGGGACTAAGATGGCTAGAAGGACGGGAAGTGTGGATGAATTTGAATTCAAAGCAGTTGGGGAAACCCACAATCAAGGCGTGAGTTTCTTTATTTCCCTGTTAATTCAAAAATCTTGATGAAATATTTCTCATTTCATTAACCTTGCAATGTTCGCAGAGGCTGGCAGTTGAAATTTTGGTAGCAGGATTCGTCTTTCAAGAAGAAGATTTTTTTAGGCCTTGGGAAGGACAAAACGATAACATGGAAAGGTATAATGGGTGGTCTGGATAAGTAAGGAAATCAAAATGACTAGAAAGTGATAGTTTTTAGTAATTTTTTTCAGGTATGCACTACAGTGGGAATCTCAGCATTTGATTGCTGTCAGCACTGCAATTCAGGATTGGCTTACATCAAGTAATCACTTTAACTAAGTTCGTCTGCTCTCCGATAGGTTGTGTGATAACAATGTTGTTATTGTCAATTCTGATCCAGGAATTGCAATGGAAATGATGAAACAAGGTGCTATGATGACAGTACTAAGCTCTCTTTTAACCGCTTTAGCGTTGCCTGCAACATTACTTACTCTAACTGACATCATCGACAGCAAGTGGTCTATTGCCGTGGACAGGTTTTTCATGTTCTTTAATTTCTTTGCTTTTTTTTGAGTTCCTTTGTTGACTTTCATGAAATTTTCACATTGACTTTTGTTCCTCGATGAGTTCCTTTGTTGACTTTCATGAGAATTTTCACATTGACTTTTGGTCCTCGATCCACTAGATCTGACAAGGCTGGAAAGTTGCTTGCTGAAGTGTTAGTCAATGGATTGCAAGGTAACAGGTATAGTAAAATATATCTAATTATTTTACCTATTCAAAACTTTATCAATAATCAGTTCGATTAATTTTTTTGATATTCGGTGCATGTAAATTTCAGGCCTGTGACACTAGTTGGTTTCTCACTTGGGGCACGGGCGATTTTTAAGTGTCTTGAGAATTTGGCAGAAACTGGTCATGGTAAGTGGCACTTGCATCTGTGTTTGTTTGAATATTTTAGTAGTAGACTGAGAGATACTAATCCGCTGCATCATTGTTTCCATTTTCAGTTGGAATTGTAGAAAGAGTTGTTCTTCTTGGAGCACCAGTTGCTATAAAAGATGTAAATTGGGAAGCTGCTAGGAAGGTTACACATCTTTTCTATTTTTAATCAGTCTATGTATTACAAGTCATGACCTGATGTCATCAATTTATGCCCTCTTTTGTAGGTTGTTTCTGGTAGATTTATAAGCGCTTATTCCACAAATGATTGGATGCTTGGAGTAGCCTTTCGTGCGAGGTATGCATTATATGGAATCGTAATGATTCCATGCATTACATATTTAGTATGTTGTCTTTTGCTGGATTGATTCTTACGTCTGTGATTGAACAGTCTCCTTAGTCAAGGATTAGCCGGCATTCAACCAGTGGATGTTCCTGGAATCGAGAATGTAAGTTTTGTAGTATTACATTGGTACCCTTTTTTCAAAGATTTTGGACTACCAATAAACAATATATGCTATTTGTTGTGACTGCAGGTTGATGTTACAGAAGTGATTGAGGGACACTCTTCTTATCTATGGGGTACACAGGAAATACTAGATCGCCTTGATCTCGACGCATATTATCCTGTTTTCAAAGTTGCTCACTATAAACATTAGGACACGATTTAGTTCTCTGATAGATGGTGCTATTGTACTACTTGTTTTGTTTGAACTTTAGGAGCTCGACGGCCATGTACAAGGCACGATAACAAGTTCCACTATTATGCAGTATGCACCATGAGATTGATACGAACTCAAAGGGTTATAGTGAAATGTCATTTGTAAGTTGTTTGTGTACAACGTACTCCAGTACCATGTTTCATATAAATCTTAATGACCCAAAAGAATAAGATTCATCAAGACATCAACTCAAATTATGTTGGTGGATTATAATTAATAGATTAAACCCATTTGTCCCATTTGCTTTTATTCGTTTATTACGATTGAACTTACGTTAAAACATGTTAGGATATAGTAGCAATTTTTAGTGGGTTAAAGTGTAACTTAGTTTATTATAGGGATTTAATTGTAATTAGTATATAGAGTTAGGATTAGACTTGAACTAGGATTGCTTGGAGTGTAAGGCAAGCAAAGATTACTAGTTGTACAAGTAATTGACACCCCTCATCTCTATAAATAGAGGTGAGGGGGTGAGGCAAAATCATTATTTCTTGTACATTCTTCTTTGCTCATTCGTTGGTTAATAAATGTTCAACAATTGAGGTCACGTGTGTGGTATCTTTGAGTTATTATTTTGCGCTAGCTTTCAAAGTTTGTTGGCTTTCTTCCAACAATTAGTATAAGAGCCACGGTTATGTTAGTGTCTTGAAGCTAGGTTGACTCAAAGGTATTCAATCCCAACAAGTAGTATCTTCTCTTTTTGGTTCGTCAGTTTCTGCACAGCAGTAGGAGAATTGTCGTTACAGATTCGTTAACCGTTGGATCTTTGTGAAATTTAAATTGAAAGTTATAGACACATAGATAAAAGTTCTGACCATAGGGATTTTCGATTGGAGGTTCCAATAGAGAGATCCACTAATTCGAAATTGTTGTCCAGATTCTGCAATATTCGTTTGAAGATTATTGGGATACAAGGTTTGTCGAGGTTGAAGCAAGGTTGCAAACGGAGGCCGATTAACATAGGGTTTCTTGTTGATCGATTTTTGACACAAGGTTTCTTGGAGTTTCAGATTTGAGTTTCAAAGGTGTCAAGGTTTGCAAGGGTTTTCGGCTTCAAGGTGTTCGGCAAAGTTGAATCTTCGAGCTTCAAGAATACGGGTTTGAGAACTTAGGTAAAGAATTGATCTTGAAGGTTTATTCAAAGGTTTAGTCGATTTTAGAGTTCTTGGTATTCTTGAAGGTGTTGGCCTGAAGGTATCCGCAGACTTCTTGTGATTCAAGTCTTGTTGATTCTTAGAAGACAAGTAAGGTCTAAATTTTTGTAGGAAAGTGATTACTTAGAGTACAAGGTATCGGGTTTGTAGACTTGAGGTGGAAGGATCGAAGCTTTAGGGTTTTCTAAAGGTTAGTAGATCAATCTTTACAAGAAAGCGGGTTAGCACACGGCTTGTGAGACTTGTCAGTAAAGGTTGTAACTTTAGGGTTTCTAAAGAGTAAAAAACAACTAGACAAGGTTGTAGCAAGGTATAAGGAAAGGGAAGGTGTTGCTAGGATTCTAGGGTGATCGAGGTTGCTTGCGTATCAAGGTAGATTGTAGTTCTTGGGGAGCAAGTTATCGATTTCAAGGAGGATAAGCAACGGTACGAGGAGTTACTAGGGTTCTTGTGTTGCAAGTTCAGTCGGATTTTCTTGTGTATCAAGTTATGGGTTTTTGTAACTTAGGGAGCAAGTAAGTGATTGGGGTGTATGGATAATCGTCTTTGGATTTTTCTAAAGGTATACGATTTGCAAGGAGGAGTAATGAAATGATGACGTCACTAATGAAGTTTCATGTCGAGAAGTTCGACCGGTATAATGACTTCAGGTTATGGCGTGTGAAGAAGGGTTCCATTACGGTTTTGTATGGAACAAGGACAAAGAGTTGTTTATACTCTTTGGATGGTTGTGTGAAAGTTGGTTCTACAGATTTTGTGAAACATGTGGAGTTTGAGGTGGAATCATGGGGCGATCAAGGTGAGTTGATCGAAAGTCTTCGTGAAGCTGAGAAAGTTCGAGAGAGTAGTAAAAATGGAAAATGTGAGGTGTCTCGGGAACATAATATGGGGATAGTGGCTAAACCGGTGCGGTTTAGGTATCCAAGTTTAGCACCAGGGGTGCACACAAGTGAAAAGGTAATTGCTTAGAATAGCAGGCTGAAATCAAGGATACCAAGGGTTTGGTAGAGAAGGTTTTCGACATGGAGGATCTTGCAAACAAGGTTCTTGGTATGGTGATTGTCAGGAAGAAGGGTAGTCGAACCCTGAGGTTGTCTTAGTCAAGTTATATCCAAGGAATTATGGGTTATTACATAATGGAGAATGGTGGTTCGGTATTTATGCCATTTGGAGCACGCTTCAAGGTTTCGTTGAAGGTTTGCCTTGAGAATGACTGGGATGTGGAAAGGCGAGTAAGGGTACACATACGAGTGTTGTAGGGAACTTGATGGTTTGTGTTAGACAAGATTTTGTGCGCACGGTGAGTTTTGTGAAAGGCTCTGCAGAGGTGAGTCTAGTGCACGGAGGAGATCAAGGTGAACACGAGAGTGTTAACGGTTTTAAGGACCCTGGCGAGGGTAGGTTGAAGACCGGGTATGTGTTCATGGTAAATGGATGTGCGGTTCAGCACATGGCTACTACAAAAACGGAGTACGTGGTGCTTACGGAGGCTGTTAAGACTTTTGGTGTACAAAGGGATGAAGGTTCTGCACAAGTTGGATCTCAGCAACTTGGTCATGGTTTTGAAACAGAACTTCATGGAGTACATGACAAAAGACGTGTTAAATTTGAGATGGAACTGCAGGGAGCTCAGGAAAATCGTGAAGCTGAGGTTGATAAGGGGAGTAACGATTGCTATATTGTGACTCAAGGAAAGGGTCAGTTGAGGGTTTATCAACTTGAGAGAAAGAACATTGGCTGCTTGGTAAATGAGCAGAAAAGGTTACACCTTAGTATAAAGGTGGGGGCAGACATTATGAAAACCGGAGTACTTGGTCGAGAAGGTGCGGAAGGTAATGCTGCTGGGAGGAAGAAGGTGAGAAGATCTAAGGAAAATAAACTCGGAAATTACTAAGGTACGGTATGTCTGGTTGATAAGGTGGTCCCTGGTTCGAGGTTCCAGCATTGGATGAAGATGCTGAGTATCGATATAAACTAAAAATCACTACTAAGGTGAAAATTGTTAGGATATAGTAGCAATTCTTAGTGGGTTAAAGTGTAAATTAATTTTTTATAGGGATTTAATTGTAATTAATAGATAAAGTTGGGATTAGACTTGAAATAGGATTGTTTGGAGTGTAAGGCAAGCAAAGATTACTTGTTGTACAAGTAATTGACACCCCCTCATCTCTATAAATAGAGGTGAGGGGGTGAGACATAATCATTCTTTCTTGTGCATTCTTACTTACTCATCCGTTGGTTAACAAAGGTTCAACAATTGAGGTCACGTGTGTGGTATCTTTGAGTCATTATTCCACGCTAACTTTCAAAGTTTGTTGGTTTTCTTCCAACAAAACAATATGATGAATATGTCATTTTTATTTATTGCAAAACCCGATTAGTAGTATCATGTGATTTTAAGCCTTTCTGGATGGTGATTTTAGGTGGGTGGTTGTATGTGGTCTCATGTCAGTGATCTCGGTAGGTTTTAGGAGTTCTAGTTATATGATTTTAGTTTGAAGTTTTATAATCTTGGTTAGTTTTCAACCTATGGTGATACAGTCATGGGCTCTTTCTCCGTTAACTATCTCTACACATCATATTGCCACCACTCGGTCGGATCGTGTGGCCGGAACTGTTTGGTTTGAGGTTCTGACAGGTATTGTCTCAGTTGCCAGGTTGTGGTCGGTTTTTGCACATTTTCATGCTTTATATCGGGTGATTGCCCTTTAGTGGTATATGTGGCGTGTTTGGTTTAGATGTCGGAGTACGTAATGTTAGATTTTTTTGAGTTGTTGTAGTCATTTAGAGTCGTTTTGTCTAAAACCAAGGTGTAGAGTAGTTTGGTTGGAATCAAGGTGGAGGGTCGTTGCAGTTGGAATTAAGGTGAAGGTCTTTTTAGTTGAAATCAAGGTGTACGGTCGTTGATCAAGGTTTAGGGTCGTTTTAGTTGAAATCAAGGTGTAGGGTCGTTTTGCTTAGAATTTCTGAAAAGTAGTGTTTATTGTGATTATTTTGATTGTAATTTCTAACATCTTATTGTACTATTTTTCAAAAAAATATAATAATAGTCTTTCATTTCAAAAAAAAATTATTGCAAAACCAACTGGTCAATTGACCCTTTCCCATGGGGCACTTTCACCCTTCACTATCAACCTCTTCCTTGCAACCATTTGCTCGATCCCACCGACCCACGCCGACTCCCACAAAAACAAATCATGTGAAATAACGGGGCATTTGTGAAACAAAACTTTTGGATAAGATTAAGTATCTTTTAGTTCATAATTATATTATTGTTAACGTCATGATTACAATATGATTAACTCGTGTCAATTTCTTAAAAGGTCAAAACGGACGAACTAAATCATCTATGTTTTAGTTGAGTTAAGCAGTCATTCATTCTTAGTAAAAGATTAGATGAGCATGGTCTATAAGTTATCTGGTGTTTTAATTAATATGATATGATAAAAGTTTATATATAACAAAAAATAAATAAAGTTTTGCCTAATATGTACATATATCTAACTAGTTAGATTATAGTTTCTGTTGTGGGACATATATATGCATTAAGTTATTGAATTGAATTTATATGTTGCTTTTGTTTAAAGTGAGTGTCATTCTGATTAATTAGGTATTCATTTGATACTTATTGTATGATGTGTATTATTATTATTAATGATTTCCAACTTTCTTTAATACTATTTGAATACCGAGTTAGATACTGTATTATCAGGTACGGTGATCGGTACAAACAGACATTTTTAAATTTTAGGCGTTTTTCATTTTTCAAAATTACAAGTTACGTAATATGTCATTGACAATGAATTTTCACTTTTATATTTAGTTAGGTAATATGTCAATTACACTTCGGCTTTTTCAAAATTAACCTGGTAAAGAAAAGATAATTACTTACCTCAACACAAAACCAACAAATTTGTTTACTTATATTAGTAATAAATTGAGTTCATTACCTAACTCGGTACAAAAGTGAAAGTTCGTTAAATATCTATAGCATTAACCTTTGCGGTTTTCAGCAGCGCAACAATGTTGCAACTCCGACCATCTCTTTTGCATCATCTATACCTCCCACACATATAGTACCCAGCTAACACAATTCGCTAGACGAAAACAACACCAACGACATCCACAAATATTCAAGAAATCAAAGGCGAACCTTTTTGAAGAACAGTGAATTATTTGACATGAGATGTGCTCACAAGGGAGGTGATACGAGTTCAATATTACCACTGACAAAAGTCCGGTGTTTTATTTTTCTAAGTCGTCTACTTTCTTTCGGGTCATAAGCTCTTTCCGTTTCTTCTATATATGTAGTTTTCAGATTAATCTTTTGATTTAGATTCTTTATTACGTATCCTTTTTGTATCATTATCGATTTTCAACTTTGTTAAGACTATAATTTTATAAATACAATTATATATACGTCCAAAAAAATAATAATAATAACAAATAAATCAATCAACCACCCCATTAATAGCAAATGCCCACGTTTTTTAGTTATTGCCTATCCATCCATGATCCATTGCCAAAATGATAGTATTTTCGTTTTCAAGAATATAATCCACGTACGTACCTTTTACTCAGTTTCGGTTTCAACATTTTATATATCACTAATATTAAACAAAAGTAAGCATGATAGCGATTTATGAGGTATCTTTGTCATTATGTTCATACACAAATTCAAGCCGAATCAAGACAACGAGTAATATATAAGTCAAATATACACACAAAGAAATTAAATCAAATTGAACATGGTGTATGATTTAATTGACAATATATGTTTTGTGAATTGTGTATGAAAATCGCATATTTTCACCTTTAGATTACCCGAGTTCATGAATTTCGATCGTCTGAGATAATTCAAGAGAAAATGAATATGTTCTTCACAAAACGATCAGATTCCCTTGTGCCCAAAGTTTTGGTTGGGCCACGAATATAGTAATTTAGTCGGGAATAGCATGACTACCAGCTATTACGCTATTAGTGTACTCTCAGATGCAACTATTTTTTTTTTTTTTTGTGTGTAGGATCCCAGAGGCATCTGCATTTGAAGAAAAGAATGGACAAACGATCTCAACCATTGATTATGATCCAGATTTGTAACACTGCCACGTAAAATGTAGTGTTGTTAAAATGTAGGTAATTTGAACCATTGAAAGTAATGGCTCGTGTGCCTTTCATTTCCTTCAAAATGCAATCGACTTTTAGAAGATCACCGATAATTATTATATTACCACAGACAATTGATTTTGATTTTGTGATATTCACTTTGTCAACCGTTCATATTCAGAAATCAGAACTACATATAATCGAGTTATAATGTTTTGTAATTTAACACGATGATAGCGACTCACAATTTTTTAATAGGTCACGCGATACATAAAAAAGTACTATATATTTTATATAAATATAAATTGGACAAATCTTCTTAAAAGACCAGCGTACATACTTCAATTGAAGTTTTCTAGCTAGTTAGCAGTGATTGAGCTTGACTCTCATGATCTAATAATAATATTCTAATTACATCGTTTTCATATCTAAAATCTTCAATCTATGATAACTACATCCCACCAATTTAATTTTAATTTTAATATATATATATATATATATATATATATATATATATATATATATATATAATATAATATAAATCGTGTATGTATATGAGTTGATTTGGACGTCATGCATGCATCACGTACGGATATATCGATCTATATGAACATATTTGTAAATTTGAACATTTTGCTCTAACATATAAAACTCAATAATTTAAATATTTTTTTAAGGGGCAAGAGAATTTTGATAATAGAACACATGTGTACGTCTCTTTGGGGAAAAAATGACGATGTGAATATTATGAACACAAAATATATATACGAGTTTAAATTTCAACATGCAAATAAAAATAATATCTTTACGGTTATTGTCTTCTGTACGTATATCCTTCAATTCTTTTATGTAAAATAAATTAATGACGACGACCATAAACATAAAAGAAGATCATTTGGCTCAACGTTACCGCCAATTTACGACCCCTTGTATTATACGACCCTTTGTTAATACAAGGGGCAGAACAGGCGAGGAGTAGGCACCGCTACGAGTCGAGTTGCTTTAGGCGCAGTGAGTCCAAACACATCGCTCATATCAATCTCACTCGGTTTCATTCCATCCGGCAATTGCCATGTGAACGAATGAAGAAGGTGAGCTACCGCCATTTCCAAAGCGTACAATCCAAGTTGCATCCCAGGACATGATCTACGTCCAGACCCAAAAGAAAGAAACTCAAAATTACTTCCTTTAAAGTCTGGCGCCCCATTTTGTAAGAAACGGGACGGGTTAAATGTGTGAGGATTTTCCCATGCATTTTTGTCACGGTTAATGGCAAATGTATTAACCATGACACGTGTCCCTTTTGGAATGTGGTACCCACCGACCTCCGTGGCTTTGGATGATTTGTGGAGAAGAACGGGGATTGGAGGGTGAAGGCGAAGGGTTTCTTTGATTACGCATTTGAAGTAGGTGAGTTTTTCGAAATCAGCTTCTTCAACTCGACGATCAAGCCCAACCACATCGGCGAGCTCTTGTTGTACACGTTTGAGTGATTCTGGGGTATGCATTAGCTCAGTTAATGCCCATTCGATAGCTGAAGCAACAGTTTCAGTCCCTCCAAACATTACATCCTGCGAACCATAAACTTATAAACTATAATTATGGTATATCAATCTTAAGTAATAAATTGTTTTACGATAGTTTGACATGAAATAGATCCCTATTTATATGTTCTAAGTTCCACTTTTTTCACAATATCATTGAGTGAAAAACGAGTTTATAAAGAAATTAATAAAGATAAAAATTAGTTATTATCATTCCGTATATGATAAAGTATGTATAGATTAATTACTACGTACTTTTGATTATTTTAATAATCGCATAAGTAATACTTCAAGTTTTATCCATATATGACTTGATCAAATTTGTCGAGTTTTGCCATTCCACCTAATAAATTTTTTATTCAAATAAACATAACTTTATACTCATTACAAGATTAAAATAAGGACTAAAAATTAGAAAGAAAGATAAAATTAAACCAAGATTTCTACTATGCAATCATTCATAAACTTGCAAGTTGTCGCCATTAATTAAATATTATTTTAAAATGCAGTCTTGATTGAAATTTTGAAACCAATATTTCAAAGATGTGATCAATACTTTACGTCAATATATTAACATAAAATCTGGTAATTTTTATAAACGAAACATTTAGTGAAGCCAATATTTCCTTTTATGTTAATAATTTTATTTAGTACTTAATAAGCAAACATAAAAAATAAAAATTCATAGTTCATACTATTAATTAACATCACATGTTTGAAATAAATATTCACTTAAATGACATAATTAATTACAAAAGTATACAAAAGAAATGATAAATGAAATGGTCCCTTATCGTTGGTTTAAGTTAAATGCATGACTCAACAAATAAATTGGACGTTCTAATAAGATTCTACTAAACATATCCTTTGGAGTTATGATTAACAGAAAGGTTTTGCTAATGTGTGCCTCCGTGATACATCTTAATGTGCATTTAATGAACCTGTAATTTCTTTAAATATCAGAATTTGTATTTAATATATGCATTAAAAATATAATTATTAGATTAAATTAATGTATATTAAATGCAAATGTTAATATTTAAGAAAATTTTGACTTCATTAAATACACATTAACGTGTGTCAAGTGGGCCCTTAAAACAATTGCCATGAACCGCTAACCACTTTAAGAAAATTATATATTTATGTAACGGAAATTAACAACCTAAATTGGTTTTTTAACCACCATGCATACACTAACCACCACCTTAAAAGAGTTGGTTGTGAAATACAAAAAATTTAAAAATTAAATAAATATCTTATAAATTTAATTTTGTTAAATTAGCGAAATCTAAAAATTAAATATCTTATAAATTTAATACCCTTTAAAAAATTTAATTTATATTTTTTATTTTTTTAGATAATTTAACAAAATTAATTAATTGAAATTTAAGGGCATGCACATGATATATACAAAAAAAATTAACATATAAAATTCATCCACATGACTACATCTACATTAAATACAAAAAATCAAAACCGATAGACGTCTACATATTACTATATACTTGATAAATATAATTTCTAAAAAAAAAAGTCAAATAAAATATACGTTAGCATATAAACGTCTATATATTCATTTAAATTCATTTAATGTCGCTTCAGTTTAGAATGAAAAATGTACTCGCTACATTGTGCGTACACTATGTTAAGTACGTAATTAAGATAGGACTATCCATTATAATCCCAGTTAACTTAGTTGGTTTATTTAATTATTACGAATATACTTGAACCACAAATAGATTCTCAACATAAATATATATGCACGTTCAAAACAAAATACTTTGTTTGGATGAAATATGTTATGAAAAACTACTTTATATACATGAACATTTTTAGTTAGAACAATAATTCATGTCTGTATATTTGCTGGTTTACATTTAATATTCACTAACGGTAGTATTAATATTATAATATATTAATTATACATAAAAATAGCCGCTAATTCCTAATAGCTATCATTAACAGGTTTAGAAATGCATATATAATTGTACCTTAACCGATACACGGAAATAATTAGAATGAAAAAGTTACTTACCATAATAATAGCTTTAATATTGCTACGGGTAAGTTTAATCGCGTTCTGCAAATCCTCCTCTTCGTTAACTTTTCCTTCTTCACTATAAAACGCCAACATCTCGTCCACCATATCATTATCGCCATCATCACCACTTTTCTCCAAATGTTCATCGATAATTTTATCGATAAACCCGTCTAACGCAGCCCGGGCCTTAGGTAACCGTGTGTTCAATCCAGCCGGGTCAATAAACCCTAACCACGGAATAAAATCCGCCAAGTTAAAAGCACCGAATAACTTGGTATATTCTTGTAATATGCTAATAAACTCTTCTTTTCCTTCATGATCAGAAGTTGACCCGAAAGCGGCCCGGTAGATAATATCATGGGTTAGCCCAAATACAAGGTCACCTAGGTTAACAGCACAACCGGAGCTAGCTGCAGTAACTTTGATCATGGACATAACTTCGTCTCGTACCGAGTCCCATGACTCGGCCCGTTTCCTGCTAAACAACTTCATGACACAAAGTTTACGCATCTGACGCCAAAACGGGCCATAGTTTGCAAACGCCATGTCTTGGCAGTCGTATGTGAGGTAGGTGATGGCTATTGAAGCGGGTCGGTTCGAGAAGATGTTGTCTTGAAGTTGAAGTACTTCTCGTGCTATTTCGGGTGAGCAAACGGCTACGGTGTGGCTAAAGCCCATTTTAAGGTGAAATAAACCACCGTATTTTTCGCTTAATCTAGCGAGTCCACGATGAGTGAGTTGGTCCATCATCAACATATTACCAATGATTGGCCAGCCGGTTGGACCGGGTGGCAGGCGTTTACGTCGAAAACGGGCTAGAACGAATAAGGTTAAGAGAGGGAGTATAACGTAAAGTATGATCGTAAGCATATTAAACTCCATACTTTCTTTTTCCCTTTTTTTTTCTTTCTTTTTTTGGGTGTGATCGATATGTTACTATGAAGAGTGCAACTGAGAAAGGTTGCTAAGTAAAGAAAGATCCTAGGGACTCTATATATACACGAAGAGGGTCCATTGAAGTTTGTTTGAATGAGTTTGAGTATGCAATTTTTACTGTAATAATTAATTACTATTAGCTGATCAATTCAATTAATGGGCAAATGGTTTGACTATATTGAGTAATTTTGGTGTTATATGTGTAACCGGTTAGAAATTACACTAAATATGTTGTGCAAGTACGATTGTTAATATCTACCGATGTAGCTTAATTTGATAATTTACGTGTCGATCTATTCACTTTGTATGTATTAACGAGCCGAGTTTGCATTTTACATATTAATTCCTTTTAAACATGTAATCTGACTCAATATAATATAATATATATATATATATATATATATATATATATATATATATATATATATATATATATATATATATATATATATATATATATGGGGGAAGGATCAAGTGGGAAGTTCTAAATTTAAGGGAATGAGAGAAGCAAACATCAATCACACATTTCCTCGTATCTTCTCCAACTCATATACAATACTCATTTCATCAATTTTTGTTTAAAATTCAAAATTAAAGTACGTAAATCAATCAAAATATTATAAATTTCAAATTCATCAAAGTCATTCATACATATCTTCAATTCGTCATAATTCATATTCATCAAATATTAAGAATTTTGGGTATAACTTTTGTATTTTTGTGAAAATTTTGATTCACCAATGAATACAATAAAATTAAACGAATTTCAACATACAAAACTTATAAACAAGTAATTAATTTAATTATAATCGTCATTAACCATCGAATTTCACAAAAAATAAAAACTAGAACATTAACATTCATTTGAAATGAATGTTAATCAAAATTACAATTAAAATTCATAAACAATAATTTATGATGAATATTAACTTATATATGTTTTTATACATTGTTGAACGAGATAACTTAAAAATATTGTATATGAGTTAACATATATCGTAAAAGAATGTTTAAAAATATTAAGTTGTAATTTTAATTAACATTCTTTCCAAATGAATATTAATATTCTGAAAATTTTTGAGTTATTTACAATTTTGCCACCGCGTTGACTTTTGAGTTGACTAAAATGTATGACTATGAATAGCTTCCCTCCTTCCCCCATTTTTTTACTTACCTCTCGATCCCCACCCTATATATATATATACTCCCGAAACTATTCTAAATGCATGATATTTTTTTAACGGCAATGATTATATACTCCGAAACTATTCTAAATATATGATAAATAAATTCATATACAACAATCACATGCTAGTTTTACTATTCTAAATATATGATAAATAAACTCATATACAACAATCACATGCTAGTTTTACTATTCTAAATATATGATAAATAAACTCATATACAACAATCACATGCTAGTTTTATATAATACTCCACATTCTCCGCGATGTGGGGTATATGCACTATAAAAATAGGGTTACGGGTTCAATTATCGTCCAAATATTTTTGTAACTTTAACTCTCTAATGTTAATTGTGAGTCGGGTCGATTGAGGGGCTTCGCCAGAAGAACGGTTACCTTTTTTTTCTATATATATATGCCCATAGACTAATATTATGTAAGTACATGCATGAACGGTTACTTAGATTTGCTATTGGATTTATTATACGAGAAAAATAAAATATTGAATACGTATACAAATATTGTAATTCGATATAAACCTTAATTTAATCATAGATTAAAAACTAAAAATGCATTTTAGTGGTACGTAGAAATATATAGTTGTGGACCAAGTCAAAGGTAAAGATAAAGTTTGCGTTACCATTTCAAAATATTCAACTAATGTTGGGGTCAATGTTTGACTTTTTCTTTCTTTTCATATCAATACCTATTTGTGGTACATACATGTACATATAGATAACTTCGTCACAGTTCTAAAATGAGTAATCTTAATCTTTTGATTTACCATCGTTTAAAATGGCATTTAATTTAATATTAATAATTAATAATATAAAAGAAATTAAAATTGAGTGGGGATCCGATGTAATCTATCTATCTATTTATATATATATATATATATATATATATATATATATATATATATATATATATATATATATATATATATAACAAAGATTTTTCCTTTTTTTTGCCATGCTACATCATCTTTTTACCTTTCCCTAAAACTCACATAATTATGTTATATCATCAAATTAAATTTTCCTTAAAAATCTTCATAATTTCTAACACTCTCTTAAAGTTTTCAAAATTTTAAATTTCTAACAAACTACTTCCTTCTATTTTGTAAAGGTTTCTAATTCAATTTTATTATAATAACTTTTTAAATTTATGCATTACATTTAATAAATAATAATTTTTTCCTACAGAAAAAATAAATTCATATTCTTACTGATATCTTATACATTGCAATGATCTAATATTATCATCATCAACTATCAAGTTTAAGGAAATTAGTTTTAATAAAATATATAAAATTGATTATTTTCTGTACATTTTGGTATACGTTACTGTTGAGTTTCAATAATAAATTTTCAACGATATTAATACAATTGAAAACTTAAAAAACATATGATTAATTTTATTTTTTTTAATTACCGGACATCGCAAGGGCTCAATAAATGTATCAAAATTTAACATAATTTTGAAATTAATGGTTGTTACTTTTGTCATTCACATGGTGACAAGATCGGTATTACCGTGATAAATGGACAGAGACCCAAATTTCAACCGCTCGTAAGGAAATAAGGAGACTACATCATAATCAACTGATGAAAAATAAATACAAGTTCATCCATTATAGTTTAATTGATGTTACTAATAATTATCACAATGATAATTGTATTTTTTTAATTAACAACATTAAACTTACAAATTAATATAATTATATTTTATAAATGATCGTGCATCGCACGAGTTCAAAGCCTAAGTAAAAGAATAAAATAATGGGCAATTAAAATTTAAAACCACCCACAATATGAATTGCCACAGAGGCAGCACGTACGTAGATGATTGAGGATCCACGTGGATTGATCGACATGAAATGGATGGTCGACCTTATTTCCTAATTAAACATATTTTATGTCACCTTTCGATATGAAATATAAACCATTGAACTGAGAGTTTCATCTCACCTTTCATAATACTTTTAATACACTCTTTACTTATTAATGAGCGAATCGCAAGAATTATCATTGTATTTCATTAAAAATGAACAAATTATCCCTTAAAAAGTTAAATAGTACTATATGTTCTCGTATTTATTATTTTTAATCATTTGTCATCTTTCTAGATATGAATGGACGAATATGTCCTTATACTTATATTTATTAATTAAAAAAACTAATTTTCTTATTTTTTAATTTTTCTTATTTAATAGAGTATTTTGGTCCATTTTCACCACGTCCAAACGACCATTAATCCATCATGTTATATCATCACCGATTCACCGTCTAATTTCATCCTAGAACTTACTATGACAGCACTAGTAAATCATCATCTTCTTCAAACTCTAAAAAATAACAAAAAACGAATCCTACCTATTTAATCTTCTTCAATCAAATCACATATCAAAAACAAACACCTAAAGACCCAAAGCATCAAAATCAAAACCTTAATTAGAAATCTGGAAAATCGAGTATCACGGTAAAAAAAAAAAAAAAGGTTGATCTTGAATCAACTATCAACATCAGAAAAAAAAAAAAGAAGCAAATCTGAAGGATGTTCTCGGAGATCAGGTGAAACCCGTAGATCACGCCGCTAACGACGACGGCGTTGGACTAGAAGACAGACAGCGATTAGGAAAACATATATATCTAAATGTTCCAATATACGAATCCGGTAATGATGGTTCTGTCACCGTTCATTGCCTCAACGATGGCTTTTGCCGGAAAATTGAAATGGGCGTAACAACGCTAGAGGAGAACATTACCGTTCCGTTTTTTTTTTTTAGGATTTTGATTATATTTTCATGAGTTTCATATTGTATGGAAAAAAATAAAAGGGATGGCGTTAGTGTGACATTCATGGTGGTTAAATGTGTGAAAAATGGTTAAATATGAAGATAATCTCTTAATGATGATATTGTTGGGTTGCTGTGGATCCATGATGACAAAAATATGAAGTGGGCAATATGATTGTGGCTAACTGAGTATCATTAAATTAAAGAGGAATAATGAAAATTATAAAGTAATAACAATAAATTAGTAGAAAAAATAGGTTTTTAATTAATGAGAAAATACTAAACACGAGGACGACTAGTGCTATTTTATTTTTTGAGGGATGATTCATGCACTTTTAATAAAATACAGGGACGATCCATGCAATTTGCTCATTATTAATTAACTAATTTTCTTCTAACTAAATAATTACCAGAAGTATACCCGCACAATACGATGGTAATAGTGAAATGAAAAAATATTATGTTAATCGATGTTCTTATTAGAGAGTTAAATGCTATTTTAAACGATATGAGTGTCTTACAAAAATCACAAGATGAATTTTTTTTACTACTTTATCATGTAGAATAGTGTGAAGAGAACATCCATACATATTGATTTCTTGTTGCCTTGAAATACTTACTAAATAGTTATATTATATTGTAACATCTTAATACAACTAGAATTTCAAGAAGACTAAAAAAGATGATAAGTAAATCAATCAAAGTTGTCAAGTAAACAAATTTCGTATGATGATCCTTCACTAGTTTCTTCATCAGTGAATTTGTATATCGATTTCGACTATTACAAAGATTCAAAAAATTTCCGTTTTCCATAATATTATCCATAAACAAAATTCATCTTCGTCAGAGAAACATTAGTTCACTTTTAGAAGAAAGAAAATTTTGATAATAAAAAGTAGTTTTACCTTATAAGTTGGATGTTTCACAATTTCGAATTCAATGATTATCTTGTCAAGATGTGAGTCTGTGATAGTATAATTACAATCGAAAATGAGGAATATGTGATGCAAGTTTTTACAAAGGTTATGGGTTAATTTTTGTGTGATAGGTAATATATAGAGGTGAAGTAGGTTAAAAAGTTTTAGTGTAATTAATTTTTAGTTAAAGATATATTATATTGATTAAATTTTTTTAATTTGTATGAAAATATGATAGTGAAAATTGAATTTCTATTAAAATTTCAAAATGTATTCGCTAATGTGATTAAATTTAAAATTCATACACACACACACACACATATATATATATATATATATATATATATATACATATAGGGTTAGGTTCAAACGAGAACCACAAAAGGTACAAAACTGCGAAAACTTTTAAATTATATTGTTTTTATACATGTAAACACAACAAATTATATTGAAATGTTATTTAATGTTCATATTATTTACAAAAAAAAAAGTTAGAAACAACAAAATAAATGTTAAACTATAAAATATATGAAGTGTTCAAATGTGCATATTTATAGGTTATTTTGATGTTTTCTCGAACTATTTTGCTTTTAACCTTAATCTACATCAATGTTCACATGTGATTGAATCGTTAAACATGTTAAAATCCCTATATATTAAAAGTTTTTCGTAGTTCTGTACATTTTTATAGTTCTCATTTGAACCTTTGAATATATATATATATATATATATATATATATATATATATATATATATATATATATATATATATATATATATAGATGTGGGTTCAATAAATAATGCTAAAAAAGTGAAGAATGAGAGAACCAATAGGATTACTCCATTTACTTTAAAACCCAATTTTCATTTATATCTTTAAAATCAAATATCTCACAAACGTCATGACCAAAAATTATAAAAATTACATATTCGAGATCAGCGTCTTTTTCTCTTCGATTAGAGATCCCACAAGCTATATTTTCGACAAATTTTTTTTTTCATTTTTGTTGGGTCGTAGAAAATGTGACTTATATAATCACATATGATTTTATATATAATCACGTGTGATTTATGAGTAAATATAACTGGTACACAACTAGTCATCAATTGTAGATGTTAACTCATACATAATTAAAACTTATTATTCATTCATATAAACAAATATAAATAAGATTTTAGAAATTGCATTCGTTTACGTTCAAAATCACATGTGATTATTGATTTGATGTTTAATCACATGTATTTTTCAAATGAATTATGTGAAAATAACCGATAATTCACATGTGATTTCACCTTTATATTTATTTAAATGTATAATTAAAAAAATTATTTGAAATTCTTATTTATTTACACTTTATTCACATGTGATTACTAATTTAATATTTAATCACATGTGATCAAATAAATTATTTTTATGTGATTTTAAACTTATAATTTGTAAATTTGATTATTCACATGTGATTATAGATAGTGATTTAAAACTTATAATTTGATTGTAAATATATTCACATTTGAGTGTTAAATCACGTGTGATTTATTATTACGAATTTCACATACCCATTAGAAAATAAAAAAAAAGTTTGTCGAAAGTATTTCATGTGAGATTTCTAATTAAAGATAAAAAGATGCTGATTTTAACGTTGTAATTTTTATAATTTATGGATATACGGTTCGTGAGATATTTAGATTTTAAAAAAAAATAGGTAATTAGAATGGAGCAATCATATTGATTCATCCAATTTACATTTTTTTAGCATTCTACATTGAACTTATATATATATATATATATATATATATATATATATATATATATATATATATATATATATATATATTAATAAAATATTAAAATTAATAGAAGTCATTATGTTAAAAATATGTAGGTTACAAACAATTAATACATCATTAAACATAATAAAAATCATTTAGGTTATAAAGCATTCATGTGGAATTGTGGTCCTTCTTTTCGGGGTCATTTAAGATTATTATTTTTAATTATTAATATTGAGTGAGGGTAAAATAGTAAATTGTCGTCTCTTTATAAGGAGAGTATGAATTAATAAATAAATAAAGGGAAAAATAATTATTTTACTATTTTTTTAAGACTTTCATCCAAACAAATTAGTCATGCAATTATAAAGTTTAAGCTTTTGTTAAGATATTATTTCAAAAGTACGCAATAAAAAATTAGATACATGTTTATAACGTGGATATAGCTAGAAAATGAGAAAAATAACTGCAGGTAATAGTTTATATATAAATAAATTTCCTTAAGCTAGGTTTTAGATTTAAACATCATGCATGCATGAAGTATATATAATTTATAAGTTGACAAAAGTTTATACGTCGAAAGTTAATGATATGATCACTTGAAGAATTTATAAAACATAAAACTTTTATATTTCCTGGGTTAAAAGACAAATTTGCGAATCACTCTTTAATTAGATCATTGATGTTCTAACATTAATGAATGTTAGTTTAGGGATTGATTAAGAGGGAAGGTTTAAATATACGTCCGGAAGCGAAAAATTAATACTTCCTCCATCTCATTTTTATTGCTCACATTGTTTGTCTCAAAAAATTGTCTATTTACAAAAAATAACTATAAAAAATCATTAAACTCTCATTATTATCCTCATTTATTAATTTCAATAACTCGTTTTCTTAAATAATGCAAGCCAAACTTGTCTTTAATATAAGGGTAAAATGAATGTTTTTTGAATCTATCATAAATCACACTTTCTTTGTTGGGATACAAAATGAATGGAATGGAGGGAGTAGTTGATTTTAAGAAATCTTAATTTTTTATGTACATATATACTGTAACAACTTTTGTTCTTGTCTTTATGTAAACTCCACCCGTCTCATTTTTATTGTCCACACTATTATTTTTGTCTGTCCTAAAAAGATTGTCTACTTGCAAAAAATAACTAATAAAAATCATTAAACTCCCTAATTTATCCTCATTTATTACTCTCAATCATTAATTTCATAAAAAATTCAGTCAAACTACTTTGAATATAAGGGTAAAATTGAGAATCATCCAACTTATTTTAAATCCAGAAAAATTCTTAAGGGAGATTAAAAATGAGATGGAGGGAATAGTTGTGTTTCTTAATTAAATCGTGTTTTCATTTTTGCCGAAATTTTTTTTGAGCAATAACTATTGATTAAGGAAAATACTAATCATAGCATTAGAGCAATGGTTAAGCCTTCTATGGTTAATAATATTCCAATTTTGAAACTCATAATTTCTATGAATAAATTATCTTCACGCATTTAATTAAAGAAAATATGTTTTAATAAGGAAAATATGGGAGGGTTATTGTAGAATCATTTGTTATTGTAAGAACCGTAGGAACGATCTTTTTCATTTTTAATTTCAACATATCTACACTTTTTGTTAAATAAATAATGCCAAAATTATTAAAATTTTATCCTCTTTAATATTGGATCGATTTAAAAAAACTAAAAAATATATGATATAAAAATTAAAGTTGTGTATCAGATAGCTTTTATGTGTGATATTGTGATACACACTAAATTTTTTATTATGTATATCACATGTTTTTAAAATTTTTTATCTCATGTTAAAGAGCATAAATTATAATAATTTTCATATAATTTTTTAATCAAAAAAGTTAGTTAATCTTAAACTTGAAAATAAAAATGTCCGTTCCTACCATTCGCACCATAAGAAATGTTCTTATTTGAACCTTCACTAACGAAAATAAACACTTCATAATTAATTCAAGTGAGTTTAAATAGTTGTAAATGGAAGACTTAACCATTGTCCGAAGCCGGCCATATATGAAGTTAATTAAACATATATTTAGATTTAAATAAAAATAAACAGATAACTTTTCTTAAAAAAATTTCAAATGTTGGTTGGGAGTAAAGAAAGTCGTCCAGCCAAACAATTCATCGATCCAACTTTTTTACTTAAGTCTATGTAAAGGTGATGATATGTCATTGTTGGGATCTTTCTTTGGTTTTAGTTTCGTCGTGTTTAGGAGATTGTTGTTTGTTGTTTAGGAGTGTTTCTCGGTTGATTATTTAGCTTCTTCTAGCTTCGGTTATTTAGGAGTGATTCTCGGCTTGACGTTCGTATCTTCTTGCATCTAGCTAGCTAATTTTTATTTATATAGCAATTGTCGTTAAAAAAAATGTTAATAAAAAAGAAAATTTAATCAAAAAGTTGTTGGCCATTTAACTTAACTTTAAGAATAATTTAATTGGTATTGGTATGGTCTATATCGCTTACCAGCTATGATTTGAAGTGATGATGGCTTCTCTTTAAATCACTTTTTTGCGAATGGATAAAACTGATTATAAGTTAGAATAGAACACCATGGTTACCGACTAATTATAGTATTATCTTCATTATCATTATGATAGAGGAAAACCACTTTTAGAAATATTTGATGTTTTTTGAAGTCATGACGCAAAGACTACGTCGAATGTTTTTATTTGGACATGTTTTGATATATATGGTTCTTTTCATATTATTATTCGTAGGGTCGTCTCTGAATTTTCTAAAACACTAGATGAAACCTGATTCATTGTTAAAAGTAGGTCATATATCCAGCTATAAAATAATTTTTTTTATTTTTTTATTGCAGCTAAATCAGTTTTGAAACAATTAATGCGTGTTCTTTTTTTGCTTTTGCAATTAACAAGCAAATTATATATATATATATATATATATATATATATATATATATATATATATATATATACACACACACACAAGCAAACACACATACATTTTGAGTCCCTAATAATTCGGAGGTGCTGGACGGTCGACCCATCACCACCCTTAGAGACGCCATTGACTATTCTTTAATTTAATTCTACTCGATGCATATTGTTTACCTCATTTTTGAGATTGAAAATTAACTATACATTTATGTTCAATTAAATCAGTTGAGGAACGAGCTCAATGTATTCATTGAAGTTATTCAACAGTTTGTAACTTCTTCGGTTTTTAACTATTGTTAACGATTGATGTCATGAGTTTTAACATATATTTATTTTTGACGGAAAAAAATTAAATCCGTTGAGTTATATTTAATTAGAAATTAGTGTTTAATTGTTTTAAATTTTGTTTGGGTATAATCTAAATCTAAATTAGTAACACCGTGGTTAAAATCGTATAATGGTAATTAAGCTGACTTTAATTTGGATTATGGAGTAAACATGTCAACTTAATTAATTGGCAATTTGACATAAACGATTTTTTCAACAAAAGAAGAAAAGCGGGAAATAAATGGATTAAAAATATAAGAAAAGAGTCGTGAGTTGCGTATCTATAAACCAATAAAAATGATGGCTGATCGATCTGTTTGTTCTCCTAATGACATTAGTTTAAAAATATTTAATACTTGTACTAATATTATATTAGAATGAGAATTTATTTATTACTTTTCGATATATACATCATTACATCCGTTGACTGGTTTAATATATTTATTAATCAATTTTGACGACTATGGTAGTTCATCAATGACATCTCAAATAGTTTAAAACTATTTGTTAGCTAGAAAATCGATTGCAAACCCATATTAGAATAGTAAGAAACGTATCCATAAATAATAAAAAATAATATCAATGAATTATTTATTAATCGAAAGTGAAGGATTGGTAAGATATAACGGTATATATTCGAATTAAAGAAAATAATGAATCTGAAAAAATATCAACCAAAGAAGGATAGTGTTGAGCTAATAGGTTTTGCTCGTGTATGTTCGTTTGTTTAATTTTATCGCTTAAATTCGTGAACGAGTTCATATTTGTTCATTAAGAAAATTATGTTGTTCTTGTTTATTTATGTTTGTTCGTGAACATGTCAAAACGAACATACGCAAAGACAAATTAAATTAACATACGTATTATGTACATTGAACCTGAAGAATTAAATATATATTATAACCGTGAAGCTAATAGAAGAGATGGTTGGATTTAAATAATTAAAGACTAATTGAAGTATTTAATATTTATCCAAATTTCATTTAAATATATAAATAATTAATAAGAACTTACTCCATATTTATATTCTAAATGAAAGAAAATCAGCATAATCAAACGAACATTAAAAGACATATTTACAAACTTAACGTTTACAGAATCAACAAGATTCTTATTGTTCATTTAATTACATGGATGAATTTGTTTGTTCATGTCCGTTCCCTTAATAACCAAAAAAAAAAAAAAAACGCTTGTAAGTGAATTTTCCTAAAAACAATTTATAATTAGTTGTTCATTGAATGTTCAGTTCGTTTACGAGTAGAGTTTAAACTTTTAAACATAATTTAAAAATTAAATAGCTAAAAATAGAAAAGAAAATTGCCGACCGCAAACCATCATATGATATGAAACTACTCCGTAATTAGTAGTCATCTATTTATAGATTAGTTACTTTCATCTCAAGCCAACGAATTATTACACAAGAAGAAAGGTCATTTAAAGGCAGACAGGTGAAATTGTTCGTCAATTGCGTATAAATAACATCGTCGTATTAAAAGTAGTTATACTTTCTAGAAGATTAGCTACGTATTTATAATTTTTGTCCTATTATTATACTCTCTCGTCTCATTTAAAATGTCCACCTTGGTGTTTAACTAATCAAAAAAGACTTTAGTGGGTAAAGTTGATATTTGATTGGTGAAAAGTGTAGTTAATGGAAAATTCTAAAACTGCGTACAGAGTCAAAGTGGACACTTTGACTGAAACGGAGGAAATAAAAATTTGCTTTTTTCTCAATTGTGCAAAGAAATGTAACTATTTATACTTTGACGTTCCAATGTGTGTAGTGAACTTGTTATTCATTGTTATTGTATGTAAATTTTAATAATTTTACTTATGTGTCAGCTGTATGAAGTGATATGTGACATCATTACACGTTATCACGTTACCAAAATATATACAGTAACAGTAAACTGAAAATTCATTAAACATAAGTAACCACAAATACTTTGTTGCATATTATGAATGTCATTGCATCAATAATTACATTTTTATGTACTTAATAAGCCATATTAAAATTACCCTTTTAAGGCGTTTACTTATCCTAATTAAGTTTACATAATCATACCGATTCAGACTCGGGAGGTCTCAATTCGTTCAACCTCCTGTTGTCATTTTGTTCCATTTAGAGCAACAAATTCTCCACCTAAAAGTTGGATTAAGATCTCTTAATAAGCTTTCTAATAATGGTTATAATCGTTATTAATGATGGATATAACTTTTTGTCTGTTTTGATGACAAAAGAACACAACTACAGAGAGTTGTTTGTACATGTGTCATAAATCTCTACCTCTGATGAATACTTATAATAGTGTAATATTAAAATGTTAGAGTACAACTCATACCACTAATAATAATAATCTCTAATCAATACCCTAACATATCCTGAATCACTAAACGTTTAATATTCACTAAACTGACCCAACTTGTCTTTCTTATTTGGGTGTCTTTGACACAAGCATTTTAAGAGATTATAATGGATTGAGCTTTTAGTTATCACAATATCAATCCCTTCACCCCCGTTTGACAACAAACTAGAGCAAAGATTATTGGAAAAAAAATCCCCGAAAATCTCCCAAAATCCCTTTTTAAAGAAGCTTTTTAACACGGAGTTAGATTTGTAACAATTTTAAGAGATTCTAATGGATTGAGCTTTTAGTTTTCACAATATTAATCCGTTCACCCCGTTTGACAACAAATTAGAGCAAAGATTATTGGAAAAAGAATCCCCGAAAATCTCTCAAAATCCCTTTTTAAAGAAGCTTTATAACACGGAGTTAGATTTGTAACACGGAGTTCGATCTATACATAATAGGAGTTCTAAACTTCTAATATTAAAGGAGCGTTTCCTTAAAGTTTTTAAATATACAAAATAGTCGTTCACTTATGTCTTGTTGTAAACAAACAATCCATCAGTTTGCTGCTGCATGGACTCTAAAGGCTTTTGAACTTGTTAACCCGTTTGAGTTGCCAAGCACATTTTGACTTTTTAGCCTATTTAGGATGAAAAACTCAAATTTCTGAATCTAAAGAGATGGGGTTTTATAATGAGTTTCTTAAGGCTAAAAACCAATAAGCTTAAGCTCATTCTAATAAACTAAGCCAAACACCTCCTAAGTCATTCTATTCCACAAATATCTCCTTACCAAAACATGTATCATGTTTGTGTCAGAATTTGCACAACATGTCCATGAACTATGGGATTACTTGCATAATGTACCTTGAATTTAGATACTGTAAACATTTTTAACACCAAATATAAATATTTTTTAACATTTTATACCTTTTTTAAATGTATAGTAACATAATCATTTACTAATACATTCTCTATCTCTCGTTGTGTTGGGATGATACATTAAATAAAGAAAAAGTGGATATTTAAAATATAAAAGGGTATGAAGAAAGAATAAGAGTCACTAGTGCTCTCAGTTATGTTTATTTTATGCTCAGATTGTGTTCATGTACGTTATGAACACAATAATTAGTTGTCTAATTCACGATATAGTCTTTGTTCATGGAAAATATGTTTATGTTACTCAGATGAAAAGTAAAACGAACATAATATTTATATATATATATTTTAGGATCATTGTTCTGAATGATCATGTTGTTATATGCATCTGCAAGTAGTTCCCTTTAACTTATCAAGCATAGAGGTTACAGTTTCATGTTTATGTTGCAGGTGAGGTAAGCGGGCCACATGGTAATTTGAACAATAAACTCAAGTGAAACTAGTGGTGGAGCTTCAACCTTGAAGTATGGTAACAAACACTCTCCTTAAATCATGCAAGATACAATTATAGGCCCTTATGAAAAGTTCAAGTGTTAACTTGCACTTAGGCCTGACAATCCAGACCCAAAACCTCTAAATCAGGTTTATTGGGTGATTCCTTCAACCTGTTGGGTCCTTGCCTCAT
Organism: Gnaphalium uliginosum; assembly: GCA_963930675.1. Lineage (NCBI taxonomy): Eukaryota > Viridiplantae > Streptophyta > Magnoliopsida > Asterales > Asteraceae > Gnaphalium > Gnaphalium uliginosum. The sequence continues at coordinate 13,922,211 of OZ005685.1, read as the reverse complement.
ATACAAAATAAAAATGAATAGGTCCAATTTCTACGTCCTTAAAGCCCAATAACTAAAGATGGGTCCAACAGGTCATATGTACGGGTCGAGCGGGTCCAAAAGAGTGAGAATTGAAACCTAACCGGATACTAAACCGGTTTCATTACTAGTTCACTGGTTCAACCAGTTCAACCAGTTGAACCGTATAAAATACCGAAGAATGTTATTATTAGTTTAAAAGTTATAATATATAAAAAAGTTATACATAACAAATATACACCAATATACATTAATGATTCATATATATATATATATATATATATATATATATATATATATATATATATATATATATATATATATATATATATATTATTTGTTCATACATAGACATATGTTAGAAGTTTATAAAAATTTACTAAAACTTAATTATAGTAAATTTTAGTTCTTATAAAGATTAAAGAAAAGAAAACATTTAATTTTGTTGTTCGCTTAAATATGTAGTCAAAAGTTTACAAATCCTAATACTTATTTACTATTTCTTTTAAGCAACCTTGATAATATGCATGTAATATGTAATATTTTATTTTATTTGCCAAGAAAATTAAAAAACAAAAGAACAAGGGGAAGAACAAAAAAAGTAGAAGGGATATTGATCCCACGTCGATACTTGATGACAAAATAGGCGTGAGGTAGTGGTTATAAAAGCCAACTTAAATCTCAAAAAGTCAAAAGCTCATTGCAAGTTGCATTTCTCAAACAAAAATGGTTTTTAACCCGATTTTATCCTGGTTTGACCGAACCGCCCGATTCTTGACGGGTTTTTTCAAAGCGATTTTTTAGTTCTACCCCGACCGGATTGATGAACGGTTCCCGGTCGGACCGCCGAGTCCGGTCCGATTTTCACAACCATGACAAAAAGAGTAAAAGACATACGAAGCTGTAAACGAACTTCAAATTCAAACTTATCTTCATCTCTTGTCGATTTCTCATCACAGATTCAAGAGGTAGCCTGCAATTTTCCATAAAAATTGATCAATTTTGCATATTGGTTTCTAGGGTTTACTTAGATTTTGTAAATAAAGTGTATCTCCAATTGAGATTTTGTGCTTGTTTATGTTGTTTCTGATTTTAAATGACTATCGAATAAATAGATTTGATAGGTATATTGAAATCGGTTTGAATACTCTAATAGTTTTAGTTTTGTTAGCTTGTGTATGATGCTGATGCTTGATAGTGTAGATATGTGTTTGTTGACTGATTAATTTTGAAAATTATTACTTTTACTTTAGTAATCATTTTTATGACTTTATCTCTTTGATTAGGCACTATGTTATATGTATCTTAGTTATTCAATAATCATTAATGATTCTTTTATCAACGTTTATGTTAACAGATTGTTGTAAAAGCTGATTAGTATGTCGGAGAATGTTCAACAAGAACCTATGGATGATGGAGGGAATGATGTGACACCCGGCGAATTAGGCCGTCATTAGTAATTAATCGTTGGTTATTACTACTTGTAATTAGTGTGAAATAGGACTAATTACGGAACATTTTGTATATTGTATTATACACTCATACGTAATTAAATTTTAATTACGCAATTTCAATCGGATGGAATCCGACTCGGTAAATACGGACGTTGGTGGAAAAACCTTTTCATAAATAACGTGAATCTATTTTATAATTAAATAGTAGTTATTTACATTATATTATTATTATATAATAATATACGAACACTTTACGTTTTATACAAAACGTACAATACGTAACGCAAACCCGCTCGAAAACATAAAGGAAACACAAATTAAAATGTAACAATTTTAATTAAACAAACAATCAATTAAATTAATGGACAAGTGAGAAATCAGGTGGGAGTCCACACAAGATAAAAGTCTGCAAAGTCTAGGACCCTAGACCGGCTCCATACACTTCCCCAGAGAATATCATCATTTTAGCTACTTACACACACAACTCAACTTTTCATTGATCAAAATCTTAGAAGACTTTACCCAAAACTTTCTCTCATTTCCCTCCTCACAGCAAACACAAACAGAAAGCATTTTCTTTCACTTTTACTGTCAAATCTCACCAAAAATCACAAGAAGATTAACGGGGAACTAGGAGTCAAGCTTCACGATTTTTCATTCACAACTTGTTCGTCACACATATTCGGGTAAGAACACACTTTTCTCAACTTATTTTGTTATTCGTAAGATTTTCTGGGTTTAACATGCTAGTAAGTTCACTCGCAAAGTATAAACTGAAAACCTACTTGAAAGAATTTTAAAACAAACATTTTAAGGAAACTTACCAGAAAACCATTTATAACTTTGTACCAAAAATCGATTTACTTTTACGAGCGTAAAAATAGTAAGATTTAACGTGTAAAAGCTTCGGGTTCAAAGCGAAAGTTCTAAATCTAAAACCTTGAACGAAAACGATTTCCCAAAAACAAACAGTAGAAATACACTAGCAGTGGTAAGTAACATGAACTAACAGTAGAAACTACGAAAATATACTAACAGTAGTAACCGAGTAAAAATGAGCTAGCAGTGGAAACTAAGGAATTACACTAGCAGTAGTAATCAGGTAAGTGCACTAGCAGTACTAATAATGTAATTGCACTAGCAGTACTAATAATGTAATTGCACTAGCAGCACTAATAATGTAATTGCACTAGCAGCACTAATAATGTAATTGCACTAGCAGTATTAATAACGTAAACGACCTAGCAGTACTAATAATGTAAATAAACTAGCAGTATTAATAATGAAAATGAGCTAGCAGTACTAATAAAGGAAAAGAACCAACAGTAGAAACTAAGCGAGCAGTAGAAAGTAAGAAGAGCAGTAGAAACTAAGAGAGCAGTAGAAACTAAGAGAACAGTAGAAACTAAGAGAACAGTAGAAACTAATCGAGCAGTAGAAACTATGTAAAACCTTCAGTCTGTGGAATTAGCGACACAAAACCTTCTGTCGCAAAAACCTTTCGAACTTCAGTCTGTGTCAAATAGACTGAACCTTCTCGAGCTTAAGCGACACAAACCTTGTGTCGCTACTGGTGACAACCAACAGTATTAACTAGTGACTCAATGACCAACAGTATTAACCAACAGTATTAACCAACAGTATTAACCTGCAACATAAACAACTCGATTCGCAGAACCACTCGGTTCGCAGGACAACTCACTTCGCAGCACCTGAACCCTGAGTCTGTGATGCACAGACTGATAACCTTCACTCTCATCAAGTTTCGCACACTGCGACACTAACATAGTGTCGTAACCCTGTGAGCTTTCACATTAATTACTGTACAACTCAGGTGGATCAACATCATGTTTTCACGAAATGTTTAACTCATATACCAATACGTAACTATGATAATTATTTGGATACACACAACCGGTACTCTTACAAATATACATCGAAACCGAACCTAATAATAATACATACAAGAATTATTATTACAAAAACTCTTCACCAACGGGCCGTACATGTTTTTCTAAACGTAATCATGGAACAAACAACATCAAACATAACTAGTTGAGTGGACAACTAGCATGAATGATCTTTTGAGACATTCACTCATATATAACCTTGTGCGTTTAGGGCGCCAGAAGGTTACATCTTTGGATATACGTTTATTAATTTAAACGCACGCTTTCAAGACTCAGGTGAGTCTCATAGCCCCTCTTTTACTGTTTTTAAATATTGGGGTGAGAATACATACACTATTTTCATGAACACGAGTACAGAAAACACACATATACGGATTGCATGAGTTTCACTTCATAATCCACAAAAGGCCTCTACACATCATAGTTTCGTTAGTATGGATCTTAGCGCGAGTATTAATGGATAGATCTATTTGGGATTGACCATCCTCGTCCGGGTTAGAAGCACTAACTGGTCAAACGGACGCATTAATAATTGTTCATACGGATGTTCTGGATTAGGCATCTGCAGGAAGCAAACTCATTTGGTTAAGTTTCAAACTATGAGCTCATGGCAATAGTATACATTATTTTGCATGCGTGCCACTCATATGAAATCTCGTGGTTCACATTTACATTTTGATATCTAAACCTATGAACTCACCAACATTATTGTTGACCATATTAGTATGTATTCTCAGGTTCACAAAAGGAGTAGGATTACTCCAGGACACCATAGCTCGAGTCGCATGATTTACAAACATTGGAGATTTCCTTGCATTACTATTTTGTATTATTAGTTATGTATTAAAATCTCTACGATTATTTGCGAACTCCGAAATTGATGTAAACAATCTGATTATCAATGTATTACTTTGTATTATTTTCAAAACGACTCATATAGTGGTCGTTCGGTGTAACTTTGTGTAATGATTTCCGAATTAGTCGCGCCCCGACCCGATTTCCGCTGCATCATAAATTTTGGGGTGCGACAAATGAAGAAGATGATAGTTCAACTACAACGGGTAGACAACGTTCTCATATATGGGATTATTTTGATAAATTACCCTTAGGGCTGACGGAGAACAAAAAGCAAAATGTACCAGTTGTGTGACATTTAACTCCGTTACTAAAATGTCTAGAATACTTATTCTTAGTTTTAAGTTTGTAAGATGCATAGTGTAAAGTGACAGTAGGCTAGGCTCCTAAGTTGTTGTTGTAGTGACATTTATGGAATTAAGTCCCAGTGTTGTTCAAATGATTGTAACATTGTGTTATTTGTAGTATAAATTATGAGGTTTGAATTTGATTTGTTGTTTTATTGTTTTTGTTATGTGTAGCATATGAATATACATTTGTATGATTGCTACTGATTTTGATATCTCAACGATGATCTGTTGAATAGTATGGCTCAGTTTATAAACTTGCCTTTGGTCCAAAAGACTTCATGGTTGTATCGGATCCTATTGTCGCCAGATATATTCTTCGTGAAAATGCATTTTGTATGATTTACGATCCACCTTTACTGACGTGTCTTGTTTCCTTTGACTTGTTCTGAAACTAACCATTGTATTCAATAAAAACATACATATACATATAAATAAACAAATCAAACCTATAAAGGCTACTGAATGTGTCCCGCTAATCAATGAATCAAATTCGAAAATTAACTAAACCCTAGCCACATCAAGCTCAAAATTCAATTGTAGTTTAATATTAAAACTTGAATATCCATTTCAATATAAATAAGTGCATAATTAATCAAAAGTGTACCTGTTCAGGAGAGATGATGAAGAGCACAAATTAGGAGTTTTGTTGAACGTCAAACTGTTGAAAGAATAATAGTGAATTTGTGGAACTAATTTTCTATACACTAATAGAGGTTCGCTCAAGTCTTTAAGAGGGAACTTCAAAATTTTCAAGGGGAGGGAACTTGAAATTTTATTGACGGAAAAATCAAATAGACATTCAGCGGCCCCGTGTCACACGGGTTTGAAATCTAGTATATATCTCTTAAATATAATATAGTAAACACTTGGTGAAGTCATCAAAATTTTAATCAACCAATAGGATTATTCAATTTTGTCCAATTAAGTAAAATATAGGATTTAATGACATCATAAATTATGAATTAATTCTAAAATAATCATGATAAAAATTAATTTGAAATCATAATCATATTCTAATTCTAATACTTTATAATTGGTTACATATAACATACACAATAATCATTAACGACCAAATAATTATTTTAAACTTATTATATTTGGAGCTCCAAAATCACAAAATAGTATTTATTAAACTACACAAAGAACAATTTAACTCTTAACAATTTCCTGCCAATCGAACGTACTCCATATGACAAATAAATAATTCAATAAATACGTTCAGTTATCGTATACATGCCCCAAATTGTATACAAAAAGTAACAATGATATAACATCAACTATTGTTAAATATACAAACGACTTTAATTTAATTTTAAACTATATTGCATAATTTTTAGCACGTATGAAACGTTGAAACTTTATTACATACCCAATTTATTACAATTAAATACAAATTCAATAACCCGTGTGTATACACGGGTTTAATATCTAGTATATATACAAGATGATGATGAAGGAATTGAATTAGCTTGAACGTAGATTTATTTATTATTAAATTATATTACGATTATATTACAATTTATTTTTTCTCAAAAAATAATAAAAATACCAATAATGGCAAAATCAAGCATAAGATATCAAATTTCTCAATGAAAACAATGATAAAATAGAATGACATTTTATTTTATTTTATCTTTCTTGTTATATATACTAACAATAACAAATAATACAATTACACTAGCTATATGTAAAAAAATCATATATACAGAAAAATAAAACTCATATTTTGTTGTTTTATAAATAAAAATAAAATTGCACCATTTATGTTTAACTCTAAAGATATTGTAATAACGTTGTGCAAGTACGAATTTGATATTAAATAGATGATATACTTCGTATAAAAGGAAAAGAACAAAAAAAACCGTGATAAAATAACAACAACCGTACAAGTCCATACTTGGTGCTTTGGGCCTTAAAAACTAAATTAAGTAATACGAGTTGAATCCAATAGGCATGAAGAAATGGGTTGAATGGGCTGAATGTACCTAGCAACGGTGGGTTCAATTTTTGTGGTTGTATTCTGGGCCTTAACTCCCCTTAAGCAACTAACTAAAAAAAAGCTTCCAAATTGGCTGAACACTTTAGTATAGAGGTGAACATGTTCGGTTTTTTTGCCAAACCGGTTCGGATTGGAAAATCGGACCGATTATTAGTCAACGGTCAAAAATCGATTTTGCCAAAAATCAGTTTGGAACCGACCCGGTTTTCGAGCGTTGAGCATTTTAGAGAAAAACTACGTAATCTTCAAAAAAAATTTCGATAGAATATTAGTTCATTAGGAATGGAAACATAACTTAACAATAACTTAAAACAAAGTCTTCTAAATCTTCATAAAAATATTATTGAAACCAATAAGTCTTCATAATTCTTCAAAATCTTCAACTTTTTTTTTTTTTTAATTCTTCTAACATCTTCAAATGCGTAATCTTCAAAAGTCGAAATCTTCTTCGGAGGTAGCCTCGCGCGAAGCTTCATCGAGAGCAATTTCCTCGTCAGAAAGTGATATTACCATACATCGTGTATATCTCCTTCGTATTCCATTTCACCTTCAAGACTTAAACGTGTTGTATACGTTCTGCGGTGTCTAAGTGATCCTTCAAGCAAATACACATCTCTAATGAGGCCGGTGTGAGTCTTGTTCTTCGTATAGATAATACCATGCCACTAAGAGAAAACGCGGATTCCGAAGCTACTGTAGAAGCTTGGACGGTTAGTAAATCTCGGGCCATGATGGTTAGAACAGGAAATTGAGATTCCCTCTCTTTCCATCAAGCCAAAATATCAAATTGTGCGAATTCATTGGGTAGAATAGTGGACAAAAAATCTATTCCGGTATATCTCTCATATTCGCTAGTGGCTCTTTGGTCACCATCACCCCTTGCCCATTTATGGTTTTCTTATCTTAAACTATTATATAAGTTAATCATCGGATCTAGGATAGAAGATGAAGCAAACATTGTGGAAACCGAACAAGAAGAAACAGTTGTTGTTGAAGTATATTTTTAAAAATAATGGCTAAATAAATCTTTAAAAAATTTGTTAGAATTTTCTTTTGTGTTATGTGAACTGTGGAGAGGACCGCTTCCGGTTGGACCGCCAGTTCAACTGGTTCAACCGGTTTGATGAATTATATATTAAAATTTTAGTTTTTTTATCGATTTTGACCTTTTTCATTACATACGATTTAAAATGTATATTATTGTTAGACCCTTATAATATATAAATAAAACATAAGAGAGAAAAAAAAACAAATAAAAAAAAAGTGTAAACTGGTTCAAAACCCGACTCGGTTCCCAGTTCAACCGGTGAACTGTACGGTTCAATCAATTTCCAATAATGGCTTAAAACCGATTTAAATGGTCCGGAAACTTTAATTTTTCCGGTTCAACCGATCGGACCAGACCGTTTGAACCGGTATTCAAAACATTGTAGTAGACTGCATTGTATCCACCTATAAGGCCCAGATCATTACAACGAGGAACTTAACGGCGGTTAATTCTGTAATGCATATTTTACTTTTTTTTTTTGGTGTAGTTACCGTACAAAAGCAAATATATAATCTTCTAAGGGGAATAACTCAAATGAGGAGAATGAGGGAGGCCGAATTAACTGTATTTTAAAACAAAATTATCGCTCAAATTTATTGCATCTTACCAACGAAACATTGCATTTTACACCAATAAAATTTGATTACATTTTTAACAGTGCATTTTACACCTATAAATGTGTTCTAAAAATGTAATAAACTCGATTTGTCTCTCAATCCCTCTCATTTGATGCATTCTCATCTGATCATTCACCTAATCTTATAGTCATTGCAATTTTCTCAAATTTTTAAAGACTCTCACTACCTACACTTATTTTTGTAATAACAATACTTATTTTTGTAATAACAATAGTAATAGTAATACTAACTAATATTATGACAGTTTTAATATTAATATATCCGCACCAATTTTTTAATTTGAAATATAATAAAATAATAATGAGTATCAAAGATAAGATGTAATTGAGATGGTGGAAATGGTGATAACATGTCACGTGATTGGTATTCCAATTCGTGAAGCAAAAGTCATCGCCACTATAAACATCACCACATCGATCGCCCTCTTTCTATCTCTTCTTTTCCATTTTCTTACCTTTTCTTTATGTTAAATACATATATATTATTAGTGCTGCTAAGAGTATATATATATAATGTTAAATTCTATAAGACGAAGAATATAGTGAAGGATTGAATATGTCTATATTCAAAAGTTGAAGAGGTAAATTACGTAACAGAAAATAAACTGTTTACCGGTTCGACACTTAATTTATTTATTTACCGGTTTGACACTTAATTTTTGTGTTATTGACAGTACATATGATTTTCACATGTGCATACTACGTGTTCAGTTTGTGTTCGTTCTCATAAGTCATGCATGCAATTACATGCATTGATTAATTGCTCGCTGTTAATCATTCAAGTAAATATATATATTCTATTGTTATTAGAAACGCTTCTTTCAATTAGGTTTTGGACATATGGATTAATTACGTGGAGTCTAAATTATGTTTCAATACTATCTAAACTATAGAGTTATGACACGTGAGTATTGAGTATATATCCATCATAACAGACATATATAGATGGACCACTCATGGTGTTCAAATATGGAATTGTACAAGTAGTTTAAAGCAAGGTACAACATCTAAATTAAAGCATGGGAATCGTGCAAACAATGTAGGGTGGGTTCGATGGCTAGCTGTTGTTGGCGTGCGTTAAGCGTTATATAGATTATAGACCACCCTCAATATGTACTTACCTTGCTTTCAAGCTACATTAAAAGATCCATATTTCAATGGAAATAATATCCACATCTCTCTGTTTATTAATATTATTAGTTGATTAATTCATTAAAGCTAGCTTATAACCACCACATCACTATATTGTTCGCTAGCTTTGCCCGTAGGCGCAAAGCTTTTCTTACTTACCACGCGAGTACTTCTCAGAAGGTTACTCATCCTAATATTGTTCCCGTTTCAACACACTAACTTCATACTTCTCACGTGATTTGTTATGTTTGTAACATCAAAATATATTGTTGATGCAAAAAGTGAAGTATAGAGACTGACGGTGTAATTATGTGTACACCACATGGACAAACCATGCAACTAACTCTAAAAATTTGAACTTTGAATTGAGATAGTGTACGTGATACGTGACAAGCTAAAAACAAGTTTTTTTATTATTAGTATATATGTATATGTATGTGTGTATGTAATCTATAGATCGATATATAGAGATATGTATATATATATATAATGTATTATTCATGCGTTGCATCTAAAATAGAAAGCAAATTGACCAACAATAGCGAAGGTTAAACAAAATATGTTTGAATTTGTGTAAAGTGACATTAATTATGTGAAATTTATTGTGCTAATTGAGTTATATAAAATATAATACAACATTTTATCGTGGTATATGGAAAATTGGGTCCGCTAGTAAATTTCATCGAGTAGCTAAGCAGCGAAATGTGGGGACGTTGCTAATTAGTAGCTGGTTGTGTCAAAAACCAATTATTTTAATTTTAAGTCAACTATCTAAAGTTCATGATGAAGCTAGATTCACTCGGTGGTATGTATAAATAACGGTGGTGGTGTGGTTGGGCTTACGTACGAGTTCTTGGCCAACAAGATTCAACAATGGGGCTTGGACCATATTTTATTGTTGTGCTTATTTTGAGCCTATGTTTGGTTGAGGGACTTAACCATGACACACCCGAGAGTGTTTATTATCGTAGAGATTTGAAAAAATCTAGTGAGTATGGACCGAAAGCAACTTCGTCCGAGATTGTTGTGGATGAAAGTAAAATGTCCATGCACAATGGTGGTGATAGTGGTGGAGGGAGTGGTGGAGGTGGCGGGGGTGGCAGTGGCAGAATAGGTGGAAAGAAGAAAAAGCATAAGAAAGGGCATAATGATGGTAAGGGGAGTGGTAGTGGTGGCGGCAGTGGTGGTGGCCGCGGAGGTGGAGGTGGAGGTGGTGGAGGTGCAGGTGGTGGACGTGGAGGAGGAAGTGGTAAAGGACAAGGTCATGGATGGGGACGTGGAAGTGGCAGAGAGGGAGGAGGTGGTGGTGGTAGTGGAGGAGGAGGAGGTGGCGGTGGCGGTGGAGGTAGTGGTGGTGGTGGTGGTCAAGGTGGAGGATGGGGTTGGGGTGGAGGGGGTAATCAGAATTGCTGGATTTGGGGATGTGGTGGAGGACATTCACGGGTTAAAGGATGAGAGAAAATGGTTGATGATCGAATTATACAAAATTTTCATTAATGTGTCAGTTCGTGTGCTCTAATGATTTTAATTTGTTTTGTTGCTCATTTCGATTTCGATGTGTGTCTTGTAGCAAAACGATGATTTTAATTTGCGAAAATTTTATGCTTTATTTGACAAAAACATAACTAGAAGTACGATTTTGGATCGAACCTCTTTGATTTATGATGTTGAGTTGATTAAACATTGTGGCAAATCTAGCCTGAAATAATAAGGTACTCGTACTTATTATGGATCATTCATCCTATATTCCTATATTGACGATGGTGCCATATTTTGAAGTGGATTTACTAGTAACTAAAAGATTAGATAAAATAATAATTAACGGAAATAGAATAACTTTGTTTGATTGTTGACCCTTTGGTACCAACATATTCTATACATGTCAGATGTACGTGTTTACATGATAATAACATTAATTTAATTTGTGTTTCGATAAACATAATCCACAACACAATTGTTTTAGAAGGTAAATTTTTATTCAGGTAACAAAAGCGATTTTTCTCTCATGTTCCTCTCTCACCTTAGATGGAGAAATAAATGCTTAATTAAGAAAAATGCGCCTTCAAAGATAATATGTCAGTTCTCTCTTATTGCCTTATTTGCATGATTGCACCGCGCAAGGAGGTTACGTCAAGTATAATATAGTGCGGAGAAAAAATTATACAAATCGTCCTTTAAGTTTACCCTAAATTTCACTGATAATTCTTTACAATTTTTAATTACACCAATCATCCTTTATTTTAAAACTTGTTACGCAAATAGTTCTTTAGACTAACGACCGTTAACTATTCGTTAAAAAGGACCATATGTGATATTTTTTGAATTTTTTTTATTCCTTTGGGTTACTTATAACTTATAACATTAAGATACATTATTATGTGCATTGAACATCATTTGCATCTTTCCCATTTAACTTGACAAATTAATAATCAAATCCGGTTTATTCTCCACTTAAATATTAGTATTTTAAACTCCACCACCATTTTTCAACACCCGGAGACCCTCCATCACCCAATCATCTTATCTGGTCACGACTTTAGTAGTCATCACCTCTTATCTTTTGCATCAATTCCATACTTGAAAAATATCTGGAATGAAAACTCTAATCAAATATGTGACTCGTAATCTTTAAGACACGAATGTATGTTTGAGTGATGAAATATTTTGGTGAATTTGAGTGACAGACTATTAAATATGATGTAAGAGGAGAAGGAGACTGAATTTGGTGATGAATTTGCTAAGTGAAATGGAAAAAATGAAAATGATATTATTTGCACCTAATAATGTATTTATACGTATTTTAAAATTTACAATTTATAAGTTATCATTTATATTCTACTCAAAGAAAAAAAAGTATCACATATAGTCCTTTTTAACGAATAGTTAACGGTCGTTAGTCTAAAGGACTGTTTGCGTAACAAGTTTCAAAATAAAGGATGATTTGTGTAATTAAAAATTGTAAAGGACTGTCAGTGAAATTTGAAGCAAACTTAAATAATAATTTGTGTAATTTTCTGTATAACGCCACTCATGGTTCTAGTAGCACAAAATATATAAACTATTCTATTCTGTGCTACTTCACTTCTGACTAGTATAGATTAGTTTTATTCCACTAGCAAATGCAATTAGATAAAAGGCAAAACAAGCACTGTCCTATTGACCAATAAGAAATAAAGAAAAAAAATTATATTTTACATATTCACTCGTAACTTTTATAAACATACATAATCAATCTTTATATTAAAGGTAACAGCACAATTCAATCTGTGCAATTAGTTTCACGGAATATTTTATCTTAGTAAAGATTGGATATCAAAATTCTTTAATTCATAACATAACCAATTTGTCTTGCTAACAAAAAGCATTAAATTATTGGAAAAGGGGAGGGAAATGTATTAATTGATTAAACATTCATTCAAAAGCCATTTACCTGATTTGAAGTTTACGGTGCACCACACAAATAAAAAGTAGTTGGGTATGGTTGGGGTGAGACAAAATTCAACCATACTAATCTTACCATGTAACAGAGTCATTATTTATTTTAATATATATATATATATATATATATATATATTTCTTAAATATAATATAATACATTATTATATCCAAACCCAAATCAAATGTGATTTTGTGTTTTTTGTAAACATTTTAGTCATCTAGATTTGATTTAATGTTTTATAATATCAGACACCCACGGCTAGCACCGTCATCAAAGGCTTGAAGAGTAGGCATACAAGAGTTCACTACATATTTTTTTTAATGGCATAAAATTTTATAGAACACAAATAAAAGGTACTATATTGTTTCATTTGAAAGGATTCACATGATAATTAATAAAATATTTTTAATTATTAAGTTATGATATGTCTATTTGAATAGTTAATAACATAATCACAAAAAGTTTAGAATTCTTAATGAGATTACTGGAATTTCTTTAAAAAATAAAAAATAAAAGAAATGTCTAATATGAGTTGTAGGAGTAGCTTTTCAATATGAAAGTGTGTTTACAACCAACAAATTCTAATTTAAATGAGTTCGGTTTAGAGGTACATGAAATTAAGATGCAGTAAAATTTATAAATGTAAGATGCGAGGTTATTATGGTGCATTATAAGTTTATGATGTATTATACTCATGATGTAGTGAATTTGGACCGTATAATATAAAAATCAACGAGATCATATGCATCTCCTTCCCTCTCTAAGCAACCATCCCTTCGATCTCAAACCAATATAAATATATATGTATTTAGTCTTTGCATAATAGACGTTTTTTACAAATATTTTAAATTTGACTTTACTGAACTTAACGAAATATGAAAGAAAAAAAAAATGTTTGATTAATGAATAAAGGTTTACGTTATACTTTTTTATTTTCTCTTCACCATCTAATTTTCTAAATATAAATTTTAAACTGATAATCACTAATTTCAAAAGCTGAATTACATAAGAATAGAACCAGATGTTGACATTTAAATAGTTTAGTGTCGTAATTATGATTAAGAGTTAAGTTATTGACTAACTATTAAAACTAAGTTATTTCCCATTTGACAAATGGCATGGCTTTCGTTAACAATTAATCAATTTATGATTATTATCATCATCATTATTATTATCATTATTATTATTATTATTATTATTATTATTATAGAGCATTATAATACTCGTAATCACCTCTGAATGTATTTGAGAATATAAGTGTATTATATATGTATAAGAAATAATAAAGAGTACTGAGAGATGTTTAACTTTTGATCATACGGAGCGTGTGTTTGGCACTGGGTTTTGAGGGGCTTTTAGGCGTTTGAGTTTCTACTTTTCATAATCCCCGATTCATAAATTTTGTTTGATAACGCAACAAAAATGGGGCTTCTTGAAAAATTAAGTCCCAGAAACCCTTAAATTAGAAGTTTTTTTAAGTAGCTTCTGACTAGAAGCCTCATCCCAACTCCAACCACAAACTCCGATTTCAGCATGTTGTTGTCAAACACACGCGAAGTATTTCTTTAAAAAAAATCGAATAGTTGAAACTCCCTAATATAATACTAAAATATATTTGGTATTTTATATGCAAATTTATTGATTAATTGGAAAATAGTTGCGAACAGAGTAATTAAGTGTTAGTTTAACTCGGTTGTGGTCATAACTTACTAGTTGTTAATGCGGTTCAATACAAGTTGGATTGGTCTAATGCCAACATTATACTTTACGTTATAAATGACTCATTGATAAGTACTAGAGTACAATATAAGACCTTTGACTTTTCAGCTGAATAGGTTGGTTTTAAATTGAAGTACACAACTACACATACATAGGACAACATTACACCATTCCACATCATATGCCTATTGAATAAGTGAAAATGGTACATGACTTCAAATTACAAGATCAAAATTGAACCATCAAATTTAATATTTTAATCGTTCTGAAATAAATTTTTAACTTCTCATAAAATAAACGTCCACTTACGAAAATAAAGTATCATTTTTTTCTATTATTATGCACATTTATGAAAAAGTTTATACTTAAAGAAAAAATACAACATGCATTTCATTGTTATAAGGTGAAATTATTGTATATTTCTAAACTTATATGTCAGTTGTCTAGTGAACAATTACATTAGAACAAATAGCGTATATGTAGTCTATTTTAAATACATGATAAATAATTATGTATTTCTAAATTTGAACCAACTAATTTAATACTCCCTCCCTACTGAAATAAAAGTTCAAATTTCTATTTTACCTTAATAATGTTTACCTACAAATATAGACATCAATTTTCCATTACTACGATTACTTACACTTTTTCAGAAAATGTCTATACCTAAAGTAAAATAATATGTTTTAAAGTATCATACGACTTAAAATGAAGGGCAACACATATATTTCATTGTCCTAAGATGAAATCATTGTGCATTTAGATTAGTGTATAATCGTCTACTGAACACTTATTTTAAAACAGAAGAATTAAGTAATTTACATTCACATCTATTATTAAAGTCCGTTTAAAATATATTTTTTTTTAAAGGATAACTCAAGTGTTGTTAATTGTACATTGATTAGCTGCATTATAGTGTAAGAGCATATTATATGGAGTACAATATAAGTATCATTTTTGACCTTTTTTATTTATAAAAATATTCATAACAAGTCTCTTATTTGTTGATTGTTGCACGTAAGAATCTGTTTTGTTGTATGAAATATTTTTTACTCTTATATTTATGCTTATATTATATTCTAGTTTTGATTTTGATGCAATTATTAATAAGCTTTTATTATCCAAAATAGAATTTATGTATAGTCAATGGGTACTGATTTGTTCGGTGTCTATTTCTTCCGTACATCACTAAATATATATTTTAAGATATCATACTCTATAAGAACTTAAAGCATGTTTAGTAGTATACGAAAGAAAAACAGATAGTATACGAATCATCAGCCAAATATACTCGATACTCTATTCTACTGTGTGATTTGTATGTATTGTATGATTATTATGATTGTATCGAAGTTTAAAGTGAAGAAGGAACCAATGTAGCAGAGAGTTGTACTGTACAATCCTTCAATACAACAAAACTTTAGGGTCCCACGTTCTCTTTTTAAGTCTTCTCGTGGCGTGTGAAAGATACCACCCCTCCTTGCAATCCTCATGACGTCCAAACCTTTTCTCCATTCTCAACCCTTGGATATAAATCCAGCGGCTCAGATCACAAACTGGAAACCACCATCTTACGCTTTCGTTCCACAGAAACATTATCCCCCACACCAAAACTCATAAATTTTCCGCTTTTCAACGGCCTCACGTTTCATACTACTTTCCAAATTACCCCCCTCGTTTTTATCACCATGTCAACTTTTACCCCAAATATTTCATGTTGTTTTACAAAATCCCGCCTTTTGTTTTTGATTAAATGCACATTTCGGTTCCAACATATACAAAAATAATAACAACATAAAGAAACAACTTTAATAAATTAAAAGTTACATTAAAGTCTCTTACTAATTCGGTTACCGAATACCTACCGTACCAACCGGGTAATGACTAACTAAACCCGGTTTATCAACTAATTCTAATTTCTTTTCCTGTTTCCTACCTAATTCCTTCTTCAAAAACTCTGAACCGGAAGTGTTAGACCGGGCTCGACAGCCTCCTTCTTCTGCCGCATTTCCAAAACTTTCCGGTGGTTGTTAGAGTGTACTTCACTGGAAAAAGTCGGGCTACAAGCGGGTCGGTATTCGGGTAAAAGTCGACCCGACTTGTACCGAACACCACATGCGTTACAAAGGGTTTTGGCACCTAACGGACCGGCTCTCCACTGTGGCGTTTTTTGTACGAGACAATGACTACAACGCCTAGGCTGAACCGCCTGTTCACCCGTCGCCGGAGATGGGTTTTTCTTTATCTTCTTCTGTCTTTTAACCGGTTTTTTCCCGAAAATTGACTCCGCCGTTTGTGTAGAGTCATGAAGAAACCGCCAAGGAATTGAAGTAGTACATGACGATGAGGACGAACTTGAAGTCGACGAATCGGTTAGCGGGTTAGACCCGAGTGACCAAACCCGGCCCCCGGTTCGCGTCCGTTTGCTTCTTGCTTTTGTTAGAACCGAAGTCGTGAAACTAGGCTTTACGGACGGTTCAGGGACCCACTTTTTCTCCGGGAACTTCCCGGCCGGACATGTTAAAGAGTAGCCGCCGGAAAATGAGTCGTCAACGAAATGAGAAACCCATTCAAGGTCTTCTGCTACGTCATCCGCCTACAAAACCCAAAAAATAAAAAATAAAAACTTTTGTATTTTAACAAAACCCAAAACAAAAATTAAAACTTTGTTAACTTTCCTACAAAACCCACAACAACAAAATTAAAAAATATTACTCCTATAATTTGTAAAAAAAATTATAATGTGTAAAAAAGAAAAAAAGAAGAGTTTTTTTTTTACCGGAAGGCAAAGGTCGGTATGTTCCGGGATAGAGAAACTGGTGTTAATTTCATGGTTGACTATTTTGACCGGAGAAATGGAAAGAGTCTTGTCGTTATCTGTGTGGTTACAAAAATGGGTATCATTGTTATGTTCCTCGAAATCACCGTCGTCGGAGAAATCAAGAAGACCGTCAACGAAGAAATCATCACCAGGGACAACGGTGGAAAAATCGTCGGAAAAGGAGAGTGGGTTGTGGTAGTTGTTGACGTTGTTGTTACTTTTTAGACCAATAAAACTGTTTTTTAAGGCGCCTTCAACACACTCCATGAATAAACGTACAAAAGAAAGAGTAGAGAGAGTTTTTGTTTAAAAGAATGAGAAATGACCGGTGAAAAAAGAAGATGAAATATGAGAATAATTTGTTAAAGCAGTAAGTAGTGTTGTGTCGTATTTGTGGTGTGTTTGGTAAAGCATTGAATGAGAGACAAGTGCTTTTTTCAAGTGTTGAACTTATATTTGTTAAAAATATTTACCATCTTATACAAAGCGCCCATTTCTTTGTTTATTATATTTTCAACCCGTTTTAATTCAAATTTATAAATTTAAACTTTGGGCATGCGTGTTTCTTAAGGCGTTTTGATTTTTGAAATTATATATTTAATACATGTATTTTTTTCCGTAAGGATTTAAAATGTATATTAATTGTAGAAAAATAATGGATACCAAGTTCAATATGTAACCGGTCAATGCTGCACAATAGTAAATTGATGATGATTCTTATTTATAGTGTCCTACATCATTTTTAGAAAAATTTAGTATTATACGGATAAAATGTAATAATGTACAACATGTTACTTGTCATAGCAAATAATGTATAGGTTTGCCGAATTTGCTCATCAAGAGTATCTCCAATATTGAACTTGGAATGAGTTTTTCTTTTATTAAGTTTTTAAAAAAAGGGTTTTTCTTACCATGATAAAAAAAAATTCATATTTTATTTTTAGTTAAGACATATTAATTTAAATATGGGTGATGATTAATCAAACATCATTTTTCAATGATTTTTAGTGTCAAAACTATCATCTTTTCAATAAAATATGAGATTTGATCTAACGGAACTTAGATTTAATTAGAAAGATAAAATATCAATTGAAGAGTGACAAGTGTCTACGTACATCTCAAGTGTCCACATACTTCTCAAAGAAATATTCAAAACATCTTTCAACAACAATAAAAAAAGGTCCATACATCATTAAAACCAAATAAATATCTTAAACATCAAACAACAAAAAGAGAGGTCTAAAACATCATTCAACTAAGTAGAGTAACAAAAATAGTGTTAAGAATGTCAGAATAGCTTCTCGTTCCAATCTTAAATCTCTTATAACTTGCCTCGTATTGAAGTTGTGTTCTTTAAACTTCTCGTAAATATATAAAAAAAGAAAAGAATATCGAATTTAAATAAAAGATTATTGCATCCAATTTTATAAGAACACTTCCAACGTCCGTCACTTTGTAAAGTGACGGCCGTCAGTTTTTAAAACGCCATTGGCAATACACCATCACTTGGCCCCGTCACTTTTTTTCATCGGTTTTGCGACGTTTAACTGCCGAAACTATTAAAAAATTAATTCTGTTTTTTTGTTTAGTGTATAGAATTAAAGGTATATTAGTAAATGTGGGGTCTGAAAAAATTAAGTGATGTGCTACTGTTGCCAGTTTTATGTCAGTTTTGAAAAGTACTGACATGACATTGATTTGACACAAATTGATGCGTCAATTTGTGTCACTATTGAGAGTGGTCTGAGTGTCATTAATAAACAATGAGGTTTATGATGCTCTGAACAATTTCTCTAGGCTTAAATTCGATGATGACAGAACAGTATGGATTATAGACAATGACAAAAAAAACGTGAAGCAAAAAGAAATCAGCTCAGGTTTTACTCCATATAATATTAGAGATAGCCCCTCTTTTTTTTGTTCTTACGGTTTACAACGGTTTTTGCGTTGTAGAACCAAACTGAACTGCGAAAAATGATTAAAAGTACGAACAGAAAATCGAACCGTCATATGAATATGTCTTAATTAAATACCGGTACACTTGCGGTTCGATTTTAGGTTCTCACAGTTTGAACTGTGTTTTGCACACCCCTAGTGGAAGAGAGGAGGGAAGGGGTAAGGAAAATGACAAATCATCATTTACTTCATACCTTCTTAACTAAGTCCTCATTTTCTCTAGAATCACATTGTCAAATTATATATTTTACGAACGTCACCAATAACACAACTCACCATTGGCACCCTATGATTTACGATACTACTAAACTTTAATGCTAATAGTAAATATTGTTGGGAACGACCCTACTCTAGTATTACTTATTGAGAACGATCATCACCACAATGAATCACACAATCATGTATAAGTTGATAACTAAATGCATACAAAACTGAAAAGGCATAAAACATACGATATTATGCGTGGAAAACTCTCAACGGGGAGTAAAAATCACGAGATCCATAGGTCATTAACATCTACTATACGAACTACGAAGGATATTACAAGTTGAAGATGCTCAACTCTCGACACTCTTTAATATCCTCACATCAAATTCATTGGTAGATTACAATAATAGAGGAATACGACTCTTACAGGCTATATTTTTTCTCTCTCAACCTTCTCACCTAAATATCTACATTAACTCATATTTATATAGGCAAAGCAAAACTTCTCTATCAAATTAAGTGATTCTAAAAGTTATCTTGATTTTCAAAATATCCTAATTTAGGAAATTAAAATCCTACCCCAACAAATACTAAAAACAAACTATTATAATCCGTATATAAATAACTTGAGGAGTCGCTTAGTGTAGTACGAGTAGTTGAATTTGAGTCGTGTTAAACCACTTGGGGTCGGGGCCTTAATTTCTGTAAAGATCGATTAAACTAATTGTAGGGGATAAATAAGTGATCAAGCGTATGGCAAATGTATATTTACATGATATTTGAACGAACCATTATTTACCTCTCAAAATGTAACTGAAATTGGTACACATACGCTACGAGCATACATACAATCTAAACATTAAAGAAGAATATGTTTGTCAAATCCTAGAGTGGTTTCGATGGAAACACAGATAAGTGATCATGTGAAAGAAACCAACAAAGATAATCAATTGCCACTATGATTCACGTAGTAGAAATTGTGTGGACAAAAAGGAAAGGCATGATAACAAGAGATGTAAAGGACCCCAACAATTATTAACCGGGTACAACCACAAAAGTGCAACGATCCAAATAAACGAGAGACAACGAGGTATGCGTGACAACTTTCTACTTTGGGTTATTGTTTCAAAATATATACGAGTATTAAACGCTAAAAATTTTCTTTTGTATATTTCAAGGGATGAACAAGTTTTATTAAAGAAATGAGCAAACAAAGCCCACATGGATATAATTCTTATGATGATTGTAAATTTTGGAAACATAGGACATGTTCCAAATAAAAGGTTGAAGAAAAACATCCCGAAATACAATAAAATTCAGACTCATATACACAAACACTTGGGCAATGAATTCATTACCACTTGTCAAAAATATGCCAATATTTGGTATAGAACACCCTATGCATGTTCGATTTACTTATGTGCACGATAAATGTCCTTTCACGAGTCTTAATTTGCCAATATTAGATGATTGTATAGCAAATCCATGGAGATCGAAGGTAGGAAATCGAGAAGAAGAAATTAAAAGGGATATGTATTAATGGTATGATGATTATGATTATGATTATGGGGGCCATTGCATATATACCTTGGAAGCAAAGAGTGCATAAAGAAATGAAAACCAAATGAATTTGTCTCACCTTTTAATTGTCCCCATCCTAGTCCTCCATTTTCAATAATTTGATTTGGTTCCGTTCTATCAATCAAAATATGAATGACATCAAGATGATACAGTATCATGTATCATAGAACCTCTTGTTAGTCAAATTTTTGAAGTGAATTATCAAGATAATATATGAAATATAATATATTTGTTCACGTATATGTACATACTCTTTTGCTGAATTTCTTTTAATAAGCAACAGTTCTACTATCAAGTACTGCTAAGACCATTGCCAATGGTTTATTCAGTTTGAAACAGAAGAAGCCCTTCAGAAGTGACACTATTGGCACAAACTCTTCTGTTGTTTCATCGGTTGCACTTCTTCACTTTACCGAAGAAAGGAAGAGGTATTTGGGGCGGGACCAACTTATATTTAATATATTGTTATTTTTTATTTAGTGTATGTAAATGTAAGTATATTGGTAAATGTGAGTCTCAACAATTGAAGTGATGAAAGAATTGTTGGTAGTGTTTAATCAGTGTTTCATCAGTTTTAGATGTGCTGACGTGGTGCTGAGCTAACAAAACTGAAAAAGCAACGATTGAGAGTGATCTGATGGATGTGTAGAGGGGGCATGTATAGCCCTGTAGAAGGGGTTCCTAGACACCATGTTGACTGTTAATACAAAGAAATATGGGTTCAATTTAAGGAGTATTTAATTGACTATTGAAATAAATAAATATGGGCTTATTTTTACCATGCCCCATATTATTTAATTGTTATTTATATATTATTTTAGATTGTTTGGATGATGTGTAAACTATTATCGAGTGTTTTGATATTATGTAGTTTTCATGATTTTCTCCTTGTGAAAGATGAGCAAAGATTGATTTAAATTAGATTTCAATCCAATTCAAAATAGTCCAGTTTTTAACAGAAAATTAAAAACTAGTTTTTCTAGAACTGAACCAGTTTTAATCCATTTTTTAGCAAGTTTTTTTTAAAAAATTTCAGTTCAGTCCCAGACCAATTTAAGTCTTTTCTAGTCATTTTTTCATGATCGATATTTTTGTCAATACTTACAATTTGAACTTTTATATACTTTTATCGAGATTTTATTGATAGTTATTAACAATAAATTTTTGACGAAAAATATAACTTAATATTTCGTGGTGTAAAATTTAAAGATTAATAGAAAATTTAAATAAATGTGAAGTTTGGGTGAAAATAAAATGTATACTTTAAAATTATTGATGAATAAAATTAAAGAAATAAAAGTTCATTAATTAAGAGATAAAATGCATTAAATAGGATTTATTTGAATACTTAATTTAAAAAAGAAATAAAAAGTTAAAAATCAATAAATAAACATAAGCAATTTATAATATATTTTAGTTTTTTTTGTCAGTTTTAAATCAGTTTCGTCTTTAATCAGTTTAAATTGATATTAACCTAGTTTTTAACTAGTCTTCTAATTGAAAGTAGGACTGAATTAGAAATGTCAAGCAATCCTAGGACCAGTCAAGTCTTTTATATATATAGGCTTCAAAGTAAAACTTACTCCATCCGTCCCATATAATAAATGTTCACTTTGAAAATGTATGTAGTTTTAGAAAATTTTATTAACTTCACTCTCTACCAATCAAAAATCATTTTTATATACTAAAGTCTATTTTGATCGATTGAAATATACAGTGGATGTTTATTTTGAGAAAATTACGGAAAGATGAGGTGAGTAATATTTTTTGTGGAGTTTAATCATAAACTTTGTGGTAGCTTGGTTGGACTTTTTGTTATTGTTAGTTTGAATTTAAACGGTTAAACCACAACTTATCATTTGGCGCCTGCTGCATTGTGTCCACACGTTGTTTTTCGTGATGTGGAGCCGGCTTTGGAAATAGCTATAAAAATACGTTCATGTTAAAGTCGCCTGCTTTTTTATTGTTTTACTTACCGGGAGCCGGAGTAGTGGTTACCAATTTTATTTTTTTTTATGTATACTACTTAATAAAACATGAGTTAAAATTTTAAACTGTATTAGAAAGGAAAAATAGTAATTTATAATTTTATCGTCACTTTTATAATATACATATAATTAATGCACAATTAAGCATTTAAATCAATACAATTAATTATAAAACCTATATATTATAATTATTAATTATAATGTCAAAAATATGTAACCTAAATTTATTTGAGTTTTTTAATAACCGACGTAGCTGATATGACATATTGACAGATATGAAAATGCCGATTACAACTATTTTGATAGAAATATATAACCATCTAAATACTTATATAATTATAATTTTATACTATCATATTAATAACTGAATTTTTTTAATACACTTTTAATAAAAAGATAGTATAAATTTATCTACCGCACATTTAAGTACGCATTTTAGCATTTAAACACTTAAAGTCAATTACAATCAAGTAATTATAAAAAGTTAGTCTTTACTACTATACAAATAGTTTGACCATTTTGTATTAGTCTTAGATAAAATAATAAAAGTTACTATATTACCATCTTAGTTAGTGCAACATCTATAAAAAGTTAATCTTTACTAATATACAAATAGTTTGACAATTTTGTATTAGTCTTAGATAAAATAATAAAAGTTACTATTTTACCATTTTAGTTAGTGCAATATATATGCTGATAATACATACAACAATGATTTATTCTTTTTATTATTATTATTATTATTTAAAGATCATGTATTTTATTATCAAAGTTTTTAGCTATATTTATTATTTCTTTTCTTTTCTTTTTTGTGGTAAAAATCATCTTTATTTTTTAATTTTTAAAACCTTTTTTTTTTCTTTTGCAAATAGTGCAAACATACGAACTTTCAATTATTATAATTTGGGTTGCAATTCGAGTCAAATCAAGTTAGCGAGTTTAAAATTTCATATCCAATGGTCAAAACCTAAACTCGAACCGATTTCATACAGAAGTTGACGAGACAAAAGTATTCAACACGAACACATATAGCATAATCTTTTAAGTAAACGAGGTAAACAAACTAATGGGTTGAATCCTTTTATTAAAAAATGAAATTACTTTTTTGCTTGAACGATCAACCCTTGATTCAAACCTTAACTCAATTTGGACCCCAAAAATTAAAATGGTTGACGGGTTGAAAATCCAACTTTAACGTATTTCCTTTTGTTCCGGGTCAGGTTTAAAGTATTGTCAATAATTATCACCGTTAATTGTTATAATTTGACATATATGATGTATACAATAAAGTAAGCTAGAATATGATATACCAATATTTATTTTTCAAATTTAACTAAAGGATGAAATGTAATCAACTAATATAAGTACAATTTTTTGATACCGCTGCATGACGCGGGTAATATGCTAGTCTTAATTATGCATTTAGAGATGTCATATTCGTGAAATTACTATACATTTCACGTTTACATCCCCGTTTTTCATTTCTTCATCCTCGTTCTCGTCAACTATCGATTTTAAACCATATCCCCGTCCACAGCAGGTATCGGAGATCTCTATCGAGGATTTTAATGAGGATCGGAACTGAGATTGATGCTTACTTTTTGAATTTTTGTCCTCGTAGTATTTGCTTATACAATTCACATAACGTTTTGTACAAATAATTCACGATGTGTTCGGAATGATATTATGTCATCCTTAATTAATTGCATATGACGAAAGAATTAAAAGTTAATTGTTGAAATAGAATATGATGTAAAGATTTGACACTGTTTATGTTTTAGGATATAACGTAGCAGGTTGTGAAAATATATTTGAAAATTGAGATAATAAATTAATTATCAAAAGTGCACAACTTTAATGGTATTGTGTAGGCAAATAAAAGTTTGATAAATTTAAAGTTTTATGTTTTAAATTTTATGAATATGGATATGATATATTCATAAAAATAAATTTCAGTTAACTATTGACTGCAAATTAGATATGCGCTACTAAAACGAAACTATCATTAAAATGAAATGAAATCCAAGTTATATAAAAAATACGAGCTAGTAAAAGTCTTATTATTTTACTACTCATGTATAAGAGTGTCACAAATATCCCGATGGCACATTTTATTTTATTTTTGAATATGTAGTAACTTTATTATTATTATCAATCGACAATTTTTAGTAGCTTTAATAATACGGAGTAATATCACAAATTGAATGTGTAGTTTTTTCTTCTCAAATCTCATTTTTTTTTATTCTTTTTGCGAAAAACATAAATTTTATAAATAAATAAGCCCTCTCCGATAATAAGAAGAAAGCTCGTAAGATTCAATACAAAACCGTAAGAGAACATCCGGACCAAATGTGTTATGATATCAAATGGACTAGAAACCGACCTCACTGTTGCCTTCTTAAAGTGAACTATCGCTTAGAATTATTTCTCGCTACTTCAGACGGTTTAGCATGAACTTGAGCTTTGGAGGCCTCATCTTCGGCTAATTCGTTAAGAGAAGTTTTATAATACATTTACCGTGTAGCTGTAAAGGTATAATAAATCTGTAATTATAATAATCTTTTTCCTTTTATGATAGACTTTGGGTGAGTAACAGATTAATCAAGTATACAATATTTTTTGAATAAAGTCGTCAAACAAAGTTTTGATTTCATCTCTTCAATGGATGTGACACTAGCTAAATATAGATTTACTCAGTAAGTAAAAGCTGAAGAAAGAATTAGAGTACGGATTCATGGGAATCTTGAATCCTTTCACTCTTTTGTACGGATTTCTATAATCGCCACAGACATGGCTGGGCTGGGCCCCACCCCATGAAAGATAGGGACCGGATTTGCAATTAAAGAATAGATGAAGGTACTTATTTGTATTTTATATGACTCCTCAAGTTAAATTCCGTTTAGCCCCTACTCTTTTTCCGGTTTTACCATGTTTGACCAACTTGTCAGAACATTTGTGTTCTAGCGTCAATCATTTCCTTTTGTCTTGTAATAGCGTCAACTGTAAAAACCTTATTGGTTGATTTTATGACAATTTTTTCTTTGAAGTAACCTATTTGACAAAAATATTTATTATCAAAAAGAAGTGTTGCAAACAAATAAAAAAAAAATCTATAGAATTGTTATCACCTATGAGCTTAAAAAATTACAAAAACATGGTTTAAAAATTTACAAAAACATGGTTTAAAAAATTACAGAACATTTGAACAAATAGTCAAAGCTTAAATGATAAAATTTCATGGGCTGATTTAACAACAAAAAAAGCGGCCCAGTTTAAAATAAAAGATAAAAAGAGAGAAAACAACAAACAGGCCCAGATAGAAAAAGGATATTATAAAAAATGATGCACCAGCCGGGAATCGAACCCGGGTCTGTACCGTGGCAGGGTACTATTCTACCACTAGACCACTGGTGCTTTTTATAATATGCAGAAATTATTTTTAAATAATACACGTAGTAATTAGGTAAAGTCGCATATCATACTCCAATTTGGAAGGTATTTCCATTTGTGTTCTCTCAGTCAGATACTTGAGATAATTTCAAAGTTAATCAAAGTGATAATACATCAATTCAATTACACTATTTAGATAAAAGAAGTCAAGTTTTTTTTTATCGTAGATTTTTTAAAGTTATAAAAAAAAGTTGTCATGTAGTTTTAAATAAACAATTATTCAAACTTCATATATAACTATTGTATCATACTCCAGTTATATTGGCACATGTCTTTGAAGCATCCCTTTTTTCCCATGTGAGTCTCGTCACCAACTTCATCTTTATGGTTGGCTCATTCATGTTTATATATTAATATTAATAATTAATTTTATAAGTTTCTTATATAGATAAATAGTTTTGTTATAATCTAAGTTAAGTTTTATCAAATAGATGATCTAATAGAGTAAAACAAAGCTTCCTATTGCCTCAAGCTTTCAACACCATTAAAGTAACACCAAGAAATGATTATGATTTATGTATATATATGAATGTTTTGTAAATTTGTATCTAGGAATCACAAATCATAGTTATTCATAGCTTTGGAGACTTGGGAGTTGAAACAATGGGCCGGGTCAACATGTCCACAAACCAATGATCCAATTTCTTTCTACAAAATTGCTAATTTTAACCCTTTTAAACAAAAAAAAACCCAACTAGTCATATGCACTTGTGTCTTTTTGCCATTTCTGTCACAATGGATATCTCAAGTATACAAAAAAAATGACACTTTGTCAAAAAGAATACTTACATGGCGGAAGTGGGGTCCCACACAATCCAGGATTACCCAAAAATGCAGAAACAGGAATACTAGTATTATGCCCAGGTATTTGCCCAGTTAGTCTATTTCTGGACACATCAAATTCCTTCAAATTCTTCAAATTTAACAGCTCTTTTGGTATCTTCCCTATCAACTTATTGCTAGAGATCAAGATTCTTATCAATTCATTCCCACTACTAAAAGTCTTCGGTATAGTTCCGCCGAGTGGATTGTGCGATAATACCAACGAAACAATCGAATCCATTGCAGGTTCATTTCCATAATCTATTGGCCCCGAAAATGAGTTGTATGATAAATCTATCGAGTTAAAGCGACCAAGTGGACCTTGTACACTTTTCTTGAAAATTGTATTTATATCACCCGAAAAGTTGTTCGAATGAAGATCGAGATCCATTAACAAAGAAAGATCCCTGAATTCAGCTGGAATCGAACCTCTAAACCCGTTATTTGATAAGTTTAAAAATGAAAGATTCGTCATATTCCCTATCCACTGTGGTAATTCACCCGTGAACGAGTTCTTTGATAAATCCAACTCTGAGATTGTTGGCGATAACGAAAGGAATCTTGGAAACCGACCTCGGATTCCAGTCTTCGCCATCATTAGCCGAAAAAGTTTCAATCTTGACAACCAATTTGGCAATCTGATCAAATTCATAGGATTAAATGACAAATCTAGAGTTTGTAAATTCTGTAATCTAACAATCTGAGTTGGAATCTGGCCCGAAAGTTTGTTTCTTGATAAATCTAGTGTTTGAAGATTCTGTAAGTTGCCAAAACTCAAAGGAATAAAACCCGTAAATTGATTACCCGAAAAATACATATCAGTAAGAGTAATCAAATGACCTAAACTACCCGGTAATTTTCCAGTGAGCTTATTGTTTTCAAATATCAACCGTTGGATCTTTGGAAGTTTACCAATGGATGGTGGGATATTACCCGTTAACTCGTTTTCGGACAAACGAATGAATTGAATTGAAACAAGCCCATCAATTGAATCAGGAATTGAACCAGAAAGTTGGTTTTGGTTAAGATACAAAAGCTCCAATTCCGATAATGATCCAAGTGATATCGGGATACTTCCGGTGATCTTGTTTTCTGATAAATCAAGAAATTTTAGATTTTTCAACTTCCCAATGGTTTCTGGAATCATCCCAGAAAAATTATTCTGATGGAAATCAAGTTTTGTGATCGAACTCATTTCGCCGATCGATAACGGAATCTTACCGGAAAACTGATTCCCGGAGAGACCAATTTCCGATAAAGATTTAAAAGATTGGAAAACAACAGATGGGATTTCACCATTGAATTGATTATTACTAAGATAAAGCTTTTCCAGGCGATAAAGTGATCGGAAATTCACCGGAATAGAACCAGAAAGTTTGTTGGAATCAAGAAACAAGTGGGTTAAATGTGATAATTTTCCGAACTCCGGTGGGATCCGACCAGATAAGTCTTTAAGGTTACTGAGATCAAGAAGTTGCAAAAATGTGAGGTTAGATATAAAAGGAGAAAGGGTACCGGAGATTGAAGTGTCAAGGATGAAATCATCGCCGGAAACTAAACCGGAACGGGAAATATTAGTGACTCTTCCGGCGGAATCACAAGTGATTCCATTCCATGATTTGCAGCAATCAGATTTAGGTGTCCATGATTGGAAAAGGTTTGATGGGTCAAAGGTGATTTTGTGTTTGAAGTCAAGTAATGCTTGTTGATCAATGTGATTACATGCTTGTGATTGTAATGGTGAAATTAGAAAAAAGATGAAGATGAGAGAGAAAATGTTGAATTCCATTGAAGTTGCAGGAAATCAAGATTGATGGAAGTGAAGAACATGGGGTGGACTGTGGAGTGATTAGTGGGATTTGGTGGTTTGTTAGTTTTTTATTTGGTTATATAGTTATTTATAAGTACGGCTACTTTTAACAAGAAATTGTTTGACTTTTTGTATATCTTGGATGCGTATATTCTAATTATTAAATTAAATATTGATATTGATATAAAATTAAAAGAGATACAAGAAGCTTGTGACCCTCATAAATACCATGATTCGCATCTTATAGAGGCGATAGCATGAGTATCTTGATTAGCTTTATAGCATTGGAATGTGCATTTTAATTTCAAGTGCAAGCAACCTTAATAAGTTAGAGTTGCATTGCATTATGAATGAAGAGTTGCCATCACAAGGTTATAAGAATAAATTTATACACAAGTCCAAACTAGTTTAAACTATGTATGCTCAAGAAACACCACATTTTGGTTTCATGAAGAAGCAATGGTTCATAATTCGAATGTAGCTTGAAGGATTAAAATGATTGATTTTAACTCGAATACTTGTCACGAGGTTCAACTTGAACCGGATTAGCATGGTTGCTTTCAAATCAATTTTTAGGTAGTTAATTTTTTCTAGAATGTGAATAACAGGCAATGCTGGTCGGCACACACATTACATCTTAAGAACTTCATAACAACTTCGTAATAAAATGACGTGGATTAAGAAATGATTTAATTACATTAGCTATTTCTTTCTCTTTCTATTATTTATGAGTATATATAATACATTTATCATTTTATAGTAAATTTTTTAGTTGAATTCTCTTTCTTGATGTTTGTCGTTAAAGTGGGCATGGAAAAAGGATGGGGGCATGTAATGATGACGTAAGAAATTGTCATGATTTTGCCTCCCGTTCTGGAAGTTATAAAGGTACATTACATCTCCAGGGACAAAACAAATCAGCTAATAGTTTATTAATGATAATCAACACTATACTAAAAACCTTTGGGCCTATTCTACTAACTTATAGCTTTGGTTTATGTAGATTTATTACGTATATAATAGAAATAGATGTGTAAGTTTTGATTTGTATGTTACCGACTTATAAATTTTGTAGTGCCTAAAATATGACTACTGTTACTGCAATTTGGATTCGTTCTTAGTAGTATTCATCCTGCTTTTGTTTTAAAAATTGCATTTCATCATGGTTTGATATAAACATAGTGATCATTTTGTTCATGATGTCAAATTGTCAGCTCAATTTGATTTAGTTAGAAATTAAATATTGAAATTGTGGATGAACAATCAATTGTTTTATGAGATTCTGTATAAATATTTGATCCAAGTTGTTAGAAAGTCTTCAACTAAAAATACTTAGTTTCGTACATTTGCGATTATGTCTTTTGTTTAAAGTATTAAATTGATTTAAGTTTATAAAGTATAAAATTATAAACTTTTTAAATTGCATTTTGAATGGGTCGGCTCGGACGGATCATGAGTCGTTCCAAGTAGTAATCCATCTAAATGGATCGACCTGTTGGATCACACAGTGAGTCGATGGGTCTAATTTTCCGACCCATTGGATTACATAAATGGAGCGAGTCAATCTGTTCACCCCTACACCGTAGTCCAACTATGTGTGCTACCTGTACATTTTGTGCACATGTATCAAATCAAATAAACTATGGGGACTAATTTAATCTGATAGACATAATTACACTAAAGATTTGGTCCATAAATGTGAGCGTGCCTAAAGCAACATGAAATTCCAAATTTTTACAGGTTTCTGTACACTTACTTATTTATTTCTTTTGGTACACTTATCCAACCTACCTTTGAATTAGTATGATATGAAAGGAATAAAAATATTAAAATTAGTAAATTATCCGCGCAACGCAGCAACAGCAGTGGTTAATAGTGATAGCTGACAATAACGTTAATGAAACATATAGTAACATTTTTTGGCGATGATCGTTAGCGATGTTGGTATACATCGATGGTCAGTAGTGACGTTTTATATATTATGAGTGATGCATTAAATTCGTTCAATATATTTATAACTTTAAGTTAATTTTTTAACACCTATAAAATTTTAAATGTGTGTATAAATATTTATATCTTATATTGCATGATTTAATCTCTCTTTTTTTTTCTTCTAGTAATAATAGAATTTGTTTAAACTAGTATTCAATTCAATTATAAAGCCATGTTTAATATAAAAGAAGAAAGTGAATATTAGTTATATGTTTAATGTTTAATATACCATTATAAAATACTTAAACGCACTACAAATATGAGTTGCACGAGTCGAATAGCTTTTACGAGGGAAAATTCCCACATAACGAACTTTATTGTTGTATAACAGAGTTTAATATTTTTTTTCCCATAAAAGCTTGTAGTCCAGTAGTTAATTGGTCGTGTTGTATAATTTTTATAATTAGATTTTTAAGTATTAAGAAAGAGAAAGATAAATGTTTTATAGGTAATGTAGATAACATTAACTCTTCCATATTGGCTATGAGACTGATGATGGAGAATCGTAAGAGGGTCAGTTTTACCTTTTTTTCTTCTTCTAGATAACATCACTTTTAAATTCTCAATTCGATGACAAATAGCTTTTTTTCTTCTTTGAAATTCAATAATATGTATGACATCATTTTGTTCAATAGATAAATTAAGATTGAGAATACTGTCAAGAAATAAACTATATATAACTGGAGCTTGCTTTCTTCATTCTTAACAGCAAATCGGATCAGTTACAAGAACAGAAAATTATCTCCCTAAAATTTCATAAATTAATAAAGAGTTCTAGATAACATACTTAGTGAACACTTCATATAGTTTTAGATTAGATTGTCAAAGTATGATCAATATTGATCAACTACCTAGTTTGTTAACATAGTCTTAATTACCAATTAATGGCTCTATAATCCCCTATATAATCTAGTATATATAGCATCTGTCTCAAGTGAGACGAGGGCCGTGGGGTTCGTATCCTGAGCCATGGGGAATGTTGTTGGTAGGGTCCGCACAAAAGCCATAGATATTTGATACACCGTTTGAATACACAATACTCGACTCATAGCCTCCCTCGTTCTCCACCATGCCGTATTTTTTCTCTAACTGATGTATAGTGTCCTGAAAATTGCAAAGACAAGAAACAAGTCGATTTAGGGTCCAACATAGTGAAGTTGGTTGCAACTATCAGTACATGCTATGATGCTAGTAACTCTTTTTCTGTTTTTAAAATTGCCGATTTTGCACAATTCAGCACTTTTTTTTTTCCTTTTTTTATATTTCATGAGCTGATATGTTTAAAGGAAGTGACGATAGAATGATTGAAACTTATATTCACTCTATTAGAAAAAGTTGGTTTGTGACTGGATGGATGCTTACATAGTCTAGTCGAAGATTACCATTTCTTTGCTCCAAGTTCTTCACCTGTCATCCGAGAATTAAAGTCAATTGAATTTTATAATAGACAGACTAGGATTCGTTCAATCCATTTCATCTCATTGCTATATTATAGTGTCTTATATCTAGTTTATATGCGGTAAGAATGAAATAGATATACACAAATAAAACAGAACAGGCGCTCTAAGAACAAAAATCATATACTCAAAGGGATTGAGTTTACTAACCCTCTTCCTGCAGGTGTCCGTTTGGGTTTTGATAACATGATACTGTAAATAAGCAAGGAGTACACAAATCATCATTTGATTTGAAACATCAAGCATTTTAAAACTTTTTATTAAATTTAATTAATGTTGCATTATCTTGAGCTAAAAGGTTATAACAAAACCTTGCGTTCTCGCACAACTGTAAGCGAATCCTGCATCTGTTGCTCGAGAATGGTGAGATCATTCATGTCCAAACCATCTAAATCTTCACCAAGAACTCTTTGCCTGCAAACGTACCCATAATAATTCAGTATTAACTAATTAATTAATCAAACAAAAGACACTGTAAAAATTTAGTCTTTATTGTATCAGACTCACCTGATTTCTCTCCTAAGTTTATTGTTGGTATCTTTAAGCTTCTTCATTGTTTCCTTCATCCTCTACACATTCATACAGTCATAAATGTACATAACCATGTTAACTACTACACAAGATTCAATCTTTTATATTTTAAAAACAATCCACCAAAAATATAAATGTAAAAAGTTTGTTAGTTTGTTATTGTAGTATAATAATCCACTTTGCGTGTGTTTGGCTTGCCCTTTTCTCCTTTTTTTTTTTTTAAGAGAGAAGAAAGAGATGACCTCATAGTGGGAGCTCCAGAGATCAAAGCCTAAAGTAGTCTGATACATATCATACATCTTCTTAGTCCTGCATAATTTCCCAAAAATAAAGATTATTCTATGAGATGAATTGAAATCAAATTCTTTGTGTACCTATGTAAATAAATTAACACAAAATACGTACGTTGTAGAAGGACTAATGTACTCATGAAATTTTCCAGTGTTAGAGAACATAATAAGAGAAACTTTGGCATCACAAAGAACACTGAGCTCATGAGCTTTCTTGAATATACCATTTCTTCTCTTTGAATATGTCACTTGCCTGTTTGTATTGTTTTCTATCTTTTTTATCTCTATCTTTCCCCTCCCCATCTCTCTTTATAAAATATTTAACAAAGTAAAGGATGGTGAAGAAATGAAAAGAAAGATAGGGGTTGGGTAATTAGTAATTTCAACTCCTTTTATAACATAAAATTTGATTTGATGCTAAAAAATGGGTTGGGAATAAGTAGTACATACAGAAAGGAAGAGTACATACAGAAAGGAAGAGTACATAAAGAAGGTTACTAAGTATGGAAAGGTAAGGAAAGTGGGAAGAAGGTTGAGTAAGTAGAATTGCTTTTGCTATTTTGGTGAAACTGCTTATTCATATGGATTGGGGGTTCTCTCTATTGAAGTAACATGAAGTGTCTATTATTCACTTCCATTTTCATATTTGACCTTGCTTATATTATAAGGGACTTCCTTAATCTTGTTAGTATCGAGTATTCGGCAAATGACCATCAAGTTTAAATACACCGAAATAAGTATCATGGGGGTTAAAGATCGATGAGTTCTGAAGTAGAACCGAAGCAATCACCAAGTTTTAATTCATAAGCTAGCTTTGAAAGAATTTTACAAGATTACTAAATAAGTTATAAAAACAGGTATTTGTACCAACGTATGCTATATATTTGTACATACCTACAAGTGTTCTGTTTTAAATTTGATACATGGAGAATCTAGTACTATGCATGTGACCTCAAAATCATTTCCTTCAGCTTAAAAGAAAAAAGAATATATATATTTAGGTAAGACAAAATTAGAAAATTTTCTATCATAGACCTTAACAACTAATTTCTATATGTATGTAAATTGATCAAGATTAAGACAGGGTTATGTATGTCTTTGGTCGCCAAGTTGTTTTTTGGGCGCTGAGTATTTGTTCTTCGTTCTTAGAAGAAATCAAAAGAATCTCCCAGTGTAGCGATTTCAATAAGTTTTCAATTTCCCTTATCATGTTGGATTTATCTCGAATAATAAGTTTCCCTCCTGGCCTCACGATTCTATCTACCTCTGCGATCACAGGCTTGATACTGCATCTGCAAATATGCATCATATCAAACATACTCATCAATCACTTTTTACGTCTAATTTAGGGTATATATCCGTGAATGAAGAAATTTGTCTAACGGAATCACCTCTTTTGTAACTTGGAAAATAAATGATCTGCATGAAGAAGATCATAAGTTCGAGGATATGTGCTAAAAGATTCACACCAATCATGGTAAATTCCAAAAAGACCCCTTTCATATATAACTGGTAGTGTATCAGGTGAATCTATATTCACAACATTCATCACCCAAAGTTTCAAATCCTTCAAGGCTGCAGCAAACCTACATAAATTGAATTTCCCTAATTAGTTCATAATCAAAATCTGAAATACTAATCTGATGAAAGAGTATTTGGTCAACACTTACCCTCCATAAACTGCTCTCATATCCATAACGTTTCTTACATTGGACCAATTAATTTCTAATCCACTTAAATATGTTATAGTAACTATCCGTTTCCAATGTTCATAATCTGCTTCAAAGTCTTTTGGTGTCGGTTTCCCATAAATCCCAATTGACGTTACGTTCAACCAGTATGGCGGCGCTTGAACTCGTGCAGGCCATTCTTTAGGCCATTGTGAACCTCGTTCTGTCTCCATAGTCGGGACCTTATGCATACATGCTTTCAAAGGTACATACCTGCCATACAGAGTCCCCATAGTCATTTCAGTTATAACATAAAGATTTTTTGGTATATATACTCATCCACAAATTTTTCGAAAATATTCTTTTCCCTTACCATGCAGCATTTGGGTCATCGTCTGATTTACACATGGGAGGTTCTTGTTTCTTTCTTTCGCTATAACATTCATTTGATTCAGGTTTTTGGTATACAGCAACACCAATTATATTCAATTGATCTTTCTTGATTGTGATAAGCTCCCAACACATTGCCACTGTTAGTGCAGACATCTCTGAAATATAAGATTAATTACTTGATTATTATCTTATGAGCTAATGAATTGAAGTTGGAGTCAGTTATAAAGATCAATTTATTGAATGATACTATACCTTTCCATATTTGGACATCCTCTTTGCCTTTTCGATAAACAGGTGTTGCTGACCAAACAAAATAACCTCCTGGACGAAGCACACGATTAAGCTCCAAAAGAAGCTTACCACCTTCACAAAGAGACTAGCAATTTAATTCTAAATGCTTATCAGCATTTATTAAGTCGTATATTTTAGGTAACAAATATCAAGTTGAATAAGTATAAAAACCTTCATGGTGCCATGGTACTCGACAACGAGCACAATGGACAAGGTCAAAAACGCCACTTGGAAATGGAAGGCGTTGAGTGCCCATAACAGCTGAAATCGCTGGTATTCCTCTCTCGAGAGCAAATTGAATTTGAGCTTCGTGTTCATCTTTTGGTGCAAATGACATTGCAAGTACCTCTTTATCGAACAAGTAACCTCCAAAACTTGCTACACCACAACCCACATCTAATACAACTCTAGTATGCTTTCCCCATGCAATCTCGGGCACCATCTACAACCATTACAAGGTGAAAAAAATGATTTTTTTTAATACTTATGCAAAATTTTCAACGAAGTATGGTGGTTAATTAATTACACTTTTACCTGTTGCAGAAAATCAATATAATGAAGAGCACCATGGATGAACTGAGTTCCACCTCCAGGGAAAGTGAGGAACTCTCCGGTCGCTTTCACCCAATTTTGGTGCCCTTTTACTTTCGCTAATGCCTTATGTGGCACATTATGAAACCATATCTGCGTTGTACACCTTAACATTCATTAAGCATTTGTGACTATTTATGCATGTACAGTTACCAAGTAAATTAGAAAGGACTAATGAATAACAATACTTGTACCTTTTTTCTGCTTTGAGGCCATGGAATAGGCGTCTTGTAACCCTCGGGGAGAGGAACAAGGCACGTGGGACCTTCTTCTGGACAATGTCTCTCTCGATGCTCGTAATGGTTCCTACTGTGCAACTTACTTATTGCTTTCTCGTTGTCTAGACAAGGAATGTGATCCGTCCCTGCTGCAACATTGCACAACTCCCATATGTAACCAAAACTGTCATCCTTTTCTTGATTTCCTCCATTTTGGTTTCTAGATTGATCTGCATGAGTTAACCATGCGTTTGTTGAATCGTTTAAGGTCTTGGAATATGTTGCTTCATCCATTATATGGTTGTTTTCTGGATCCCCTCTGCCATCACTTTCAATTGTATCCAGTTGTTTATCTTCTTGCCTTCTCAAATTGCTTTCCTTATGATCGTTTCTTTCTTTTTGATGATCTGTGCCATTGTCGATACTTTTCTTGGCTGTTATTATTTTCTCAGTATGTCGCTTAATAGGGATCACGTTTGGCTCAAACATTTGTGCATCGTTTGTTTTGTGTTTTTGTTCATTTTTACTAGTGATTTTTTCTAGCACAACATCTTGGTTCTCTTTAACGATTTCAGTTGCCATCGATATACTTGTGTTTTGATCTTCCTGTTTGGTGCTAATTTGATCCATTTGCAAATCGTCATCAGTTTTTATAGCGTCGTTTGGTAAATCACCTGGATTATCATCAAAAACAGTAGTGGTGTGAGTAGGGATTTTTTGTGGTAGATTTTTCTTATCAAAGACGGAATCAATTGATAAAGTTGCCTTCTTTTTTCGAGGTGAAACAATGGAGCTAGATGTTAACATCCATACACCGAAAACAGATACAAACACGAACACCAGCAGTATGGCTGTTGATGAATATGAACCACCACTCGCATGTCGTTTGCTACCACGATATCGTCCTATAGCCATATAGTACCGTTCTCAAATTCAAAAGAGAAAAAGAGCTGAAGAATTTGGGGTAGACAGTTTTGTGGAGATAGAAGTTGATGAAGAAAACATACTAAAAATATCACAAGATCCAAATTGCAAGGAGACTTGCTGTCACCTCTATGTCCTTCCTCCATTTTAGCTTATTTTTCTAAAGTTGTGTGAGGTTTCAAATGAGAATGGAAAAATTGTTGAGAATAGGGAACCAATAGGAATGCGTCACGTGTCACAAAACCCACTTCCCCCATATTTTTAGAAACTTAATATATCACAAACGACAAGTTGAAAAATTATGAAAATTGCACCATAAAATTCAACGTTTTTTCCTCTTCGATTTAAGATCTCACAAGCTATACTTTCGACGAGTTTTTTTTCTTTATTTTTTGGTAGGTTTTACAAATTAGTAACACATGTGTTAGTGTTGCGTTTAGGGTTTAGGGTTTGGGGTTTCGGCCCGAAACCCCAAACCCTAAACCCTAACCCCTAACCCCTAAATCCTAAACGCTTTACAAAACCCTAAACCCTAAATCATACTAAACCCTAAATCCTAACCATTGCTAAAACCTAAACCGTAAACCCT
This sequence comes from Gnaphalium uliginosum, assembly GCA_963930675.1. Lineage (NCBI taxonomy): Eukaryota > Viridiplantae > Streptophyta > Magnoliopsida > Asterales > Asteraceae > Gnaphalium > Gnaphalium uliginosum. Next base: position 13,884,070 of record OZ005685.1, on the reverse strand, counting down.
AACCCTAACCGCAAATCAAATGTACAACTAATCCGTAACACATGTGTTACTAATTTGTAAAACCCACCAAAAAATGAAAAAAAACTCGTCGAAAGTGTAGCTTGTGAAATCTTAAATCGAAGAGGAGAAAACGCTGAAAAATATGGTGCAATTTTCATAATTTTTCGACCTGTCGTTTTTGAGATATTTAGTTTTTAAAAAGACGGGAGAAATGAGTATTGATAAAAATGAATGGTTGAGATTGATTTCCCTATTCTCACACAAAGTTGTCGTAGTAATTTCAACCCTACTTCTCAAAAGTTACTTGTGTAAGTTTTGCATGTCAACTTTATTTTGAAAAATTTAAAGATAAAATTTACATGTTGCTAATTAATTGTATGTGTTTTATGAAAAATTTAAATTTAAATTAGAATATTTACTGGTCAAAGCATGAGCTTGACTTTTTAATCTAAAATAACTAAATAAGTGGGGCTCACGCCTTTCAGTTCCTAGATCTTGGCATCTTCAGCCTTCAGGAGTTCAGGTACACCAATTCTTGTTCTTTTCTAGGGTTTGGAGATCGCAAACACACAGGTACTCCCAATTCATTACCTAAAATCAATGGTTAAATATTTTCAGTTTATTGGATTCTAAATTCAACATGTTTCATCGTATAATTACATTTTGTTTGCTCGCAATTGCTAGTGCACCTCATCATTTAGGGGAATTTAGAATTAGGGCAAATTGTTGATTAAGGTGCTAATATACTTTATAACTTTTAATCCCTATTAAGAAATGATAAATTTAGGGCTAATAGTTCTGATCACTACTTGTGATCAATTGAGAATTAAACTTACGTAATTAGAATTTTGGAATATTATGTAAATGCTTGATTTTCTTCCACTTGATGATAATGATGCTCTATTATATTGTTGGCAATCAAGGACCTTATCTTTAATATTAAAAGTCTTGCTTGAATCCCAACATATTCAACTAAATTAGCAACTTATTGTATGCAGATCTTGCAATGGAATTAGATACAAAACCTAATCACATTATGAGGATTGAGGACAACGTTCCACTTAACATGCAAATTGATCCCTCGAGAGCTCGTTTTCCCTGCTGCATTGTATGGACACCACTCCCTGTTGTTTCATGGCTTCTTCCTTTCGTTGGTCATATCGGTATAGCGCGAGAGGACGGAGTTATCTTAGACTTTGCAGGACCTAACTTTGTGTGTGTCGATAATTTCACATTTGGAGCTGTTGCTCGTTACATCCAAATTAACAAAGACAAGGTATTATATACTATTGTGTCATCATTGAAGACGTTTGGCGTAGGGTCAAACACCTTTTTTAAACTATATGTAAAGTCAACGTTATGCGGTTATGCCTTACAATTTGTGTTTGTTTACTGCAGTGTTGTATGTACAAAAATGAAGAAGAATGTCAACACACATGGGATTCTGCCTTAAAACAGAGCACACAAGAGTACCAACATATGGCGTATAACATTTTGACTTGCAATTGTCACTCTTTTGTTTCCAATAATCTCAACAGGTTGGAGTTTCAGGGTGGCGGGTGGAATGTAGTGAATGTGGCAGCGTTGATTCTGTTTAAAGGGCAATGGGTTGATACGATGTCTATGGTTCGAGCTTATGCCCCATTTGTGATCATATTCGTTCTAGGCATTACTTTTGGAGGAGCTAGTTTTCTTACCTTTTTGGCGTTCTTTGGGTTTCTTCTTGTTGGATGGTATACTTTGGGTACATATTGTTTCAAAAACTTTATTAAGTTGTAAGGAGCGTGTTCTTGTGTGTCTCAATTTGACATTGATGGTATTCTTCACTTGTTTGTATAAAAATTTGAGGTATGAAGGTTGTTCTGATCTCGGTTTTGTACAAATTATAGTGAGACAAACATATTGTAATGCAACTGTCATGCTATTCTCAAGCTCGGAAAAATCTTATTCTTGACTTTTGAAGTCAACAGTATTATATAACATTTCATTTGTTTATTTAAGTTAATCCAAAAAAAATTCTCGATGTTATCTTTGTTTTCTGTCTCATGCCATATAACGAAAATGAATGTTGGTTGGTAAAGCAGTCAAGTGAGTAGACATAAAACGAACTGGTGAGATTTGTTGAATGTCGATACTGTGTGTGAGAGCTTCTAAAAGTTATAGATTTCAGATGAGATCTAGGAGTGTGTTTTTGTGCGTTTTAAACGTGATAATGTGATATTGAATACAGAGTCACTGGGATATAAGATGACCAAAAAATGTTTTTTTTTTCGTTGTATATGTAAAGGTTTCTCAAACAAGCGTTACAAATTAAGTGGTTACATTACTGTAACTTCAAAGAATGGGCCGTGTTATTATGGCTGGTATAAACCCTACAGATTATATGATATTTGGTTGAGACGACAAGTGATTACTTGCCGGTTGCCACACTGTCGCTTCCTGGAATCAATGTATCCAAAAGGACAAGAACAAATTGGCTCCTTGTTATATTTTTAATTTCATTGCCATGAACGTGACACTGTGTATTCCATCTAGTTTTCTTCCTTCCCTTGTTACGTTTAATTTAGTATTGATTTAGTGATATCTTCCTATTTGAATGCTTATACATATGGTTAGTTATAGTTTACACGTTAGTTTACTCGAGTTTAACGTCTAAAGACACTCAATTTGATGATTGTTACATAGAAAAATGGTAAATCTGTTTTAAGGGAAGTGGTTCCTGTATTGTTGTCGTTTACATAATTTTTGTTCTTATTGATACAGTACTTATTTGTACTGCATACATAGTACCCATTTTGGAATAGATTTTAGACAGTACTTAGTAGTAACGATTTAGTACTAGTAAGAACATTTTATATGTGTTTTCATTTTTCAAGTTGATGGGTTAAAAATGTGATATTGTACAGATAGTGGTGGACTTTGCTGCTTCATGGTGTGGACCTTGTCGGGTTATTGCTCCATTTTGTAGCAGAATTGACTAAAAAGATGCCCCATCTTACCTTTCTCAAAGTTGATGTGGATGAGTTAAAAGTACTGTAAAACACATATTTCTTTACTTTTCAGAAGAAAAAAAAAGTGTAAACTTTTGATTTTATAGATTCAAAGTAACATATACAGTATATCTTTATTTTATCCTTTTGCTATTATGATATAATTTACATATGTAAAATAATTATGAAAAACAAAATAATGCTAGTTAGAACAATTTTTTGACATTTGAAAAGTCAAACCTACATTTATACAATTTGTCTAGGAATATGATATGGCTACTTATCTCCTCTTGTCTTACTCATGAGAAGTGTGTGGTTAACATGTTTTTGTTTGTATCGGAGTCGTTATGGCGTTGGTTGGTTGTGTATACCCAAAAATTGTTCAAAATAGTTAGTCATTCGGAAAACAGAACGACATACAAGTCCGAAACATACACACTTACTGAAATTTGAATTTGATCATTCATGATATATATTTCACATTACAGGAAGTTGTATCAGATTGGGGTGTGGAAGCAATGCCAACTTTCTTGTTGCTGAAAGATGGGAAAACTATCACCAAAGTCGTGGGGGCCAAGAAAGACGAACTTCAACAGACCATTATCAAACACTCTGGTAACTCTAGTTTAAGTACATGAGTGAGTTTCGCTTGTCAAGAAATAATAACGATCTTTAGTCTAACCATTCAAGTTAGTAGTAAACTTTATTTCAAAAGTTGCATAAACACTTGAACTAGCAGCCTATGCTCCAATTTCGATAGATGCATAGATTCATCTGGTTTGTGTTTGGCGTACACAACACTATTGCTATGTATTATGAGCTATATTTGTAGCTGAAACAAATGCATATATATACCCAAACCTGTGAAAGGTAGGCAAAATCATTCCAAAAGCCAAAACTTAAATAAACTTATTCCATCATAAAAGTACTAGCAACTGCATACAAGACTTGATGTTTACTCTCAGCATAGATTCCGGTCCTAAACAATAACCTAATTTTGGGGATCCATTATCCCCCATTATAACACAACAAAAATTACAGAAACCACAGCATTCACTCCGCCAATTTGGTTTGTTTCCATGACAGGGCTCACAGTTGACGTTAAATAGTTGTCTAATTTCCCGTACCTTAACCATAGTGCACTCAATTCTTTGAACTTGCAGCACAAATGGCTTCAACCGACACTCGTTTGAGTCTGTTGGACGTTAATCTTGACCAAAGTTGCTGTTTGCTATTGTCACTGCACCAATGATCTCTTAACTAATGAAACCATACTGGGGTCTCCTCCAAGTTCTTCAAACAGCACCAACAAGTTATTTGTCGGTTTTAACCAAGATCTAGGGACATGGTACCATCTTTGGGTTGGTTGACCACACCCAATTTGACAAGTCAATGGGCGATAAGTTCCAGCATAATGGCACCCTTGGCAATCACCAGTAGCAAAAGTTGTCCAATATCTTCCAATGCTTTGACCGTTGACCCATGCCTCACCTTTTCCCATACTCTTCATGTCCAGAGCCAACGGCTCGTCTCCATCAGGTTCATTGAAATAAGCCTGCAAAGAATTCAAGAGCCTTATGAGTCCACGTAAAGATTTATCTTTCCTGCTAATAAAGTTCGACATGATTATAAAATCATTATTGCACATAAAGCTTTGCTAACATTACCTTGTGCCATGTCAATGGTTGCTGTTTTTGGGTAATTAAAGAATCTTGAGTCCATTTGATGGAAGATGTGAGATTTAAGGAGATTTCATCCACAGCCTCTCCCTTCAGACCAGCCTGTTTATAAAAGAACACAATCCCATCTTGTTCTAAATACAATCCATTTTTTAGTAACGACTGAAACGAGCCAGACCGGTTCGGGTTGGCCCGAAATACGTTTTGTCCACTTTTTATACAATGTTATATATAATTTTTGTGTTAAATATGATTGCAGAAACAATCTAATTTTATCAACAACGTGATTCAGTAGGTTGAATGCATTAAAATACACTTCAGCCAAGCTACTTTTTCATGATTTTACCCATGTGATCCACAGTAGTAAAACGTGACCTGTTTTGTCCATTCTTAAGTAATTGGCTCGAAACTGTTACATCTACTAAATGCTGAAACAAGTTGAGCAGATAAACAAAGTAAGCCGAACCTGGTAAGTCCAGTTAGCCCATGACAAATCCCGTTTCCCTTGGTCAAGACCATACAGAGCCACCGGACCTAAGACTCCAGTCTCCCATGCTTCATAATGTCCTCCCATGTTCTTCAGAAAAACAAAATAATTAACTTTCATGTCGACTCCAGAATAAATTGAAATAATCAAGAAACAAACCGGCAATCCCATGGCCACACTAAGTAGAGCGATCTTGTTGCTTCCGGCACGTAAATTGATATTTTCTTTGAATGTAACTTTTCTATGTTTTCTTGACCCATAACCAGAACCTGCAAATGCTTCAATTTTTACAAAATAAACCATATGTATAACTACACAAAACAACGTCCCAAAAACATACCTGAGTGTTCTCCGTTTATGAACACATGGAGAACATGACCACTTGATTGCACCAAAAGCTTTGGGAGCTCCCCTCCACGTAAAAATGATTCAGATGAATCAATGTCAACACTGTACAAAACAAACAAAAAATAAAAACACATTTGTTATTCATGTGATTAATGCTAATAATAAGGCACCTTGAAAATAACTCTTACCTAGTTGTATACCAAAGATAATCACTAGTATCTCTTGTGATGTTAATTTGCTCCAATAGACCGGCTGCAATGAACATGGAACTTTCGTCGCTTACGGTTAGATCTTCAGTATATGTCTCCCAAGAAAACATCTTGGAATCGCTCTCTAACATTTCCATTTGGGTGGACTCAACTCCAACCTGTGCCAGTTTCACAAGAATTTAGAAGGAAAAGAAAATACTCGTATAAATAACTCGTGTAAACTAAATGGTTACATACTTGGGCTGTATTGAAAACAACATTGTTGCAGTCAGGAAGGATACTGATGGACCAAGGAGGTAAACTGTAGTGCTTGTTGTTGAACGTCACTTTTGCAGCATTATCCGGGTCGTAGTTTGAGAGAAAAGCTGCACAGGGTCGTGAGTGGGGAGAGAATACATGGACCTGGAGAATGTCAATTGTTAGATTTTTTGGTTTCTTGGGGGATAATGAATTTGGATTCATGGAAATTGAACCTGTTGAAGGCTTCCTAAAGAGGTGATAACCGGGTCTGCTGAAATTAAAGCGGGCTCGCATTGCTTAATAACTGTGTGAAGCTCCTTCAAATGACCATATTTTGGTTGTCTAAGTAGGCCTACGTGGGTTTAAAGATAACCGTTAACATTTCGACATATGAGGTAGAGATGACAATTTCGACCCATTCACCTAAATATGAGTTATGGGTCGATTCGTGTTATCTTTATCAACAGGTCAAATGGAATTGAATGGATCAAAAGACACACAAAGTGTATTCAAATGCTTACAACTGCTTAAACTGCTTTATTTAAAAAACTTTTTACTTCAATATTATAGTTTTGGTAACATTTTTTATATATAATTGTTCATAAGACTATAAAAATGGACAAAGAGTGTTGGCGGGTCCACCTGAATCGATCCGTTTGTACTATTATGTACTGAAATATTATCCATTTTGACCCTGATCTGTTACCCAACCTTCCAAAATGGGTCATTTTGCCAACTCTTATTTCAAGAGTTGGGTTTGAATCTTGAAGTAAAAGAAGACTTCACAAGGTGTATATACAATTTTAATTTGAAGAAATTAATAGGTTTGACCTTGAAAGTTAGAGTATGTATAAAATGATGTATAGAATTGACCTTACCATATTCATCAATTGGAGCATCATAGTCATAAGTAGTAGTGATGAAGGGGCCACCAGAAGAACGACCAAAGTTTGTGCCTCCATGGTACTATTTTGTTTCCAAACACGAAATTTTTAAATGTTACTCATCAGTTAAAAATGATATTGGCATGTTACAATAAGAATTTTTTTTAACTCTTACAGACATGACTGCATAATCAAACCAACCATGTAATAGTTGACGAATGAACCACCCTTCAGTATGAACCGAGCAACACCAAATGCCAAATCTTGAACGGGCCTCTCATAGACTGGACCACCAAATTCCGTAAACCTGAAGCAATATTGAGAAAATAAGGTTTCATCAATGTAAGAATATTATCTCAATGGTGTTAAGAAAGATACTTGTGAAAATTACATACCATCCACTCCAAGCCTCGGTCCAAAGTGTGGGTTTGTAAGGCTTGTTGGGTGAAAATTCATCGCAATAAAAACCATTGCATGTGTTTATCTGCCACCAATGCCCGGAAGAAGTTAGTAACTATTCATGCTAAGCAATTTCGTTTTCAAAACATAAGTCACACTTAGAGCTCTATATTTTGGAGTTTTTTACTATTTATTAATTCCGTTCTTTCAATAATATCAAAGAAGTTCATCAATAAATCAATAGTGTGCCATATTGGGTAGTGGAATTTAATACTTGGGCCGTCTTTGGAATTTTGATTTTTTGTCAAACATGACAAAAGTAGCAGTGACGTATAATAGACTCGTTTTTTATGCCTACTAATATTAATAAAAGAACATATCATTTCCTCCCAAGCACAAAAATTGGATGGGGCGGAGCTTACAATAGGATCGGGAGCATCATCTTCCTTGCACATGACCCATGGGACACCGGTCCCCAGTCCTACCGCCATATTTGCAGCCCACGTCATGTAGTTGTGGCCGGCACCTCCATATGCCTTCCCCACGGATCCATACTCATTCTCAACCTGCACCAAACACCATTCAATCACTCATTCAAACTATCTGACATGAACACCATAAATCCATATAATTCTCAAAAAAAATAAAAAATTAAGAGTGACAATCAAAAATCTGTAATGACCCACAAAATTAAGCTAAAAACCATATATAAAAATGCTTGTACCTGAGAAAGAATAATCGGGCCTCCTTGAGATTCAAACATTTTTTCACTCTTCATCAAATTCACAATTTTCTCTGTAAACCCTTTCATTGCTCTCTGCAAAAGGATTATCAAGAAGTAAGCTTTTAAATACAGCTTATTTTGTAGCTACTAAAATTCTTGTTTTAACATAAATGTAAGAAGAAAAATGGTGAATTGTGACCTTAAATGGCTCATTATCAGTTCTGAAACTAACGCCAGGAACATATTTCAACCAAACTGGAAATCCTCTGCATAAATGATCACAATCTTTGACCAATCAATATATGTTACCTTCCAAATCCAAATTTGACCCAGATGTATTAACCATGCAATGCAACTATAAAATGGTTTAATTTCAGCTTATTCAACTAATACAATGCAATTTCCCATAAGGTCAACAAAGTTGACTTAGGTGGAATTTCCCAGGTTACCCAAGCAAGCGTACCTCATTTGACTTCCAGAAGTCAAATTTAGACTAATTTTGTAGTTAAACGACTAAAACCATACCTGAACTTCAATGAGTTAACTGTTTTGAGAATTAAGATACAGAAGAAAACATAGAAAATTACCCAAAATTCCATTCAGCACAAACATAAGGTCCAATCCTAAGATGAACATACATCCCTGCTTTTTGCACTGTCTTCAAAAACCTCACTAAATCATACCTCCCTTCAAAATTATACTGTAATTTCACCCCCAAAAAAATCAAATTTTAAATCATAAATTATCTAAAGAACACACATAAAAAATCTAATAATTCAACTACATTGCCAGGAGAAGGCTCATGAACATTCCAAAAAACATAAGTATCGATCACATCAAGCCCTCCATCTTTAGCCTTCATTACAAGATCTTCCCACATCTACAAACAATCATAAATCCATAAAAAAAAATCCCACATTTCCAAAAAAATTGATAAATAAAAAGTTAGGGTACCTCAGGGATGCTCCTAGTGTAATGTATGGAACCAGAAATGAGGATTCTTCTTTCACCATTAATAACAATGGCTTTATTATCATAAGTAACACTACAATGCATTATTTGAAAACCCAGTTGAGATATCATCAAGAACAGCAAAACCCATTTGGATTTCATGATTTCAATTGTGGGTGGAGGGAAAAGTTTCAATTTTTACCAATAAAATAAAATGCTTATTATAAAGAAAGAGAGATTGTGAAGCCGCAAAAAGGACTAATTTTTACTCGACCGAACACCATTGTCACTGAGATCTAGAGCATGTGTGAGTATACATACATATAGAGAGAGAATAGAGATAGTGTAGTACAGTATGTGTGTGTAGATACATACATACAAATACATACAGGTTTTGAGGGCGAGTGTGTCAGCAAGGTGGGGTACCTTTGTTTGTGTAAGCAAAAGTAGTCGATGAAAACGACGACGGTATCACACGTACTACTATCGAGTCAAAATTTTATGACTACAAATATGTTGCAAAATAACTCGATGTTTGATACTAGTAATACTGCTACAACTTTATTTAATTTTAATATAATATTCATATATAATTATAATTATTGTTATTATGAGAAAGTGCTGATAATTAATTAACATTAACAGTATAAATATTTAAGATGTAATTCTAAAATAGATAAAAATGATTTTGCAAAAATTATTTTATAGATACACCAAAAAGAAAAAATATGGATGCATCCAAATTTTGATTTGATAAATACAAAATTTTGCTATTTTGCTGATAAATACACTAATATTTCCTTTACTTTTTTTGTTTAATAAAAAAAAAAATAAACCAAAAGCCCTTTTTTGTGAGAAAAGAAGGCCGATAAATATGCTAATCATCATCATCATCATCATTCATATGCATGTAATGTAACATGTAGGCAAGTCCCTTAAGGTGCAACTGTTTGTGCACATTATATAGGCATGTAATGTAACATGTTATGAAAAATAACTTTAAATCGGATACCTATAACTTTCTGAAAGCATTAAAGTCAAAAATAAAATAATACGTCTCCACTTGAGATGAGCTTGAATACATTTATTTGCAATTTGCAATTTGCATTGGGGGTATAGATTATCGAAACGATAGCTTTATTTAAAATTTGTTTTAAATTTTTATTTTCGTATGTTACAAGTTACCGATCACTAGAATTCACGGCATATCTTAATTTTATGTCATTTTATATTGAACTATATACTCAATTACCGAATTTAAAAATTACAACTTGTTAGAGAATAAAATGTATCTTTCTTTATGGAACACTCCTAAGATATTTATTACTCCCTCCGAGTGTACATGGCTTCTTGTTAGTATTTCTTACTCTTTTCCCGATTACCTCAAAACGTGTAATTAGTGAGGTTTGACCTATTACGTAAATATTCATTTATATTTAAAGTGGATAGGGAGTACTTGATACTTGATAGTACTATAATTGATATGGGTCAATTTAGAGTAGTTGGGTCTTAAGCGTCTATTAGTTGTTACAAGTAGTTAGTTATATAACATACACGTGTTATTAAAGTGTTAGTGTCTAAGTGGTTGGGTTAGTTAGGCACAAGTTAGTTACATATATAAGGAGACGTTGTAATCAACATGAAATCATCCATCATTTTACATAATTGAATTTCAATTTGAGAGTTGCTCTCTATTCTTGAATTCTTAGAAAGTTGTTCTCTTTATGAATTAAGATCCATAAGCTGTTCTTGTGAGATCCAGTATCAAATCCATTGAATCCTTATCAATAATTAATATTCGTAATAATATATCATACGTCTAAGACTTTGACCTAGAATGTTAAATCATGAATTAATGATCACGAGTTGAAGGCCGTTGAACCACCATAAAATAATTAGGTAGCTGTTTAACTGTCGGTAGATTCATTACCGCTATGTAAGTTGTGTTTCCGTTGGCATTTAAGTCGATACAATATCACAAATATCAGATTTAAATTTATTATCTCTATAGAAGAAAGTTTACGAGTAAATTTCATGGATAGTTCACGTGCTTTAAACGAATTTATAGAAATAGTCTCTCAACTATTTTTCTCAAACGATTTTGTAGAAAGTCTCTCAACTATTTACTAAAAAGAGTTTAGAAATAAAATTGAAATTGATAAGAACCAAACTCTCAAACATTTTACACAAATATATACACATTTTATGTTCAAACAAATGGGTATATACTTCATCTTAAAATGAATGGTGACTATTTGTCAAATAGTTATTTCACGACCTATTCAATGGTTTCTTCTTGGTGTCGGGATGATAGGTAGCTTCCGTCTTGTCTTGACGGTAGGAAAATACACAATTTGATCTTCTTCGGCAACCCAAGTGTAAGTAGTTACGAAATGGTGAAGGAAAATACTGATTTCGAGCCTTGAGAATTCCAAACCAGGACACAGCCGTTGTCCACCACCAAACGGTGTAAACTTGTTGCTATTAACACTTGCTCCCGTTTTCTACACAATTTTGGATTTTGTGAAAATGTAGCAAATGTAAAAATTAAAGGTGGCAATCTAGACCCGTTTACCTACAAATGGGTCTATTTGGGTTATATTTTACATTTATCAGGAGAATTGGTTAATCTAAAAGTTTTTAAGTAGGAAGCAAAACGTTCAAATGGGTCGAATGGCTCAAAAGGTATGAAGTTTTAACATATGAAACGAGTTTTTAACATGTGTCCTAGTTTTAAGTTCATTAAATGCATATTTCAACATAAAAGGAAACCCCGAGTTCATTTGATATCCCTTTTTTTTGGCAAGCAAAGCAAACTTCATTAAAAAGATCATAAGCAAGAGTACATGAAAAGCTACAAAGCTCCAAGGAGGAGCATTAAACTAGACCAATTTGAGGTTCAACCCTTAACATGTGCCTTAGGCGATGTAGTTTGTATAATCATGTTTAAAATATTAATTACGCAACCCAACCTATATCGAAATGCATACCGAGTTTTACCCATTACCCAACCCACCCGACCCAGACAATTTGCTAACCTTAGTATAGACGCTAGAAAAAGAAGGAAACACTTTACCTCCCATCTCCAAGGATCAAATTTATCAGGATTTTCATAGTTTTCCTCATCCATATGAACGGAAGTCAATGATGCCAAAACACACCACCCTTTCGGAATCAAATATCCTTTGATTTCTACATCTTCAAGTGTTTTTCTCCAAATAGCATTGATGATATTCGCCATCCGAAGAGTTTCACTAATTACCTAAAAGTCGAATAGGTTTCTTTAAGAATACGGCAATAACCTTAATAAGCCTTTCAAAACTACATCTGGAGACACGAAACTTACGCCTTGAGTAAACTGCAAAGACACATAATCAGCCCAATCATACTCTTCACCTAATTCATCCTTTCTCTTCTTTAATTCATCGTTTTCTTCCTGTAAATCATATAGATCTCTTTCAAAATATAGGTCATATGTTCCCCAAAAGCCATGTGTTTGACATGGGTGATAATGTTGAGCCATTTATTTATGATCACTTCAACTCAGGTTATGTTTTATCTCTAACAAGTTAAACGGGTCGGAAATTACTCCAAGTGTACATCTAACAAAAAAAACCTCCCAAAACCTTGTATAAAGAAATAAGATTATTAATGATATAAAATACTTCCTGTAATCATATTGCAAGCGAAAAGTATTTCATGTCAACCTGACCCACCCGTGTTTCCACCTCCAGTATTGAATGAGACAAGTTACATACCACAAGAGAAGCAAGAGCTGCAGGATTATCACTTAGGTATTTGATAGCTAGGGTCATGATCATGGGTACAGAGTCCTCCCCAGGGATCATCATCTCTATAATGTTCCCACTGATGAAATCCAGCGGCAGCCGTTGCTGAGGCCCATCTGATTCACCTGTATCACGTAGTAACACATCAATGGCATCATTTGGCAAACCCAAACCTTTTGCTTCATTTATCTCCATTGCCATTTTCCTATTATCTACAATCTTTCGCACCATCTTTAACATTCTCTCTTTAGCCTGCAGCAACACATTGGCCTTAGCGTCACAATCCACTGAGATTAAAGTGATGTGTTGCTTTAAGCCTTTAACTAAATTACCTGGAGAGATTTATACATTCTGAAACCGGGAAGTTTGATCGGTAAGCAAATCAAGCCTTTGATAACTTCCATGAATTCTCTCTTGAGGAACTCCATATCTTCACCAGGATCCACACTCATCAACAACCTCACAAGAATTTCGAAAGTCATCTGTGTCACAGACTCACAGTCATAAGAAAAATGACTAGAGAGAATATAACAATCTTAAAAATTCAAAAGTGATTTTAATGCAACCGGGGTTCATAATTTCATCATTAATTCATACAAAACTAAAAAAGAGTTGTAATATATGTGATATGGAAAAAGAATCGTTACACGCATTGATATACATAAGAAGTAACAATCTTTTAGAATCTTAGTAAGATTCTACACTTATTTGATCGATTTAACCACAAGTTTTTAAAAGGGTTCTTTTGACTAACAATGTCAACGGTTTTTGCTTACTGGTTTCATCTCAAAAGTAAAGATGGTGGTGGGAGTTTTTTACATAAATTAGGGGCTGACTAACCTGTGTGTTATCTAATCAAACTTTTATTCCACAAAAGTAATAATCTTTTAGTCTTGATGAAATTCTATGCTGATATGATCATATCAATCATAAGTTAACTGATCAGTTTGACCATCAAAGTCAAGGGTTGTACCTTTTTAGTTTCATCTTGGACGTAAAGAGGTTGTTGGGAGTTTTTACGGTCCATCCAAGAGGACAATGTGAGCTTGACTGAGTTCTCTATATCTTTGGTGATACGAGCTTTGAATTGAGGAGACCTAAGGAAACCTCCAATGATTGCATGTAGCCTCTTTTGTACGCCTCCGTTTATTTGCAGTATAGAAGTTTCACCAAGCAACTCAATAATGGATTTCGGGTAACTCGGTATGAAAACATTCCCCTGGTTCTGTAAAACGACCTTGTTCACGTCTGCGTCTGTTGACACAATGATTGGTCTACCCAAAATATGTGTCTTAAACACCTTCCCATAACTATTTGAAATAAAACAGGCATATTTTAGGATGTAAAACTTAGGATTTACATAAAGAAATACATATAGAATGGATTTACATAACTTGAGTAACAGAAGGGGCATATGATAAATTAAAGTCTGGATGTTTTCTAGCTTGATTAACTTCTTTTAATAGTGAAATAAAAGGCAATGATCTTTACAGACATATCACAACAATTAAACAGGTACTATACAACTTTTTAACAAATATCTATAGATAATTACTTAATTAGATAATATTTCATATTAGGCATGCTAGAAAGATTTAAGTACATAAAAACAAAAGGTTCATGTTTTTGAAGAGTTATAACTAAAAAATAAAAATAAATAATCAATGAGGACTGCCTTTTCAACGGAAGATTCCATCTTGGTCAAAATGACAATATGAAAAATAAAATAAGTGAAAAGTAAGAGCAACATTATTTGCACTCTACCCCCCTTATAACTTTGATATTTACCAACTTCCCCCATAAGTACAGAGCCTAAATATCTAATAGCCTCCCCCACACTACCAAAATGTAATAACTCCCAAGTCCCCAATAACTATAAGCCACCACGTTTTGACGAAATATGTGGTATAATTAAAACTTTGAACAAGTGTGCTATCATAAATATATCAAGTCTGATATTGTCGATGAACCATGTAGTATACGATATCATGTGACGTTGACGAAAAAATGACTTGGTCCAACTTCGAAGAGGAACAAATTGTTAACTTTTTATCCTAAAGGGGAAACTTTGACCAACTTAACTAGTTCAAGGGACGATATTAAATTTTCCTTAACTAGAAAGGGACTAAACTCTAAGGTGATAAGGACATTCAATGAAGTGTACCATGACAAGAACAAAACCAATCATTAAAATGAAATATCTATGAATAGAAGAGTCAAATCATATCACATGTTTACTAAAAGGTAAATAATATATATTTTCATATACTACATAGATATCGAATTTTGAGTTGCACCTTGTAGGTTCTTTAAAGGAAGTCTCATAGTTTTAATAGGCAAGCAAAAGTGCAATGCAAAACTATGCATTTCTAACCATTTTAACTGTGTCAAATTTCATTGCATAGATTGCTAGTTAGTACAAAAAGACTCGTATAGATTTTAGGATTGTAATTTTTGAGAAATGAATTAGCTGTTTTTCTTGTTGTCGAAAACCGTACAATCATAAACGCACAAGGTACAAATGTTTAGTTACCCATAGATTGCATGCTTTTAGTTTCACTTTCTTGATAGTTGTATTAATTCTTCTACATATATATGTATATGCTCAATTGGATCACCAATTTTGTAAATAAAGAAACAAAAAGTGATCTTAGTAATGTGATAACATAATTGTAGTTATGAAGATGCAGATGTGGTGGGGTGATCCGATGCACTTTTATGTATTGTTTTAACTTTTTTATTCTCTTAATTTACTGATAAAATGATGTCCAATTTCCCATGTTCCTTTTTTACTTTTTATTAAAATATATACCAAAAAGTTTAACTTGCTTAATTATTTATTTGGCCATTAATATATCGACAATCTTTTATTGTATCAACTTTCAAGCAAGCGTCTCTAACTAAAGTTCCAAAAACAATGCGAAATTTAAAATATCATTTAAATAATTATAACTATTAGTAATTTTTTCCCCTTTAATTACTTTAACTAGTTTTTTTCTTTTATCTCTTGAAAAGAAACAAAAAAACACCCACAATTAGTTTCTGAAAACAAAAACCACAAAATCTTGAAACGCAACGCAGAAGTACAAGTTTAAAAGCATAAAGTCCAAGCATGCAAAAGATAAAGTGAGCGACTTACATAGACTTTCGTTTCTCCATGAAAGTAACTGGACGAGAAGTATATCCAGCTGCAATGAACTCTATTGTTTCTCCGATAAACGGCCAACCTGAGCTCCCTCTCGGCGGTTGCACACGGCGGTTGCCACTACCACCACCATCCGCTTTTTTGTTTCCCATCAAATATTTGTAAAATAAGCATCCAAGAACCAATAGTATGCAATATATTTCCCAGTTTCCAACAACCCATTTCATCTTAATTAATTATCTCTCTTTTAGTTCACAAAAGATTGAATCTTGAAAATGGCCAAGAAGAAGGACTAGTGTGTATTTTGAGTTTTTTGTTTATGGGGATATGGGAGAGATGTATTTTTTTTTTTTAAGAAAAAAAAAATGGAATAAAAAGTTAGGGAAGTGGGAAGATTTTGTAAATCCAAATGAAGCAGAGAAAGAAAGAGGCTTTTTGGGTAATAAATGTGTGAGAGGGAGAGATAGTGAATGGAAAAGGACAATTGTGTCCTTGTGTTTTGTAAATCCATCTTGACTTTCTGTCTTTTGTCTCTATTCAACTTCCTTTTCCATTCAATTTGTTAAATGCATTCGCTTATTATGTCACATAATCATCAAATCAAATCAACTATACAAAATAAATCTATATTATTTCAAAATATTATTTCTTGTTGAGAAGAAAAGATAAATGTAACAAGAGCATGCACGGGTAATAACTCACCGATAAGGTGTAAACGAAGCTCATTTAAAATTCAAAAAGCTAGAGCTCGAACTCGGCTCGTTTCGAACCTAATATATAAAGTTCGAGTTCGACTCATTTGATATAATACAAACTCGAACTCAACTCATTTTATTTGTGGCAAAAGATTGATAGTCGAGTTGAATTGAACTTTTAACAAGTAGAACCCGAGTAGCTCGACTCATTTACATCCCTACTCACCACCACTTCAGTATCAAATAATTTTCCACTTCAAACCAATTTTCACCGCTTTTTATTTATTACGGAGTCATTACCAATTACTTTCGCCACTATAATATTACCATAAAAAAAGTTATACATCGTAATTTGTCAGTAGTACATAAGAAAAAAAAAGCAACAAACCTTTAGCATTGACAAAACTATTTACCCAATTATATTTTTCTTACATCTTATAATTTTATAATTAACATCTATGACAACTTAATATTTTGAAGTACAGAACTTCATAATCGAAAAGATGCTTACTAACATTAAACCTTTTTCCCTTAATTATGTGGTTTTGTGAAAGTTATCTTATAGATAATTGTTATAATCATTAACCCTGATCGGTTCATAAGCCATATCATCATAAGAATATTTACAATGTTTAAACAGTGTTTAAACTTACTTAGCTTCCCGTTAAGGAGAGAGTCCATGTATGATGAGAAACGTAATCATTTCTCATTTTTTTTTAGCAAAATCCTCCACTTAGAAGCCAAATAAGTCGCGTATGTGAAATTGTTAGTCTTTAAGGTTGCATATTTTGGTAATCAATATTGCTGACTTTCATTCCATGCACGCTGTAGATCATAGTAACTGTGTCACTTTTCTTCAACTTTATTAACAAAACCAATCAATGTAGAGAAAGCCAGCCACAACTGTACACATACTTCCCACTTCGAATTTCTACATATTCATGACTTCTCTACTCCAAGCCATTAGAAAACTATCACACCCCAAGCGAAGTCGGTATATATTGTACGAGTATATATTAAAGAAAGATATTCGGTATAACTCAATAGGTTTCTGATCCAACTCAGTAGACCCAACCCAACAAAGATTCACAGATCAAAACCAAACCATCAAACCAACATGTCCAGTATCCGAAGAACAGATATCCTTTTAACAAACACAATAAAACATGCCTACTGATAACGAGCTCTTAAAAATCATATATTCACAAAGTAATAAGCTTTGAACTATAATGAGTACATGAGATTAGTTTTCAGTAGCTTTGCATGTAATACTCAAACTAAAACCAGTGAAGCTACAGAAAAAGGCATCTCAAGATCAGCTAAAATAAAAACATGCAACTTACAAAGATGCGACAGCTTCTTCATGTGCAACTTTATAAAACGAGCTCATTGTAGTGATACTGAGCGCAGCTCCAAATAGTGACGCTCTTGAAGATTTCAATATCCTAACTTCAACATAATCACCAACTTTTGGGATTCTATCACCATCACTATCCACATAATCGGGAACTGGTAAATTAGTGAAAATTACCCTATGGCCCCTATCACTCTTTCCAATGAGCTCGGTTTCAGGAGCTCTCTTATTTGGTCCTTCAACTAAAACAAGCTGAATACTGCCAATTTGGGAGTCAAAACACTGGCCCGTACTCTCACGGAATGCTTCAATGAGTTCTGTTAGTCTTCTCTGCTTTACATCTTCGGGAACATTATCAGTATAGTTTCTATGAGCATGTGTTTTCTCCCTCATGCTATATGCAAACATGTATGCCATATCGTAGCCAACAGCCCTTACTAGACTCAAAGTGTCTTCATGTTCTTCTTCTGTCTCATCACAGAAGCCTGTTGGATAGAATACAGAGCTTTAAGATGGGCATAGATAAAACAAGATATAATAATAATTTTTTTTAAAAAAAAAAGAATAAAGAAAAATATTTTTTAAAAAAAAAGAAAAGAAAAAAAGAATAAAGAGTATTCATGGATGTTTGGATGTGTATTTTTAAACTGATATGAGGAATTGAAACAACAGAATCAGATAAGCTGCAATAATAAATGGCACATGCAGGCATGCAGCAGGAAAAATGTTAAACTTGTAGGTAAAGGTATAGATTAAATTTAAGATGATGTTTATCAACTATCGTAACTTTTTCTATAATTCTTTTAGAATATTGTTGTTATAGTTCCAAAAACTCTTTTGGTTTCCTAACAGTTTAAAAAATCGGTGAAATATCTTTAAAAATTTAGGTAAAAATGGGTAAAAATGAGGCGTGTCTAAGTGAAAATACATAATCAGTTATGCTGCATTTATTAAAAGCCTGATAATTCAAAACTTTTTACCTCTACATAAGATAATCAGAATCACTTTTATTAAACTATAAATGATTACCAAGACTTGAAGTCACGAATTTCAGCTTCAGAATGCACATCCAAACACCTCTAATACAAAAAATGCAAAGATAGGAGAATTCTTACCACATATGAAATCACTGGTTAATCCGACATCTGGGATTATATTGCGAATCTTTTGCACAAGTTCTAAGTAAGCTTCTCTTGTGTATCCTCGTCTCATTCTTTCAAGCATGTTGCTATTTCCCGATTGTGCAGGCAAATGAATATTTTTGCAAACATTGTGTCTATCACGCATTATATACAGCAATTCATCTGGGAAATCTTTAGGGTGCGGAGACGTGTACCTAAACCTCATTTCTGGGAACTCAAGTGAAAGTCTATCCAAAAGATCAGCAAATCGCAACCCCACTTTTTTCACTTTACATTTGCTTGAAAACCCGTCACTTAATTTCCAATCAACATTTGGTTCAACCTCTTCATCACAAGCATCATTGTAGCTATTGACATTCTGACCAAGAAGTGTGACCTCTTTTACTCCTTCCTTTTGAAGTTCTGCAACCTCTTTGACTATTGATTCCACGGGTCGGGACCTCTCTCTGCCTCTAGTGAATGGAACGATGCAAAAAGAGCACATATTATTACAACCTCGCATCACCGACACAAAAGCAGAAATAGAAGTTTTAGAGATTCGCACAGGGCTTATGTCAGCATAAGTTTCTTCAAGAGATAGAAGAGTATTAATCCCTTTTTGACCATTGTCTACTTCTTCTAGTAAACGTGGCAAATCGCGATAAGCATCAGGCCCACAAACAACATCAACCATTTTATCTGAATCTAATATCTTATCCTTTAACCTTTCGGCCATACAACCAAGTACAACTACTTTCGGAGGACGGAAAGACTGTGAGCGTCCAGTGGCAACATTACTCTTCCAATGCCTTTTCAAGAACCAAAAATAATTGAGCCTTTGCCATACTCGTTGTTCAGCATTGTCCCTGATAGCACAAGTATTAATAAAAATAATCTCGGCACTTTCGGGGTCACTGACAATTTCATCATATCCGGCTGTTTTCATAACAGACAGGACGATCTCCATATCGTTGACATTCATCTGGCATCCATAGGTTTCTTGATAGATACGACCTCGTGGAAGAACTTCAGAGGATGAAACATCACTAGAGAAAGTATAATAAAGTTAAAACAACATAATTGCTTTCGATATATCTATAAACGAAACAATCCCAAAGGACAGAACTGGATCAGAATCCAACAGACATTAGAAAAGACAACATCTAATTCTGATTTGTTGAGTACACATGAAGGTCTAATCATGAGGACAAGAGCTTAGAAGTTTAAATAAGCTAATTGAAGGGGCATATGGGTTAAAGTTGCAAGCTTTTCTCAGAAATTTAGTTTCCTTTTAAAAACAAACTTAAACTTGAGCAGATGGAGTTAGAGAATGTTTTATTAAAGGCAAATGATAGTAACAGAATTTCTAGAACATATTAATAACAAAATTTTAAGTTCCGTTATTTGATAAGTTGTGGCATTTGTAATTCAGACATATTACTCACTCTGTCATCATATTTTTCCTTTTAAAAACAAACTTAAACTTGAGCAGATGGAGTTAGAGAATGTTTTATTAAAGGCAAATGATAGTAACAGAATTTCTAGAACATATTTATAACAAAATTTTAAGTTCCGTTATTTGATAAGTTGTGGCATTTGTAATTCAGACATATTACTCACTCTGTCATCATATTTTTCTTGATCGTGGCTTTCTATAACTTGAGGGGTTCTAGGACTTTTCATGGGAGGCATTACAGTTCCCATCACAGAGATTTAACAAGTGGTAACATTCATACTAAATAAATACATAAACACAGTCATTTCATATAGAACTGCGCGTAAATTATAGGACTAAGGCAAGTTTTCAACTACACTGTCACAATTAAGTATTTCATGGAAAGCTTTAATTTTTCACATATGATAAAGGGAAAGCACTAGAAAAACAAACAAAGAATGAATGAATCATGTTAACTAATAAAGTAATTTGTAACAAAACCATATATCAACATTTAGTTTCAAAAATATCGACTTACTCAGTTAAAGTAGTAATATCAGAAGTATTATTGAGGGCAGTAGCTTGAGCTTGAGCAAGAAAATGGTGAAAACTTGGAATAGTGTTGTCGTTATTGAAAATGGTGGTTTTTGAGTAATTTTTGGAGAAATTGAGGAAGAAAGGAGGGGTTTTGAAATGGCGTTTTTGACGGGGTGAGATTAAGAATAATTGTTGTTGTTGAGGGTTTAAAGAGGAAATAAGGTGTCTGTGATTGAAGGAATGTGGATGGAATTTTTTGATGCGAAGAGGGTGAATAGTAAAGATCGAGGAAACACAGGCCGCCATGTCTGTATGTGTGTTTGTGTTTTTTTTCCGGTGAGGTTTGGATAGGAACGACGCATGGGTGGAAGCTCTCGTACCCGCAAGTCCGCAACAACGCGAAAAACCACCCGACACACCCGGATAGACCCGACCCGAAAGCTTCTTTTCACTCATACAAGTATTTATTTATTTTTTATTTCTCAAGCTAAAAGGAAAATCTTTAGGAAAATGTTAATTGGTCTACTTCTTTATTAATCTTTATATTGTTAAGTAACTTGATTGAAATAAAATAGTTATTTATCAAGTAATTTATGATTAATTATAAACTAATTTGTCCCATCCCAATTTATCATTTATCATGTACTCATTATAGTTCATAGGTTATGACTTTGGATAATGCGATGACAAAACTAGAGATATTGGGAGGATAAAACTAATCTATACGTATATCATGACATAGCGTATGAATTTTATGTTAGATTTGCACGTTACGTTGAACAAGTAAAGTTTTAGTATATCAAAGTGTAACATTCTGACTGCATCTAATTTTACATCCTAATCTAGACACATGAAATTTTCTATTTATGTATGTCATTTACATATACGGCTTCCGTTAAAACTCATAGCCATCTATGAAGTTTTAGACGCCCCTTGAAAAATAGTATGTTTACTGGATGAGGCCTTTTATACAAAGGTGACGTGAAATAAGCCGATTTCTAACGGTCAATGAAAATATTCTTAACAATGTCGTTTTCGTATAAATTATTTGTTTATCTAATAGTTAATTTGTCAATAGCTGGTTTGTGCCTCCTATAGTTGGTCTTATATGTCGATTTGATGGTCAATATCGGGACCTTGAATCAAATTTGAAATATATATTTATTTTAAATCTACTAATTACTAAAAAAAATTTCTCCTACTTTAAAATGAATCGGATTACAATTTATCATTCGATCTTATATATTAGTAAAATTTTGAAGGCCCCAAAATTTAAAGGTCCGTACAGTCGCCTACACTCGAAACTCCCCGGTTAAAACCACACCTATTACCTAGAAGAGTAGAAGGTAAAAGTCAAGATCTCAAACTTGTGCACCTATATTATACTAATTTACTTGGAGGCCACGATTTTAGCCATTATATAAGAGGCAACACAGCTCTTTCATTTTCATACCCATTTTTCATTCAAACATAGTACACAGAGGCCGAGGGTTGATGTTAAAAAAAGAAGGACAAGGTACAGCAACTTAAGCTTGGGGTATAACCATCTCAAGGCATTATTAGTGAACAATCAATGTATATCTCTAACTACTTGTTTAATATGAATATGGTTCTAGTTCCACTTATGTCTTCACTTTTCAGTTGTATGGTTTCACCAAACACCGGTCCGCATGACCGTCTTTGAGTGTGGGTGAGGTAGTCGACCTTTCAAGCCTCCAAATTAATCTCAAATAGTGTGGTACGTTTAATATATATGACGATGTAATAAGAAATCGAAATCTCTTTTATTTTGATGTAAGCGAACTTTTGTTATTATCTAGATTTAGAAAAAAACGTATATTTCAACCAGATATGTATGTTGATTATAGGGTCCAATATTGAAAATTGAATTGACGTATTAGAGTTCAACTAAAAGAGTTAAGAATCAACTATTGAGATTGGAGACATTAACGATTAGAGAAAGATATTTATTTAATAAATTCTATAGTTAAGAACCATTTTCATTTAACTTTATAAACTGGTTGGTGAATTGTTGGAGGTAGTTGCCGAAGATGAGTTAGCCGGTGAATTGAGATAAATTGGAGTGTTAAATTTTGATAAAAATCATTGTTGTTAAGGTTAGACATTTTAGTGAATTAGAAGTGAAAGAATGATAAATCGTTGAATTGTATAGAATAATTGGGTGGAATAATGTTTTTGATTGAGATAATGGAAGATAAAAGTGCGTGTGAATTGAAGTTTAGTTGTGCATTTATTTATAGTGTGTTTGGAGTTGGATAAAAGGGTTAAAAAATAAAAAAAAATATTTTTTTTTCAAAAAAACAGATATATTACCGTTACATTAATTTTATTTTTATTTTTTATAAACTTAACGGCTAGATTTTTTTTAAAAAAAAATAAAAAATTGCATGTGGGCTCCACTGATTCACCTCCTCCTTTCGTCGTCAAACCGAAGAGGCTAAACCGACGGGTCTACCATACAAGAGAACACATACTCACATCTCCATATCAAATTTTTAATATCAACGTAGATGTAGTTTCAATCTATATCACTCTTATAAAACTTGCATTACCCATGCTCTTACACACAGAGGCGGAACTATGATGAAATCTTAGGGGTAGCATAACATTTTTTCCATAAGATTTACATAAAACATAAACAATTATGATCGTACGATTTTAACAAAATATATGATATCAAAAAATGTGAATTTAACTAATAGTACTATCACAATGAAAATGTTGCGAGCTCAAAAGTAAAACATAAACAAACTAGCAGATTACACCTTATAGTTGTCCTTGACATTCGCTTAGACGATGGAAACGATCAATTATAACTTCAGTCGTAACATTGTCAAGTGCTTTTTGCTCTATAGAACAAACCAAAACATTATTCAAATAATTATCTCCCATTCGATTTCGCAAATGTGACTTCACAAGCTTTATTTTAGAAAAACATCTTTCAATAATCGAAGTTGCAACTGACAAAACCAAAGCAAATTTCAGCAAATGATAGGCCACCCGAAAAGAAAGATAAATTTTCATTTCCACCATCACACGAGCAAGGTCAGCTATATTATTCAAGTTAGCAAACCTGTCACTACTACTTATAATCTGATAACAAACCAATTGTTTATAAGGGATAATAAGAGTAATATTAACTTTTTAAAATCTCATGAAAATATACTATTTTACTATGCCAATTGAATATGAGGGATAATAAGATTAATACAAAATTAGAAATAAAACTACAACATACAAGAAAACTAATAAACAATGACGCTATCTTAAACATAGAATATTAGAGCATTCTCAATGAAAGCTTTTTTTTTAAAGCTTTTTTATGTAAAAAAGTTTTAGAAAAGCTTTTTATCATTGGGGGGAAAACTTTTTCAATCAAAAGCTTGAGAAATCTCAAGTTTTTGGTGCAAAGCTTTTTTCCCTAAATATTTACACTTCCACCTCCTAATTTGGTATTAAAAAGTCATTGGAAAACTTTTTACATTGGAGGTAAAGCTTTTTATCAAAGCTTTTTTAAAATTAAATGATGTGGCATGTAAAAAAGCTTTGGAAAACTTTTTGTCATTGAAGGTGCTCTTAGAAAATTCTTTTGATACTAGCTAGCTGTTGGAATAATGTGCATAGTACAACGTTTATAACTATACTATTAGTTATGTATGAACCTTTGAAGTCACCCACAAAGAGGATTGAGATACCAATACATAATATATATATATATTGTATATATTATTCAAGCAATAAAATAAATAATGATTAATTTTTATCTAATAGCTAATTAGATAATTAGATAAGTATTAAAGAAACTAGACAATGATCATTGTTTTATTAAATAATACTTCTTAATAACTCATGGTTGAAAAAAGTTGTTTTTGAGTTCACTGACTTTGACCAAAAATAATATTAATATATATATATATATATATATATATATATATATATATATATATATATTCTTTGCTTTTCTTCGTTTAGAAGATACACACACATAAAGGAACAACAATAAATTAATTTAGTTCTTGTTCTTGGGGTTTAAGTACGAACGGAAAAAGAGGATCAACAAAAACTTTTTTTTCTTTCCGATCAAAGAGTTTGCGCATAAGGGTCGTGTATTTTTAGTTTTATTAAATAAATCATACTGTTGATTATTTGTATTGATTTGTATTTCTTGTTTGATTGAAACTAGCATTGTGGATCAACCTTATCCACCTCACTCGGGTTTAACTTTATCTTTATTTATCGTTTTTATTTATCGTTTTGGTTAATCAGTAGATTCAATTGAATCCGAATTGAAAATCTTTTAAACAATTATATGTCGAATTATTTCAAGTTATATATTATGATTCATTTTAAAAGACCATCGATTTTCAACACTAACACCGGCATGATAAGCTTAATTTAGTAAGCTTAGCTTTAAGTTTGGTGCTAAATTTATCCAGAAACAAGGTCTCACAGAGTGTAGAAGTGGAATCGATGACGAAGATGTGTGATGTAAATCTCTATAGAATCAAAACCAATGGAATATGGATGCATGTAGTAGAGAAAAAAAGCCAAGGACCATTTGTTCTGCTTCTCCATGGTTTCCCAGAAACATGGTTTTCATGGCGCCATCAGATCACTCACTTGGCTAACCATGGTTACCATGTTGTCGCACCCGACCTCCGTGGCTATGGCGAATCGGGATCCCCACTATCTCCCTCTTCCTACACTATGTTCAACATAGTTGGCGATCTCCTAGGCCTTCTTGATCACTTCAATTAGCAACACGTAATCTCTAATCCTAAACTTGTTATTTTGTGTGTGTGTGTGTGCGTGCGTGCTCGCACGTGTGTGTTTTTTTTCTATGTTGGTTGACTTTGCTAAGTTTGAATGAATAGGTGTTTGTGGTGGGACATGATTGGGGTGCATCAGCTGCTTGGCATCTTAGCCTTTTTAGGCCAGATAGAGTCATAGGATTGGTTGCTATATCTGTTCCCTTCTTTCCTAGAGACTCAAACATCAAGCCTACTGAATTCTGCAAATCGTTTGGTGATGGTTTTTATATCTCCCAGTACCAGGTTCTTTCCCTCACTGGTTAGATATTGATTTTTTGATACAATTGTGGACTTACACTAGTAGCACAGGAAGCAGGAAAAGCAGAGAGAGCTTTTGCGAAATATGATTACCTGACAGTAATGAAGAAGTTCTTGTCGATCAATAAGACCGATTTACTAATAACACCTCCTGGCATGGAGTTTATCGATTACCTGGAAACGCCTTCAACGTTACCACCATGGATTACTGAAGAGGAACTCCAAGTGTATGCAGACACGTTTCAGGAGTCCGGGTTCACTGGGGGGCTAAACTACTACCGTGCTATGGACCTGTAAGTAGAAAATATACACATTCAACAAGCCCAGTAACTAATTTTATGTGTTGTGTATAAAGTGTGGATGTGTATGAGCAATCTGCTTCTACTTTTAAGTGACCATATTAACTGAATTGCAGGTCCTGGGAGCTGGAAGCACCATGGCAAGGGTCAAAGATATCAGTTCCATCAAAGCTAATTGTTGGAGACAAAGATAATGGATTCGAAAGTTTTACAAAGGGTTACATTGAGGGAGATGTTCAGAAAGCATTAGTTCCTGATATGGAAGTTGTCATACTTGACAGCAACCATTACATCCAACAAGAGAAACCGCAAGAAGTTTCTGATCAGATCTTATATTTCCTAAAAAAAAAACTAGCCAATATAATTAGGGTTTATGAATCTGTTGTTTTATGTACTAATTGATCCTTAAATTGAGAAGAAAATAATGAGAATCCAGTTTACAGATTTCAGCCTCCAAAGTTGATATTTGACTATTTCAATATCAACCACCAAAGTTTCTTAGAAAAAGAACTAGACTCGGCATTGAATTTTGTATGGGTATTTTTGACAAAAATGAAAAGGAAAAATGTTGCTCCGTATTTGTTTTTGGACAAAAAGGATATATGCATCTATCTTCTAATCTATCTAATCTAATCTAATATATAATTAAAACATGATAGGATGGAGTAATCTCCACCTTTCATTGACCTTTTTCCTTCACGATCATACGGTTTAAATTTATTCTTATCTTCAATTATAATATTTAAAAAGTATATCCATGAGTTTCGTATGATGACATTTTTATCCTTATTTTTTTATTAATACGTGTTCAAACTTAAAATTAATGAAACATATAATAAAGAAGATTAGGGACCTTGATTAGGTTACTTCATTGACGATCAACGATTTAAATTAGTCCATCATATTACACGTTACCCCTCTAATTATTTGTAAACCATATAATGTAAAATTGCATCCAATATTTTAAAATATAATTGTCGGATATATATTAGATTAAGATTATTAAATAAATTAAATCAATAAAATGAGATACAATTGATTTAAAACGTAAAATTAAAAGTTATATGTACAACAATTTCAATTTAGTCGCCACTGTTATCGCGGGTGTCACCTTTAATGAATATTATATCAAATTAAATTAATTACCTACAATATTCAATCTTTTTGCTATATAATACAAAAAAAATAAATAAAAATTTTTCAATTGTATTTTTATATTAACATTATACATATATACAATATGACACTTTAAATTAAGACACAAATTGAAATATTTATTTGATCTGAAAAAACTTAAATTTAATCGTCTGCGTTGTCGCGAGTAGTTTAATATATATGAAAATGTTGAATTATCATCATAAACAAAAAAATTAGTTGCATACATTATATTATATAAGTTTTATAAATCAAGATAGTATTCGAATTATAACATTTAAATATTATGTAACATTTATGTTTGTTTATAGTGTTTACGAGTAAATAAAATTATAAGACATATGATATATAACGAGACTAATAAGAGACTAACGCAAACAAGGTATTGCCTTTTACTCTTTTTACTTTCACCTTACAAAATTAAAAAAAAAATATTCATATCTACATAGATACGTCATATGTGAAAGGATGGAACGATATAGAACCTATGTTTTATAATTGTTATTTATAGTTTTTTATAACATTAGTCTAATTTTTTCTTTATATATATATATATATATATATATATATATATATATATATATATAATATAATCCTTTGTACATTATGCTTACTTAAAATTTAATTGTTACATTTACAAAGTCAAATGTAGTAACCCGCATTGTCGCGGTTGCTTCACTTGCTACATACAAAACTACAATAGACAGAGAAGCAATAAACAATTAAGTTAATCTTGAATAAACAAGAATAAAAGATTCCTTTTACCTAATATCGTGATAAGCTTAATTCAGCAAGCTTACTTTTGACTTCCTGGATCAGTTTTCTAAGCATAAATTTGTCTAGAAACAAAGGTCTCACCGAGTATAGAAATGGAATCGATGATGAAGATGGATGATGTAAATCACCATAGGATAGAAACCAATGGAATATGGATGCATGTAGCAGAGAAAAAAGGTCAAGGACCATTTGTCCTGCTTCTCCATGGCTTTCCAGAGACGTGGTTTTCATGGCGCCATCAGATCACTCACTTGGCTAGCCATGGTTACCACGTAGTCGCACCTGACCTTCGTGGCTATGGCGAATCGGACTCCCCCCCCTCTCCCTCTTCCTACACCATGTTCCACATAGTTGGCGATCTTATCGGCCTTCTTGATCACTTCAACCAGCAACAGGTAATCTCTAATCCTACATATGTATGTGTTTGTGTTTTTGAATGTTGGTTAACTTTTGGTAAGTATGCATATATAGGTGGTTGTCGTGGGACATGATTGGGGTGCAATAGCTGCTTGGCATCTTAGCCTTTTCAGGCCAGATAGAGTCAAAGGAATGGTTGCTATCTCTGTTCCATTCTTATCTAGAGATCCGAAGATCAAGCCTACCGAATTCTTCAAATTATTTGGAGATGGTTTTTATATCTCCCAGTTCCAGGTTCTCTCTCTTTCACTGACTTGAGTGTGTGTGTTGTTTGATATTAAAAAATTTTATACACGTTTGGACTTGCGTAAGGTATACAGGAAGCAGGAAAAGCAGAGAGAGGATTTGCAAAATATGATTACCTGACGGTAATGAAGAAGTTCTTGTCGATCAATAAGACCGATTTACTGATACCACCTCCTGGCATGGAGTTTATTGATTACCTGGAAACGCCTTCCACATTACCACCATGGATTACTGAGGAGGAACTTCAAGTATACGCAGACAAATTTCAGAAGTCTGGATTCACCGGGGGGTTAAACTACTACCGTGCTATGGACCTGTAAGTAGAAAACTCACACATACAACATGCCCAGAAAGTAATTCCAAGTATCTAGTGGGTATAAAAAATGAATGTGTATAGCCAATCTGCTTCCTACTATTTCTAACCACCGCACATTAACTGAATTGCAGGTCATGGGAGCTGGAAGCACCATGGCAAGGGTCAAAGATAATAGTTCCATCAAAGCTGATTGTTGGAGACAAAGATATTGGATTTGAAATTTTTACAAAGGGTTACATTGAGGGGGATGCTCAGAAAGCATTAGTTCCTGATAATGAAGTTGTCATACTTGACGGCCACCATTTCATCCATCAAGAGAAGCCTCAAGAAGTCTCTGAACAGATCTTATCTTTCCTAAAAAAACTAGCCATACAATGAGGCTTTAAGAATCTGTTGTTATATCTACTATCGTGATATTATACATTTGATTCCGAAGTTAATTTCCAGTTTCAGTTTTACAAATCTTACACTACACGTTGAAGCATAATGAGAAGAATAGAGGGTAAGACCACATGTCACTCCTTAAACCTTGCTAATTGCAGCATGTCGAGAATAGTCTCGTATACAACGAAAGTCAGTGAAGCAGAAGGAAGGTTTTTCACAAGATTTGCTGTGATGCCTTTGTAAAAACCATTTACACCTTCTAACCTGCAAGCCAATTAGGTTTGAAACATAATTAAAGAGTATAACATATGCATGATGTTATGTCAATATTCAAAAAATTCAAACTACTGAGCCAATAAACCTACTTTTACTCAGTTCACCAAGATATAAATGAGCACTTCAAAATGGATTGATACTCAACACACTCACCTAGCAGTTTTCTTCATGACATGCCAACTATCCATATATCTTGGAACTCCATCTATACCTGGTCGTTGCTACAAGGTGGATAGTTACATTATAAAACTTTAGAAACTTTGCTGGATCCCAAAATATAATTCTACAAGTGTCTTAAAAGTTAAATATGAGTTTAACAAGAGAACCATTCAAAAGCATATAAAATAAAGATATAGAGATGTAGAGGCTCAATTACCTGCAAGCGAGCACGAATGACCTGAAAACAACACATAAAACGAGAAACAATCACAAACGGATGTGTAGTCAATATATAGAGTAACTTATGTGATGACTATGGTTACCTGGAATGGATATGTCACAAGGATGGCTGCCAGTTTAGAAGAAGCTCCTAAAGTTGCGTAATCAATTGTTGTCTGCAAGAAAAATCCCACCAAAAACTATAAATCATGACCCACCAATGGGATTTCATCACCTTTCTCAATTTAATTCTTAAATAATTTTTGTTTTCATTTATCACAAGTAGTTAAACGAAACAGAAATTAGACATTAAGAATGAACAAATATTCAAAAGCACATGCAAATATTCAAGGGTCATTAATGATCCTCAAGTTTAAAACGATTTGTCAGATGAATTTACCAATATCTCAGCACTACTAGAAATCCACACGCTTCGTTCAGACCTAAAGTTGACTAGCACTTTACGAAGCTCCTCATATGCAGTAAACTGAATAGCCCCGTGAGTGACTTGCTGCATGAGCATTCATTACAGTGAGATGTTCTTGAATGGAAAAAAGCAATCATCCATCAAATAAGATAGTCTCTTGAAAGTTGAACCAGCCATAAAATATAAGCTCACATATTTATCAACCAACATAATATTTTTTTAAGTGACAATATACATAACAAAAACCTGTACAGAAAATAGCAATCCCAAATCTGACCAGAAAAAGACCAGATGCAAGCCCTTTGTATAATGCCTTCCATCCTTCATCTTTCACTACAGTTTTTAGAGCATCTGTAATCATATTACAGTATTAGTATTAATCATCTTTCTCAAAAATAAATTTCTCAAGTTTAACTACTTCTAAACTTCAAAATTATTATCAATTATTTTACATTATGAGACCCGTTTTACTTGTGGTGCTTCTTGTGCAACTGATGCAATTGCCATTTTTTATCATAATTGCATTTGTATAAATACTGGAGGTAGTATATTTGATTTTAGAAGTTGTATGTGGCTTCCATAAGGATGGAGGAAATGTAACAATACAAGTTTAACTTCCAGAGTCCAGACCTAATTCAAGCATAACAGAGAAATGTGCAATCATTGAGGGGTTTGGTAAAGAAGAAGAGTTTAACGTTGAAGAAGTTCAATAAAAAAGACATTTGTCTGACAGCATGTTCTAGATCACTACTTTGCCCCTATAATCATTTATCCTTGATATAATGCAACTGATGTTCTATTTGCAAGGAAAAAAAGGATAGGAAAAACAGTTTGATCAACTTTTTTCTGTAGAACACAATGCAACTGTAATCCTAGCTAGGCTTATATGACCATTGCAGCATTGCCCCAATCTCCATTGAAGATGTCACTAATTTGACGACTATATCACCAGAGCAGATTGTATGCATAACAAACAAGGTTTAGATTTATTGTACAAATATACAATTCAAAAGTCATTTATGATATTTTTTATCTCGATTGTTGATACATTCACTTATATTCAAAATAAGATATCTATATTTTAATTTTACACATTTAGTTTATTGTTGTGACACCACATTAAGATAAATGCGTGATTGGTGGATTCACTTGGGAGGGAAAAAGAGAAGGATAATTTATCAAACAACCCAGAGATTCTAATTCGATATAAGATTCAGAGCATACCGTGGAATCCAGAATATGGGCGAGATTGATGCTCAGGAGTCTGAAGTTGTAATCTTGTTTTCACAAGCCAAATAGGATTGGTAAAAAGACACACCTAGAGAAAGTGAAAAAGAAGTTTCATAATCAAGAATTATTGAATAATAAGCAACAGATGTAAGATTTGACCAAACAGGACACGAAAAAGGGCAAGACATGCTCACCAAACCTCCTGCTTCTGCAGCTGAAGCAAGATGAAGACCAGGGGTCAGCTCGTCTCTATTTTTTGAATAGCGTTGTTTAGCTTTGCTATATCTATAAAAAGAAGGGTTACAATATTTTGGACTAGAATTGAATATATAATCAAGTCCACTAGATTTGGCAGGTATATGATGCCATTCTACAAGTGATAGATTCAGCTTTCGATTCAACAAGAGAAAAGAGTGAGCAAAAATCAATTCCTAAACTACATATGAACCTTCAGTTTTGTCACTTAACAGTTAACACTTCACTTTGTGTTCACTGTCCCTAAATGAGAATGAGTTAAATTGTTCAAGTCATCCTACAGTTGGTAATTATTAAAGAAATGCGACCAAACGAACACGCAATAAGCACATCTATGCTTTTATTTCAAAGGATAACTTGGTGAGAGAACAAGTATTGCGAAGTTGTAACAATTGTATTTCAACCTGAATCCAGATGAATATGCACCTATGCGGCGGCTAGGCTATATAACAGGCGTGTATGTGTCCAATCGCAGAGCATTTACTAATAACGGAAATGAAAATTGCACAAAGTATTTCGTTGAGTAGCACAACCGAGTATCTAGAATACAGTTAAAAGCATGTTTAATTAGGGAGTTTAATAAAGTAATTAGCCATAATAGTATCTGTAAATTAACTTACAAGTAGAAGTATAAACCCCAAGAGATAGTCGAGCCCAGCACTGCAGGATAAAAGCCAGCATAGAGCCCTCTGAGACCCTATAATAATAAATAACAAAGAGTAACCATTAATTAACTTCATGTCAAATTACAGATTTATATCAAATCAATCAAATAGCATATAAAATATGATCAATTATTAATTGGCATTAGTTGAAACTAATATATTAAAAATGCATCACCTCTGATCGAGCAATTGTAAAGAGGGCATGAGAGGTGTTCTTATAGCTCGGAAGATGAGGATTTCTACCATCATTGACTGTTTAAAAAATAGAAATTAAAGAGTTTTTAGAGGAAGTGTCTGTTAGGGCATTTGGTTCGATTATAACTCATTTAACATATTGATTGAAGTTGTTAACGAACCTTGAAATCTGGTACGAACGACGTCGAGAGGATGGGAGAATGTGACGGTAGCAAGTCCGGCAGCGGATCCGGCGGCGGCGTTCTCCCATTGCCAGTCCACCACCGCCTCAGACGCCCTCATTTTTATCCGACGACGGTTAATTGATTCAGTAGTGATTCCAGTAACTTTTACATACTTTCTTGGAGACAATATAACAGAAAAGAGAAGTTTGGTTGACAAGTCAATGCGTAGCCGTATTCGTACGCAAACATTTTTTTTTACTCCATTTATTTTAATTTTCTTCCGAACTCCATTATACACACGGTTTTAATAATAAGTATGTTCACGGTTCGGATAAAACTGAATTATTCAATTGGATAATTTGGATCAGACTATATGGTTTGGATAATTGGATATTTGGATTGGCTCGGATCAGAATCAAAGTTATTATTTCGGATTACCGATTGGTTTTGGTTGGTAAACTACGATCCGGATTATCCAAAAAAACCAAATAAGAAATAAATATTAATTTTTAAAACATTATATATATATATACACACACACACATGCAGATGCATAATAGTTTACTAAATTATTAATATTCTATAAATATCTAAATATAATACTGGCATATAATCGTTGATGCTAAAGATCATATTAATTTTTATAAATGTGATAGATAATTTCACAAACACTATAATATATAGTGAAGATGATATTGATTTGAACTTGTACAAATCAAACTTAGTATCATCTATTTTGTATATTTTTATTATAATATCTAATATATTTTTAACAAATATATTTGTGTATGTGTTTGGATATTCAAAAACCAAGTTGATCCATCCAAATAATAATTCAGATGAATTGGCTCGGTTTTTAAATTTGTTTGGAGGGATCGAATTCATATTTTTAAAACTATAATCCATTTGGATTCATGTATATGGATCGGTTTTAAACCGATCCATCCATTTGAACACCCCTAATAATATGCACCGACTATATAATATTTATTTACTAATTAAATATCATCTCTGCCTACTAAAATATCTTTTAATTAGTTAAAATATAAAGTGAATACTTATTTTAAAACCACCAAAAATAGAAAACATATTAATGAGTATTTGGTGGTCTTTATAAAGCTTGATACAGTTGATAATTGATGAAGACAGATTTTTTAGGAGCCTTTAAATCTATTTTATAATCAAAATATTTTAACTTAAAAGAAAAGGAAGAATGATAGAGGAATTTGTAATAAGGAAAAATTCTAGTAATAACATTTATAAAAATTAAAATAAAATCGCCATGGACGTTTTCATATTAATATTAATTAATGTATATATAAAAGTTAACAAAATCAGTAGCTTTATATTTAAACATTTCAAATATACGTAATAAAAATGTATGCACAAGCTATATATAAAATGGAAAATACTAACAATAGCCCTTAGGGTTAATGATAACAACTAACTTTCTACAAATTTACTATATATAAAAAAAATAAAGACAATAATTTTGATGCCAACGTAATGCACCTTTCATCACCTATTTTTCATCACCTATTTTTCCTTCACCTTATTCTCACTTTTTTATTTTCCACTTTTAATTAATGTCAATATAAAAATATAAATGCTATGAAAACTGAGTGATATGCAGTTAGTTTCTAGTCTAAAATAAATATCAATAGCAATAATAATAGATCTAGTAACACCATAAATAATTCAAAAATATTTACCAATCATAATAAAATAAGCAAATCAAATGCAAAAAAATCCTTATGAAAACTAAATAATCAAATCAAATGCAAAAAAATCCTTATGAAAACTAAACAAGCAAATAAATTCAGAAAGTCGTTATGAAAACTAAATAAGCAAACAAATGCAATAAAATTCGAAAGAGTTTCCAAATCAACATTTTCAATAATCATCTAGCACTTCCGAGTCAAGACGAGATTTAAGCCTTCATTGTATGCCAATCGTTTCTTCTTCTGTAGTGGCATATTCGAAGTGACATCAACATTTTCCTTGTTGGGACACTTCGGCTTTGTATGTCCGCGTATTTTGCAAATAGAACAACTATTTTGCCCCTTACTAGCCAATTCCTTTCCGCTCCTTGAACGCACTTTTTTGGACGACCTTTTGTTACTGATTTTGGGGGACACAAAATTTCATTTCCCGTGTCCGATATGTTGTCTCGAACAATAGGTTCTGCAAGGCCCACCAATATTTCCTCGGTCGATACTTCTTGAATCACACGATCACTTTGAATAGAATTGGAGCACCAACGTAAAGGTAAGTAAACTGGTGGCATCTTAAAACAGTCTATTTGAACGAGTACCCGAAATATATGGCGACATAGTATCCCCCAAAACTCAAAATTTTTGCAGCTACACATGGCAATACATCCATCCCAAAACACTTTGTGTTTTTTATGATTCCCTTCACCAAAATAACTTACAATAAACTCACCACCATTAATAGCAACAAGTGAATATTGACTTGATCTTTGAAACTCTTCTTGGAACTTTTTGAATGCAAATGGTGTAAGAATACCAGAAGCTTGTTCCTCCAGTGGCGATTTTGTCTTTAAAGAAGTAGGTTTAAGTGTAGCTAACATGTTACTGTGTGTTTCTTCTTTCTCACCTTCTTCAATAGCAAGCTCCAACTAAAAAGACGAAATACACATGAAAAGAAGTAAATCTACATTCAAAATATAGTATGCATATATTAATGATAATGACATGTTTAACTAAAACCTGTTTAACAAAGTCTTTGAGACTTGTATTAGAGGAAACAAATCTCTTAATGACGCCATTTATACTCTCCGATCTACTAGTAAACGTCATCCCTCCAAAAAAATAATCACGAAGATAAGCGGGTGCCCAAGACTTTCGAATTTTGTACAAACCTTGTACATGATTATTGTTTTGCAAATTATACTTTGCAACTGTTAGCGGCCAATGATGCTCAAAGTCTTCGATAGAAGTCATTCTATAAATTTATAAAAATCACCGCACCAGCTTTGGTACGCGGTACGAAGGAGAGCTGTAAACCAAGAACTGAACTTGTTAGTGATATGCCATATACATAAGCTATGTTTTGTATTTGGCATTTCAATTGCAATTGCTTCAGACATGCACTGGTCTTGATCTGTTATTATTGTTTTCGGTGGCCTTCTCATTATGGTTACAAAAACCTGCATATCAAATGTAGGGAATGAAATTACTTTCTCATACCATGATTAAAATATATAGTATTTGAAATCTATACCTTCATCAACCACTTAAACGTATCTCTGGTTTCATCATGAAGTAGGGCACTTCCGTATAAAACCGTCTTACCATGATTGTTGATGCCCACAAACAGTGCACAAGGCATGCGGTATGCATTAACCTTATATGTGGTATCAAAAACAACCACATCACCATATTTCTCATACCATTCAACACTTTGTGGATGACACCAAAATAAGTTTTCCAACCTCCTTTGTTCATCGACAGTGTATACATATTGAAACTTGATATTCTTTTGTTTTAAAGATTCCATGTGTTCTATAAGGTTTTTAGCATCACTGGTTCCAAGCATCCTCCTCAATTTAGTAAATAGATTGCGAACGTCTTTGTCAATGAATGAAAGATCTCCATGCTTCACTTGTTTTTTCAGCTCCATTACTCGAATTATTTGTTGAACATTAAGTCCAGCCTCTTTGTACAGTAAAATTTGTTGCTCATCCTCGGGAGTGATGGTGCGATTAACAGGAAGAAAACACATTTCCTCATGTGATAATAATTCATGATTGTGACCCTTCATGAACTTTGTTACATGCCATTCTTCAGGAAATATATCAAAAGCTCCTTTCTAAAGTAACACGCATATGAGCATTGCATCCGCATCTTATTGACTCTCTGTTTCTATGATTTTGGGAAATGACGGTTGGTTTTGACAGCTTGTTCCCTTCACGATGACAATAAATATCACGTCTAACTGTCTTGTTATTTTTTCTGTCCGAACGGTCTTTGCGAACTGTAAAACCATGTTGTAATGCATAGTTTCTATAGAAAAGATACGCCTCATCGAAATTGCTAAATGTTTGACCAATGAAAGGTTCACTGTCTAGTGGTTGACTTATTAAATTTTCATCATCATCTGGGGGTTTGTTCAAATCTAACATTTTCAATGATCTTGCAAATATTAGTATGACATATAGAATAGTTAACTCTCTTTAAACAATAAAAGATTAAGAACTTAGATAAGACATAACTAATAATCCGACAAAAAGAAGCAATAGTTAATGAGATGCAAAATTGTAACGAAAGACAAACTACGTGTATGATATCGTTATTACCTAAAATTTGTAACAAAAGTGAACAATTGGGTGAGGCCACTTTATAAAATTATTGAACAACCCAATCGTTCAACACAAACTTATTTTGGCTAGACTAACAGAATGAATGCTTAAATTTTTAACCAACTGTAAAAATGATTATTTCTCACATATATTACCATTACCACACTCATTCAACGGGGAAAAAAAATTCTAAAATATTCACCTTATTCCTAAAATCTAACCATTGTATGTACAACGTAGTTGACAATGAATGAAAAATCAAATCAAAACATCCATGTGGGTAGTTCTAATTATTAATCTCATTAAAGAAAAAAAATACATTACAATAATAAATCGTTAAAAAATACTTACCTGGAGCAGAGGAGATTGATGAAAGATTGTGAAATGAAAAAAACTAAGTAAAAGAAGAGATAAATTATAAAAGTGGAAAATAAAAAAGTGAGAATAAGGTGTAGGAAAAATAGGTGATGAAAGGTGCAGTACGTTGGCATCAAAATTATTGTCTTTATTTTATTTTTTTATTTATAGCAAATTTGTAGAATGTTAGTTGTTATCATTAGCCTTAAGGGCTATTGTTAGCATTTTTCATATAAAATTCAGAGTGCATTTAATTCGCAGAATGTTTTTTAAGGTACTGGAATTTATTAAAGGAAAATGAATTTCAATTCCTTTAGTCAAAGGAATTTGATGGATTTTAATTTCAATTTCAATTCCATCGAATTTATATTAATTCTGTGAATCAAACGCAGTATTAGATTCACAGTTTTAGATAAGGAGGGCAAACTTGTGCATCTATATTTTCTTTACCTTTTTATGTATTCTAAAAAATGTGCATACATTTTTATTTATGTATTTTGAGATGTATGAGTATTGATCTAGTTATTATGTCAAATATATGTGTGAACTTGATGTGTTTTTAAAGTATTCTTATTTGATATTTCTCAATATCTAAAAAAAGATAAACATCCTAAAAATCGATTTATATGGTTTTGATCTATACTTAGCTGATAGAGTCGCATTAGTTTGTTAACATGGCACCAATTGATCACTAAGCTAAAACATATAAACACATGTATGCACCATCTCATATTTCAAAGGATTCCAGAAGTTCCATGGCAGGATACAACTTTCACAACATAAATAAAAACTTAATTAACAATACATAATATATATATTTTTTATTTTACAAAATGAGATAGAAACAAATCGAAAAGCTCCATATAACATCAAAACACAGGTACTTTTAATTTAAAAACTTTATCATGATACCCCTTTTTTAACTGTTGACTTTCCTGCATATCTTTCTGATTTGACCATGTTTACCAGTCAAAGGTGTAATATTTCCCATTTTAACCATTGATTTTGCAAACTGCTGGAAGAAAAGCTCTTGGTTTGCAGCATATTGCTTCACATATTGCATTGTTTGTTGGTTTTGAGTAAACAGTATTTCATCAGAGCTTAAAAGCCCCTTATAAGCTATTAAGTTCTTGTAGTAACTGTTATCGAATTTTGTTGGTGATACGGGGTCCAAGAAAAACAGGTTCTGATCACCACCAGATCTCGGGCAGTTCTGGCGGAGCTTTGCAGCGTATGATTGGTCTAGAGTATAATCAGCCTGCCCGTTGCCCGTGTTCTTGTATAGCCTTTGTCTGAAACTGGTGCACCTAGCATTTCCAATAGTGTGACTTCCTGCAAAATTTATGCACCAAAAGTTCATAAAGGTTCTGTTTTTGAGATCAAGTTTTTAATTTACTTATAAGAGAGTTTTCGATAATTTTTTTAATATTAAGCAAGTTTTCGGATTTGGTGAATATTAACTCTAGTTTTTAAGATATAATTTGTTCAATTATTTGGGAATTGTCAAGATATTAATGAAAAATAGAAAGATGAAATGAAAATCAGTTCACGAATATTTTACGACGGATCAAGATATTGTTTAGGTTGATCGGCCAATACTTTTGCTTAATTGCTTGTTAAAATATATACTTAATGTATTAAGTAGGATTTTACAAAATATATCATTTAACTAATAATGGTTACTTTTTGAAAAATCATTGCAGGACTAGAAGGTTGTCAACAGTTAAGTATATGCTTTTGGACAACTTTTGAACCATTTAACCCACTATTAGCTAATCAATTCTAAATTCAGTCACTTTATATATTAACAATAGGATATTAGGATTGCTGTTTTATTAGCCATTTCGATGTCTAATATGGCTTAAATCTTACCGGAAAGTGCTACGAAATCAACAATGTCAAGACCCTTGAGCTTAAATTTGGTAAGAATAGTCTGAAAAGTGTTGTTTGGAGCTGGAATGTTTTGGTTAGAACCACTCAAACTTGCACCTAATGAGTCCCTTCTGCCCAATGGGACCTCCCAACTAGGTCCACCAGCCTGCACAAGTTCGAAACATGTTAAATAAATCATTGACAAAAAACCATATTTTTATGTAATAATGATTGTTATAGATATCGCACCAAAACGGTTGAGTCTCTAGCTGCCAGAGCCAAGGCATCTGCACATGAGACGGTTTGAGGGCACGCCTTTTCCAATTCAGCTTTGATTTGGTCAATGACTTCAAATCCACGAGCTGAGTTGCGGTTTGGGACCGACCCCTTTTCACTAAT
This sequence comes from Gnaphalium uliginosum, assembly GCA_963930675.1. Taxonomy (NCBI): domain Eukaryota; kingdom Viridiplantae; phylum Streptophyta; class Magnoliopsida; order Asterales; family Asteraceae; genus Gnaphalium; species Gnaphalium uliginosum. The sequence goes on along the minus strand of OZ005685.1, from coordinate 13,843,858 downwards.
TATGCTTCCACTGTTGTCGAGAAGTATTGAAGCATCACACCCCTAATTAAATGATCATTTAATTTGGTTACAAACAGAGTTAGTTTCTTATAAATGTAACAACTAATAACGCTTAGTGAAAACTTTTTAACTGTATTTCATAGACACTAAATGTTGTAAAAGATTGCCAACTTTAACATGGTAAATTAGTTAAGTGACACCATAAGATTTCTGTGCTAAATAATGGCCTAAATACTTCCGCCAAGTTCACGAAATGTTGACATTTAGTTAACTTTTTTGACAAGTGAATTCTTATGTGTTGATGCAAAAAATTGTGACCAACTTTGGAGATATTTATAGAGAGTACGTGATATCTATAAGTGTTTTCTAGTAGTGAGTATAAGGAGTTGATGAACGAACCGAACCTTAACGAAACAATCATGGAAATGGAGTCTGAGCAAAGAAGCAGCCATACGAGCCTCTTTTGCAACAGCTTTAGCAACAACAGACTGAACGATGTTTTTAGCCTGTGGACAGGTCTTGTCATAGAACTGAGGGTAGAGGTAAGACCCATTGGCTAAAGCCAGGATTGAGATCATGAGGACCATGATCATGGTGATTGATCGAGCCATTGTGTCGTGATGGGCTAGCTTAATTTCAAAGAACGTACACAAGTACTACCAAGGTTAATGAAAGAATTGAGTTTGTGATTTGTGATGGAAGTGGAAAACCGGATGGAAGTATTTATAGAAATGGTTTGTGGGGTATAGGTGGTTGTTACACAAAAGGTGGTAGCTAGTGATTTTTATTTATTTATTTTATTTTAAATGATATTTTGTGTAAGATTCATCATGAAAATAAAGGTGACGAAGAGAAAAGGTTGTGCAAGTATGGTCAAAGTACGTCAAAATGTTTAAAAGAAATACTTTAGTTACAAAGAATTTACACAAAACTTGTTACAAAATTACTTGGCACCATTAAGATAAAGAAAGAGAAAGAGAGAGAGAGCAATTTACAAATCATTTTTGTAAACTCTTTTCATTTCATCAAAGGTAATCAATTGTTTAGTTTAAACTCTCTCTCAAGTACTGCCTTTTGTTTTATTTGATTGATTTGGATAGAACTAGTTAACTTGGTGCATGCTTACATTCATTCATATTCATATTCATAATATAAATATAATTAGAGATCAAATATCAAGAGAACTACATTATACCGGTAAAGGACTAAAGGTGTAATTAATCGGTGCAATCATCGTGTGATGATGTATACGAGCATAGTACGTTGTTAGAATCTTACGAGTCGAGTTAAAAATTCAAAATACGAGACGACTCGGACTCGATTTTTAAATGACTTTGACTCAACTAGTCGTTTATTGACTCTTCCGAGTCTTGTGCGACTCTTACGAGTTAGAATATACATATACATATAAATATATATATTTATCCTACAATAGTGTGACTTCTACGAGTCGAGTCAGCAGTCGCGAATTAAAAATCGAGATTCTGAGTCACGAGTTAAGTTACAAGTTAAAAGGACATGAGTCGGTCAACCAAGGCTTCAAATTGAATTTTTAAGAGAACAGATGGAAGTGGGAGTAGAGCTACCTACTACGTTGACAAAATGGTCATGTGTAAGTATTTCAGTTTGTTTATGTACTACCATTAAATAAGGGTTGTTTTATATGAAAACATTGATTGATTGTTTCATATGTTGTCGTATATTTATGTAATGAATTTTTAACTATTTTATATTAGTATTTTTATTTTTATTTTTTATTTTTGACTTTAAAATCAGTAAAAATATTTAAAAATGTCAAAATTTCAACAATAATACTCAACTCCGTCTAAGCGGAGTACGGAGGGAAAATCTCATTGACTAGCCATTATTATTTCTTTTAACATACTTGTAACGTATAAATGGAATATTATTGGATAGATATGCAACACAAATATAAATTAGGTCAACTACATCCACAGTTCAGTCAACTGCTCCTTTTTCTGTTATTTTTATGTCTATTTGACCTTCCCGGTTGCATACATGGCACCTTTTTTAAGTCGTAGCATTCTCTTGGAATGTTGCATTAATCGATTCCATACATACGGTGTATGTTATAATTAAACTGTAAGAGGAGTTGTTGACCAATACCGTTATACAAGTACAACAAAAAATGAATTTTTAATATCAACTTTCGTTTTAAGTTCACTTTTACTCAATGCATGGTTCCAAACATGTTTTACCACAATAGGTACTGCTTGACCATGTTTATTAGTTAACGTTTTACCACAATTGGCGCACTACTTGACCATGTTTATAAGCTTACGTTATGATGCCGCGTGTGGCGTGCATATATATAGTGTTTTGAGATATGAATGTTAAAGTTGCTTTTACACGTACAATACTCTTGTGCGTGCTACTTCAGATCTTGATGACAAAGAGAGGTGAAATGACAAACAGTATATAATGCGAGTATACAAAGAAGCAATGTGTTAGAAGAAATTTAATATATGTAAATAAAAGGTACGTAATTACGGAGAAAATTTACATCATATATAGCTTTAATTTAGCTAAAAATCGAGTACCTCAATATAGAATGCGAGTATTAATCCTCGTATATGCTTACACACGAGGTCTTTCGATCAGGGACATAAATCATCATGTTCTCGATCCCATGCCTCATTTCCAAATATATGATTTGCCATTTCACGTAGTAGACAGTGACACTAGCTAGGTGTAAGTTCTATATAAAATGAAGCAATGAGTCTCTTTGTGATGGCCTACATACTTTGTAATTTTCCTTCTCTCGGAGATGACGGTTGAACGTAATTCAATTGTTACTGACAAAAAAGTTAAAATATTATTTATTGATTTATTTATTTTGCAAGGCAAAGCTAGCGTTTAATAAAATACAGTCACTAAGTACATGCAATAAATATTACAAAAGAGAGGGACCTCATCGAATTGAAGGATTATATATCCATGACAATGACAATGAGTAGATAACGGTAATTTGTTTGTACATAAAGTTAGTTATATATAACAGAGTACACGGTGAAAAGTGAAAAAATATAAAAATGATAGAATTATAAAGCAAAAATTAGTACATAAATTAAATATAAAAATATTGAGTTTTAATATTAAAAGTTTTGATATAATATACCAAAATTACTTTATATTATAAAGTTAGATGTCTAGATGAATTTATGCATGTAATAACTTATACTTTTTAACAAACTTATTTCTTTTTAATAATAAAATAATTAGCATTGTATACATGCAATGTGACGGTGGTATTTTTAAAAACAAAAAATTGATTTGGTTAATTCTATCTTACGATTTTATAGTTTTTCAAGATATAGATTGATGATTTCCGTGGTGATTCAAATATATGTATATTGGTATGTTGACGAAGTGTGTTAATTCAAATTGAATGTATTTGAAAAGCTTGAAATTTTTTTTTATCTGAAACTACTATAATCTCGCGCTATGTAACAAAATACAAACTTGTAAATAAATGATAATCGTATGCTTTCGTTTTTATTTATGTATTAAGTTGTGAAATATTGAAATTTTAAGGTTAGTAAAATAGAGGGGCTAAATGCTTTATAGTAACTAGCATCGACCTGTGTGATTCGACGGGACATATATTGATAAACTAATAATATCGATGAAAGATGTATAGTGATGGTGATTTATAAAAAATTATGTGAGGATTGATTATAGTGTTTGTATGTGTTTTGTATATAAATTTTTGTTCATTTAAGTGAGATATACAATGTTTTGTTTTACCGATAGTAATTTTAAAAGTTTTAATAGTAAATACTTAGTACGGAAGATATTTGACTTATTTGGTTATTTTCAAAATTACAAATGTTTATTTTTAAACCATATTATGTGTTATTTTAATATTTAAAATCTAGTTTGAATATTATAGGTATAGGTATCGGATAGTTTTGTATTCTTTGTAACAAGCATTTTCAATCTATACGTTGCGACGGTAATTTAAAAAAAAAATAGATTTTAATATGAAATAAAATCTTTAAGAGCTACATTATATAATAAATTGTGAATTATAGCTTACATTAATAAAAACATGTAGAATTTCTTTTAACAATTTAAGAAATGATTAAATAGTAAATTTTTCTTCAACTTAGACTTCATATATTAATACGTTTGTTTTTCATTGTCAAGTAATATTTTTTCTCTACGTAAAGTTTATAACATAAACAAAAAGGGATATAATATTTAATGTTAGATTTGATTTCATATTATCAAATATCACACTTAATAACAATACATATTTAATTTATAAAAAATCGATAAAATAATAACGACACTTATAATCTTAAGAAAAACCTACTGATATTGTGTTTATATTTCTCTTTTACACCGAATTAAGTATTTAAAATGCTAAAACACTACATGTATTCATAAGGTGTTTAAAACTTTATATAAAATAAATGTCTATGAATTTTCATGAATATATAATTGTATAACAATAACTAAAATATATCAATCTATAATACCTAACTTTGAATACATACTTAATTGAGATGATATTTTTTAATGTATATAAATTTTATTTATAATTAAATACACTTAAAAAAGAGTTATTAATGACACTATTATACAAATAGTCATTTAACTTTGCTAAATGTAGGAATGGCAATGGGGCGGGTTCGAGGCGGGGAGTGGTAACTCCAACCCCAAACCCGTTAATCAAAAAAATCCCCAAATTCACCTCAAACTCCAACGGGGATCTTATCGGGGCACCCCATTGGGGACATATGTTCCCCCAAACTCTAACGGGGATCGGGGTGCCCTACCGGGGACATCAATTCCTTAAAATCGTTTTCACATTGATAATACTTTAAATCCGAAGTTTTTGCTGATTTTCGTTACAATATTATCTATTAATACATAAAGTAATATTTTCTTTTTCTAAAAACAAACTAACATAATGATCAAGACAATATATCGTAGTTGATTTACATTAATAATACAAATACAATGTTCAAAATTACCAAGTTCATCACAAAATGGTCTTAGAGTATCCCGACTAGATCACAAGACACTAAGTCAAAACAACAAGAGTAACAAAAACAACATAAGTAATAAAAAAAACATGAGTAATTAAAGTTCGGTTCACGATCTACATAATATAAGGCAAAATAAAATGTAATACGAAGTATTAAGGATATATGAAAATATTATTATAACATATTATATTATATATAATACATTTCGGGGCGGGGCGGAACATGGATGATCGTACCCATTTCCCACCCTGTACCCGATAAGAATTCCCATTTTGTACTCCAAAATCCGAAATGTCATCTCCAATCCGACTCGAAAAATGCAAAGTTCGACGATCCTCGTCGAATTCGGGTGCTTTTACATCCCTAGGTAAGTGTGGGTGGTGACAACAAGTAGCTATAATTATGTCATTTTTTATTTTTAAATGTGTAAGATCGGGAAAAAAATTATTTATACCGGGAAAGATAATATGGTCCCCAGTACAGATACTACGTCGTAAAATTTTACCCGAAGTCGACCGCCTTTGACTTAAATTTAACCGGCGTTTGACTAACGCGATAACAATCCGACTTAATTTTACCGGCGTTTGACTAACGCGATATCGAACCGATCGAGTTTTCTACAGTAATACATACGTATATATACAAATTGTCAAATTCACATCAAACATGTATTCGCAGTTTACTGTCTACAATAAAAAAAAAAAAAAATGCCTCTTTTTCATACGACGATTTCGATTTTATCATACCCGTGGCTAAACCCTAATCCCAACACAACTGTTTCTCGAATGGCATTCTCCAAGATTGCAGAAACATGGGGCAAGGTCGTTTCTTTCTTTTATCTCAAAGTTTTTTATAACAAAAACGTCATTGATTTTATGGTTTCTTCTGTAATTTGTTTCTTATACCAATGATTTATTGTTGTTGTGGGGATTGGGGTTTTGCTGTAAGCTTAAAAACTGAAAATTGGGGGTGATTCAAACAAACTGGTATTAGCATTGTATAACTCTTCTCGTCTCCTTCAAATTAGGGAGAACTATGATTGATTACATACTTTGGTGTATAGGATTATTTTTATTAATGACCTCTGCCTGATTCACGGTTCCAACTTTTTTTTTTTCTTTTTTTATTTGTATCCTTTGAATCAGTGGAAAACGCCGATCGCCCTGTATCTTGTTTATTCAGACGTCAGTGATTCACGGATATTAGTTTTAAACTCTTTTTGTTTCCTTTCAAGTTGATGCCAACACAATAATCATAATATTATTTGATTTGATGCTGTTAATGATTTTCAATTACATTTAGGGATCCACGTGACACACTTTGTCGAAATTCTTTTTGTTCCATTTCAAGTTAGTGGAAAACAATAACTAGTAGCACTCGCCAAGTCCTAGTAGCATCATATGCTCCTGCCCGAGGTCCTTGTATATCCTTGTTAATATTCATTTGATTATCTGGTTTCTTGATTTCTTTTGAGTGTGAGCTTGCATGATGAGATAGTGTTTTGTTTGTAAGCGTGTTTCAGTTGTTTGGTCCAGGCAAGACGTTTTAATCAATCGTGGTTTGCTGATTTTTCTATCCTTTTTGTGTGTATTTTTCGTTTTCTGTTTTACATCACCACAATGAGTTCTTAGTTATTTGCTGATAGTCTAAGAAAGCTTGTGCATGATGAGACTATGTTTTGTTTGGTCCTAGCACTGCATTTTAATCAATCATGATTTGCTGGTTTTTTCAATCGTTTTTGTGAGTTTTTCTTTTTTGCCATCATCCTGTGTTTTATCTGTAAGCCGGTGTCAGATTTTCGGTCCCGGCACTGCATTTTAATCAATCTTGGTTTGCTGGTGTTTTGATCCTTTTTTGTTCGTGTTTTCTATTTTAGCATTATGGGTTTCGTCTTTCCATCATCACATCAAGTTCTTAGTTATTTGCTGATAGGTCTAAGAAAACTTGTACATGATGATAATGTGTTTTTTTTTGGTTAGTTTTTCAGCCCAGTACTGTATTTCAATCAATCACGGCTTGCTGGTTTTTCTATCGTTTTTGTGAATGTTTTTTGTTTTGGCTTTATGGGTTTTGTCTTTCCATCATCACAACAAGTTCTTAGTTTTTTGCTGATAGGTCTAAGAAAGCTTGTGATTGATGAGATTGTGTTTTTTTATATATAGGCTTGTTTGGTCCCACCACTGCATTTTAATCAATAATCGTTTGCTGGTTTTTCTATCGATTTTGTGTGTGTTCTGTGTTTTGGCATTATGGGTTTCGTCTTTTCATCATCACAACAAGTTCTTAGTTATTTTCTGATAGGTCTAAGAAAGCTTGTGCATGATGAGATTTTGTTTTGTTTGTAACCGTGTTTCATCCCACCATTTCAACTTAAATTAATCATAGTTTTTTTGAATGTTTTGTTTTGGCATTATGGGTTCCGTCTTTTCATCAACACAAGTCTTTAGTTATCTGCTGGTAGGTCTAAGAAAGCTTGTGCACGATGAGGTTTGCGTTGCTTGTTCCTTTGCTAGTTTGTTTCGACTCTAGGTGTCATAATTTTGTACATATATTAAGATGAATGCTGGAACGCCTTAAAGTATGTGGATGCTTGCTGAACCACGTCTGGTTCGTAAGTTGACATTGAAATGATTCATGATTCAAAAAATATGTGTGTGCTTGCTGAATCACGTGTGTGGCTCTTAAGGTGACTTAACGATCTAGCACAATATTTTATGTTTAGCCTGAGAGATTCCTTACTTTGTGCTGCATAAGTGTTACGTTGAATATACCAAAGGAGGTTGATGACATTTCATGGCGGGTAAGTAAATATTGTTCCTGACTTGTTGATTCTAGCGGTTTCATCCATTCTTTGAATATTTGGTGTTTGCTTTCATGTCTGTGGGTCTTTAGTGAACTTGGGTATGGATCTTTTGGTCTGATGTTGTGGTGGCATACACAGAGTTTGTTGGTTGTGGTTCCATTTTGCAGGATGTCATATTAAAATGATGTGGCTCTGAAAGTTGAAGAAGAGACTTAAACTGCCATAAAATATATCGTTTGCTTGTTTCCTTATGTGATGCTTCGATGCACATGAATGCATTGGATGTGACCTGAAGTTCGGATAGAACTGAAGATGAATGGACTAATGATTATGCCGGTGGATCAGTAGAACAATTTTTTTCTCTTACCCCTGTTCATTTGATTCCTTGATTTCTCTCATGTGTAAGCTTGCTCCTGCCAGACATCGTGGTCACATCATCATATGATCACCATGTGCTGGTTTTCATATGATTCTGATTATCATTTTTCTCATGATATTTTGTCAATTGTAACTACTGCTATCGTGCTACCAGTTCTGAGAAATTTCTGCTATCATTTTTTCTTCTTTCTCTTATTGTTGTAAGCTTTTGATTTCTCAATTTCTCCCACGTGCTAGTTTGCATGATCAGATTGTGTATTTTTTGTAGGATGTATGATGCCAAATACTAGGGTCACTCCATCATGATCACCCTGTGCTGGTTTTTATTAGATTCTCATATATCATTTTATTTCCATCATATGATGTGAAGTTTAGATTATTGTTGCGTGAAATAGGTCTAAGAAGGCTCATTAGAAAGTTGTGCACTATATTAGAAAGTTTTACTGAGTAGACTTTCTGATCAAGTCCATATTGTTTCTCGACACATAATTAGATGCACTAATTAGCCATCGATTGCTTCCATTTTGTGGGTGGCGTCTGCTGTAGACTTCTGCTCATTCAAGTTTTTCTCTAATATACAAGTTTGATATCTTATTTTGAAAGGGTCAATGAGTCATAAGTGGCCACTTCATTGCTTTAGGTCTACTGCTAAATGTACGGATAAGCAAACAAGCAAACGATATATTTTATGGCAGTTTCTTTGTAGTTGCAAGGGCTTATCCGTGTTCCCGTTGCTGCATCTTATAGCCTTGTAGGTGATCTTCTTCGCTGACGTCAGTACCTGTGTTACTTGATAAAGCTGTAGAAGTCATTCTTCACGACTTCATTTTCTTTTGTTTAATCTAATTTCGTCTCTTCTTGTCACTGGTATCATTTTCTTTTGAGATGTGATTTTCTTGATGCTAAATAGCTTCACCAATTGCTGGTTTCTGTATCGTTTATAGTTTAGCATTACAGGTTTTCCGTCTCTCAACCATCATGATTTCATCTCGTTTGTTTGTTGGTTTTTGTATCATTGATGCGTTTGATTGATTCGATTTTCTTTTTTGTAATGGTGTCTTTCAATTGATGAGATTTTGATATCACCACCCCTAGTCAGGCTAGGGGTTTCTAGGTGCCAAATGTCGTGGTCCAGTCATCCTTGTCTTTACCTATTTGCTGGTTTTTCAAAATCTTTTTTGATCATGGTCATATTTAGACTAATTGCTTTACTTGCTGTTATTTCTGCATTCATAAGTTTGTGAGTATATCCCTGGAAGAATTTTAAGAGCCATATGAGGCATTACCAAGTGTTGTGCTTTTCTTTTCATCTTGCTTTAGATGCTCAACGAGTCAAGGGGATGTTGTCATTAGAACTGAAATGATTGGATCATCGTTCTTTCTGGTGTTTGATTGTTCACATTTGTCTGTATTTTGACGCCATATTATTCATTCAAAGGTTTCTCGATTACCCTTTTATGCGAGCTTGCATGATTAGATATTGTTTTGTCTGTAGGAGTTTTTATCTTGATTTTTCGTTGATGGATCTATGTATGCTTCTTCGAGAATTGGACCATTGTCCTTCATGGTTTGTTGCCATATGTGGATCCTATGGGATATGGGTGTTGCTTTTGTAGAGCGAAAGTGGCATCATGTCACATGTCAGTTTCACTTGTTACTTGTTGGTAAAAGGTAAAACGGGTTCTATTAGTTATTTGAATGGATTTTTTTCATAGGAAAATCAGTAGTATCGATTGTGACTTGTATTTTGAATTAGATTTTCATTGTTGGGTTAATCCGTTAGGTAGTTCACGTGATCAAAATGCATGGCTGGAAGTTTGGTTTTATTAAGTATTTTATGGTTGTATAAGTTTCTAATTAATAGTTTATTGTTGCATGGTGAATGGGTTAAAAGGCCATGTTGGCCACCTTGTGACTATTTTGAGTAATAATAGGAAGAGTGGGTAGTTTTATTAGTGCATTGTGGGTAGTTTAATGTCGTAGGAGTTTTTTTATTTAAGTCCAAGAAGTGTACTTTCATTTTGAATTAATTTGAAAGCAATTTCCTTTTCACAGTAACCAACCATACCCATCACCTTCTCTCTCATTTTCCATTGTTTTTATGGCAAATCCATTTTCTGCAAACAAGTTTTCTGAGTTTTAAACCAACACAACTAACATTCATCAGGTGTAAAGCATACGTGTATTCAAAGATTGGTACTATTCTGCAACTGTCTTCTGGTAGTTCCCTTTCCTGTATCTTGCAACCTCTTTATTTTCAGTTGGTAGTTGAGGAGTTTCAACTACTATTACTTAGGGTACATGTATGTTAGCAGATGGGGTCCTACTCTACATGTCTGTGCTTTCTACATTTGTCTCTTGTAACTGCCGGAAGCGCTTATGGATGTATGTTCAGACAGAACTTAATGATTCGATCGATGTTCTTGCTGTCCAATAATTAGAACGTTTGCCTTTTCTACTTCCCTAATATTGTTTAATAACTCCGATTTCTGGATCGCACGATCTTAACTCGCATGACATGATTGTTTGGTTGTCTTTAGGTGCGTTTGGTTTTCTGGTCTATACAGCTTGATCGTCATTACTGGTTTTTCTATAATTCAAATGCTCATTCTGTTTAGCACTGAAAGGTTTTGCATTTCATCATGAATTTTTGTTATTGTTGATTTTCTATGTATCTGTCTAAGAAAGCTTATAGGTAGATTGGACCATTATTCTCCCTTGTTTGTTGCCACCTGGTGCCTGTTGAGTGTTTTCTGGATCATTTTTGAGCTTTTTGAAGGTATAAAATACGTATTGTTATACTTGTTTTGCATGCCTATTAGTCTCACAAGAAATGGTCATCTTCCTTATTGGACTGTTAATTTGTTATACTTGCTCTTTAAAATGAAGCAATAACACGAATGAAACTGCCTGACATGAGACCACGAGTTTTGGGTCACCCACTCTGAAATAAATCAATCGACAGTTAATGCCTTAAATTGTTCGTTTGTGCCTCATATGTTCTATTTCTTGGATAACTTACATGTACAGTATTTTTAATCGGTTTTGTTCTGATACACTTATTTTCCTCACTTGGTGTTCCTCTTATGAATTTTATAGTAAGAATCAATCAAGGTTATGCGTTTGTCAATTGGTTAGTTTCTATCAATTTAAAAAATTCACTATAACTCATCGCATTGCTAGTTAGTTTCGACTTTAGGTGACAGATATACTAGATCTGTTAAGATGAATGCAGGGTCACTTGAAGCGTGCGAGTTTCGTGTTTTCTGATCTAAATTTATGGTTCTTAAGGTGACGTAACGATTTGGATGTTTACTTTATTTTTACCTTGTTATCTTTATGTTGCATTTGGTTTATGTACAGGATATTAAAGGAAGCTTGATGACACTATGCTAAAGCTATGTGCTTTATCGATTGTATACTTGGTGGTTGTTATGTAGATTAATGATAAGCTATTGGTTTCTTCCATTATATGGGTGGCAACAGCCAGTGTAGGCTTATTTTAATTCATCTTTTACTTTAATATTAATGTTTGCGAGCTGTTTTTGGGAGGGTTGAAGAGTTCATTGGCAGCCATCGAATTTAGCTTGATGATCACGTGTATGGGTAAGCAAATGCTGTTATCTTTATGACTTAGGTGGTCCATTGCTGTAAATGGAATTAGCATTCTAATTAAGAGGTGAAGGTGTTTAAGTATGTTAGATATATAACATTAAAAAATTATTTGGAAAATTTCTCATGGGAAAGCCCGGAAGTGTCGAGATCTATTTATGCGGTCATTTTATGAGAGCTTACAGTTGATTCAAGAAAAGAAGCTGCAAGTGCCATCATTACATTGATATGAGTATCCAGACTAAGTTTGGGAAAGAAACCTAGAAAAAATTTAGTGCCGGGTTCCCATGAATATCTAGTGTTAGCCCAATTGTAAATAGGATTAGCATATTTACACTCAATGTATTTGATTAAACTTTGTAAATAACTATCATGATGTAATAAGATAGTAGAATGGGAGTAGTATAAATACAAGCATACTAATCACCATAGCTACCTTTTGTCCAATTCATACTTCAATCTCTCTCTAACTCAAACCCCAATTCTTACACTTTAATTCTTGATTCATCAATATTGATCACGATCTTGGTTTACATCTAGCAGCAATCGACGTTCGTAGTCGAGAATTCCCAGGTTGGCAGAACATTGTGAATCAAAACCAATTAGTGATCGATTTGTTAAATGGGAAGCACAGATTGATATAGATCGTGACCCGACTCATTTTTATTGTATGGGCAGTGAGAGTGCTTTAGGAGTATAACAATCGAAGCCATTGCGTTCCAGACATTGTTGCATGTGGATGGATGTGTTGGGTAACAGGATGTAAGGAGTCGTATTTTGTATGACTGGAAACAATGGCGTTTCAGACATTGTTGCATGTGGATGGATGTGTTGGGTAACAGGATGTAAGGAGTCGTATTTTGTATGACTGGAAACTGGGCATATCGGGACACGCTTCCGTCTACTTGTTTGAGTTCTTGCAAACCAATATTACAATAATTATGTGAACCTTTGGTTGTATGAAGTAGAAACTCTTGGCGACTTTCAATCCATTTATCCGCTTCTTTTAGCCCGAGTTTACGTTTTTACCCGAATTGAACATCAGCTGGTGGCACTGCAGAGATTGTTGTGAATGGATTGCCAGGTTTCTGCATCCTGCTGGTAAACAAGGGGTAGCTCATCTTGCGAAAAACATGGTGAAACTCGCTACACATGTCGAAAGGAAGCTACCAATGGGGAAGAGGATATGATGTTACAGACCATTCTTGGTCAATTGATTTAGGTTTTCTACTTGTGATTGAGATGTGAATTGTTCTTTTTGTTTCATGTTCTTCATGAAATTCAAAAATGTACATTTTATCGTCTTGAATTTTTTATTGTCCATCAAATATATCTCTACCTATTCAAATGATGGATGGAAAGTCTACAAAGTAAAACACATCACGTATCCATTTTAGAAGAACAAAATCTATATTTATAATCTTTGATAAAAATAAAATAAAAAAGGTAATTGTCCGATTCACCTTCGAATCACCTGCAAATAGCAGTTTGACCTTATTGACCCCGGTCAGCCGAGGCAGTACCCACTACTAGAAAATCTGTTTATACTTACAGATTTTCTATGATAGGTTTTCCGTGAGAAATTTTTTCACGAATTTTCGTCGAACTATTGTCCAAAACACGTAAGTAAAATTTCACGCAATAGTTTCCACGAATTTACAACGGATTTACCACGAAAAATAATCCGTGGGAAATCCGACAATTAACAAGTGATTTTCCACGAATTTTCAACATATTTGTGACAAAATTTTTGGTAGTTTTTCACACATTTAAAAAGAAAATTATTAATTAGAGGTCGTAACTAATCACTGAAAATCCGTGAGTAACTATTTTAATCGTTTCGTTGAAATTTCATGAAAAATTGTAACGAATTTTCAACCAATTTAAATGTTTCGTTAAAAAATCCGTGGAGAAGTTTATAATTAAAATTTAACAAAAAAAAGAAAAAAACTAGTCATTGAAAATTCCTGGGAAATCATTTTAAGTGTTACGTTGAAATTCCGTGGGAAATTGTGATGGATTTTCAACCACTTTAGATATTATGTTGAAAATTCGTGGAAATAGTTTATAGTTAAAGATTAATTAAAAATACCTAGTAGTTGAAAATCTGTAAAAATATCATTTTAAGTTAAATGATGAAGTTATACACATATACATATATTAGAAAAGTCGTTGAAAATCCGTGGAAAAAATTCTAACGGAATTATGTGTTCCGTTGAAAATTCGTGGGAAGTTCCCACGGATTTTAAACAAATTTAGATGTTTCTTTGAAAATCCGTGGGTATATAAGATCTTTTTATAACGGTCACGCCCAAGTGCACTCGCTTGCGCACACACATGCTGGATGTATATGTTTTTAAACATGACTTTTGTATCTACTTACATGTAGATAGATGTATATTTATTGATATGTATGCATATGTATTTGATTTGAAATAGTATACTTCTAGATATTGATATGTATCAAAATAAATGTTAAAGTTGTACACATATACATACAATTATTATGTATTTAAGATATTAATAACATACATATATATAAGTGTTTATGTTAATATATACTTACAGATTTATATATGCTTAAACATATTATAAATTTTAAATATTATACTTGATATAGATACATATATAATAGAGAAAGTTGGAGATAAATGTATATATGTAGTCACAATTAACGTCATTGAAAATCCGTAGAAAATTCTCATGGATACGGATTTAGGTGCTTTCATGAAAATTTCTGGCGAATTTTCAACAAATTTTCTAGTAGTGACCCCTGCACCATGCCCCATTGGTAATCTTTGATAATATACACTACATAACATAAAAAGATATACGTTACTGTTACTAGAGATGAAAAACAAGTTGCATATATATCATCCATTTAAACACAACAAACCAACAGGCAACATGATACAGAAAAACCAAATCCTAATTACAAATGAAAGATCAACACCCAAAGTAACACTAATCAAGCTTGCTTTGGCTACTCCATAAAACATACATAGGTAAACAGGAGCCAAGCATCTTATTGTTCTTTTTCATCTTTATTATTATGTATAATACTTTACATGTATCTCAAATACAAAATGATCAGTGATGTCCAGGTAACTTCTCTTTAATCTTCTCCATCACTCCTTTCTTCCCATGCGTTTCCCCATAAACACCGGTGCCGGTACCCGTACCGGCCGTCGTGGTAGTGGTCGTGGTGGTATGCTGCGGCTGATCCGTACTATGACCACCAGGAAGCTTCTCTTTAATCCTTTGCATCACACCTTTCTTCTTTCTCCTCCCTCCTTGCCCATCATCTTCCGACTGCATTAATTCAATATCATTAGTAACCATATACAAAAGTAACTAAAGTACTCAAAACTATCAACTCTTTTGAATAGACTTACAGAGCTTGAGCTGCCACTGCCCGAACGATGAAGAACCCCGGCCCCTGTCCCTGTTCCAAC
This sequence comes from Gnaphalium uliginosum, assembly GCA_963930675.1. Taxonomy (NCBI): domain Eukaryota; kingdom Viridiplantae; phylum Streptophyta; class Magnoliopsida; order Asterales; family Asteraceae; genus Gnaphalium; species Gnaphalium uliginosum. The sequence continues at coordinate 13,828,592 of OZ005685.1, read as the reverse complement.
TCCAGTTCCAGCTAAACCGGCCCCATGTCCGGTTCCAGTTCCACTTCCTCCAAAAGGAGTGGCACTTGGTTGGTTTTGAAACGTGTCAGTACCAGCTGGCTCAGTGCCCAGGCCTTGGTAGCCCGTGGCACCATAACTACGTTGTTGGCCTTGGTGCTCAATAGAACTGTAGGGTCCAGTACCACCAGTGGTGTGGTGACCACCTGTCCCACTTAACCCGGTGGCTTCACCTATTTTACTACCCAACCCCTGGTGACCGGTGGTAGTATGACCACTAGTTAGCCCAGTGGCTTCACCTATTTTGGAACCCAACCCTTGATGACCGGTGGTGGTATAATGACTTCCCCCGGTTCCAGTCATTCCGGTAGCTTCACCAATTCTGGTACCCACCCCTTGGTGACCGGTGCTTGTATTGTGACCACCAGTCCCAGTGATACCTACAGCTTCACCAAGTTTGGAACCTAACCCTTGGTGACCGGTTGAACCATAGTCACCCATGGTTCCACCAGTTGTATGAACCGGGTTACCATACTCGTCAGTTTTTCGAATCGGGTTGCCATACTCGTCAACTTGGCGATCGTATTGCTGATCTCCTCCGTATTGTGCCATTTTTTTAAAATCAAACTAGCTAACACTTGTTATGTATGATATTTGATTGTATATATGTTATTTCTGTTTGATGAATTTGATGAGATTGCAGAAGGTTTTATATAGACGAAAATGAGATGATAATGGAGAGATGGTATACGTGGTTGCATGGCATGTGAGATAACTATACACGTGGCGATCAAATACGTTAGAGTTTGACAATTTTGTTAAAAGGAAATGGACACGTGCCCTAAATGTCGGCTGATAATTTTTTATACATATCCAATCCACTAACTCGATAACTTAAAGCGGGAACCTCAATAAACTCGAACCTAGTCATCTAGACAGGACTTCGTTTTTATTTCATCAATTTAAACAATCTGTACTTTACAGCATTTGTTTAGTCGTTTTTTTTTCATACAATTATGTAAATCCAATAAAAATTATGTTTATCCGTACGTCGAGTCAAAATCTATCTTCTTGTGGATAAGATTTGCGGCATCTAGTCGACGGTTGAAGTCAGCTGTCGGCGTAAACTTTGATTCGTGGATGATTTGGGTTGCATATGTAGATCCAATAAAAATGTACTTCTGTAGTTTGATTTGTCGTTTCCGTAGGCTATCTCAAATTGATAAAAGGATAAAATGTAAGCATATCTTATGCTCATGTGTATTAAGCGGGATTTAAGCCAGCTCCATAACGCAAAGGAATCAAAGAATGTACATTCGGAAAAAAAAACTCGAGTTTGAAGAGATCGAATCGAATGCACCTAAAAAGCCCGTAAATTTATAGATTGTGGGCTTTAGATTAATAGCCCATAAGCTTTATTGATTTCCTTGTACACAATGCGCCTCATGGAGCAGCCCATTTAGTCATTTACTAGTCTTATTTCCGAACACCACGAGTGTACGAAGTAAAATGAAAATGGTAATGAACTTAATGCAGATGTTAATTATATGAGCCCTATTAAATTTAACTTAGACATGCAACTATTTGACAAAGAAGAAACAATAAAACTAGGAGTTAAAACAAACCAAGTTAACATATCACCATCTATAGAGGACACAAAAACTACATCTAATCATCTAATCACTTTTCGTATCATAACTTTTAACCTACTATATATATTATTTACTTTGACCATACAAACAAAACCAAGTATATATTATTTGTTTTATTATTAAATGCAAAAAATGATTGATAAAATGACAATGTGATGTGGGTTTGGTATCATAGTAGTTGAGCATGGAGCCAACAATTCTATACCTAACAAAATACATTTATTAATCACTAGTTTTATATGAATAGACTTATCCTGCACACCTGCATTCCATTTTAAGTTCGCAAAAGTGTGCTTATTGTTCTAAAATAAATTCTATAGTATTTCATGGTTAGAAGATTTCGCACTACAATTAAGAATGACCGATGATATAAATCATTGTTTTTGATAAATTCATTAAAACTGTACATGTATCGTATAAATTTTTAGTGTACAATTTTGATGAATTTATCAAAAACAATGATGAAAATTTTAAAATCATAAATGAATGAAAAGTTGTTGACAATTTAAAAAAAAAAAAAAAAAAACTCTATGGATAAATGCAAGATTAGACATGATGAATAAAATGATTGTACATTACCAAGTTAATTTGGTAATAATCTAATATCTATATCTAATATGTAATATCTAATCATATTTAAAGTAGAGTTTTATAATAACAAAACTTACTTCATAAAGATATAGAATACAAAATTACAAGAATCACCAAAGTACTTAAATCCCACATTGTTTATGGATAACTTACAATTACAAGCATTTTAATTGCCAGAATTCAATGAACAAAATTGACAACTCTTTCTATTTTTAGAAATCACCCATGGGCTGGCTATCTTTGAATCATCATTGGATATGCAGCAGCCTCAGGATGATAATGCAACATTTCCCTCAACATTTCCTCCCTAATCATCTTTTCACTCATATTCTCATCAAGATCCAAATTTATTGGCACACGGGCCGGCGGGTTCTTACTTGGGTCAAACAAGCCAGCCATATACGGATGGTGTAACGCCTCATTAACGGTTATTCTCTTTGTCGGGTCAAAAACGAGCATTCTTTTTAGTAAATCTAGAGCCAAAGGATCCGCCATTGGGTACAAACAAGAAAGAGATATCCCTCGAGTGAAAGGAAGTGTTTTTATGAATCTCCTAGCTTTCGTGTTATCAATGAATCCAATATCTTCATCATTTTGACTTCCTAGAATGTTGATGATTAGTCTCAATTGGTTGAGGCATTCAGTCCCTGGGAACAGTGGTTTTCGGCCCAAGATTTCAGCAAAGATGCATCCAACAGACCAGACGTCGATTGACGTTCCATAGTTGTCACAACATAAGAGAAGTTCGGGTGCTCGGTACCAACGTGTGACAACATATTCGGTCATAAATTGTTCACTACCTCGGCTAGTTCTAGCCAGCCCGAAATCACATATTTTGAGCTCGCAGTTTGCATTGACTAGGAGATTTCCAGGCTTTAGGTCACGGTGGAGTACGTTAGCAGAGTGAAGATACTTTAGACCTCGAAGCAACTGGTTTTTTTATAACATATGCATTAATATTCACACGAACAGTTACAGAAACATGGAATAAAATGTCGAAAAAACAGAGATGGAAAATAGAGCATATTGGTAACAGGTCAAAACGGGCTAGTTTGAGTAACAATACATTTTTACGAGTAAATAAAGGTCAAAGTGTGATCACAAGTATTGAATTATTCTGAAGAAATAATAATTTTTTGTATTAACTGATTTAGTCATTAAGATGTTTCATGTCTTTAAAATACATTATTGGCAACTTTAAATGCATTCGACCCATTTGACTCTTTTGACCCATTATAGATAAAGATAAACAGAACCTGCCCTTTCATATGTAAATAGGTCAAAGTTGTGACCTCTAAAAAAGACGATATGATTCTTAACTTATCGATTAACAACAGAAGAGCTATTGTTCGTAATGGGCTATACTCTACCTAAGACTATGAATACGAGTATTTTTACAAATAATAATGAAAAAGAACATGACAAATTATAGATTAAATCGAAATTTATACCTGAAACAAGAAAAATTTGCAGTGATCGTTTGAAAGGGGTTGTGAAGACTTGATAATATGATGAAGATCAGTATCCATCAACTCATAAACAAGATACACGTCTTTGAAGCTGTTTCTGTAAATTGGGAACATAACATCCTTCAATCCGATCACATTTTCATGCCTAATATGTCGAAGAAGCTTCAATTCTCTTAATGTTCTTACAGCATCAATAGGGTTACCAAACACATTATTGATCTTCTTGATGGCAACCTTTTCATTTGTTTCACGGTTGATTGAAGAACAAACGACCCCGTATGCTCCTCTCCCTATTGGTTTAATTGGCACGTATTTGGTATCGATTTCAAACAACGTTTGCCACATCGTGTAATAATGCTTCCCAATTTGTCTAAATCCATTTGGTGGCTCAACATATGTTGCCATGTCTCCCTTCATTGTAAAGAATGAACCTTTTTTGTTAAACCCAAATGGTATCAAGTAAAAAATTGGCTAAAATGATCATAAATTGCAAAATTCACTTGAATTGTGGTAACTAATAAATTTATCAGCCAAGGCGCTAAAATTTACAAAACCCAGATGAAATTAAAGCATGAGCTGGCCAAAATCTGCATTAGCTTACAAAACTCAGCTGAAATTCAAGAAACTAATAGATCAAAATCTCTACTTTTGCAAAACCCACTTGAAATCAAGATAAACAGTTGGCAAAAATCTTTAACAGTTTGCAAACCCACTTGTAATAAACCAAATAACTTACAAAAATCTGTATCACTTGGAAAAGTCCCACTTGCAATCAAAACAAACAATTGGTCAAAATCAATAATACTTGAAGAACCCACATAAACTCAAGCAAATAATAGACCAGAATCCATAAAAAGTTAAAAAATTTCAAACCCCACTTGAAATGTAATCATAAAACAAAATATTTTCCAAGAAACTAGCAAGCACCCATTTGTATTCAAGTGAAATCCAACAATACAAAAGATATATATCTGTATTTGAGGTAGCTAGTATGAATATATTCAAAAGAATCAATACTTACTTGCAACAGATGGATCTTGAATTCTTGAAAAAGGTACTTAAAACATGGTATTATATAAAAACCCTGACTTTGCTATTTCCTCAATCTTTCCAAATCCCCAATTGCACAATCTTTTCTTTGCTTTGCTTTTCCTAAACGCAAAGCAAACCAAACTGTCGGAATACAACACTTTCGGCTCAATATAAACCCCAAATTTCTGGGAAAATTGAGTTGAAAAATGGTGATGGTAAATAAATCAAGAATAAGAATCAAATAGGTTTTTTTATTTATAGAAACAAGTAGCTAGCCTGTTATAATAGAGGATCTCTACCCACTCAACTCAACTAGTTGAAATTAGGCATCTATAGATATATATATATATATATATGTAGATTTTATAATAGATTTAATAATAATAATAGTAATAGTAATGATTACATGAAAGTATATGAATAAAATCTGGAACCGAACATGTAGTCGCCCGGCCCATACAATCATTTAATTGGTAATCTTAGATTGGTTCATGCACATACACATACACAATTACACATACATCGTTTATTTGAGAAGAGTACGACTACAAGAAACCGTATCAGCTTGCCAGCTCAGCTTACATAGCCCCATTCACATTTTTTACATTAAACCCCCTTGTACTTTTGACTTGTTATAAAAAATATGATTTTTTTACTCAACATCCATGATATGACCAATTTAATTAAATTGAGTTTCAATATAACGTTCAGGTAAAAGGTTATATGTTGTTGGTTTACTAAAGTTTTCGTGTAAAAATACATAATTTAAGGTACTTGAGGGTTGATGATATTTAAATTAAAAATTTATAGATGAAAATGTAAAGTTTTTAGGTTTAATTAATAATGTTATCCATCAAGTGATATTTCTTAGACATAATTGGGAATAAATTTTCTTCCTAATATCATCTCTATTTCTCAGTCATTAAACATTAAATTTGATGTCGCCTCGACAAAGTTATTCAGATTTCAATAATCATTTATTTATAAAAGATGATTTATATATTAGGCGATAATAAAAATCAAGTCGCTTGAAGGAGATGGAAGAACTTGAATGATAGAAATGATATTTGAGAACGTAGTGAGTTGGTCATTAAATTTGCACGACACTACAAAAATTGATACACACGATGTAATAGTACTAGTCGATGCAAATGATATACAATATTATATATACATGATACATGATTATGGTGTGCATGATATCTTCATGAGCGTCCAGGTGAAAGTTGTAGGGGGCTAGGTTGTGGTAATCTGAAACATGGAGGGGCAAAAGGGAAAATAATTGAGTAGTGAGTGGGTATCGTGAAGGGATATGCGTGCCGTTGAAATAATCGGTCTTCTCTCGTGACTCAAGCTTAGAAATTGGAAACGTTCTCCACCATTTTACGACTATTTACAAATGTCATTTTATCCTATAAAATATAAATAAGGTTATTAGGACGTGACATATGAGTACAACTTGCGTGGTGGATGGCACCCATCGGTCAAAAGGCGAAAACAAAAGAGTACGTTGAAGGTATCTATCCATAAGTTAATTTAGATTTAGATTTATATTATATTGCAATCGTAATAAAAATTCATTTTTAATTAAGTAAAAAGTCATAGTTAATTGCACAAATCGCTCGAAAACAGATAAACTAAACATTCATCTTAGGCCATAATTTAATTTTATGGTCAATTTATATACGCTAGGAAGTAGCTTACTTTCTTGACGTAAATTTCATTTAACTACCGATGGGCAAGTTGTTATTATATATACGGATGATGATGATGATTATTTTGATTTTTGAAGTCATGATTTAAGTTATAAAAAATAATGATTTTACAAATTAGTGAACAGGTTAGGATCAACAACAAATGCTCCTTAAAATAAAAAGAGTACGCGTGATTGAAGTGTCGTCGATTAATTGAAGTCGCCGGCGGTTATTTGGTTTGGCGTAAGGATGGAAAAACGGCGCAAGTAAAGCACGTGGATTACCTGCTTTTGTCTTTCACGTAAGAGCCGTTCAAAGCCGGCATTTTTTATACTCAATTACCCTTCAACTTATTTGTCATGTGAAATTCCACTCCCCTAATTTACAATTAGTTCAATTCTACTTGAATTTACGTCTTGATTCGCTTTCGAGGGACAAGCAAGCACCGCATCTAATTGAATTGATTCATCGGATCTTCAATCTACGAAAATGGAAGAGATGTCTTTTAAGGTCGGCTTCATGAAAGCAAGAAAGTTTAGCGAAAATAGAGATGGAAGGAGACCAGTTACGGCTAGGAATACGTCTCTATCCAGATGAAAGATTGGAGAAGAAAGCGATGTGTGTCCTGCCTTTCCTCGAAAGGTGGTTGGCACATGCTAAGAGTTGCGATGCCTTCCAAAGGTATGCAGGAATCCAGCACAAGCCGGCTTCTGAGTTATACCCGATTATAAAGCCTTGGCCATTTCGAGGTTGGCCATGGATATTATCATGACTTTTTCTCTTTTATATGCGGAGCATGTATTTTGCTTAAGGTTGTTTAGGCCGAGATCGTACCCAATATCATTTTAATCTTTGTGATATCGAGATAGTAAAATGGCAGTTGTAATATCCTACTTTATACACATGTTCATTTTAAAAATAATTTATATAAACATTTAATAGTAAAATCAAAATGATCACTATTCCACTTACAATTTTATGGTTGATTTCACGATCATGTTAGCGATCCTATAATTGGCTCTACACCCAAAATTATCTTGGAGCAATTCGACCAGTTTTTGAGATATGGATCATAAGATCGTACATTCATATGAGTAGAATCGTGATTTTTGTTAAATGATTTTGCATATAAGGTATCATAATTACACTACATTAACTGATCTTTCATAATTTTCTTTCAAGTTCATTAAATACATCTTATGATTTGTATCAGGAGCGCATGTTAGCAAACTTTCTATGATATATTTAAACGATAACGGTACCTATATACTTGGATTATTACATGAAGAATTTTTTTTTTACACATCAAACCTTTTTCGTTACTGACGCTCAAGGTTGTACCTTGATATTTAAATGATTTTTTTTTTTCAATTACAAAAACATGTCTAATTTATTATGTGTATAATAATAATAATAATAATAATAATAATAATAATAATAATGTATTTGTGTTGAAGTTTGAAAATCCATATCTGTAACATCCACCCTAATGGTCTAGTAATATATAGGTAATTTCCTAACTTTAAATTTATTATTTAATGTGTTAGGAATATTTAATATTATTATGTTTATTTGATAATATTAGTCAAAAAGATAAATGAATTATTGTGACTAATAAATAATTCATTGATTTAAATTAATTTAGTTGACGGTAAAATAAAATAGTTGGTTTCGCAAAATGGTTTTAGGTTTTAGACAATAGATTAAGAAGGGAATTAACCTTCTCAAAATTTCCATGTATATAAACACACACATATGTTCTCAAGTCTTCTATGCATATACACACACTCTTGAAGAAACTTTATTGTGAAGAAAACACACAAACAAGAAACTCAAAATAATCAGAAGCATCATTTACATCTTTTTTTAAAATCAAAATCTGTAACATCATCATCATGATCTTGTTCTTGTAAGTATTTTAGTGTTTAATTGTATAAAATTGTTTTTGAAAGAAAATTGGTAAATTTATGAATTAGTTGTGTAATTGAAGTTGAAAAGATGTTATATGATGTTATTTGATGCATATAAGTTGTTAGAAAGCTTGTTAGAATGATAGGAAGTCGAATTTTTGAGTTATGGAGAAAGATTGTTTGGAATTTTGGTCACAGTGGCGAAGTTCGCAGGTTGAAGATGAAGTCACGAACATTATGTGGCTAGCGAACTTGAAGTGTCTAGCGAACATCATGTGACCAACGAACTTGTGTATGAGCTAGCGAACTTGTAACCCACGAACATGTATAACTGGCGAACTAGTGGCTAGCGAACATGGATTAGTCCGGCGAACTTGACACAAAATATATATATATATATATACATACATATATATGTGTGTGTGTGTGTGTGTGCGCGCGCGCGCGCGAACAGAGATTATTGCAACGCGATTCTAAAAGTTTTATTTTTTGCAAATTTCAAAAGTGCATAAGTATAAGTGATACTTTTAGTGACTAAAAGTTTAACAAATTTTCATTTAACACGGATTGGGCCGAGATTCACATGGTCACTCGAAAACGGTCCAATAATTAAAACTCTTTTAAATGAGCCTACGCAGTTTTAGGCTTTTCGGGGTCATCTTGGGGTCAAAAATGGCATTTTTCAAATTTTAAACCTCGTTTTGGGACTTTCTGATTTCACTTCGGATTGAATTTTGTTTTCTTAAACTTCAGGGATTTGCATGTTCGCATAAATATGCTAATATGATGATTGAGTAAATAATTATATAAGTGCATTGTTATAACTTGGTAATTGTTTGTCATTTCGATATTATGTATTGAAATATGTTAAACAATTATGGAATGAGTTACTGACTCATTATTTGTTGTATTCTCAGATCAGCAGAAGACTCGGTAACATTAGAATTCTGAGTTGTTGGACTGAAGCTAACAGGTGAGTGGATCTGAAACTCACAAATTTGATTTGGTTATAACGGTTTAGTTGCAACAAGTAAACGTAGATATAAATGATAGACTGTTTAGTCTAATTTGCTGATTATGAATCTACGTGCAGTGTGGCCTTCGGGCATTTGTTGTTATTAAAGAGGTCAACAGATTGTTGGACTTGATTATTACAGGATTACAGATACAGGGTCTTGTACATGTGTTGTATTAAAACATGTGTTGTGAAATGATAGTATCAAGTTATCAGTATATTCTGTATAGGCCAATACAGATTGTGATAAGCGTTCTTTGAGGGTCACCGCGGCTTCAGGGTTCCTCAAAAATCACCGATCCTCTTTGACGTTATGTGTTTACGATTAATTGATGTAAACAGCTTGTTAAGCTAAGTTGAATTGTTAGTTTCACATTCATTCACTTAGCTTTGTGCTAATCTCACCACCCTAATCCCTGCAGGTCATGATTGAAATGGGCGGGCAGGAACATTATGTTCTAAAGAATGTTTGACTAGCTAGCAACTCTGATATAGTTTTTGATAACTTAAATAAATGTTGAAATTATGTAGCACCTGGTTATGTACGATGTTTTAAACAGTACATGTACATTTTATAAAATGTTATTAATGCAATACATGTTTTGACCTATGTTTCCGAAATAAAAAAATATTTTATGCAATATGAAGAGAGGGTGTTACAATATTCGTGCTAGCGTTAGTTGGGGATAGTAGGTTTTGAGGTGTCATACTCATGTGGAGTTGGTTTCAGGATATAACTATCGTCTAATTTAATTATAGATAGATCTACATCTTGTACGTGTCACAAATCTATGTACAATTACATCCTAGTTTTCATTTTCTTGTAATATGTTAATCAAAATGTGGTAACAATACCAAAATGTTATTGGCTTAGTGATATCGTAGGGACTCTCCAATTTTAAAAGTTGTGAGTTTAAGTCCGGTGATGAATATATATATATATATATATATATATATGTATATATATGTATATATGTATATATGTATATATGTATATGTATGTATATGTATGTATATATGTATATATGTATATGTATGTATGTATATATGTATGTATGTATATATATATATATATATATATATGTATGTATGTATAGATGTACAGATGTATAGATGTATATATGTATATATATATAGTTTGGATCAAATGAGAACACCTTAAAAATAAGAACGGCTAAGAACACTTCAAATGCATAATGACTCTTGATAAAATAGTTAGATTCAGATTCGTACATCTCAAATATACAAAGAAAAATAAATGTACACTTCTAAAAATGTACAAAAATCGAAAAAACGATTGATGCACGATTTTCTCTATAATTGTGCATCAATCGTTTTTTCGATTTTTGTGCATTTTCGAGAGTTTGCATCTATTTTTCTATACATATTTGAGATGTATTAGTGTGAATCTAATGATTTTATTAGCTAGTTGTGCATTTATGAAGTGTTCTTAGCCGTTCTTATTTTTAAAGTGTTCTATATTCGTAAAAAGCATTATACATATTCGTGGCAGGTTGTTATGTGTGAGTTTTACTTTCTAAAAAAAATTGTGGGTAGCGATTGTACCCATCAAATCTTAATATCAATGCATAAGTCTTCTTTAATTACTGAAGCGTGGTAGACTAATTATTTGATTTAGGGTAAATTACAAAAAATATACATGTGGTTGTTCATTTTCTCAAAAAACATCCCTCAAGTTCATTAATAGCAGAAACCATACCCAAGGTTGTCACTTTTGTCCCAATGACATCCATCCGTCCAACTTTGTTACGTTTTCGTCGTTAAGTCTATACATGTGTCACGCACGTGAGGGTATTTTTGTCCTTTTCTTTTTCCCACACATTTAATCGACATTTCCCTTTGCATTTTATACCCATTTAATAGTAAGTTAATTTTAAATGACTATAAAATGCAATTAAATGGGTATAAAATGCAAATAGAAATGTCGATTAAACGGGTGAGAAAAAAAAGGGACAAAAATATCCGCACGTGTGTGGCACATGTATAGACTTAACGACGAAAACATAACAAAGTTGAAGGGAGGGATGTTATTGGGACAAAAGTGACAACTTTGGGTATGGTTTCTATTATTAATGAAGTTGGAAGATATTTTTTGAGAAAATAAACAACCACATGTATATTTTTTTATAATTTACCCTTTGATTTATTTACGGTGTTATTTACCGGTCAAAGAAAAATCATTTCATATTGGTCAAATTTTCCATTGAATGATGTCCGTCAAATTTTAACTTCTACAATTTACCTCTAACTTTACATGCATATACATTTTCAACCTTTATTTTTAACCAAACCACATTTTTTTAACTTAAATTGAGTAGTGGTGAGTTGTTGTATTGTATCCTTTGTCTCTATTTTAATATACATAGTTGTTGGGAAAAACAATGATCAAACCTAAGTTATAAATCTGAAGAGTCAAAATCTAACTTAGTTGTATTCAGAAAACTTAGTGAAATTCCTGAGTCTGTGTTCCTGAGTCTGTGCTACACAGACTGAAGAATTGGTTCTGAGTCTGTGCTGCACAGACTGAAGATACTCACAGACTGAAAGCCATGCTCTTCCTGAAGACTTATGAATTCATCATCTGAAGAATGAAGAGTGAATACAGAAGGCTTCACAGACTGAAGTTCACAGACTGAAGATCACAGACTGAGAGCACAGACTGAAGAGCACAGATTGAAGAATGAAAGTACAAATGTACAGAAGATATTCTTCTTTCCTTAGGCTAGATACAACTGATAAGATGTTTGAGAAAGGTCAAACATCAAACAAAGGTTATCTTCTCAGCAAAGAAACCTTTTACCTTTTTGCTTTTTCTATTTTCAAGAAAAGCAAAAAGGAAGGCGTGCAAAGTTGCCCAAGATGCATCTGTTATCCCTTGGACAACTATGTAAGCTGGATAATATAGAGTTACATCCAACTCTATAAATAGCAGTTCAAAAAGCACTGCTATCATCCAAAACAATTCAAGTAATCTAAGAGATTCTTGATATTTAGTATACTAGACCTTTAAGCTTAGGCTAAAGCATTACCACACTTACTGTTAAGTTTGTAGTGATAATTGTATCTTTGTATACTACTTGGATCGTATTCAAACCATCTGTGTGGGTTTGAATACCTTGTCATCTGTGTGAGACAAATACTTTATTGTGAATAATACTTTGATTCATAATAAACTCTGTGTCAAAATTAATCTTGTTTTCCGCCTAGATTAATTTAAACTTGTTTGATATAAACTTGGATATAAACTTGGATATAAACTAACACGTTAAGATAACTGTTATTTAATCTGTATCTAAGTTTTGGGAACCTTGTGACCTAACAACTGGTATCAGAGCAAATAAAGATTTAATCTTTAACGATCAAAGGAACCCAGTTTATCAAACAATCATCTAAATCCATTTTTCTCTACATTTTCTACTTTGAAAAATGACTTCCTCTATTGCTATGGCTGGGAAGGGAATTCCAATCTTCAATGGTGTAAATTTTACCCACTGGAAATTGAAAGCTGAATGGTTTCTTGCTAGCATTCATGATGAAATGCTTAGAGTCATTCAGGAAGGACCCATTATTCCTGGCAGAATAGTTCCTGCTACTTTAGATGCAAATGGTACTATTTTGACACCTGAAAAATTTGTTGAGGCTGCCAAAAGTACCTGGACTGATCTAGACAGGCAACTATATGCATTAGATTTTAAGGCCAAATCCATTCTGGGCAATGCAGTTACTGAGCCTATCTTTGCTAAGATATCTGGCTGCAAAACTGCTAAAGCCATATGGGATATGCTAACTGACCAATATGATGGTGTAAGTTTAGTACAATCCCAAAAGAAGAAGAATCTCATAAGAAATTATGAGAACTTCTCTGCTGGTCAAGGAGAGTCATTAACTGATATTCATACCAGATTTCAGATCTTAATCAATGATCTTGAAAGGTATAATATCATCAAAGGACAGTTTGAAATCTGTACAAAATTTGTTGATGTCATTCCAAACACTTTTTCTGAAGTTATCACTTCATTAGTTGTAAGTGAAAAATTGGAGACATATGATCTATCTGGCTTGTTTGGACTTCTACTAAATTTTGAAGAAACCAAAGCCAGAAAGGATCTAAATGCCAAAAGGATTGCAAAAGATCCATCTGCTGCCCTTGTTGCAACAACAAGGAAAAATAGAGAACTTTTCTCTAGAGCAGATTACCATCTTACTCTTACAGACTCAGAATCAGATGATGAAACTGAGTCTCTAGAAGCTGAAATGGCATTGATAGCCCAAAGGTTAGAAAAAGCAAGATTCAAAGGTTCAAAAGGAAGGCCAACTTTTGATCCTAAGAAAGCTACTTGCTATAAATGTGGGCAAGTTGGTCATATTTCTTCTGACTGCAGAGTAAAGATTGCAGAATCTTCAAGTTCTGATAAGTGGGAAGAAAAGGCCAAGAAGTACAAGAAAAAGCACTTCAACTCCAAGAAAATTGGAGAGAAACAACAACCAAAGAAACTAGAGAAAGCTTTGGTTGTTGAACAATGGATAGATGAAGAATCTTCATCATCTGAGGATGAATATATATGTGCTTAAAGGCTATCACAGAGAGCCAGTTTGACAAAGATGTCAAATTTGCAGAAAAGGCATGTGTTCATCCAGATTGGGACAGAGGATCTGCTTACAATGTAAATCATTTTAAACTTTACTATAGTGATGCAGAAAAACAGAAAATGTTTGAACACATCTATGTAGATTTTTTGAAAAGATTGGAGGAAATACAAGATTTAAAAACCAAACTCAGTCAAGTTCAAAAAGATCTACAATCAAAAGTGAATGAAATAAACCAAAATAAACAGTACAAACTTGAGCTTGATGCTCAATATGACCTTCTCAAAAAGATCAAGCTGGAAAAAGAAGCTTATAAAAACAAAGCTGATCATTATGAAAGGATCTGTAAATCTTGGTGTATTTCATCACTTAAAAATGTGGACTGTTTATCCAAACAGATTCCAGCTCAGATACAAGCGGTCATAGGTGATGAGTTTGATCTTAAAAGTCACATAAATTCAGAAATAAACTCAAAACCTAATATATTTGTACCTGAGATTTTACCTCATACTTTTAGTCATACTGTGGGAGACAAAGTTATATTGACAAATGCTTTTGTTAGACCAAAAATAGTTACTAAAGAACTAGTATATGAGACAGAGCCAGACTCTGAAGACACAGACTCAGAAATCTCAGTCTGTGAAACTTCTCAATCTGAACAGCCTGAACTTATAATCACTAATGAATCTTTAAAAACTATAGAACTTGAAAAGAAAAGATTTATAAAATGCAAAGTTAATATTCCCACAGTACCATCTTTAAAAAGACAAAAAGAGGTAAAAGGAATCAAGAATAAACAGAAAGGTTACAATGTGTTTGAACCTTCCACATCTCAGTCTGCAACTGGTCCAGACAATAATATGCCAAATGACAAATCTAAAGGCATAAAACCAGTAACAAAGGAGTTAAAAAGATCTCAGTCTGTGAGATCTAACTGTCAGTCTGGAAAAATCAATTTTCAGTCTGGCAGACCTAACTCCAAATTTGTTTGTGTTAACACTCAGTCTGACTCTAAAAAGTCAAATCTTAACAACCAGACTGAGACCATTAAGCTGCTTAGTGAAAACTTAATGAAGTTAACCACATATTTTAAAACATTTGTTGAGTCAAAACAAGAGTTTAACAGAGGATCTAGTGCAAATAATAACCCAAAATCCAAAAGGACCATTATGTTGAACAGAAAATGTTACAACTGTGGAAATCTGGGACATGAAGGTATTAAATGCACAAAGTCCATTCTTAAACAGCCAAAGGCTGCTTTGATCAAACAAATGTCTTCTACAATCAACAAAATCAAAAATAGAGAGGTTAAAAGTCAACTTCACAGACTTAGCACCAAAACTGCTAAAGAATTGACTTCAACCAACTCTAAAGAACCCATCAAAAGATGGGTTCCCAAAAGTAACTAATTGATTTTGTTTGTCCTGTGCAGGGTAACAGCAAATGGTACCTAGACAGTGGATGCTCAAGACACATGACAGGTTCCTTGAAGAATCTGTCAGAGTTTGTAGAAGAAGAAGGACCTTCTGTCAAATATGGTGACAACTCTGTTGCCAAGATAAAAGGTTATGGTGTGGTGAAGGCTGGCAACATCAGAATAACAAAGGTGGCCTATGTTGAGGGATTAAAGCATAACCTGCTTAGTGCTAGCCAGATTTGTGATGATGATGGTGAAATCAGAATCAGAAAGAAGGCTGCTGTTATCTATAATTCCAAAGGCAAACCTATATTAGTTGCCAAAAGAGAAAGAGATATCTATCTCTTTGATCTTTTTTCTGCAGACAACAATGTAGAGACATGTCTCTATACTCAGTCTGTGCCAGAACTAAGCTGGCTATGGCATAGGAGGTTATCCCACCTGAACTTCAAAAATATTAACCTCCTGTCAAAGAAGAAACTGGTTAGAGGTCTGCCTGATGTTACATTTGCAAAAGACAAACTTTGTCCTGCATGTACACTAGGGAAACAGACCAAGAACCATTTTCCATCCAAATTGTTAGCTACAATTGAACAACCACTGCATATGCTCCATATGGATCTGTTTGGACCCATGAGCATTAGCAGTTTGGGTGGAAAGAAGTATACACTTGTGGTTGTGGATGAATACACAAGGTATACTTGGGTCATCTTTCTTAAAGCTAAAAGTGAAACTCCTGAAGAGATTATTAATAGAGAAGAATTGCAGAAAGATGCACCTGTCAAGCAACTCAGGAGTGACCATGGTACAGAATTTAAGAATTCTACTCTCATTGAATTCTGTACTGACAAAGGCATTATTCAAAAGTTTGCCTCTGTCAGAACTCCTCAACAAAATGGCGTTGCTGAGAGAAGAAATCGTACACTCATAGAAGCTGCAAGAACCATGTTATGCCATGGTCAAATGAAGGTTTATTTTTGGGCAGAAGCAGTTAACACTGCCTGTTATACCCAAAATAGATCTATTTTGGTCAAAAGGCATGGCAAAACTGCATATGAGTTGTATCATAAGAAGGTTCCAACCATCCATTACTTCCAGACCTTTGGTAGTAAATGCTATATTCTCAATCAAAGAGATCAATTAGCTAAGATGGAACCTAAATCTGATGAAGGAATTTTTGTTGGCTATTCATCTATCTCAAAGGCCTACAGAGTCTACAACAACAGAAGGAATAAAATTGAAGAAACCATCAATGTCACCTTTGATGCTTCCTCTGCTAATGATGAACATATTTCTCAGTCTGATGTTCATTTGTTAGAAGATTTATCTGTTGTGGGATCTGAATCTCAAATCCCAGTTGTTGTTAACCAACAACAGGACTCTGAAAGTGATAATGAAGATGCTCAACCTGCTCATTCTATGACAATACCTTCATCAACAGAAGATGAATCTGTGTCCATAGATTCAAATTCTTCTGATACATGTGTTCAGTCTGATAGTTTTCAGTCTGTGAACTCTACAGACTCAGACTTGCCCTATGTAGAAGATGATGCAGAACTCAGTCCTGCTTTTCTTCCACCAAATGAGAGTGATTTACCATTCAATGATGAATCATTTCTAGGAGTCAAAGAACACAAGTATCATCCAATTACAGAAATAATTGGAGATTATGTTTCTGGTGTACAAACAAGATCTAAAGTGTCAAACTTATCTACTGCAAATTTCTGTTTCTACACAAACTTCCTGTCAATCATTGAACCAAAGAAAGCTGAAGAAGCATTGAAAGATGATGATTGGGTTGAAGCAATGCAGGAAGAGTTAACAGAATTTGACAGAAACAATGTTTGGACCCTAGTTCCTGCTCCAAAAGGGAAAACCATTATTGGAACTAAATGGGTTTACAGAAACAAGATGGACAAGGATGGAGTGATAATCAGAAACAAGGCAAGGCTAGTTGCTCAAGGCTACAAGCAGGAAGAAGGCATTGATTATGATGAAACATTTGCCCCTGTAGCCAGAATTGAAGCAATAAGGTTATTCTTGGCATATGCTGCATTCAAGGACTTCAAAGTCTATCAAATGGATGTCAAGAGTGCATTTCTGAATGGCAACTTACAGGAGGAAGTCTATGTGAAACAACCTCCAGGTTTTGTAAGTTCCACTTTTCCAAATCATGTCTATAAATTGCAGAAAGCACTATATGGACTAAAACAAGCTCCAAGAGCTTGGTATGACACCTTATCATCCTATCTTCTTAGTAATGACTTTACTAGAGGATCAATTGATAAAACTTTGTTCTTCAAAAGGAACAAGGCAGATGTCATACTAGTTCAAATCTATGTTGATGATATTATATTTGGGTCTACTGATGAAAAATTGTGTAAATGGTTTTCAAACCTAATGTCAAAACCTTATCAAATGAGTATGATGGGTGAATTAACATACTTTCTTGGTCTACAAGTACATCAGAAACCTGATGGTATCTTCATCAACCAAGGTAAATATGTCAATGACCTACTTACTAAATATTCTTTAAAGGACTGTTCAATTATGAAAACACCAATGAGCACTGCAGATAAGTTGGATAAAGATCAGTCTGGCAAGTCAGTCTGTCAAACCACTTATAGAGGTATGATAGGATCACTACTATACCTCACTGCAAGTAGACCAGATATCATGTTCTCAACATGTTTGTGTGCTAGATATCAATCTGAACATAAAGAATCGCATCTAAAAGCTGTAAAAAGGATTTTTAGGTACCTAAAAGGTACTCCCAACCTGGGTCTTTGGTATCCCAAAGACTCTAGTTTTGATCTAATTGGATATACAGATGCAGATTATGCAGGTTGTAAATTAGACAGGAAAAGCACTTCTGGTGGATGTCAACTGCTAGGTGGCAAACTAGTCAGTTGGTCAAGCAAGAAACAGAATTCTGTTGCTACATCCACTGCAGAAGCAGAATATGTGGCTGCTGGTAGTTGTTGTGCTCAATTGCTATGGATGCAACATCAACTAGCAGACTATGATTTGGTGTTTACAAAAACTCCAATCATGTGTGATAACCAAAGTGCTATTGCCATCACTGAGAATCCTGTATTTCACTCCAGGACAAAGCATATTGAGATCAGACATCACTTTATCAGAGATTGTGCTGAGAAAGGTAAAGTGATTCTCAAATATGTGCCAACAAATGACCAACTAGCAGATATCTTTACTAAACCTCTTAATGAAGATAGATTTTTGTATCTGCTTGGTCAACTAGGAATGCTCAACCCCTAGTAAAAACTTGAATATGTATGATTCAATTCTCAGTCTGTGTCTTCTTTTCAATCTGTATAACTGTATTCTCAGCTACATACAATCACAAAGCACAGACAAAGAGATGTTTTTGTACATACTTTCTAAGAAAATACCAAAAAGATTTTATACCTTATGTTATTTTCTCTCAGTCTGACTGATTATATGTTTCAGTCTGTGTGACTTCTTCCAGATTAGCTACACAGACTGACCATATTCATTCAGACTAGACCCTCTATTTTTGTGCTTTATTAACTCATAAGGTTAGTATTTCTGTACTATTAGTATTAATACTGCTAGTTACTTTTAGTACTGCTGGTTAATACTGATAAGACTTTTTAACACTGCCCCCATGAGTTCGTATTTTAGCACTGCTGGCAAAGATTGGTACAATTAACACTGTTAATGTAGCAAGTTACCACTGTTAGTTGATGTTAGTACTGCTTTCGCAGTTACCACTGTTAGTTGATTTTAGTACTGCTTTGGCAAGTTACTACTGTTAGTTAACTTTAGTACTGCTCACACCAGTTACCACTGTTAGTTAACTTTAGTACTGCCTTCGCAAGTTACTACTGTTAGTTAATTTTAGTACTGCTTTCACAAGTTAGTACTGTTAGCAATATCAATCTGTTACCACTGCTGGCACAAAAGTTTTTTTTTTAAATTCTGTTATTTTCTCTTAGTCTGTCTGTTATATGGCTCAGTCTGTGTGACGTCACTCAGACTCATTGCACAGACTGATCATATACACTCAGACTAAATGCTTTTTAATTTTAATATATTTATTTATTTACTCTATTTTTTTTAACATAAATAAACAACAATATCCTTGCATTTAATGCTTTAACCATCTTTATGGTAATAATCATTAAAAGTTTTGGCGCTTGTTGTCTATTTATCTGCTCAATACAAAAAGTGCACGTGCCTCAGCGCTACTGTTGCAGAAACAGGGATAAACCGTCCAAGTGGGTCCCATTTAACGGAAATTTAATTTCTACAAATATCCATTTATGTTTTCCCCCTTTCTTCTTCATTCGTACTTGCACACCAAAAACAAACAGAGTTTCTAAACCCTAAATCGCTCAACCATTTTCAAAATCAAATTTCTAAAAATTTCTTCAATGGCTGATCAATGGGTTTACACGGCACCTGCCAACATCGCTGCGGCTAAACCCTTCAAACAAGGGAAACAAGTAAAACTTTGTATCAACAATCAAGTAGCTACCATTTCCATCCCTGATTCGAAAAAGAATAAAGGGTTTGAGGAACTAACTGCTTTTATGTCTGCTCATCCATTACGGGGAGCATTCTTTAACACAGTTCCTCAAATATACCCACATTTTTTAATGGAATGTTGGTATACTTGCTCCTCAAATAGTACCAATACTGCAATTACTGGTACTATTGATCATGGTAAACGGGCAGTTACCATTGATCAGGAGTTAATTAGGAATGTCTTAGACCTGCCTTTGGGAAATAATTTTGAACCTATTCCAACCAAAGAAGCAGCAAGGACTTCTCTTACTTTGGTTGGATATACCAAAGAAAAAGGCACAATTTTGATGTCAGGATTCACCCCCAAATGGAAATTTTTAATTTCTCGCATCATTAGAAGTCTAGGAGGTAAATCTGGTAGCACAGGGGAGCTAAATGAGTTTGAAACTCAACTGTTAAGCTCATTCATCACTGGTTTAAACATCAACTTTGCAGAGTTGTATTTTCAAGAAATTTTAAAACTGGTGAATGAGTCAAACAGAATTTTTAATGTACCTTTTATAAGGCTACTCTCCCTGTGCATCCAATACAGGTTAACTGGGTCTGTATATATGTCCTTTAATAATAAAGTGGCAGATATACCTGTTCCTGTGCTCACATATAAAGTGTTTAACCATCCGGTTCCACTCTCTGTAGCACCTATCACTGCTGTTATGCAGCAATGGATTGATCACCCATATGTTGCTTCTGCATCTATGGAGGGTGATGATTCAGGTGATAGTGAGGGTACTGCGACCCATGCTGTTGAAGAACGTGTGGCTGAAGCAGAGCACACAGACTCCAGGGATACAGACTCAACTCAGTCTGTGCACTTGGAGTCAGACTCAAACATTCCTGAGTCTGTTCCATCTTCAACAGAAGATGCAGGTAGTACTTCTTCTTCATCTGAGGACATGGATATAGATCAACCTTCTTATCCTAGCCCATCCTCACCCACAAAAGTGAGTCACAAACAAACCAACCCAGATGAGTCACCACTCACTCTGGAGGAATCACCAGACTCAACCCCCAAAAGTATAGCACAAATGGAATCATCATCCATGGAACTGGATGTCATCAAAACACCTTCCAGTGCTGTAGACCATTCCATTACAACTCTGCTAGAGTCTGTGGTGCCAATGGCTACCCAACTGACCCAACCTACACCTAGTTTAGTCAGCTTGGATACCCACATTGCTGCTGCTACACTAACCCCTGTAGTAAGCATTGAAGAAGATGCTCCAATCCTGAGCACTACCAACCCCCTCTTTACCCCACTCACAATGGCTGGACCCATATTGACCACTAGTCCTGCACTAGTTCACATTCCAGTGAGTCTTTTCTTACACCCCTCTTCACAGATCGACAATGCCCCAGTCATGTCACAGACTGAGGTACAGATCTCACCTTCTTTGCTTCATGATCTACCATCCTATCACCAGATGGTTAGTGAGGGCATACAAACTTCAACATCAGTTGCCAGTGATACTGTTCCATTACACCAGGAACTGTTTGAGGCAACAGGTGCTACACAATCAATTCCCAGTGATGTCTTATCCTATCACCGGATTAGATCTGAGGGAACACCTACACCACTCAATGCCTATGATCGCTTTTCCATGCACAGGACACAGAGTGAGGCAAAGAGTGCAACACCAAAAGATTCCAGTGATCTTGCTCAGTTTCAACATGAGTCAAGTGAGGAACACATACCATCACCCAATTCTAACCCCTCCAACCAGACCCAGTATGTGCCTTCTAGTACACTTAATGATGTGCTTTCTGCCATCAACAAGTTGTCTGAATGGGTACAGACTGAGTTCAATAATAATAAGAAAGAGCTAGAGAAGATGAAGCATCTAGTCTCTACTATGGTGGATAGAGTGGATATGCTGGAGGAAAAGGTATCCAATAGGTTAGATGAAATGCAGACCACCCTCTCAAACTTGGTAGATGATGTCAAAAAGGGGGAGAAGATGAAGCATGGGTCTGCAGAAGCTAAAACCTCAAAAGATAAAGATTTAAACAATAAATCCTTAGATTTAGGGGGAGATAGCAGTGAGGGAGATGATGGAGATGATGGACCCGAAGGTGCTAGGGTGAAGTCTCAGACTGAAGCTCAGTCTGTGCCACAGACTGAAGATATAAGTGCACAGACTGAGGGGGAGCAAGAGAGATTGCAGTTAGGTGAACATGCTGAGATGGTTGCACAGACTCAGGGGGAGTCATCCATTGTCTTACACATAGACCCAATTGCAACTATCTCAACCCAAGGTCAGCTGGAGTTGAAAAGACCAAGGGAAGTAGAAGAAGAAGATGTTCAACCTCTGTTAATCAAGAAAGCCAGGAAAATGAAAAGAATGGCCAGGAGGATTCCTGAAAGGGATATCTTTGATTCCCAACCAAAAATGAAGGGGATCAAAACCTGGGACCAGTTCTTAAAGCTGGCAGAAGAACAGGACAGTGATGGTGATGATGATGATGATGCCATCAATCCTGACTGTAGTTCTGAGTCTGAAGTTTTCAGAAGATCAGATGATGATGAAGATGATGCTACTTTTGGAGGTGTAGGTGAAGGAGCCTCAAAAGTCAAGACTGGAGAGTCTCAGTCTGTGCCTTCTGAACCTGCACAAACTAAGACACAACATCAATCACAGACTCAGAGCTCAGAGCAACCAGCAGCAAGCACTGATGTTCTAATTATCAGTGCTGAAGCCATCCAAGCTGAAGCCTATCCTGCTAGACCAACCACATCAACCAGAACACTGCCTCCAGGTAGAAGTGAGATTGAAGACAGAATGCAATGGAGAAGTGCTCATCTGATAAGCACTTATCCTAGGTCAAGCTCTACCATGGAAGAAGTAATGGATAAGGGTAAGGGCAAGGAGATTGCCTTATCCAAGCAGGAAAGGTTAAGCAAGATCAAGAAGATGGTGGATGATCATGCTGCTGGAACAAGAAATCCTGAACTGTCAAATCTACAGGATGAGCTCTTGCAACAAGAAGCTACTGCTCAAGGTATGACCTTAACCGAATACTTAAATGTATTATCAATTGAAGAGCAGAAGCTGAAGGAAGCAAGATTTGGTGACATGCTCTCCAAAGAGTTAGAAGATGAAAGTTGTTCACAGACTCAGATCAGAATGAGTCAAGTTGAGCAACAGATCAAAGAAGATGAAGAGCTGTCAATAAGATTACAGAAGATAGAGAGCCTGAAACCAAAGCTACACGCCGCTTTCCAAAAGTCAAAGCTCAAGCAGAAGATCAGAGAATGTCATCTGAACAAGATTGGACAAAAATTAAAGCTGGAGCTGACTTTGACCAAGAGCAAGAAGATGGTATGGGTGGTTGAATTGTACACTCTAGGGCTTAAGGAATGGCAATCCATTGCCAATCTTTTGAAGAGTGCAGCTGACAAGGATCTGAAGAAAGAAGTTCTGGATGAGCTATCTTACCTGATTGAGCCAGTTCTCAGTCTGGGGCTCATCTCAGAAGAAGAATACAAGTTGTTTTGCATAGCAAACAACTTTGTAATCAAGAAGAAGTCAGCTGGGTTATCCACAGAGAATGAGCAGAGAAGGGAGCATCCTCTACCCAAAGGTATCATTTTCATTGATAGATCATATGTACAGACTGACAGCATTGAAGGTCTGTGCTATAGAGATATCAACGGGATAGAGTGCTTCCAGGATCAGAATAGGTTATATGGAGAGTCTCTGCTGCACTGCATTGCCCTGCTGAAGGAATGCAAACATTCTCAAGCCAGACCATTCAGAAGAAGACTGATCAGCTGGTTATTCAACAACCTTTCCCAACTCAGGATGATGACTGGACTTGAAGATATCTGCAAAAAGATCATCCTAGAGTATCAAGAATTTGAAGACAAATCTGATAAGGAAATGGAAAAACTGTTGAAGAGGAAAGTGGAAAAGATGAAAGAGATCAAGGCTCGGAGAAAGGACTGAAGATTGATATATTTATATCATTTACAATCTTATGTAAAAATTGTAATATTTTTGTATACTAACTATGACTTTGACTATATATATAAGTCTAAAGATTCATAAGTTATGTTGTACTTTAGTATTTATTATTTCTCCTTTATCTTTTGTAAATAGATTTTGACATCATCAGATAGGGGGAGATTGTTGGGAAAAACAATGATCAAACCTAAGTTATAAATCTGAAGAGTCAAAATCTAACTTAGTTGTATTCAGAAAACTTAGTGAAATTCCTGAGTCTGTGTTCCTGAGTCTGTGCTACACAGACTGAAGAATTGGTTCTGAGTCTGTGCTGCACAGACTGAAGATACTCACAGACTGAAAGCCATGCTCTTCCTGAAGACTTATGAATTCATCATCTGAAGAATGAAGAGTGAATACAGAAGGCTTCACAGACTGAAGTTCACAGACTGAAGATCACAGACTGAAGATCACAGACTGAGAGCACAGACTGAAGAGCACAGATTGAAGAATGAAAGTACAAATGTACAGAAGATATTCTTCTTTCCTTAGGCTAGATACAACTGATAAGATGTTTGAGAAAGGTCAAACATCAAACAAAGGTTATCTTCTCAGCAAAGAAACCTTTTACCTTTTTGCTTTTTCTATTTTCAAGAAAAGCAAAAAGGAAGGCGTGCAAAGTTGCCCAAGATGCATCTGTTATCCCTTGGACAACTATGTAAGCTGGATAATATAGAGTTACATCCAACTCTATAAATAGCAGTTCAAAAAGCACTGCTATCATCCAAAACAATTCAAGTAATCTAAGAGATTCTTGATATTTAGTATACTAGACCTTTAAGCTTAGGCTAAAGCATTACCACACTTACTGTTAAGTTTGTAGTGATAATTGTATCTTTGTATACTACTTGGATCGTATTCAAACCATCTGTGTGGGTTTGAATACCTTGTCATCTGTGTGAGACAAATACTTTATTGTGAATAATACTTTGATTCATAATAAACTCTGTGTCAAAATTAATCTTGTTTTCCGCCTAGATTAATTTAAACTTGTTTGATATAAACTTGGATATAAACTTGGATATAAACTAACACGTTAAGATAACTGTTATTTAATCTGTATCTAAGTTTTGGGAACCTTGTGACCTAACAATAGTCTAATGCTTTTCCGAAAAAAAAAAAAATTTAACTTAAATATGGTCACCAGCACAAATAATTTTTTCATATATACTATGTATTACGGAGTATTATTATCATTATCAATTGGTAGTTATTGGGTTAATTCACTTTTGCTGGGCTAAATGAAGTTTGCTAATTGCTGGTGGGCTTATGCATAATAATGGGGCGGGCTAAGTTCAAGAAAGAGATTGCATGGGGTCTGGGAGTCTGGGACACCTTTACAAAAGATCTGGATCCCAAGTCCCCAACGTTACAAACGGTCAAACATTGGCTCAGTCAACGTTCATCCTCTCGTTGACTGAGTGAATTCATCTAGGATCTATACCTAGACTACGTACTTGACTGCTTTCTTTTTTGAAAGTGACAAACAAAATTACCATTATCAAAATTACCATTATCAAAAAGTAAAGATACGAAAAAGGGAACAAAGTAACAAAAATCCAGGATCATACATACAGCATTCCCAAAACTTATAAGGAGTAACCGGGGACCAAGAAAAACACTACCCAACAACAACTAAAACAACTAAAAGAAAAAAAAAATTACAAGCTGACACAATAAATATGACCCACTCAATGACAAAAACGGAAATAACAAAAAGACATCCAGAAAATCAGCGTCAAGACCCCAACAAGGCAGCCACCAAACCAAGCTCACATAAAGAGAACCCAAAACATTATCTGTCATCACCATCAGCTTTCTTCCACTGGCTCCAGTCAACATCTAAATATTTACATCTAGCATTAATCTACTCGAACGATCTGACTTGGACTTCAGAGAATAGATCAACCCCGCCAACCTGTTTGCTCTTAAACACCATGTCATTCCTTTTGCTCCAGATGAAATATAAAGTAGACCACACAACACCTCTCCAAATATTTTATTTGAGACTAGAGAAAGACTCATTGACTTTATGATTTATTAAATCTATCATATTAAAAACATTGCAACAACCCACACCCCACCAAACAAAGATTGTATTCCACAACTCTTTTACGAACTTACATTCTAAGAAACAATGATCTAACGATTTAATTACATCATTACAACATGGGCATACAACATTATCTACTTGTATCATCCGTATATCTTATCTTACTACTACTTTGTATGTGTTCTAGATATTTGTCATAACTCTTCTTCTTCAAAGATTTTCTTTAATGTATATTTGGTTTCGAAATGACGTTACAAACAATTAGCTTATAATTTTTGCTCTTTAATAAAACATTGATACGCCTGTCTTTGTGCAATATTCATAATAAAACAGAATCTTTTTGTAATAATGGGGCTATTTTTGAACGTATTTACCGTGGATGGTGTGATCTTTCCGGATGTTGTAAAAGTAGGTCTTATGTAATATAGTTTTACGTACCATAGTTTTCGTGGTTTGCAAATTGATTTTGCAAACCATCCGTCCACACAAAATCAATGCAAGTGTAAAATGACAATGTGATCGGCAAAAGACAACTGAGAATGTTTCTAAACCCATGCTTAGAAATATACATTACAACTATTCATGCGTTGAATATTGTGTGGAAGATAGTTTGCAAAATATTTTTGGGACCTTAAAAACTGTGGTACGCAATTTTATTTTGCACCATTATTATAAACACACTAAGAAATAGCACAATTCTTAAAAAAAAATCTAATAAAACAAGGTTTACTTGCTCACCAAGGTACTTTAAAATTCTTCTAGATATTGATTAAATATTCATCACCCGACAAAATATGAACAAACCAATGAAACGGTAAGCTGCAATTACAATAAAGTGTAAGATCATATCTAATAACCCCATTAAAAACATATAAGCATTTGTTATTCCTCTGTTTCTGCTAAACCAGATACAAAAATGGCTTCTCGAACTTTCCCCGAGATGCCAACTCCGTCGTCGCTATTATCGGCTTACGCCTCGATGTCAACATCAATCATGCTCTTCCGTACAATGTTTAACCAGCTCTTCCCAAGAGAACTCCGACGTTATGTTGTTGACGCTGTTCGAGTCTACTGGAAACCTAAATCCTCTAAACTAACACTCGTATTTGACGAAAAAGACGGCATGACCAATAACCACATGTTCGATGCTGCTGAGTCCTTTCTTTCTACCAGAATTAACCCCAATACCGACCGTCTAAGGTAATTCACAATATTCACATTTTTATACAGACGTAACGTTGTAAAAATATATTTTAATATGATGTTGCACGCTCATCGGATAGAAAAAAAATGTCCCTATATACCATTAACCGTAAATAATTGGCCCAATTACCCAAGTGAAAAGATGGGACGGATTTGAACAGTATTAACATTTTTATATTTTATTTGGAATCTAGAAATTTATACGTGGTTTAATGACTATAGGATCACAAAATCTGTGAAAGAAAAACACATAAATATCAAGTTTGCGGAATCAGAAGAGATAGTAGATTCGTTTGAAGGAATTTCGGTCACATGGAGGTACGTCCGTCAACAGTCGCAGAAAAAGCCTGGTAGAAGTAGCGATGGCGACGAGTTCGGTTATGGTAACGTAAAGAGTAGCTCGAGTGGCGGCTATTCGCCAGAGAAAAAGTACATCGAGTTGAAATTCGATAAAAAATACAAAGACGTTATAATAAGTTCTTACTTGCCATCGATAATTAGGAAATCACAAGAGCTTGAAAACGAAAAGAAAGTAGTTAAGCTTCATAACTTACAATCCTACGGGGGAGGGCCGGGCGGTTTTAAGGAATCGGTGAATCTGGACCATCCGTCAACGTTCGACACATTGGCGATGGATCCGAAGATGAAAAAGGCGATTATTGATGATTTGGATTTGTTTTTGAGGAGACGAGATTTTTATAAAAAAGTAGGTAAGGCGTGGAAGAGAGGATATTTGTTGTACGGTCCACCTGGGACTGGGAAATCGAGTTTGATTGCTGCCATAGCGAATTACTTGAAATTTGATATTTATGATTTACAGTTGATGAATGTTGGAGGTGATTCGAGTTTAAAGAAATTGATGTTGAGAACATCGAATCGATCGATACTTGTGATTGAAGATATCGATTGTAGCATACAATTGCCTGATCGGAAAGGAACTGTTCCGTCCAAATTTCCGGATGTTAAACCCGTTCGTGATCCCCAGGTTTGTTTTAATAAAAAAATATCAGTATTATTTTGTTTTGTACACTATGTTTTTAGTCGTCGGTGAGTCTATTTTGCAAGTACAATAATTCATTTGAATGGTCAAAGATACACTTTTCTTTTGCTAAGAGCACGGGTGTGGTGACACTGTCACCACAGTGTTCTGGACAGTATTCTGGAAAATGTTGTAATTGAGAATTTTGTAGTGTGGTGACAGTGTTCTGGAGTTTTTTATTATTTGTTTTATTTGTTTTTTTAATGCTGTTAATTGTATAAATTAATATATAAAAATAAATAAATCAAATAAAACAAGATTTAATTAATTAAAAAAAATTACAAGTCCTAAAATTAAAATACATAATTTAAAAAGTTCTACAAATTTAAAATACAAAAGTAAATAAAATAAGACAATTTTTTAATTTTTTTTAAATTATGCCGTTCAACGGCTACTTTTTCAAATTTAAAAAGTAAAATTTTTTTTTTTTAAATAAACTAACGGTAAAAAAAGAAAAAAAAAGAAAAACGTTGCCGTTCACAACGTTCGGAAAAGGACGGCGGCCGGAAAACGCGACGAGAACGCCGTCGGGAACGCCGTCCCGGTGCGGCAGAACGCCGTCCGATGGCGTTCTCGTCGGAAAACGGTGACAAAACCCCCCCTCACACCCCGTGCTCTAAGAAACTATAAACCAAATTCGTGTATATACACGAAACATTGAATTTAAATTTAGTTTTTAAAAATACTCGTAGCTAAAATAGATGGAAAACGTTTATGCCTTCGACATAGTTGACAAAGAGAAACGATCAATGTTAATGAAACAATAGTAAATGAAGAGAATGTGAGCTCGATTTTTTATTTTTAATATCTTTTTATTAGTTAAATATTTATTCGTGAATTACTTTTCACAATTTGTTCTACACTAAATCATTGCATATAAAAATGGTTTAAAGTATTGAACTTAGTGTTAGAGTTCACACTCACTAATAAACTGGACCGATTTAGGTACTTCTGAGTATATAAATAAGTTATTAAGGTAAATATAAAATTATGAAAAATATATATATTAAAGATATTATATTATGAAATATTAAAGACTTGAATATCAGTTCATTACTTTCACTAAATCTAAAAACATTTATGGTTTCAAAATGAATTAAGTGTTACACCTTTTACTGTTAATTGCGGCGAACTTTAAAATTTTCTATTGTAGTTATTTAAGTTCTAAAAAATGTATATTGAATGCATTTTGGGCATATTTTGCTACATAAATAAATGTTTTTAGAATTTAAATATACATACGATAGACATTTTCAAAATTCGTTCCATACAATATTATAAGTGTATAGTTTAATACATTTTGAACAATAAACTCATGTATATATGTTATTATTATTATTGTTATTATTATTATTATTATTATTATTATTATTATTATTATTATTATTATTATTATTATTATTATTATTATTATTATTGATATTTATACATCTACATTAATACACTACTTCAAATTTACCTGTTTATCTATAAGAATGGTTGCATAGTCTTAAGTTCTTTTTTATACCTTATATTTTTTATTGTAGATTAATAATTGTTAATAAATTTATTACCTTAAACTTTTATTTAGAAGTATTAATGTAGTTGATTTTAAATAGTTGTTAGATTAATAGTTTTGTAATAAATGTTTGATAATTTTGAGATCTTCCTAGATAAGTATTATTATTCTGTTAGCATATTTTTGTTTTAGATAATTGTTTTATGTTATACCGTAGTTCATTATAACAATTAGCATGTTGATACAATTTATAATTGATTAATAATACATATCCATGTATTCTAATTTTTTTTTTTAATAATACATATTAATATTATAAATACATAGAAGTTATAGAACATTCGAAATATTTTATTATTGTATTTTTTTTATATATTTTCGTATTAGTTACATATACAACACAATTTTTATAAACCTTCAAATAATAAAAAAGATAAGTAAATAGAAGGACCTAATTGCTTAATTGAATATTAATTTTAAATGATGAAATCATAAAAGTGAATCATATATTATATTTAAGATAAGATGTACCTTCCCAGAAATTGCTTAATTTTGATAATTGTAGTGTTATTATTTTTATTTTCTAAAACCCAGATGTTATCCACATATATCACATACCGTTTCCATTTCAAAACAATTGTCACCTTACAAAAAATACACCATTTAATTAAAACATAATTATTACTGTTTTCTATTTCTTACTTTTTACAGAATTACAATTTTATCATTAACTAATTAATTAATGTTTCTTTAAAGTTTGTAATAATAATTTCAAGTAAATGTAATATGATAATCTCGATCAAACTTCTCTATCTATTTTTATTTTAGTAGCAGACAATTAATTTAAAACAACCCGAGAAGGAAACATGAACAATATATTATTTGCGCATTTTGTCTTCGAATAATTAAATACGCAACTTCTTCGTTCGTTTCTCAGATAACATTAGAATAATTATTCCTATGATATTTACACATGACTATATATATACGTGTCATTATTTTAACTTATTTGTTTCACTTATGGTTATTTGTAGTTCTCATTATCGGGGCTTTTAAACTTCATAGACGGGTTATGGTCGTGTTGTGGGGACGAACGTATTATAATATTCACAACGAACCATAAAGAAAGACTTGACCCAGCATTGCTTCGACCAGGACGAATGGATGTGCACATTCATATGTCCTACTTGACCATTGATGGTTTCAATACACTAGCGGCTAACTACCTAAACATTCATGACCAACATTGGCGATTTAGGGAAATTAAAGAGTTGATCAAATGCAAGAAGGTTACGCCAGCTGAGGTGGCGGAGGAACTCATGAAGTCTGATAATGTGGAGGTTGTGTTAGATGGGCTCGTGAACTTTTTGAAACGTAAGAAAATGGAAGACGATGAGACTAAAGATGGGATCGGCGATGATGATAATGAGGTTCGTGATGCTAAAAAGGCCAAAATTATATCTTGATTCGAGAGTTGTATCGAGTTGAATGTATTTTTAACCATTACAAGTGCTTTTATAACTGTACTAGTTATAACTAACCGTTGAATATTAATGAAAAAGGCAAAAACGTTATTGACGATTTGAAGATTCGTAAATGTGTAGTTGACAAGTATATGTGCAAGAAAATGAAGGGAACTTGATATTTAGGACCATAATTTTAATTGTGGGCTTAAATGCTTAATAGACCGTATAAGCGTTAATTTATCCTAGTCCAAATTACTATAACTTATTGTTGATATATTATGGATCTGGTTCAACTCTTCTGGGCTTGATGGCCCTAATCATTCATATTATGTGACACTTCCTAAGCTTTATTCTAGGTTGTATATTATGTGACTGCAGGAATGAAAACAACAATGTAAGATAAGGTGGAACCGCAGGAATGAAAACAACTTTAACTAGAATTACGATAAAAAGAACTTTCTAGTTCACTACAAAAAGGATGCCCGAAGTGAGAAGCAAAAATATTATGATAAAGACGTCTTTTTGGAGTTTTCTATAATTTGAAAGCGATAATTTTTGCCCATACAGAGGATAGGCTGGTTCGCTTGAAGAGAATCTTTTGAAAAAACCCTCCACTTCGATTGGTATTTTTTTTCACGAGTAATTGGTACATGTTTTGTTAAACCTCCCATAAGATCGTGATTGGATCCGCATATGCTTGGTAAAGAGAATAATCTTCTCCTTGGTTCGGGTCGAAGAAGCAATGTCACTTGATCCTATTTCATCAGATTCGGGATGTGAGATTCGATTCGGAACTATTATATGTCCAAGGTTCAATATTGAAAAAAGTGACATTGATCCACAAGAAGCTCACCAAACTCTTGAAATAGCGGAATTAGATTCCGTAATAGGTTCACTCATATAATATAATATTTTGATGGCATAGCCTTAAAATTAAGGGCGAGGTTCAAACCCCCCGTCAAGAGTATAATATACTCTCTCCCAATAAACTCTTTACCCCTCTATAAAAAATAAAAAATATGGGGTCTATCACTCTTTTTTTTATGTAAATAGTTCTAGGATGTAGAAGATCATAACATGAGTGATTCGGCAGATTTAAAGACACATGAACAGCCATTTGATCCCCGTCAAAGTCTGCATTAACGGATTCGGAATTTTTTTTCATTCCAAGGAAAAATGACTTTTTCTTCCACTTCCAGTTCCTATGTTAATAGGGTTGGGACGCGCCCCTCTACCATATCTATACAAATAGGGGAAATTTTATAAAACCGACTTTCTAAAGACTTCCAACGGCCGAACTGCCTCGAGTACTATTTTTACCCAAGGTTTTGCTATAAGATATATATCACTACGGGAAGTAAATGTGTTTTATTTTTACTGTAAAATACAATTAGTAGTGTACTTAAAATTTTTTAATTGTATACGAGTCATCACTCTATTACTATCAATATGTCTCATTTACTCGTTATTCGACAAATAATTTCAGTAATTTTTTTCCTTCACTTCTTTCACCTATACTTTTGTCATAGGTTACGATTATCTTTTTGAATTATCTTTTTAAACATATAAATTAGAGTATTAGACATACCAATCATTCTATATTTACTAATTCTTCGCTATATTCATTAGTTGTTCTCTATATAGTTTTCTTTAAACCAAAAAAATAAACTTTTAATAAAAGATATTCATTATTAAAGTGTCTATGGTCTACCACTATAAGAATATCAAATAACCGTGCGTTTAAGTCTCACTTCAAACATATATATATAAGTAAATAACAGGGAGGATTAGATATTTAATATTTCCCCTAATGACTATCAGTAAAAATAATTTTCATGTATAAACGTACTTTACGGTTAGTATTGAGAATGATCATCGTGAATAATGAAAAGCTTATGTGACGAAATTTTGATCATTAGTGTTTTAAGCTTTAAAAAATGAAAAATGCTTATATGTGTAAACATTCAAAGCAATCGAACAAAAGGTTAATATCATATACTATAATAACATACATCACCAATTTAAACATTGTAATATAATTAAGCCGTTTTACAATTATACCCTACAATATTAGGATTAAACATAAGTTGTTTCCTTCCTGATCCACGATATTTAAACTTAAAGTATTTAAAGTAGACAAAATTTTAATTTATTACTTTCTGTTTAAAGGAAAATCAAGAATGCAAGGTATGCAGACAATTTCTAGCCTACGTCAGCAATTATTATCTAATTTGGAAAGTCAACAAAATGGTTGGATTTGCAAGAAACCGCCTTTATTCTATTTGAATCAAAGTACACTCTTTTATTTACACAAAATTCGAGCCATATTAACGTAATGTCATACAAATTAATTTGGTTTAATATGGTAGGCGACTAGGCGGTCGGTTGTAATAAAGAGGTTTGATAAATATTAACAAAGTTTTTAATACATACATCAAGTATATACAAGGGGTGTTGTATCATACACATGTTGAAAATTTGATAAAATTTGGCCGTCTATTCTATCTTATGAAAATATTGTGATTTATAGAATATTCAAGTATTTAAATCCGTGTTATTAGGCGAATATTAAGGTGAATGCGAAACTCGATAATTTATTGACAACCTTTAAGGTTGTCAGTAACAAGTAAGGATGTACGTAAATATGTGTAATCATAGGATAACAAATTCAACACTTAAATATTTGTTCAATACAATAATTTATATACGCGTGCAAACTTATTAATCACAGTTTTTGGGTGCGTTTAATTCACCAATCATTTTGTAAGATTATAATTTATAAAAGAAACTTGAATTTCAAAGAATATGAAATCATTTGAGTGAAAGAATTCGGTGAATCTCAATTCAATTCGTTTTATTACCAAACACTCTTATAGAATGAAATTGAGATTTCAATTTTTTGAAATTTTGCGTACCAAACAAAGAGTCAGTTGTTTTTAATCTTAAATTTAATTTATTAATGAATATCTATTTAGACAACTTAAATCTTAACATCGACATTTATTTTGTTACTAAGAAAGTATATTCAATCATTATTGCCTCGCACAAGCCGCCGGGCCTATTATAGGTTTCTATTATTAAGAATAAAAAAGTCAATTGATGAAATAAATTCATTCAAAGGATACATCTGTTTGTGTCAAGACCATATCCCACTTGCATTTTTCATAAACAAATCAGATTTCATTTATAATAATCATATACATGAATATGATATTATTTCATATAGATGCAAAAATGAAAATGTGACGTCTATTTTCCGTGGTTCCGTTTAGAATGTAAAATTGTTACTAGTTACTAAAATTAGTGAACCAATCATTTTCTTACAACTTGTTACATGTATGCGTAAATATTTGTATTCAACTAAAAATAAATTTAGTAACCCTGAATTATTGGTCGACCCCATTAAACATTGTTTGAACCGCAATATATCTATTGCATGTCTAGATTTTTTTAAGAAAACAATAAAAGCTGTCGTTAAAAAAACCCTACATGTAATACAGTAAAATTTACTAATTTATTTTTATTTCTAATATGTAACCGTACCTGGAGGCTGGAGGCATACTGAGTTGTCTATAAATTAAGAACATATCTTGCAGGCATGTCATTTAAATCTTTTGTGGTTGTGCCAAAGAGAAATTTCAAGAGATGGACTTGGCAAAGTTCTTTCATATGAATGGAGGAATTGGAGAGGCAAGTTACTCAAGTAACTCAGGACTTCAGGTATGACACTATCTGCATGCAATAGTTTCTTATATTTTCATCTCTATATATTTCTATATTTACATATACATATATAGACACATGCATACACACATATATACATATATATCTTGTATTTCAATACATGTTTAATATATGAAACTCATGAATTTTGGCGTCATGATAGCGAATGGGCATAGTGAAAACGAAAGGCGTGATAGAAGAAGCAATCAGCGACTTGTGTCACAACAACGTCCAGTTTCCCAAACCACTAGTTATGGCTGATCTTGGGTGTTCATTGGGACCAAACACACTTCTAGTAGGATCGATGGTGATCAATGCAGTCGCCAAGACTAGCCTTGAATTGGGTCGTAAATCTCCTGAAGTTCAAATCAACTTCAACGATCTACCAACCAATGATTTCAACACCATTTTCAGTACATTACATGAATTCCAAGAAAACTCGACCACTGAGCAAATCAAAGAGATTCCTCATTCACCGTCCTGCTACTTCACTGGGGTGCCTGGATCATTTTTCAACAGACTTTTTCCGGCAAAAAGTCTAAATTTTGTCCACTCTTCCTACGGCCTTCAGTGGTTGTCACAGGTGGGTACCATACGTATTTTTGCTTTTTTAAATAGAAGTTCAATTGTACGCGTAATACTGTAAAGATTACTTTTTGTGTCATTTTATGTAGCTTCCTGAACTTGAAGAGATCAACAAAGGGAATATATACTTATCAAGTACAACTCCAGAAAGTGTAAGTAGGGCGTACTATGAACAATTTCAAAAAGATTTCTTGGCATTTCTGAGGTGTCGGTCAGAGGAGATGATGCCTGGAGGTCGGATGGTTTTGACATTAGCCGGTAGGACCACTGAGGATCCCCGTGGCGAAGAAAGTTATTACCTTTGGAGGCCATTGGCTATGGCTCTTCAAGAAATGGTATTCGAGGTAATAAATTATCGAGTTTAATGAATTTCACATAACCGTATATGAAATTTTCCCAGATTTTTAGCTTGTTTGAATTGGTAATATTTGTGACCAACATCTTTTTAATTAACTTCGTGATCACAAAAATAGGGCCTTGTAGATGAAGAAAAACTGGATTCATTCAATCTTCCTCAGTATACAGCATCCCCTACTGAGATCATGAACTTGATAAAGATAGAAGGTTCCTTCAAACTCGATCACCTAGAGATTTTTGATGTAAACTGGGAGGCTTGGAAAACGAAGAAATATGATAATGATGCATTACAACTCGAAGAAACGGAGGATCAAAGTGTAGGAGACGCTGTGGCAAAGAGTATTAGAGCTGGGGTTGAGTCGTTGGTTGCTAATCACTTCGGTGAAGCTATACTCGATGATGTTTTTGCAAGGTATGCAAAAAATCTTACAGATAGAAATCCCAAGATGGAGAATGAAGCTCTAGTCTCGATCACTGTATCTTTGATTAAGAACGTGTAATATTTAAGCTTTGGTGTGGTTATGTATGATAGAAGGAAGTGGAAAAAATGAAGAGAATTGTGAAATTCTTACATACTAAATTGTGATGAAATTCTTGTTGCAAGCCTTTAAGGATATTTCTAAAGGAAATATCAGAGGTGCTTGATATTTTGTGTGATCAAGTAAAACTGTAATAAATGTTGTGCTGTTATTATATGTGAAATAAAATATAAATTTCATTTTAATTAGCCATCTTTGCATGCTGTTCTTACGGAAATAGTAAAGAGTAGGTAACTTTGTTCCCAAAAAAATAGAAATTTTGGGAGCGTTTAGTTACGGAAAAGTATCTCCATTTTTTTTTTCTAATTTTGTAGAGTTTTTTGTCCCTTGAAAATCATAACGGGTTTAGAGAACGCGTTCAAATGTAAGAAACTGAGTTTTCATTTTTCAAATTAGGAAAGCTAGGAGTGTGTTTAGTTGGAGAAAAAAATGGGTATTTTCTAGAAAAATTTTCTAAAGAAATTGAAAAATTAGAAAACACGTTCAAAATAGGTATTTTTCAAAAAAAATTTTCATGAAAATAGAAAACTCACTTTTCCATATTATAACTAGGAGTTGGAAAACATGAATTTCAAGTTTTCTACTTTTATTTTTCCTTTACACTACTTACTCCATTTTTCTAAAAGATTTCAAAAGCCTTCATTTAACATTATTTTTCCAAATTGGAAAATACATCAACTTTTGAACACATTTTCCAAATTTCCACTACTTTTCTAGAAAACAAAAACTATTTAGAAAATTAGAAATGGAAAATTGTAAAAAAAAATTCACAACTAACACACCCATAGGGTGTGTTTAAAAGTCCAAACTTGAACGCGTTTTCTTAGAAAACTCCTTCAGAAAACTTCAACTTGAACGCGTTTTCTAATTTTTAGTTTTCTTAGAATTTTTTTCAGAAAAAATGAAGGAGTTTTCCGTAACTAAACGCGCCCTATAACTTTCTAATAAATACATAAAGAACAAGTTTATAATATGTTTAGATAAATTAATGAAATTACATTCCCTCTGTCCTCTATCTGGCTCTCCAGGACTCCGGGGGATTCCTGTATATTTGTCATCGGCTCACTTCTTGACTGCTTCATCCAACCCGCCCATTTTGCCACCAAAGTCTATACAACCTCCATTTAGCACTCATTCTTTCTTAGAAATACATATTTTCCTAATTAGTTAGAAATTTAGAGTATCTATGTTCCATATTCAAGGAACCCTAGTATCTCATGCTACTTTGTCCTCAAAATCACCAAAGATCCATCCTCTATTAACAAAGTGAGCAGGGATTCTCACAAACTTGATGTTGTAAATGTGAGTTGTTTATTATTATTATTATTATTATTATTATTATTATTATTATTATTATTATTATTATTATTATTATTATTATTTTGGCATTAACAATCTAAATACTTTCATGAATCAATTTAGTTAAACTAAATAGTAGAGGTTTCTAGAGCAGTTCCAAAGTAAGGCTGCGTTTGATAAAACAGAATGATTCAAGAATGATACAATTATCAGAATGATAAAACTCTCGATCACTTCTTGATAAAACAAAATGATTCAACATTGAATGCTGACCGATTCAGCATTCAGATCTGAATGGTGTCATTCAGCAGCAATCAAACGGAGCCTAAATGCTTCATAAACGCACACACTAAAAAAAATAAAAAAATCTAATACGGAGTAGTAAATAAGGATATTCTACTCATCAATGATCAATGATTCAATAATAACTAAAGATTGCAAGAATTTCATATATGGCAGAATACTAACAATGTGATATGCACATACAGAGTAACTTAAGTACCCATCAGCTAAACAACATAGTAGAGGGTGAAAGCTTCTAAGATGAACAAATACAATAACAAGAATGCACAATAGTTGCTACTCAAACAACTCAGTTTCTAACAAAGCTAAAACATTTACCCGTTTTCTTCATCGTTTCAGCATACCTCGAAAATACATCAGAAACCTCAAGCTTGCCTTCTAATCTCATCTTTTGAGCCAATTCCTCAAGTATATTAGGTTTACCATCCCTGCCAAAATCAGTAGCAAACTTGTTGTAATCAAGTTGCGGTGGCTTCATACCTTTCTCTATCATTTCTTCAAGATACTTGCACGCCTCGATTGACCTTCCCTGCCTTACCAGTCCTCCTATGAACACAGTATACGAATTATCATCCGGGCAAACCCCCTTTTGGCTCATTTCTTCCCAAACAGCAACACCCATGTCATAATTTTCCGTCCTGAAGAAAGATTTCAACACCATATTATAAGTATGAATAGTCGGTTCAATCCCAGTTTGAATCATCTTCTTGTATATCCTCACAGCATCATCCGGCATTTGCCGATTCGTCATTAACTTAATCAAAGCATTATACATTCTCCCATCAGGAGGACATCCATTTTCCTTCATCTCCTTCAACAACCCGTAAACTTTATCCATCTGTTTTTGGTTCCCAAACCCTGTAATCAAACACGTGTAAACAGCAGCATCAGGCCTGCATCCACAACTCACCATATTCTCATAATACTCAACAGCCTCTTTCATCCGTTTTTGCTTACATAAATCCCTAATCATAATCGTGTAACTCCTTTCATTAGGTGATGGACCCTTTGCTTTCATAACCTCAAACAACTTTACAGCATCTGACCTCTTGTGAACCTTTAGCAACCCTTCAAGCATCGTATTATGAGCCACAATATCAGGACTCATTCCCGAATCTATCATCTCATTCCACACCTTCCCCGCCTCCAACAAGTTCCCAACTTTACACCAACCATTTAACAAAACGGTATACGTCTCTATATTCGGCGTAAACCTACCTTTTAACTTCTCAAACAAAATCTGAGCTTCCTTCCCAAGCTTAACCCTACCAAGATTATCAAGCAAAACATTAACACTATCAACCCCAACTTTAAACCCGTACTTCTTCATCAACTCAAACACTCCAACCGCTTTCCGTCTCTGTCGATCAGCTGCAAACGCTTTAATACAAATCTGAAACGTATCCAATGTTAACAACCCTTTCTCACCCATTTCATCGAGCAATGAAACCATAGTCTCGAACTGCTTACCCTTTCCAAGTATACTCATCATCGTATTATACGTTCTCGAATCATGACTAAACCCCGATCGTTTACCTGCCCAAACAAAAAACCTAAAAGCAGGCCGCCTAGCGTGTTTAAACCTTTCTAATACATCCACAACAAGATCATGAGTCAACCTAACCCTACACTCGTCTAAAACCGCTTCCATATTTCGATCCAACGCAAATAGCTCGTCGATTACCTTACAAACCCTTTCTACTTCTTTATCATTATCATTATTATTGTTATTTGTAGCTACACAAAAACCCCTAATTTTAACCCTTGGGTTTGAAAATACTAACATTTTTTGCTGTGAGATCCAATAGGAGTGTGGCAAAATAAATGGAATTTGATTGTAATTATTAATGAAACTATAATCATTATTAGAATGAAACATACGAGACAAGGGCAAAGAGCTACCGTCAAACAAGAGCATTTTCCGTCGAACGGATTCACGTCTGGTTGGGAGTGGTGGCCGGATTTGTCGTCGGTGAAGGATAGATCGTACGACGGCGCCGGTCTGGTGGTAGATTCCGTCATTGTAGAGGTTAGATTGTAAATGGACTTTGAGTTTAATTGCCATTCAACTCCATGAAAATTGTTCGATTGAGAAGATGGCGGCGGTGGTGATGTGCAGAAACTGGTGATGGATACTGATGAAGCCGGGTCGGGTTTATTGTGTAACGTAATGGGTCAACCCGGTTGATTGAGGCCCGTAGATGTCATCATAAGTCCATTTAACTGTGGCCTATTATTGGGCCCAGTGAAGAGTCAAAATCTCAAACTACAAAAACAAGTAGTATAACAAGTCAAACCTATATGACTAACCCTATATAATTATGTATAATTAAATCTATTTTAATAAATGTTTTTTTTTTAATTTTATTCACAATTAATTAAATTTCTAATAAAGAAACATAGATGTATTTTATAATACTTTTATTAATTTAAATATATGGCATAAGATAAGATAAGATTAAAGTTGCATAACATGGTAAATACGTAAAGAAGCATTTTGGTATACATTAATAACCGGTCTTTTACTTATTTTCTCATCATAAATATTTTGAAAGTGCTTATTTACTCAAAGAAAACTTTTAAAAGACATTGTAGAATATTTTATTCATCGTAAAGAGAACACTTTATAAGAAAGTTCTTAATAAAAAAAACGTTTGATTAGAGATGCCTTTAAATGTAAACCTTTCGTGAAAAAATATTTTTTCGGAGGAGGTTATCTGGGAAGGGCAAGTACTTTTACTCGGTTGTACCCTATATAATTATGTACGTGTGTGTGAAACAACTCCATATGAAACACATGTATATCTATATATACACATTGTTTATTAACAAGACTTGACCCGACAATCTTTGATAGATAAGTTTCTCATATACCGCTTGGCCAAAAATTATTTGGTAGCTATTATTGTAATACCCTTTTAGAATATGTCAATTTAATGATCATCGTGACATAATTAAACGATGAAACTTAATACCATTGCATACATATATTATACTTAAATTAATAAAAAACAAACCATGTCCAAGCTTCAATGATGGAAAGTCACTCACTATCATAACTCGGGTGCCAAAAAACTTAAAAAGAAAAAGAACTTTAACAACTAAGTGGTATGAAAGGCAACAAAATTGTAGTCTTTTAGCGATTGACTAATTTGTGGGTGGGTGGGTGGATGGTGGTGATTGGTGAATGTTAAAATAAGGGTAAAAAACATCATTGCAAAATGACAAATTGTAAAGGTTAAAAGGGGAAAAAATCAAGGACCAAAATGAAATTTGCACTCTATGTAGCTTTGGTGTTGGTGGGTTTGTTGTGGTGGAGTCACTTTAAAACAGTTTAGCATTTGGTCCTCAATATGTGGTCCGGGTTAGTTCAGGGCTTGTCACTTTGTATATATGTCCAATTATATTTGGTTCATGACTTTCGACCCTTGATAACGATCATATCTATCATCCACATGAATCTAAGTTCGACCATTTTTGGAGTTTTGATGTTGTTAATCACATGCATGAAAATTACCCGACTCTTTTGGTTTTGTTAACTGGCTTGACTTCTTGATTAATGCAATGTGCATCTCGCTTTGAAGTAAAGGGCATGCTTTGGCCGGTAAACTTACCCGGTAACAAATATGTTGCATGTTTTTCCGTATAATAATCCATAACAACTTCGGCTACTAAAAAAAGATGTGATGAAAACTCTCAAATTGTTCACGCTCTTGCTACAATTAACCTTTTCGTCTTAAAAAAACAAAATCTTCTCTTGATAATTCATTAATTAAAGGATTAAATGCAACAAATATAGTAAATTATATATGATTTTGAATTCTGTTTTACGTAACCAATTAAAATGACTGATATTCTGTGTACTAAACTTTCAAATAAAGTTATTGAATGTATTCAATGACTTATTTAATACCTATTAATATATATGATGACGCGATAACTAACTAGTGTCATATCACCTGTTTATAATTAAGTTAGGTGGAATTCTTTCCACACCCGCTTTTCAAATCAGTCATTCAGTACGGCAGTCAGTGTCATGTATGTTTGTCTATTTCGTATTTTAATCATTTTAAATTTTGTTTGGTTATAATTCATTTTATAAAAGATGAACATTTTTATAGAAACGAATTTCTATGTGAACGTAACTTTTTTTATAAAAAAAAGACCTACTCTTTCATAAAAAACGAATTTTATATAAATAATTTTTTTATAAAAATGATTTTCTTATAACAAATGAATTTTTAAGTAAATGAATCTTTTTTTTCAAAAGTAATTTTTATATAAATGGCTCTTTTTTACCACTAAACTATACCCGCTACAATGCAATTACTACGTAAAAATGCACCTTTTTATCAATAATATTTCAATCACAACACGTCAAACTCGAACACGTGAATCCAACCAAGTCACAACACGACTTATGGAACCTATACGTACTTATATATTTCAATAGGTATTCACAAATAGTATGCCCCTCGTGCGCATCTCTACACGAAGTTCGATATTTTGTTTTGATATGTTTAAACTTTAGTTGAACCCTTTCGAAATGGTGCTTGATGGTACTCTAAAGCGTAACTATTGTCCTTTTGTTGATTCCATAGTTTAAAGTGTTGATGAGATGGAAGAAATAATGCGTAAAACGACAAATCGATTTGGAATCACAAAAGGTTGTGATTCCTTAGAAAAAAATTCATAGTGGTGATCGATTTGATATGATATGATGATATAGCTAGATATTGAACGAGGGTAGTTATTCTTTGGTGGTGGTGGCTAAAATAGGTGGGCAAGTGACAAATGCAACTCCCAAATGCCCACTACTTAATTAAGATGTCATTAGGCTAATTAAAAATTGATTTTTGAAAATGTCAAACAAGATGCATACATCAATGGACATAAATCTACAAGTTAAAAATCTTTTAAAATCTATTGAAAAAGTGTGTTTAGTTGTAGAAAACTACCTCCATTTTTGAAAATTAAATGAAATTCGAAAAACTTATTCAAATGTAAATGATTGAATTTTTATTTCCATAATAGAAAATGTAGGGTACATAAATCATAG
The DNA here is from genome assembly GCA_963930675.1 of Gnaphalium uliginosum. Classification (NCBI taxonomy): domain Eukaryota; kingdom Viridiplantae; phylum Streptophyta; class Magnoliopsida; order Asterales; family Asteraceae; genus Gnaphalium; species Gnaphalium uliginosum. Next base: position 13,785,510 of record OZ005685.1, on the reverse strand, counting down.
TATATTTCATTTTCTTAGAAAACTTATTCTAAAAATTCCAACTTGAACACGTTTTCTAATTTTTCAATTTTTTTTGAAAATTTTTTAGTAAATTGGAAGAGTTTTCCGTAACTAATCGCACTCTACTCCGTTTAACCAATTTTCTGAATTTTGAATATCTTATTTACAAACTGACATTCTCTTTTGTTGACTTACATGATAGGTCATATTGTCTAACAAAAAATGTGACTAAGCAAGAGGATCCATTTTAGTCTTAATATATATCGACCCATCAACATAATCTCTAATGTTAAATGTTGAATTGATTTCAATTCCTAGTTCACCATGCCAGGCTACTAGCAAAGCGTCAAACTCAGTCACATTTAACGATAATTAATAATATTATATCAAATAACATGAAATCGATTTAATCAACTATTGATAAATCAATATTAAGAACGAAGAAAAATATGTTACAACTGTTCTTTTTAAAAATATGCAGGAAGGATTACAGCCAAAACTTGTGATGGTTAGAGTTAAGATACTTATTTATACGCTAATCATCTTACATTATTAATTACCAAAATGCCCTAAAATAAAGTTACAAATAATAAAACATAAGGTAGAAATAAATTAGTCCATGCAAATCCTATTACAAAATATTATTGCTACCAATCTCCCTCTAGGATTTAGCATAGACTTCAGTATGTGCTTTATATTGTTTTTTATTCTGATATGTCTTTGAAGTTTGAATGTTATGAATCTTTAGTAAGCTGAGACAACGTTGAAGCACACTTTCTTTGATGATATCTCAACTTTAATCTTTAAATTGATTCTTGATGCATTCATGAAGACTAATCCTCTCTTTTTCATCAACGGCAACTCTTTTGCTTGAACAAATGTTGAAATGATTTTCTTTGAAGCGCATACTATGAATGAACTTTATCTTGAAAGTATATTCCAAAAATGTTGTTACCGTAGAAAACGTCTTTTAACTCTTTGTACTCAAGCTCCCCATCAAACGGATATTCATCTCCTGAAGCTTGATCAACAAATCTTTTTGCCCTCTGAATCTGCTCCCCCTCAAATCAATAAAACTCTTGTAGAAAGATAATACAAATCTTCTTTGAAGCTCTATCTTTCTTTAAACACTTGACTGGATTATTGAGCATATTTCAACTTTTCTCCATCTTCAATTCATCTCCCGAAACCTCGGGCTTTTCAACCTTCATTGATTAACTCTTGAGTTCTATTTGATCTTTCTTTTCATCATTCTTATTCGAACTCAACTTTCTTTTCATTCAATGTTTTCTTCACTTTCAATAAACTTTTCAATAGTTCTATCCAATCTTTTAAGCTCTTCTCTTTCAGTACATTTCTTTGAAGCTTTTCTATATCATCTTATTCTTTATTTTTAACATTCTCTCTATCTTCAAACACTTAATCTTGTCTCTTCTCAACTATCTTCAAACATCATTTCATTTCTCTACCTCTCATGATGTTTAGGATTTTATCATAAGCATCATGACTCTTGTGTAATCCAAGGTGTTTGAAAAATAGATGATCCTAACAATCTCTCCTTAACCAACGATCATCCTCACCAATTAAACTTTCAAAAACATTTCGTGGAATGTTGAATCTTCAATAAGCGTCATGTAATGTAAACCAAAATTCATGTATTTGATGAATATTATGATCAAATCAATTATTCCGTGATGCGAAAAATGATCATAAACATTCAATAAAACTTGAATTTTGTTAAGAACGGGGTAATTCAACAATTCACTTGAGTAAACAAGGAAAAGTTGTTTGTAATTTCTGAAAACACATTTATGAAATTACTACTCCTGGATCACATAGATTGCCAGCTAACACATCAATTGAATCATGAAATGGATCAATTGAGTGACCTACTTTCAATGTTGGCATTGATGATAGCATTGGTAGGATTTCAATTCAATCATCGTGGAATATCTATTTTAGATATCACTATGAATGTTCCGGCAAAGTCACAAAGACTTGTAAAGATGTCACACGGACATGTATAGTGTATAATAACACTTGTGTCCTAAAGGTGTATTTTTAACACATTAGGATCTAGACTCTATTATAAGTGCAAGAAATGAAGTCGGGGACTGGAGCTGACTGTCTTCCTATTTCAATATCAACATCCTTCTAATAAGAAGTAAATGGAGTATGTGTTAAGTCTCCGTGAGAATTGAAACAATAGTTTTTTTAAGAAGTAGTTGAGTGGCTTGGAGGGTAATGTGCATTGCATCACTGGGTCCATGATGTCTTATTCAATACCAGAAATCAACGTATGAAATCCAATAGATTATGTGGCAACCCGGCGATTTAGTCGTTTAGGAAGGGTTTTCTTTTTATTTTAACCCTGTCACACACTCCTCACTCAATTTCACATTTTTTTTAACTCCTCCCTCTTTTGACATCCGTTATACTAAACGCTTATGGCATTTAATGATGTATGTTGATCTACACTCCAATCTCCATCACCTCTTTTAGAATTTTATCTCATCACACACCAATCAAGATCCCATGATACTTGATCCTACTCACCTAGACCTTAAAAGACCTCGCGTCCAAATTTTTGGTAGGTGACTTATGGGGTAGATCTAACCGGCTCTGGTGGATCGTAGGAGGATTATGATACTATAACACTCTGTGAAGATAATCAGCATTTGCCAACAATGGGTCACCACATGTTAATGGAATGTCTTCAAGTGAATCTATCGAGTAAGATTTATCCACGATGTTATCCAAAATGATTTGAAAAACATCTAAGTGTTGAATATAGCAAAGATTTGAACACTTGTAAGTTTTAGATTGAAAAACGCTCCTCCTTAACTTATGCACAATTTTTATTTTTGGTGTTAATCCTTAAAGGAAGTCAGGAGGTAGTCACATTGAATTTACCATTTTGACCAATGAAAGCTAGGAGATAACTCATAAAAGAAACCATTCACATTGCTCAGAATAACAAGTGAAAGCAGAAGGTAAAACTATTATTGTCGAACCATTCCTAACATGGATATCTCAAAATTATTTAAAAGTTGCATAAGAAGGTGATTTTACTTTTCTTTGAAATGATACAAGCTCCCTCTCAAAGAAATCATACTTTTCTTCCAAAAGATTTATGATGGGAGCTTGATTTTTAAACAGATAAGTCGAGTCTCTTGAAAACGATAGTTGAGCTCTTCAACTAACACGAGTTTGAACTGAAATGTTCAGAAACCATTGCTTTTAAGAACGGGTTTAACTCTGATGTGAGTAAAAGCCATTGACTTTAAAAAGCGGGTTTTACTCTGATTTGAGTAAAAGATACTTACCATTTGAAACTAGATAACAACTTTGGGAACCCATTTAAGCATGGTGCTAATGAGTTTTGAAAAAGTTGAAAATCATTTATAAGTTGTGTTTATCTGATTTAAAGACATTGAACTCCATTTTGAGGTAAAACTTGGTGTTTCACTTGAAAATAAATTTCGTGAAGTTAACGGTGAGTAAAATCTTTTGGGAACTTGGGTTACAAAATTATTTCGTCTTTGCATCGGATAAGAAGCATTTTGTGGTGCAAGTTCAAATATTTTCGATCTCGAATATTTGAAAATTTTTGTTTGAGAAGATTTCTCAGAATAACTTTGCATCGGTTTCCAAACTTTTATTTGCTTTTGAAATCGTGAAACCGAGTCCTTTGAAATATTTGAACCATAAGCATCGGGAAGATCAAAACTATTTTGAGGTGTGAATGTTCCATTTGATTGTGATTTATTAGAATACCTTTTATTCTTTTGCAAATAAATATTAGTAAAATGAGAAACCTTTTTTGAAAATGGTTTAGAAGATTTATTCATGTAAGTCTTTCTTGGAACATTCACAGGTGATTTTGTTGCTTTTGACACTCGAGGCTTATCAGAAGTTGACAAACTACAAAATCTAGTTTCAATTGGGATTTTAACACCGGGTGTGATTGAGAAGATGAAGATGTACTCTTGAATTGTTCAATAGTACTTAAGAGATTAGTTCGTTCTTTTTCAAAATGATTTACTTGAGTGGTAATTTATTTTTCTAATTCAATAATTTTATCTTCCAAAATAAAGTTTGAAATGTAAATCTTAGAGACTTGTAGAACAAGTTCATTTGAAAAAGCTTTATCATTCGTTTCAAGTTCCGATTTTGAATAACTTGGGAAATAGTCATCGGAAAGTGGGATTTTTCGATTACCAGGAATTGAGCTTTGTCTTCTCTTGCACTATTGAAACTTTCAATTTCTTCTCCCTCATTGGTTAGTTTTATAAAATTCATTTGTACACCCCGACCCATATGTATTCTTTAGCATACTGCAACGTTCTAAAATTATTTATAATAATTTGTTTAATACAATAATATTTAGGTACTTTCATCATTCTTATATGATGTATTATTTGGACTTAAATTGTTAAATGATTATAGACTTTTAGTTAGATGAATGCTTCATAAACTTGAGGGGCTAGAGTGATAATTATATGGGTCATTAGAAAAGTTAGAAAAACCCTAATTCCCTCATTTGTTTCCTGCCTATTTGAGTGCTAAAGGAGAAAGAGAGGTCCAAAACAAAGTTTGTGATTTAGTGGTTAAAATTACCAATTGAACGATCGGCAATTCAGGTAACAATCAGTTTTATTATTGCGTGTTTAATTATCTATGTTCATTCGTATAGATCAAAGATTATGAAAAGGCTTTATATTATAAAGTGTAATGAATTATTTAGAATCTGGTGAATATGAATATGATAGAATGCTATCACAACTGAAAAAAAAGAAGAGAAACGAGTTAATCACGCAATAGACGACGACGGGCGAATGATAAATTCTAGACACATTCATTTGCCAATGACGATGCGGGTGTCTGTAGGGTGACCTAGTTACTCCTACCCACCGGAGCGATACACGAAGGTTAGCTACCAACGTATAGTATCGACTCGTGGAATGTGTGTATCTTTATGATATCCCATTCCCTAACGACGCTTGTGGACTGTATTTCCCGTACCTTCCGCTATGTCGGGTTTAGTAGGTTCCCCCACTTAATCCACTGAGACTTCAGATTCACCCCTTTAGTTCTTGGTTGATTGTGGACTAATCCTATCCGAATTGACGGATATGATGAAAAGTCGACAAGATGATAAGACGGTAAGACAAGTGTTGAATGACGAGTTGTAGGCACGGCTTTAGGACTTTTACTTGAGTTCTTGCTATGCTATTTATTAATGACGTTTGCCATGCTATTTATTTATGTTGATCAATTTTGCATGACTGAGTTGAATATTGAGATAAAGACGTTTTGTTGAATGATGATTTTTATTATTGTTTTGACATTATAACCCATTATGCTTACTCAGCTTTAATAGCTGACATTTGTTCTCTACTTGTGGATTGTGCATTCGCATGTTAAGTAACTGTGAAAACTGTGACGAGTGAGGCGGGTAGTCGGGATTGTTCCAAATATTAGGCCTTAGCTCGTTAATGGACTCTTTTATTTAGTTTGATTATAGTTGGACTTCTATTATGGGTTTCATTTATATTGTGCTTGTGGTGACGAAGTAACACCGATGACGTTTTGGTTTGAACTATGTTTGGTTAGTTTAATTATTGACGGGACATTTTCCGCATTACTCTGCTATTTATATAAAAGTTTTTGAAACCCCATTTTAGAAAATTGAGGGTGTTATACATACACATGTGCTATGTTAGAAATTGCATTATGTAAATAGCAAGGATTGTCAAAACCCAAACCTTCCCTAGGATTGTAATACTTTATTTCCTTTGGTTTGTTAAGAAAAATCGTTTGATCAGTTTGACATCTTTTAAGAAACTTTTCTTCAAATTCTTTGATTCGAGAATAAATTTTAGCATTTTCAGTTAAAATGTAGTTGTTTCTCAAAGTACACACTCTTTGAAAACCTTCTGATTCCTCAAAGTTCCTTTTTAATTCAGAAATTCGAGTTGTCAGTTTTTCTTGTTCGGAAATAAACGATTCATGTTTCTTTTTATACCACATGAGTTGGTTTTCTTGAATAGCCTTTTCCCTAATCACAGTTTCTAGAACCCCAATGTTATTAGCAACATCTTTTTCGAGTCTAGCAACCTTTGATTTTTCAAAATCAATCTTGTTCCGATATGAGTTCATTTTATTTTTATAAGGATTAACTTATCTTCATTTAAAGCAAGTACCTCAAGTTCAGACGCAGATTCAGAATTGATAGCGCTTCATGAGATATCATTAAGTCAAATGGCGTAATAATCCAAGAATAGAGTAATAACCCAAAAATGCTTGATAGCTCACAAATGGTGTAATACAATCTAGAATAATACTCCAAATGGTGTAATACAATCTAGCACAATACTCCAGATGGCGTAATACTTCACTTGGCGTAATAGAGCTTAGCTTATTAGAACTCTAATAATGGCTAAACACTTGGTCTACCATTCTGGCGTGATAGACAAACTAGTGAAGTCCGACGTAATACACACATCTGGCGTAATACCTTATTTTTGGCGTAATAGACTTGCAGTGTATTCATCAAGTATAAAGTCTGAGATGGTGTGATACACTAGTTTGCGTAATACACTAGTTGGAGTAATACAATAGTTGAAAAGTAGCGTAATAGTCTGGCATTTCACAAATACTTGGCGTAATAGACAAGAAGTAATACGCTAGAACAATGTTTTGGTGTAATAGCAATGGTCTCAAGTCTTTCTTTGGCGTAATAGGATTTTCAAGACTCAAAACTGGCGTAATACTTGTAACTGTCTTAATATCTTTGCTCTCAAAACTGGCATAATATCTTTGTTCTCACAAATTTTGACGTAAAACCTTGGTTCTCACGTCTTGGCGTAATAACTTAGTTACCTCAAGTCTTGGCGTATGACCACAATTCTAGCGTAATACAAGAGTCACAATTTTGTAAAAATGGTGAAATACTCACAATCTGGTAACAAGATCTAGCGTAGTATACACAAATTTGGCGTAATAAACTTCAAACCCTCGTAATATGGACTAGACCACTTAAATCACATATACGTTAAATTTTTTGAATCAAAATCAATCTCAACGAAAAAGTATGATATCGGTATCAAAATATTCGCTATATTGAGGAGATCAACTTGTACGGAAGAATTTTCAAAAAGCTTATTCCATCGAGAGTAATCGAGCAAAAACTTCGAAAACCCTAATAACTCAAAATCACATATTAATGATTATTCTAGCTGTAACTTTTTTTTTCAAAACTATTTTGATTGATTCACACCAATAGTCAATAACAAGGCTTTGATACCAATTGAAATCGATCTAATCAACTATTGATGATCAATATTAAGAACATAGATGAAAATATGATACGGCTGTTCTTTTTAAAAATATGCAGGAAGGATTACAGCCAAAACTTATGATGGTTAGGGTTAAGATACTTATTTATACTCTAACCATCTTATATGATTAATTACCAAAATGCCCTAAAACAAAGTTACAAATAATAAGCATAAGGTAAAAATAACTTAGTCTATGCAAATCCTATTATAAAATATTATTTCTAACATAAGATTTATGACTTATAAACATGGACACGTTTATGAGTTAAATACAAAGCTTATTTAATACTAAGTCAATTATTTATGCTGATCTATTTCATCTCAAGCTGATCAAATGTGTCAAATAAAAAGATATATATTTTTGATAATCGTAAATAAAAAGACAGTGCACCAATAATATATGACATAGAAATACTTGAAGTGATGCAACCAAAATGGGCAAAAGGTTTGATTTGATGGACTCACTTTTATGCCTAATTTCTTGTATGAGTCAAGATATGCATTGCACGCCAGACATCAAGATCTCTCATTACCAAATACTCGTACCAAACAGCCTAACATACAACTTCACGAAATAGTAGTTTTTTATTTTTTTAAAAGAGATTAATATCTGTTAATGCATTCAACTTATGCTCGATTGTGTGTACCCAACATAAATTTGTTGTTTTTAATATATCTAAAACTTTCAAAAACATGAGTTTTTAATGTATTATGTGTTGGCAAATCAGAGACGACAACAACATATAACATTCATAATTTGATTAGACAAATGAGCCTAAAAAGAGTTCAATTAATGTCCAACTTCTACTTTAATGTAGTGGTTGCCAATCAATTTGGCAGAAGACAATTTAAGTAACAAAGCCACCCAAAAAATTGTAAGTTTCCATACCATACAAATGAATACGACAAAAGTGATAATTTAGGAATCTATATAGCTTGATGAAATTAATGATACTCATTTATTATTCAATTAACATGCATAAGAATACGACAAAAGTGATAATTTAGGAATCTATATAGCTTGATGAAATTAATGATACTCATTTATTATTCAATTAACATGCATAAGATTCTTTTATTTTATATTATAAAAAAATAAAAATAAGCAATGATTAAAAATATAATTATATGATTTGGGTTCCGAAACTTTTGGGATGTGGAGTGATAGGAATGAGTTAGGGCATCAAGCACTAAAGTGAGTATAAAAAGGGAAGAGGTGGTAAGAAAGGGGTCTCACACACCAAAAATATCAAAGACACGTACAATGGATGTTGAGAAAATTTTCCACATGAATGGTGGACATGGTGAAAATAGTTATGCCCAAAATTCATCTCTTCAGGTAATTACTAATTACACACTCCACCTTATTGTCAAAACTCGTTATGTTATATACTTTGATTTGATGGGAAATAATCAACAATGGGAGTCTAGTTTAAATAAGGGAAACCGTATGTAGTGTCAACTACGCAAATATTAGGTCGTAGTGATGGATAATTTTGTATTTACTTTTCTAATCTTTATTACTCCATAGTTTTTTATACGTACGCGATGAACCTTTCATTATACTTTAACGGAAAGCATACTTTCATGCTGTTAACAAAACATAAAGTTTCGTCGTAGATAGTATAAACCTGTACGTACGTGCAAGTAACAATCTGGCGCGTATTGTTTAGTCAATGTGACATTTTATCACAAAGAATCATGAAATAATGATGGATGAAAAGAAATCATAACAAATGGAACTTTAGAACTTTGCTGATCGAGCACATGGGCGGTAAGGGATGGAATCCCACTAAAAGTGATCCTTTCTTCCTATTAACTCCAATGAAAGTTTTTGAAATAACTAACGGCCATGACCTGAAATTATGTGGAACTCTAATTTTAACCCATTTCATATTTATTTATTTATTTTTAGAAACAATCCATTTCATAAGATATATTGGTAATTCATGAAAAAGGAACTATAATTTATTATTAAGTTAACATGGAAAGTTAAATCGTGAAATATTTAAGGTTACGCACGTACATGTTCTAACATTTTTTGGTTTATTTTTGTCGCTAGAAAAAGGCTTCAGATATGGTGAAACACATAACCCTCAAGAGCCTTGAAGAAACCTACGTCTTCACAATGCCAAAGAGTTTGGGCATAGCCGATCTCGGTTGTTCTTGTGGCCAAAATACATTATCAACCATACGAGAAATGGTGGAAACCATCGACGAAACCACCCATAAATTCTTGAAAACCCCCCCACCTGAGTATCGTGTGTACCTCAACGATCTACCCACCAATGACTTCAATGCTATCTTCAAGATTTTGCCGAATTTCTATAAAGATTTGAACAACGAGAGGCATCTCCAGGGCCACAAAATTGTTTCCAGTGTATACATAGCTGGTTATCCGGGCACTTTTTATGGTAGATTGTTTCCAGACAAATGTTTGCACTTCATTTACTCCTCTTATAGTTTGCATTGGCTATCAAGGGTAAGTTTTTATTCATTTATATCGTAACTAATAAGTACAATGACGAAAGTTAATACTTTCAGAGTTTATCACTTTGCAATAGTAATGGTTGTACAAAATCACCCAAACTAGCTAATTGATCATTTTAGGTTCCTCCCGGACTCTACGACGAGGAAGGAAACTCGATTAACAAAGGTAGCTTTTACATCTCTAAATCAAGCTCTCCACAAGTCTTTAAGGCATATTTAGATCAATTCCAAGAAGATTTTTCATTGTTTCTTCGATCAAGGTCAAAAGAAGTACTAGCCGGAGGTCGAATGGTACTTATATTGTTAGGAAGGGGTGATCAAAGCCATGTTGATAGGGGCAACTCGTTCCTATGGGAACTTCTATCGCGATCATTTGCCACCCTAGTCTCTCAGGTATTTCACCTTTTACTTTACATTTTTTGAAAAACAAACATAACATATTCCGCATATATCTAAAATTCACACTATATTCACATTATTTTCTGCGAGACTTGAACTTACAACATCTTGGCTGATATGTTATCAAATACCACTAGACCAAACGTACACTCTTTCATTTTTAGGTACTCTATTACAAGTTGCATATTAAGAAAGTATTTACCAAGCATTAGGATTTGTTAGACTACGCCGAATTTACATTTTTCAGCTTCTAGCTTGATTTGGTTTGTATGATATAAGAATCTTCCAAAAACCGGGTCAAAGTTGACAAGTATATAACATGGCATATGATTGACCATTACTGGAAGATATTAATTATTGATAATACTTTTGTTTCTCTAATTATTTGATTCATATAGGGAAAGATTAAGCAAGAAAAGGTGGACGATTATGATGTCCACTTTTATGCACCTTCCAGGAACGAAATAGAGGAGGAAGTTAAGAAAGAGGGGTCTTTCAAATTCGATCATTTTGAAATGTTTGAAATTGAGCGAAACTACGGGCCTTGTATGAGCCATGGAACCGCAGTGGCAAGGACCATTCGAGCTATCCAAGAATCCATGATTGCTCATCACTTTGGGGAAGAAATTCTGGACAATTTGTTTGAGGATTATGGAAATTTGGTTGATGAAGAGACACGTATAGAAGAAATTAAGCCCATAAGTTTCATTATTGTTCTTAGAAAATTATGATGTGAAGGCAGATGTAGCCAGTAACCATGTTGGTACTATTAACTGTTGTGTATGTTGCATGTATGTTTAATTAATGTGTAAAATAATTTGTAATACACAGTGTATATAAAAATTAAGTCGTTAGAAAATGTTTAATATATACATTTATACTCAGACATAACAAACTCTATGCCCCATAACATCGATTGAGGTACAACAATTTACGCATGTCTGAACACTTTAGTGACTACGCTTAAGTCAGGTACTTGAGTGACTTAGTGAAAATTAAACAGGTGAGTACAAACCTTTTGTTTGATTCAATAATTTAGTGAACGAACATCCTTTTTAAAATGTTGAAACGAGTTGGATTGAATTGGTTGTCTTGGAAAAACTTTTTGTTTCAAGTTAATTTGGGTTATGTTTGAGCTCTATCATGTTATGGGTGGATCTCAGCGAGAGACAGGTTGTTTAGTATTCCGTGGGATCATCGGAAGTCTTGGTCGAGTAATGTTGTCTGCGGATAATTCTGCTTTGCGTGTCCAAGCTGTTCGCGGTGTCAGTCTTTGCTGTGGCTATGTTGCTGCCGTTCTCTGGTTCTCGAGTGCCTGGTTTGCAGATTCATGAGGTTGGAGAAGTGGTTCTGGTGGCATTGCTTTTGTTTCGATATTTTTGATTGTTTTTTGTTGGTTTAGTTTGTTTTTTGTTTGACTCATTTCTTTGGTTTTTGCTGTTGGCCTTGTGTGTTGCCCAGCTGTGACTGTTTCTGTTTTTGGGTTTGTAGCCTGTTGGTGAAGGCTTTGACTCTGTATTGTTGGTTTTGTTTGGTAAAGTATATTGCTTCAAAAAAAAAGAGTTATAAAGAGAAAAAAAATGATGTGGGTTAAAATCTTTTGTTTTTTTTGGCCTTCTAATTTTAAGATGATCAAGTACATATAGGGATACTTTAAAAAACCATTAAAAACTTTAATAGATGCTCAATGTAATATAATTTTCATAATTTTCGTGTGAAGTCAAGTGCACTTTTTTTATACACATTAAAATGCAAGCTGCAAAATGTAATAATAATAAATTTGAACTTTTTGATGATCACACATAAATGAAGCTGCAAATTCTGTTTTTGATAATAATCACATAAATGTCTGATTAAAATGCAAGTATCATTCCTAAAATTTACTTTAATATTTATTATTATTATCATACTTGCACAATATACCAATTAATCTTATAATTTTGTTTTTCATCTAACATTGTAGTCACGGATCAATAATCTAGTTATAGCTAATAAACGAGTCTATTGAGCTAGTTCGATGAGCCTCCTTCAATAAGATCTAACAATAGATATCAAAGGATCATTAAAACTTTCTCCAACCTCACTTAAACCTTTTAGATTAGTGTTTACTCTACCCTCAAATATTCAAAAACTTATTATTTTTTACATACTTTTTCATTTTCGTCAGCCGATTTTTTATATGCCACTCTCAAACCTTTAAACTGGCACAACAATTAAAATAGATATTGAAATAGTGCTGTCAATATTGATATATTTACATAGTAATAGTAATTATACAATATTCATCAGGAAAACCCCTTTTCTTGTTCCGTTTTTCATACCTTCAAAGAATCTGAAATTGTTCAACGGCAGTCAGTTATATACAAGAAACCGATGTCAGGTGATAAATGTATCAGTCTGACGACAATTCCTGCTTTGGAAGAGAAGCTTTTATTGATAATGTGGGTGTGCCATTTTATCAAACAGTTAGTTGTCTACATACTATTTTAAACCGTATAGTTGGTATTATTTTTCTATTCGTTATGGTAACCGTTAAATATTTCAACTGTTGTAGAATTCCCTATTTTGGAGAAAATGTCAAACTTTGACTTTTGAGTTTCGGATGTCAATCGAATTAGAGTCAAACATCTAAATTTTATGGATTTTGATCTTTTGGAAGAGAGATTGATGAAAAAATTTAACTTTGTACAATAAAACGTAGAAGTTGAAATAATACTAACATTCAATTCAATTCGTAACCAATAATCATAGAGAAATTGAATAATTTGTCGCAAATTCCGAACAAATATAACGATTTGCCCTCTATAAAAAAGTTGATGATTTGTCCCACTCGGACGCAAGTCACAAGCTGTGACTTGCGACCCAAAGTTTGTGACTTACGACCCGGCTACAAAAGGAAATCGTGACCAAGAACGTGCTAATGTGAACGGGTCGCAAGATCTTGGCTGCGACTTGCGTCCGCCCAAAAAAAATGTTTTTTTAGATTGGAACATCTAAATTTTATAGTATATAATATGAAAGATTCAATTTGAAGCGCAGTACTTTAGATCGGAACAAATATACTAGAACAGAAAAACACTACACCTGCAAAAATGTTTCTTTAGATTTTTACCTTCATCTAATTTCATCATTGTTGATCTCAATGTGGTTATATGGCATAATAATAATAATGGTTAAGATCAAATGTTTATGGTCTCTTGAAATGCATTATTTGTTGCGTCGCAAACTGGTTATTTCTGTAATTTATAGTGGATTCATTCTCTTGATACATGATAGCTTTACATTTTGGGTTGTCATTCGAAAGGTTTTGATTATTATTCCATCGATCGCTTTGAAGAAGACTTTAAAATAAGGACGATTTGTTTCTGGAGTGAGTTCCAGTCACGGTATGTCATCTTTGGCATGCCCAAACCATCTTTTACACTATCGTAATTGTTATCCTATTAAGTAACATATTTTTCAGCTCATACATTTTACTTAAGAGTTTGTTCCGTTAATCTGTATGACTTGCACTATACTTTATATGTAGTACTACTGCATGATGTTTTTTATGCGTAGTATGTATGGCATGTAGTGAGTCAAATGGCGGGGATTGAGTGTAGTTACGGCTATTTATAGCATGGTTATTCTAGCGCTTGGTTCTTATTTCGTAGGTATACATGTTACATCACCACAGCCATTTTCACCTTCACAGCCGACGCATTCAATTGGTAATAAATGAAAATTAGTTAGACCTTTTGAATTTGATCTTAGATGCCCCTATTTGAATCTTCAAGTCAACAATTACATGTTCAATTAATAACCTAACTCAATAAACCTTGTATGCTTACATAAACAATAATTCTATCTATAATCTATGTCGATCTCCTCATCACCTCCAACTGCACCATGTCATTGGCCATGGCGGCAATCTTCACAAAGCAACCTCCAATTTCAAACCAAATTTGTAACTATAATATTCATCATAAAACCCCCTTTTCTAGTTGCATTTTCCGTACCTTTAAAAATTATGAAATTGTTCAACTGAAATATGTTATACTCAAGAAACCGATGACAGCTGAATGCATCAGTCCGAAGACAGTTTCTGCTTTGGAACAAGAAACTTTGATTGATAATTGTGATGTGCCACTTTATCAAACAACGGGTGGGCTACATACTATTTTTAACCTGATGGTTGGTATCGTTGTTTATTATTATTTTCCAATATTTATTGAATGTTATGTGGTGGTAGAAGGGTAAGGTTCTGAGTGCAACTGAATTTTGAAAAAAACGAGGAGTATGCGATCTCAGCCCTTGATTTATGTGATCAACGATCCAGATTTGTTGTATATTAAAAACATTGCATTTTACATAAAATGCAGTAGGAACGTAAAATGCATTGTTGCGAATCTGGCCGTTGATCATAGAAATGAATGGCTGAGTTTGTCTGCTCCTCCTTCTTTTATTGTTATAGTGTTAATTAATAATTTCAACCGTCGGAGAATTCCATCTTTTGGAAAAAAAAAGTCAAAATTTGACTTTCAGATGTCAAATGGATCGGAGTCAAAAATCATTTTTTTAGGCATTCTGAAAAGATAACTTTGTACAATAACATGTAAAAATCGAAATCATACCAACATTCAATATGCATTAATAACACTGTAGTATATAATCTGAGGGGTTCAACTGAAGCATATGACTTTTGACTGAAAAAAAAATACCGATATATAAAACACCAGACTTGCGTTTCTACCTTTATCTAATAAGAACATTATTTAAGACATTATGGTTATGGTTGGTCAAATTGTTATAAGTATTGTAATATCATGGTTGAGATAACAAATATTTATGGTTTCTTTAAATGGATTACTTGTTGCAGAGCAAATGGGTAATTTCTATATTTTATAGTGGACTCATTCTCTTGATACATGATGGTCTTACATTTTGGGCTGTAATTGGGAAGGTTTTGAATATTATGCTATCAATCGCTTTGAAGAAGACTTTAAAACAAGAACGACCTGTTTCTGGAGTGAGTTCAGGTCACGGAATGCCATCTTCGCATGCCCAAACTATCTTCTACACTATCGTATTTGTTATCATATCAGGTAACGTATTTGTCAACTCATACATATTTTGTTGGATATCAAAGAGTAAAAGATACAAACAATGACAAACTGTATGAAAAATAATGGAGAGACTTTGGAGCAATTTTTTCTCTTGCAATTAATAAAAACCTGAAGTACAATTTATAATGAAAATAAGAAAGACTCATTCTAATGACCTCACCCACTATGCTACAAATGAGGAAACGTGCAGAAAAAAAACGTGGATTACATGCATGCATGGTACTTCCACTAGTGGAGAACATGCTTATGAAATGCCTACAATTAAGGATAAAATTGACTGGAGAATGCAAGTTGCTAACTGACTGTGGACTTCTTCAAATTCTTCTAAACGGTAAGCTATCGAACTGACCCGTAAGTCCGTAACCCATGAACAAAAATCCGATTAATCCAACAATCACCCCCTTAATCGGTTTGTTCATCCTACTTGTTCACAGCAATGTTTAATCACCTTCTTTTCGAACCACCTCGATTCTCGACCTTTCTTGGACACCCGACCTCCACCTCGGTAACGCCCAAAGTCTTCTCAGTTCAAATTCTCACAGCCACCTTCTTTTGATCTGCAACTAAAATCGAACCATCTGCTCTTCCGTTACCTTAGCTTTGATTGTTCACAACGCTTGTAACATGTAACATGGCATCCTGTTGGAAACGTTCATTACCATCTTGACTCCTCCCGGACTCACGATCTCTTCCCCGACCACGTCCAAAATCATCCCGATTTGAACCTTCAACGCCATAATGTTCACACCGTGTTGTTTCTCCATTCCCTTCTTATCTTGACAGTCTTACCACTTTCTGATCACACTTGTTCAAAGAGGCCTCCACCGACCAAGAAAACAAAGCCACCGCCTTATTTCTTTCAACCGCCAAGCGAATCGAACCCAAAGCCACCTGCTTTGACGAATCCTTTCTGCCTGCTTTTCACACACGTACGCCGGTCTCCTCTTATCACGAAACAAGCCGATCAAGAGTACAATTTGCTTTCTTTGATAGTCGCTAACAACCCCGGAGCACCAACGTTTATCACCAGTCACCCCCGTCGTCTCAAACGGTACTTCCACCACGACAACGGCTGAACCGAAACACTTTACAGTCTCCGTCTTCTGCTGTATTTAACCGGACCTTCAATCCCTTTCACGTCTGCCCTTCACCGATCGACATACCCGTCGGCGGAGGCTGCCTTCGATCTTAAAACCCGCTACCTAGGAGTACTCGACTCTGATACCAATTGTTGGATATCAAAGAGTAAAAGATACAAACAATAACAAACTCTATGAAAAATAATGGAGAGACTTTGGAGTAATTTTCTCTCTTGCAATTAATAAAAATCTGAAGTACAATTTATAATGAAAATAAGAAAGACTCATTCTAATGACCTCACCCACTATGCTACAAATGAGGAAACGTACAGAAAAAAAACGTGGATTACATGCATGCATGTTACTTCCACTAGTGCAGAACATGCTTATGAAATGCTTACAATTAAGGATAAAATTGACTGGAGAATGCAAGTTGTTAACTGACTGTGGACTTCTTCAAATTCTTCTAAACGGTAAACTATCGAACTGACCCGTAAGTCCGTAACCCATGAACAAAAATCCGATTAATCCAACATATTTAAACTCTAAACTTTGAATGTAGTGCATAATGTTTTTTATATGCTTATTATGTATGGCAGTGATCAAATGGCAGGGATTGAGTGGAGTTACGGCTATTTTTAGCATGCTTATTCTAGCGCTTGGTTCTTATATCGTATGTATACATGTACCCTTCCACATTATTCTTGATCTCTCCAAGTAGAAGTCACAACCTCAATCCTTGTATATGATATTGGGTCAATTTGGTTTGTATTTTATTAATAACGGGTTTAAACGGGTCAAAGTAGCAAAAGGACAATAAAGCGTGTTACCTTTTTGTAACTCAAACACATTTTTGATGTATTACCCGATCCACCAGTTTTGCCACATCTAGTCATACGAATAGTATATCTCATGACCAATTTTCTTTTTCTCATTTTCCTTTCAGCAACTTCTTTAGTTTCTATTATCTTCACTTCAGATGATTAGGAATCTGAACTACTATAAATTTCTATAAGTTGACTCTAGTTCACAAAAATGAGGACAATATTTCAATTCAATTTGCTTTCTAAAATACAAGGCTTTATACTTAACATTTTTATTTTACATGCTCGTATTTGTAATATATGCAGTCATGGCTACGAGTGTCAGAACGTTATCACACTACTAATCAAGTCGCCGTGGGTGCAGTCTTGGGGTCCATTTCTTCGGTCTCATGGTTTTGGGCATGGGAATCAATTGTTCTAAAGGCATATAACTCCAGATTGTGGGTTCGAATCCTTCTTGTTGTTGGAGCTGCTTGTTTATCTATATGGTATATAACATATTCTGTTTTACAGTCGATAAAGGCAGAAGATTGATGATTATACATTGTTAATATGTAAATTCGATTTAATGATGGTTTTAAAATGTAGGTTATTGGCTTATTGCACTCGCTTTCTAAGGGCAACTATTAGGATGTTCGGTATTTGGATTAAACGAATAATCACCCAATTCATTTATGATTTACTAATTGGTTTATTTGGATTGAGTTATTTTTGTCTGATTTCGGTTGAAATTGAGTTATAAAATGGTTTAACGATTTGATTTTGAATGGACTTTATTTGCCACTGAAACTGTTTAATGACAAAGTTGTTTTAGATAATGATTAGAGGAAGGATCAAAAGAATGAAATATAATTTTAATTGTTAGACGGATAGAAGTCATTTTTTGTTCAATATAGTCCTCGATAAATATTTTATTAAATATTATTTTAAACTTAAATTTTACGTGAGTAATATATTAACTGATGAGAGAAAAGCTCAAATAAAAATATTAAAAAACTAAATAATGGGAGACTATAACATTGCTGCATTTCAAATACTCATTTCCACTTTTTTCTTTGAATTAAATATCTCACAAACCGTACGTCAATAAATTATAAAAATTATACCATTAGAATCAACGTCATTTTATATTTAATAAGATCTCACATGACATATTTTCAATGAATTTTTTTTCATTTTTAGCGGGTTTTAAAAATTCGTAATATTAAATCACATGTGATTTAACACTAATTACACTTGATTATATCTCAAATCAAACTTTAAATTCAAATCACTGATGATTTAAAAAATTTAAAATTAAAAAACTAAGTTGTAATCACATGCGATTGAACATCACGTATCAATCACATGTGACTAAAGAGTAATCAAATACGAAATTTAACTAAGTGGCTATAATTATTGATATCGTTCATTTTATACACGTTTATACACGCGACATCGTTACTTTTGTACCTTATTTGTAGTAAATTATATGAACTTTTGGTACTTATTGAGTTTGGAATTGAATTTAGATATAATTGTTGAAGAAATGGTGAAATGATCGCATTTGGTGAACATTTGGAGTGAGTTTGATAAGAGATTAAGTTTTCAGCAAAAAATGAGTTTATCCGCTAGAGTACCCGCATGGTACTACCTTTGCAAACTGGGTAACTTGCCATGATTTTGAACAGAAAATGGGGTAAAAACGACTTACCCACCGGGTAGCCTCCCAAATACGCGCAAGAACACACCGGGTAACCAAAAGCTGATCGGAGTAAGATTATTGAGTACCCGTCGGGTACACTTACTTACCCGTCGGGTAAGATGCCAGACATGAAACTTCTATGTTAAGTATAAATACGAAAATTAAACCCTAAATTTGATATCTTTTGTACCTGCGACTATAGAGGCGATTTTGGAAGTTCTCAAGCAAGTTTTTCATCACTTTTGAAGACGGATCCATTATTCTAATCATTCAGTTACGTTCGTTGATCATCACATCATTGTAATCATTCGTTTAACCTTGTTTCATTCGAATACAATGTTTTCTTTGATTTTAATTATTGTGCTTGTCAATTTTAGTGTAATCATGAGCTAATTTCCTTTTCACTTGCTTGGATGATGTAAATTAGCGATTAAGGGTGTTAATCTTATAAGTTTATGTTAAATAATTTATGTTTAATCAAAACCTTTGTGTATTCAAGTTTAATTCTATTTAAATTGTCTTGTTGATGAGTTATTATGTGATCAATTTAGCGGAAGCTTTTTCATGATAGTAATTTGTACAATTGTTTGTCTATGAACAACTGTTGATTGATTGCGGACGCAGATATTAAATAGGATAATCATTTAGACTTGAAGGTGCGAATTAGTAAAGTTGACGGAAGTTATTTAATGGATTATATCATAAGTTAGTAAGTTGAACTTTAGGTGTAGGAAAAGTAGACGTTAATCCTATCTTAACTAGATTTGCAAATTCAACGTAGGTAAACTGGTTTTAACAAACACCCCGAAATCATTAGTAAGCTAGTCCAAGTAAGTGTCGTTTTAAACATAAGATAAATTTCTCTAAAAATATTCTTCGAAATCCACTTCTTTTACATTTCTAGTAATTTTAGTTGCAAAGTAACAATTCGGTTGCAAAACCCCCACATTTACTTATTTGTTTAGTTTAATTACATTTCACATAACTCTTAATTTCACATTCCTTGTGGAACGAATCGGACTTACTGTAGCTATACTATAGTTGTGTAATAGATAATTGCGGTATTTTTTTAAATTTATTTTATAACTAGATTTTATACATTAACTAGTCCTAAAGCCCATGTATATACACGGTCCAATGGATTTATATTTAATTTTTATAAAAATTGATAAAATCCTTGTATAATATGTGATAAATTAGAACATTTTTAGTAGTATAAGTTTTCATAAATCAAATTTTCTAGTTGTAGTTTAATTTTTTAATGTTATATGCTTTCGTTTAAATCTTATTGTGATGTGATTGTATTCAAATTGTAAGTAGCAAGTGACGTTTTTGAAATTATATGCGAAAGTAATAGTTAAATATTATTATTATAGTAACTAAAAGAATAAAACAATTCAAAACGTTAATTGTTATTTAAATTAAAAATTAAAATTTTAAAGGTTTTTATTTTTAAAGTTTTACAAAATTGAAGGACCTAATTGACTAATTGAAAATTATTAATTGATAACATCATCAATGGGTTTTCTATATATAATTTAGAGTTTATGGACCGGATTACTAGCATACTTTCATTTTTGTCCTAATGTCACCAACGTACTCATTTTATTACCAAAGTCAATAACATACTTTCAAATTCTGTCTCGATGTTACCAATTGTTTATCGGTAACCGGTTGAGCCGGTCACTTTTGTTTTAATCGACATTTTCAATTTCTTTTAATGCCACATGGAATTTAACAATACACGTATAATAATTTATTAACAACATCATACTTTCGTTTTTGTCCTACTGTTACCAACGTACCCATTTTAATTAACAAACTTGACAACATACTTTTAAATTATGTCTCGATGTTACCATCTGTTGTATATGTATTTAAAATGAAAGTGGATGACCTGGAAGCCACGTGTAAAAATGGTTAGTACTTGAATTATATTGTTACGACGTGGCAATGACATGTTCGCATTTAGAAACAATAGCAGGTTATGAAAATGGACGTTGGTGACATTAACACATAATTTGAATGTATGTTGTCAACTTTGGTAATAAAATGGGTACGTTGGTGAGATTGGGACAAGAAAGAAAGTACGTTGGTGATCCAGTCCATAAACCCTTAAATAATATCAACTTGAGATCATATATGAATTATCTTATATCGGTAAATTACTTATCAAATATCAATTTTTAATTGAAAATAGCATGTGTTTGTATACCAAATCACTTATGAGTATATACCAAATCACATGCGATTAAATATCAAACTAGCAATCACATGTGATTTTGTTAACAAGTTAAATTTTATTTATATTATTTATGTGAATGAATATTAAGCTGTAATCACATGCTAAGTAGCATATATCATCAATGAATAACCGTGTACCAATTTTTACATTTTATCATAAATCACATGTGATTTTATTTTTAAGAGCCGAAAAAAAGTTTGTCGGAAGTATAGCTTCTGGGATCTCTAATTAAAGGTACAAAAATTCTAATTTCAAATATGTAGTTTTTATAATTTATTGACATACCGTTTATGAGATATTTAATTTTAAAAGTTCAATTAGAAGTGAGTTTTATAATGAAATGGATTACTTTTATTCGTTCTCCCATTTTAACTTTTTTTGCATTTTTATTTGAACTCGCCTCATAACTAGTGAATATTACGAGTATAAAAAGTTATTTTCCTACTTATATAAAAAATTATACATTCCTTTTGATCCTTATAAGGACACAATGATTAATTCGGCATTGAATTTAGTGTTGTATTTAACCTGAGTTCAACATCGAATTCTATTTTTTAAGAGGAATGTTTAGTGTTGAACTCGGTATGAAAAATGTCACACAAAATTATTTTGAAACGCTTCTGCACCGTCTGCTTTGACTAACAAAAGTCTTCCATGCTTTTGATGATTGATAGCCATCGGAATTGTTCGCTAACAACATCCAAAATAAGAAAGTGCGTTATACTGTAACTGTAGCGAATCATTTTAGATATGGAGAAGAGCAAATTGCACGGATCATCCCCGTGTTATGTCAAAAATGCACGGATCATCCTTCAAAAGTTTAAATAGCGCAGGACATCCTTATGTTTACGATTTTTTGTCACCGGCCATCTTTTGAGACTTAAAATGACTTAATTACCCTTATTATTGTATTTTGTTCCTATTTAATTTGCTTTTCTATATTTCGGGTTCTATTTTTTTCTTAATCTTTTGTTTCTTTATTATTTTAGACCCACCAGTCAAGTTTTTTTTTTTATATTATTTTTGTCCAACTGAACTCACCACCACCATTTTCCCCAGTCCAATAACATCGTCAATTTAACTTCATTCACACTTATCTAGGTTGTGAGTTATATTATGAAAAGTTAAAGCATTATTTGAAAAGGATGAAGTGGTTGGTTGGGTGAGTAATAATCTAGAAAAAAGAAAGTAATAAAAAGAAAAGGAATTAAGAATAAAAAAGTGAAATAAAATTTATAAGTATATATAGAAAAATGGTGTTTTAGTCATTTTAAGTATCAAAGGATGACCGGTGGCAAGAAAACGCAAACACAATAATGTCCTTTGCTATTTAAATTCTTAAAAGATGATCTCTACGTTTTTGACATAACACAATAATGATCTGTGCAATTTGCTCTATGAAGAATTAAATATTTCTCATCTAATGGGTAGGTCTAATTTACTTGTCTTCTTTAAAAATAATTCAAATCGCTTTTCATTTTTTTTTTTTTTTTTGTGTGTGTGAAAAAAGGAAAAGGAAATAAGTATTTCTAGAGAAAATTACACAAACCGTCCTTTAAGTTTACTCTAAATTTCACTGATAGTTCTTTACAAACTTTAATTACATCAAACAACATTTCTTTTATAACTTGTTACGCAAATAGTTTTTTAGACTAATGATCGCTAACTCTCAGTTAAAAAGGACCACGTGTGATATAAATTTTTTTAATTCTTTTAATTTTTGAGTAAAATATAAATTATAAAATCTAAAATATGTATAGATACATTATTAGGTGCACATAACATTATTTTCATTATCCTCATTTCCTTTAGAAAATTCATCATCAAATTCGGCCATTTTCTCTACTGTAACATCCAATTTTATATAGTACACCACTCAAATCCATCACCATCTTTTACCACCCAAATATATATTTGTAGCTTAAAGATTACAAGTCACATGTTTGTGATAACATCAAATAATATCTTATTTATAGTATAATATTCCCTTATTTCTAAACATTTTTATTGCAAATTATTTATATATATTACTGATTTCGTTTATATTTGCAAAAAGGTGTTTGAATTAAAGAAATAAAGAAAATGAACGGAAACAAACTGAAAACTGAAGAAAATGAAGAGAAGATTAAAGACCAAGAAGATTGGGCTTTGAAGGAAGAAGAACCCAAAGAAAATAAGATATTGGGCCAAATAAAAGGAAGAAAATCGGATGGAAGCCCATCAACAAGAAGGAGCCCAACCCGTGAGCAGAATGTTCTGGAACCACATTCATCCGGCGGTTGGCCGGCGGTTGAACTCAAATACAGAAGTCGGTCATGCGCGCGGGTCAAAAACCGAGTTTTCGGGTAGAATTCCAACCCAACCGGCGGTTGGAATCGCGATTCTGAAATCTATAAATAGAGGCCATTATCAACCCATAACCATACACAATTACATACGAATTAAGTAACCCTTAATTCGGTTCTAGGGTTTAAAGGTCGACTAAAGGAGGTAATTGGAGGCTAGGAAGCTAGGGTTTGAAGGTTTTCAACCCTAACGAAGATTTAGTTCGGTTTCTTGGGTTTGATTCTTAATCTTTTCTATTTACTATGTGTAATAACATGTCTTTAGATTTGGTTTTGTTTTCTATAAACATGAGCTAATTCTTTTATTGTATTTACTTAGATGAATGATTATTAGATGAAGGTTTTATGATATGTTTATGTTGATTCAAGTTATGAATGGTTATTAAGTTTATTCGAAAGATCCATATTAATTGTGTGTTAATTAATTGTTACTTAACGTGGTCAAAAGACTTATGCTATAACTAACGTTTGTATAAGTTGATTGATTATCTGCAATTAAGTAATTTATTAGTTAATTGTGGCTTGAGACTGTAACCTAATTAGGTTAAGAGACTAGCAATTAATATAACCTAATTGATATGATAATTATTTAACCAATAATTATAGACTTGCGTTAACACGATGTCGCTGAATGAATCTTAATGATCTGTTGATAGGATTAATAGCATAAAGTTTATGTTAATAACACGCTTCAGTGTATTCAAGAGAATCTAGTATTAAGGTAAGGTTTATTAGGGATCAGTTAACCTTAACAGGAGGCTGTCCATATAAGTTGAAATCACCATAATAAACAATCAACAATTCAATAAACATATCTGAAACCTGAATCGAAGAATCACAATTCTAAGTAAATACATGCTTATCTATCTGATTACTTTCAAGTTACTTTCTATCTTTTTAATTATTTTTATTTTAATTAGTTTTCTTATTAAAAATCGTTCGTACGGAACTAAAACGCACCCCTTATCTATTTGTAATTTGTAATTTTAGGTTTAATTAATTATTGTAATTTACACCGATTCCCTGTGGTTCGACTCGGTCTTACCAAAGCTATACTATAATACGAACAGGTATTTTTGCCTGGTTGTGTTTAAGTTAACTTTAGTATTTCAAATCAATTAAAACTTGTTATTTTTAACTACAACTTAACACGCATCAGTTTGATTCCCACCTTTCAACGTCTTTTTACTCTGAATCTAGAGTTTACGTTGGAAATATTTTTTCGAGTAAGGAATGGATGCAAAAGAGAAGAGGCGGTGACTACCAAAGTCGTGACAAGATAAGATTAATAGGTGATGAAGGGTTCCCGAGTGGTAAAAAATGGTGGCTGACTATAAATTTTGATATCCCGTGCAGAAAATGACCAAATTTGATGATATGTTTGCTAAGTGAAATGGAGAAGATAAAAATGATATTTTGTGCATATGATAATGTACCAGTACATATTTTATATTTTATAATTTTTATTTAATACTTTATTTAAAAGGTTTTAAGAATAAGAAAATATAATATGTGATGCTTTTTTCAAAGAGTTAATGTTGGTTAGTTTAATGAGTTTCATATTTTATATAGTTATGAGATCGATAGGTTCCAAATTAACTGGATCTACCACTTTTCGGTGTAATTAGAGTTTATAAACGAGTGCAAAGTGACATTTGATGTAAAGTTAAATGATGGATTCGTGTATTTTCTCGTATTTCTAAGTCAACCGGTAGATGTCCAATTACGTCATAATCTTTCATTCACTGACTCAAATGTAACCAATCTATACATACCCATTAATCCATAATCCATGTCGATCTCCTGCTCTCCTCTTCCGATTACAACATGTCACCGGCGACGGTGGCAATCTTCATAAACCCACCACCAATTTCGAACCAATTTCTCAACTTCAATATTCATCGGAAAACCCCCTTTTCTAGTCCCGCTATTCGCACCTTAAAAATACCTGAAATTGTTCATAGGAGATCTGTTATACTCAAAAAACCCATGGCAGCTGAGTCGATTGAAACTGGTATCGTCGGTAGTGATGAACGATTTAGTCCTGCCGTTGCTGCTCTGGAACAAGAAGTTTTGATTGATGATAAAGGTGGTGTGTCATTTCATCAAACTGCTGGTGGGCTACACATTATTCTTAATCGTTCGGTTAGTATTTTTCTGTTTTTGTTATTTTCATTTCCCGATTTCTTGAATTGATTTTGGTTGTAAATTTATTTTTCTTGATTATGAATTGATTAACAGTTTAGTAGTTGTATCATTCCGTATTTTTTAGGATAGGTTTTGAATTTTGGATTATAGTCAAGCTTCAAATTGTTTTACGTTTTGACTTCTGTAAACGGAATTGCTAACACAGATAAATTTGTATAATAATAAGTAGAAATTGGAACATAAGAAGCATTCAATGAGCAACGATGTATTTATATGATTGAGTGGTCGAATTTGAACAATTGGACTTTTGACTTTCAATGAAACTGACATACGTATTGGTTTTTTCATGATTTATTAGAAGTGTAATGGTTTCTTGAAAGCATTAAATTGATTGCAGAGTAAATGGATTGTTGCTGCAAGTTTTGGTGGATTTGTCCTTTTGACGCATGATGCTCTTGCATTATGGGCTGCAACCGGGGCCGTTTTAAATGTTCTGCTATCAGTCACTTTGAAGCAGATTTTGAAGCAAGAACGGCCTGTTTCCGAAGTGAATTCAAGAGATGGATTGTCATCTTCGCGTGCCCAATACGGAATGCCATCTTCGCATGCCCAATCCATCTTTTTCATGGTTGTGTTTTTTATTCTATCTGGTAACACTTCTCTGTGTTCATATTCAAACTTCATTGAGACTTTGTTCTGTGAGGAATGTTTATAAAATCTAACATTTTTAACACTTTCAAATGTTTTTCATAATGTTTTCTGTATGCTTCTTATGACAGTGGTTAAATCGCAAGGATTGAATGGAGGCACGGCTATTCTAAGCATGCTTGTTCTGGCCCTCGGTTCATATTTTGTATGTAGACTGCTCGTTATATCCTCA
Organism: Gnaphalium uliginosum; assembly: GCA_963930675.1. Classification (NCBI taxonomy): domain Eukaryota; kingdom Viridiplantae; phylum Streptophyta; class Magnoliopsida; order Asterales; family Asteraceae; genus Gnaphalium; species Gnaphalium uliginosum. Next base: position 13,758,968 of record OZ005685.1, on the reverse strand, counting down.
TTTCTCTCAACTCGTTTATATGAAATGGGTCAATTCAAGTTGTGTTTCATTGGTTCGGTGTCAAAGAAGTAAAATTGAAATAACTGGATTTTCAAACGAAACTTGTCAAATGGGTTGAAAAATGCCTAAATCATATTGAAACATATTAAAATTTCGTTAATCATATCTAATATATTAATTGTTTGTAAAATAAATAAAATGTTGTAAGAAAATGTGTTGAATTGTCATCCCGGCAAACCTGACCCATTGTGACCTGAACCCGTTGTAACTTATTACCCAACCTGTCTTACTAAACCCTCGAAACTGAACCAATTTGTAGATGCACATCAAAACAATATTTTTTTCGCTTTAGTTCATGAATGATGACAATCTTTTGCTTGAATGTGACTAATTCAGCCTCCATATCTGACATGTTCATGTCATGATATTATTTGTCTCATATTCGTCATTTATGCAGTCATGGCTACGATCATTTCTACGCTATCACACTAGGAGTCAAGTAATCGTGGGTGCATTTGTGGGTTCGATCTTTTCAGTATTATGGTTATGGACATGGGAAGCAATTGTTCATAAGGCATATAATTCCAGTTTGTGGGCTCGAATATTTGTTATTGTTGGAGCTACTTGTTTCTGCATAGGATTTTTTACGCATGTCATTCAGCATTGGATAAAAGGTGAAGATTGATGGATAATGTTCAACATTTCTCGATTGTTCGACATGATCCAAGGATTGTAGTAGAGTGTAGGCATCATATACTCTCCGCCATGAGAATCACAACAACTTTAATGATTAGATGTAATGTAATTCTTTTAATCTCTTGTGAAGAGATTCGAAATATTTGAATAATAGTTGATGGGTTCTGGAGAAGAAACTCTGGATTTGGTAGCATTGGCTCATAATGGTCGGAGATAAAAAAATATAGAATTTTTTAGCTTTTAATATGTTGTAATCTTGCATTCTAAGCTGCACTTTTTTTTCGGTCAAGTGATCCCAGGCTTAATTGGGTTATTCGGGTCAACACGTATCAGATCAAGCATTAACATAGTATCCGTACTCTGATTAAGCATGAACACAATAACTAATAACCCTAGTCTAATAAGAATTGGGTTAATCTGGTTAACCTGTATAACTCGATTAAGCCTTTTCAACTCTAGTAAACTGGACCCTGATAAGTTTAATCGGATTTGGGCTGGGTCCAAGTTGGGTTGGACCTTTTGAGGCCCATACTTTTGTAATGACAAAATAGAGATGAAATTACAGCATGCCACATGCTCATTTAAACAGAAATTGAACAACTTTATTGATCAATTTAGTAGTACAACTTTGTGTCTGTTGATAATAGTAAGCATAGTTAAATAGTTTAGGGAGTTAATTGTAGTTTGGTTTAAAGTTTAGTTGAATAGGATTAGTATGATTAGAATTATTTACCCCTCACCTCTATAAGACCGTGCGGAGTGGAAGTTCAAAATGGCCCGTGCAGGCCCATCATGATGAGAACGCACGGAGTGACAACAAATTTGTGGTAATTTCGTGTCGCAGAAAATTAGTGAGGACGAAATCAAAAGCGGGCTCTATTTCTTTTCTTTTTTTTTCTTTTTGTTTTTCTTTTCAAACTTTAAAGGGAAAAAAAGTTTTTCTTTTGTCAAATGTGAATATATCCGTTGGGCCAAGTCAAACAAATAACAACAAAATATTAAAAACAAGTAGCCGTTGTTACTTAAACGGTAAACAAGAATTTTCAAAAAAAAAAAAAAACTAATTTTTTACACTATAAATACATGCACTCTATTTACACAATACACACAACATTATTCTATACAATTCTCTACAATTTCTATCTTCTATCAAATTCTCACAAACACATTTCTAAACCAAACAATGTCTAATGTTAACAAAAATCCTAACCCAAATGAAAATTTCTCTTACACCAGTCTTTTATACCAAGGATTGAATACCTCGGGTTCTAGCTCGTCATCATCAAACCCAAGTCCACAACAATATAGTGGATTTCAACCATTCCAACAAACTCAACAATTTCAATACCCCCAACAATCATCATTCGAATACAACACACAATTCCAACAACAACAACAATTCCAACAACAACAACAATTCCAACAACAACAACAATTCCAACAACAACAACCCATACCGGTAAAAAAAAAAGGCAAAAAGAAAGAGCTCAAGGGACGATTTCAAGGCGTATCCGTGGTTTGCAACAAACAAAATTGGGCTGAAAAAGAAGAAGCGTGGTTGGCTTTTTGTTGGGTCGATACTTCAGAAGATCCAAAACACGGCAATTCTCAAAAAAGGGATAGTTTTTGGGAGAAAGTAAGGATCAAATTCAACAACAACAACAATGGCGGATGGGAACGAAGCACTAATCAACTTTCGGGCAAGTGGCGAAACATCTAATCAACTTTCGGGCAAGTGGCGAAACATCTAATCAACTTTCGGGCAAGTGGCGAAACATCAACAAATATTGTGCTCTATTCAACGGTATCTACAATGAACAACATCGTGCATGGGGTAGCGGGTGTGACGACCAGATTGTTATGGATCGAGCGTTGGCCAAATATAAGATAGTAGAAAAAAGCCGTTTACTTTTCGTGAATCTTGGGAGGTTGTAAAGGACAAACCAAAGTGGTTGCAACAATTGGGAGTACATAGAGTACCCGCGAGAAAATTATTTGACAAAGAAGACGAGAACACGGCGTTTGATCTTGAAGGCGATACTTCAAATCCACTTTTTGGAGAAGATGTTATTCCACGCCCACCTGGACGATTAAGCACATGGCCATCAAGCAAAAAGTCAAAGCTCTTCTGACGCGGCCATTTCTTCTCGTTCTGTCGGCTCATGACTCGAAGTTGCGGTGGAAACCATAGCGAGTCACAAAGAAAGGATTGAAGTTGAACGTCTAAAAGCTATGCGTGAAATCAGAGAGGCCGATAGAATGCGATCGGCAATTGAGTCGTTGAAGTTTTAAAAGAAGATATTGTTACAAGCCAAATGAAGCGAAAACAATTAAGAAGTGGCAAAATAGGATTCGCAAAAAATATGCAGAATTTGTGGAGATCGACGATGAAGAAGAAGAAGACAAAGGGGAAAACGAAGACGAAGATGAAGATTATATTTAGGATTGTTGTTTTAATTATTGTTATAGTATTTTAAATTTTTAAGTAATGTAATTTTTTTTTTGCATTGTAACGTTTTTATTCTTATTAATTAAGTACTTTTTAAATTAAATGTACTGTTTTTTTAATTAAAGTAATTATTATTTAAAGAAAATGGAAATTAAATAAAAATGTGGGACCCGGCAGTTAGTCGTGGCTTGTCGTGAAACTCCCCACTCCTACCAGCCGTCTACAATTGCTAATCGTGAGTGACGTGGCAACTAGTCGTCCTACGACTAGCATTTACCACTCCTGGTTGTCTAAAAGGGAGGTGGAGGTGAGACTCTAATTGTACATTCTTTCGTGTTATTGCTCGTTAATAAATGTTACGTTTAAGTATCTTTGATAATTTTATTCCACGCTAGTTTTAAAGTTTGTTGGTTTTCTATGATAATTGCCCAAAATCTATTTTATTTGGTGCAATTCGGTCCATTTGGGGTCAAATGGTATTAATATGGTCATATGGTTGAAAACCAATCTTAGAGGACAATCCCTTGGTACTATATAGTATATATACACTCAAATTCAAAGAATAAAAGGCCCAAATTGTATGTTGGTCAGGAATATTAATATAAGTTTTAAACAAGTCATGCACATAACACATAAATAATACGACAGATTAATGGCACTCATATAAACTGCATCCCTTTGTTTATTATCATATTCACCATTTTCATCGACAGTTTAAGGTACGATCCCTTCAATTAAATTTTATATCTACAAATTCTACCTATGCAAGTAATCACTCACGACAATTTGTGATTTGATCGTATTGATCACCCAGAATACTTGAGGACAAAACCCTACTTTTCGGCTCTTCCATATGTTTACCTTATAAATGACGACAATATATGATCTTATAAAGTAACAAGTAATAACAGATCCAAACAAATGCCAAATGGTACTTTTTTTGCTATAAACAACAAAAGTTACAAAACATCGCAAGAATATAAATAAAAGAGAATTGATAAAAAGGGCCTAAGGGCTTTGGAGAAATCACTCTGAAATAAAATTAATTCAAATATTAAGATATATCTCAATTTTTTCTCTGAAAGTAACCGTCGTCCATTTTTTTCTCAATAAAACTACAACGATTGCTTTTTTAAACATCAATAATTGCTCTATTTTATTAGTTTCTCTCGTAAATAAATCAATAGATAATAGATCATCATCTCAATAGTTTACAACTTTCAATAATTACCACTTCCACTAATGTTTGTAGTAACCGTTCAGTTAATCGAATTGCTTGGTTTCATCGAATAATTTTGTCTACGGATTTAAATTTGATAGCATAGAAATGGAGATTATTGTTTTTGCTTTTCTATTTCAGGTCCTAAGAAAATGAGAGCGGTTAGCATGAACGATAATTGTGGATGCATGTTGATTAAATGTCCTAATATTTGAATTAATTTTATTTTAAAAATACTTCTTATCCAAAGTACTTAGGGCTCTTTTTATCAACTCCCTAAATAAAATCATATGATCGTAGGTAAGTAGGTTTCTTGCAAGATGAACGGAAATAAAGTTGTTTTCATTTATATATTCATTTTCTTTCTAAATTTTGAGGTAATGTTTAGAGGGGCAGTCATCTGTTCATCTCAATCATTGATTTTTTTTTTATCAACAGTTCAGATTCACTGCATTTTAAATGTAAAATAAAATGCAGTGAATCTGACGTAAAATGCAATGAATCTAGATCGTTAATTAAGGAATTCAATAGCTGATGATGGATCTCTACCCCTCAAATGAAGACCGTCCCTCTCATCCCACATCCAACATCTTAGTTTTCTATTAACTATTATGCAAGTAAGCTATTTGGAATCAATATTTTGGTCCTATTTTCAGATTCCTGTTTTGGACATTCATGTGTTTAAACTTTAAATAAATTAAGGGGCCTTTAATATAATTCCAGTTGTATCTTTGCGTACTATCGTTTTTTGGTGAATACAATTTTCTAACTGTTTCAAAATATATATCAAGTAACTAGCTGTATAATCTCTACATCACTTCCTGCTCATATCGATCATAGGATTACACTATGTCGTCTGCGAACTTCACAAACCCACCGCGAAATTTAAACCATCATCTCGAGTTCAATTATCTTCTTCCTAAAACCGTCTATTCTATTCCCAATGTTCGTACCTATAAAAAATCTACATTTACTTACAAGAAAATAATGGCGGCACAATCAACAGAGACTAGGATCAGTGGTGGTACTTATGATCACGAAAAACGTATCTGCTCTCCACTTTCTTCATTAGAACATCAACGTTTGATTAATAATGGTGTTTCCTTTCATCAACCAGCTGCTGGTGGGATACACGTTACAGTTAATCGTTTGGTTGGTATTAATTGTGTTTTCTTACATTTATTTTGCTATATTCCAAATGGATTAGCTTTTATTAGTCTTAAGGTTTAATAATTCTTGAAATGGTTGCAGAGTAAATGGGTTGTTGCTATAAGTTTTAGTGGGTTGATTCTGTTGAGGCATGATGGTTTTGCATTATGGGCTGCAACGGGGTCTGTTTCGAACTTTATTCTATCAATAACATTGAAGCGTATCTTGAAACAAGAACGGCCTTTTATGGAAGTGAGTTCGGGCCATGGAATGCCATCTTCGCATGCTCAATCCATATTTTTTAGTCTTGTATTTGTGATTTTATCAGGTAATAACATCTTTTTCAAACCGATCATGAGTAGTGTCCCAAATTTATTGTGTACTTCGAAAATAAGATGGGTATAAATTTCCCTTATTACCACTAATATATATACGATACCATCAACAAATTACATGCCATCAATCGTTCAACAAACAGAAATGGCAAAACAGTCATTTTACACAAAAAAAAAATTGAGTGTTTATTTTATCTGGACAACAGATTTGAGACAGAAAGAGTAGTTACGTTCAAAAGAAGTTATTTGTGATAGAATTAAATTACTCTCATTCTTTACGTTACCCTCTAACTTAACGCAACATTAATCTTTTTTTATCATAAACTTTCAACGTGTTGCATCTTGTTCTTATTGCTTGCTATGACAGTATTTGAATGGATGGGATCAAATGGAGTTACGTCTATACTTGCTGTTCTTATTGTTGCGCTTGGTTCATATTTTGTAAGTATACATGAAACCTTGTACAGTTGTTCTTAACGAATTCGTCCGAGTAACCAAATTCTTATTACCATATAAAGTTTCACCCTTTTGATGAATCAAGTTAATCAAAGTACACCAACAGTTAATGGTTTATGCTTTGATTAGTAGACAATAGCTTTCTTCTAATTTAGACTAATTAAAGAACAATTTCTGACATCTTTGAACTGATCGTCTCATATATATTTATACTTTATGGATGCAGTCATGGCTACGGGTTTTACTAGGTTATCACACTACCACCCAAGTCGTTGTGGGCACAATCGTGGGGACAATTTTTTCGGTCTTGTGGTTTGGGGCATGGGAAGCAATTGTTCATGAGGCATATAGCTCGAATTTGCTGGTACAAAACCTTGTTTTTGTTGGGGTTGCTTGTTACTACTTAGGTTTTATTTCTTATTTTCTTTGGCATTTGACAAGAGATGAATGCTGATGATTTTCTATTTATTTATTTTTATATATATATAGGACATAATATAATAATAATAATATATGATCAAACTGTAGTTGTATAGTCTTAGTCCTCTCTGTACTTCATCTGTACCTATACTTTTTTATATGATTTTATTTTAACACACACAACTGTTAACAAATAGACATACATGTAGACTGACACATATTCTTTTGGTGGGAAATGGGTAAAATAGTTGGTGTACTCTCCAACCCCTTAGACCCTGGTAAGGGGCACTGTCTTTTGACCCCACTATTTTTGGTGACGGTTTCTAATCAGTGTGCACTGCGCACCGACTATTACCGAGTAATGCTTTGACTTTGGAAATCAGATTTATGATATTTATTAGAAATGTGACTTTATAGTTTCATCGTCTTAATTTATGAAAAATTAAAATCTAAATACCAAATATTAGATAAATTGACCGAATCCTCTTAATTCAAGTAGTTGTGGAGAGTGGATTTATATTATTGATCCAGTTGCACAAGTTTAAGATCTTGAATGGAGAATAAAAGATAAGGTCAACTCTCAGATTCCTTTTTTTAACGAGCAGCATGTCTGTCTTTAATTAGAGTGGGTTTGTGTTTACTAATTGAATGAATGTGTAGTAATACTATTATATGTTTAATTTATGATCATTGTTTACGTATATCCGTTATATCTTATTTATTGTGATGTGATTAAAGTCAAATATTCGTTTATTCATAAAAGTTGTTGATGAAATGAACATTTCAATTATGGCGATTACATTTTAAATCACACGTAATTAAAATTATGAGAAATTATTTTCATGTAAAAAACCTTAGCCACCTAGGGTTTCTTTTTCTAAGTTTTTCTATGAGAGTCTCTTCTTCCTCTAGATTATGTCAACTTGCCGCATTATCATCGAATTCACGGATTCCTTGTGATAGATTATCATCTTCTAAAAAAACATTTTGGGTCATTTTATACATATTGTATGTTTTGCTTGAATTGCTCATTTGGTATTTGAGTTACTATTGTAATCTGTAAATTTATTTTCCACTTAAATGTACAACAACATTGAATGATTATCAATATGAATAAAATTATTCGACTTCGCCCTTTCGTTAAAAAAAATTGTGTGATTTGTTCAAACTAATTTGGTGACATTGTGTTTGTAGAATAAAAAAAATGTTTATAATTGGTAGTGTAACTTATAATTTACAATCTGTTGCTCCTCAGCTCCTGGTAGAAAAAATAACGTGGACGGCAGGATTCGAACCTGCGCGGGCAAAGCCCACATGATTTCTAGTCATGCCCGATAACCACTCCGGCACGTCCACTGATTTGTTCAATCTACGTTTTATGTTTCTTATAAAAAAATTTCTTATTTTAATTATCTATACATAAATTTCATTTTTTAAAAAGCATTTGTTATTGTTATATCATTTTTAACTAAGTTCAAACGTACAACCTAATTAATGATGTAACTTGAAATTTATATCTGGAACCCAAGTGGCGAAGGACACTACCAAGGACCAAAAGGCATTTCGAGGCACCAAATGATGCATCTCGGGTTTTTCACCGAAACCAACTAAACCGCACAACTGAAGCAATCTGGTTGAGTTTCTGATTCATTTTACTCAGCCAATTAATTTGAAAACTTGTATACCGAAGCACCCATTTGGCTTACGCTTCGTAGTGTCAAAACCAAGCCTTCTATATTTGTATTAGTACGTCATTTAGACATTTTGGCAAATGATGGCAAAGGTGATTTGTTCACAACTAACAAGTAATGCACACAATTTATCAAAAGTTAAAGGTAACCTGTTGACAAAAATAATAATGCACTTGTTGAACTTATTTGTTTTAGTTGATAACCTATGAAGTACGGATGTAATTTTACCATCTCATAGAAAACATATAGGAAGCCCATTTGATTTATCCTGCAAAGTAATCATTTTTCATACACAGTTTACAGGATCCTTAAAGTAACATTTCATTTTGCTAGGAATGGCACCCTTTCCTTCATCACTGCACACCTGGGAAAACTTAACTTTACACCCAGAAAATTACTAGAGTAATCAGGAGACAGGAATGCAAGGATTTACTAGCTTCACAAACCAATTACATATATTGTTATAAACTGCGTGCATTCCCTTCAAAAGATGAAATGCCACGGCTACCGCTCTTCTGAATTGAATTTGTTCCAAGCTTCCTACAAAGACAACAACAAAACGAAGATTTGATGCTGTTGGTCGAGAAGTTAATATTAATTGAAAACATCAAGACCTCTATTTATGTGTTAATCTTATCAGCACAACAGGATTAAAGGGCTAGCTAGCGGTCAATCCCCATGGGCCTTTTGTCTAATGCGACATCAGGTCTCAAATTCAAACAATGCTAAATACGATCAGTTCGTTTGATGGTCATGCCCATTGGAAGGACAATCTAATATTTAAAAGATACGTGTGATGAAGTTAGAGCCTTAGAAGTGGCAACTTCGACCCGTTTACTATGTCAAAAAGGTTGCCCAAAGACTACTTTAATGTGTCAACCAGGTTGCCCAAAGATCATTTTTAATGAATGGGTCGATTGTTATTGTAAAAAGATAGTCTTTTCTTCCCCTGGAGTATTGTCAAGCAAGAAGTATTTGATTTCGGTGTTAGAAATTGTTTGGTTCATTGAGTTAAGTTCTAGATTGTTTAGACGACATTTAGTTATATTCTTGTTGTAATCTTACCAGTTCTCTTCAACATTTGTTGGAGGGTCTGTTTAATTTATTTTATCGTTTTTCGCCAAAAAAAAAAGTCTTTTCAAATCATACTTAATGCATAAATATTTATTAAAAATGGAGAAATAATTGTTTGTGGGTTGACCCATCACCCAACCAATGCAACCCACCCATTTTGGCACCTCTAGGTACAGATTTTCTATTAGAATAACTAGGTCCTGTAAAGGTACACAATGGGTCCTGTTATGCAGTATGCTAATCTGGATGCAGGAAAATGTAGTGATATTATGGAATCGAAGTTTGTAACAAAACAGTATTTATTTGATTGCAAACACACATATTAATCAGAAAAATAATGTTATAACCTTTATCTGTAAATAAGATTAAGTATTTGAGTTGGTTTACGGATCAGCAAAGTAGAAGATCAAACAACAACAAACCAGAAGGATAGTAGTTACAAACCTTGAGAAGATCAAAAACCTTTTCACAAATATACTTTTGCTGAATGGTTGCACCACGTTGTTGCAATTTATCAGGGTGGACACAGAGAGTGGCTTTTCTGTAAGCCCTCTTTACAGCAGCAGTAGTAATAACTTCAGTTAACGGAACTGGCTGCCAACCACTATCAGATCCAAGAATCTGAAAATCAACAATTCTGATATTAATAATCATGCCTTAAGTTTGGTCATCCTATCAAAGACTGCGCTGAGGGATATATATAAGAACACGTACATATTGTAATGTTGAAAGCAATGCACGCAGGTTGCCTTGTTTCCCGCTAGACCATCTTTTTACTTCAGCATCAAGACCTTCGGCCAATCTCTGATAATCACATGCACAGATATAAGATATTCATGCAAAATTTGCACAGTTCAAGAATCACTCCATTCCATAGATACTTACGCTTCTCTCTGCTTGTTCTTTTTGAGCAACGAGATCCCTCATATTCTTCTCTTCCAGAGCTTTTGCCTAATAATTATCTGAAAATTAGACGACTAAACAAAGTGGGGTGATTAAGAGAGATAAAGTGGGAGAAAACTTACAGCACGGTCAGCTGTTCTCTGATGCCTCTCCAACCGAGCTTTACACCGCTGTGGTGATTCATCTTCACCTCCTACTAGTATCAGAACAAATTGCAATTAAAAAGTCACTATATACAGAGCAAACATTTGCAATATATAACAAATACTGAATATGGTTGAAGCTCGATAATTATAGACAGAAATTTCAGGACAAATGGCTATTTTAGGTACTTCTTGTGTCAAATATAACTTACCACCCTGTGCTGCAGCCTGAGAATATCTTAATCCACTATAGGACCCTGCAAGATCCTGTACCATTTACCATCCAATTAGTTGGGATACACCTACGAACTAGAATAGTCAGTATAAGAAGAGATATACACTCACAGAGGGTAAAGAATTTTGTCTCATTCCGCTATTTTGATAAGCAGAAAATTTATCACTAACTGATCGTTCGGCTCTGTCTCGAGCCTCTGCAGTTGCTTTTTCCACTCTGAGCCTTCCCTCCATTGCCTTTTCAGCTAGCGACCTCTCCCTAGCCTCAGCGCATGCTTTTTCTAATCTTTCTCGAGCCTCTGCCAGGGCTCGTTGTCTGAACTCTGCAGTTGCTCTTTCCACAGCAGCTCGTTCTGATCTCTCCCTGGTTTCAGCGAATGCCTTTTCACGAGCTTCAAGGGTAGCTCTATCGACTGCCATCCGATCCTTTTCTCTTTCTATTTGTCTTTCTCTCTCTTCTTCTATCTTCCTTAAACGCTCATTCTCTAGCTCTCTAACTCTCTGCAACCTTTCTTCTTTTCCCCTGTTCTCTGGGACCTCCTTGTTATGAATCTCGTCCTTCCTTTCCATGCCTCTGTTTGTACTTCTAAATGAGTCAACTTTATCCTTTAGAGGCTCCTTGGCAACTCGAGGAGAGGTAGTTGTATTTGTATCTGTTACTTCGGGGTGAAAACGAGCTTGACCCCCCTGGCCATTCGGTCTCTTTCCTCCATGATTACAAACAAAATTAATACCATTCTTTGATTCAGAAGTCAAATTATTTGTTTTCTTATCATTCTCAGGTGGTTTTTGTCCAATGCCATTGATACCATATGATGTTTTTCCTGCACTTTTATTCAAGAAATTTGAGTATGTTCCATCTTCCATTCTTACTTCAACCTTTACACCTTGCAAATCATTCTGGTTTGGCCCAGATGAAGTAAACGATTCTTCACCCACCTCATGTATTTGTTCAACAGTTTCTTCTACCTTCTCATTATCTCTATGGCTCTTCGCAGAATTTAGGATTTCAGGGATTGCTTCACTATTTTCATTGGATATATCCTGCTGCAGGTCTTCAGTAGTTTGTAAGGTCTCGTTATCATCCACTCGGAATACCAAATCTGATGCCTTTAAATTCTCCCCTTTGGTTAAGGTATGTTCTTTCAACTTAGAACCCTCTTGATCATAGTCAATGCCGTCGCTTTCTGAAACCGCTTCCTCATTTTCACTTTCTTCCCTTTCCCGGTCCTGCAATTTTCTACTTTCTTCCAAATGGCAATCCTTTTCATGTATAGTCTCAACTTTTTCATTTGCCTCATCATGATTTAGCATCTGCACCTTATCCTCCCTTACACAAGCTCCCTCCTCGACAGTAGCTTCCTCTGCTTTTATATCTTCCTCATGCATAAATTCTTCCTGTAAGATTTTATCATTGTGATCCAATGTTTGTTCCTTCTTATTTTTATCTTGCTCTGAAAACATTTGTGATATTATATCACACTCTTCCTGCTCGGAGGCCTTCATGGATACCTTCTCATGCTCTTCCAACTGGAAAGGATCTTTAATTATTTTCTCGCCTTCTCTTTCATGAACCGCTTTTTCTTCACTCTGCATCATTGATATTTCAGGAACGACTGATTGCTGAAACTCTCTCTCATCCTGCTCTAAAGTCTTCTCTAGTTCCCTCTCATGTTCTTTCTCAATAGCTTCTTCAAGTCCAACATCATAATCTTCCCAGACATAAGAGGCTGGTCCCATGTCATCTCCATTCCTTCCATTATCATTTTTAAGCCAATTTTCAGTAACAACTTTCTCCCCAATTTCCATATCATTATCTTTTAGCTGAATTTCGATTAGGTTCTCAAGCAATTCATGTTCATCAGAATCATTTGGTGTCTTAATGTCTCTGTGCTTCTGGCTAACTAAAACCCTCTTTTCTGTCTCCCTCCGTTTGCTAGTATTATGAGCAATAGGAGATTCCTCAAGGCATCCCTCGTCCTTGTAAGACCTATCAAGAGTTTCTTGTCTTTTATTGTTTTCCCCCAATCCACAAAACTCTCTTTCTCGTACAATATCACCATTTTCCTTCAGCTCAAAAGATTCAAGGACGACATTGTTGGTCTTTTTAGACCCCCTGGAACTGGCATTTGGCTCCAAAATCCAGGCTGCATCTTGTAGGTTCTCCTCTCTTACCTCGTGTCTTGTTATAGTATTGCCTCTTTCAAGTGATCCCTTCAATCTATCCCCTCCAAAATCGTTCATACTATCATAACTCTCATTTACCCTTCCCTTCTTATATCCTACATCACTCTCCATCTTTAGCTTTGAACGACTTTGACGACCATCTTTCTTTCTGTCCATTAATTCTTTTGCACTTCTGAGCTTTGCTTGAGCTTGCTGCACTGCATCTTTCATTGCTGCAGCATCTGCAGCAGCAGATGAACCTGCATCGATCTCAACATCAAAGTAAGGAGGTGATTGGTCACCTTTCATCCGTTCAAATACATAGCTTTTAGACGTCTTGAGTTTTGAATTGAAATTACTATTATCTCCCTTCTTTGATGTTAAAGCGGGAGGTGGCCTCGAAGGAGGTGGTAGGTGGGAAGGCTGAGTTTTAAGGCCGAGATCGGACACAGAAAGAAGTGGTCTGTTCCCCACAGGATAAGGCTTCTGACTTGGATCACTTTCATATCGTTGTGGACCAACATTATCTAGTGGTTGTGAAATAGATTTCTTGAGCTGTTTCCCCTCCGGGACTCCACTAAAATCCGTACTTGCATAAAGATCATTGTTAGCCAGTGAGAAATATATATCAGTTTCTATTTTACTTGGAATGGCCTGATCGTCTAATACAGTAGATCCGGAAACATCATGAAACTGAGAATTATTTGCAATCCCATTCAAGACATCTATTGCAGCTTCTAAATTAGGCTTGTTCTGTGACTTCACGCCAAACAATTGGTTAGGATCTGCAGCGGACAATTGTTGGTTCGTCTCCAAAGAAGTGTAAGGATCGGATTCATCTGACAGTGATTCACTTTGAGCCGGAGTCCTGAAACAAAGGAAAAAGACAGCATTTTGCATGGTTAAGTTTGTTTTTGCTTAAGTTGGAACAACGCAACCCATTTGCTCTCTTGATGGACACATAGAACACCCCAAACAGATTTTCCAAGAACTAGAAGAATACATGGCTGACCACAAACACAAACTTAAATTCAGAAATGTGCATCCTGCCAGAACTTAAAAAAGTAGGTCCAATGAATAGCACACTACTGATCACTCTGTAAAATAACAGACCTCAAACACAAAGCCGGCCCTTACCCCTACCCTGACCACCAGATATCAACATCATACAAGTGACACCCTCCCTAAACTTACCCTTCCTTAATCTCTTCATTAAACCGGATAATTTGCACTATCATGATTCTTATGAAACAGAAAGTCAGAAACAGAGCATTACTTTATCATAACTTCCTATTGAAGCATATACATTGATATAGGAGTCAAACGGACAACTTATCTTAGCGAACACAAGGAATCTGCATAATATACTTCTACAGTAAATATATTTAAAAATGAAAATAAAATTATATCAAACTACCACAATTGCCTACGTCAATCAAAATATCAAATCATGCCAATAACACTATATTACTTAACAGAAACGATATAAATATATATTCGATACATAAAGCTAGTGTAAGTAGAGTACCAAACGTCGTCGGATGACTCGTCATCCTCATTTCCAGCTTTGGAGCTTTTAAACAATTCTTCATAAGATACCGCAAAATCAAGGCCGTTAAAACCTCCAAAAACTTCAGTATAATCAAGTTTGGAGCTCCGTACGTCAAACTCAGAGTCATCCGCCGGTGACGGAAGATCTAGAACCGGAATTGATGAGCCTCGGGAAGCGTGAAACCCTTGGAAAATTTCAGTATAATCTTCGATGCGCGGCGGAAGCGTCGTAGCTCCAAACTTGGGCGGGCCGCCAAATACGTCGTCGTACACCGTCGTATTCCGCGCTCCGCCACCGCCATTGTCTCTATAACTCTTCATTTTAGCTTAGAATCACAGTACACGCTCCGCCTAGGGTTTCGGTTTCAGTTTCACAGTTTTTCTGTTTTCTCTCTCACGCAGAAACACACAGTGGAAGGTGCGGCTCCACCTTTTGCTTTCACTGTGTTTCAGGTAGATGATACGAGAAGGGTAAAATGGGAATTTAAGGAAATTATGAAACTGAAATTTGTAGAAGAAGAGCCTATTTTTTTGTTTTATTTTGTCAGACGTGAAAAATAAAATAAAGTTTTGGAATTGGAATGATGTAAACAAAAGAAATTTATAAAAGTGCAGAAGCGGGCGGGATGTGTTCCGGTGGTTGTCACCACATCATAAAGATTCTACATAATCTTTGTGTTACGAAGTATTTCAATTTTTATTTTTATTTTTTATCCTTTGATTTTTTAGGGTCCACCAAAGAAAATATTAGAGTAGATTGGAATATTGTTCTTTTGTCATACTACAAAAGTGTTTATTTATTAATTGGTTGCACGTCTCAAAAAATGATGTGGTTCGGCTTGAAGAAGTTACTAATTAAGATTTGTGATATCAAAAATTCATGAAAGCATAGTGTGAAGAAGGATATTAATTGTTTGAATTGGTCCATTAGAATGTTGACTTTTGATATTAAGTTTTCGATAATAGTACGTCCTTTACATGTTTTATTCAGGTTATATCATAAAATTACATAAACTTATATTATAAACAAACCAATTTGTTCATTAATACTCTATGCGACGATTTTGGTTAGTTTATATATATATAAGGATTCAGAAGGAAAAAACTATTTTCTGGAGAAGCAGTGAAACTACACATTCATCAACGATGAATGTTAGCGAATTCCCTTAATATTCATCGTATGATATTATAGGTTATAAAAACAGTTTATTGATGAATATTAGTAGTTATAACAGCGGTTTTGATTGATATTTACTAGTAAAAATATGTTTTTATACGCTTTGATTATCATTCATCGTTGACGAATATTAACGAATAATTTTTCAAACAAACTGATAATATCCACTTCGGTTAATATTCATTAATGATGAATATTATAAACTTCTCTTAATATTCATCATATGATATTATAAATTATAAAAAGTAGTTTATCTATGAATATTAGTAGGTATAACATCGGTTTTGATTAATATTTTTTATAAAAAAATGTTTTTTACATTTGATTATCATTTATCGCGAATGAATGATTAGCTTCTTTACTTCTTCAAAAATTGTTTCTCTTTTAATCCCTATCCTATATATATAAATGTGATTTTATATAAATGTATTATTTCTCAACAATCAATATATGTAACACTAGTAATGTTAATTATCTAATTGCACTAAAGTATGATCAATTGATCATTGATGTATTTATCTTTCAATATAGAAATGATGATAAAACCCAATTGAATTAATTTAACAGAAATATCATTAGAGCTTGGCAACCTTTTATGATTGAGTATGAATCACTCTTTGACACCTCTTAAATAATTATTGTTTTAATAGTTTATGTCGAGTATTTATGTACAGGTATAATCATCATTAACTATATATATTTATATTTTATATATATATAATAATTATAATTATATAATATAATTAAAAGTATAAAGGAAAAAACAGCGTGTTATTGTAATAATTTTAGCGAAAATATTTAATAAATATATACGCTTAGTTAATAGTGGGGTCAAAGAAATTCTTTTCATAGGCATGAATCAAATTGTTCTATCCGCTTCGTTGCTCGATAATCAAAATTAAATAAAAAGATCATATATTTTTAGGTTTGAGATTACAGGGGAGTAAGGACACACAATCTCAATCTTTGATTTTTTTATCTACGATATAAATTCACTGCATTATAACAATACTACATCGTACCCTTAAAATGTTTATTACATCTTAATTCCCAACTCATCTGAACTGAATTCTATATTTTTAAGATGACTTGAAACAAAATAAAAACCGTATATATAGTAGGGTCCAAGAATGCAAAAGGGACAATAAAATTCTATGACTCTTCTAATCTCATCCCTTCTTCCACGGGTTGTGTTACAATTATACACATTCGTCCAAACACGCATCGTACATTTCATCTGACGGTAGACCGGTAACTCTAATATATATTATTTTGTTTAATTAGTCCATTCATACCTTTTGAATTATAAGAAATCATAAATTGATGCACGAGTGGATAATTAGCCGGGATATTAGTTATTTCCCTCTGAGCTTTCTCTTCCATCAAGTGCCTAAAGATTGCCAATGATACGTAGTTTAGTTGGTAATAGCTAGGGGTATCTTTGTCACAAAAGCACAAGTTCGAAGGTTTAAGCTTTAAGCTTTAACATCCCATAGTCATAACCGCTTATCGAGTCAGAAATGGCCCCACATTATGAATAGACAGTCGATTTGTAGGCGAGTCTGAGTTGCCGGTTATCAACATTTTACTACAAAAAGTGTCTAAAGATTGAAGTTTTGGTAAAATGAAATCGTTGAACAACTAATAGATTTCAAGTTTGAACTAGCCAAGATTATATCATTGGATCAAAGAATTTTTAGTAATGATATGGTTGTTTGGCAAGGTCAACTAGGTTTTTGGACGTTTAAATTAAACCTAAGTTTGTGTTATACTTTACTTTATGGTAAGCATTAGCGGATAACTAGTCATAATTTAGTCAATTTGGAAAAGCTAAAGCAATGGACAAAACGGATGAGATTTTTCATGTTCATCCTACTTGGGAAGGCAAGTTTTTCTTTTAACTAGAATTACGCAGCCTAACAGGGGTATCTCCGTGACCGTTTTCGACGCTTTCTCTAGTCACTTCCAAAATGTTTACCTAGTGAGGTTCGAACCTAGCCACCAGGTCACCAAAATGTTTACCTAGTGAGGTTCGAACCTGAGATCTCAAACATCACTATGTAAATATCTTGAGGGTGAGCAAATAAAGGGTCGTAAACGTTTACGGATACTCCGATTAGACCGCGTACTATCGATAAAAGAAAAGGAAAAAACGAATCACCCTTAATTTGAAATGAACCCCAAAATGATGGGTGTGGAACCTTAATCGGGAATTTTTGGTTGTATAATTGAGTAGCCATAAATATTAATTAGGACTACAAGCAAGCTAGTCCACGTCTTATCAAACAATACAAATTCTACTTTCACTCATTTGCATCCAAACTAATTTGCATAGAATTATATAAATACGGTATTCGGGTTTATATCTCGGTTGTCATTTGTGTGAATAACATGATTTTGTACAAACTCAAAAATAAATTGTAGTAGTCTAGTACAACTATTAGGTATAATTAACTGTTTAAGTAACATAATGATACAAAGTACAGGTCAGTAAATGTTACCTCAAAATGGTTATCGTTGTTCGTAATCATTGATAGGGTTTTGATTCAACTATTATTTTTTTCTAAACTATTATTATTTTTATAAATGAACGATTAAATACTGTTGAGAGATTATATGTCTACTATTATAAATAATAGTTAATAGTTAAATAGTTAATACTTTATTTGAATCGCAATTATACCACCATGGGTTAGTGAAGTACACACCAAGGTGGGTATGATTGTCCATGGGAGTTTTGTCAATTTTTAAGAGCACGCATGCAATTATAATATACACCTTTTTGCCTCTCAAATTATGGGAGAAAATTACCAATATGATCTAATTTAGTCTCCGATATTTATATTTGGACCAAAATTTACAATAATATCCATTTTAATTAAGGATTTCGCTCTATCATATCAACTTGGAGCGAAATGTAGTATAAAAAATATTTGTTAGTTAGCTCCAGTTAAATACCTAACAATTCGCTCCAATTATCAACAAATACACACGAATTCGCTCAAATGTTCAACAATTCGCTTAGATACCTTTTATTAAAAAATACACTTTAATTCGCTCAAATAACCAACAATTCGCTCCGATTATTACAAAATACACATGAATTCGCTAAAATGCCCAACAATTCGCTCAAATTATTAAAAATACATATGAATTCGCTCAAATGCCCAATAATTCGCTCAAATGTCTATGAATACGCTCAAATGCTTAGAAATTCGCTCCAATTGGAGGAAAAAAACACTACATTTCGCTCTAAGTTGATGTGATAGAGCGAAATTCTTGACCAAAATGAATAATTTTCAAAATTTTATCCATATTTAGATACAAGAGGTCAAATATGACCATGTATGTAATTTTCTCAAATTATATCATTCAACTCTCACAAGTTAATTTATTATTACTAAGCATTGTATTCATTTAATTGTTCATTTCAAAACCCTTTCTTTTTTTGAAAAGGCAGATTAAAACCAAAGCAAAATATCAAAGCTAATGTCAAATCCATGCTACAAGATATAAAACTGAAAGATAAAGCTTACACTCTACGAGAAAACTAAGACCAAGAAAACAGCAGTAAACATAAATGATAATGATCAATCAGGAGCCACCAACTGAGGACCTCACAAATCAAGTCAAAAACATTAAAAACTTCTGTTAAAGAAATAGAATCAAATGACATATTTGGTCACTAGCTGGTTGGTCTTAGTTTAAAAATAAATGCGACAACTACAAGACGTTTTATTTGAAGATGACGGGAAACAAAATTAAATACACGTCTCTTTTGCTAGATGTCGTCTGTTGTGGCCTTGTGGGCCTTGTTTGTTGGACTATCACAATAATTAGTATAACTCTACCATTTAGATTTTTATTGTTTAGCAGGGCCCTTTTATACTTTATGACGTTTGAATGATGCATGTGTCTATTTATTCATCCACGTGTTAATTTATGATGTATTTTATTTTTTGCGTATCAACTATCAAATTAGTAAAGGCTAAAATGTGTTGAGTTTAAATTTATAATAACTTTAAACTTTATGACTTTGAACTTGTATTAAGTGTAGATTTTGTTGAATAATTGTTATGATGGTTTTTCAGGACTTGCAAAATGATCTCTTGAGATTTATTGGATTCTTTTTGCATCAAACCTTTATTTTATGTGCAGTTGTTTGTTTGTTTCTAGCTTCTGCACCATTTGCAAGTGTCCAATCATGGGGAACAAAAGTTAAATCGTATTTGTAATATCACAAGAAAGTCAAAATTGGTCAAACAAACACAAACCTAATTGAACTCCAGAAATACATGGATTTATGTTCTTTCATAAAGCATTAAAATCTCTCTTTAGAATCTTTATAAATCAAAACAAGATGATGGACCATTGACCATTGACCATAGACAACAAACATGGCAAAGAAGCATTACCCTCCATAATTAAGGAAGTCTCTTCTAACACTTTGAGAGCCTGGCCTCAAAAAATTATTGGTGAAAAGTGCAGCAAAATAGTTCTTTCACAAGCCCGAAGCGCCGGAAAACTAACCGATTTAAGCAGCGGTTTTTTGTGCTTTATCGGGAAGGATATTATCGGGTAGGGTGAGCTCCACGGGTGTTTCACGAACCACACCAATCATTGAATCATATTCTTCGTCTTTTCGTGCAAACTTCTTGCGCAGGGTCTTCTCCAATTCAATCTCCTCAAAGCCCTTGGCATTTTCAGCAGCATGAACCATGGCTAAGTTGGTGTAGTTGGTTGCTGATTGAGAAATGAAGGCTATTTCTTCTTCCGTGAGCTTCCTCATGAACTTGGCTGGATTTCCTCCCCATACCTATGCACAACAATTATATTCTTAATTAGTCTAATCTCCTTGTAAGAGAAACCCATTTCCTTATAAACGAGTGCTAGTGGTTCAGTTCATTTATCATAGGCCCTTAAATGTCGATTCAAAAGTACATTCCATATACTCGTAACAGAAATTGACAAGAAGTATGTTCATTTAACGTGCTGCACTTCATTTTCTTTCAGACTATTCACCCTGACAATATCTGTCTATTGTCTTTCCAAAGACTGAACTATAGAAGCTCATCAACGTAGCAAATTGTAAGAGTCAAATTCTAATTAAAAAGGAGAGCTTACACTAAGAATCTAGTTAAGTAGAAGAATTAGACTTCAAATTTGGACAACAATTTTTAGGGTATACTGGGTGCTAAATCATATATTGAATGCGTTTTAAGACAGCGATGGTTTTAAAGTTGTAAATTCAAACGCAGAGGTGGCAATTTCAACTCATTTACTTATTATCAAGTTGATTTGCATTGTATTTTATCTCAATCAGGGCAAGTGGATCAAACTTTTTGGCAAACAGCTGTGCCAAATAAACTATTTAGTTGAAAGAGTAAAATGGGTTAAATGAATGAAACGAGTCTGAAAAGTGCCCAGTCAGTCTCTTCTATTAGCATGCGACATCCTAAATCATTTTACTCAAATATTTCAATCATAATTGTAATCATAACTAACACATCTATTATTTATAATGATTTGAAAGGAGAAGTGCTATGGGCAGCCCAAGCTGACAAGCTTCCACGCAAACCCATTTTAACCTGTTACCCAAAGCCCCATCTTCTTTCTGATAATACAGAAGCAATGGTAGAAAAAGAAACAGCTGTAACAAAAGATTTTCGGAAGAGGCACTAGAATAGTACAAAAAACATTTATCTTATTATTTTTTAAACTACAAAAAATAGTTTGAAGTGATGTAATAAGCATACGCATATCCACAGGGCAATACAGAAGAGAGTGAGAGGCTACAAACCTCTCCAAATGGAATCCTTGTATTTTGCCTAACAAGGGCTCCCGCAGCCACCATGGCATTTTTCTCAACATAAGCTCCATCAAGCAGTGTGGCACCCATCCCAACAAAAGCCTCATCTTCAACAGTACATCCATGTAGAACAGCACCATGACCTGTTCACAGTTTGACTATAAAATTGCCGCTTTAACTGCAAACTAAATGATGCATGGAAACAAAAGAGGTGGGCATGATTTACATTCGGCAGACTAACGGTGTACTCACCTACGGTAACATTGTTGCCTATCGTTGTTGGCAAAACATTCCCGCTTATATTGGATTTGGCTACATGAACAAGAGCGTTGTCTTGGATGTTTGTTCCCGATCCAACACTGATACTGTTCACATCACCTACACACGTAGCTCATGTTAAAGGAAAGAGAGAGAAGGGGGGATGTGTACATACGTTCTTGAATTATTATTTGAAATAATTGAAACTTTTGTATTAACTGATATTTCAATTATCTTTCCTCTTTCTACATGAAGTTGCTGGATTTAACACTCAAAAACTTGAGTGTGGGATGGTAGTAAATGGGGCAACAGGCCATGGATTCACAATTGTTCATTCTCTCATATTCTATAACGTGTTGACATAGAACATCAAATACCGTAAGAACTAACCTACACCTTACTGTCCAGGTAGAGTAACACGAAAGTTAAATAAACAAGGAAACAAAAAGGCTGGGTATGTTGTATGATTTACAGTTGAAACGCAACTGCCATCGAAGAAAAAACTATTGCATTGAGAATAGATATGTATGCCTTTGAGAATTAAAGAAAGGAGGCTTTACTATTTTTCTTCCATCCTCCCCAAAATAATGTACCCTTGCCCATACTTCAATGTGTAAGTGTTTAAGTATAGATCGAATAGTTAAATAATACTGACAAACTAGAGGATTCCAGCCAAAAAGATTTTAAGCCAATATTTGATAATGCTCCTAAAATAGTAGCTATGTCATTTTTGGACTGCTTGGCTAGAGTGGGAAATGTTGTCTTAATTTTCGGATACTCCAAGAAGAAAAATGCTAATGCCCTATTTCTCTCAATGGATCTGATTCTTCTATATCACCCAGTCTTATTTCATCCATTGTAATCACCATATCAACTGTCCATCTAGCAGTGTCTTCTCATCCATCCTCCTTTACGCTGTAATGGCTCCCTATAACGTGAATATGTTTGCCGGAATAGACTTTACTTTCATAATGTTATTTATTAATTAGTATGCCAGGTTATTTGTGTCCTAGTCTAGTTTTACGGATTTACCTTTCTTTAACATAAAATGTGTCTTGGCAAAAATTTACAAACAAAGCTACGTTTCAAGCCAATCCTACAGGCTACAGCTTCATCTCAATATTTCACCAGTTCAGAGCTATTAATGGCCATGTCACCTCTATCTCCATGTAAAACATCAATCAATTCCTTTAACAAGTATATATTAATATATTAAAGTGTGACAGGAAAACCAAAGAGCATGCAAGGTAACTACCTCAAAAATTCTAACATAACAAGTGACCTTTCATGATCGTAAAATCAACACAGGTTTGTGTCTAATGATGTAAGGGATTTGGTAAATATATTATACAACTGAATCAAGGAGCAGATTTCTCCTTCCTGATGCACTTCCACGTAGACCATTTGTACAGGTTTATATTCATAATTGTAGATAGAAATGTGGTACGAAATATAATGGTAAAGTAACCGAGTGGAACTTCCAAAAGTTATATTGAACATAATAAACTAATTTCCCAGCCTTATAGTATACAGAATTACAGATATGCCCATGAACTATGCTTATTCAATTTTATGTCCCAGGAACCTCAACTCATATAGTTACTTTCTGACAGTTTAATAATTCATACATCAAGTAAAACAGCTGACCACAAAATCAAAGAGAATTGACACTATGGAAATTAGAGAAAAATTTAAGGGAAGTTACAGTTGCCAATAGATTGACACAAATAAGTTAGTCATGTTTTTCTTACCTCTAAGAACACATCCGTACCAAATAGAAGAACCACGTCCCACTTGAACATCTCCAATGACTGAAGCACCAGGAGCCACAAACGCGTCTTTGTCAACCACGGGGTCTTTGTCAAATAAATTCATCAGTGTCCTGTGCTTAGACACTAAAAAGAGACTTAAGTTAGATTACCAAAATATACTGAAGTTAAGATTTCAAGACAGCACGAATAGCAATTGGGATTATCAAGATTCAACATGAGTTGCATAACAAAGAGAAAATTTAATGGTCAAGAATGTCAGACAAATGGTGGAAGTTGCAAAACAAAGAGACAACTCCAAGAATTTCAACCAGGAGATACGTTACAACAACAGAAAAGTACGCCAAAACTTGCTTTTCAGGGTGCAAAATGTGTTATAACCATTTCTCAACAGAGTTAGGAGCCATGACAAAAGAGACTGAATTATTTACAAATTACAAGCACTGATTGCTTGTATTCCAAGAAGCTTAAGTTCAAAACAATCCAAAAATATTACCTTCAAACATCATTAAAACCAGCACTGTTACTACATGGTAACTCACTATGTTAAGTACATATGACACGCTAAGATACATATGTTAAGTACTGGTATAAAAGTGTAATAGTACAGCCCATTTCTGTAAACTGCAATGCTCTCGTTAACAAGCCAACTACCTGTTCGTGATTGAAAACATAAACCACACAGTTGACAGTACTAGACCTCCAAATTTATACTAATCTGAAGCCGCCACACATAACCAATTGAAAAGCTCAAACTAACATCCTTATTTTTAAGAAGTCACAATATAAACAAGAAACACGAAAAGGTTACAACTTTGCCGAAATTCATTCCCGTAATGCCCATAAGACATCCAATTCATATCACAAACACCAAAACTCGAAAAAAAAAAGTATAATCTATATACCCAATCTCAATTCAATCAAAGATACAGAAGACCCACCATTTCAGTTCAAGCCCTAAATTAATTAACTTCTCTTAGACATTTCAACAAACACATAGAAGTCAACCTAAAGTAAAAGGATTGCAACAAATGGGCATCCAAATTAAAGTAAAATAAAGATGGGTTTACCTTGTTCTTCAAATAGGTGACTGCCTTGAAGACTGCAGCCGACACGATCAACTGCTTGACCAGCAGCACGGATCCAAGATCCAACTACGTAAATTGATCTACCTAAAGTACCCATTATCAGGTATCAAGGCAAGAACCCTAATTTTTAAGCTGGGTATATGTTACTGTTTGCGATCGAGTGAGGCGTTTCTTATGCTGAGGTCTTGAGGACAAAGGTGTGCGTTGCGCAACAAATTGGGGGAAAAATAATAACCGGGTTAAAACTGAGTTGGCTCGAGTTGTTACCGAGGTGATTCACATAAGTTTGGTTAAATGTCAAAATATGAAATTATAAAATGGTACCGTATATCATGTAACAAAATAAAAATAAAAAATTAAAGAAAGTATATCCAAAATTAATAAATGAAGTCTAAAATCTTTATCACTTATGAAATATCTATCAGAAGATTAGATTAGATTAGATTATTAAAGTTAAACAATATCATGCTTGCAGCTCAAAACTGTACATAAAAAGTAAATTTTTATTGATAATTATGAAATAAGATAAATATGTGTTATTATCAATTTTAAGATATAAAAAATGTTATTACACTTGTTATTTTGGTATTGCATAGGGAAATGATGAATTTGTAAGGAAAAAAGAAAGTATGAAACATTTCTTAAGCCCTCTTCTTCATGTATGTATTGAGAGAATTTCTATTGTTAAGATTACATTGACATCTATAAACCGAAAAATTTAAATCAAGCCCACAATAATTCTTCCATTTCCAATTCCCCCGACCTAGTATTACAATAAGATATTTAAGTTCCATTTCCAATGCTCGATTATAAAACATAAATAATGAAGTCGTGTTACCATTCGAGAAATATATTTTTATATGCTTAAATAGGTAAACAAAATATATCTTTGTTATTCTATCAACTTTTAAAATTGAAACTTATATAAAACATTGATATTCAAGTTACTTACCATCACATCACATCACATCATATATATAATATAAAAAAAAAATTACACGTAAAAGCATAATGCCAATGACCCATAAATTTTTACCAATATATCTTTGAAATCTGATTCGCAATCCAACTGTTATAGTCATTTTTACCCAAAAATGAAAATAAAAATAAATAGTGTGTACTTATGTTAGAGTTAAATAGTTGAGGGGTTATTTTGAAAGTTAATACGCCCAAATTGTTTATAACTGACTCCCTCTTCCCCGCAAAATTGAATAAAACGGCTAATCCTTTCATTCAAATCAATTTCAAAAATCTTGAAACTGACACCCTTCAAATTCACCAACAAATACCAAGTCACAGAAACCCAATTCGAAAACACACACCCAATTCACACTCTGCCTCTTGATATAATTTTTCTCCCAGTGATTTCATACTCAGAAATATTTCAAGAATTCTTTGAAATCAATCTTTGATTTCAGTTTATACACACATAAAGGTATGAAATTTTACTAGTTTTCTCCAAATTTCGTTTAATATCTGTATCTATACATTCTATTATTACTTCTACGTACTAAAATGAATCTTTTTGGATTTTTCAGGTGGGATTATTTGAAATTACCAAGAAAATGAATGATCTAATGACGAAATCGTTTTTAAGTTATGTGGATTTGAAGAAACAAGCCAAGATAGACGCCAAGTCAGAAGAAATTGATATCGAGTTAGGGTTTCAAGAACCAAAAATGTCTCCATCAGATGAAACCCATCTTTCTAAATTCTTCCAAGAAGTTGATGCTATCAAATCCACCATGGAAGAAATCACGCAACTTTTCTTAGACCTTCAAACTTTAAACGAAGAGACCAAATCCGCTCACAGTGAGAAAGTCATTCGTGGATTACGAGACCGAATGGAATCTGATATGGTTGCAGTCCTCCGAAAAGCAAATGTTGTGCGTGCACGTCTTGAATGTTTGGAATCTTCCACAACACACAAAGAAAACACTGCTGAGGGGAGAACTCGTGTTTCGGTCACAAATGGGCTTAAAGTTAAACTCAAGGAAACTATGAATGATTTTCAAGATTTGAGAAACAAGATAGTTTCGGATCATAAAGAGTATCTAAAAAGAAGGTATTACAATGAAACTGGGGAGTACCCGAGTGAGGGAATGATTGAAACAATGGTTTCAGGAAGTGGGAAACTGTTTGAAGGGAAACAAGAATTGGTTATGGAGAATAAAGAAAGGCATGAAGCTATGATGGGTATAAAAAGGAGTTTGAATAAACTTCATCAAGTGTTTCTTGATATGGCTGTTTTGGTGGAAACACAAGGGGAGAAGTTGGATGACATTGAAGATAATGTTGCAAAAGCTGCAAGTTTTGTGAGTGGTGGAACAGATAGTCTGTTTTATGCTAAACAGATGAAGGATAAGCAGAGAAATCATTGGGTGTGTCTGATTTCGGTTGTGCTCGTAATTATATGTTTGGTGTGCATCATTGCTGCACTGTCTTCTCTCTGAAATCGGGTCGTGAAAAATCTTTTGGGTGCGTGGATTCTTTCTGAAGACGAGCACTGAATCTTTTGGATAAGTAAACGAGTGTGGATTAGATGATTCGTATTTCCTAATGCTTTGTTAGGGTAAGATTCGTTGTTTAGGATGCTTTGTTCTTTTGTTTTTTGTGGATCAAGTTTTCTTACGATTCAAATATTTGCGTTTATGAAATTGACTTTGATTGAATGAAAGTTATGGTACTTGGATTAGATGTTCTGTGATCTGGATTTTGTTATTGCTTCCATTTGCTTGATGTATGTTCAAAGCAATAATAATGTAGTATACAAGTACCTTATACGCTCATGTAGTTTGATAACCCATCTTTTATGTCTTAAAATGGTTCCCATTGTATGATGGTTTTGAGATCATATATTCCATCAGTAATGAGACTGAACATGGCTTCTTACGAGTTGATACATTATGGAATCAATATAACTTCTCATTTCAATAGCAATAATTTATAGCAACTTGTTCTTCAGGTAATGGAAGTTACACTTGCTAAGGAAGCATTTTTTTTTATAATACATCATGAAATTTGTTAAACAAAATTTACATATGATAAACAGCACATATGCCATTATTCTGATCAACAAGTATCTTCTTATAGTACATTGGTCACAAGTCTCTTAAAGATTCCAAGAAATATTCTTCGGTCAGACGGTCTTTGCCGGTTGTTCTGTTTACCCGTTCTCGGTATATCTCATATTCAGCCAACGCTAAGTTGTTGAGTAGCGACCCATGATTTCTCTGGCTCTAGATCAACATTTCCAATCTGAAAATTATGTAAAAAATGAACAAATGATTAGCTTCTACCTGCTATTAGCACTTTCTTAATTCTTTTGTACCAACTAAATGGGGTCAATTGGCCATAATTAAGTATTCGTTTCTTCTAGCATCATATGAATGAGATACGGAACTTACGGAAGCTAGGAGATATTAAACTAGAGGTAGAAAGTTCAGCCCATTTGTATAAAAACGGGTCGTGAAATTTATCAGCAACAGACTAAATGGGCAAATATTAGCTAAAAATTAACAGGCCAAAAGTCGATTAATGCGTATGCAAATGTAAAATGCTTTACAATGTTCTAAATCGTTTTAGTAATATAGCGTTTTATGATCATATAAGCTACATTAACCATTTATGCAATTTTGAAAACTGCACAAAACAGTTGATCGACTTTGACAGCTTGACCTAATGCCCCAATCCAATTTAATCGACTTTGATCCGCACATATAACTTACCTGTTTTGGCCGAAACCCATATGGGTCTGTTGCCCGCCCCACCATTTTGCCACATGTATGTTAATGACTGAATTTAGTAGGATCTAAGTAGCTTCCATGAAGGTAGTTCTTAACACACACGTCATAGACTAGTCAAATTTTCACTAGAAGTATGCAGCTTATGTGAAATGGCACATGAAAAATAACAAAATTTCTTCCTATTACCAGAATCTGGTTAACATCAAACTAAACTAAATATCGCATTACCTGCGCATTTTCGACACAGACAAAATCTTTGTAGCATGCTTCCATTGTCAAATGTGGATTCCATAGAACAGCATCTGGCCAACTGCATGAGCAAGAAGGATATGAAGTCATATGAGAAAAACGACACATAAATCACTTATCATGACAATTAAACCTATTTACTAATGAATGGGTCAGTTCGGGCTATGTTTTACTAACAAGGGGAAAAAAATTCTTATAGGGACACGGCTCACATCAAGACTCGCCCAAAGTGTACTTTTGATAACTAAAACCGCCCAAAATGCACCCTAATTGTAAACAAAAAGGGATTAGGATTAGCCTGACCAATATCAACAAACACAAAATTTATCCATTCTAACCAATTACCCAACCCACCTGGTGTGTTATTTTGCCACCTCTAGAAACACCAAAAGATTGTCATCAACTTACTTAGTATTCTTGATGGATATGATATCACCCAAACCGTTATCCAGGTATAGCTCGTTAGCAGCACCAAGATATACACAGTCAACAAATCCAGGGTAGGTCACTACATCTCTGGATAATGCAAATTAAAAGCTGAGATGAGACCTTAAGTATCGTGAACTCAAGAAAAGTACATACAATCGTTTAACTAATTAAAATGGATACAGAAAACTACAGCACAAGTCTACGATACCTTTCCTCCTTACCCTCCACTGGGTTCTTAGGGTCTGGATCCTTATTGAGTGTTTTGCACCCTTTTAAACCCCTAACTGATGCACCCGATACAGAAGCCTGCATCACAAAATAACCTAAATCTTTAGTTATTTACACGCGAATGTGACATTAATGGCAATATATGGACTGTGAACCGGTGATACTTACACTGAAATAAGTATGGAGAGCAGTAGTAAACGAAAACGGTTTTTTGTCGGTATTTGTGATTTTTAATTCAGTGGAAAGGCTATTCTTGTCAAGGGTGATCTGCAAACAGAAATTTAGCTGAAGGTTCATAACAGACAAAACGTAATAAATAAATATTATGTGCAAAAGAAGACGTTTAACCTTGTATAATGCTTGAAAACTGTAATCCCACATAGCACGACTGTAAGGACTATCCTTAAGCTCTAAAGTAATAACAGGCGATCCATCCACATTTTCAGAATTGACAATGGACCAGTCAGAATTCCTTGCAAATCCATGCTGTTAGCCAGACAAAGAATTTTGAAGTTTAAAGTCAATTCCAAACAAGTGAGATTTATTTATACTACTTCCAGAAATATGACAGAAGGATATAGTTATACGGAGATTATTGAAATCTTAAATATGCAGTAGATTATTAAGCGCACCTGTTGCATAGGACCAGGTCCAAATTGTGGGAAACAATGCGGGATTCCTCCGCTGTTACAAAATTTTACAGATCAAATGATGTGAACAATGAGGAATACACTCAGTATAATAGTATAACCAAAGATATATTAAAGGATACAAACTTCAAGGCACATTTTTGAAATTCAAACCAAATTCTTTATGGTAACAAGTTTATACTTAAATAAATGAGATCCAATCTTTTGCTTTTTCTAAAAAACATGAGATCTAATTATAGCCACAAAACAGCACTTTTGACTACTTCCAGTATTCAAGAAAATAAGAAACTTAACCTTATCGGCTTCTGCCCGTTAAAAACCGCATCTGGCCGAACAAAAAGCAAATCCTTGCTTCCAACTTTCCAAGAAGTAACACAACCTCCATATAAGTAAAGCTCAGCCTCGCTGACAATAGAGAAGGTATTTAGTCTCTTATATTGCGTAACACAACCAATCAGCATCCTTATCTTGATCAACCGAATAGCAAATATTTATTTACAGTATCACAAAAAGCAAACAAGTTACTAAACTCACAATATCCTTTACCATGCCTCTTATTTCGAACTTTTAAAATCTCTTGTATGCCAAACCACATAATAAATCTTTTTAGTACAAGCAAGTGATTTCACATTTTTAAGATTAAAAAGCTGAACACTGCCAATAGTAGTCACATCAAGTGACCACATTTTTACAAAATCTAGTGCGTGTAAGCTCGATCTAGATCACTCAAGATCTAAGTACATTAAACCACTAACAACCCCTACAGTTAAAAATGGTATATAATCTCATTCACAAGTATGCACATTCCAAATAGATCCAAAACCACATTATCATATCAACATAATAACATTCTTCCATTAGATTATAAAGAAATCTCCACATAATTCTCTATCATATTAGTAAATTAACAAATCAATCAACTTTTACAAAATCATACCTTCCATTTGAAGAGGTTAACACAACTTTAGGCAAATTCCCCAATCCTTGAGTAACATTAACTCCCAAAGTTGCCGTATCTTTACTCGCACTTGCAAATGCCATACCTCCTCTATTACATCTGCAATCAAAATCAATCAATCGCAAAATCCCTCTAAATTCGGTAAAAAAAAATTATCAATATCAAATTACGGAGTATATATTTTCATATAGTTTTGATCTTTATTCAATTTCATAAGAAAAGGCAAGGAAAAGGAGAAACTGACCGGCTGACCCGGGGAAGCTTAATGGGGGTTAGGGCAGGAAAAGAACACGTCATTGATATTGCCACCATATCGGCTTTGAATTAATTACACCTTACGAATACACACACATAAGTTGATTTGTTTTTGTAGTAGAAACAGGAAATGATATTTTTTTTTTTTTTTTTTTTAATCGGAAATGATTTTTTTTAAGGCGTTGAAAAAAGTCGTTATATCCGCCAAATAGACTTCGCATATTCCACCGCAAAATACCAACTACCCACCATGCTACACACTCCACACAAAATCAGATTTTTCGTTTAATTAATTAAAGGAAAATGTTATTCATAGTCGTTAGGGCTATGTATATTATTTTAATTTTTATTAAAACCGTATAACTACTTTTAACTGTCATAAAATCGTCAATTGCATGTAATTAAATAGTCAACATTGTTAGTTTTTTAATCATAACCTACTAACTACCCATGAAATATTAGTTGTTATCCATAACCCTTAGAGCACAGAGAGTCATTGCCCTGTATTCAGTGTTCAGTTGAACAATGAACAAGAATACTGAAGTTAAAAAGTGAGGTATTGATTAACCTTTAGGGTCAAAATATGTTGCTTGTCAAAACGATTCATTTTTTGCAAATTTTGGGTCAGGTTGACTAAAGTAGTTAAGAAAAAAGTTAGCCGGGATTGAAAAAGGAAAGTGGTATGACAACTTCAAACCTCCCATCTGCATGTTTGTCCACTTTATTTTATTTTCTAGTTTTACATGTTAGTGGTACAACACCACGATTATGAAAAATGAATGGAATTTTGCAAATTTCGAACAAAAGTGATTCGTTGTATCAACTTTAAGTTAGTAGAAAAACATTGAACGATAACGTAGTAAACAACACTACAGTCGGCCATCAACAATTACCACCACCTCTTTCCGTTCTCATTGTAGTGTTGACTATCACCGTGAATAAACATGGTAGATGTAGAAGGATTATGTAAAGTATCGATATTCTTACTCGTTGCTAATGGGGAAACCTAAATGTTGATGTCAATCAAATTAAAATGTACATCACATAGCAAAACTACAAGTTGTATTTATTTAAACAAACAATGAACAATTTTATTATAGAGAATATAAGATAACGGGTGGATAAAACTAAAACTAAAAGAAAATTCAAACACGTCATTTTCACTATCTAGTACGTGTCATATTATTTTACCAAAATGTTCATGATTTTCGCCTAAATACAAAAGCGAACCTGGCGAGAAATAATCGGCTACTAAAAAGAAGCCACATGTATATATCCGAAATTCGCCGGTCAAGGATTACTTCACCTATTCAACGCTTTTCTCGCCGGCTAATAATAATGTGCCACATGTACGTAAATATTCCCCTAAAAGGAAATTCTTTTAGGTAGGTCAGGCGAAATTTGGAAATCTCTTTTGCGAAATTTTCTGAATGTGTGCTTTATAACTAACGAGTTTTTTTTACTCGCGCGTTGGGGTGGACTGTAATTTTATTTTTTTCTATATGCACGGATTTAATGTTTTGTTTAACTGTTTGCTCATTTTGTGAACTTAAGACGTAGAAGAATTTTATTTTTCATATAATATAGTAAGGGGTGATCATGGAAGCATGTTTTATTTTACTCGAGTCATTAGAATTGGAATGTATTGTTTGTTATGGATTTGTATCAGTTAGATAACAAGTTTAAATTGTCTTGGACTTTTAATCAATTCCCCCTCCCCCGGCTCACTTCAAATTAAGTTAAACGGATGTAAAATGATTACGTTGATTAAATAAACCTGAAACGGAATTTAGAAAACTAACACTCTAAATTATAAGCTTAAAAGTTCAAGCTATGATATACACATCAAGATTTTGATGCACGAAATCATCACAAGTATTGTCATACTTTTTTTTTTTAAGATATGTTTTTTTATGTATATTGAACTTTGATTCTAACATCACATCATATAAAAGTACATTGTTTTAATATCTTGGTAGTTTATATTATTCTTTAGATTTGTTTGATTTATCTAATTTATTTTTATAAAGAAAAATAAATATAGTTGTTAAATTGTAAATAGGTATGTAAATTATGTCAATCCGATTATTAAAATTGACTTCCTTAATCTCGGTAGTCCAACTTTTTTATGGAGCCAATTTTATTTCTGGATAAATGATTCATTTTTGAAACTGAATGTTTTTCTTGAATCACAGTTGTAATCCAAATTTAATCTTATCTTACTCAAGTTTATAAAATCATTTAGGATAGTAACAACAAAGTTAATGTTGATAGTTTGAAAAAGTAAAGAAAAAAATACCAGAAAATGAGCAAGAATGTATCTTAGCTCAAACTACTAAAGTTGTGTCGTCACTTTTAAACATCTTAACAATTTAAAAATTGTTTGCTCACACATTTTTCACGTGAGAATTCGATCGATCGGAGAATTACATTGTCTAGACGAAATAGGTTAAGAATGGACTTATACACAAATCACACTTTTTAGTAAATTCCCACCAATTATTATTCATGTTAATCATCATGCAAATTATTATTAATCATCATTTTGTTAATAGTTATCCTAACAACACTAATAACTGGTGCACTTGTATTTTTTTTTAATGTTAACTTGACATCATTTTATTGTGTTTATATTTTTTTTGTACGTAGTATTACTATTTTACATATGTAAAAATTATTATTACGTACATAAAAAAATTGTATATGCATCTCTAGTAGTAAAAGCAACAAAGATCTTTTTTACTATCACTCCTACTTTTTCTCACCAATTCTTACTTGTGTCTCCTATTTAAATGTTATATTTACATACAATAATAAATAGCAAATGTAAAAAATAATAAAAAGCATGGTGTTAGACTTGAACATGCAACCTTGTTTATAAAGTCTAACTCATTAACAACTTAGCTAGCACTTTTCAATGTGAATAAGTTAGAAACGGTGTAATTACCTATAATGCATGCATATTCCTAGACTCTTTAATTGGATGGGAACTATAGATGTATGTATATGTATATGTATATAATAACAAAATAAAAATATATAAACTCATGTGTATTCTAATAATAATAGATTTTTTTTATTTTATATATTTCCATTTTTTTTCTTCGATCTCATGAAATTGTAACCATTAGCTATTTGGGTAGCAACATGGATGGGCGAGTACATAACCTGAACGGGTCGGTTTAAACATGGATTAAACGACACAGGTTGACTTAAAAATTATTTATCTCCATTAATTTAAGAAAAACGCATAAGCACTACACGAATGATCTTAATCGTTACTAATTAAATAGAGTTATGATATGCATGCATTCAAATTACAGATCGATACGTTGGCCTATAGTTTTAGACGCAAACCCGGCGACAAATGAAAATAGTTAAATATAACTTTATTATAAAAACATCACTACCTAAAAGCATGCAAACCGAGATTTCCAAAGTTCACCAAGTTCGACTAAAAGGAATTTCATTACAGGCAAGAACTCACACACACACACCTGACGCATTATTATTAGTTGGTGAAAAAAGCATTCACTAAAACAAAGTATACTTTGATCGGCGAATTTTGAGATATACGTGGCGTCGTTTTAGTGGCCGATGGTTTCTAGCTGGATTCACTTTTGTATTTAGACGAAAATTATAAACATTTTGGTAAAATAATTCTGACATAGACTAGATAGTGAAAATGATGTGTTTGATTGTCTGTATAGGTAAATTTTCTCTATAACTAATATACTACTCCGTATACTTTTACTTTTTTGTGTAGATCAAAACAGGGGAAGTTCAAGTTGTGTTCGAAATAAATAATGCAGTAAAACGCTAAAACCATCAAAAGGTCTAATTTCGTTTTACTTGGTTTGGCTGGTTATACCGAACCAAAAGTTTTGGTTGGTGTAATTTGGAAATAAATTTAAAAAAAGGATGTTCATTCAAGAAAAAGTTTAATTTCTGATCATGAAATCCCAGGAAATCTTTTTATGAATTATATCTTTGGTCTGTACACGAATAAATGGAAATTTGACCTTGTCGTTAATTTACCGCGTATTCTTGAAAACCCACACCAAAGTTTCTTATTCGAAAGTCAAGTACGTCGATTATGCTACTGTTTAGGCTTTGCACATCTTAATTTGTGGATTAGTTTTAGCTGCTCAATACATTTCAAGGCCCATATTCTAGGCCCAAAATCTACGGCCTTGTTGAAGTTCATTTTTTGTAACTAAAACATTAGGTATGCTTTTATATTTTAATTACAAAATTCAATGATAAACATTTCACGTATTAGTTAACAGGATTATTAAGTGATTTATAACAACCCCATAAACGCTTAGACGGTTTAATCACGAATAATATTTAAGAAATTCTTTTTATCTTTAATTTTCTATCCTTGTGTAGAGAAAAAAAGAATTCCTACCTGAAAATCAAGGTAGCAAAACATATGGTTTAAATTGGTTGGAGTAATGAATATTTTGTAGTGCATTCTCAGACACTTATCGTTTAAGTTTACATTCATTAACGAAGTTTTATAGTTCTATTTTATGTACAAAACTACGAAACTTTCTAACAATGTCTAAAGTATGCGTTGAGTGACCGGCTTTTACCAATAACTTCAAGTTATACAATAGTAAAACACACAAACTTAAATGCATATAATAACAAAAAAAGATGTAAACATGGCTCCTTACAAATGAAATAGGAAATATATATATAAATTTGGATGCATACAATAGCAAAATCTTAAGCAAATATTTTGGTTGTCGGTTATCCATAACACTTCAGACATTATTTTTTTTTCTTTTCAGAAAAGCAATAGATTATATTATCTATAAAAACTCACAGCACATTACAATACATACATGTCAACTTATTTTGCAGTTGACAACAAGGCATACAACTTACAGGCTATATACAACAAACTTATTTACATATCACACTTCTAACTCATGACTTTATATCACAAAAGCATTCTCAAACCACCCGCACTCCTCCCTTGACACCCCGTTGTAGAAAAATAGAATCCGACAATATGATCCCATGAACAGAACAGATCCAGCTTCGTCATGACCCATTATCGAC
Source organism: Gnaphalium uliginosum (assembly GCA_963930675.1). NCBI lineage: Eukaryota > Viridiplantae > Streptophyta > Magnoliopsida > Asterales > Asteraceae > Gnaphalium > Gnaphalium uliginosum. Next base: position 13,722,793 of record OZ005685.1, on the reverse strand, counting down.
CAACTCACCCATATTTGCAGCTCTTGAACAGCAAATTCGTGGGTCGCAAAGCCATTGATGCCACAAAATACTCCTCTTCTTCAATCTTTTAGATATCCAATCGAAGCTCTTCACATGAATCTCATTAAATAAAACTGGCACACTCCACCACTTATTTCTGAAAACCTTTCGATTCCTATTTTTTCAAATCAAATACCCAGCAACCCAAATAACTGTTTGCCATATCATATACCCGCGTTTTGTTTTTTCTTTACATCATGTCCCCTTAAAACATTCAACTACGCTTACATTAATCATACTACTGTACCCCCACCACTTATACACCTTCACCCATACTTTAAATGCAAACTTACAGAATATCAATGAATGATCAACCGATTCCACATCATCATCACACATAGGACATCTAACCGAATGTAAATCTATACGTCTTTTGTCAAGTTCCATGCACATCGGTAGTCTACTTTCAAAGCTCTCCGTACAAACACACCTACTTTTAAAGGAAGTAAGTGATTGCGAAGCGTTTCTTGACCCGATCCGGCATCTTGCAATATCTTCTCATCACTCTTCACGACTAATGATCTTGTCTTGAAGTCTCCATTCTCTTCCATATTCCACCATCATTTGTCCCTACCATCACGACAAGGAATAAAAGAAGATAACATGTTAGATAATTCAGCATTTTCCCCACTCGCTCTTCCTCTAGGATTCCTCATCCAACACCAATTCTCTTTCCACCCATTTGATGACCACCCTCCTCTATCTATTATCATTACTTCTTTATCAACTTTTAAACTGTATAAAATCTAGAAAATTGATCTCGGAGCCTTCTATCACACAACCACTTCAGACATTATTAGAATGTTTCATACACATAATATAACTTAAAACCTTGAATACATATGATAGCAAAATACGTAAGCTTTAATATATTCGAAACATTATCGTCCGTGAATCAAATTTACTCATTTGACAAGCTAAAGGGATCGATACTACATTTTTCTAAACATTGTCATGTAGTTCCTTCCAACTAATATTTGGTAGCATCTAAGTGCTTTCATTTTTTGTTGTATCATATTGCGTTTGAGTGTACTGTTTTACAAGTTACTCTAAAAATCAGGCCGGGTCACATTTAACAGATTTAAAAAGGTTACAGGGGACCCAAATCTTATTCAACCTAGCTTTTAAGTTGCATTTTGTAATTTGTATTTATACACAAAAATAAATAATGCATGTAATCATGATAATTAATAATAGATAGAATAACCCTACTAAAAAGAAGATAGCCGTTGGAAAGTGAAAGCCAACAAGTACATAACACAAAGCACAGAAACTGGGCCGATCGAATTGAAGTGAAACCAAACAAGAGCATCAAGATATATAAACAGCGACAAGTATCATCAATCAAATCAAAACAAGATACCAAGTTAAATATGCTTTTCGGATGCGCTCGTATGCAGTTCGATCTGTTTATTGTATTGTATTGTACATTTGTACCTATATGAAGTGTACCATATCTACGCCACACATGTACTCGTAGACTCGTAGTATATTTGATAGAATAAATTTATTGAGTATTGTACGTGGGTATGGTCTTTTAAATTTGATTCAACTTCATTGGATTCTATATTGTACGTGGGTATGGTCTTTTAAGGTTTTCATTAAGTAATTGTGTACGTGTGGCAACTATTATGGGTATACAAATCAATGTTTGTAACAAAGCATCAATTTATTTTACAAGAAAAGAACATACAAATACAAAATTAAGTAAATAATAAGTTTATGTGGCAAGTAACCAAGTAAATAATCATTTTTCTTTCAAGAAAATAACATACAAAATTAAAGCTAGTAATTAGAGTTAATTGCATTGTTGGTCTTTGTGATTGCACACATTTTCACCGCCAATCCTTCTACTTTGTTTTTTCATTCACATTTCAAACATCAAATATTGTTAAACATTGAGTCTATCATCTGTTATATTTAATAATTCAATCGTTAAATACATTTAAATGACCAAAATATCCATAATTTTTATTTTTAATTGATTTTTCCAATTTTTCTTTTAGATCATTACATATTTCCCCTCAAAAACCAGCTAAATTTCATATTTTCTCAAACATTCATAAATCATTATACATTATGCATTGAAAACTTGTATTTTAGTGAAATATGTAATTTAGGTAGTTTTTGAGGGGGAAATATATATTTCCCCCTTTTCGTTTCTAACATACAAATACAAAATTAAGTAAATAATAAGTTTACGTGGTAAGTAACTAAGTAAATAACTCCTTTTTCTTTCAAGAAAATAACATACAAAATTAAAAGCTAGTAATTAGAGTTAATTGCATTGTTGATCCTTGTGATTGCCACACATTTTCACCGTCAGTTCTTCTACTTTGTTTATTGACAGTTCAAAATCAAATATTGTTGAACGTTCGGTACATCGTCCATTATATTTAACAATTCAACCTTTTAAATACATTTAAATGACCAAAATATCCTTAATTTTTATTTTTAATTGATTTTTCTATTTTTCTTTTGGATCATTTATATATTTCCCCTCACAAACCAGTTAAATTTTATATTTCTCCAAACATGCATTAAAATAATTGTACATTATACATTGAAAACTTGTATTTTGAGGAAATATGTGGTTTAGGTAGTTTTTGAGGGGAAATATGTAATTCTCCCTTTTCGTTTCTAACAGCATTTAAAAATGAAAAGTAATAAGGGTATTTAGGTCATTTCAATGTATTTAATGGTTGAAATGTTAAGTTTAATGGAGTAGGAACTGAACAGACAACAACGTTTGAGTTTATAAACTGTTAATACAGAAAATAAAATACAAAGACGTGTAAGCTATAAGTACCAACAATGCAATTAACTCTAGTAATTAAATAATGAATTGTGGGAACATGGTGCTCCTCATCGAGTCAACATATTGTTGCAATTGCAACGCTTTATGAATTGAAAGAGGGAAATAGATATAAAGATAATGCATGCGTCGCCAAAATAAAGTAGCAGCAAGCTGGACGCCAGTTAGTAATTGTGTAAAAAGTTTAACAACAATTAGTGGATTATTCATGATTCATATATATCTTGACAAATAATTTTTATAATTTAGTGATAGAGTTCATGATGGAAGATTTTTTGGACCAACTGTGATTGATCGACTGGTTGTATTTTTGAAAATGAATATGATAACGATATACTCGTAGTTATAATAACAAATTTTCGAGTCTTCTAAATATCTGTTAAAGTACAATCAATTATGCATATTCAAATTAACATTTTAAGAGTAAATTACACCGATCATCCTTGTGCTTTATATCAAATTATATCAATCATCCTTATCTTTTAATAATTATACCAATCATCCCTAACTACATAAGGAGTGCACGTAGATGCTCCTTCCTACTAACTTATGTTAAATAAATTCGTTAAGTTTGACATGTGGTAGGCATGTGAGTGCAACATTGTCTTTTCACCCTTCTTTCTTCTTTCCACATACCAATTCTCCACCCACTAATTTTTTCTTTTCTCCTTCCTCCACCACCATCCACCATTTTTCTTCTTTTTCTTCCCTACTAGTTCTCCCACCTCTCTAGTCTCTTTCTTCTACTTCTACCACCATAATCACTAACAAACGATAAAGCTTTTACATACACATTTTATATCTTTCATTTTACCTAAATCCCCCAAATTCGGACATTCAAAACCCTAATACGTTCAACAACTACAATTACTACCACTACTTTAGCAACCAAATCCACATGGCCGGCTGCCACTGTAGTCAAGCGTCAAGCTCATGAATCCCGATTTTCGGAGCTCCTACCGAACGCCACCGCTGAAGCTCTGTTTCTTTTTAATCAATTTAGGGGCTTCATGGTGGCTTGATGACGACAGCGCTACTGGACAACAAGGCTGATCGTTTTGGCAACCATGATGGCATCAAGTTTCACCGGAAAACGTGATGGTTTCAAGCTTAACCGGCAACCGTGGTGGTTTTTGAGGTTTCAATTTTATGGAATTAATAGATTTTGTACATATTGGTGTTGTCTGATGTTGATGTCGTTTTCTGAGTACGATAATGTTGTTTTGATTTTGTTTTGATGACAAGGATGGTGTTGTGCATGGAAAATGGAATGAAAAAAACTAAAGATTAATATGATATATTATGGATCTGCCGGTCAAAGTAAAAAGTATCAAATTGGTTGGTAAATTGTTGATGAAAAATAGGTTGGAGTCTTGCAGTTGCAAGTGTTTGTGAGTTGCAAGTGTTTGTGAAGAAGAAGGAAAGAGTGAAAATACTATGTTGCCCTCACATGTCTTGCATATGTTAAACTTAACGAATTTATTTAATAAAAGTTAGTGGGAGAGACCATCCATATGCACTCTTTAAATAGTTAGGGACGATTAGTGTAATTAGCAAAAGATAAGAATGATCAATATAATGTGGTGTAAAGCATATGCACGATCGGTGTAATTTACTCATATTTTAATGACAAGGGTTAAGTTGTAGTTAACAAAATTATTTTGTGGGTAAAACATACATATTGCAATATCAAAATGTAAAAGTTATTTACATTTATAACCTTTTAGCTAGGTTTCCTACTAATTACTCTTACCGGCCAGTACATTATATGCAAGTTTGCATAGTGTTAGCCTTACAAATACTTCCTATGTCCCACTTTTATTATCCTCTAAAAATTTTTATTAGATTTAAAATAGGTTAGATGAATGCTAATTTTGCCCTTATATTCAAGTTAAATTTGATTGAAAATTTGTCTGAAATAAATGATTAAGAGTAATAAATTAAGGTAAATTAGAGAGTTTAATGATTTTTAATAGTTTTTTTTACAAGTAGACAATCTTTTTAGGAAAAACAAAAATAATAAAATGAACAATAAAAATGGAACGGACGAAATATTTCTCTAGATTATTTGCAACTTTTATCTTGTTTTTGTAAAACAATGTAGAGAGAAAACGAAAAAGACTCATACAAGACAGAAAATTGACACGAATAAAAAACAGTAAATAATAGGATAAAACAGACTCACTAGCCACCACATGCAACTATACATTTAAACCTTATATATATGAACACACATGACGGAAAATATTAGTGCAACCACAATGATAATCACATTATCTATTTTATGGCGATGAAATTGCAGGTCGATAGTGATGGATTGGATGCCTTGACAGTAACCGTTGAATGGAATGAAGACGAGATGAATAGAACTTCTAATATTTTTTATCGTTTCAATTTTTGTTATTAAAGAAACGTAGAGTTAAAAAGGATATATGTATAAATTATAGGAAATATGTGTTTGGTATTTATGTTTTTCAAATACACGGTTTTAGTCAAAAACTCCAAATGTAAATTCATAAAATATTCTCTAAACAAGTGAAAAAATTATATGTGGCAAAAATGTAATTATATGTATGATGTGGGTATAAAATGTAATTATATTACATTCAAATTCTATAAAAGATTTGTAAATTTATTTAGATCAGATACACGTGTGTAGATCTAGGGTTCACATGGTGGGACCACTACGTGGGTTCCATGCTTAAAACGCACACCTGGATTTGGGCCCATCGGTTACTTTCCATCAAAACACCACCCAACGAACCCAACCCAACCACCTCAATTGGATTAGATGCCGAACCACCCATCAGTTGGTGCATGCACCTGTTTTACCATGTCGAACCACTTTTTATCATTTGGTAGAATTTATTATTTGGTATAATTGTGTTTTTATTATTTTCTTGGTTACAAGTCATAAGTCTCCTCCCAATCGTAAACTGAAACTGACAAAAATAGACTGGACACGTCAGCGTCACGTGAGATTTTTCACAAAATTGACAGAAATTGACAGGCCCTTGCCATCAGTGATACGTCAATTTTTTTTCCAGGGATCCACAACTAATAAATTAAATATTTAAAACACGATAATTAAAATAAAACACATTTCATTAAAATAAAAAACATTACAATAATTAAAAAACATTACAATAATTAAAAAAAAATATTACATTAATTGAAAGAAAAAAATGATTACACTAATTAACGACTACGGATATTTGGTGGGAGTTGCGAAATGTGATCGATTAAAGCATTGCGAAGTTGATGATGATCCTCCCGATTGCGTAATTCCTTGTCCATACGCAATTGAGTTTCAACCCTTTCTTGCCACAAACGTCTTGGTGGGATTTCCGGATATTCCTCCTCTAGTTGACACATATTTCGTCTGTTGTCCTCGGTTATTATGTTGTGTAGAATCACGCAAGCATACATAATTCTTGATATTTTGTTGGTGCTATATGGTCTTGCCAGGTTCTTGATGATTTACCAACAGCCTTGAAGCACACTGAATGCTTGTTCCACATCTTTTCTTGCAGCTTCTTGGTATCCCTTGAAGCGCATCTCTTGTTGTGTTACTGGATGCTTAAACAGCTTTACAATAGTGGACCATTCCGGATAAATCTCATCCCCTAGATAATAGTCTTTGGTGAATTCATGGCCGGCAATCGTGAAATTACTTGGGGAGCTCTATCTTGTAGTAAATCGTTGAACAAATTCGATTGATTTAGTACGTTGATGTCGTTGCTCGAACCCGCTGGACCAAAGAAAGCGTGCAAAATACACAAATCGTAAGAGGCAACTGCAGACAGTCGATGCTTCCGAGCATACCCGGAAAACCATGCAACTCGGCATGACGCTGATGTAAACGTTGCACATCTTGTAGTGTTGGTTTTCTTAAATACTAGGTAGAGTATAGATGAAAAATACATTTACAAAAGTTATCCAAAACAATCGTATGATGTTTGTTCACCCATATGTAAGTACTCATCAAGCGCATCGGCGGCACAACTGTACGCCAATTGGCGTACGACGGAAGTGCATTTTTGCCAATAGTTAAAACCAGGTCTACCGGTTGCGTCAGAACGTTGAATAAATATGTAAAGTAGTCAGGTACCGGAAATTGGGAAAACGATATAACACCTTAACATATACGGAGAAATAATGACTTGCTCATTCGATAACATCGTCGGAAGATATCCGCCGGAAATATTGGACGCTCGGCAAAGTAGTCTAGATACAAACGTTAGCCCATTGCTTCACGATCTCTAGGAAAGTATCGTCGGGGTGCTCGTGATATCGGGATCGGAATATCATCCGTCGGACGAATCGGAGTCTATCGAATTAATTATATCGATAGCAGCCGTTGGATCGAAAACCGTCGTGATAGATTACAAATCTTCAAGATCGAATCCGAAGACATAGTTGAAAATTTGTATGAATATAAATGTGATAGTGAAGAAGTGTATGAATTATTTGTAAATGAGAGTGTGTATTTATAGAGTAAAACGAGAGTTTTTATTAAAGAAACAAAAAACCAACGGCTATATTTCAAACCGTTTCTGATTAATTTATTTTTATTAAAGCACGCCTGTGGAACCTACAAAAGCAAACCGATCGACCGTCAAATAACCGACGGCTAAAACCGACAGACCGAACTGACGACTCCATACCATTGACGTCGGTTCCATCGGTTTTTAACCTACGTCAAATGTTGAGAGATGCCTAACTCCCTTACATTTTTATAATCAACCTTGAAAACAAATACGTTCATGTCTCTTTCCGCCCATAATTTTCATTAAATTCACGATAACTTGAGTTATATATGAAACAAGAAACTAGTCTTTAAAAAGTGATTTCAATTTCTATTTGTTTGCATGATATTCACTATTTCATAAGAAAAAATTGTTATAACTCAAACTCTTGACATTTTTACCAGATTAAGACATGCACTTGTATCTACTATTACGAATTCATGCTTCATTTGCAACGTAATCGATTGATCAAAGCGTGCGGTTCTAAATTAATGAGAAGTTATCATTATAATATATGAAGTTGGACGACCTAATAATTATAACTTATTTATAGATTTTAAATGATAAGATTTTAAATGATAGCTCATATGAATGATTTGTTACTAATTTTACCTCAAGTTCTCATTTAATATAGAGTTAATTACACCGTTCGTCTTTATGGTTTGTCGAAGATAACTAGTTTAATCCTTTAAATTTTTTAATTATGCCGATGATCTTTTTTTTTTTAAACTTGTTACGTGGACAGTTCTTTAGACTAACGCCCGTTAATGATATTCGTTATGTATAGTCGCATGCTTAACATGTGAGGATATATTTGTCACGTTATCTTTTCTTTTTATCTCTCTTATATTTTGTCTCTTATCTTCTTTATTGAGCAATTATCTCTCATATCTCACCAAGATTTAAACCAACCTCCACCCCTCTCTCATGAATCAAACAAACACCAACACTCTAAATTTGAAATCATTCAACCATAAAGCACATCAATGAATGAAACAATTCCAACCTTCATATAACCCCATGTCTACGCCAAAACCAAAACAATCAAGACCTTTATTAATCATTTTCTAAAGAACAACCATCAACAATCTACGACAATATCATTATCATAGTTAATTTTATAAGGATGATTGACGTAATCAAAAAGTTTAAAGGATTAAACTAGTATTTTTTTGACAAATTATAAGGATGAACGGTGTAATTAACTCTTTAATATAAAGATCATAAATGTTCTTGTAATCTAGATTATAAACCTTGAAATTTTTATAATAACTAATAATTATGAGCTCACAAGTCATCACCCAAATATAATCAAATTAAAAAAAGTAGTAGAATTTTAGCTCCCAAATCCTTAAAATACACAAACATTTTAAAGGTTGATAAAGAATTATAAAACATGTAGGTACATAAATGATACGGAGTAAGTAAAGAATTACTACTACTTAGAGCATCTCCAACGCTCTAATGTGCCAAAGTTCAAATTTTTTTAACTTGGACGCTTGTTGCATTGTGGACCTGTCACATCTTCTCATACTCAAATTGAGTGCAACTCTGCCTCACAGGGAAATAAACGGAAATGGTGAGCCTTCCACATATTTCTTTTAGTATATTTTATTTCATCATTACTCGTACGATGTACGGATCGAGAAACATAGTAAAAAGACCGTAAATCAACATTGCATTATCACAATTAACTTTTATTGATATGTTATAATTGATAACATGATTTCAATTGATATCTATTTAGGTGTTTCAACTAATATTAACATTCAATAATAATTGTAATATAAAATTAACATTAATTGTTCATTACATAACAAAAGATAAAGCATCTTACATTAATTGGACGAATAAAATGATAAGAAAAATTTGCACTTCATCCTATAACTATTGAAAGACCTTGGTAATATATTTTAGAATATATTAATAAAACAAATGTATATTAAAACAAAGAATTTAAATAAAAAATATTAGTTATTTGATAGTTACTATTTGAGTGAGAGATGGATTCAATTACTCGGTTGATAGAAAATCATAAAGAATATTAGAAGACGAAGAACATGTGACGGGTATTACATAATGTAATGAATTTTGAATGAATTGGTTTATGATGAATGTAAGCAATGTATCCAATTATCCATCCCAATAATATGGACACGATGTTTGATTTCTTAAGATAAAGATAATAAAGTCCTGATTTTTAGAAGAGGCATAGTTATTATACTCCGTGTAATTTAATAATAATAGTATTTAATAATCTCCTTTTACTATTATAAGAGGAGGTTAAATGCCTAAATATTTTTTAATTAATTCATTTTAAACTAATCCAAGCCCTTCATTGAATTAATACAAATAATCTACGCCACTAATTTGAATTTCTAAATTTGTTTATGTAATATGTGTTTAAATAATTAGCAAAATTACATAATTAACCTTCTATTTTTTGATGGACTAAACCATTCAAATTTATTTAAATTTGAAATTTAAAACATCTAAATTGGACTATGGCGTGCTTTTCAAATTCAAAAGACCACTTTATTCGGAACGATAAAAATCGGCCTTACTTTTAGGGGTTTATTCACTTAACCTTAACATATCACAATACACACACCGTTTAAAATTCTAATGCATATCTAGACTTGGAATTAATTAATCTTATCAAGGTAACTGAGATATATAAAATAAAATATATAAAACTACATATATGTGTATAAAAAAGTAATGTCAAATAGTATATATAATAATAACAAATCTCAAACATTGATTTTAAAAAATTCACACAACGATCAGGAAGTAGGTTTTACAACTAAAAGCTATATTTATCAATTAATATAAATATGCACTCATAATTGTGTTAATTTCTTTACAGCTAAATTTTAATCGTGTATTGTTATGTAAATTAAGAACATGTTAACTATACAATGTATTAATGTATCTGGACATGTTCTTTTAATCTATCATAGCAAATAATAAATACTAAATTTTAATTTAATTAAATCATTCAAAAAGAGAGAATATCTCACGTGCAGTTATTAGAAGATAATGATTTGATCTTCTCTGCATTTGGAAGAAATTCAAATTTAAAATCGTCCAACTATAATGTTTCCTCCCAATGTTTACATTTTAAACTCAACATACACCACTATAAATACAAATATCTATTCCACGCATGAATATATATATATATATATATATATATATATATATATCCATTCATTTTTTGTATTACGTCGATGCAAAATCACATAACCAGCAAAAAAGACAATGGTTGTCGATGATGGTTTCACTCCATTGAATCTTATCAACGGAGACAAGGACAACTGAAAGATCCGTGTTAAAGTTTTGATGTTGTGAAATAAAGCTACATGCACAATCCTACTCAGTTTGCTTCTATGGAAATGATCCTTTTGGATGCTCAAGTAATTAATATGTTCTAAATGCATAATTCCGCATCCCCCTATGGAAATGATCCTTTTGGATGCTCGGGTAATTAATATGTTCTAAATGAATAATTCCGCATCCCCCTTTAATTTTGTGTATACTTTGATATAACGATTATTCTACATGCATAATTCTAACCTTATTTATTGTGTGATGTAAATTTCAATTTCATATTATCATGAGATTTGTCCCTAATTTATTTTACTTTAAATTATTATATATTTTGTTTTGTAATCTCGATCTTAGTATCAAAACAAACTAATAAAATGAAAGGTATATCAATTTGTTTCGTTTCAGTGCTACCATAGTACAACATCGTTTTAAAGACTCATCTATCGCATTTAAATAGATACTTTATTATGTTTTAGTGACGCATCATACGTGTATGTTTTTATTTAATATTTAGTATGTTTATTATAGGTAATCCTCAAGTATCTGATCACCTCTTTGGTTGCCATGTTCACATAAACACCAGAGCATATCCAATTGTCGAGTTTAAATCAGGATAATCGCAACTAATCATACACATCTATAAGCACCTGCTTATCTTAACTTGACTAACTGGTTTAGTGTTTTACATTTTCAGGTTGCAAAACAATGATGAGTTTGATTTTTTGGATATCTCCCCAACTCAATTTGCTCGGAAGACTCAAGAAGCTGTTGCACATACAACTATAAAGTACTTTGACAGCCACCCGTGAAGACTGTTGAACAAGTTCGTGCAACTGTTAAGGCAAGGGCGTATTTATAATTATCTATGGTCTTTTAAGATTTGAGTTAGATTTAAAAATTCGAAACTAATAAATTTAAACAGATTTGGAAAGCTTGGATTGGAAGGCAATATGGTGAAGAAAATGCAAATTTGACTTCATCTGATCAAATAGATAAAAGTCAACATTATCAATGTTTTGATGGTTAGAATGCTTTTTTAGGTCAGAATAGTAATGGGATAGTCCATCATGATCATACGTATAGAATTGTGAAATTTGGATATTCAATTTGTTGTAGTGTGTACGTTAAATAAGTATACAAACGAATCAGTTTGAAAACCATGTATCAAATTGGATATTTGAGTACATTTGGTTACTTGAAGATTTTGGACAAACTCAATGCATTTGTGCTGGTTAAAAGTAACAAAGAAGTGAAGAGCAAGGTCATGTGTTGTATCTACTATTCTACTATATATTAATATAATAGAATACATGGTCTAGGTGTCAGTTAAACCCAAATTCAATCTAGCAGGCATACATAATAATGATCATTAACACATTTAGGCAAGAGAACTATCAATTAATAGCATAATATAGTAAGTTGATCGAGATTGTCTTCAAGAACTGACATAATGTTTATGTTAATCAACTAAGCATGCATAATCAAATAAATAACAAATAAACAATTGAATATACAAACATAGAATAATAACAAGATAATGAATATAGATTGAAAGTGCTTCTCTTGAATTAGATATGAAGAACAAGATTTAAATCATGATACAGTGAACTGATTACCACTGCAGTGTTAATAACCGTGTTAATAACGTATATGCACCTATTAAAATAAATCAGATCAAATTACAAAACAAGTTTATTATTATTCAATCAACAACACATGGACGATTATAAACTTTAAAAATATTAAAATGTCTATATTTTTCTTATCAAATAATTAAGATATTGTATAAAAGTTAGATTATTTTAGTATAAATTTTTTTGGAGTTGATATTTGGAGTATGATGATTGGAGAAGAAATTTTTTTAAGGAATAATATTTCAAAAACGTGCTGCTTTTTCTGTATATTTGGATAGGGAGAATTTGAGATTTGAAAGATACCATTGGAGATGGCCTAAGCACATTATGGATTGCACGTCCTCGGAGTTGAGAAAAAAATACTTATTTGCACATTGTTTTTATTTTAATGACCATGCAAATTTCAAAGTCTAATATCAGTAATTAACAGCTTAAAACTATGGATGAAGTTTTCAAGTTATCTAGCTTACTTAATTACTCCGTGTATACATTAAAGTTGGATGATCGTATTTTGTTTACAATAGTGAATATATATAGTAAGACTATATTGTTTTTTATTTATAAACTACATCATCCTAAAACATATGTCTCACCGTATACATGTATGAGTATAATAAAAATTTGATAACGAATTTAATAATAATCTATCAAATTTATTTTTAATATGTTAGCCCGCAAATTTTGCGGGTTATGATCTAGTTAATTAATTATTATAATGGTATAAGTTTTATTTAAGAGAGATACTCCCTCCGTCCCATTACATGTGTCATGTTTTGACTTAATAAAGTTTTTTTTTTTTTTAAATTTGACCTTAAATATTTTTGTTTGTGTTATATAATACCTGATAAAAATTATACCAATGAAAATATATTTAAAACCCAATCCATTTATATATTTTGCTTCAAGTATTATTTAACACAAACAAAAATATTTAAGATCAAAGTTGAAATAGAAAAACTGTATTAAGTCAAAACAAGACACTTGTAATGAGACGAGAGGAGTAATAGAGATAACGCAATAAGGAGAAGAAGTAATCGCTCGAGAAACTTTTTATCGGGAAAATGGGTAGTTATTAATGACGTGGCTAATTCATATTAGGAGGTTAATATCCTCTTTTAATTATTGGGATAGCTACTGAACCAACTATATTTAATTATTAATGATTTGCTTCTCTTCTCAAACCATGCTATAAAGTATAAACAAATAATCTATCAAATGACTAGAAGGTTGCTTCATTCCTTTTATATACATATACATATATAATATATAATAATAATTAAAAGTATAATGATAATGTGGTAATGTTTTAAACCTTGTAGAGTTTAATGCATTGTGGGTGAAATTGAATAAAAAATGAAATGTTGATGTGACATTGCTTTGAACTCTGAAAGATTCAATGTACCGGAGATACTCTTAGCTTAATTAGTACTTTAATTTAGAAATTTGTTCTCGTAATCTAGATTTTAAACCTTGAAATCTTAAAATATGGGATCTTCATTTCGATTCTCAAAATATCTATATCATCAAATGACTAGAAGGTTGCTTCATTCCTTTTATATACATATACATATATAATATATAATAATAATTAAAAGTATAATGATAATGTGGTAATGTTTTAAACCTTGTAGAGTTTAATGCATTGTGGGTGAAATTGAATAAAAAATGAAATGCTGATGTGACATTGCTTTGAACTCTGAAAGATTCAATGTACCAGAGATACTCTTAGCTTAATTAGTACTTTAATTTAGAAATTTGTTCTCGTAATCTAGATTTTAAACCTTGAAATCTTAAAATATGGGATCTTCATTTCGATTCTCAAAATATCTATATCTATTGTTATAACATAACAAAAAATAGTTAAAATAGATATACTCCTAACAAGCTTTTTTTTTTCTTTTCTTTTTGTTTTATAAAAAGGTCAAGAGTACAAAATCGAATTAACTTAAATTGTTTAAATTAAATTTAATCATAAACGAATTTTTTATATGATATTCGAAAGTAACTAAATTAATTAAATTAAATATGAATTAAAATACTAAATACTAATTTACATTTATATGCTATCTATTTTTCTATTGGGGAAAAAACAACACTCGTAAAGAGCATCCCGAGGTGCATATTTTTTAGGGCGTGAAGATTTTGGGCAAAAACACTCTTCAATCAATTTCTTTGCCGGAGATTACGCCGGTTAACAAGGTTGGCTACGGCACCGATGCCGTGATCGGAAAATCAATCATCACAAGGATTACTCGTTATTCGTAACCCTAATATCATGTACCACCTCAATCGTCGATTTTCACTATTTTCTCGATCCGTTTTTCATCCGATCTGAAAAACGTATATTCAAATTCAATCCTATCGATTCACGAAGGTCTGCTATTGTTTATTCTTTTAATTTCACTTTCGTTGTATATGTTTTATGATTTGTGTTATTAATAACAAAAAAATATACCTAATTTACGGTGGAACTTAAAGCTCTAGAAATATATAATAATATGTATATGTATGTGAAATCTTGCTTAAATGTCAGTTAGGTCTTGAGTTCACATTTCATAATATTTAAATAACTTTCCCTACACTTTTAGTAACTGAAGCTCTGAGCTCAGATCTATATATTCATAAAAAATTAACAAAAGCCTGAAACTTTAATTTGTTATGTGGTTTTAGTTTAATTTTGTTACTAATTTTTTTTTTATATGAATGAAGGTTTGAGATTGGTATGATAAACCATCAAGATGTCATTCAAAGGTATTGTACGCGAGTTAAGGGAGATGAGAGATGGAATTGGGAGTATATCAAGAAGAGGGATTGAAGGGAGACATTGGCGAAATCGTACTAGATCACATATTGCTCCTGATGTAGCTCCGTTAGAATTGATTGATCAAGGTCAGTGGGCGAATTTACCGTCTGAACTGCTTTTGGATATTATTCGTAGGGTTGAGGAGAGCGAGACTTCATGGCCTGCCAGAACGGTTCTTGTTCATTGTGCGTCTGTTTGTAAGTCGTGGAGGGATATTACTAAGGAGATTGTTAAGACTCCTGAAGAATGTGGGAGATTAACTTTTCCAATCTCGTTGAAGCAGGTTAGATTTGATAGCTAATGTTGTAAAACTATAGTTATTATCTTTTATGCTGAAGTGTAAGTGAGTTTTCATTTGTGTTTTGCATATTAATAGCCGGGTCCTCGAGATTCTACAATTCAGTGTTACATAAGAAGAGATAGAGCAACTTCTACACACCGATTGTACTTTGGGCTTACCCCATGTAAGTCATGTTGCCGCACCCTTTTGTTGGTGTTCAAACTGCATCGTATTTTTGTGTTACGTAGATAGTTATTCTTTTGACTTGAAGTTCTCATGGATGCTTTTGCTATTCAAGTCTTTTTTTCAAGTTTCGTATCATTGGCGACTTTGACTGTACAATTGGTCTTCAAGGTACAATTGCGCAAAGATATTTTTCAGGAAAAAAGTAGGCTTTTTGGTAGGGCTAACTTATTTCAAGCTGACTTTTGTTTTGCATCTTATGGTTTTGAGATTGCACTTGCATATAAAAAGGTTATGGAGCTTATTTTCCATCATTTTCAATACTTCATGTAATGGGTCCCGTATATATTTCTCCTTCCACAAATGAGATCTAGTGATTCAATATCTCATTTGTGTTCTTTTAGCTTTTATGAATGAATGGGACCTGTAAGATGAAAACGTTAAATAGTCGAAAGAGAATCAAGCTTAGCTTAACAGTATGAAGGACTTTCTACAGGGTCTAGTTTATCTTGTGATGCAAGTTGATGTATAAGGTGCATTTGTAGTCTGAAGGTGTATGATTAATCGGTTATGCGCTGTAAAACCAAAAGAAGTTTGCAGTAGTGCAATCACATTGACTTATAATATTTCTTTAACTCAGAAAAGATGTGGCTCACTTGCTTTCAGTTTGACTGGTTCTGTTATTTTCTTACTCTAACAAGCCTAATGATTAACAGCTGAGGATGAAAGCGATAAGCTACTTTTGGCAGCCAAGAAAATCCGAAAGGCAACAAGTACAGAATTTGCCATCTCTTTGGTTCCAGATGATTTCTCACGAGCTAGCTCTACGTATGTTGGCAAACTAAGGCAAGTCTTGAACTGCATATATATATATATATATATATATATATATATATATTATTTATGTATCAAGTGACATTAGAGGTGGGGAAATGAGTGTGTCAGACAGGCTGTGTAATGGTTTCTTTTGTTTCTGGCTGTAATGGGCCGGACTGGGTTGAAGACATACAGTTTATATATTCCTCTTTTATTTCCATTATTAATGTGCCAATTATGGTTACAAAAATAATTTAACTGCAATCATAATCCAGATGTCCAAATATAACGATTTAGGAGGCTTTATGCATTGAAAATAGATGCGGGGAGACATCCAACCTCTTTGATCCATTTGACCCGTTTCTCTTCCATCTTTTTTCTTAATTGACTTATTACACCCATTTGAGATAAAACTCAACGCAATCGACTCGTTCATAAGTAACTAAGTCAATATTAGCATCTCTAACTAACATGTATTGTGAATCATTTCTTCATTTTCTAATTTTGTTCAGTTTAAACAGGTCTAATTTTCTTGGAACCAAGTTTACCATATATGACAGCCAAGTTCCAAGTGATGGAGCTATTCAAGCTAATAATAGCCGTGCAAGCCAAAGATTTCATAAAAAGCAAGTATCTCCTAGACTACCTGCTTGTAGCTATAGCATCGCCACCGTCTCCTATGAACTCAATGTTTTACGTACAAGAGGCCCCAGAAGAATGAACTGTGTGATGCATTCAATACCTATCTCCTCAATTCAAGAAGGTGGCAGTGCTCCAACTCCAAAATCTTTCCCACATTCCTTAGAGGACAACCACTTACTCTCCTCATATTCCATAAAAGGCAAAGATTCAAGTGTTTTGCGTTCGACCTCGTCTTTATCGGGGACCGTTTGTGTAGACCCTTTGATGCTTAAAAACAAAGCCCCGAGATGGCATGAGCAGTTACAATGCTGGTGTCTGAATTTCAAAGGGCGTGTGACTGTAGCCTCTGTGAAGAATTTCCAGCTTGTAGCTTCTGTTGATCCTTCTCACAATGTGTCGGCTGCAGAACAAGATAAAGTGATCTTGCAATTTGGGAAGATCGGCAAGGATATTTTCACTATGGATTATCGGTACCCGCTCTCTGCTTACCAAGCTTTTGCAATTTGTCTCAGTAGCTTTGATACAAAACCGGCATGCGAATGACATTGATCATGATGCTAGTCGTAGCGGGTCAGGTCATCTCATTTGGTTACTACACATAACTATTAAAAATGCATGCACTGTATGTGTGGTAGATTGTCTAGCGTTAGTACATGTTATGAGCTTGATAATATTAGCAGCACAACCAACTAGTTTCTCATGTAGCTTTTCTAATTGCAAAAAATGTGTTTTCCTGTTCTTAACAACTCTTAATGCAGTCTGTTTCTGGTTGTTAGATGAGCTAATAACTTGTTGCATGCTAACTGAAGTTTCTACCACTATGAAAAGTTGGTTCGTGTATTTTTGTAATTGCACAAAAGATTATTACTTGCATTTCATCATATATTTAGTATTTTCTCGAAACTAAATATTGGGGTCAGTTGCATGTCCAATGACATTGGATGTTAATAAAATTACCGTAGTACATGGATATATGCTTAATATGAGTCAGGAAACATAATGATGATATTGTAATTTGACATTAGTTTGAATCGTCTGTTACACTTCGCGTTCTTCATCATTCTTTGTTTCAAGAATAGGAGTCGATATAAGTATCGAACATAAAAGGGTAGGCAAACTAGAACTAAATCATGATACAAGACCCAGCACTTAATGGTTGACAGAATCCGGTTGACCTTTCGGGTTGCTGTCATGTAGAGTTCCTGAACAGAGCATATAACAAGATTTTTGAGTCAGCATAGGGTCGGGGAATGCCGAATTGGTTAACATGTCAAAAGAAGTTCTGATCAAAATGGGCAATTTCTTGGTTCAAGTTGAAACAGGATGGGCTGACCAGAAGCAGTTGTTTATACCCGTCTGTAACGCCCAACTGTGAAAATGCAAAAGTTACTCTAACTTTCAAGATAATCTTCTCTGCTCAAGCAATCTTTAACTCACAAAACAAAGTTTATTGAATAAAACAAACAATAAGAGCAATCATCAATTAACAAAAACAAAGCTTATTGAATGAAACTAACAGTAGAGTAACTGGTGTCCGCTGTAATAACTATTTTGAAATATAGGGGTGTCAAGTACTCAATTGGAAGAAGGGCTACAGTACCCATGATTTGTATTCTGTTTGAGGGAAGAAGTGTGACAGTGTGTGGCTTGGAATTTATAACCCTTAACATCTTAGCTTTACCAACTCTTGTGCCGACTGCCGAGATCAACTTTACACAAGTTTGTTACTAGCATGTTGTCATGGATGAATTTTACAATCTATCACCATGATGCCAATGGAAGAAGATGCAATGGGTGAATGGTCGATAATGGTAAGAATTTGTATCAATAAAAGTTAGCAGGTCGTTGGATCATACATGGCTAGCACTTCCTGATAAAAGGATGGTGCCACATACTAAAACCATTTTGGCCTGATGCATACCAAGTGAGGCATTACAATTTTCAAGTTCCGGACTGAAGTCTTTTCAGAAACATGGATACACCAGTTTATTTACAGTTCACATGTATAATAAAGAAATAGGACTACGTGACTAAAAGCCAAAGAAAGAAGCCATATCAAATTAGCCTCTATACGAGCATGTCATCCACAAAAGCACCACCATGTAATAAATGAAGTCATGAACATTTATGGCAAGACGGGCAGTTCTAACGGGCTGAGTAACATGTCAAAACACGATGTCTTGAAATTTTTAAAACTAGCAATGGTAAGCGTAAGTCTAAACGGGTTGGGTCAACAGTACTAGTTGACCTACCAACACCTCTCTTTTTTTTCTTTTTAGTTTTATAGGGATTACTGATATGTTGAAATAACATCTGGCCCGCCCAAACTTTTCTGTGTGCAACTCTGGAGGCTTTTTGTGGATTCAAAGTTATGGCCGTTTGAAGTTACTTTTTTTCAAGCATCATAATATTCTTAGTTTCCGAGCCACATATCTTTTATCAATACAGCTCATCTTTCACAAGCCACCCTCCCAACAATAAAAGACGCCTCACATTCAGACATGAAGGAACCTAATCACTTCAACAACATAATACTTTTGGTTGATAATTTCCTTTTAGGTCCATTTCTCTTGCTATTCTAGATTCTTTGGGAAAGATGATTCGTAGAGTATGCAATATCACATACCATTTGATGTACTACGTGCACATCAACATCAACATCAACATCAAGTTACTAAAAGAAAGCATGATTACATCATAATAAAACTATATCTACACTTTACAGTTCCAACATTCCCACAAGTCTTTGTCAAAACATGAAAATTTATGTTAAAATGGAAGAACAAGTTCAACAAAAGTATTCTGCAGGGAACATTGCTTTTCAAGGATAAATTTGGATATGATAAGGATTCCAAATATCAGAAAGATTTGACAACGAATATAAAGGAACACCATATAATAAGAATAATCTTTCAAATTTTTAAGACATAATTTTGGCTTTACCATAAAACTTTTTTGTCTCATGCATCTAAAAACCAATGCACTTATTATCACATAAGATTACAAGAATAAACAGTGACCAGTTTATGGTCAAATTATATGCAGTGCTTAAAAATTAAGGGCATCAGAGGCAGAAAGTCTTTTACTTGCCGTCTTTACAATTTTTTTCCAAAAGATCTGAATTTGAGATGCTAAAGTGACAAGAAGAAAAACTGTGGCTTCCACTCGCACAAAATGGTGCTTTACACAACTTGCAACCAAAAAGATCTGCACGCAGTGCAAAAACATTACGTCAAATATATTGAGTTATAAAGCTTGGATTCCTGATAATATCTTACTTTCAACCAAAATATGTAATCCATATGAAAAATGGAATAATAAAAGAGAGAAGAACTTGATCCTACACTGCTACACCAAAAGTAGAAACTTTTGCTGTTCTGCATATCAGCAGCAGTTTCCATACATAACTCGAAACACAAAAAAAGTAGTACTAATAATTAGTTAGCACCAACCAACTGCTTTCATTTAACTAATGAAAAGATATAAGAAAGGCTTTAGTAGTTCAGTAATTTATAGCACATAAAAGTCTTTATTTACATTTCAGGTCATACTTTACTACAGTGGTGGTCACCGTACAAAGATCTAAAGGCTTTATTTTATTAATAGCCATCTCTGTTGCAAGTGCATTTTTTGTGCTTTACCAATATTCTGATAGAACCATATATTCCTCCACTTCCCTAAAAGATTGGTGTCCTTCAACTCATAGGTCATACCGACTAATTTTTAACTTAAAGAAACAATCTAATATCTATATTGCACAACCTCTATCAACTGAAAGTTACAACGATTTCCATTTTGAGAAAGTGTTTAAGCAAGATTTTTACTTAAAGATAAGTTTGCCATACTATATTAGACTTGGAGCAAAGAAACACCTGATTATGTAGCTTAGAAGGAATATTTTGATCAGTAATATTAGTTCAATAGATTTAAATGTACAGAAGTCGAATGAGACCATAAATCTTATGACTACTATTTTCTTTATTCATATGGAAAAGGAGTTAATGGAAGAATGCTCACATTCTCCATGCATTACAGTATTGCACCTTCTTCTGTTAAAACTTAAAAGTACATTGCTTAAAGCATTCAAAATTTCAAATGATATTCCCGAGAGCTAAAAAAATGAGTTTTTTCCATTGCTTGTTTTCAAACTGGTCTGAATCTTTTAGGGTACTACAGTAATATCTTTTTGTTCTTTTCTATAGATTATAGTAGGTACAGTTGCATGATTACAATGAATTTTTAAATCTTAGGCCTAATCTGGATCAACACACACACACACACTACTTCAGGTTGTAAATTGTCACTTGAACATGCAAGTGATCAAAGGATCTTTGCCTAGCAGTATGAGGCCAGGTAACCCATCAAACAAATAGGTTGTGAGTACAAGCCTTACTTGAGAGAAAGGTGCATAAATATGTGCGTGGTTATAAATAATATGTGGGCTAGGGTGTGAGGACTGTTTTCGTTAAAAAAAAAGAATGCAACTTTTTTGAACCGGTAGAGTGTTCGTATCGGAACACTCAAACTGTAACAAATTTGTGCAGAGTTTCGTCAGATTTTAATCTTTAACTATACAAAAGTATTTTGCCAATCAATACTTAACAAAGACTTCATACGGGTAGGAAAATAACAATCAGATTTGTGTAGGCCTTGAGAATTTGTTTGCTGACATAGAAAGGACAAAACTCAATCCTGTGAAAATACTAGAAGGCGAGGAGAATTGATTCTATTAATATGAAGCTAGAACTAACATAATACTCCGTAGTATTCTTTGTACATTCATGGTCACTAATCAGTGTCTCCTCAAAGAGATCCAGTTTGGAAAAATATCACACTAAACAAATAAAGTGAATGCAGTTCTGATGTGACATTGTACCCTCGATACTGATTTCCCAATCATCCAAGTATTTATACTGCATCATATCAGTGGTTCGTAAGAGAACCTAATGTAACACTAGTTGGCCCTCTTTCAAGTTATATTCGTCCCGCTAGACAAACCCCACCACCTTTATTTCCTGTTTATAAGGAGCATACTTCATACGTCCCGTGATAACATTCTCAACACATTTCTTTTAACAGTTAGCTCCTACTACCCTCTTTGAGTACAACAATGTCATCAAATTCTATTTCTTCAAGTTGCTCTGGCTCCTCTTGGACAACTAAGCAGAACAAATTATTTGAAAACGCTCTTGCTGTATTTGACAGTGACACTCCTGACCGTTGGCAAAAGATTGCGAGGGCAGTTGGTGGCAAATCTGCAGAAGAAGTAAAAAGGCACTATGAAGTGCTTATCGAAGATCTTAGGCATATTGAGTCTGGCAATGTTCCATTTCCCAATTACAGACATTAGTCGAATTGCACTTGAATCATCTGGTAATGTAATCTTGTAATATAGTTAGTAACTAACTTAGCATTCCACTTCTTCATTCAGATTCCTATATATTATTTGTCACACAGTTTGACTGAATTTGAGTCAAAGTTCTTGTTCCAACTTGATTGACATGATTAATTTCAAAGTAGTCTCTACACTTTGATCTGTTACGTATAGATACTAATATCCTACCTTGGTTATCGATAAATATAACTTTGTCATCATGTTTAACGCTGTTACGCCTCTGACATTCCATCATATCCTCGCATTATTGTCTTAGATTCCTTCCAATCGTGACAGAAACTGACAGAAACCGACGGGCCACGTCAGCGCCACGTTAGCGCCACGTCAGTTTTTTTTCAAAACCGACTGAAACTGACGGACTCCTGCCACCTGTGGCACCGTCACTTTAATTTTTGAGTCCCACATTTACCAATTTACCTTTATTTCTATACACTAAATAAAAACAAGAAAACGATTAAATATAAAACTGGCCCCACACAAAAGAAACGATGGAACGTCGAAAATCCGACGAATTAAACCGACGTAACAAAACCGACGGACCGTACCATCGGCATCGGCTCCGTCGGTTCCAACCGACGAGCAAGTGATACAGCCCTTGGGAGCACTCTTAGTCTACTCCAAATTTTTTACAATAATCTATAAGTGGCATCCATCAATGTCAATAACAGTTAAATTAAAGTGAAAAACAAAACCATATGGTTCTTAATTTTCAATTATAAGAGCTTTAAACACACCACCATCATATGCAAATACATTGAAAAGGTCTAATAAATCTTTTGTTTTCTGTATTACAGCATTTTCTCACAAGTTGGCTCATGAAATACTCATAAGGTTCCATTGAAGTTGAAGAACATAAGGTTCCATTACAGCATACACAAGTCAATTATCTAGTCAACATATTTATAAGAACATATGTAATATGATGATGTCTAGTTACCAATGTATTTCATGAAAGACTGTAATGTTGGTTATTCGCACGTATTCTGAGCCTTGTAATGTTCATGTTCAATCAAATGCAATGATTACTTTAAAAAATACTCCATGCATCCCAAAATAATTGTCCTGTTTTGACTTTCTGAAGTTTTATTTTTCAACTTTGATCTTAAATATTTTTGTTTGTGTTTATATAATACTTGATGAAAATTATACCAATGAAAATACATTTAAAACTCAATCCATTCATATATTTTGCATCAAGTATTATATAACACAAACAAAAAATTTTAAAGTCAAAGTTGAAAAAAAAAACTTCAAAAAGTCAAAAGATAACAATTATTTTGGAACGGAGGGAGAACCAGATTATGGCGTGAATTTGCGAATGCAATTGTGAATTTGATTGAAAGAAGCCTAAGTTCCAAAATTTTTAACTTGTATTCCTATACTAATTATTTTCATTCTAGTAGACTAGTAGTGTACTCGCACACAGTAGTGGTGACGAATAGATGCACACGTTCGTAAAAAAATCGATTTGAAAATTTTAGCGACAAGATCTAATGAATTATTCATTTTTTATATATTTTGTAAGAGATTCATTAGATACTATGTTAAAAAATTTTAAAAGATGATATGTAAAGTTTAAAATGAGAGATTGTTATAGATATAGATACTATAAGTCAATGGTTGGTTTGGAAAGATTATCATTAATGAATTTTGAAGGGTAATTTAGTCATTAAACATTGTTGAGTCCAATTTTAAGACGATGATTAGATTCTTTATATGTAATTAGCATTTTACACGCGTCATGCAGCGGTTATTTAAAAAAATTTACGTGCGGTAATTTTGTTCAAATATATGCCGTCTTAGTGAAAATTGAAATAACATAGTGATATATCATTTTCTAACTTTATTGTATACATTATTATAGATTAGAGTTGAATTTTCAGTCCATCAATCTACTAACTTAAATTTGTCAACCATTTTGTTTTTCTGGTCGGATTTGAGTTAAGGTTTGTGTCAATGGGTTGATCGATCAATCAGAAAAATATTTTTTTTAAAATGTATTGATACAACTAATCAACTTGTTTTTCACGTTTACCTAAATGAGTTATGTAAATCATTTTCGAGTTAAATACTTCTGACTCGTCAACCCCTTTATAAAATCAGTTCGAATTTAGGTTTTGAACTTTGTACATCAAATTGCAAACCCACTACTTGACTCGAGTCATATTGTAACTCCAAATTATAATAATTTAAAATTTAAAAAATTGAATTGCGAACTCTTAATCTGGCTATTAACTTTGATAGTTGGATAAATTATCTTTATAAAAAGAAAAAAATCATTGATTCAAATGTTTGTAATATTTGCATTAAATGTTGTACTAACTAAGACGGTAGAATAATATCTTATATTTTTTTTAAGATTACCAAACGGCCAAACTATTTTATAGCAGTAAATGATTAACTTTTATGATTACTTAAAGGGAAAATTATCAAAAATAGAAACGACGTATTGACTAATTTTGGATTATAGAAATGAACTATCAAAAGTGTCGATAATAGAAAGCAACTATCAATTTTATCATAATTTTGGCAGCGCGGTACATGACACATCATAATTTTTTCCGAATTTCGAGGTAACATATTGCTCAAAATATGATGAAAATGATACTTGGTTTATATTATTGATAGTTAATTTTTATAATTTTAAATATGTCAATCGTTCGTTTCTAAGTTAAGTAATTTGCCATTATTTGAATATAACTAACTAAAAGTGTTCAAATATTAAATAAAGTATTTAAAAGGGTAGTAAACAAATTATAGTATCTATGCATTAAAAGTTTAATATAAGTTTTCAAGTTCTTATATATTAGTATAAAAATGGTATAATCTGAAAAAAAAAAAAAGTTATATTTTTGTAGTAATATATCTATCAAAATAACTGTAACCGATATTATAATATACATTAATATTATATTAGTTACATTAGTTATAATTTTAATTAGTTACATATTTTTGAAACTAAAATTATTTATTAACATTAAAGTTTATAATTAATTGCATTAATTTAAGTATTTAATTGTAGAACATATTAATGAAGTGGAAAGTAAAATAGTAAATTACTATTTCTCCTTTAAGACTTGATATCAAATGTTTTATATAGTAGTATAGATATATAGTAGTATAGATAAGATAAGATAATTATAGTATATTTTTTTTTAACACCATTATTCAAAATTCTCAAAATAGTATATTTAAACCACTTATCATGTATGAAAAAAATATATATATAAAATTTGCATTAATTAATTGCCTGTGAAAGAGAAGTGGCGGGAAAAGAGGAAATATAACTGAAAAGCTAACCGTATTCATCGATCTATCTCCCATTTATGTTCCATGTTTAGCAATTATTCATGAATAAATTCACCATTCTATCATTTTTCATATTTACTTGCACATACTACTTGTTTAATTCTGTTACATTTGTTCCAGTAGCGATAACACGGTAATAAATCCACAAATCCATAATGAAGAAGACGGTAGCTTTATTGATGCTTTTTTTGGCAGTAACGGCAATTGTTTGTCGGGCAGATGACGATGAGGACTCCTCTTGGACTGATTGGGCTAAAGACAAACTTACCGGGTAATTAATTAACCTTCGTTAAGTTATTAATTAATCCATTATTGATAATTTGATATTTAAATCGCGTGAACGATTAGAGCCTTTTTGTTTGAACTGCTTAATTTCAGGGCGTTTAAAGGTGACGGCGTGAAGGAAACTGCTCACGATGTTGCGGGTAAAGCTAAAGACGCTGCTTCTGGTAATCATATATCTTTTCTATATTAATTAATTATTAAAGTGTTTCGAACTTCTTAATCAATACTCATTTTTCCTTGAGAAGTATAATGAACACATTTACGCATTGTTTATATAGGATCAACGGACTACGCGAGTGATAAAGCTATTGAGGCAGAAGATGCAGCTGCAGAAGCTGCACAACAGCTTTCTGGGAAGGGACCTAATAAATCATAAACATGTTACTGGTTTCCTCATGTAAAACTCTTGGGAATAAATAACAATTTGGGTTTATCTTTGTGATAAGTGGTTGTAAATGTATTTAACTGTGACTAAAGGTTTATTGTATGTATTCAACGTAATTTTGGTATAGTGTGTGTATCGAATTTTTCAATTGTTGTTATCGTATGTATCCGACCTATTATTACTTATAACCTCTTACATGTTAGTCGCTTTTGATGACGTGACAATAATGTGACGACTTATACAATCTACTAGATATTCAAGTCATCAAATACATACAATAGCGATAATAACTGCAAATTTGATACACAAGTTATAATTAGTTACATTTTCAAGCAGTTATCCGTTTATTTTTTTTAAGCTTTTGTCTTCATTTTTCATACTATTTTGGTTTGAAAATTGTCTTAGGTTAATTAAGTGAAAGCACCGGCTAAAAGGTATTATTGAGAATAATCTAGTGTTTCTAATATAATGAGTTTTAAATCCAATTCTTGTAATTAATAATACCAATTATTTTTCATAATATTGATGTTGCAACTTGCAACCCCCAACTTGCCACTCACTTTGACTCGAGGTTCTGTTTCGAATCAAGAAAGATTCAAGCTCAACTTGATAATTTCAATAGTTTCGGGATTAACTATGGTCATTAGAGCAAACTTACTTAAGCAAACTCTATCTACGTTTGATATAAAAAAATTATGTTTTTTATAGCTTTTTTTTCAATTATTTTAATCTGTAACATGTGTAACAATTAAATTTTCAATCACATCATTATGCCTACATTTTATATGTACGAAACATTTTCTTTTTGAAAATAAATCTAAGTACGAAATATTTATTGGTCTAGCGGCACTGAGGTATATCGAGATTGGGGTTTATATTTATGGATTAATTTATATATTCGTGATTGTGTGTGAATCTACTTACATTTTCAGAATAAAAGAAATAAAAATCTAAATATTGTCGTTAAAGAATAATTATCAGTGGACTGAAAATGAAAAATACTGGAACTACAAACAAAGTTTAGAATACTCCGTGTAAGTTTACAAATTGATAACACTTAAGTAACTTAAATTTTTCTTTAAACTGTATTTTTACTTTTGATTTTGGATGGCGTGTAAGTTTACAAATTGATAGCACTTAAGTAACTTAAATTTTTCTTTAAACTGTATTTTTACTTTTGATTTTGGATGGTGTCACGTTATTTTATAAAGGGTGTTTATCGTTTCATATACATTAAATTTTAGACTTGTTACTGTTGTATGGATATAAATTTTAAATCATCTATCGTATGATGTAAACTTTCAAAAATCTCTTACTGTATGCATCTAACTTCTATTGTATGTATAAAATTTTCAAAAATAAGTCAATTTATGTAGTTAAATACATGCAAAAAAACACACAAAAGAGATTTTAGAATGTTAACTTCATACAATACATGATAAAAAAGTTAAGAGCATACAATAGTATTATTAGAAAACAGTTCAGAGGGGTATAGTGCAGTCAAAATTTATGATGTAGTCATAAGTTTAAAAGTAGGATACAATGTGATTATGACGTAATTTGTGTTTATGATGCAATAAATTTAAACTACGGATAAAAAATCAAAAACTGAAATTGTGTGCATCCTAAATCTAACATTATAAGTACAAAGTATGATCGCATTTGGAAAAGTTTTGTTTTTTTTCTCTTTTTTTTACTCTATGAGAGACACGTGGCGAACAAATAGCTCAACAAAAAACCGGGAAAAGTACATTGCCCTTTCTCTTCCCTTCCCTCGCACAAAACCCGCTATTTTCCCCAAAATTTCAAACAACTGCAATTCTCTTCGACTTCCGTTTTCTCAATTTCCAGGTTTTAAATCGAATCAAAAGTTATCATGTGACATGGCAACGGTGTGCCGGAGATCGACGTAGCTGGAATACACAATCAGCACGCAGAATACACGTCATTCAACCTGCTAGGTTAGTTTTTCACTTTTCAATTAATCAATTACGGTTACGAATTGATTTGACGTTCTTCGATTACTAGCTTTAGTAACTGACGTTGATAGATTTTAAGATATTTTAGTAGAGTGTTATGTATATGTATATTGGATAAGTTTTCAGCTCATAAGGTTAGGGTTCAATGATTTGACATCCCTAAAACTTAAACAGCAAGTGCATATTTAAATACAGTTTTTATATGCCAAATTAGTTGAACCTAATCATGACTCGTAAAAGAAGATGCTGTTGATATACTAATTTATTTAAGTATGATTTATTAGAAAAAAAACTGTGCGGATGACATGTAAGCCAAGTTGTATATTTTAGGAAATTGTGCTTTCACTTTTCTAATTTTTTTAATTGTATGTTCATTAGAAGTGGTCTTGACATGATTATAAAAATACGGAAGGCGTTCATTTGACCTTTAATATTACTATATTTAGTAGTTCTTTTTCTTGTAGATGACTGTTGCATTTGTATTATAATATAGATTTCGTGAGGTGTTATTTAGTACTTTCTTGTTTTGTTATTTTTTTTTATCGTTCTCGTGCATGTGATTCTCTATCACTATGGATATTTTAGAAGAAAAATTAGTGAAGCAGGAAAGGCCATGTAATCAAGAGGATTAATTAAATGATAACAGAAATCCTTAACTCTCTATTTTATAGTATTTCATACTTTAAATTTGAATAGGTATGTCTTGAGATCTGTGATTTGCAGAAAGGGAAACTTAATCCTTAATAGTAGAAGAAATGATGTAGATTCAATGTACTACACACCCTAACATATTCCAATTAAGCTTGGTATGTAGTGGTACTTAACTGTGTCAGGGGAACATATTATATAATATCAATGGTGGCATTAATACTTTTCTTGCGTAATATAGCCCCTTTGATTGTACATTTCAACTTCAGGAAGACTTGGATGGCTAAATTAAAACATGTTAGCAGATTTTATTACATACGGGTTAAGTTGAAAAATTGATAACATTGCAATTCTCCGTCTTTCTTTGGGATACCAAAATAGATTTAGCGAAAAAGAGAAATATCGTGTTGATGATGACATACTGTATGGAGTAAAGCCTCTCATTTGTGTGTAATTCGTGTTCTTTGTCTTTCTTTGTATAAATGTTTATGTCAATGATCCAAAAGAGCAGACCTAATGACTTAACTGGATGTAATTGGAGCTAGCGATATCAAAGACATTTTAGTTGAAACAATTTCATTTAAAAGGAAGCCAGACTGGATGAGAATATAAGTTTGTTTGGCATTATTCTTGGGTTTGACCATTCACATAGATTGATATGTTGGTCAGATCTGTCCATTAGCATAGGTGCATAACTTTGGAGAGAAGTTGGTGATTTGCTAGCAATTTATGTTTTTTTTTTGGTTCATGGTAATGCACCTCCAAATTGAACCAAATCTTAGATATTACCGTTGATTTTTTGGACACTATGTACAACAAAGATGTATATGTGGTGTTAACAAGCCTAGTCAAGTCGAGTATTACTGTATTAAAAATTTGGGCTCGGCTCGTTTAGTAATTACTCAGCTCGAGCTCCACTTGAACTTTATTTTTTTCAAATAACGGTGTTTGAGCTCGAATAATTTGTTATTGTTCGAGCGCTCATTAGCCATTTTTACTCAAGGTCTTATGTTCAATCCTATTAGTCACATTTATATGTAGGTTCGAAAGACAAAATCCTTATTTAAATTTGGCTCGTTCGACTCGTTAGTTTGAGTAGCTCATTCACTAAAAGATAAACTAGTTTTCAAACTACCGTAGTCAAATAGTAATTTCTTAAGCTCGGCTTGTAAACCAATCAAGCAGTAACTTTTGTTTGAGCTTCACTCAAGCTCGAACTTGAAGTAAACGAGCTCGAGTAGCTCACTATTTGCTTAACTTGAAACCATCCTACATAGATGCATGTATATGTATATAAGCATTTGTGTGTATGTGTGTGTATCTATAGAAACATTTGCTGACAATGTATTTTTTCTCTTTTATCCTGATTTCACGATATGTTTATGGTTGTCATGCGCGAGAGATCGAGAGTAGATAGTACAT
Organism: Gnaphalium uliginosum; assembly: GCA_963930675.1. NCBI lineage: Eukaryota > Viridiplantae > Streptophyta > Magnoliopsida > Asterales > Asteraceae > Gnaphalium > Gnaphalium uliginosum. The sequence continues at coordinate 13,692,275 of OZ005685.1, read as the reverse complement.
GGTCGCCACTGTACTCTTCTTTGAGTAACACCCCCATTTATTCTTCTGTACCCACGTTTAATTCATGTTGCTTGCAAAGATTACGAATTTGGGGAACATTATTGACTAGAAACAGTATGTAGTTTAAGAGAAGCTACTAGTGTCTAATGTCTTACCCGGGTAGTACAATAATTAAAGGCTCAATTGAAGGGATACCTACTAAAACAGTTTTGTAATATCACTATAGTAAAAAAAACACTAATAGAAATTTAAGATGATTTTTGACCTGGTGAACCAAGTCATATAGTTACTAGTTTATACCTAGTGATTTTGTTTGTGATGTTTAGAATTGACATAGCTCTAATCGACCATATAATATGCTTGCTACTAAATTTTTTGATAATCACAACCGAAATATGGGATTAGCAATTGATGGGAAGTTTAATATGTTTACATATATCTATATGCATTGAAGTTGAGAAAAAATTGAACCCTTGTGAAAATAAGGGTTCTAGCTAAAATTTAATCTTGCAAAAGTTCTATCAATCTTACGGTTCTTTCTTCTTAGTGGCTTGTTTGTTGTTGTGCATCCACACTTTGAACACTTGTTTCTTCAAACCTACTTCATTGCAGAATTGTAGAATCTCTTGTTCATCTTGCTTTTGGATCTTCCATCCAATTTTTTCTGCAAAATCTTGCATCTTGTCCTTCTGCTCTTGAGTAAATTTAGTCCGAAACCTTTTCTTTGATGTCTGTGCCATCAATCGCACTCCATCATATGCCCGGAATATGTTAAGATCTTCACTGGAAGATTCAGCCGGTGCCCCATTTGCACCACCAAATGCCATCATCATAGGTGGCATTGGGTGATGATACCTATGGTGTTGCTGCTGCTGAGATGATGGTGCTGGAGCTGGAGGTAGCGGTACTGCAGCCACACGGGGTGGTGGAGCCGTGTGCTGTGTGTGATAACCTGATTGTGATTCGCCCTCCACCTCTCGGCGATGAAAACTGCGGTGGCATTCGCAGGCAGCACATTTTAATGCTTCTGGGGTGTCATCTTCTCCATTAGGCATAAATTCCCCACACCCATCCAGAACATGAGCACCCATGTTAGCAGCATGATTTTTTAAGCATTCGCGATACCGAACCACCACTGCCGTCACAGCTCTAGCGGTTATTTGTGGCTGTGATGGTGCTTGAGAGACTGGTGTAGCTGGATCTGGATCTGTGCTTGGATTCCTTCTAGGTCTTTGTGCTTCCATGTTTTCTTGTTGCAACTTGAATCCATGATAGTGGTTTACCTGTTGCTGGCGATCTGGGGTATCATCTCTTCTTGTATTTGAAGTTGGTGAAGAAATTAAAGGTACAGTACTCAATCTAGGAGACGAATCTTGATTAGATTGAGGTGGATTATTATAATTTATGGAGTTTCTCTCTCTAGTTTCCATTAGGTTTGACTTCTAAAAAAACACTAAACCACCATTATATTGTTTTTAATCTACTTAATTTGAATTAGTTCTACTGGTAATCTAGACTAGAAATTGATAAGGGTTTTACTTGCTATTTTTTCCCTCTCTCTGTTTCAAAAGCTTCAATGTCATTTCAATACATGAAACAATATTGAAATAAGTTGAAAGAATTGCAATAAACTGTTGTAAAAAGGAATCTTATTGATAGAGTGCAAGAAAGTAGACATTTTCTATGAGATGGGTCCCCAAGACTTGTCTTGCTGATGCATTGCTAGTGGGTTGCAACAGCTTTGAGGATGATGAAAGGCAAAAGTGGTTTGAGGCATTAAGTATGAACAGAAAGAAGAAAAATATAGTAAGTGGGGGATTGAATAGTGTGTCTCCTACCGTCCATCTGTTAAAAACTCATAATACAACAAAGGAGGCAGATGGGTCTGCCCTGGATTTGTGTCTTGATTGTGTGTGATTGATATCATTGCTTGGTCCAGCTTGCCTTTCTCTTCTCCATCTCTATCGAGTTCAAATGTGTGTGTGTGTGTGTGTGTGTGTGTGTGTGAGAGAGAGAGAGAGAGAGAGAGATTGACAGAGATTTATACTATATCTGTATTGTTAACAGATGAATTTTACATCCTTTGGTCAACAAGTGCGGCCCTTAAAAGAGTTAATATGACCTAGTACTCTAGTAGTATATTATGGCTTCTGTAATGGTATGCAATGTTATTTTATGTTGCTTATGTGTCATTTAATGGATACAACCTTACCATTACAATTGATGAAGTTGATTCAATGGCGCTCAATATATATTCAATTTCCCTGAACTTTCTGTATAGGAGCTTTGTCCTGTAGCCTTTAGTTAAACTTTTTAAGTTGTATATACAAATGTTGAGTGGTAACGTTGTATAAAAAGAAAAATGACGAATTGACGAAGTAACGATTTGTTACCGTAATTTTATGAAGTTGTATGCACTATGGATACTCTTGCCAATTATATGAGATGTTAATGATGAAGAGATGTTTCTTTTGTTATTTGGCTTATTCTGATTGTACCATGTTAAGCATAGTTTAATGAGAAGTCACATTGCTACTTCTGTATTATTGAGAGTGAAAGGTTTATTGTAGGTGGGGTTTAAATTATATCATTAATGATGGTCCATGGAACCACTGTTACTGTTTTTCACCACGAGGCTGCGGACAGGGATATTTTATGGCCAAAAACTAATGCCCTTTTTCTTGTCACTACATCCGTAGCAGTGTACAACTTTTATCGTGTAACGACTAAATCAGAATTTTCTTCGCTCAATTATTGAACTACGAAAATGATTTACGTCTCGATTACCTGGTTTGACCTTAATCTATTCGTATGATGTATTGATAACAGTCAATTTGTATGTTTGTCACTGACGTGAAGGTGGATTATTATTTATTAGCTTTGCTTCAAAATTCATCACAATCTTTGATATATGATCTGAATTGGCATTAACTTGTTGTTTTATGATACATTATTGCATGTCATTTTATTAATTGTAATTTTGACTCGAATTGAGAGTGTGCATGCTCTTTTAACTTTCTGGAAAACAAAATTGCTCCATGGTGCTAACTCATTGGGCAAGTTTTGGGTCTATTTGCAATGAAGAACATATCATACACTTTATTACTCAGTGCACTGTCACAGTAGTTATTGTGCTCCCTACTAATATGATTTCTGATCACTTATCATTTTTCCCCTTTAAGCAAAGCAACCTTGTGTGGCTCTACTTGTTTCATTAAAAAAATCCCAAATCCTGAAGCATGTTTTTGTTATCGACTTGTACGTTGTGTATTGACATCTGGTCCATCTGGACAATATTATTGTGATTGCTTTTAAGGTCTGAAAAGGGGCACGTAAGATACCCTCTTAAAGTTAAAACTATGAATTTCCTGGGTTAATTAATTGTTATTGTCAGCTTCATACTGGTCAAAATAGGAGCAATCTAATTGAGGCAAGTATCTGTATCATATTATGTGAGGTGACCCAAAATAATCTATCTGTTGTGGGTACGTATTACCTAATTAGATAAAGCTATTAATATAATATTGCTATTTTATTTTATTAGGCTTACAAAGAGCAACGCAGTTTCACTAATTATGGAGTAATCTATATACAAAAGTGATTATATTTTAATGTAAGTAGGACAAAAGCGACCTAACTAGTGGCGAATGTATCAAGGCTAACACAGTGTGATTAGTTAAATATTATAAACATATTCAATGGGGTCAGGATATGTGTGTTATTGGGGTATGAGGATGTGGCCTTCTCTCAACCATGTATTGTTATTGTTTTTTCTCACTTTATCTATTTAAAAAATGGCACGGCCCCTCAACTAGATGTTCTTTTATTTTCTTACTTTTGGATTAGTAAATTGATTGGGTTTGTTGAGGGCATAAGTTGTATAATCATTAGTTTCAGATTTGGTTTCTTACACACACATAGGATGTGTTTCTTACTTTTTAAATTAAATATGGTAAATTTCTCAACATAATCTACTTTTTTGCAAGTATGGAACCCGTGTAATTCTGTTGCTAGAAGTGTGAACTATCTTATATTAATGATGATGATGATTAATGATTAATTAATTATCAATGTCTCGCTTTTGAGCCCAAACACTCCTATAGTTACAAATGTTAAGTGAGTTGTTAGGTATGCCCTCACATTATAGATATGAATATGATTGTGAGCCGGTCTGGGTTGTCAGATATCAATCTTTATTACCGGTCTGGGTTGTTACTTATCAATCTTTATTAACACGTATCAATAATCAAAAAGTGTTTAACAAAGATTCATTTACCATGTTTATATATTAGAAAATGATAATGAGAGCACTTAGAGCTGCAATAAAACACGTCAAATGCATTTATTGAAGTTGAAAATTTTCTATTAATTCAAAATTATATATTATTTATTTAATATTTGTATTTAATTAACTAAAACTTTCTTTTTATTTGTGATATATTAAATGAAATCTTTGATCAAAAAGAAAATGTTAAGTTCATTAAATGTTCGTAAAATTTTATTATTGACAATCCTAAAGTCCCTAGAGTCTATTATTATCATTTATCATTTCTCAATTACAGTGGCAGTACTATGTTAAGATTTTTTTAAAAATATTCTCTAGTAGTTTTTTTATTAGAGATGGTAAGGCAAGTTATTGTCCTAATATTAGAGGATAACTAGTTCCTAGATACGTGGGTTAGTATCTAAATGGCTTAAGTATATGAAAATGTAATTATTTATACTCTGACATTCATTGTATGCAATAAAGTACTCGGGGTTATATTGTGTGTAATAAACTTGCAGTTTGTTGGTATTGTATGTATTTTGGTGATGTGTCAACTTGTGATGTTGCCACGTGTCACTTCATATAGCTGACACGTAAGTAAAAGTACGAAAACTTACATACAATGGCGATGAATAACAAGTTTATTACATACAATGGAAGCCCAAATAGTTCGATACACACAATGATTGTCACACTATAAATAATTACATTTTTGTGCACTTAACCCTATCTAAATTTGCTCAAGAAAAAAAGGTCAGTATCTAAATAAGACCATTTAAATTGTTATGAATTATGGGTATTTAAGGATGAATTAGGGGTGTTTATCGGTTCGGTTTACGGTTTTCTCAGTATTATCGGTTCGGTGTGTTCGGTTTTGAAAATTTTGGGAGTAAAACCAAACTGAAAATCGAATTTAAATTGAAAACCGAACTGAAAACAGAATTCGAATTTGTTCGGTTTCGGTTAAAACTGAAAAACTTAACATTTTTTCAAAAACACCTTTCAATACACAAAACTAAGAAATATACACGATTATACGATACAAATTATATATATCTAACTATTAATATTGTTATGTGTTAGCCAGATTCGAGTTTATAAAGCATAAAACTGTCAATGTATGTGAATTTTAATGTCCAAACAAAACATTAATTTAAGTTTTTAAAATGTTAAACTATTCAAGTGTTCAATCGAATTCGAAAAATCACACACATGTATATATGTATATATATATATATATATATAAATATATATAAATAAATATTAATATATTTATTAAAATCGAATTCGGTTTTGAATTCGGTTTTCAGTTTAACCGAATTTGAAAAATTAAAAAATCAAACCGAAAATCGAATTTGAATTCGATTCGGTATTCGGATTAAACGATTTTAAACCTTAACCTCAGAATAAATGATGATAGTGATGTGATTTATAGTTGTATTTGTATTGCACCATCATTTTTTTGTCAACACGGTGACAAATTGAAGAGTTTTGTGCAGTGGCATTTTTGGTGATGAATAGTCCAGTAACCCATTTACAATAACAATACCCACTTTGAAAGGAGCAGTCTTCGTACTCTTTTCTTCAGAAGGATAATTTGGAGGGTACTTTTGATCCTGTACTATATTTTAATGGTACGTGTTTGCTTAATTCGCAAATAGCATCAATGCCGGACAAATTACATGTTCACAAATCAACAACATATGATGAGGTACGGATTCGAACCCCTGACTTGTTGGTCATACATGTAAGTATAGGCATTTGTAGTGACGGTACCACTTGAGCTATCCCAGTTGATTTTCATATATTTCATCATTAAAAAATAGTTTTGGGTCTTTTATTTCCGTTTGAATCTTTTATTTATCACAACATGTTCACTTTTCCGATAAAATTAAGTACGTTATATCTGTCATAAAATGCAATTAAGCCCTTGTACTCTAACTTCTTCATAGTGCCCTTTTCATAAATGCTTTTATATGTAGGCAACTTTTAAAAATGTTATTGTATTTATCGAACTTACTAATTATTGCTATTGTATGTAGTCATTAACACTAATCACGTTTGAGTGATCGTAATTACCATACGTGACATGGTATTTTGACATGGCATTGCCAAGTCAGCGCCACATAACTCTAAAATTCAATACATTTTTCACGTCATCATCTTCATGTACTTTATCATTTTCATCAACTTTATTATCTTCAATTTTTTGGCAACACCATTTTTTTCGGTGACACCACCACAACCAATTTACATCTCTTTAATCACCATCCCTATCATCTCCCTAACCACCATCTTTAAAACATTACATCTTCGGAATCACCATCATCTCCATTATTTTTTTTCGGCGACACCAATGTTTTTCTGGCGACACAACCACAACCAATTTACACCCTCTGAGCACCAACCTCTATCATCTCCACCTCACCATCATCTTCAATACGTTACCATCTCCGGCGTCACCACTATATCCACTATTTTTCCGATGACATAACCACAATCAATTTACACCCCCTAAGCACTAACCTCTATCATCTCCACCTCACCACCATCTCCAATACATTACCTTCTCCGGCGACCCCACTTTTTTCAGCGACACCACCACAACCAATTTATACCTCCCTATGCACCAACCTATCATCTCCACCTCACCACCATATTCATAATATTACCATATCCGGCGTCAACACCGTCTCCATCATTTTTTTCGATGAACCCATTTTTCTGGCTACATCACCGCAACTAATTTACACCATCTTAATCACAAAACTGAGATCAATTGTTGAACGACGACCGGGAAGATGACGAAAGCAATTTGGCGTTGATGGGGTTGAAGATGACAGTTTTTGAAAATGAAATGAGTTAGGAGATATAAATATAAGTTTGATATATTTTACATTAGTTCACTACATTACTAATCCTATGTGGAGGCTCATGATAAAAAAAATGTAATAAATGTTAATGAATACATAAAATAGCAATAATTACTAAGTTTGATATATACAATAGAGGTTTTAAAAGTTGACTGCATACAATGACATTTTTGAGATAGTTCGATACATTTATAGACCATCTACCCTAGATTATAAACATTCTAACTCCTTCATAGTACCCGTAAAGTCAACCAATTTGGGTGAGTAACGAGGGTGTACTTGGGATTGGACTGTGGTTTGTGGCGACTCGGTCTGGATCGGGTTTTAAAAATCCATCAAACTCGATCAACGGGAAACTCGGTCAAACTTGGTCAAAGTCATATTCGATCAACATTTTAAGATTAATAATTAGGCTTTTGAGTCCGTTGTTAGCATTACACACTCTTTTCCTCTCACAATAATACAAAAAGGATCGTTTAAGGCGCTCGTTTAAAGCGATTTTAGGTAAAAATCAACATTAGGTTTAAAATGTTGGTCCAAACAATAAATTAAAGTGGTTATTTAAATTTATGTAAAATGAGTGTGTAAAAATGGTTGCATATAATAGTATTAGAGCACAGGGTGTGGTGACACTGTCACCACAGTGTTCTGGAGTTTTTTATTAATTGTTTTATTTATTTTTTTAATGATGATAATTGTATAAATTAATATATAAAAAACAAATAAATCAAATAAAACAAGATTTAATATATTAAAAAGACATAAAAATAATTACAAGTCCTAAAATTAAAATACATAATTTAAAAAGTCCTAAAAATTTAAAATACAAAAGTAGGTAATAGGTAATAATGACTTTGTTTGAAAAAAAAACAAATCAATCATCTCCCGCTCCCGTTTCCGACTCCGAAGTTTGCGATTCATTCCACCTCTGTTCACGATACCTCCAAAGATGTTCCACAAGGTCGGCTCGAAGTCTTTCGTGTGTCTCCCGATCACGTAGTTCCTTTGTTTTCCTCTCGTATGTGTTACACCTCTCGATCCAAGAATCTTGTATGTTTCCAACAGGTACATAATAATCTTCATTCTCAGTAATGTTGAAACCGTTGTCTTCAATTATCATGTTATGCAATATGATACAAGCATACATGATTCTTCTTATAGCGTTTACACTATAAGCTTTTGCCGGTTGTTGTAGTATATGCCACCTTCCTTATAAAACACCAAAAGCGCACTCAATATCCTTTCGTGCGGCCGATTGTTTCCTACCGAAATAAGCCCTATTTTGATCAATCTCGCATGAAAATCCTTTCACGAACGCTGCCCATGATGGGTATATCCCATCGACAAGATAGTACCCTCTATCGTAATCCAAATTAGCCACTGTATATGGAACTTGGGGAGCGGAGTCATTTAGCAAATTCCTAAACAAAGAAGACGTATTAAGAACATTTAAGTCATTGTTGGATCCCGCAACTCCAAAGTATGCATGCCATATCCACAAGTCGTACGAAGTGACGGCTTCAAGCATAATCGTCGGATACCCATGATCGCCTCGGGTGTATTGCCCTTTCCATGCATTTGGACATTGTGTCCAAGCCCAATGCATACAATCTATGCTACCAAGCATGCCGGGAAAACCATGAAGCTCGTGATGCTTATCATACAAACGATGTATGTCTTCATTTGTTGGTTCTCTCATGTACACATTTGAATATAAATCGATAACGCACCTTGTGAAATTTTGTAAAGTCTCACGAGAAACTCTTGCTGACATTTGCAAGTATTCATCAAAGGCATCCGGAGTTGTATCGTATGCCAATTGACGAATCCCAGAAGTGACTTTTTGAAGATAAGTAAAACCCGGTACGCCACGTGCATAGGGTCGTTGACGAAACCACAAAAAATAGTCGGGAAGTGGTTCGACGTAGTAAGAGCTAATATCGTCACAATTTTTTTTGGAATAAACGATGACTCATTCGAAATTGACGTTTGAAATATTCATGCAGATATTTCGCATGTTCGACAAAGTAATCGTTTAGTAACGTTTGCTCCGCCGTGACTCGGTCACGGGGTATGAAACGACGTGAACGAGCCGTGGAACTTTCGGCATCTTGTTGCTCATTACGATACTTACGAGCAAGCATCAGAAGTTTGTACGTGGTTTCGTCATCGGATGATGAATCGGATGACATTTTTGGATGAAATTTTGATTGTTTTAATTGTGTATGTGAAAGAGTTTTTGAGATAGTGTTTTTGAATTGTGGTTTGAGATTGTATTTGAGGTGTGTTTAAACAGGAAAAAAAAAATTAAATTCTGCCGTTCCAACGACAATTTTTTAATTTTTAATTTTTTTTCTATAAACTTTCCGTTGGGAAAAGAAAAAAAAAGAAAAGAAAAACGTTACAACTCCTGGTGTTCGGAATGATACGGCGGCCGGGGAACGGGACGAGAACGCCGTCGAGAACGCTGTTCTAGTGCGGCTGAACGCCGTCCGACGGCGTTCTCGTCGGAAAACGCAGACAAAAATCCCCCATACCCTGTGCTCTTAGAACGGTTGATCCAAAATAACTTCATTACCGCCTTATTTTAATAAATAACTTGTCACCTATTTCTTATCTCTATTATATCCCCAATTTACATTTCTCTTTCTTCAATTTACTTTTTTCTCCTTCTTTCCAAAGATGAGTTCTCCACCTATCAAATAAAAATCCTTCATCTGCATCCAACTTTTAGCATCGATTGTATGTATGTACACAAGAAATTCATATGGACTTTTGATTTCATAGGGACTTTTTGAACAGAAAAAAGAAACACACATATGAAACCCATGAAAACGCTGGTTGTGAGCGATGGCGATGGCGGCGATGAAAACATCGGCGGTGATGACAATCTAGACGAAGATGGTGGCGGTGAAGATGGTGATGGTGCCGACGATAAAGGTGTTAACCGAGTTGCAGGTTTTTTGAATTAGATCTAGGGTTTCTCTTCAAAACTTTTGTTACATTTTTCGTTTTAACTTGATAAATCCATGAAATTGCAGGCGAAATTTATCGTTGTTGAAGATGAATTGGAAGTGAATTTGTTATATCCTCTTTTGTAACTGTAGCTTGTAAATATAATCTTTTAATTCGTTCATTGATATTGAAAGTTATTATTCATATTATATAGTGTAGTCTAGTTCGATAACTGTGTTTTGTTTTCACTTTCAGTTGGTGTATTTTGATTAATTTGAACAAGTATGATATACTATCATAGTTTCATTTTGTGTTATGTTGATGTTGTTACGATCATAGTTGAATAGTGTATCTTTATTTCATTATGAATTTTTTGTTAACTGAGATTGTTTTTCTTTCTTGGAAAAAAAAATTCTTATATTTAAAGCGGTTCTACATCTAAATATACTCTTACAAACTACTCAATAAATGGCGGTCAAATGACAGCCCTATTCATGAATTTATTTTTTACGGCGCCCGCATCTAAGGCGGTGGTTCACCGCCTCAAATGAACGTTTTCACCACCTCAGATGAACATTTTGTAGTAATGTCAGTCTCTCTTCATCATTGACCGACCTTCAAGAAATCATTGGCGCAATATCAATCTAAACATATAATTTTGAATTTTACTCCGTATTATTTATATGTAAAAGAAAAAAAAATTGAGTGCTATTAGCATATTCGTTACATTATCTTGAGCTTCTAGTTCCCGCTTAATGAGGCTTTTTTTCTTAGCCGCTTAACGAGTTTTACAACCTTATCTAAGTGTGAGTGAGTGCGAGTGCGAGTAGGTACTTTTGTGTTAAAGGAATGAATTTCACTCTTCATTGGTCACGACATAGTCCTATAATTATTTGTATTATTGGTATAAGTATCGGTGTTTAAGTCGGCAGCCTGCGATGGTGGGCCACAACTTGTTGACTAGGCCTGTCACCGGAGGTAAAAGATGCACCCCTGATGGGGGAAATCTAGATTTCCCATTCGACAAACATAGATCTAATTACAAGATTTAACGATTGTAAACATAGCCTGTTGGATTCATGTGTAACTATTTTACAATGATGACATATTTTACAATAATCATTTCCTGTCGATTGATAATGATTTTTGTATTTGATATGATGTTTTTATCACAATTTAATGGTTAAACAGTTGTTAAGATTCTTATCTTAGTAAACCTGATAATAATATGAATGAAAAACTACGTAAGCGTTGAGTTACACTTGCATGGCTTATATACAATACTAACACAACGCGTTCCACGACCGGAGAAGTCATTTTTGGAGGAGAAACTATGCGTTTTTGGGATTTGCGTGCTCCTTGGTTAGAACCTCTAAGGGGTCCAAATGGCTTGAACTTGAGCTGACTGAAAAAAGACATACAACCTTGGCAAGAACGTCGTTCTACATAATGTAACTAATGTATCTCCTTCGTAAAGGATTTCTCCATAATGTCCATGAACAGCTGCTCTTGGAGTAGCCAAATAAGGCTTAGCTGATCGTATTACCACAATAATGTTGTGTTTGATACTCATAAACGGAATTTGATGGAATGGATTTCTCCATTATGGTGTTTGGTTCAAGAATATATTGATTTAAAAGTCATCAAATTTATTCACTCAAAAGAATTTACAATCCTTGGAATTCCAATTCTTTTGATGAATTCCAATTTCATCGAAAATATTCCGTGAATCAAACGCATCATAATGGATAAAACGTACAACGATATAATAGATGTCAAATTTAACAAACGTATTTATAGAATACGAAGAACACCACGTAAAAGGTTTTGTATGGTATACAATCTAGCACGACCACTCTATTCAACGAATAATTACTTTGTGACAATTTTTTTTTTCTTTTTTAGAAAAAGAAAATAAACTTGTGACAATTTAACTACAACAAATAATAATATCAAGTATTTTAACACTTCTCGCGCATCAGAAAACGTAATGTATAAAAACCGTGTTACATTTTTCTATAAGATGTGTATAAAAAAATACGTGTAGATGAAACATATGCTTAGACATATGCCCTGAAGTAGGTTTTCTGTTGGCATTTAACAAGAGTCAACGACCGTTCAGTCAATGTTGATCATTGAAAGGTATGTTAGACTACAAATGCACGACGGTGTTCCAATTCGACCCATTTATGGGCAAACAGGTCGATTTGTTTATGTAGACACTAGTTTTGAATAGTTCATGCGGTAAATTTAAATTTAAATAAATAATAATAAAATTAATTAAAATAGAACTGGTTCAAAGAAACCAAAAATCGCCATCCATGTAAACCATGGTAACTGTGGACTCCTTTTAATCAGTTATCTAACCCGTTCATAATCATATTCTTTTCATGAATCCTTGAGAAATCACACAATTCAAGCACCAATACCTTAAAATTTTGTAGCACATTAATGTTTTAAATTCAAAGAATAAATTACTCCATTTGCATGATCTTTGATTCACAGCTACATTTGTCTGCAAACAAACACTAGATGAACCAGATAAAAATGTTACAGCAAGCTTTTTGTATATCTACTTTCAGTGACCATAAAGACGACCCTAAAGAACTCAAGACACAAGCTGATTATTGTATAGATAATTAGATTTACAACATCAAATAAGGTACCATAACTCCATCGTATCCTGCCAATAGTGTCCTTAAGCAGTTAAGCTTACTATAATTGGGACTGCTCGGCAGGGAATCTCGGAATATGGGTTACCCTTTTTTAGTTTACTGTAATGGATACAATTGTGATGTCATTGCCCCCAAATGCAGGCCCTGAAACGGTTGACCAAGAAATGAATTATAAGCACGCGTTTCAGAAGTAGCCATGTAATTTAAAGCACTAAGCATGTTGATTATGACGATGCATAAACAACATAGGAGGTAAGATCCGCCACTGAATAAAATTTTGCAACTTTTTCCATAACAATAGTATTCATAGAGAAAGGTGTGTGACATGATTTTAAAAGTAAAACGGAAAACGGAAGAGGGTTCAACCAGGCCAACCAAAGCTTATTTACAGTTTTCTTTGCAGTCGTAATACGAGCAATGCCTAAGCATGTTTGTGATTTCTTCTTATAACCTAAAGTCCTGACTCCTGAATGAACAAGCATCAACATGTTCCAAACTTCTCATTATCGTCACTTACATATATATACTTAACAGAATCTCCAAGAGCCTCCACAGACTTGCTAAGAAATTAATTGGCCAGAGTGATAGACGCCACATTATTTTTTTGTAATAACAATAGAGTGATATATAATCAAATGCACCTGTTTGCCAGTTTGCACATCTTTCTTTGTAATCAAAGTAAGACTCTATCATCTTTCGTTGTAAAAACAATAGAGTTATAGACCCTGCTTTCTTTCTTTTCGGTTCCTACTTCCAAACACCATTTAGCTTGCAGAAGATGGTGAAAAATGGATTTTTGGTGTTCCGTAAAAAAATTTCTTAAATGAATCCGGAGATGTACATGGCAGTCTTTAATTAAAAAATAATAACAATAAAGGGTATTTTGTGATAGGACCTTCAGTTGAATCTCCTTTGTATTCGATAGAACTAAAAACTTCAAAGGCATCACTGACTTCCTACGATTTTCTACACTTGAGATGTCAGTCGGAAAGATAAGAAGTCAGCATATGCAAACTAGTTATGTTTTCACCAAGTGGATTGGACAGCTTTCTTTTAAAGAATTAATGGATGATCGAAGTATATGCAAAATAATCTAAGAAATGCTAGCCTTTTCATACCTTTACCTCAAACATGTATGCATAGATGTAGCCATGTAGGCTCTGCTGATAATAAATCCTTAGTACAGCTTAGACCTGTCAAGGGTCCAAATTGAAAGCTTCTAACGTCCTTCGACAACAACTTAATGATGCATGAAACACAAGCTATTTGGTCAGTCTGCTACGCGGAGCTTAAGGTGTTACAGAAGGCAACTACTCTAATATATCAGTCAAATTTTATATATAACTTGGACTAGTGGTGCAATCACTAAAAAGGGTGATTGCTGCCAATTTCAAGGTAAACCCAAAAGTTTTTCTTAAAAGAAGAAGGATAAAAAAAGACCACATGTTTTACACATTGGGTCATAAACTAGCTTGATAACCTTTAGTAACTTGGACAAAAACTAGTGAAGCTTTAACAATTAAAACATGTTCAGAATAGCATAAATGCCAAATGTTATATCTATACTACACTGTGTAATATAAAAAAACACAATAACGTCATAACATCAATTAGAGGTATAACACATATTAATTCAGCGGCATCACTTGGCAAAACCATTTGTCAAGTTGTTATTAATGTATACATGCAAACTCAAGGCTCAACTATGCTAGAGCTCCAAAAACATTATGTGTGACATTAAAAATCAAATGCATGCTAGAAATACAAAGTAGCATCTTGACAGAACTTGAAATTCATCATACGTTTGTTGTTAATGCAAAAGGATTTTGTTCATGTGTCCAGCATCCAATGAACACTAAACACTAGTAAATTCATTCATTCATCTCTAGCTTAAAATAGGCACAAGTTGCTAAAATAAAGAGATTATGGCTGCAAAAAAACTTCTACCAAAAGAAAAGGTAGGCAATTAAACTAGTATGACACAAAGAACCAACACAAAATATAAGGGCCCAAATTATAATGTATTTCATTCAAGCGAATGCATTTCCATGTAAAGTAGATACATTTGTTAACTTTCTGACTAAACACCAAATTACCAAAACATTATATGCATATAACAATAACAAACACGCTAGAGCAATATCAAACCTACCCAATATTCGTGATCGGTTCCAGACGCCGCAACTGATTTTGTTGTTGTTGTTGTTCAGGCTCAAATTCCCTCTGACCCGAAAAATCATCACTCTCTAAACCAACCGCGCCAACACCACCAGTCTGACCACCCTTACCTTCCACAAACCGCCACATATACCATGCCCCAACCGACCTATATGGCCGCCACTCAGCACACAACTGTTCCATGTGTGACGGCCTAGGTAACTCATCTAACGAAAACAACAACTGCACTCCTTTTCTAACCCCCAAATCACTAACAGGCAAAACATCAGGTCTATGTAATGAAAATATCATAAACATATGAACAGACCATGACCCAATTCCTTTCACCATTGACAACATTGTAGAAAGTGATCTATCGTCCATTTTCACAATTGTTTCATCAGACAAGATACCATTTTTATACTTATTTGCAAGATCAAAAAGGTAACTTGCCTTACGCCCAGAAATCCCAATTTGTTTAAGTTGTTGGGAAGTTAAAGAAAGAACAGTTTCGGGTACGACATCGTTTTCGCCACCACATAGAGATACAAAACGAGTGTATATAGATGTACCAGCTTTATAAGCTAGTTGTTGATAAAGAATTGATTTTGATAGTGATAAAAAAAGGGGGTTGGTGTGTGTCAAATGTAGGTGGTGGGTGGGTGTCGATTAGGTTCGCAAGAAGTGGGTCGGTGGATCGGAGGTGGCGGAGGGCGGCCGCGATCTCGCCGGAGGAAGATACGGGTTTGACGATTTTGGGTAAATCATGGACAGACTGTGATGGGTTTCGACGACGGATTTTTGTTGATGTTGTTTGAGGGTTAATTTCATCCGGGGATGAAGAAAGTTTTCGAATTTTTTGTGGGCGAATTGGGATTTTTGATGGGTTTGTTTTGGGTATTTGGGAATGATCGGAATTAGAAGGTTGTTCTTCGGTTGTTGGTGGTGATTGTTGGGAGCCCATGATGGGTGGTGGGGATATGGTGGTGGGGCTGATGAGCGGTGACTGGTGGTGGGTGGTGGTAGTTGTGTTCATCGGAAGGAAAGGGATCGTAGTTGTGTTCGTCGGATATGGTGGATGAGATGAACGTCACGTGCCGATGAGAAAGACTTTTTTAAAGTCACGTGTTGGTGTAAAAAAGATAACTCGTAAGTTGGGTGTGAATCGGGTTGGACCCGACTAAAATGGGGTTCAAGAAAATTACAATAATCGTTCACTATGAACATACGTGGCTCATAGAAAAGATTAGACTATCAAACAACAATAATGAGAATTCAAATAACCATTCGCTTTATTTCACGATTGCTCTAGGCATAAATAAATAATACAAGAGCTTCACTTCAATAAACAATTATCAAGACCATGACGCTTAAGCCACAAATAACAATAATTATAAACGAGTTGTTATATAGACAAAACGCGTAGTAATAGTCGATTATTTCAGTTTTTGTGGTTCATCGGCTGGAAGCGAGTCCAAAAACTTCTTAAGACATCGAGTATAGACGCATGGTCTTTCTATGTGAACAAGATGGCCCGCCTTACTTATCCCTTCAACCGTTGTATTCTCTCCTAGTTGCCTGTAATAACATCCACAGGACCATAAGTTTCGTTTGACCTTATAAACAACGTGTACATAGTTAACAAAATGATTAGTGAATAAGACTAGTTAATAATCGGTACATAGTTACCATTTCATGTTCTGAGCGAGCTCCATCTTAAATATTTGATCGTTTTCGCCCCATAGAAGATGAATTCTCTACAAAAATGATCGTCTCAAACTGTTAATTAGTCGAGAATGTAACCTATATAAAAGATAGACGTATATATTTACATGTCGTCGATCTATTAATTGTTGATCGAATTTTCTATTATACATGCCTGTGGAAAATGTGGAATGATGTTATCTTTGTTGCTAACTATGAGTCCCTCAAGTAGCTCACCTCTTTCCTTTCTGTTATTAAACATAACCTGCAATTCATGGTACAAATCATTCAAAATGAGTGAGTATATATTGTGGTAGAGTTTTCATTCATAACACACACTGGCCAAACGTTTAATGGCTTTAGTTCAAATTTAATCAAATTTAGTGAAATATTATTGCACCAAAACTTCTAAAAAAATATTCACATATTATTGATGCATATAGATTCTTTTTGGTTTATGTAGTTGACCAAAAACATTGAAATACATAGCTTTACGATATGGTGTTACTACATTAAAATAAAAAGTTGATAATATGTAACTATAAAAGTATAATACGTAAATAACTTATGAAAGAATAAACATATGATTAAAAAGTCCAAAAATTAGAAATAATAAAACCTCAAGGTAATCCTTATGAAGGCGATCAGGAAACCAAAGATTCTTATGAGTTGCAACTGACAAAAGTGCCTTCAAACCCTTAATAGAATCCGGCAACAAAAGTTCCGATGACGACGAAAATCCTAACCCATTCAACGTAGTTTCACTAATCGAATCCGTCATAGCAAGTATCGAGCCCGAAATCACCATAGCCCGAACCATTTCCGGGTACAATTCTGCCATTTTAAACGCCACCATTCCACCATAACTAAACCCAACCACCACACACTTCTCAATTCCCAGTTTTCGTAACCCTTTAACCAAACACTCGGCTTGAAACCTCGGAGACCGATCAGAATTATCAGAAAACGATCCACCGAAAAATAGTAAATCGGGCACGTAAACTGAGTAGTGTTTTGAGAGTGAACCAATCTGGAACTGCCACGTGGCAATGCCTTCCGCTGCGAACCCATGGATTAAAACAACAACGGGCTTTTCGGGTTTTGGGCTAATTGTAGTTATGTCTTTGGTTTTTTTGTTTGGTTTTCGAATGGTTTCGTTTGGAACCCAAAAGTTCATGGTTGTCCCGGGCTCGATTTCGACAAGATGGGTTTGGACTCCTGCTAGCTTCATTAGTAAGATGATTAAGGGTTGTTGTATTGCTACTAAGTTCACCATTTTTGGTTGTTTCGATTAATTTTGTTGTGTGATTTTGAGAGTGAGATGAATGGTGTTGAAATGAAAGAAGGGTGATGGCTTTTTATATATATTTATTTAATTATTTATGTTTTTCACTAAGAAAATAAAATTAGGGAAGGGAAGGTAAAGTTGGTGTTGGCAAGTGATCTGTTTTAAACTTTTTGGAGATTACGTTAATTAGTATTATTAGTCAATTCAAGTTATAGAAATTAATAACTGAACTTTGATTATGAGTATACACATGTGTATTTAGTAAAAGTGGTTAACAAACTTAACACTACAATAGATGAAGTATTAATTATTAGTGATTGTGATATAAATGTTTTCATATGTCATCCAAAATTTTTGTGTTTCTTTTTAAATATTATCATCAATCAAATCAACAATTAATGTTTTATGTGTAAGATCCCGCCTAATACGACCACAATATTGTTCGTTTTATCTTCAGGCGTAGAACTTTGTTTTTGTGGCATGACAAAAACTTTCCAGGAGGTATCTCAACCTGGTACTATTTCTGTCCCAGCACGTTTAATTACATAGTTCTCCTGAGATCCACAGTGTCTGATAAAATTAAGACACTACAAGAAAAAATTATACATAAGTTGCATCTTGATTTTATTATACTTTTGACAACGCAGTACCAAAACACGTGTGCATGACAATACATCAGTTTAACATTTAACTAGCCATTTAACAATATATCAGTTTAACACGTGTAAATTAGTTGATGTTGTATTTGATTGTTTGATAGGATACTGTAGAAAACTCTTTGTAGTTTATCATATTTTTTGAAATTTAAAGAACCATATATAAATCGTTCATATCTTATGTAGATAATTTAAAATTTTAAAAATTCAAAAGTAAAAGGTATCCCACATTTTTTATCCATAGATGTAACAATTTTAACCAATTTATTTATGAATCCTATATGATAGTTACATTACAAAAGTAGTAATAATACAATAATTTAAATATACACGTAAGATAAAATTATCTAAAATCAATAAAAACTTCATATATTTCATTAGATGCATGATTTTATGTAAAAAAAATTCATGTCTAAACTCGCATTGCCGCAACTCAATAAACTAGTATTAATAGAATAAAAAACTTCTATTACAAAACATAAAAATCTTTACTATTCTTTTTTTGAAAGTTAACTAGCCATTGACCAATCTCATATCTGCTCCAACTTTCTTCCGCCTTCTATTTTGTTGTTTCATATAGAAGGGCAATAATGATGTCAAGATATTTGAAACTCCTTCTAATCAAATAATGATAAATTTTCTGATAATCGTATTGAGAATTCATTGAAAAATTATTTTACTACTTATATATGATGCCGTAAGAAACACTACCTATTAAAAATGTCTCGTAAGCATTTCTAATAATGAATTTCTTTAGTTTTATTTCAAATTAACCTAAAATTGATTACCTGAAGTGTATCACAATTTTCAGAAAAACTGTGTTTTACTATAAAAAGACATAAAATAATTCTGAAAGAAGTAGTTTTTACTCGTACATAATGTAACACTTTAGTTATATCACACATCGGTCGTCGACATAAAAGATGGTGGATTCATAAGTAATATTTCACCACAAGAAAAAAGTCCATTGCGACGACAAAAGTAGTCTCAAAAAGATCAAATGTCATTGCAAAAGAATTTTTGAAATGACATGTCGTCGCAAAAGAGTCCTCACAGTGTCCTAGCTAGTAGGTCTTTTGCGACGAATTTTTGCAACGACAAAGCGGGCCCACTTTTTAATTTCGGAGAAAATCAATATTAAATACCTTTAGCGACTACATGTTGGTCGCAAAAAGTTTTAATATTTAAAAAATAATATTGACCTTCTGCAACGACATATGTCGTCGCAAAAAGTCACTGAAATTTTGACAGATTTTCTGCATTTTTCCGATTCTACATTATGCGTGCGCCTGTTTCGATTATGCATATTTTCTGCAATTTTACAACAAATATTCCACGGTTTCACATTCAAAACACACCGAACAAACAATTAAGCATTCGGACAAATCGTTAATTCTTCAAATAAACGTATAAAAGATTCTAACGTTCAACAAATTTAAAACTAAATAACTTATAACACTTCAAATAGTTTCAACAAACATTGTTTCCACAAACCTCCTAAAGGCCTAACACTTCACAAACAAATTTACTCATCATCTCCATCCCCATCCTTATCTTTTCTTCATCATCATCACCATCTTCTTCAATACCTGGTCCGATGGGATTAAATTTGAAAACGAGAATTTTAACCTATTTTTAAGACGATGTGTAGAGAACTCGTGAACTCATTTTGAGACTTGATTTGTTGCTGTTGAAACTTGAACATTCTCTTGAAATCAATCACTAAATCACCTATAAATTAATTAACTAAACTCACAAAATTAAAGGTTCTATACATACATTAAAGCATGTGTAAAATTTTAACTAATTCATACAATTCCTAATAATACAAATTAACTAAATTAGCAAATATACATACTTTAACTCTTCACAATTCAAACTTATATAGTTTAACAAACTCATACAATTATATACATTCAATTCAACACCTTTACTCATACATTTAATACAATTCATACATTATAACTATACATACAATTCTAACTAATTCATACACTTATATACATTCAATTCAAAACTGTAATTATACAATTATAACAAATTTGTACACTCTAATTATACATACAATTCTAAATAATTTTAACACCTTAACAAATCTATACCATACAACACTTTAAGTCTATATACTTAACAAATAAATACTTTGACTCTTTCAAGTAACAAATCTATACACTTTAATTATTTTATATGATTAACAACTTTAACCACTTTATTTTATAAAATACACTTTAACTTTATATACTTAACAAATACATACAATTTCAATTTAACAAATTAACTTTTCTAACACTTTGATTACAATTTAATAATTTTAAACAATTATAAGTCAACAAATTAACTCAAACAACATTTTCAATCTATAAAATTAACAACACCAAATCAACAATATACTAAATCAAAACTAAATCAACAATTTTCAATCTATAAAACGCTAATAATTATATAACAATTATACAAAATTAATAATTTAATAAACCCAAATCAATACTTTATTCTAACCTTTGGTGGTGAGGTGGTGTAGTAGGTGGCCGGAAGTAAGTGTTGTGGTGTGGTGGTGCGATGGTGGGAAGGGCAACAACAGGCTTGGTGATGGTAGGTGTTGTGGTGGTGGGTGTTGTACGTGGTGGTGTGGTGGTGAACGTGAGGTAAGGGGTTGAGGGTGGATATGGGATTGTGTGGCGGAGTCTCCGGCAGCAGTGGAGTCGATGGAGGTGCGGTGGTGGGTTGAAGAGGGAGGTGTGGGTCGGTGGTATGGTGGTGTGGTGGTGAATCGTGAAGTGTGGTGGTGGGTTTGAAGGCATGACAGCGGCTGGCGAGAAGAGAGGAGAGTAGGGTTTTGAGGGAAAAAAGTGGAGAAGAAAATGAGTTGACGCTCTTTTGTATTTTTTTTTTTTTGTTTTTACTATTTGCGACGAAACGTGGCTTTCTGCGACGACATATGTCATTGCAAAAGGTCAAGCGGGAATTTTCAATACTTTTGAGGTGATTTCAATCTTTGCATGAGTTGCTTCTGAGACGACAATTTCATTGCAGAAAAATCCTTAATGTCGTTGCTAAAGAATTTTTTCCATATAACTGTTTAATTGTTTATCAAATAATTATATATTGAACATATAAATTAATTAAAGTATAAATTATTTCATGTAATAACAAAATTAAAACTTTTTAAAACTCTTTTGTGTTTATTAAATTCATATTAAATAAGTCTAGGAAAACATATTTTATATAACTTTATTTTTAAATTAGAACTTGTTTAAAATAGAATGATATTTAGAACTAAAACCATATTCTATATTCTTTTTTAAAATTGTAGTTCATGTAATTGAGTTTTAAAATTACAACTTTATTTATTTACAAACTATTTCGAATGAGACTATAGTGTGAAAAAACTATAGTTGATAAAGCGACTACGACATAAACTCTGTTTGATCAACATCTCACATAATTGGCGATTAATTGCAATGATTCCTCATGATTGAATAGTAAGACACTTACTTGATCTGACTCATTTGTTCTGATGCGATTAACGTTACATTAATTTATAGCATCAAGTAATCCTTTTTTGAGCAACATCTCACAGTCACCGTTTCTTTTTTCAATATCAAAATAAGTACTCAACGTTCTCGTTCTATTTTCAAATTCTAATATGTTTGACATCTGTTTATCTTTATGATCAAAAATCACGTTGTTAGCATAAAGGTTCGTTAAACAAATACGATAATGCAAAGCGTCAAGTATAACGTATTTCAACTTCTATATCTTTTAGAAGCTCGTGAATATATTCGCAAACACCTTCGCCAAAAAAGCTTCGTTTTTATACATGACGTATTGTCAATTGAGTCGTTTTGCAACTAGCACAATGTAAAGCATCGAGTAAACCCGTTTGATCAATATCTCACCATTACCATTACCGTTTACTTTTTGTAGTAGTAAAACCAATGAATTTACTACACATGAAATGTATTAATTCTCACTCCTCATTGATACTTTTAGTTTTTACAAGCGTCGTAGTTTTTGTTTTTAGAATGATTAGTAGGATGATTATGTAGAATGATACATCGATCAGTACTTTTGTTAGAACATTTGTTCAGCTCAACTCATACAAAACCCAGAATATAAGTTCATATGCGATTTTACTCTAAAATCAATAGGTGATAGAAAATGTAGCCCATGAACTTACATACATATTTTGGTTTCTTTATTATTTCGACGTGGAATTTGAATGTACACTCAACAACTCGTTTATCTACTTTAATAGGAGCAAATCAATTATTGAATTAAATCGGTGTTCATTATATTTTCTTGTAATTTTAGTGTTTTGACTTTTGAAGTTTGAGTGTTGTCTGTTAGCTTATTGAAAGCTGATTGAAAATTACATAAAAATATAACAAAACTCCGTAGGCATTCAAAAATGCTGATTTAGATACTTATTATGAATAAATGTTGGGTTTCATTTCATATTTCATATACATTTTTTGTTTTATCTCGTCACTTAAGTGGACATAACTAAAAAGAGGGGATTGATTACAAGAAAATTAAAATTCAAGATATATTTTAATTTTGATTTCATCCTTATACAACGTAGAAACAATTTGAACCTTGTTAAGATTGAACAGTTTTACGTGTATGTCGATTACCATTCTCCTAAATTATAAAAATAAAAAACAAAAAACAAATAAAAAATGTAGCGATTTATATTTTGGAAGTTACCTTTATGTTAAAGTCCTTCAAAGACAAAAATGGAAATTTCAAATATATTTGAATGCATCGATGTTTTTACGTGTAACATTCAACAGTTAATCGGAGAAATTAATGTAGTAATATTGAGTATTATTCTTGTGACATTATAACAATCATATCTGATATAGTAGCTTTAACCTAACGGTTGAAGCTTAAGAAGTTCGACACTCAAATTTAATCTTCATTGGCTGCAATTTAGGGTCAGTTCCTCGGCATATAGTTCAGTTGATTTTGATTTGTAAGAAAATAGTCATATTTCTCAATGTGGACAGACACTCTCTTTAGCGGGTCGTTAACTCAATTTTGAAGCGTATGATCGGTGTTGCCTTTTACATATTGTGCTCGGGGTGCGACGTGTGAACCGATAAGCGTTGCCGATTATTAGAAATCATTTCGTACAAAATTAATTGTGAATCTTTTGTAGGGCTGGTTGTGTATTACTTGAAATATTAAATGTGGCTTATCTTGCACGAAATTGAATACTATGCTGACTGAATTTAACAAAGTTTATTTGGATAGTTAATGACTTGTCACCTGCCATCTATCTATCACTATAAAATATTCAAGTGTACATATGTTAGGTCGTTTTAGTTTGCTCAACCATATTTCCTACCCACAACAATGTTTAATTAGGGTGGACCTTTGCATAAATAGTCAAAAAGTTGTCATTAATATAAAAAAGATTGATGTATTAGAGTTAAACAAAGTATAGAATACTAATTTGGGGATTTTATAGTTCTTTTTTATTAGTTTAAAGTTTAATATAAATTTGATTTAAAAAATATATAAAAAAATAAAAAATATGAAACAACAGATTTTATGAGTTAAATGTACGTACAAATTCTAATAAATTTAATATAAATTTGATAAAAATTTATTACTCCCTCCGTTCCAAAATTATTATCACAAGACGAGAAACACACAGTTTAAATAAAATGCATTTATTACTGTTGATCACCAATAGAATTTTTCATTTTTACCATTTTCAAGCATTTTAATTGTATGATTTTGAAAAAAACGACAATTATTTATGGACATACCAAAATAGAAAGTTGAACAAATAAATTGAGACATAGGAAGTATAAAAATATTAATTAACATTAAAATTTAAATTAAAAAATATTTGTTCCTATCACTACTATTCATAATAATCGTTCATACTTGAACCCTCTCCGTGTTTAGTCACTTGATAAGTTGAAAATCTAAGATGAAAATTAGATGTCTCTCCCTTTAAGTCCATATTCATATTAGTGTGTGTGTTTTTTATTTATTTATTTAAAAATCTATTTAACTTCATGTTATGAGTTTATCAATCCATAGTGACTTCTTTGATTATGATATCTATAAACAGAAAAGGTTTCTTAATTCGGGGTTTTTCAGACCAAAACAAGTTGGACTCTTCCATTCGGCCCATTAAGACGATTACAACTTTGGGCTATGAACGTCACTAATCCATGTCCAATTTTGAACTCAACCATTAACAAAAGAGAATCTTGTTTTTTTAATAGCTAGTTTTGAATCATCATCATCTTTGCTAATAAAAACATGACATTGACTTTGATCTATTATTCTCTTGATGACGATGCTTTGTATATACTCAAAAGTTATTCTAAAGTTTATGTTAAGTTACAAATCAGTCCAAATATAAAGTTTCATAATACGAATAGTTACTTCTAGAAAACATTTCAGAATATCTTTTTTTTTAAACGGTAAAACTACAATCTAATCGCTCACAATTATATACATTTACAACCTCAAGTGAGGTTTAAACTTCAAAAACACAACCACTTGGTTCATGGATTCTTTTAATTAATATTGCTAATCACTTGATTGATGAGTTATTCTACTGCTACGTTAAAGGTCATTTTGGTAATTTACAATATCAGGAACAACATTGAACATTGCATAGACAGAGAAACAAACACAATAAAGAAAAGTAAAAGATATTAAGTCTGGATTAAAGAGAAAGGACTCCATATATTCATTCATTCATATTTCATATTCATATATATATTCGACTGACAAAAGTAATTAAAATTGAAAAGGAACGCAGATAACATAATAATAATCCAATTAACTAAATTTTACTCCATCCTAAAGAATAGTCCTATTTTCCACGTCATCATCGTGGATCTCGAAGTGGCCCCACCATATAATTCCATATTTTAATAACGTGTAAAATCATGCACAAGCCCTGGTCTGTCAGTCACATTGAGACGCCACGACAAGAAGGTAGAATCTCTGTCGTCCACGTCATCAATAAACCTAAACTCACCACCTACTGCCGCCGGTGAGTAACATGACGGCAGTTTGTGCGTCGCAGCTGCTGTTTGTGCGTGGTTCATCCACATATTCCCGTTATACCCTTCTGCCACGTCAGCACCACCACCCACCACACCCGTTGCTGCACTCGCTCTTCTCTCTTCTTTCTTGAATCGAATCCCACAAGCGTTGCACAGTGACTGAAAATTTACAATTATAATCATTAATTTAATACCCCTGTATAACATATAACATATAACATATATAATAAAAGTATTGTCATTTATGTAAAACAAAAACACCATAATATTTGTTGTGCGTCCAATCATTATTTTGTCTCTATCATTAAAAAAAGGTTAAGTCTTTTAACAAATTAGTTCATCAAAGCTTTATGTCACAATAACAAAAACGACATGTTACAATAATTAAAATATTTCTGTACGTAATATAATGTGTGTTGTATTTTTTTTTTTTTTAAATGTTACCTTTGGGCCACGTGGACCGTTTCTCCAAAGTGGAGTAGAAGTGGTATCACAGTTAGCACATCTCCGTGCAAGAAGTGAGTCAACAGCGGTGGCATTAGGTGGGCCACCTCGGTTAGTTTCGTAAGAAGGTAGTGGGACAGGAGGGGAGTGATTTTCGGGGTGTAAAAAGTCCCAACAGAAACGAGACGACGGTACTCGTGATTCCATGGAGTCAAAGTCGTCGGAAGCCAAACGAGATGAAGGAGTAGCTAAAGAAAGAGTACAGTCAACGGAAGAAGAATCATAAGGACAAATGTGTTGATCATAAGGCATGGTGAAAAGTAATGAAAATGAGTTAGCTGGTTGGTGATGGTTACATGAAGAGCATTGATGCATGGCTAGTTAATGGTTAAGTGTGTGTTTTGAGTGTGTGTTTATGGTGTTGGGATGAAGGGTGTGTTTTTTGTTATATAAGAAGATGAAATAAGAGTCAAGAAGTTGCAGTCAACCAGGTTGTCGTCAAAGGCTACTGTTACTTATCACCAGCTTGTACTATGTATAGTATTGCTTATATAATTAAAATATAGAAAGTTTTTATTTAAATATATATGGGGATGGGTGGGACCTAACATAAGACAAAAGTAGATAAGGGGAGATCTAAAAATGGTACTTAGGAGTAATGAGGAATGCAGTGGTAGCAGAGGATTAGCTATTTATATGTATATACACGAGTGAGGGTGGGTAAGAACTAAGAACTAAGAACTGAGAAGGGAAAGAATTCAGCAAGGGTAAGGTGGTAACTAAATTCAAGAGTTACTATCATATTTTTTGGTTAACACAAGCCTAGCTTGTTGCTACCGCAATAGAGGTATCGAGGATGCGAGTGTTTGGGCAAGCTATGTGTAGTATGCTTATCATGATAACAATTTAATGGTCGAAACAAATGATTTTCAATGTAACGGTATGAAATAAACTCGTCATTCAAAATGTTTTTGTTTAAAAGAAAATAAATAACGATTAAAAAACATATAAACCGTATTAGATAACGGTAAAGTAAAGTTATTTGTAACATTGTAATACTAAGATGTAATTATCATATCAAATTGAAAATGTCACATTTCTTTTCTTTTTTAGAAAGGCACAAGTACTCACACTTAAGTTCAATTTAAGTTTCGTTACACTTTGAGTTGCTCATGCGACATGGTCAAACATTGTGTTACAAGTAATCTATAAATTTTTATTCCATTTATGCTTGATGTAAATGTTATTGTGGGTTGGTTTTCTTAATAACTATACTTCTAATAAAATTATCTAAACTTATAATTATGTAATTATAAAAATATTTGGAGTAACATAGAGTGAGTAGAAGTGAGAGTCAAAGGAGGGTTAATGGTCAACAAAGGTCACGTGACTGAGGAGGGGTCTGGTGTACTCCGATCACGATGCACAGTCCTTATATCTACCAAAACCTTACACCAATCTCCTTTTACTTGCAGTATATAATGGTTTTTAAATTTTGTTCAAGATATTTAAAAGAATAGAAACATAGGACAAAGAGTGGTAACAGTAACATTACATAAAAATAAATCTCTGTCCCTTGTCACTGTTTGTTTCATTCCATTACCATATCCCCTAATAATTAACCTCGAATAGTTTCTACTCTTTACACAAAATCCTTCACGTTGAAAAAAATATTTGACTATCAAATCAAATCCATATTTAAAATAAGTTTGAAGAGGAATAGAGAATAATACTCGTATTCAAAAATAACAGGGTCGATACATCGGTGCTTCAGAGTTTAAGGTTTAGAGCTTAATTCCGATTCAAGATAAATTCACAGATAAGTGATATTTCTTTAGTATCTATTCCAACGTTTATAAATTGGTTAATCGGTAAAGATACGTGTAATTGGTGTATACGATCAGTTGTACAAACTACAAAGTAGCAAGTTCTAAAGTAATAATAAATTTATATAAAAAGATTTAATGAAAGATTTAGCTTCTAAATAACACCCTTGAAATTTGTATTAACTTGGATTTAACATTTTGCTTTTGTGTTATCATTTTCATATAAAAGTGTGTGAATGGATACTTTTTTAGTTATTAGCATAATATCGGCATGAAGCGGAGTTTGGTATTTTTATTGTACACATTGATTCAACAATAATCATATACGGGGTATTATTTTCCTCAATCATGATGGATTACTCATGATTGTAAGTTGTTAACAATAGTTTGTTTGTATGTATAATTCGAGATTCGAGCTACAACAGGTGAAAAGTGAAAAATATAAAAATGATAGGGTTATATTGTAAAATAAGAATTTGATAACTAAATGTGAAAATTTTGAGTCCTAGTTTTACGATTTATCTAAAAATAAAATACCAAGGTGCTTTATATATATTAGTATAGACTATAATGTTGTCCGCACAATGTCGCAAGACAACTAACTTATCTATTTTAATTACGTAGGAAATTATTTTCGTTAGATAACGTGATATTCTCGAAGAATAATATAAATATCAAAATTTGAAAGGAATCGATCAAAAACGGAAAAAGAAGACTTTCGAATACGAAATATGTTCATTTTAGTGTAATAGGGGTAAATTAGTAACTTTAATTTTATTTTAAAATGTTAAAACTATGAAGATGTTTTATAAGTTAGTATTAGATAATCTCGAGTAAAGGACTACAAGCTAAAGATTCTGATGAATTGTTTTTTTAGTAATTATAATAAAATTGTGGGGTTGCTTTAATTAATTCGATCAATGTTTGCAAATAAAACAAGTTTTATACATCCCAATACAATAAGTATGCCAGTGTATGTTACCCAAAAGAATATGTGTCGTCTCTACTTTTTCTTTAAATCGATAAAATCGAGAACGGTAAATTATATTAACGAGTTGTCAAAATGAATACGCTTGACCCATAACATTTTATATTCATACCATAGATTCTTAATGTTTCAATAGCGTTAATACATATTATTTTCTTAATTTTATTTTTTTGAAAAAAGCAGACTTAGTCGTACTATATAATTTTTCATAAAATCAGTTGGATGGTTATATTCATGGTATAAACCAACTTTTTAGCCTCCGTAATAATTGAAAAATTACATTATTATTCAAAATAATGCAAGAAAATACAAACGTATCAAAGAGCATACTATTTTAAAAGGGATACGGTTATGAGGTCTACGGCATTTTTAAGGGAATAGAGGTCAGACGGCCTCAACCGTTGATCACATAAATCAATAGCTGGTACCACATGCTCATCTTTCCCCTTAAAATAAAGTTGCCCCACTAATCTAAAACCTTCTCAAAAAGCTCAAAAACAGCTAGCACTAAAACCATAAAAAAAAACCCAAACTACGCATAACAAAGAAACCTTACTTAACGAAGAATTGACATGAAAAATTCCATTTCGGGAGTTCCGTATCGACCAAAGGATAGAAGAGCAAACTCCTCAATATTGGACGTGATAA
Organism: Gnaphalium uliginosum; assembly: GCA_963930675.1. Lineage (NCBI taxonomy): Eukaryota > Viridiplantae > Streptophyta > Magnoliopsida > Asterales > Asteraceae > Gnaphalium > Gnaphalium uliginosum. Next base: position 13,662,751 of record OZ005685.1, on the reverse strand, counting down.
TTTTCCTATATGTCTTTTTAAAAGTCTAGGGTTTTTTTTTTGTTGGCACAACTTTATGGTCTCATTGAAAACTTTGTTGTTCTTTGTATGATTTTATTTCATTTAGAACGATTCTATCGTCATATGATGTGATATGATATATTATAGAAAATAGCAAAACAACCAAAATTATTGATTGATGAATAACATTGGTGTATAAGGCGATTGGTCTCATGTTATACTGTAGATTGAAAACCTTGTTGAGATAATAAAGTGATGGTGTAAATAATTTGCGTTTGATACATCCCCAAATGTATGTTACCTAGAAGAATATATGTCTGTAACAAGGTACAAATACAGTAATTAAGTAGACTAAATAATTATTGGAATTTGAAATAGGAACAAAGAGAATCTTTTAAAATTTATTACAGTAATTAATTAAGAAAATAGTAGTAAAAGGAGTGGCAGTGGATCCTCGTAATGTGGTCAAATCCACGGAGGTTGGACCTGCCGCCAGTAACCGTACGGTTTGGACCGGTCATGTGAGTTAAGACTTGAGACGTTGAATTGAGTTGGTTAGGTTCAGTCACTCACACGTATTATCTCCTTTCAATTGCGTCATTATCTTCCTCTATTCACTTCTCTTTATCAAACATCTTTCCATGTTTAAAAAACATATTCATAAAATTATACACTAAATACCTAAAATTAGATTTAAAATTTTGATTAGTCAAAATAATAAATTCATTTTCATAAATAATTAAAAAGAGAGATAATATTAATTTCACATATATTATACGAAGTAGACACATATTTATGTCAATCGTTTTAAGCATATTATCATTACCCGAAACTAAAATATCTAGTTATATACTATGTGGTTTTTTTAAGTTATGTTGATTCACAATTTTAATACAAAGTTATGAAATTTAAGTAGAAAAATGTTTAAGACTTAAAAATAACATAAAAAATCATGTTATTCTAACATCCTAATACATTATATAAACTATAGTTCATCCATCCTTTTTTTTTTTTTTAAGACGAAGCAACTTATAAATTGAAAAGGAGCCATCAAAAAATACAGCAAGAACTACTCTAAGAGAGAAATCCGCAAAGAAAACACACAAAACTAACACCAAGATATAAAAAAATATCACTGGACACTAAAGTCGTCAACAAAAATCTCCTTTTAACCTTGTGCACCACCCACTCCTGTTAAAACTAAACCTCTTGCAACGATTTGAAATTCAAAGCATAATTTAAGAAAAAGTTGTATTTAAAGCATCTAGATAAAATCATGTCTAATTCAGGAATATTATGATAATTATCGTAACTAAGAAACTCGTATCTTAGTTATTCTTACGTGCATGAAAATTTACAAATTTATTACTCAGTCCGTCTCAATTTAATTGTTCACTATAAATTTTCACACAATATTATGAAAATAATTGTACACCGACCAATAAAAATTCATTATTCTCCACTGAAACACTTTCTAATTAGTTGAAATTGTAAATGGATAATTATTTTGAGATATCTAATAAAAGAAAAATGAACAATAAAATTGAAACGGAAGTACGTACTACTATTTATCTTCGTAACATCGAGACTAAATAACTTTTATAAATATTTTCATGTAGCTTATAACATTACGAGTTTTAAACGGTAAACTACCTTTTAATACATTTACCCAATTTTATTGAATGTAATAATACGAGTAATATTTAACTGAATAGTGTTGGAGAGAGTAAGACGTCACTATTGAATATTATTTTAGTGAAACGGAAGATTATTTATTTATTTGTTAAAATGTATAATATTATTTTATCCGTCTCAAACGTGTTAACCATATTCTAAAAATACAATCATTTCACATTTTTACGCTTAAGTACTTGTTCTTTTTTTTTTTTTGCAGATTTTTTTTAGAGAAAGTAAGGGTAATATGAAATTGATATTTCACCTTTTGAAGTAAATTGTTATTTTAAAATAATATAAAATTGAAATGAAATGAACACTGATTTTGAGTATTTACGTATTTATTTATTTATTTTTATTTTTCGTTTGTTTTTGGTTTGTTTTGTCTTAGACACAATGTCTAGAAAAGTACTATCAAAGTATATTGGCATCCCCAATATACGTATCAAAAGTTAGACTAATATTTTTGTAAAGAAAATAACAGTTTAGAACAAATTTGATACTAAATATTTATTGGGATTCATAAGTATTGAGCGTGACAACTAGTTTATTATAACTCATAGGAGCTTAAGCTGTTTGTTAAAAGTTCAAGTTCAAAGCCGTGTTTTATACACAAAATGTAGGAGGTTATTGATATGAAATTTACGTATATACTCTTTACTTTTGTGTTTGATTTATTCATTTGTGTCGTTTTATATCATTTATATCTTTAAGCTCTAGCTTCAGCTAGTTACCAAACACTTATAATTAAAAACTTATAAGCTTCAACTTCTAACTCTTAATATAAGCTACGTATACCAACTTCAAACTTGCAACTAGTTTTATTAGATACACCCTTATTCATATTAAGTAATTGTGTAGCCACTTACATAAACATGTCTAATTGATATGGTTACATTAAGGACCAACACAAATATTTTAGACGATTAATCCAACAGTGAAGATGGTCTGACAAATAAAACATAAATATGTCATTTGACATGTAGCACAGTTGTGAATGGATGTGTGCATATTTGGCACCTATATATAACACAAAGTCTCGAATTCGAGCTTGAACACTACATAGTCACAACCGCTTAGTCAGTTATGTATACCCCTCACATTATAGATAAACAGTCTAGTATGATTGAGCCGATTTAGGTTGTCGGTTATCAACCTTTTGTCACAAAAATAAAACATGAATATGGAGTAATTTACATTAAATAAATGTATTAGTAACGAGAACTTTCAACCCCCGCGTTGCAGCGAGGCTTTGACATAATGTATCTATAATGTACTAAATTAACAAAGAAATGTCAAAAAAATATATAATTCATGCAATATATTACTTGTAAAATATAGAAATTATCGTAAACTTATTCAAATATCAATTATAACATAATGCATATGCATCGTAATAACACGTACATATAACATTAACATATAGTAGCAGTAATGACAAAATATATAGCATAACATATTAAGGTAGATATTTAAAATAGAAATTTATGCAAGTTTAATATGACATAGAAATTTATATACTTAAATTAGACACTCTAACTAAAGTCTGATAAGATAAATAATAAATATAATTGAATAAGGGTATTTTAAGAGCTTTGAGATTTTTAATTTATTTTAAGTTTCATCTATTCAAAATGATGGATCATTTTATTGAAATATATAAAATAAATTTTACTATTGAGTTAATTTTACAATAATATTATTTTTTATCAACTACAATACTGATAACTACAGAGTATAACATTAGTAAATTAATTGATAGTTTCTTTAGGTAATAGCTACAACTTATACATAAAAATAATAATATAAAAAATAATTATAAAATCTATTTGTATTGTTGTAATATATACAAATAACACATATTTATTTAACTTTAAGACTTACGCTAATTATTTTAATATTTTTTATTTCTTAGTGTAGTTTGCCTAAAATTTAAACTTCATAAATAGTTTTTAATCATTTATCAATTTAAAATTTGTTATATTGATAGGATAAAAAGATGTGAACTAATATACAAAATTTAAAATTTATATAGTTAAAACATGAAACTTGAAATTAAAATTGAAGCGAAGAAAATGTTAAAATTTAAAAGAAATGAGGGTGATAGTTATTACTATTATTATTAGTAATATTATCTCCTATCTAACTAAACCAACCACCCCGATATCACATATGTGGTTTATTATTTATTTTTTGCCACTATTTATGAGTTGCTATAATATGTATTTTTGAGTTGTAATAGGTTAAGAATAATTATATTTACCTTTGGTAAGTGTAGTAGTTTCAATTTAGTATTGTCATTTGTTATAGATGAGTTTTTTTCACCAACGCGTTGCGGCGGGGCATAAAAATATATATTTTTAAATATGTGAATATATTTATTTTAAGGTTGTTTGCTCATATTGTGGAACTCAAAAATAAAAATTTCGAAACAGTTTTGACTTTCTTAAGTCGATGGAATTGGATTATTTTTTTTGTTAAAGTTTCAACTCAATTAAATAGCGAATTTAAATCTATATCGTATTCTTAATCTATTTTCTCACAAATTTGATATAAAATCAGTTTTAATTGATTAAATAAATTTCATAAACTTGAAACAAAAAACACTCAACATATCATAATTATAAAGCTTTAACAACTCAATTTCGAAAATGTTAGGACTCTATATTTTATTTTATTTAGATTTAGTCCTTTTAACATACTTTGTAACCAAATATTTTATATTTTAATTTTTTTTTTATATATTATTCTAACTTATATAGTTCATTTGTTTAATAAAAAAATTTAATAATTTTGCAATGGACTACAACTTACATTTTAACTCTATTGATAATTTTTGTAGCAACTTATTATAATAATTATATGTTCTATTTTATACCCTTTTTAAATTACATTTCAAAAGGTTAATAATATTATCTTTTGAATGTTATTAGAGATTAGAGATTTATGGTTGTGTAGTTATTTTTACATTTTTATTTTCTTATTATCACTATTTTATATGGTAAAATTATAATACATATATAAATTAAATATATACATGTATGTTTATCCCTCTAACTATTAATATTTTTATTCAATAGTAGTAAATAACTTTAAATAAGTTAGGAATAATAATAATTACTTTACTAAGTGTATCTGCTAGAATTTCTAAATTAAGAATGAGACTCTAGGAACAAACAAAGTGGTTTAGAACAAAAACATGAATTCGAGCAAAATATTAAATCGAGGGAATCAGATCGCCTTGAGATTGATGGGAAGTTGGAGTATGTAAGTTTTGAAAACGACCAACCACTTTTCAAAAGATGCTCTTCGTTTTTATCCGAGACTCGTATTTTTTATTTTTCATTTTATTATGTATTTTTACTCACTCTTTTAATGACTAATTATATATATACATATAGAGTTTGATTATCGTAAAAATGTGTTTAAAATAAAAATGATATATAAAAAGTGATGCACATGAATTTTTCTCTGCGTACATGATAATGCACAACGAGATTGATAAATAAATTGAAATATAGTACATAGTAATAAACTGATACATAGTAATTTGATACAATGAGCATAATTTATGTTCCTTTACTAGAAGTCACAAATAGCTCACGATTTGAACAATTGATAACTGTTAATTGTATGTATGCAAAACTTATATGACTCAAATGCCTTTTTATTTGTAAATGATTTTGTTTATTTGGAAGGGACACATGTCACTCTAATATGTCATTTTACCCCTTTTTAGTTGAACCAAAATCTATATATATATATATGGTGGGGACCAAGAGTTAAGTAATTTTTTGAAGGAAATATGGAAGTTAATCATTCATTTCCCGATAAATAATAAGCAAACGTAAAAATACAATTTTTTATTAAAAAATATTAATCAAAACCGATGTTATACCTACTAATATTCATAGATAAACTACTTTTTATAACTTATAATATCATATGATGAATATTAAGAGAATTTTTAACTTCATCATTAGTGAATGTTATCTGAAGTGGATATTAACACTTTTTTTGAAAATTATTCGTTAACATTCGTTCACGATGAATGATAATCAAAACGTATAAAGACATATTTTTACTAATAAATATTAATTAAAATCACTGATATAACTACTACTATTCATCAATAAACTAATTTTTATAACTTATAATATAATATGATGAATATTAAGGGAATTCTCAAACATTTATCGTTGATGAATGTATAGCCTCCCTTTTCCACAGAAAATAATGTTTCCTTCTCAATCCGGTACATATATATTTGCGCCATACTCTTAATTTCTGTATATGGTATATTTGCACCTTTTTGTGAATGGCAAATACAAAACTTTATCATTTAGAAATATGTGTTCATATAACCATGAACACGAAGGAGTTTGAACGAGAATTTGCCAAAGAGAACTTCACTACTCACTTATATTAGCGATTTTAGCTCGATAGGTTTATTATATAAACACACAAGGATAATGTAAACATGTGAGCAATATCTGTTTTGATACACGATCCTTTTAAACTACAAGATCCGTATGAGTTTTCTCTATCGTATTTATCATGAATTTGAAACAAATAAATTTTGATGAAGTGTAAATAGTTATTTTGCATACACACGTGATTTGTACTCCACTAGAATTGACACAAATACAATTAGATTTAGTTGAGTTTACAGTTTCACCGTTCAAATCTTGTGTTTTTTCTTGTGATGAAAGCACACTTTTAAATTCAATATTTGTTCGTTTGAATGTATCAACTTTGATGACGTAAGTGTCGCCTCCTATTTGAATAACACGTTCCGCACAAATCAATTTAGATTAAGAATGAAAAAAAGGGTTAATATCTCTTTGTGTGGTTTGTGGGAATAGAAAATGATTAAAGGAAAAGGGTTTGATCGTTGATGAAGACTAGACTCGGAGAGGAGACGATTACAAAAGGCAAAAAAGAGAAAAAGGAGAGATTTGAAGTGTTTAAAGAGTAGTGTCTTGGTCAATATCATTACATCAAAAGCAAGGCACTCCGACATCCCTTTGTCCATATATTGGGGAGATATGGGTTCTTAACGAAAAATGCTAAATAAAATGAAGAATTAGAGAACCAATATGAATACTCCATTTTTGTCTAGTTCAATTTTCACTCGAATTTTTAAAATTAAATATCTCATAAACAACATGACTCAAAATCAGCGGGTTTTTTTCTCTTCGATTAGAGATCCGACAAACTTTTTTTTTCTTCATTTTTGTCGGGTCTTAAAAAATGCGATTTATAAAATCACATGTGATTTTATATATAATTACATGTGATTTATGATAAAAATATAATATTGGTACACAATTATTTATCAATGGTGGATGTTAACTCACACATGATTACGACTCACACATAAATAACTATAAACAAGATTTTAAGAATTGCATTCGTTTACGGCCAAAATCACATGTGATTATTGATTTAAGATTTAATCACATGTGTTTTTCAAATGAAGTATGTGATAATAACTGATAATTCACATGTGATTTCACCTTTATATTTATTTACATGTATAATTATAAAAAATTATTTGAAATTCGTATTTATTTACACTTTATTCACATGTGATTACTAAATTAATGTTTAATCACATGTGATTATAACTAAAAAAATTTCTGAAGGTTTATTAAATTATAAAATAAATTATGTTTATGTGATTTTAAACTTATGATTTGTAATTTTGATTATTCACATGTGATTGTAGCTAGTGATTTAAAACTTATAATTTGATTGTAAATATATTCACATACGAGTGTTAAATCACACGTGAATTAACATTACGAATTTCACATGCCCATTAGAGAAAACGAAAAAAAAAGTTTGTCGAAAGTATGTCAGATTTAATTAAAAATAAAAAGACGCTGATTTTAATGGTGTAATTTTTATAATTTATAGATATATGATTTATGAGATATTTAGATTTAGGGAAAAAAAAAGGTGGAAATGGGTAATTGAAATGGAACAATCCTATTGATTTTTTTATTCTACATTTTTTTTACATTCAACATTGAATTATCCCCGTAATGGGGATAACTAGTTTTATCAAAGATTTAAAATACATTAACATAAAACTGTCTTTTTTAGAACCACTCGTAAACACCATCATGGTCTGATTACATTTGTTTCTGCAAGTATGCACATACATAGACGTGTCATCTGTTGGTGGTATTATTCGGTTTTCTAAATTAGTAGGATTTTTCAAATCAAGTTAACTTAGGGGGAAGTCAACTTGATGGACAAGTTATCGTGTTGTCTATTTAAATAAGAGTTAGTTATATGTATTTTGCGTATGAGAGTCGTCTCCCTCCGTCCCCTGTGGTGGTGTCGGCGATTCAATAACGACGGTGCAAATTCCGTTATTGTAATATACTATTGAGAGTAGTGTGAGAATATGTTATGGTATTCAAGAGTGTTGAGAGGGGCGTACATTCTTGTAATATCGTTCGTATTATAGTGGAATTTTAAGTGGCCGCTGGTCCCGTGATTTTTACTCTCGCTTGAGAGGTTTTCAATGCAAAACGTGTGTGTGTCGTGTTTTATTTCCTGTTTTGTGCGACTTATTATTGACTTATACTTGGTTGTGTTATTTGATGCGGTGGTGATCGATCCCAACGAGTTGTATGAGAGCGGGGTCGATCCCATCATCATGTTAGGTTAGAGTCACATTTCTATTGGTTTAAATCAAGATATTAAAAAGCATAAAACGTGTATACGAGAGGGTTGGTTACTCGGGTCTAGTAAAATTATGCTCAATATACTATATACTACAAAGTCTTACACACACCAAGGCCCGACCAGGTAGTAAAGTTTTGAGCCCAACACTAAGGAAAGTAGAAACATGTCACTATCCAGACTTTCAAGTTTCAACTTATAACTTTATTATTACGGAGTATGACTATGGTCTCTCACACTTTTATTTTTTTTTTATTTTTTTGGGATGATTTTCGATGTGTTACGGTCCTTACGGAATAGTTTAGTTTAATTAAGTTATTGTAAATTTCTTTTTCACTTCAGGAAAAATAAATAAACCCTTTCATCAGATACTTAAAATGTTTATTAGTTCTAAAAATAAGAAGCTAGCACGATATTTTTTATGACTTCGCAAGCGTTTGATGAATTTATTTTGATCGCTTATTGCTTATAAGTAAATAAGTTTAAAAATTGAAGTTCTTTTGTTCTCAAAGATTCAAATAAACTTATTACTCGAACTTAAACTTGTCATGTTCAAACAAGTAAATAAGCTATTAAAAATTAGCTCATCCAAAGTACAAAACACCCGTTCTTATGTCAAATATGCGGTGTACAATTAGGCATGAGCAAAAACCGGTTTCTCGGAAAACCGGTTCGGGTTGAAAAATCGGACCGGTTTGTTTTCGAAAGTCAAAAACCGGTTTTTACAAAAACCGGGTTGGAACCGAACCGGTTTGAGAGGGAGAAAAACCCTAACCGGTTGTAACTGGTTTGGACCGGGTTGGAACCGTTTCGGGTTGGTTTTAAACCGGTTTTTCTATATAATTCGGTTTTTTTTCGAGCGTTGAGCGTTTTAGGGAAAATCGACGTATTCTTCAAATTTTTCCCGATAGAATGTTAGTACATTAGGTATGGAAACATAACCTAACAATAACTTAAAACAAAGTCTTCTAAATCTTCATAAAAATATTATTGAAACCAATAATTCTATATAATTCAATCTTATTCGAGCGTTAAGCGTTTTAGGGAAAACCAACGTATCCTTCAAATTTTTTCCGATAGAATGCTAGTACATTATGAATGGAAACATAACCTAACAATAACTTAAAACAAAGTCTTCTAAATCTTCATAAATGTAACACCCCGAAATTCGTTAAATTTAAAAGTTGTGTTCAGTTATACGACACAAGGGTTAGTGTCGCAGGTAGCGACACAGAGCCCAGTGCGACACAAGGCTTGTGTCGCAGCGTCGGGTTGAAAGGCGGTCAGCAAGGGTTAAAAGTGTAAAAACAGAGGGGTTAAACCCCACTTTTCATTCCAAAACTTTCCAGAAACAAGAACACGCTTCCAGAGCTAATTGTGTGTGTGTTTTTGAGATTTTAGAGAGAGAAAGGAAAAAGGAAAATCAAGATTTAATCCTTGAAAGTGTTCCTTTGAGTTTGAAATCATTTCCAGGTAAGAATTTGAGTTTACTATGTGCTTTATCATCTTCAGAAACTTAATTGGGTTAAAAAATGTGAATTTTACCCGGAAACTTGTTAATTTCGGAAGCTGCTGCTGTTCTGTTCGTCATTGCGACACAAGGGTAGTGTCGCAGCTTGTGTCGCAGTGACGGTGTCGCAAATTAGTACTGTTGCTTTAGCGACACAAAGAGGTAGTGTCGCAGCTTGTGTCGCTAGTTTCCACTGCTAGTTAATACTGTTGTCATAGCGACACTAAGAGCTAGTGTCGCAGGTTGTGTCGCAATATTGTGTTTAGCAACACTAATTTAGTGTCGCAGGAAGGTGTAGCGACACTAGGGGTAGTGTCGCAGGATTAATTGATATTTTAAATAATATTAATTATTATCAGAGTTAATTGAATGCGGTCGCCTCGACAGGTATTTCGGGTAGCAATTCATAAATATCCGATCGTCGTCCTCGAAGTAAGTAGTAGGAATGTAAAGAATATAATTGGCTGATTTTGTTAATACTAATTGTGTTACAAAGTTGCATTAAATAACCGAGTGCATCATTGAGTTGAGAGGCCAATGGCTGAGTGAACAATTGAGCCTATGAGATTGAGTTGAGAGGCCAATTGCTGAGTGAACAATTGAGCCTATGAGATTGAGTTGAGAGGCCAATTGCTGAGTGAACAATTGAGCTTATGAGATTGTTGAGAGGCCAATTGCTGAGTGAACAATTGTGTCTATGAGATTAAGCTGAAAGGGCAATTGCTGAGTGAACAATTGTGCCTATGTATATGTGAGTTAAGTGATCAATTGCTGAGTGATCAATTGTGTTTAGCTGTATGAATTAATGTGTGATTGAAGGGTAACGACATGAGATGTCTGGTTTATGGTATTACTGTAAATGTGCTATTCCTTTACTTACTAAGCGATGTGCTTATGTATTGTTGAATGTTGTGTTGATAGGTATGCCTAAAGGGATGATGGGCAGGGATCCGGGCAAGTGACCCGATAGCTGCTAGTGGTGGACTTACTATAGCAAGATAGTAAGGAGACGGACTCATAAACCATGTTGTTATTACTTTATAATATATAAAGTGTTTTTGAGAATTTAAATTGAGTATATATATATAAAAAAAGGGGGGGACGTTTCAATAAAGATATTATTGAAACCAATAATTCTATATAATTCAATCTTATTCGAGCGTTAAGCGTTTTAGGGAAAACCAACGTATTCTTCAAATTTTTTCCGATAGAATGCTAGTACATTATGAATGGAAACATAACCTAACAATAACTTAAAACAAAGTCTTCTAAGTCTTCATAAAAATATTATTGAGACCAATAGTTCTATATAATTCAATCTTATTCGAGCGTTAAGCGTTTTAGGGAAAACCAACGTATTCTTCAAATTTTTTCCGATAGAATGCTAATACATTATGAATGGAAACATAACCTAACAATGACTTAAAACAAAGTCTTCTAAATCTTCATAGAAATATTATTGAAACCAATAATTCTTCATAATCTTCAAAAATCTTCAACTTTTATTAATATTCAATTCTTCTAACATCTTCAATTCGGAGGAAGCCTCTCGCGAAGCTTGATCGAGAGCAATTTCTTCATCGGAAAGTGATATTGCCATACCCGCGTCCACCTCGATATCGTGTATATCTCTTTCGTATTCCAATTCACCTTCAAGACTTGAAACGTTTTGTATAAGTTCCGCGGCGTCTAAGTGATCCTTCAATCATATACACATCTCTAATGAAGCCGGTGTGAGTCTTGTTCTTCGTATGGATAGTACCCTGCCACTAAGAGAGAAAGCGGATTCCGAAGCTACCGTAGAAGCTTGGACGGTTAGTAAATCTCGGGCCATGATGGTTAGAATGGGAAATTGAGATTCCCTCCCTTTCCACCAAGCCAAAATATCAAGATGTGCGAATTCTTCGGGTCCCATTGAGGCTAAAAAATCCGTTCCGGTATATCTCCCATATTCGCTAGTGGCCCTTTGGTCACCATCACCCCTTGCCCGTTTATGGTTTTCTTGTCTTAAACTATTATATAAGTTAATCATTGGATCTCGGGAAGAAGATGATAAAGCAAACATTGTGGAAGCCGAACTAGAAGAAACAATTGCTGTTGAACTATATTTTTGAAAATAATGACCAAATAAATCTTTAAAAGATTTGTTAAAATAGTCTTTTGTATTTTGTGAAAAAAATGGATCCTCATCATTCAAATCCAAATCGTTACAAATGTTATCGATAAGTAATTCTACCCCGGAAATGTTCAAACATGGGTTTAACGCGGCGGCACAACTAATTACCGGTGACATTTCTTTAAAATATTTTATTAGTTTTGCTTTCATGAGAGCCACCATTATTGCATATACATTACCACAAAATTCGTATTCGCTTAGTTTTGAACTCATTAAAAATATTTGATTAAGTACCAAATGACTTGTGGGATAATCAACACCCGATAATAAAGTAGTTGCGGTTTTAAAAACTTTGAGCAATTCGGTTATCTTTTGAATAACCTCCCAATAGTCGGAGGAAAATGATGTTGCAAGACCTTTTTGAACAAGTTGATCATGAAAAACGTATAAAGTGTCGCGTTGCCTTAAACCACACATAAACATATTGTAAGTCGAATTCCATCTTACGGGCATGTCCCAATTATGGGTTAAAAAGATGGAATCCGTTTCCTTACATAATCTCATATAATGTTTGTATCTAGCCTTACCCGAACAAAATATATCTTTTAACATAATTTTATACACGTTTTTTACTACGCTTATTTCTTGAACCGCTAGTCCGTCTTGCACAACCAAGTTAATGATGTGTGCAACACATTTACTATGGTAGAAAATGCCTTTCAAAGGTGGTTCGTATTTTAGTATTAACCTTTGAACGACGTTTGTATTATTACTCGCGTTATTAAACGAGATTGAAAAAACCTTTTGTTCTATTTTAAACATTTTCATTACATCTCGTAACATGTAAAATAAGTTTTTACCCGTGTGAGGATAGTCAAAGTTTTCAAAAGCAATGGTACATTTCATCATTTGCCAAGTTGCGGGATCAACCCAATGTGCGGTAACACAAAGGTACGAACCGGGCAAACCATGAGGAGCCGACCAAACATCGATTGTTAATGATACACTTGTATTTAAGTTTTCAAAACTGATTATTAGTTGACTTTTAGCATTTTTCCACAATTTAAGAGCATCACGTCTAAGAGTAAGACGACTTACATGATTATATCGCGGTTGAAGAGTATTTTGAATGACCCTAGTAAGCCGAGGGTTGTCGAAGTGGTTGAACGGCAAAGCTTCTTGAATCACAAAGCCGGCAAATGCTTCTCGACACCGCTCCGCTTCGTATGTAAAAATACCCCCATCCCGTGAGATAGTTGCTTGACTCGACTCGGGATTACTTTTGACTCCATCACAATACTTGGTAGCATGTGATTTCAAAGTAGAGTTGGAGTTGGCTTTCAAAAATTTCCCGCAACGTTTACAAAATGCCTTAGTGGAACCATCCGACAATAACACTTTGTCGTAATTACACCAAATCTCGGGATTTCGTTTGGTTACCAAGACTTGAACAATAGTTGGTGCATTTGAAGAACCAACACCGGCGGAAGTTGAAGAAGATTGAGTGGCCATTTTGATAGCGTTTTGAGAGGAGTAGAGAATTTTTTGAGAGTTTCGTACGTAAATCGTAAGCGTTTTGAGTGTTTAAAGACTAGAATTAGCAAGATTGAGTGTTGTGACTAAACCAAACCCAAGGTATCTATTTGTACTAGTTTTAGGATGACAAAATGGTAAAAAAAACAAAAAAAAGGTCAAAAACGATAACAAACGGCTTTATTTCGAACAGCTCAAAAAACTGGTTCCAAACCGGTTTTTATAACCGGTTCGGGTAAAACCGGTTACAAACCGGTTCTCCAACGTTATAATCCAAACCGGTCCCAAACCGGAGGTTTTTGTAAAAACCGAACCGGTTTTTATAAAAACCGGTTTCAACCGATTTCGAGTTCGGTTTTTATTTTCAGTTTCGAGTCGGGACCTGGTTTTTTTGGTCAACTTTATGTATAATTGTACATAGCTCACATTTTGGGTTAATGGGATAACAATTTTTTGATTGAAGTTGAACAAAAGTTTGAAATTTTGACCGGCCAACTGTTATTAATTTTTTAGAAAATAAATACTATTATTTATTCTAACTTTAAATAGAAAAAGGATAAAAAATAAAAATCTCAAAAAGATACAAAACCAAACACCATAAACCTCTACAAAGGGGTGTAGTTCAAAAGCGCGGGATGAGCTCAACGATACACGAAACAAGTCAGGATTCAGTTTTCCAAATAGTCAACCAACCAATGCGACGTCGTTTAATTCAATAACCCTAACACCGTACATTTCTCACAGAGATCCCGTAAATACCACCGGAAAAAAATGGTGCACAGTGCATACGATTCACTCGAATTACTTAACAACTGCCCTACGAAGATCGACGCCGTTGAATCCTACGGTTCAAACCTACTCGTCGCTTGCTCCGATGGATCTCTGCGAATCTACGGTCCAGAATCATCATCATCCGCCGCGGACCGATCTCCACCGTCCGATCGTCAATCTCAAACCCTAGAATTGAAAAAAGAACCCTACATGCTCGAACGAACTGTTAATGGATTCGCAAGAAGACCTATGTTAGCTATGGAGGTTTTAGGATCCAGAGAGCTTTTGCTTTCACTCTCTGAATCAATTGCGTTTCATAAACTTCCAAATTTAGAGACGTTAGCTGTAATTACAAAAGCTAAAGGTGCTAATGCCTACTCGTGGGACGATCGCCGAGGGTTTTTATGCTTCGCGAGGCAAAAACGAGTTTGCATTTTCAGACACGATGGTAATTCATCCGTAAAATTAGGTTTATTTTCATTAAAATTAGGTTTAATTGTGAATTCAATTAGTTAAAAACAAATTTCATTTTTTGTATAGGAGGGCGTGGATTTGTGGAGGTGAAAGAATTTGGTGTACCAGATTATGTGAAGTCAATGTCATGGTGTGGTGAGAATATATGTTTAGGGATTAGAAGAGAATATACTATATTGAATGCTACGAATGGTGCGTTATCGGAGGTTTTTCCATCTGGGAGGATTGCTCCACCTTTAGTGGTGTCTCTTCCATCTGGAGAGCTTCTTTTGGGGAAGGTATTGTATGCTCTTTCTTTGTTATTTGCTGTTATTGGTGAAATTTGTAGTGAAAGTTTGATTGGAATGTAGACATATGCGTTACATTGAGCGTCATTTTTAAGCAAGTTGAGACATATCCTAGCAGGGAATTGATTATGTTTTTTATCAGTGAAGTTAAGGATTGTTCTGTATCATCATTGTGCTTCTTCCATTTATTTTGGTTACTTATGACTTTCTTACAATAAGTGATTTTGGCAACAAACAAACACATGAGTCATGACTATGCTCTATAATGTTGGAGTCCCATTGGATAACGTAAACACGGTTTCTAGCTTTGACTAGCTTTGGAAGATGCTGAACCTTGTTGGACTTTCATTTGAATAATAATGGATCAATGAAGGTGATTCATGCTCTAAGATGATTTGCGGGTGGTTGCAAACACGTAGGGCCGGCAAATATTTCTGAGAGGCCCCATGCAATATTATATACGAACCCCCATGATAAACACTAACAATTCGATAATTTATTAAAAAATGTCTTAAATATAAAAGTATTATGACGTTACATATCGAAATTTCTAAATACATAACTATTTGTATTCTATACGTAAAGATTCATTTCTCGAGCATTCTTTGAATGTTCCCTTGATCAAATCTTTATAATCAAATAATGCTATCCAATATAACAAAGTTTGAGTCCTTTTTGAATACTTTGTTTTAGTAATGATAGTTTTTTCGACTTTAAAACTATAATAGTAATAAGCGTTCTTAATTGGAGGCCCTCAAAAATCGGTGGCCCTGTGCGCTAGCACATTATGCCCTTGCCGATATCCTCCACTGCAAACACGTGAACTTAAGCAAGCTTCTTATTCCCTAACTTTAAATTTTATTAAGAAAGTAGAGAGCAGTTTTTTTTTCCTTCACCAGTGGTCATTTTAATATATGAACATAGTACTTGTTCATCTGTTATCTAGTTAATTTTTTGATAGTATTTTGAATGTTGGTTTTACAACTTAAAAGACATTTGTCTTTGCTTTATCAACCCCAACCTCTTTTTTTTTAATACTGTGTGTTTCAGGATAACATTGGGGTGCTAGTGGACCAAAATGGCAAGCTTCTTCAAGAAGGCAGGATTTGTTGGTCTGAGGCCCCAGCGGTAGTTGTCATTCAAAAGCCTTACGCTACAGCACTTTTACCAAGACATATTGAGGTTTCCAGACATTTTATCGCATCAAATTTGATTTTTTTTAGTTTATATTAACTAAAATACTTGGAGTTGGTAGTACTTACACATCATTGCCAACTTGAGGATTGCAGATACGGTCTTTACGTGTACCTTACCCGTTGATACAAACGGTTGTTCTTCGTGATGTTCGTCGTATTCACCAAGGAAAGAATGCTGTAATTGTGGCCCTAAATAATTCTATTTATGGATTATTCCCTGTTCCTCTTGGCGCACAGGTTTGTCTTAAATCCCTCAAAATAGTTGGGATTGTGATCTTACGTAGAGTCAAATGCTTTGTAATTTGTATTATAGATTAGAAATTTTATTGGAGATATGATAGATATGCATGGTATTAACACTTCAGTATTTTCATTTAATATATAAATCCATTTGAGCAATGTGCAACTTTACAATCATTGAGGCAGATACCCTCATGTTCTAAAATTAAGAAATGATCTTTATATCGCTCACTGAAAAATTGAGTTAATATACAGGGTCTAAAATATGGTAAAACTTTTTTAAACCACAATGCTTATATCCATTCAACTAACAGTCTAACCTACTGTGTGTTAATGCAGATTGTTCAATTAACAGCATCTGGAAATTTTGAAGAAGCCCTGGCATTATGTAAGTTACTTCCACCAGAAGATTCAAGCCTTCGAGCATCAAAGGAGCAGTCAATTCATATAAGGTAAAATGATATGTGTAATTTGAGTTAATCACCCGTACCAAATCTACAAACGTACCTAGTATGTTTGCATCTTATATGTGCATGGCCTAGTTGTGCTCAATGATTTTGCTTAAATCCTTTTCAACTATTCAACATTTGGTTGTTGTTAGAATTATTCTGACGAGCTTTTATTGTCTTTAATTGTTATTATCTGTATATAACAATCTCAGTAATTATTATTAAATCATGTGAAACTTTGAGATAAATTAATACACTGTATTTATATATAAAATATTACACTTTCAGTCCTATAGTTTATGAAAATGTTTGTTAGCGCTTCCATTAAATTTATTTAGCCTTTGCTGCACCTATGATAGGGGCTATTAACAGCACTTATCATTTTCCCTTATATATGATATATATGAAATGTATTTAAATCTCATTTATTTCCTACAAATCTACTAAATATGGTTTTGGAATGTTGCAAGTTATCCATTACCTTCTTTATTTCGTTACCCTTTCCATTCCATTCCATCCAACTAAACAGTATGCAGTTTCAAAATTTTCGTATAGCTACTATCAAGTTTTAATCTTTCAACTAGTCCGCTTGACACAAAGAAGGCTCATGTACTGTCATATGACAACATGGTGTACAAGTGGCAATGATGATACGCTGTTCCCTGTTACAGATATGCACACTATCTGTTTGAAAACGGGAGTTATGAGGAGGCAATGGATCACTTTGTCGCATCTCAAGTGGAAATAACATATGTTCTCTCTTTATATCCATCAATTGTTATTCCAAAGTCATCTGTGGTGGCTGAACCCGATAAATTTCTCGATGTGAGTGGGGAGGCGTATTTATCAAGAGCCTCGTCTGGTATGTCAGACGATATGGATTCATCATCACCTTCTCATCTACTGGAATATGATGAGAGTTCAGCTCTTGAGTCCAAGAAAATGTCTCACAACACCTTAATGGCGTTGGTCAAGTTCTTGCAGAAGAAAAGGAACAGCATAATTGGGAAAGCCGCTGCTGAGGGAACAGAGGAGGTTGTCTCAGATGCTGTTGGGCACAGCTTTGTTTCTTATGAAAGCAACCGTGCCAAGAGATCAAGCAAGGTAACTAGCAACTTTTATGGTATCACACATTGAATTCTATATTAGTTGACCGTTGACACAATTATGTATGGAATTGGTGTTGATTTTCAGTTGAAGTTCAAGACTACTGGGCTTTAGCATTATTTATGAGATCTTGAGTAGTCCAATAATATAGGAGGAAAACCAGAACATCAGGGCTCTTTAACTTGTAAGGGTTGGGAATGGGAGTATTTACACACCACTATCCCATTGAAATTTGTTCCTGCAAATATAATAGCTTATTAATTTAAACTACTTATCCAAATAAAGTAAGAATAGTTCTGGTTCTTTGGATAACTTAGAATAAGATCCTTCTATGTAATGTTAAAATTATTCAGAAGATGTTCGACTAGATGAAGAATATGATTATTTTTAAAAGATGAGCAATAGAATTTGGTAGTTGATTTGTGAGATTCTGTATAATGTGCAATAGAGAGATTTAGGGAGTCTTTGGACGTGCGTTTTTAAACTGATAATGTGATGTTAGATAATTAAGATGACGATTGGCGGTAATAGAAAGGATGCAGGAGATCCTGTTTGGATTTGCTTCCTTTATATTATTTAAGACTAAGTATATAATTATAAGTTCAAACATGACATTATTTTCTCGCAACTATGATAATATATTTGTTTTTTTATAAATTATTTGGTAATAAATTTTTTTAAAAGCCATCTAATATATCAGGAACTATCTTCTTTCATAATATTAACAACAAAAAATGTAGACTTAAAATATTTAAAAGGGGTTATAAAGGAGGGGTAAATAAGTACATTCATTATTCCCAATTAGATTATCAGTTATGTTTCAGTTTGTATTGGATTAGTCATCCAAAACTGACTATTCGGTTCAAGATTTGGAGTTAACAATGTTCTAATTTAAAAGCTATTTGTTCTCTAGGGAAGAGTCAACATTTCCCTCGACTCTGGTGCTAGAGAGTTGGCGTCAATATTGGACACTGCACTTCTGCAGGCTCTGCTTCTGACTGGACAGTCTGCTGCTGCTTTAGATTTACTAAAAGGTCTCAACTATTGTGATGTCAAAATATGTGAGGAGATATTGCGAAATGGAAACCACTATTTATGTTTGTTAGAGCTTTACAGATACAACTCATTGCATCGTGAAGCTCTCAAACTTCTCCATCACTTGGTTGAGGAGTCAAAATCAGATGAACCTAAAATTGAACTCACCCAAAAGTTCAAGCCCGAGATGATAATTGAGTATCTTAAAGTAAGTTCTTTTATATAAACGCAGTTTGTCCTTCGTATAGTTTGAAATAAGGTGACAATTTTGACCCATTTACTTATGAAGGGGTTGATCGAGGATACGTTTTTCTTTAATGGGTCAAACTAGGTTAAATAATAATTTAGCCTAATAGGTTACAAAGTCAAATGGGTCTGAAGTCAACCTCAAATGAATAAAATCTCCAAAATCTTTCTACTAATAAATTATACTGGAAAAAAAATATCATTTTTGTATCCATATTTGACACACTAATTAATTTTAAATAAGTATAATAGTTTTGGACAGAAAAGGTTTCAGGTCAACATAACCCGACCTATACCAAAAACTACTCATTTTTTATTTGAAATTGTGCCACTTCAAGTTTTGAATGCTTAGAAGTTGTGCAATACTTTCCATTTGCTTAGATACCCTGTGATAGAAGGGCATGTATCTCAGACATGTTATGTTGTTATGCAGCCTCTCTGTGGGATTGACCCTATGATTGTCCTAGAATTCTCGATGCTTGTTCTTGAAAGTTGTCCCACACAAACCATTGAGCTCTTCCTGTCAGGAAACATTGCTGCAGATTTGGTTAATTCATACTTAAAACAGCATGCTCCCAGCATGCAGGCTACATACTTGGAGTTGATGCTTTCAATGAATGAAAATGGCATCTCTGGCAACCTGCAGAATGAAATGGTATATCTTTATGCTTTTCACCAAGTTTTTTATATACATATACTGAATTTGTTGTCTGCTCTAATATTTCCTATGATACAATACACATCAGACTAAAAGGAGGTTCTTTATGTATTAAATCTTATACTTGAAAAATATGAGAACTCTTTAATAAATGTCCAACCTTGGACATGCATCGTGACGAAGTTATTACTGTGCTAATATTGCATTACTCCATCTGTCCTAAAATAGATGCAAGTCTTTTTGGACCACAATCAGTCTCACCAATAATTTGTAGTGATAGTTAGTGGGTAAATTTGCAACGAAATATTTTTAAGGTAAGTATTGCATTTTCTAGGATAACCCAAAATAGAAAGTGCTGTGTTTTTTTTGAGACCGAAGGTGTACTAAACTTGTACTCCTATTCAAAATTTACAAGAAAATTCGAACTTCATATTTTCTTTCAAGATGGCATAAAAGAACTCTACTTATCTGAGAACTAATAGTGTTTGTTTTGTAGATGCAAATATATCTATCAGAAGTGCTTGAATGGTATGCTGATCTCAATGGTCAAAAAAAGTGGGATGAGAAAGCTTATACCCCAACAAGGAAAAAGCTCTTGTCTGCATTGGAGGGTATTTCAGGTTACACTCCAGAGGTTCTGTTGAAACGACTACCAACAGATGCTCTATTCGAAGAGCGAGCACTCTTATTAGGGAAAATGAACCAACACGAACTTGCACTGTCCATATATATTCATAAGGTATCTTATATTACAGAAACAGGCAGTGTCAAATGAGACGTTTTGTTTTTATTGTTAGAAGAACTTATAGGTGGCAAGTTTGATCCATTTACATATGAATGTGTCAATACGGGTTAAAAGTTACTATATCTAACGATTAAAAATAATAGCTTTAAAGGAAACAAGACAAATGGTTGAAAGTTACCCACAGTGTATATATAATGCATTGCACCTCTAAATAAAATTCTAGTGTATCATTGAAGTAATATAACTATTGCAATCCTATTTGAAATACTATTTATGTTATATTAAAATTATAAATCTGTGACAACTGTTTTGGGGGTCAACCTACCATAAAAACCTTTACCCATTAACCAAACTGACTTGTTCATTTTGCCACATTTATAACTCATATATAGCTTATTTCTTCTGCACTGTTTTATTTTTTTTTATTTTGTTTTTATATTGCATTGGGTAAAGATTCTTTTGGGTTTTGTATATGCTCTTCATTTCACTGATTTATGTGTTGGTATTCCAGCTTCATGTTCCAGACCTGGCACTGTCGTATTGTGATCGAGTGTACGATTTAGGACTTCATCAACAACCTGCAAAAGTTACTGGCAACATATACCTCACTTTACTGCAAATCTATTTGAATCCTCGGAGGACAACTAAAAATATTGAAAAGAGAATTAATAAGTTAGTATCGTCTCCTAGTCCCAAAGTTGGTTGGACATCCCTTAAAGGTAAAGGAAGAGGGTTAGGTAAGAAAATCGCAGATATTGAAGGTGCAGAAGATACCAGATTTAGTCCAAGTGGCACAGATAGTGGGAAAAGTGACGGTGATGGTGATTGTGACGGGGATGAGGAAGGAGTTTCTAATATTATGCTTGATGAGGTCTTAGATGTTTTGAGCCAGAGGTGGGACCGAGTCCATGGAGCACAAGCCCTCAAGCTCTTGCCTAAAGAGACTAAGCTACAGGTTGTGATTAACCCTTTGCCTTTTGTTATGCTTAGAAATTCATCAACTATATTTAGTCCCGAGTATATATGGCAAAATGGGTGGGTTGGGTAATGGGTAAAAAAGGGTAACTTTTTATACGGGTCAAAACAGCTCGTGTTAGGTTGACACGTCCAAAAGGTTTATTATTTTAACAATAATCATCTATTGTTTTAGGTTAAAATAACTTGGAAGGTTTCATAAAGCAGGAATGGGTATGATCATAGTCTATACTAAATACATGTTGAGACAATAGTCAACCGTATCCATTAGATACTAGACTATTTGCGTGCCTTAGTCTTGACATCACACAAGTATATTTTTCTGAGTATCCTTGGTCTTTTTATGGTCAGAACTTGCTTCCGTTTCTTGGACCTTTGCTAAAAAAAACCAGTGAAGCGCATCGGAACTTTTCAGTCATCAAGAGGCTGAGAGAATGTGAGAACCTCCAGGTATGTAATATGATCATGAAAACATGACTCTACTCATTATGTGTTGAGGAATGCTCTACAACATTTTGTAAAGGATATGTTCTATTAAAATAAAGCACAGTTTCTGTCAGCAGATGACTTCTGATGACATTTAGTATTCGCCAACATACATATTGGTAAAGGATTGTATACTTGTCACTAGTGCCGGCAATTTTTACCCAGATACTCAAAAATGGGCGAATTTGGGTATTTCTTCCATAAGGTTTGGGTTGTTCTGGGGTCCGGGTTATTTTGGGCGGCGTAGATTGTTCGTCCGGGTTGAAATGGGCAAGTTTCAAACATCTGTTGGGCTCCAATGGGTAATTAAGTGACTGACACGGATTTCAATTTTTGAAAAACACAATGGATAAATGGAATAATAGGGAGATGGTGGACTCATCTTTCAATAAATGTCGTTTGCTATTTCCAGAAAGTACTCTTATTATTTTTTGTTTTGATTCAATTTATTTTTAATTATTAATTGGTTTTCTTCATTTCTTTAAACTTTACAAATTTATTTGGATTCAACTATTCAAGCAAAATTTCTGTGATGAACTAGTGTCGTGAGTCGTGACATTTATCTCATACAATTAAACATTATTATTATTATTATTATTATTATTATTATTATTATTATTATTATTATTAAACTCATAACGTATAGTATAGTATATTATTATATATTGTAGGTCTATACACTGTTATATTTTTTTATTATATTGTTCCGTTAGCCTTGAACATGATATATTTATTTTGTGATGAGTAATTTGAACTTCTGAATAACAATTGTATAAAAGATTCATAAGAAAATTAAATGATGTATTACTTGTTTTAGAGATATTTTTGTCAATTAAAACACTCTTGACTAAATTTTAAAATAGCCCGTCTTGACCCGAGCCCGTTAGAACCCGTGCCCGTTATAACCCGAGTCCGTTATGACCAGAGACCGTTTTGACCCGGAGCCCGTACCCGCCCGTTTGCCTCCTATACTTGTCACTAATATAAGTATACAACTTCTTCATTAGTATAGGTGGTTAGTAATTACTAATTTTTGCAAAATTTGTTTAAATTACATATTTATATGGTCACCAACAAGAACTTGATGATATTGATTTCAGTGTTCAAGATTCATCTATTATCTTGTCTTTCTTGAAGGTAGTCATAGATGTTTGACTAGTCAAAATAATTCCTTCAGTTACATACAATCTACAGGCTAAAGATGAACTGTACAGCCAAAGGAAAGCAGACGTGAAGATCACAGCCGACAGCATGTGTTCCCTTTGCAACAAAAAGATAGGAACCAGTGTTTTTGCTGTATATCCTAATGGAAACACAATCGTGCACTTTGTTTGCTTCCGGGACTCCCAAAATATGAAGGCTACGGGAAAAAGTTCCGCCTTACGCAGAAGATAGAATACATTTGGTAACCTCAATTTGATACCTGCATAAGGAGCCTTAAAAACAACTCCTGATTATATGCTCTGCCCAATTACCACCTGACAACTCTCAGGGTGACAGCTGGAGATGTTGGATTTGGGCTATGTTGTATTTGGTCCATGAGGTAGTAAAGCCACCCAGTTTTTTTTGCTGAACAGACATGATTTAACATCAAAAGCAGAAATGTAGTGTGTAAAGCTTGTTTTTTTTTTTGTAAAGTTTTCTTTTTGGTGAAGATGAATTATGAGGCTATTTATGATCGAGTGGTGTTAATTTGGTTATAGTGTGGTGGGACTGGAATGATAATATGTATTGTGAGATTTGTTTATTAATAAAAATGTATTAATATTAATATTAATATTGTGGGCATGAAGTCACAATCTGAGATTATGGTCAAACAGAATATTGTTAATTAGTAGTAATTTTTCTCTCCTTTATCATGATCACTTTTTATCAATAAAATTTCCTACATATGAAGCTACATTTAAAAGATCTGACTTTAATTTTTTAGCAATTTGAGTTGGGCTATGAAAATGGCTAGCCCAATGGGCCTTTCTGTGCATCCTGGATCCGGAGGCAGGTGGGAGTATCCGTCTCAAGCATATATTTTACGAACGGAATTTGGATGCATTCGCCAGGGAGGAGCTGACTCTGAAGGTTATCAGATCTTTGAATTAGCTAGTTAATTGTTAAATTAGTGATAGTAACAACGATTTTGAGTTTTTGTTGAATTAGTAATAGTAACAATGATAAGGGCGATGATGGTGATCAACAACCAAGGCAAGCCTCGCCTCGCCAAATTCTACAATTACACGGTACTACTACTTCGGATTCAAACTTCGTTTTGTTATTTATCTACTATTAATTAATTATTAAACCTAGCTAATATTAATGTTCACGAGCAGAATTGAATTGGATTTTAATTTCCTTTCAAATTTGCTGTTAGAGAAGTTACATTTGTAAACTAAATTTATTATCTAAAAGGAGATTGATTTGAAATTGACATGTGTTGTTGGATTGTAAGGTTAGCCTGTGGAGCAGCAGCAGCAACTAATACGCACCATCTATTCAGGTTTTCTCTCCATATTTGTTGTTATCCAATTTCTTATTGACTGTTGTCGATTCTAGTATGCACACTTTTTGTTATAATTCTACAAGTATCTTATTGTTCTGAAACATAGCATTTCTAGGGTTACAATCGAAATTTGATGCTTATTTGGTTCGCATTAACCTGACAGAAAAGAGATAAGAATTACTTTGAAACATATTATTATTATATACCATATATCTACTCAACTCATTGAGTTTTCGCAGTTCGAATTCTGTTTCGATATGAATTCAAAGTAGGCGTTTATTTTCCAAAAAAAGTTATTTGATATCCTTTCCTTCTTTGTTTGGTTCTTCCAGTCTTATGCTTGCAGCCTGAAAATGTGAGCAATTTCATTCAAGGGGGCTCGTTATTGGGTCCGGTAATTCTTTTACTTCATTCAATTATTTTTGCTTTTGCAGTTTACTGATATCTTATTGTTGTTAATCCATAGTTGTTTTTGTCTGTCCTCACATTTGAGAATATATACTTATATTTTACATTTAAAAGCACCTGCAAAAAACTAGTTTTCCTTTCATTGAAAGAAACGTAATGTATTTTTGTCTAAGTATTCACATTTATAAGATAGTTCTTGAGCCAAAAAACACATATATCGAATGTCTATTATTAGTTTTGTATCGTTCTGAGTTTCTGATGTTCGTGTGAATGATCTTACTAAGTTATTTTACATGTTAAAAAAACACACTGACAGATGTGGTTGTGATTCTTCATTTCATTCAGAATTCGAGGCTTGTGTACAAGCTCTATGCAACCTTGTACTTTGTCTTCGTATTTGATAGCTCTGAAAATGAATTGGCCATGTTTGATCTTATACAAGGTACATCCCAAATAGTTTGTGTGTATTACATGATTTTGTAAATTATATTTTTATCTGATAACCCCCATTCTAGTCTCATCTTACTCATGCCAAACTATAAAAGCTGAAAAGTACATTTGATGCATTAAAAAAAATGAAAATTGCACGATGATGATCTTTCATAGCTTGAGTTTGGTTGTTTCAGTCTATGTGGAAACATTGGAGAAGTGCTTCAGCAATGTATGCGAAGTCGATTTAGTTCTCAATTACAACAAGGTAGCTTTTAATTGCATTAATAAATCCCTTTTCATGTATTTCAAACCGTTCTGTAGTTGAACCTTTTTAGCATATATATCCTTAAAAGGCGATGAAAGAAAAGTTCTAATTGCATGAGGCAGCAACTGTGCTAATTACTATTCATTCGTGCAGATGCATACCATCTTAGATGAAATGATTCTTGGAGGTCAAGTTGTGGAAACTAATTCTGAAATAATTATGCATGCTGTTGAAGAAATTTCAAAGTAAGTGATACCCTATTGCAATACAAACAATGCCGGAATATACTAAATACCATTATGATGATCTGGTATTTCGCAACACAGTTCACATTCTTACATTTGTATCAAATGAATACAATCTTATACTATATGCAGGTTGGAAAAGGTCACGGCTGCTACCAAATTCATGTCCCTTTTGTGGGGTTAAACACTTAACAGGGAGAATATCAGAGATGTTACATTTATCGGTATGTTCAAAAACCCGAACGTTTGAATATCTACAGAATTCTTTGATCTTTAAGTTAGAGCAAAAAAGGTAGCAAACCAACATTAGGTCTAAAATTGTCTACCACCAAACAATCTTTGTGTTTCTTATATGATCCAATTGTTCTTTTTTGGGGGAAATATAGAATATAACATTTGTAGAATGTCACTTCTACCTACAGGCGTGTTGTTTATTTGGTTTTGTTTTGTTTGATTGATAATGATTTAAGGTATTTATTCTAATAAACAAAGATTTTAAGATAATAGTTTCCAATTTTGATTGTAACACGAGTATTAGAAAAACAAAATTCTCGGAAACATCAACAAAATATCTTCTAGAAAGGAAATTACGACATAGTTAACGATGATATGCAAATAAGTAGTAGCTCTGTAGCTGATCGATTAATTCTTCGACGTAGTGTCTCCACCTTCCATTGCTGCTGCCGGTTTTACTCCTTGAAATCTTGCAGCCATCTATTGAAACCAAAACACATGAGTATATGAATAAAACATAGAATAACAGCTTGATTTACTGTATACTTTCACCTTCTAACATTAGTTTTTGACCTTTTTACAACAGAATAAGTTAATTGTATGTAATTAAAGAGTTCAACATCATTAAGTGAATAAGTGAATCTTCTTTTTGGTAATTTTTTAACAGACAAAAAGTAAATTAAACACCTTGTCCCAAGAAGCCATGAAGCAAGCTTTGTGTTCATCAAAAGAAGCATGAACAAATAAGTCCATGTATTCCTTTGCATTGACCATAAATCCAGCCTCTTCAGATCTCTTTCTTTCACAGAATTTGGTACCAATCGCAATCTCTTCAGGGGTATTTTTGGTATTCTCCATGGTCATTGTGTTTTATTCACTTTTTGTAACAGCCTAATCACAGATACAGTACGAATTATTAGAACATTCATGGATTGATACAACTCAAAATTCAAGAATATAATCGTAATGTTTAGTACAGGTAATACATAGACAGTTTTATTTATTTATAAATACAAGTAGCTAAATTACATGCGTTTAATTATAAATAGGAATAATTAAAAGTACCTTTGATTGAGATGAAAAGAGAGCAGAATGTGATTGAAATTCAAGTTGGAATAAAATTACCGTCGTCATCATGTTTTTATACTGCGTTTTAGAAGCCTACTTTTTTCCCAAGAAAACTTGGAAAGAAAGTTACTCTCACACATTAGGATGTACGGATTAAATCTTTGTTATTTTATTTATTTATATTTTTAAAATTAAACTATCCAAGTTATTCTTAAACGTATATTCAGTTTAGTAAAAAAAAAAAAGAAGAAGAAACAGACAAGTCCTTTTCTTTTATCTTTTTGAAGTGGAAATAGTGAAATCTTTTCTGTTACTCTTTTAGTATGACTTTTTGTCTTATAATAAAGGTGGAAGTGGATTTTCATAAAATCATAACCAACAGACAAGATTTATAATATTTTAATAAAACTTGTCAAATACAAACGTTTTTCTTGTTACTTGGAGAGAACGAGTATTTTATTCGATGTACATGACCTAACCGAAGTATTTCTTGAAGTTTGAACTTGAGAACTCTTGTGAAAATATCATGAATTCAATCACTAGGCCATCTTGGTGATGGTTAAAAATTGTACTCCCTCCGTACCAAAAAGAATGTCCGAATGTTAGATTTATGTTAGTTTGATAAAAATGTTAAATTTACCATTATATGCAAGACACATTTGAGTGAAAATATTTAGTAAATGAATTATTGAGTGTAATAAATGATGGTAAATTTGAAAATTGAAAATGATTTTTTATAGTTATTTTTTGCAACTGGACAATTTTTTCAGATAAACAAAAATAGTAAGATGTACATTTAAATTGGGACGAAGGGAAATGTTAATAAGTTGATAGGTACAAACCCTTTATCTTGATTTGGACCCTCAGAATTGAAGGTTTAGTAAATTCTTGTATTGAGATTCAATCATCCATCGTACATTATTCAAGATCATAAACAGATTACTTATATTTGTAACTAGTTTTTAAACCCGTGTCATGCACGGCTATATTATATTACATAAATTTGATGTAAAAGTTGTTTAGAAACAGTTGAATACGACGATGCATGAAACAATACATAGATGTGGTGGTCGAAGATGCTTAAATATGACATCTAATCTCTTACAAGTAAAATAACGATATTTTTAGTATATGAATCAAAAGGTTAACATGAAACTTGAGGAAATCTTAAATGTTGATATGATGATGAAATACATCTAATGAAAATTGTTTGTTCTGATCCCAAAAAATAGTTATAGGTCTCAACCTTTTAATGTAATGCCCGTATAATTTTTATTGAAATTTTTCCTCCTAGGTAAAATGTGAGATTTTTGAAATAGAAACGTAAAATTAAAGTACGTCGAGTTAAGTTATTTATTTTTATCTGAAAACTATGATTCCAATAGAGAATATTTCAAAGGCTTGAGCGATGAACTTGAAGACAAACATGGTGTTAGAAAGTCATATTATAAACACCAAAATCAGAAGGTGCTAATCGTCTCAATCATGACGACTAACGTGATAGTCGAAGCTCATATCAACATGAATATATATTTTAAATTTCTAATTACAGACACAAGGTCGGTATCAGCCAACCTTTGGCCCAAAAGATTTAGACTCTCTCAACTGAAGAATCATCTATTGTGTCAACTCGTACACATAAAGAGTGTGAAAACTTAATTCGATTTGCTTAGTTTTGAACCTTGAATTTTATTAATTAGCTTGGACAAAAAATGGGTAATTAATACACGAGGATGTGAATGATGTTCACTATAATGTAAGTGAACACGTTATTTGGAGTCATTATTGCAATATGAACCAAAAGCCATAGTTCAACTTATACTTAATTACACTTCTTAAATATGTAAAAAGTTATTAATTCGTGACTAAATGAAGCAAACATGTAGACTTCAAACTCCAGAAACAACAAGGTATATATAAATACTATAAGTTATACATGAATCAAAGATGATTGTATAAATTTAAGCTATAAGACATACCTATAATATTTGCTTACAAAATAAGAGGATGGGAAAAAATAACAATGCATTCATGTTGGTATTGAAAATTGACGAATTACAAATCATCAATCAAGTGTTACGATAATAGATGATACTCCGTATGGATGAAAAGTTATCATGTCTATATTTTAGAAAAGGTAATTATTAGTATTATTATTATTATATTTTAATAAGGATACACCTTGTTTGAAGAATCATTATCATTATTGATTATATTATATATTGTCATTAATTTAATATTATATATTATTATATTATATTATATTTTATATTATTATTTATTTTTATTATGGTTATATTATAGTAAGGGATATTTATAATAAAGTATGCCATGTAGGATTTTTTAAGAAGCTATAGTGAAGACACATTGATTTTTGTTTATTTGTCAAATAGATAAGACGTTCAAGTAGGAAAGATGATATCCTCAGTCAATTAGTATTGACTTATGCAGAAAGATATGGGAAATTATGAAGTAATCCCCCTTTAAAAAATGCAATATGAGTTCCATATTCTCCAAATTTATGCATTTCTTTTGTTTCCTTCAAAAGTCGATGCAAATTTTTAGTGTCTCTCTACTTGAAGGACATACATGAAATGTACAAAGGCTAATTAGTACGGAGTACTTGAAATGTCTCTCTTAGCTAGCTGTTATCGGCTTTCTGCTCAGACGGTGCGACCGAATGGCTGTTGCCATTATGATCGGGCTTACTCTGGGAGTCCCAAAACTTGGCGTTTTTTATATCGTCTTCAAACATCAGCTTAGAGAATTCTTCATGGTCATAATTCAAATTCAAGTTGGGATTTCCACCAAACTCACTTGGAAGGTTTTCAGTATCAAAACACGATTTCATTAACTCAATACTAGATTTATCATTTGGATAAACAAATTTGATCTTGAGATAGGTTTTTGGGTCTATGAAGTAACTCATAACCTGTATAAAACATTTAACAAAAAATTAGGTGCACTTACTTTGACTGCTAATTTTATGGTAAGAAAAGGGCTAGGACTAGGAGATAAGGTAATTACCTTATAAAATGCCTGAAATATTTTGGGAGGATTATAAAGAATAATGATGGCGAGTCTCTCGGGATAATGATTCTGTAACACGTTCACGATATCTCTAGATGTTTTTAGCTGGATATTAGATGCGTTTATTGAATAACCCGTGAAATCAATCAACCAAGTCATCTGTTCTTGCCCTTCAGGGAGGTTTAGAATCGCATTCTCGATCAGATATACAAGATGACGAACATTACCATCCCCTGTTTTAGTATTCTGCAATATCATATTACTAGAATTAGTGTTGATCAATTTAACAATTTACCTAACATGTTAAATGAGGAAACTTTAAAACTAAATAATGATGGATAGGGTCAAAACCGACCCAAAATTTATTTAAGCTCGGACAACTTTAAATCTTTTGATTAAATGTTAATAATATTGTTTTTGTAATCATATATTTTTTGTATATATATCAGTTATTTATAAAATTCAAGAAGAAAGGGACAAAATGCTTTTGGAGATCAATACACCTAAACTGTTCAAATATTTTTTCCCAATCTGACCCGACCCATTTTAGCCAGTTAACCAATTTGTCAGACCCGCTGTTTTCTGCCTCAAGTGTCTAAGTGAAGTTAGAAAACATCCGTGATTCACTTCACTCCTGGTGACAACTTCAAAACGAGCGTAAGATACTAAAACAAACCTGCTTCCCAGGTCTCATAACGAGAACAGGCCTTCCACATCGATCAACAAAATTTGCTCTCGAGACTTTACCAGTTTCACCCTCATGTGCTACTTCATCCTATCAACGATAGAATTCCGTTAAGAGCCATATTTTTCCATGATAAATCAATAAATCTGCACCTAACATGTATCTATATGATTTCGTACGAAATTACTAACCCATCGAATTTCCTCAGGCTTGTAACTCGATCTCCATTCAAGCGTCTCCACCAACATCTTTTTGGCTTTCTCAAGATTCCAGTTTCGAGCTTCCAAATACCTCTTTAAACATGCATCCGTACAGAAGTTTGAAGCGTGCCCAGAAAGTGGTCCAATAGCAGTTCTAAGGTCTTCGATCTGCTTGTATTAAAACATAAATTCCAAATTACAACACATGACTACAAATTGGTAACTTCACGCTTGTTGCAATTGTTAATATACGTACCAGCTTATCATGATCTAAGGGCTCGACTTCATGTTGGTTTTGACCACGCCATCTTCGCAGCATGTTTGTCATTTTTAGCGATCTGAGGTAACAAATTTGAGATCAAAAACTTTATGTAAATATTTCATAGTTACAAGTTTGGTGGTTGGTATATGTCTAAGTGCACTTTAATTTGTACCAAGTTAACTAGCACGATTAAATAATGTGGTTGTATTTTAACAGCATCTTCATAAATACTTGAAATTTTAAGTTTTGGCATGATTTGATAATATTATATTTTTATATTTTTACCGTTATATTCAAAATAAGTTTCACTAAACAAAGTTTAAGAGCCATAATCTTATACTCTACCACTCCATTCCTTTTTTAAACTTTTAATTTGATAATAAAAAGAAAAAGTTTGTGTGATATACGTTTTTCTAAATTATAAGGTATTGTTTTTATATTTATTATTTTCACTTTCTAAAATAAGTACGTAAACATATATATGTTGCGTTTTTCCATTTGGATACAAATAAATTCGAACAGTGCACTGCAGTTGAGAGGTACAGTATAGTAAATTCAAATACTGTTAGAAATTAATTTTGTAGGGACGTTTGACAGCTCAAAGTATGCATGTAAACGAACCGAACGAACACGAATGAAGTCTGTTTATGTTTGTTCATTAAGGTTTTATCGAACAAACAAACGAACACGAATGGATAAACGAACGGATTTTGTTGTTTATGTTCGTTCGCTAAGAAAATTCGTTTGTTCACGAACATAAACGAACGCTAACGAACGAATATGGGAGGAAAATGTGAGTGACCGGAAGTATTGGATGGAAAGAGGTTCAAGTGGAAGTGTTTGGGAGTGGGGGGGAAATTTGAGAGGGAAGTGTAGTAGGGACATGTGAAAGGTAAAAATATGGAAATGGTTAATACTTAATACAATTATATTTTGAATGAAAATATCTAAATGTTTAATACTAATACAATAGAATTTAGATGAGATTAAAATAAGATATACAAATATCTATTAATTTAACAAACTAGTAGTTAACAAACGAACATGTTATCGAACGTAAATAAACGAACGAGACATATGTTCATGTTCGTTCATATAAATAAACGAACGTGTTGGGAAAAACAATGATCAAACCTAAGTTATAAATCTGATGAGTCAAAATCTATCTCAGTTGTATTCAGGAAAAACTTAGTGAATTCCTGAGTCTGTGGTTCTGAGTCTGTGCCACACAGACTGAAGAATTGTTTATGAGTCTGTGCTGCACAGACTGAAGAAATCCCACAGACTGAAAGCCGTGCTCTACTTGAAGACTTATGGATTCATCATCTGAAGAATGAAGATTGAAGACAAAAGACTTCACAGACTGAAGATCACAGACTGATGATCACAGATTGAAGATCACAGACTGAGAGCACAGACTGAAGAGCACAGATTGAAGAATGAAAGTACAAGTGTACAGAAGATATTCTTCTTTCCTTAGGCTAGATACAACTGATAAGATGTTTGAGAAAGGTCAAACATCTAACAAAGGTTTTCTTCTCAGCAAAGAAACCTTTTACCTTTTTGCTTTTTCTGTTTCCAAGAAAAGCAAAAAGGGTGGCGTGCAAAGTTGCCCAAGATGCATCTGTTATCCCTTGGACAATTATGCAAGCTGGATAATATAGAGTTACACCCAACTCTATAAATAGCAGTTCAAAAAGCACTGCTATATATCCAAGAAATTCAAGAGAATTAGTATACTAGACCTTTGAGCTTAGGCTAAAGCATTACCACACTTACTGTGAAGTTTGTAGTGATAACTGTATCTTTGTATACTACTTGGATCGTATTCAAACCATCTGTGTGGGTTTGAATACCTTGTCATCTTTGTGAGACAAACATTTTATTGTGAATAATACTTTGATTCATAATAAACTCTGTGTTAAAATTAATCTTGTTTTCCGCCTAGATTAATTTAAACTTGTTTGATATAAAACTTGGATATAAACTAACACGTTGAGATAACTGTTATTTAATCTGTATCTAAGTTTTGGGAACCTTGTGACCCAACAACTGGTATCAGAGCAAATAAAGATTTAATCTTTAACGATCAAAGGAACCCAGTTTGTCAAACAATCATCTAAACCCATTTTTCTCTAATTTTCTACTTTGAAAAATGACTTCCTCTATTGCTATGGCTGGGAAGGGAATTCCAATCTTCAATGGTGTAAATTTTACCCACTGGAAATTGAAAGCTGAATGGTTTCTTGCTAGCATTCATGATGAAATGCTTAGAGTCATTCAGGAAGGACCCATTATTCCTGGCAGAATAGTTCCTGCTACTTTAGATGCAAATGGTACTATTTTGACACCTGAAAAATTTGTTGAGGCTGCCAAAAGTACCTGGACTGATCTAGACAGGCAACTATATGCATTAGATTTTAAGGCCAAGTCCATACTGGGCAATGCAGTTACTGAGCCTATCTTTGCTAAGATATCTGGCTGCAAAACTGCTAAAGCCATATGGGATATGCTAACTGACCAATATGATGGTGTAAGTTTAGTACAATCCCAAAAGAAGAAGAATCTCATAAGAAATTATGAGAACTTCTCTGCTGGTTAAGGAGAGTCATTAACTGATATTCATACCAGATTTCAGATCTTAATCAATGATCTTGAAAGGTATAATATCATCAAAGGACAGTTTGAAATATGTGCAAAATTTGTTGATGTCATTCCAAACACTTTTTCTGAAGTTATCACTTCATTAATTGTAAGTGAAAAATTGGAGACATATGATCTCTCTGGCTTGTTTGGACTTCTACTAAACTTTGAAGAAACCAAAGCCAGAAAGGATCTAAATGCCAAAAGGATTGCAAAAGATCCATCTGCTGCCCTTGTTGCAACAACAAGGAAAAATAGAGAACTTTTCTCTAGAGCAGATTACCATCTTACTCTTACAGACTCAGAATCAGATGATGAAACTGAGTCTCTAGAAGCTGAAATGGCATTGCTAGCCCAAAGGTTAGAAAAGGCAAGATTCAAAGGTTCAAAAGGAAGGCCAACTTTTGATCCTAAGAAAGCTACTTGCTATAAATGTGGGCAAGTTGGTCATATTTCTTCTGACTGCAGAGTGAAGATTGCAGAATCTTCAAGTTCTGATAAGTGGGAAGAAAAGGCCAAGAAGTACAAGAAAAAGTACTTCAACTCCAAGAAAATTGGAGAGAAACAACAACCAAAGAAACTAGAGAAAGCTTTGGTTGTTGAACAATGGATAGATGAAGAATCTTCATCATCTGAGGATGATGAAGATATGTGCTTAATGGCTATCACAGAGAGCCAGTTTGACAAAGATGTCAAATTTGCAGAAAAGGCATGTGTTCATCCAGATTGGGACAGAGGATCTGCTTACAATGTAAATCATTTTAAACTTTACTATAGTGATGCAGAAAAACAGAAAATGTTTGAACACATTTATGTAGATTTTTTGAAAAGACTTGAGGAAATACAAGATTTAAAAACCAAACTCAGTCAAGTTCAAAAAGATCTACAATCAAAAATGAATGAAATAAACCAAAATAAACAGTACAAACTTGAGCTTGATGCTCAATATGACCTTCTCAAAAAGATCAAGCTGGAAAAAGAAGCTTATAAAAACAAAGCTGATCATTATGAAAGGATCTGTAAATCTTGGTGTATTTCATCACTTAAAAATGTGGACTGTTTATCCAAACAGATTCCAGCTTAGATACAAGCGGTCATAGGTGACGAGTTTGATCTTAAAAGTCACATAAATTCAGAAATAAACTCAAAACCTACTATATTTGTACCTGAGATTTTACCTCATACTTTTAGTCATACTGTGGGAGACAAAGTTATATTGACAAATGCTTTTGTTAGACCAAAAATAGTTACTAAAGAACTAGTATATGAGACAGAGCCAGACTCTGAAGACACAGACTCAGAAATCTCAGTCTGTGAAACTTCTCAATCTGAACAGCCTGAACTTATAATCACTAATGAATCTTTAAGAACTATAGAACTTGAAAAGAAAAGATTTATAAAAGGCAAAGTTAATATTCCCACAGTACCATCTTTAAAAAGACAAAAAGAGGTAAAAGGAATCAAAAATAAACAGAAAGGTTACAATGTGTTTGAACCTTCCACATCTCAGTCTGTAACTGGTCCAGACAATAATATGCCAAATGATAAATCTAAAGGCATAAAACCAGTAACAAAGGAGTTAAAAAGATCTCAGTCTGTGAGATCTAACTGTCAGTCTGGAAAAATAAATTTTCAGTCTGGCAAACTTAACTCCAAATCTGTTTGTGTTAACACTCAGTCTGACTCTCAAAAGTCAAATCTTAACAACCAGACTGAGACCATTAAGCTGCTTAGTGAAAACTTAATGAAGTTAACCACAGATTTTAAAACATTTGTTGAGTCAAAACAAGAGTTTAACAGAGGATCTAGTGCAAATAATAACCCAAAATCGAAAAGGACCATTATGTTGAACAGAAAATGTTACAACTGTGGAAATCTGGGACATGAAGGTATTAAATGCACAAAGTCCATTCTTAAACAGCCAAAGGCTGCTTTGATCAAACAAATGTCTTCTACAAACAACAAAATCAAAAATAGAGAGGCTAAAAGTCAACTTCACAGACTTAGCACCAAAACTGCTAAAGAATTGACTTCAACCAACTCTAAAGAACCCATCAAAAGATGGGTTCCCAAAAGTAACTAATTGATTTTGTTTGTCCTGTGCAGGGTAACAGCAAATGGTACCTAGACAGTGGATGCTCAAGACACATGACAGGTTCCTTGAAAAATCTGTCAGAGTTTGTAGAAGAAGAAGGACCTTCTGTCAAATATGGTGACAACTCTGTTGCCAAGATAAAAGGTTATGGTGTGGTGAAAGCTGGCAACATCAGAATAACAAAGGTGGCCTATGTTGAGGGATTAAAGCATAACCTGCTTAGTGCTAGCCAGATTTGTGATGATGATGGTGAAATCAGAATCAGAAAGAAGGCTGCAGTTATCTATAATTCCAAAGGCAAACCTATATTAGTTGCCAAAAGAGAAAGAGATATCTATCTCTTGGATCTTTCTTCTGCAGACAACAATGTAGAGACCTGTCTCTATACTCAGTCTGTGCCAGAACTAAGCTGGCTATGGCATAGGAGGTTATCCCACCTGAACTTCAAAAATATTAACCTCCTGTCAAAGAAGAAACTGGTTAGAGGTCTGCCTGATGTTACATTTGCAAAAGACAAACTTTGTCCTGCATGCACACTAGGGAAACAGACCAAGAACCATTTTCCATCCAAATTGTTAGCTACAATTGAACAACCACTGCATATGCTCCATATGGATCTGTTTGGACCCATGAGCATTAGCAGTTTGGGTGGAAAGAAGTATACACTTGTGGTTGTGGATGAATACACAAGGTATACTTGGGTCATCTTTCTTAAAGCTAAAAGTGATGCTCCTGAAGAGATTATTAATCTAATCAAGAGAGAAGAATTGCAGAAAGATGCACCTGTCAAGCAACTCAGGAGTGACCATGGTACAGAATTTAAGAATTCTACTCTCATTGAATTCTGTACTGACAAAGGCATTATTCAAAACTTTGCCTCTGTCAGAACTCCTCAACAAAATGGTGTTGCTGAGAGAAGAAATCGTACACTCATAGAAGCTGCAAGAACCATGTTATGCCATGGTCAAATGAGGGTTTATTTTTGGGCAGAAGCAGTTAACACTGCCTGTTATACCCAAAATAGATCTATTTTGGTCAAAAGGCATGGCAAAACTGCATATGAGTTGTATCATAAGAAGGTTCCAACCATCCATTACTTCCAGACCTTTGGTAGTAAATGCTATATTCTCAATCAAAGAGATCAATTAGCTAAGATGGAACCTAAATCTGATAAAGGAATTTTTGTTGGCTATTCATCTATCTCAAAGGCCTACAGAGTCTACAACAAAAGAAGGAATAAAATTGAAGAAACCATCAATGTCACCTTTGATGCTTCCTCTGCTAATGATGAACATGTTTCTCAGTCTGATGTTCATTTGTTAGAAGATTTATCTGTTGTGGGATCTGAATCTCAAATCCCAGTTGTTGTTAACCAACAACAGGACTCTGAAAGTGATAATGAAGATGATTAACCTGCTCATTCTATGACAATACCTTCATCAACAGAAGAAGAATCTGTGTCCAGAGATTCAAACTCTTCTGATACATGTGTTCAGTCTGATAGTTTTCAGTCTGTGAACTCTACAGACTCTGACTTGCCCTGTGTAGAAGATGATGCAGAACTCAGTCCTGCTATTCTTCCACCAAATGAGAGTGATTTACCATTAAATGATGAATCACTTCTAGGAGTCAAAGAACACAAGTATCATCCAATTACAGAAATAATTGGAGATTATGTTTCTGGTGTACAAACAAGAGCTAAAGTGTCAAACTTATCTACTGCAAATTTCTGTTTCTACACAAACTTCCTGTCAATCATTGAACCAAAGAAAGCTGAAGAAGCCTTGAAAGATGATGATTGGGTTGAAGCAATGCAAGAAGAGTTAACAGAATTTGACAGAAATAATGTTTGGACCCTAGTTCCTGCTCCAAAAGGGAAAACCATTATTGGAACAAAATGGGTTTACAGAAACAAAATGGACAAGGATGGAGTGATAATCAGAAAAAAGGCAAGGCTAGTTGCTCAAGGCTACAAGCAGGAAGAAGGCATTGATTATGATGAAACATTTGCCCCTGTAGCCAGAATTGAAGCAATAAGGTTATTCTTGGCATATGCTGCATTCAAGGACTTCAAAGTCTATCAAATGGATGTCAATAGTGCATTTCTGAATGACAACTTACAGGAGGAAGTCTATGTGAAACAACCTCCAGGTTTTGTAAGTTCCACTTTTCCAAATCATGTCTATAAATTGCAGAAAGCACTATATGGGCTAAAACAAGCTCCAAGAGCTTGGTATGACACCTTATCATCCTATCTTCTTAGTAATGACTTTACTAGAGGATCAATTGATAAAACTTTGTTCTTCAAAAGGAACAAGGCAGATGTCATACTAGTCCAAATCTATGTTGATGATATTATATTTGGGTCTACTGATGAAAAATTGTGTAAATGGTTTTCAAACTTAATGTCAAAACAGTATCAAATGAGTATGATGGGTGAGTTAACATACTTTCTTGGTCTACAAGTACATCAGAAACCTGATGGTATCTTCATCAACCAAGGTAAATATGTCAATGATCTACTTACTAAATATTCTTTAAAGGACTGTTCAATTATGAAAACACCAATGAGCACTGCAGATAAGTTGGATAAGGATCAGTCTGGCAAGTCAGTATGTCAAACCACTTATAGAGGTATGATAGGATCTCTACTATACCTCACTGCAAGTAGACCAGATATCATGTTCTCAACATGTTTGTGTGCTAGATATCAATCTGAACCTAAAGAATCGCATCTAAAAGCTGTAAAAAGGATTTTTAGGTACCTAAAAGGTACTCCTAACCTGGGTCTTTGGTATCCCAAAGACTCTGGTTTTGATCTAATTGGATATACAGATGCAGATTATGCAGGTTGTAAATTAGACAGGAAAAGCACTTCTGGTGGATGTCAACTGCTAGGTGGCAAACTAGTCAGTTGGTCAAGCAAGAAACAGAATTCTGTTGCTACATCCACTGCAGAAGCAGAATATGTGGCTGCTGGTAATTGCTGTGCTCAATTGCTATGGATGCAACATCAACTAGTAGACTATGATTTGGTGTTTACAAAAACTCCAATCATGTGTGATAACCAAAGTGCCATTGCCATCACTGAGAATCCTGTGTTTCACTCCAGGACAAAGCATATAGAGATCAGACATCACTTTATCAGAGATTGTGCTGAGAAAGGTAAAGTGATTCTCAAATATGTGCCAACAAATGACCAACTAGCAGATATCTTTACTAAACCTCTTAATGAAGATAGATTTTTGTATCTGCTTGGTCAACTAGGAATGCTCAACCCCTAGTAAAACCTTGAATCTGTATGATTCAATTCTCAGTCTGTGTCTGCTTTTCAATCTGTATAACTGTATTCTCAGCTACATACAATCAAAAAGCACAGACAAAGAGATGTCTTTGTGCATACTTTCTAAAAAAATACCAAAAAGATTTTATACCTTCTGTTATTTTCTCTCAGTCTGACTGATTATATGTTTCAGTCTGTGTAACTTCTTCCAAATTAGCTACACAGACTGACCATATTCATTCAGACTAGACCCTCTATTTTTGTGTTTTATTAATTCATATGGTTAGTATTTTAGTACTATTAGTATTAATACTGCTAGTTACTTTTAGTACTGCTGGTTAATACTGATAAGACTTTTTAACACTGCCCCCATGAATTCGTATTTTAGCACTGCTGGTAAAGATTGGTATAATTAACACTGTTAATGTAGCAAGTTACTACTGTTAGTTAACTTTAGTACTGCTCACACCAGTTACCACTGTTAGTTAACTTTAGTACTGCTCACACCAGTTACCACTGTTAGTTAACTTTAGTACTGCTCACACCAGTTACCACTGTTAGTTAACTTTAG
This sequence comes from Gnaphalium uliginosum, assembly GCA_963930675.1. Lineage (NCBI taxonomy): Eukaryota > Viridiplantae > Streptophyta > Magnoliopsida > Asterales > Asteraceae > Gnaphalium > Gnaphalium uliginosum. The sequence continues at coordinate 13,622,635 of OZ005685.1, read as the reverse complement.
TACTGCCTTCGAAAGTTACTACTGTTAGTTAATTTTAGTACTGCTTTCACAAGTTAGTACTGTTAGCTATATCAATCTGTTACCACTGCTGGCACAAAAGTTTTTTTTTTAAAATTTCTGTTATTTTCTCAGTCTGTCTGTTATATGGCTCAGTCTGTGTGACGTCATCCAGACTCACTACACAGACTGATCATATACACTCAGACTGAGCTCATCTCATTTTTTTTTTCCTTTTATTTTTTTTTATTATTTTTTTTTATTTTTATTTTTTTATTTTCTTTAATAAAAATAAATAAACAACAATATCTCTGCATTTAATGCTAAAACCATTTTTATGGTAATAATCATTAAAAGTTTTGGCGCTTGTTGTCTATTTATCTGCTCAATACAAAAAGTGCACGTGCCTCAGCGCTACTGTTGCAGAAACAGGGATAAACCGTCCAAGTGGGTCCCATTTAACGGAAATTTAATTTCTACAAATACCCACTTATGTTTTCTCCCTTTCTTCTTCATTCGTACTTGCACATCAAAAACAAACAGAGTTTCTAAACCCTAAATCGCTCAACCATTTTCAAAATCAATTTCTAAAATTTCTTCAATGGCTGATCAATGGGTTTACACGGCACCTGCCAACATCGCTGCGGCTAAACCCTTCAAACAAGGGAAACAGGTAAAACTCTGTATCAACAATCAAGTAGCTACCATTTCCATCCCTGATTCGAAAAAGAATAAAGGGTTTGAGGAACTAACTGCTTTTATGTCTGCTCATCCATTAAGGGGAGCGTTCTTTAACACAGTTCCTCAAATATACCCACATTTTTTAATGGAATGGTGGTATACTTGCTCCTCAAATAGTACCAATACTGCAATTACTGGTACTATTGATCATGGTAAACGGGCAGTTACCATTGATCAGGAGTTAATTAGGAATGTCTTAGACCTGCCTTTGGGAAATAATTTTGAACCTATTCCAACCAAAGAAGCAGCAAGGGCTTCTCTTACTTTGGTTGGATATACCAAAGAAAAAGGCACAATTTTGATGTCAGGATTCACCCCCAAATGGAAATTTTTAATTTCTGGCATCATTAGGAGTCTAGGAGGTAAATCTGGTAGCACAGGGGAGCTAAATGAGTTTGAAACTCAGCTGTTGAGCTCATTCATCACTGGTTTAAACATCAACTTTGCAGAGTTGTATTTTCAAGAAATTTTAAAACTGGTGAATGAGTCAAACAGAATTTTTAATGTACCTTTTATAAGGCTACTCTCCCTGTGCATCCAATACAGGTTAACTGGGTCTGTATATATGTCCTTTAATAATAAAGTGGCAGATATACCTGTTCCTGTGCTCACATATAAAGTGTTTAACCATCCGGTTCCACTCTCTGGAGCACCTATCACTGCTGCTATGCAGCACTGGATTGATCACCCATATGTTGCTTCTGCATCCATGGAGGGTGATGATTCAAGTGATAGTATGGGTAATAAGACCCAAACTGTTGAAGAACGTGTGGCTGAAGCAGAGCACACAGACTCCAGGGATACAGACTCAACTCAGTCTGTGCACTTGGAGTCAGACTCAAACATTCCTGGGTCTGTTCCATCTTCAACAGAAGATGCAGGTAGTACTTATTCTTCATCTGAGGACATGGATATAGATCAACCTTCTTATCCTAGCCCATCCTCACCCACAAAAGAGAGTCCCAAACAAACCAACCCAGATGAGTCACCACTCACTCTGGAGGAATCACCAGACTCAACCCCCAAAAGTATAGCACAAATGGAATCATCATCCATGGAACTGGATGTCAACAGAACACCTTCCAGTGCTGTAGACCATTCCATTACAGCTCTGCTAGAGTCTGTGGTGCCAATGGCTACCCAACTGACCCAACCTACACCTAGTTTAGTCAGCTTGGATACCCACATTACTGCTGCTACACTGACCCCTGTAGTAAGCATTGAAGAAGATGCTCCAATCCTGAGCACTACCAACCCCCTCTTTACCCCACTCACAATGGTTGGACCCATATTGACCACTAGTCCTGCACTAGTTCACACTCCGGTGAGTCTTTTCTTACACCCCTCTGCACAGATTGCCAATGCCCCAGTCATGTCACAGACTGAGGTACAGATCTTCTCTTCTTTGCTCCATGATCTACCATCTTATCACCAGATGGTTAGTGAGGGCATACAAACTTCAACATCCGTTGCCAGTGATACTGCTCCATTACACCAGGAACTGTTTGAGGCAACAGGTGCAACACAATCATTTCCCCGTGATATCTTATCCTATCACCGGATTAGATCTGAGGGAACAACTACACCTCTCAATGCCTATGATCGTTTTTCCATGCACAGGACACAGAGTGAGGCAAAGAGTGCAACACCAAAAGATTCCAGTGATCTTGCTCAGTTTCAACATGAGTCAAGTGAGGAACACATACCATCACCCAATTCTAACCCCTCCAACCAGACCCAGTCTGTGCCTTCTAGTACACTTAATGATGTGCTTTCTGCCATCAACAGGTTGTCTGAATGGGTACAGACTGAGTTCAATAATAATAAGAAAGAGCTAGAGAAGATGAAGCATCTAGTCTCTACTATGGTGGATAAAGTGGATATGCTGGAGGAAAAGGTATCCAATAGGTTAGATGAAATGCAGACCACCCTCTCAAACTTGGTAGATGATGTCAAAAAGGGGGAGAAGATGAAGCATGGGTCTGCAGAAGCTAAAACCTCAAAAGATAAAGATTTAAATAATAAATCCTTAGATTTAGGGGGAGATAGCAGTGAGGGAGATGATGGAGATGATGGACCCGAAGGTGCTAGGGTGAAGTCTCAGACTGAAGCTCAGTCTGTGCCACAGACTGAAGATATGAGTGCACAGACTGAGGGGGAGCAAGAGAGATTGCAGTTAGGTGAACATGCTGAGATGGTTGCACAGACTCAGGGGGAGTCATCCATTGTCTTACACATAGACCCAATTGCAACTATCTCAACCCAAGGTCAGATGGAGTTGAAGAGACCAAGGGAAGAAGATGAAGATGTTCAACCACTGCAGATCAAAAGAGCCAGAAAGACAAAAAGAATGGCCAGGAGGATTCCTGAAAGGGATATCTTTGATTCCCAACCAAAGATGAAGGGGATCAAGACCTGGGATCAGTTTGTGAAGCTGGCTGAAGAACAGGACACTGATGGTGATGATGATGATGCTATCAATCCTAACTGCAGTTCTGAGTCTGAAGTTTTCAGAAGATCAGATGATGATGAAGATGATGCTACTTTTGGAGGTGTAGGTGAAGGAGCCTCAAAAGTCAAGACTGGAGAGTCTCAGTCTGTGCCTTCTGAACCTGCACAAACTGAGACACAGCATCAATCACAGACTCAGAGCTCAGAGCAACCAGCAGCAAGCACTGATGCTCTAATTATCAGTGTTGAAGCCATTCAAGCTGAAGCCTATCCTGCTAGACCAACCACATCAACCAGAACACTGCCTCCAGGTAGAAGTGAGATTGAAGACAGAATGCAATGGAGAAGTGCTCATCTGATAAGCACTTATCCTGGGTCAAGCTCTACCATGGAAGAAGTAATGGATAAGGGTAAGGGCAAGGAGATTGCCTTATCCAAGTAGGAAAGATTAAGCAAGATCAAGAAGATGGTGGATGATCATGCTGCTGGAACAAGAAATCCTGAATTCACAAATCTACAGGATGAACTCTTGCAACAAGAAGCTACTGCTCAAGGTATGACCTTAACTGAATACTTAGATGTATTAACTCTTGAAGAGCAGAAGCTGAAGGAAGCAAGATTTGTTGACATGCTCACTCAAGAACTACAAGAAGAAAGTTGTTCACTGACCCAAATCAGAAGGAGTCAAGTTGAGCAACAAATCAAAGAAGATGAGGAGCTATCAACAAGATTACAGAAGATAGAGAGTCTAAAAGCGAAGCTACAATCCACTTTCCAAAAGTCAAAGCTCAAGCAAAAGATTAAAGACTGTCATCTGAATAAGATTGGACAGAGATTGAGGCTAGAGTTGACTTTGACCAAGAGCTCAAAAATGGTGTGGGTGGATGACCTGTACACTCTAGGACTTAAAGAATGGCAATCCATTGCTAACCTTTTGAAGAGTGTAGCTGACAAAGATCTGAAGAAAGAAGTTCTGGATGAGCTATCTTACCTGATTGAGCTAGTTCTCAGTCTGGGGCTCATCTCAGAAGAAGAGTAAAAGTTGTTTTGCATAGCAAACAACTTTGTAATCAAGAAGAAGTCAGCTGGGTTATCCACAGAGAATGAGCAGAGAAGGGAGCATCCTCTACCCAAAGGTATCATTTTTATCGATAGATCCTATGTCCAGACTGACACAGTTGAAGGTCTGTGCTACAGAGATATCAATGGAATAGAGTGCTTCCAGGATCAAAACAGACTATATGGAGAGTCTCTGCTGCATTGCATTGCCCTGCTGAAGGAATGCAAACATTCTCAAGCCAAGCCATTTAGAAGAAGGTTAATCAGCTGGCTATTCAACAACCTTTCCAAGATCAGGATGATGATTGGATTTGAAGACATCTGCAGGAAAATCATCCTGGAGTATCAAAAATTTGAAGACAAATCTGATAAGGAAATGGAAGAACTGTTGAAGAGGAAAGTGGAAAAGATGAAAGAGATCAAGGCTCAGAGAAAAAAGTGAAGATTGTTAAATTTTTGATTTACAATTTCATGTAATAATTGTAATATTCTTGTAAACTGACTATGACTTTGACTTTATGTATATAAGTCTAAATTCATAAGTTATGCTTTACTTTAGTATTTATTTTTTCTCTACTATCTTTTGTAAATAGATTTTGACATCATCAGATAGGGGGAGATTGTTGGGAAAAACAATGATCAAACCTAAGTTATAAATCTGATGAGTCAAAATCTATCTCAGTTGTATTTAGGAAAAACTTAGTGAATTCCTGAGTCTGTGGTTCTGAGTCTGTGCCACACAGACTGAAGAATTGTTTCTGAGTCTGTGCTGCACAGACTGAAGAAATCCCACAGACTGAAAGCCGTGCTCTACTTGAAGACTTATGGATTCATCATCTGAAGAATGAAGATTGAAGACAAAAGACTTCACAGACTGAAGATCACAGACTGATGATCACAGATTGAAGATCACAGACTGAGAGCACAGACTGAAGAGCACAGATTGAAGAATGAAAGTACAAGTGTACAGAAGATATTCTTCTTTCCTTAGGCTAGATACAACTGATAAGATGTTTGAGAAAGGTCAAACATCTAACAAAGGTTTTCTTCTCAGCAAAGAAACCTTTTACCTTTTTGCTTTTTCTGTTTCCAAGAAAAGCAAAAAGGGTGGCGTGCAAAGTTGCCCAAGATGCATCTGTTATCCCTTGGACAATTATGCAAGCTGGATAATATAGAGTTACACCCAACTCTATAAATAGCAGTTCAAAAAGCACTGCTATATATCCAAGAAATTCAAGAGAATTAGTATACTAGACCTTTGAGCTTAGGCTAAAGCATTACCACACTTACTGTGAAGTTTGTAGTGATAACTGTATCTTTGTATACTACTTGGATCGTATTCAAACCATCTGTGTGGGTTTGAATACCTTGTCATCTTTGTGAGACAAACATTTTATTGTGAATAATACTTTGATTCATAATAAACTCTGTGTTAAAATTAATCTTGTTTTCCGCCTAGATTAATTTAAACTTGTTTGATATAAAACTTGGATATAAACTAACACGTTGAGATAACTGTTATTTAATCTGTATCTAAGTTTTGGGAACCTTGTGACCCAACAGAACGTAAAATTTTGTTAATGTTCGTTCATATAACGAAACGAACAAACATAAACGAACTTCATACCGAACGGTTAGCGAATTGTTCGCTGAACGTTCAGTTCACTTACAGGCCTAGCTCCAAGTAACAGAAATTTGGAACCTTTAAATAAAAAATCATTTTTGTGTTCCTTTAAATAAACTATGCATATACAGTTGACTTTAAATAAAACAAATCGGTATTCTATGAAAAAATATATTTTATTTTTTAAAGTTTAACTTATTAAGTCTTTCTATTTATATACCTTATAAATTGTTTGATTATTTTCTTCAAAGCCTTACAACATTAAATATCGAAAAATACCATAATACCCCTATACAAAACCACTCTCTAATTGGTTATGGAAAGAACATTAATGATTATTACATTTCATTCTCAAAATTATTTTGAGTAACATTCCATTTTATGGACTTGCTAAATATAAAGAAAATACTAAAAAATATGTCACACTTTAATTTAATCAGTTTTAATTTAACACTACCAATATCATTAAATTTTTGAACATTAAAATAAACAAGGGATTATTTCTAAATCCAACTAATGATCATTTCCTACAACTATCACTATCTTTTAAAATAATATTATTGTCAGATATGATCATCGATCACTGTTACAACTTTTTAATTTGTTACCGCTATATTATGCGGGTAAGTATAACGTACATGCATAATGCACATATGAGGTTGTAACTTGTAAGTAAACAGATGGTCAAAGTATTCCGGTTTTATGGCAAAGAAAAGTCAAAGTATTCACAACGTCACCTCTTCTTCAATTCATGGTCTTTTTCAATTCCTGTAACTAATTTTTGAGATGTCTAAAGCCCAACTAACTTTAACCGTGTAAGAATCAACGCAACAACAATACCAGTTCACATATATATCAGCTCAGACAGATAATACAATTTTCGCGTACAACTCGATTAATAATAATATATAGAAACATACATACCTGATAAGTTAGTTACGAAGATAAGAAGCTCGAACAATGTCAACGCTAGCTCAGTCTTCTTGTTGTATAAATTCGTCGATCAAACTTCAACAAAAAACCGTCTTAGATGAGTGATTATTATTATTATTATTATTATTATTATTATTATTATTATTAATGTAAAAAGAAAAGGAGCAGCACTAACAGCTAGAAGGGCGGAGGCAGCAATGACGCTGTTTTATATTTAATTTGTTGAGTTTTATTATGATATTTCTTAATATTAATATTTGAAAAATGATAATTTATGGTTGAAAAACGTATGAAATGTCAAATATGTTAACGTGTTTGGTTCAGGATGTACGGCTTGTTGGTTCTCCTCTAAAGTCTAAACCGTGTTTATTAAAATGGGTCCCCCATTCTTCGCGGCGAATACAACCTACCATCTCCCTCACCAACTCGATTGATACTTGGTTAATATATAGAAAAGAAAAGAAAAACGCTTTTATTGCTGTATTAATCTAAAAGATAACAATTGGTGAACAGCGTTAGTTTTTATACATAGGTATGACAATGGTCCCTGTCCATCCGATTCTATTCATTAACGGTGGATAGATTTAAATGGATGAACCGCAAATATGAATATAGAAGTGAAAGATCAGTGGATCGAATATGAATGACAATTAACATCAATGAATTTATCCGTTATAACTCGAAATACATATACATATACCTACGTATATACAAATATATATTCATATACATTTACATATCCATATATACGGATCTACAACCCTTATAAAGGATTTACCCTTTTAACCTTAAACTTACAAATTGAAGATTGAAAATTACAAGATTACCCTTAAATTGATTTAAATAATATGAATATCCTTGCATTTAATTTAGATTATTAGAAATTTTTTCACTTACAATAAAAATATGGAAAGTAAGATAATCTAACAAATGTTTATCATATTTTCTTTGGTGATATCATTTACTATTATTTTAGTTGACTTTCAACTAATCATAAAATCTTTTATGAAATGGTGGTATTTACTTATAAGTATTTCTATCCGATCTTAAATCAACATTTCAATATGATACTATGTTCTATTCTTATTATCATCATAATTACATTATCTATTCAATATAAAAGGGGTTATTTTCACCAATTTCGTAATGTAAAATCACACCATAGTTATCGATTTATTAAATGTCCGTCGCATTGTACGAGTAACTTGCTAGTACTATAAACTTATTTCTATGTCCCTATTTGCTTGTCCATCATTTTCAAGTTATCAGAAATTAATTGTCCACTATCAAATATAGATAGGAATATTCGTTGGGTTTTATTATTTTATTTTTTAATATTTGAAAATTAATAATTTATGGTTGAAAAAGATATGAATGTCAAATGGGTTAATAAGTGTTTTTTTAACGGCAATAATTGTATTATAATAAATAAACTAGCAAGAAGCTAGAAGAAATAAATACTAAGACATTAAACCTACGAACAACCTAATAAGACATTCAAAACACCATAAAAAATGACGCCTCCCGCAAAACAACTTAAGACAGCCAAATACCATCCTAACAATAACTTAGAAAAACATATACCTACACACAAACAACAAAACACAACCAAAGATGCACCTATAAATCCCCCACCATGGCATGACTCCACGAACAATTCAGATTATAATGCTAGTTTACGAAGAACCTAAGTGCTTTAAATGACCTAAGTTGAATAGATTTTTTTTCATTCCACTAACGATCTTTTCAATATTTCGCTATTATTAATCCGAATGGCTCAACCCAAAGAATGTCTCTAGAAGAGCCTGCGAAATGGACTATTAAATATTTAGCATAATAATAATAATAATAATAATAATAATAATAATAATAATAATAATAATAACTATTATTATTATTATTACAAATTTATTGATGATAATGCTTAATTAATATCACGGCGTACGGGTTGTTCGTTCGTGTTTATTAAATTGGGTACCCCCATCCTTCGCGGCGAATACAGATCTCTCTCTCACCGGCCAACTCGATTAATACTTGGTTTATAGAAAATAAAATAGAAATTAGTAACGCTTTTTTATTATTATTAGTCCCTCCGTCCCAGTCAAAGTGTTCATTTTGACTGTGTACACAATTTTATGATTTTCCACCAACTACATTCTTCACCAATCAAACAACATCTCTACCCACTAAATTTTTTTTTTTGATTGGTTGAAACATGAGTGTGTTTGGTTTGCAATTATAAATCACTAAGACTATAGATTTGATATTATATTGAAATGATGAATGATATTTCCACCATGATTTTTGATAGATCTATCTTACTTGTGCAAATAAGCAGTTATACTATATGAATAAATAGTTGCACATTGTAGTAGATCCGTTAAAGATTATTATAGAAATATTACTACTCTATTAAAATGGGTATGGGTATAGATATGATTACTTGAAAATAGATATTTGGTTTACACATAAATTTTCAATATCACAATGTGACGGATTTTTTTTTAAAGAAAAGACTACAATTTGTTAATATATTATAATTATATTAATATTTATGTGAGTATTAGTACACATAATATGTGAGAAAGAGATTAAAATAGAAGTTATAGACTTAGAGATGGGAATGAATTAAAAACCCACCTCATTTTGGGAGGAATGAGTCTGTGAGTTTTAAATTTTGATTTCCAAACTAACAACCAAACAAAATCAATCCCATTCCAATTCCTAAAATTCCACAAAACAAACACACCCTTATAATTACTTTCAGATTTGCAAAAAATGATGTAGTCTGTAACACTATCTTGCGTGAATTTACAAAACAAACACACCCTTATAATTACTTTCCGATATTATGTTGAAAGTGAAACTTGGAATGCTACTTTGTTAAAATTACTTATGATAGTTGATGGCCCCTAATATATTTTTGATAACCCTGTTAATGATAGTTTATATAACAATTTAAAATATGAAGCTCCGTCAAGGAAAATTATATAGTTTTTTATAATACAACTTTGTTAATATCTTTTTTTATGAGTAATAATGGTACCGGTAAGAGCAAATGGAGTGGTCACTTGACAATTCTGAAAAAAGTTAGACAGATCAGTGTCACATCATTTTTATATTGAAATCATACTGAAATTGAATTTCACCCGTAATCATCAAACTGAAAATTGGACTCATATTTAACTTTATAAATAATTATATACACATACAAAATAAAAATAAAAATGCTATCATTCAAAATGGTAGCCAACTAGCCACCATCTTGATCCAACCATATTGTTAACCATTTTGAGGGGTGGAGTGGTCACTTCAATATGATGTTTAACCATTTTGTGTCACCTCACCGCACTCCCTCACTCTAATGATAATGGTAATTAACTAATTACCTTTCTCCTAATATTTCCTAACTTGGTCCTTGATTTCAACAATGGTCTTTGTTGATGTGCTTGTAAGAAAGTCAAATTTTGCATGATATATTATGTCGACAATATGGTCATAATATCTAACACATTCATACCTAACTCTTTCTTTATAAAAACTATAGATGTAACAAAAATTCGATTGGCATTTTAAAATATTGGTGAATTTAAGGAGAAAGAATGAGTAAAATTTATGCGTGAAACAAATAACAAATGTATAGTTTGGTATAAGTTTATGATAATAATATTTTTATTCACGTTTAGCATTATTTAAAAGATGATGAATCACCTTGTATTATAAATTCAGTTGAATTATGTTCAAGAGAAGATGATGAATCACTTTTCTGTAATTCTATTGCCGGATTTTATGGGGTTAATTTGTTTCTCGGTTATTATACTGACGTTACCGTAGAAAAGGGTAACAAAAGCTTTTCAACTAGGCTTATAAACGAGTCATGTTAGGCTCACAAGTTCGACTCGTTTAAATTCAGAGGCCTCTGAGTTTGGCGCCTTTCTAGCCTTTGTCAACAGTTTATTGGTTTGCATAATGTATGCAAAAAAAATGTCTTCTTTGTTTGTAGGTCGTGTATTAATTCCCATCATATGCATTTCCATATAAAGTCATTTAATGCAATTCTAAATTAGCAACAACTAATTATTGTGGTACTACCGATCATTTGCGGTACCAACTCATTTATGTCATTGAAGACAATGGTAGTACATTACATCGGGCATAAATTATTTTTGGGACCAAAAATGCTGAAATTGTACCTTTTATGTTTAAGGAATTTTCATTAAAAAATCAAATACATGATCATGTTTATCCTCCAACACCATAAATAACAAGTAAGATTGATCATTATTAGATTGGTTAAACGCCCAATAAAATACCACCGAATTACAACATTCTTCCTTATACACTTCTTGAATAATGTTCGAATAAGTCTGATTTCATCCTTCACCCTTTTCTGTCGATTCACTCCCACGAGTCTTGTCATATTCTTTCGTCAGGAGGCCAAAAAAACACTAAGCGTTAGCCTAAAAATCGATATATCCAGGTATTTACATACACATACTACATAGAAATGTATAGTTTGTACATAGTATATACTTGGAGACCGAAAATGTACCAGGAGAATTGGCATGAACAATTTTGTCTTGCTCTGTACTCGAAAGCGACTCATTTCCAGTAAACGCACCTCCAAATCCTTCCTCGTCTGATCTTGTTGAATATTCGTCCTCAAGTGAATGTGATATCACATCCCTATCTACAACATGTTGTAAGTCGATATATAAAGTACATACAATATAACTTAATAATTTTATTTCAAATAAATAAAATATAACAAGTGACAAAAAATGGATTTGTACGTGTAGCCTTTTTGTGTAGGTTCCTGAGAGTGTTGAATCTTGTCCATTATGGTGGGGCTGCCGGCACCAACCGATGTTTGATGAGATCTTATACGTCCGATGATTCGAGATACTTTTGTAGCGACATTTTGGGAAGTTGTAAATAACAAATAACCTGTTGGTTTGGTATGAAACGTAACTGATCTTACGATGCTAACCATGGTTTTTGGTGTTTGTAACGTGTGACTTTTGAGTGATCAATTGAAATAATGGAAAGTATGAGAACTTATGATGTTCATGTTATATAGTTTCAAACAAATGCAATTAGGGATGAAGAGAAAAAGCATGCTAAAAATCGGGTGTTTGTGTAGAGGCTTAGAATGATAGGTAGCGATTTAAGTGGATGGTTAACGGAGTACGGACGTGGATTAAATCGGTAAAGCGGCTAATTTGGATTTGTTTTTAAGTTATAAGACTGAAAAATGATGTTGATATATGAAGTATATACTAGTGAAGCCCAATGCAAATAGTATGTCAGTTGTTAACTAGCGAAGCCCAATGCAAATAGTGTTTTATATGGGCCAGCTTCTGTAAAATGGAGCCCGATATCACAGTCGGTGTATAAAACATTCCAATTAATAACATCATTAATCATTAATTACCAAATAAGAAGTTTATTCTGTAAAATTATACGGAGTAGTTAACAAAGTTATTATTATTATTTTTATTTTTTAATGCAATATAAGTTTGTTGGGATTTGGGAAGAACTATTAGAGCTAAATCAGACGTTAACATAAGGGGTGAGATAACGATCATACTACCACAAGTGGTGGATAATTGGCTAAAAAGGGTGAAGAGTAGTAAAGAGTAAGTGGGAAAAAGGTAACCTTACGAGGAGAAATGTCTAATTTGAGAAGCATTAGGAGAAGACTTCTTTTACTGCGTTTTAAGATAAAATTGTAAGAAGGTATAAAATGTAGTCTTATTAAAATGCAATGTCGTTAAAATGTAGTTGTCGTAAATAACAAAAAATTGTCTAAAAATGCAGTAAAAAATATCTTCTCCACAAATGAGGCATTCCTTTCGGATCCTCACCTTAAAAAATTAGACCTTATGTAATATTGACGTAAATAAAGTAATGATCAATAATTCCCCTCACCATAGTGAACGCTAGTCTATCATCCTTGTATATTAAGATGGAGATGAAGAAGCTAATTCATGTCTCAAAATCATGTAATTAAGGAGTAGATAAGTATTCTAATTAAGAAACTTCATTATGAATTAAGTATATGAGATATAGTAATTATTAACTATCTGAAATAATTTAATGGACATATGTATTGATATGAATATTCTAAATTAGTATAAATCTCGTCCAATAAACGTCTTCGTATAAATGACATATTTGATCAGTTATGTTTATGTGAAACAATAAATTGTATTAGTTGAAATATATTAGGTGAATTTGATAAACCTTAATACACTATTGTTATCTTTTGAAGATGAAATATTGTAGAAATTTTTATACTAATGTTTTTTTAACTATATTTTTAGTATTAAATAGATAACTCATTAAGTGTGATTATTTTGTATTTTTATGTATATAAATTATAGATGGACTATGATACAATAATGTTAGCCATGTTGCATGTATGTTGCATTTATAATCAATAACTAACATATATGTATTTCTAATTAAAGTAAAGATATCGCTAAAATTATTATATATAATTAACTTACGTACTCTACATAATTCATTAATACCACGTTTTTTTTATTATCTATTTACGTATCAAGTTAAAGATAAATTAATCAACGGGAAAATTTCAAACATTCTTACGAAAATACATTGGAAAATTCAATTTTTGTTATTTATATATATACCGATTACAAACCAAATACAGATAAATGAACCATGAAATTCAAATAATTATCAACTCGAATTGTTTAATGCATATAAATTCAATTTACGCGTGCATCTTATTTGTTAAGCAAAATGTTAGCAAGCCAAAGATTTTATATGCACATTCGCATTACAATGACTAATTTGTCGAATGAAAAATTAATTAAATCATTATAGTCAATATTTGATTTGAAAAATGCTACACATAAAGTTATGCATTTACGTAAGAACTTGATTTGAATCAAATGCACACACAATAAATTAATACTATCTATGGTTGATTCAGTTAATCATCAATACAAAGATCTCCAAATAATTTTGAGTAAAATACACATATTTTTGATCTAGTAATTCGAATCTTGCAGGTTACAAAGAGCGACTACTTCTGGGTATTAATTTCAAATTCATATTCACCATAAAAGCTACAGAGGTTCAATTGAAAACTTTATAGAAACCAAATGACTATATAATAAAATATATAGCAAATTTATTATCATAATAATTATCATAACAAACCATTAACACGATTTCATATGAAAGGTCTTAAACTCTTAATGACAATATTAATATTTTATTTGATTCAAATATTAATATCATATAGTAACTTTAACAAATTCATTATTCTTAGATGACATACCTACTTTAAAAAATTCACTAAATGACGGACATATTATATTCATGCTTGTATAATACATTCATATATGCTAGAGAGATAGCCTCTTAATACGTAGGAAAGAGCAAGAATATGTTTCTACTTTCTAGCTAGCTAGGTTTGATTGATACACTTATGTAAGAAAAATAGAAAACAGAGCATAATTTGTACTTTAATAAGATAAATCTATCACATATTACATATTTACATATATACCCGACAATGAAATTCACCTGACAGTTATATATCGGTTTCGAAATACATTCCGGAAGATGAAATTATCGAAATATAAGAGCATAGGGGCGGAGCTAGAAGGTAAAGGTAACATTTGCTACATATTCATTCACTGTACGAAGTGTAAATTTCGTATAGAAAGATTGCAATTTTTATTCGTGCAACGGGTTCACAAAAATTAAAATACGGTACTACGAGTCACTCCAAATTCTAAATTTGAATCCGCTACCGTAAGAGCATAGGACTATTGTTCAAACTTTAAACGGATCAGTAGCCACATACTACATATATTCTTCCGTATTATTTAGTTCATAGAAAAGAATAAACAATACTAGTAAAGTGTTGAAAAAATTGTAATGCTGAGGGCGAGTAGACACACACAAACGATAGACGTAAAGATGAACAAAACAATATAAAATTGAAACTAGTCCTGAACTGTATTGGGATTGGTTATAGAAAAGAATGAACTGTAAAAAGACTGGACTGATCTTAGGAGTGCCTGACAGTCCTAATTATATCCTACTTTCAGTTAAAATACTGATTAAAAACTGAACTGAAATTAGTTTAAACTGGTTAAAAAACTAGAAAAAAGTGAAATATATTATAAGCTACTTATGTTTATTTATTAATGTTTAACTTTTTTTTTCTTTTTAAAAACTAAATTTTCAAGTAAATCCTATTTGACGCATTTTTATCTCTTATTTATTAACTTTTATTTATGTTATTTTATTAATTCATTAACAATTTATGTATACATTTTATTTTCACCCCAACTTCACATTTATTGAATTTTTCTATTAATTTTTAAATTTTGCACCACGAAATATAAAGTTATATTTTTCGTTAAAAGTTTATGGTTAATAACTAAGAATACAATCTTGATTAAAAATAAGTAAAAGTCTAAATTGTAAGTATTAACAAAAATATCGACCATATAAAAAGTGATTGAAAAAGACTGAAATTGATCTGGAACTGGATAGAAATTTTTAAAAATACTATAAAACTGACAAAAAAAACTTGACTAAAACTAGTGCAGTTCTAGAAAAACTGTTGTCAAAATTTTATGTTAAAAAACAATATTGTTTTTAAAATGTACTAAAATATGATTTAAACCATTATTTTCTCATCTCTAAGACCACTGTCATTAGTATTCATCGTTTTTAAACTAACATGTGACATAAAAGTAACACGGTTGGCATTGCCGTCTCACTTGACTCGTCGCTTGGGGATACTATACTGACGAGAGATTAAGTATGCGTCGTTTTTTTTTTGTTTTTTGTTTTTTATTTTTTGTTTGGTGTATTGAATAAAGGTAAATTGGTAAATGTAGAACATTAAAATTTTAATTGACAAGTTCATTGTTGACAGAGATGTGCAGTTGTATGTCAGTTTTAGGAGTGCTGATATGGTGTTGAGGTGACACAACTGACGAAGGCACTTGCTCGTCACCGTTAGGGTGGTCTAAGCAGATGAATGGCTGGATGGGTTGGTAAAAAAGAAAAAAAAATCTTTTATTTTTTGTATGGGGATGCTAGTAAGCATAGTTGTTAAACTCTTACGATTCACGACTCGACTTTTACTAGTCGAGTCAAAAATCCAAAAAACGAGGCGACTCGTACTCCGACTCTTAATTGACTTTGACTCTTACGAGTCATTTATTGACTCTTCCGAGTCATGTGTGACTCTTCTGAGTCTTGTGCGACTTTTGCGAGTTAGAAAATCTGAAAACTTTTAGTGTAATATAATACAACAAATAAAAAGATAAAATAGAAAGAAAATAATAAGTGTTTGTGTTGATTGACGGTCAAAGACTTAATTATCGAATTTTAATATGTTTTATTTCACGTAAGACAAAAACCTTAAACAATTATATACATATACATATAAATATATATATTTATTGTAAAATAGTGACTCTTACGAGACGAATCGAATCACAAGTTAAAAATTAAAATTTCGAGTCACGAGCTAACAAACTATAGGAGGAAGGATGAACATGACGGGATCATCTTTTTAAAAAGAGCCGCTCCAAGTCTCATCTGTTTTTGAATAAGCTGTGACGCACCCCACTGTTGCATAGGTGTACCAACAATCACTATATATGTAGGGCCACTCGGCACTTGCAAACAGTAAGTTGACGTCAGCAATCATGGTTAACAACCGACCTGGGTGCAGTCTGATTTCTACCATGAAAATTGACGTTTGTCATTTCAGTTTTCCACATAGTTATTTTTACTTTACAAATAAATTTAATTATTTATATTTATATTACTTTTTTAAATTGTTGCAAACACGATCTCGTACCAATTAGGGGTGTCTAAATTCGAAACCAACAATTTGAACCGAAAACTACTTGAACCGAACAAAATCTTAAGTTAACCGAATCAATTTTTAGTTTGTTTTTCGGTTTGATTACCTGAATCAATATTTTTTCGAGGATTTTAACTCGAACGGCTATCGAAAAACTGAAAATTTTATATATTGTTTAAAACATGTATGTATATGTATATATTATCTGTATTATATATTTATACATGGAATTGTTTACTTTTACTTAAATAAACCAATTATATTTCTTTTTAACTTGTAATGTATTTTTATTAGCTTTATTTTGACATGGTAAGGTGACTATTATTATTTGGTTTTAGTTATCTTCAATATATTTACATGCATGCAACATGAATACATATTTGTAAAGAGTAAAATGCTTATTATTTGATAATAAAATGATCATAATGTTTAGAATATAATTAATACTTATGAATTAATCTTTGTGTATTATTATTTTACTTTCAAATAAGTATTAGTTAACAAACGGGTAATTGGTTAATCAAATAATCGAACTGAAAATTACGATTAAACGATCACCAATTAACCGAATTTTTCAATTTCGGTTCAAGAAAATGTTGAACAGATATTCCAGTTAACTTTAACTTTCCATGAATACCCCTAATACCATACATCTTGATTTAACTTTCCTAAACTCAAAGTTTTTTAAGTGGTAAATATACTTTTTAATGAATAACACTATAATTATTATACATTTCTAAAATTGTGTACATTTTTAACGTGATTATTTATTTATTTATCAGTCTAATAAGAAAATTATGATATGTGTATGATTTATCGGAAAAGATATCAAAGAAAAAAGTAAAAAACATATATGGTCTCTTCGGTGTAGGGGTCTTTATTTAATAACAGAATATTAGGCTATTAGCATGTTTATCAACATCTTACCGAACACATATTATTCATCATTGACTTATATTTTAGTGACATAATATGCAATTAAACGTTTTGATTTGATGAAAGAACTTAACTACATATGCTTAATGGACCCCTCGTTGTAGGGCCTTTCTGGAATCGAAGGCTATGATATACACATTGGTACGGGTGTACATGGTTCAAGAACCGAACTAACCGCATCAGAACCGTACCAAACTGCAAACTAATAAATAAAAAATTAAGAATCACAAACCGGATAATAATCATATATTTTATAAAGAAGATAATAGAGAAAAGTCTTTAATCATAAAATTAAGCATAATTCTTAAAATCGACTAACAAAACAAATGTAAAATAAATGTTGGTAACAATTTAGCCACAAAATAACGGTGCACTTAAGTATCCAATGAACAAATGAAATATGTATCTAAAAGCTATAGATATCCACTTCACAATCCACTTCATCGAGAATTCTCTTGCTTATGATGTTTTTAATTAATCTATAATTTTTTTTATATAAATAACGATGATATGTAAAAGTTAATATATAAGTTCTATCAATTACAATCACCTTTATCAATTTAGTTAAACTCATCCAAATCTTCATCATTCGTGTAGTTGCATTTTTCGTGATTTTCGAATCCAATCTTGAGTGCATAGCAACGCTGTAACTGATGCAGGTGACAAAGAACTCCTATAATCATCCAAAACTCGACCACTTGTACTAAGAGCGGACTCCGAAGCAACACTTGAAATAGGAATTGATAAAACATCTATCAATGTAGTAACAAAATAAAAACCCTATTTGGAAGGAAAAAAAAACCCAAAAAAAACTATGTTTTTAGTATATTTCGGTTCGGTTCCGATTTTGTACGCTTTTCAACGGTTTTAGAACCGAATCGGACTGCGAAACATTAACACTAGAATATTAGAATCAAGAAACTGAACCGTTATATTTCTGGTAGGTTCGGTTTTGGTCCGGTTTGATATACCGCTTCTGACGATTCTGCCATTTCGAACCATTTATATGCACCCATACACATTGGTACAATCATAACACACATCATAACAAGTACGATATACACCCCAAAAAATCTCCATCTAAAACAAACGTCGTTTATGTAAGAATTTAAAGAATCAACTTGGTTTTTATTCTAATGTCAATTTAGGTAAAAGTGAGCTATTTCTAGCACAATTTATTTTGAGGCCAAAAATGAAATATTTGAAAAGACTTGACTTCTCATAAGATAAGTCTTAAAGCTAGTAATAGTACGTCTTAAAAATGGTCATGATTTCCAAAATCAAGCAAACTGATATTAAAAGCATTTATAAACTACAATGGTACAAAAACACCAACCTAATAACACATTTTTGGTAACTAAGAAATAACATGACCAAAAGTACTATGTCCACCATTAACCAAAACCACATATGTTTACAAAATTCTTAAAGGCAGTGGCAGATGCCAGATGGGGTAGCAAAATAACATGGACCACCGTGAACATCTTGAATGACAATATAAGGGTCATGGCAGGGCCATATATGCAAATAAGGAGGGGCAAAACTGAACCCTGTGAGGGGCCAAAACTGATTTTCATATTAGGGCCCCTGAACAAACGTTGCGAAATATGGTTTTGAATCTTGCATTAGACACTTCGTGTTAATGGGTCACGTACTCACGTTTGATAATTGAAAAATAAAAAATCTCTTAGGTTGTTTGGATGTATGCTTTCAAGATAATTATATCGTTCGAAGTCAGTTAATTTCATGAAATTCTGCAGATCAAACGTAAAAATGTCATATCAATGTTATTTTATCCTATTTCACAACCACTAAAACACATAGTACATTTACTGTTCGTTCAGATTCAGAAAAGGATTTACGGACAACACTTACTACAGTCTCTACTCTTTACACAACACTCATTTGCTAGAGCTGAAAAGAAAGTGTAACCTTAATTCAAATTCACAAAAAGCCAGTCAAAGTAACAAATAATCAAAAATAAACAACAATTCAAATGAAGACTAGTACGCATTGAAATCCTTATCATCATTAATCATTAGTCATTACCAAAAGCAAAAGCTTCAAAAACACCATTAATGGCGGATCTAATCTTTTCAACCTATACTCATTACACCATTAACAAAAATAATAAACAACTTTAAAAAAACTACTAACGCCATGAAGAAACACTGAGAAGAGGTACATCATTCCAAGCAAGTGATAGAAACCCTAATTGAGAATCATCATCAATTAAAGTATACATTTCACTATAATTATAACTCCATAGCAATATCTTAGCTTGACTCACTGCATAATTACTAAAATTAACCCTTTCAAAACCCGAATGCAACATCATTTTACGCCATTCTTCTTTCTCCTCCATTCGTTCCCGTTTACTTCCTTCTTCCTCGTATCCAACCACACCCGTAATTCGCCTTCCGAATAACGATCTTTCGACCAGTAACCTCTCCGTTGAGCCACGTGTCATATTCGGTTCAAGTGAATCAAATAAAGCCGAATAGTAACTTAATGCGTTATCGAACCGTTTAACAAACCCTGAGCGATTCAAACTCGCTTCGTATTCGCCTAATGTCACGATACTAGGGTTTAACGATTTCGCAAGGTTTAGTGCTTTCTCGACCGCATTCAAGTTTTCGTCTAATAAATTATACAACTGAAGCATGAAATTAACAGCTAAAAACTCATTTTCTTCTATCCAGAAGCTCGAAACGTCGAGTTCTTCGATAGGAGTTGAAATGTGTTCAAATTCGAAGTTTAGATCCAGAACCTTTGCGAATTCACGGAGACGGTTACCGGTAGCGATAAGCTCTGTATCCGGCGAGTCTCCTAAAATTAAAGCTGGAATACCGGAGATTCGAATCCGATTCGGTTTACCAGCGGGTCGGGTTGCTAGGGCTTGTAAAAGTGAGGCCCATTGGACACCTTGAACAATACCGAAATCAACGATGTGGATTCTATCGGCGGTTTCAGAAGCTTCTAGAATCGCTTGATTTGCAGTTAAGTGAGCGAATTTGAAGTACGGACAAGCGTCGTTTAAAGCTTTGTAAGTGAGTGTGAACTCTTCAGGTGACGTCACATCGGAAATTGCACGTGGTTTCTGCGTGACACGGCTGTGTAAAGCTTCCGCGAAGTAAAACGCTACTCTTTCCGTCGGATCTCCATCGCAGGTTAACGAATCGCGCAGACGATTTAGAGCTTGTATAGCTTCCACTTGATCTGTATCTATAATCCGAGCGATATCAGTTAGGGTTTTGAGTAAAGGTTTCGATAAAATACTCTCCGGCGAACTTGTTGAAGTCGACGGGGGAGCAGTTTCTGATTTCGTTTCCTTCTCCGGCGGCAGGAGATGTTCGGAAGAGAGTAGCGCCGAAATCGCCGTCGTCTGCGGGGGCGGCTGCCAAGTAGCATTTTTTAGATCGGTTGAAAAAGGATCGGTGGCGGCGTATAGAGTGAAATCGGAGGACGATTGCCACGTGGAACTCACCGTTGTTGAGTCAATTAAACTCTCCATCCACTCGTCGGTGTCGAAGTCACCAACGGAACCAGAGGCAGCTACGAAATCGGCGAACTTAAACCCTAGCTGCTGGTGTTGGTGGTGTTCTAGGTTAGGGAAGTGAAATCCGGCAGTTTCTTCAGTTCCGGCGACATCTGGAGGTCCGGCTTCAAACGGATCGGAAAAGTTGTAAGGTAGAGACGAAGATTGGTGGCCGGTGGTGGTGGTAGTGGTCCAAAATGGATTAACATTTAACGGCTGCTGGTGGTGGTGTTGTTGATGATGAAGTTGTTGTTCTTGCTGTTGTTTTTGTTGGATAACTTGTTGAGCTATGGCCATCAAATTACCGCTGTCGGTGCACATATACGCTGCCATTATCCACCGAATTGTTGCCGGCGACAGTGTTTATCTCATCAGTCAGTAGAGAGAGTAGAGAAATAGGAGTGGGTAACTATATATTATGAGCAACGGCAACATTTAGGAAAAAATAAAAGGAAAAAATAAAAACAAAAGAGTGAAAGGGGGGAAATTAAAACGGTTGTTTTTGAGAACCAAATTTTAATACGGGTACTAATTTGATTTTATATTTAAAAATCAAATTCAGGGTAAAAAGGTAGAAAATAGAAAAGTGGTGAAATGACATTACTTCGATCAATCGAGTATTTTTTTGTTCCCTTTTCTTTTTTCATGTCATTTTTCTTGTTGTCTCATGAATGAAGTGCTTGTAACAACCACTCTGATTTAACATGTTTTTTCAAATAAGCAAGTTTGTAGTTGAAGTTGAAAATTGTGATTCAGAATTTATTTTAAAAGCTATTTGAAAAAGCTGATAATTCAAGTGATTTGTTTTTTAACAATAACAATTTTCTTCACATTATCAAACGAGACTTCTAATTCATAGGCTTATTAAAACTAAAATTTTAATCCTCTAGATCATCTGCAGCGAATGCACTGGAATTTTTTATATCAGATGAACTAAAAGTTTGAGTCAAATAAAAAAGTTTAGTTTTCATTCCTATTAAATTTCTTTAAAAATGCAAATTGTTTAACCATCGAGCTTCATTAGTTGAAGTAATAGACTAATCGGCGACGTTTACAGTTTACCCATTTAGACCAAGAGATAATGTTAGTTGCATCAATAATTACAACAAAGTTAATGTATTTACTATGTGACTGACGATGGATTTATTCATAAATTAGGTTGGTCTAGTTTACATGATGTTGAAAATAGGTTGACGTCTAAAGTGTTTTACTCGGACACCTGAGACGACAGCAATATATGTATGGTCCCACATTGCATCGTATACGGCGCATGATGTCACCATATCTCATATTCTCTATTCTCGTAGAAAACGACTTTAATCTACACCGTCCATTCCTGCCTCCATCCAGAACACACTGTGCCGGCGTTAAACTTAAATACAGTAAAACTTACACGTACCCGTTCAATATTTTTTATAAAAGTAATGAACGTTGTGAATTTGTGCCGACGTTTGTTTGCAATCAAAAATCATACAAGATAAATAGTACCATAGTAAAAAAAATTAAAAAAATTAAACAAGTTTAAAAAATAGATCTAAAATCACGTTTAAAATTTTAAGTGGAAATGATTCATAATGCTATTATGCTAATATTACAAAGTTTACGCAATGTTCATGTAAATTGGGGTAATTTACGTTCTATTAAACAAATAATTAGTGTTCAAACTATAAATAGTTTTTTCGTTTTATCCTTAATATTACATAACCTAGGTAATATTGTTGATGTATAAATCTATTTACCTAATACAGTGTTAATTAGTTTGATAAGTTTTCAAATTAATTGTGTGTATTGTTGAACAAATTATTTGGAGAATAAGTTATTTTCTTAAATAAGAGCATATGATAGAAAAAATATTGAGCATATGAGAGTCACCCTCCTTTGTCTCGTATTAAGAGGTATTTCGTAAAAAATACGTGTTAAGCTTTTTATGTCTCGTGTAAATTATTATTGGCTTATTATACATGATTATGTGATTTTTTGTTGTGGTGGTCGATGCCAACAAGAAACATTACATATGTGATCTTCAAAATTTAATTGGTGTAAATAACAAAATAATTGATAACGGAAAAAAAAAGAAAAGATAAATTGGAGTCAAGGTCATTATATTATATAGACTATATAATATGCATACTTAAATCTATATCTTTTGACATATATATCATTACTTGTAATAACCAAATAATAATAATATTAAGTATAATCATATAAAAGTAATAACGTAAAAAACGGTAATGTGGTATTTAGTCTTGCTGTATAAACTCAAAATAATATATAAGTCTAAATTTAGACATAAATAATACACCACGTGATACATATTTTTCACTTTTTTTTTTTTATTTCGCAAATAATTTGTATTTTTACGTCTAGATTTACACTTATATTTTTAAGTATATTCATCATATATTTTTGAACGTAAATGTGGGTCACATAAGCATCACTGAAAATTACATTGAATTCATTTTTATTCTTTGCGATAACACTAAAAATTGTGAAGTGCGTCGTTTCTTTTTCTAATTTTCATAATTATGTCTTGCGATTAAAGCGATACCTTAAAGTAAATATTCAACATTTGTTAAAAATATTTACCATGTTTAGAATGTGTCATACCTTTTAGTTTTTACTGTATAGTTTAATTTAATTTAAGGTAAATATTTGTATATTAAGTATTACTTTTCAAATTCAAAATATGATATTTTTTAGAGTTGATGTACCTTAAAGTGCAACATAAGTGAATTGGCTTGGAGTAGTTTTTTTGTAAACTATCTAATACCAATTCACTAATGTTGCACTTTGAACTTTGATGTAGATTGGAGTTTCTAAAACTTTTACGTACGTCAAATATTAGATTAAGCAACAAATGATACAAAGTAATACTTGATGAATTAATCAATATGAGAATATTAACTGATTGGTTGCTTGTTGTGACAGCCAAGGTCTGAACATTGTCATACGCTTTGTATACATAGTTTATTGCGTTCTCATATTTAAAAGATAATTCTCGTAGAAAAAGGGCATATCGTAAAAGTAATTAATCCAATTTTTAGTTCTAACATGAAACCAAGTTTTCATCGTAAATCAAACAAGTTTTGCAGATTTGTCTGATTGCAAACAGGAAGTTTATAAAAACTACTTTTTTTTTCTTTCCATGTTTACAAATTAACTTCTAAAATTAATAATAGTCATCCAAGTGGATTAATTTATAAAAAAATAAAAGAAATTAATGTTTTGAGACTTGAGTGATTACATAGTTTGTTTGTTTGTGATATGATAGTAAGTGTTGTAGTACTTTGAGGTTGTATTAGTTTAGTAAAAGCTATAAGTAATGTTGTTAATTAAGATCTAAATCTTACATGCGTGTTTCAAGTTACAATCATAAAAAGTTGTGAAGGAGAGCGATTATCACACGTACCTAAGTTCTAAAAATATTCAATTTGGGAGTTTTGAAAGTTATACCTAAATAACAAAATTAATAATTAACTTAATAAATAAAAGGAAAACCACTACAAGCTTTCTGGACACAATGTAAAGCTGCTATCTTTCAAATTTCTATATATATTAAGTGATTTGAATAAAAGTGACTTTCAAAATAACGTACAGTTAAAGAGTTTAGCTCACAATTAAAACCACTATAAATAAAAGCAACTTCATCATAATTATTTGGAATATGAAATACATTTCACACAATCACTAATATATTCTTTTATCTTAAAAAGTGCAAATTTCAAGTTGTAAAATTACAAAATCAAATGTCCTAACCCGCATTGTCGCAGGTCCACCTAGTTAATATTATACCTAGATTTGACAAACTACGAGATACATCAACAATTCAACATCAAAAATAATAAATTAATTAAGTATATGGATATACATGTCTATATATATATATATATATATATATATATATATATATATATATATATATATCAAAAATAATAAATTAATTAAGTATATGGATATACATGTCTATATATATATATATATATATATATATATATATATATATATATACTAAATGAGTATAAAAGAAAGATCCAGAATTTACCACGCAAGTACAAATGCCACGTGTCAATCTCTTAATTTCAGTTAACAAATTATTTGATTAATATTATATTATTATTTTATAATAAGTAATAAATAATAAATATAAATGCTACATATATTATAATAAATATTGGAAAGAGGAGTTAAATACGAAAACAGAGTCCTATAAATTATTTAATTAATATTATTTCATAAAATATGTACTACAATTATCATTTAATCACGTAATATCTAAAATAATTTTAATAAATTATCGTGAATTGAACGGGTCTATCACCTATTTTATATATATATATATATATATATAAGTATAAATATAAATATTTTGGGATTTAAGCGATGGGTCGCAATCAATACAAGAGTTCTTATATTTGTGGAAGAGGCAATGGGCCTATTGATTGTCACCTAGGCCCCCACCAACTATTAACGTTAGAAAACAATTTGTTAAAGTGTTTGAATCATAAATTTCCTCTTCATGTTTACCTTTAAAAAAAAAAAAAAAAAGGACTCGAAGTCAATAAATTCTACGTACATGATTTATAATTAACTGATATCATCAACTAATTCAAAGTCGACTTACGTTGACAACTTGGTATATTAAAAAACGCAAAATTAATTGCGATATTTTCTTGATTATACCTACCAACCAAATATTATTATAATCTTCGGGCAAGGTGAAATATGTAGAACGGTTGGTTAAGTATATATTTATATATTTTCTTAATTACATATACTTAAATAAAAATGTTTCAACCACTTAAAACGATTAGATTAATACATAATTGTGTTAAACGGTTAAATTAAGAATACTAGTATAGTATCCGCACACACAATATGAGAGTAGTATAGTATCCGCACACACAATATGAGAGGTTTGAATAGTTTTCGTTTAATGATATATTTGTTAAGAGTTAAGACGTATGTTGTCTTCTAAAAGGATATCAAATGGAGAGTATGTTTTGTTGTAAAGTTTGATATATTGTAAACCAGGAACAAAAATTTTGATGCAATTATTGTTTTTAAACAGGGACATATTGTCTTTGAAAATGTGTAGATAAGTATTAACTTTTCAATAACTTGGTATTTTTAGGCAAACAAATCAAGTTGGACAATCTGATGGCCAGTGACGATGATGATAATGTTGGCCCTCGCGACTAGGATATGAGAGATCGATAAGAAGAATACGATCAGATTTCAATCAAAATCCTGATAACTTACCGGTTGTAAAATATATGTAGGACATGTTTTTGGTGCCAAATCTATTTTTCACTGAGATTTGCTTTTGCAATCTTTGGTTCTTGTTTGGAGTAATTATGCAAAGGATTTGCAAGTCGTATGTACTTTGTATGCAATTAATTCTAAAGCGTTTGTAAGATTTACTAGAATATGGTTCATTTGTACAAACTAAACTATAAAATTGTTTGAACTTGATTGAAATTGTAACAACCGATTGAGCACTTGGTTTTGTAAAAATGTTATTGTAGATCTATTATTTTTAACTGCGTTTTCTCTCAAGGAAAACGCAAATATTTACTTTTTCCTACACTTTATTCGATTATTTATATTTTACAACACACAAAAATCAAAGAATTTATTAAAAGCACAATCTCAAACACAAGTTTAAAAGTCTTTAGTCATAGTTATAAAAATCAAATATTTAGACTAAATTGACCTACAAATCGAAGAATACCACGAATTGAAGATGAAATCTTTAAAGCACTTTAAAAACTTATAATTGGTCGACACATAAAGTAGAAGAGTCAAATGTTACTGCAAGTGGAAGATTGACAGTTAAGGTTTCACAAATAAAAAACCACCACTCAATTTGTGGTCGTCTCTTTAGATTTTAATGTGTGTATAAAAAAGACATGCCATGAGTTATCAACATCCAAATCAATTTTCACTTTCTTCCATTCACATCATTAACCGTTTAACAATAAGGTATTATGTCCACGTCATTTCATATCAAAAATACATTTTAATTAATAATTTAGTAGTAAATTAAAGGGATTGCAACGTATTGGAACAAAACGTGATGTTACAAGTCTCAAGCTTTATAAACCATTTAAATGAAATTATACAAAACATTTTTTCTTTCCTAAGCAGTCAGATGGTCAGTTTTACCTTACAACCACTTTGAACATCTCATAGAATATATTTTGGAGTCGTTCAACAATCCAAGATTTAAATGTGTAACTTCAAAACATATACTTAAAAATATCGAAAAAGCTTATGTGCATCAAATTACACTTAAGGTTATATATTATATGTAACTGTATTTTGAGAGACCAAACACGTACATTTCATATATTGCAAAGGACTAAAAGTATAAAATATAATATTATTTTTGCAATTGTTGTGCACAAATTATGTGCAACTAGCACCATATTTGTTAACATATATTTATGGCAAGACATCAAATGTAGCATTTCAACTTATCATGTTATATAGAAAGAAGAAGAAAATTGGTGAACTTATTTTATTAGCATTAATTAACATAACTTGTACGGGAGTAATATTTATTTCGGGACGGGACCATTTTCACGTGGGCAACGTCTCAATGTAATATTGGATAAATAAAATCTGTAAAATCGCGTAATTTTTAAACATAAAGTAATAACATTTATATTTATATATTTAAAGTAATTAAAAATACACTAACGGATTATTTTCACCTGACATTGACCAATATACACAAAAGATCACGTGGGATCAAAATGACTTGTTATGAAATCCATATGTTAGTTTATATAGTGGTGTTAGTGAATTCTATAAATTGATTTAATTTTAATATTTAATAATAAAGAAAAGGAAAAGGGTTTAGATGCAATAAATTAAAAAGCATTTCGGTCAAATGGTTGAACGAGTGGAAAAGCTTTTATTATAGTTGATGTTGTGTGATTAGGTTGTCTTTTTACGTAGTTTTAAGCTCACATTGTTCTGTTATATAGTTGGTATGTTTGTAAACTTTGTTCTCATTTGATAGGTGGTGATATCAATGTTATCAAGATCGGTCAAAAATATTAATTGTAAGATCATTAACAATATTGTAAAATCGGTCATTAGATCGTAATCAATATCGATCTCGATCATACTTCATGATCTTGACCTTGTAGAGATGAAAACGATCTTGAATAAGATCCCGATCTTAACAAAATGTGGGTGATAATGTTTGTATTGTCATCTCTTCTTTAACTTTTATTGAAATCAATGAAACCCAACTCATACTAAAACAACGTACAATTGTTGAGAACGGATTACTGAACTAAAAAGTACGACCTGAATATAACGAGGTGAGTATTAGTTTGGACGGCAACCTTATTACCTGCATGATAATTCGTTAATTTGAAGCAATAAGCTTAAATCAGGGTTCCAAACAAACCCAAAACATCATTACTCACTAACATAAGATACAACAAAGACTAAAGTTTTCCAAAGGCTTTATATGCAGGTTCTTCTTTGGGGTTGCACCAGATCTAGGAAAATTGACTAATGCAACAAATTTATTAACAAGATTTTGCACTTCAAATAATTTTATTACCATCCTTTTGGAACATGTAACAAGTCATTTTCCACCGCCAGACTCTGAACGCTTGTGAGATTATTAATATACACGAGCCTTAGGAGGGAAAGTCTCAACCTCATCATCTAGCGTGTTCATGTGCACCGGCCTGTAGTCTAGTCGCACTTTCTCGTTTTCCCAGTATCTGCAGATTCAGTTTAAACAAAGTTAACCCATTGGTGTTTACACAGAACTCGCAAAATATAAGTACACAAATGCCAAACCATAATCCTGTAATGGCTCACTATTGTATATGTGATTATCGATTAGAGATGGTAACATGGGTGGGTCAGGAGGGTTAAGTTGCAGGTCAAAATGGGTAACTTGTAATACAGGTTGGGATGGGTCGGCTTGGCCTGAAATGCTTTTTTAAGTAAAATAATTAGTGTCAAACTTTATTATAAAGAACATCTTATTTGTCAATAATACTTTTTTACTATTATTAAACTGACCTAGTAGGTTATGAACTATAAATAAAACTCGGGCAGCTTCCTTATCGACCCATTCATAAGTAAATGGGTCAAAATTGCCACCTCTGTTATAATTGCAACAGTGAAGAAGCCCAAACAATAACAAATACAGTAGCTTTTTAATAAGCATCAAATGTTAGGTGGAGGGAAAAGATGGTTACCCAAGTGTGTGTTTCATCCACTTTTCATCATCTCTTTTCTGCAAAGCCAACAAAATACAAGCTTATCAAGGGAAAAGAAAAAGGGGGAAGACCTAATTTCCAAAGATTGGAGAATCTATAGTCTATACTAACCGAGAAGTCTTCACGGGCATGAGCTCCTCTACTCTCTTTCCTCGCTTCGGCCGAATGCATAGTGATGCATGCATTGATCAAGAGGTTTTCCAACTCTATAGTTTCTATCAAGTCCGAATTCCTGAACATTGTGTTTGTTTTTAATATTGATAAAGAGTATATTGTAAATATCAGACATGTGAATCATTGTTTAGAATTACCATATCAAACTTCGGTCCTTCAACTTAACATCATGATAGCTCTCCCATGCTTTGTCAATCAGGTTGCAACCTGCAAAACAGAGAGAATGAGTCATATTGGACAAGATATAATGTAAGACAAATGTGAAGCCTCCCACATCAACAATGAGTTCTATAAAAAAATTTAAAAAAATTATTGATCGCTAACTTGGGCTTGCTTGGAATAACCTATAGATGATGACTTCAAAATCCACATTTGTGCAATGCACAATGACTTATTACGTTGTACCACAAAAATTTCACACCATGCACCATTGTTTCCGAGGTCTAGTATGAAAAGAAAAAAGAAAAAACAAAAGATACGGCCAAGCCATATTGTTTCCAGCTCCCAATATCCTTGCACCATGGAAAGGATTCGCACAATGGAAATGAAATAAAATAGACAAGTCACCAAACATATCTTGGCGAGTAGCTGCATAGTTATATCTATTTCTTTTAGATGTTGTAAGAATGCAAGATGGCAGGATGTGTAAGATGTCAAAGTGGGTAAGATTTGTAACAGGTAGGTCGGGCTACTAGGTTCCCAGAATACATTTTGTGCAACAAACTATATTTTTACTATATAGTTATGTGTGTCAAATATGTTTTGCAAGAACAATAATACCATTTGGATAATTTCTGAAAAAATGATTTAGGAAGTCTTTAGAACTAGAAAACTACTTTGGTCGACTTTCGACCGGTTCCCATTTGAAGACATTTAAACCATTGAGATAAAAGATAACCTAAATCAAGTCATTTATTAGTAAATAGGTTGAAATTGCCACCTTCTTCTAATGTCTCCTGCGTCCGAAACACAGCAGCATTGTTTTGCATTATTCGCTGCATATTCAATCTGATGTTTGAGGTTGGAAGTGAACCGTTTGCATTCCTGATCTTATCTAACCATGCAATAGTCTTCTCTCCCGCATCCTTTTCTAAAGGTTTTTGCTTCTCCCCTGTAGAACGATACATTGAGACCAAATTCTAGAACAATTAGATATGTAAATTTACAAGAAACCTTTACCTGGCCTATGGATCTCTGCAACTCTATTTGCACAGGCTCGGCCAAAAACAACTATGTCAAGTAGAGAATTTGCACCAAGCCGATTAGCACCATGAACAGAGGCACAAGCAGCCTCTCCAGCAGCCATGAGTCCAGGAACAATTGCATCAGGATCACCCCCTTTAATGGTGACAACCTGCAATGACATAAGATTACACCTTTATTATATATATGTACCACTGAAAAGAGCACGTTTGACGGTAACAGGTATATGTGGCAAAATGTGTAAGTCATATGACAGGTTAAATAGGTTTGAGACAAAAACGTACTTTTGTGGGACAAAATGGATTGGGGCAGGTTTAAATGACCCGCCAATACCTTTTTGTTTCTCTTTCTTGGAATTTTGTAACTAACTAATATGTGAAATAGGATTACAAACAAACTTAGTACTGAAATAGGGTATAATACTACAAGTTCTATAAATAAAAAGATTTAGAACATTCTAAGCATTTCAACACCCGGACTTTTGATCCATTTCACTTTTTTATATTTACCCGCTTGACTCGTTACCGATAAATACCACCCAAATTGACCCATTTCCATACAAATGGGTTGACATTACCACACCTATTAACTTATAGATATCAGGGTCTACCTCTCCATGGTAATTGGTTGGAATACCACCCATGTTATAATGCACAGTAGGTAAAACTGGAATTGGCTGCTTTGTAACATCAACACCAGCAAAGATGGCGGCGGTTTCAGAAATACCAGGAAGCCTCTCCTTGAGAACTTCTGGTGGTAAGTGATTCAAGTGAAGATAAATGTGGTCCTTCATGGGCCCTGTAGCAAGTCAAACAAAAAATCAATTTCTTCACCATTAACTTCTACCAGGTACACTGCTGAATTTTAACATAAATGTAACAAAGACTTTCAACATATCTTTAGGCTGGTCACGAAACATACCTACACCACGACCTTCTCGGATTTCCATTGTCATGGACCTTGACACAACATCTCTTGATGCAAGATCCTTGGCTGTAGGGGCATACCGTTCCATAAATCGCTCCCCTTCACTGTTCCTTAAAATACCACCTTCACCACGAGATCCTGTGTATTGCATAAAACAAATAGACATTATGCTCAGGCGCCGAAATATATCTCAATAAATAATTAAGACTAGACAGCAGAGGATAATTAACCTTCGGTAATGAGGCACCCAGCACCATATATACCAGTTGGATGAAATTGTACAAACTCAAGATCCTGAAATAAGTAATAACCCAAAATGAGATACAGCCAAAACTCTCTCAGAAACCCACAAAAATGATGGAAAGAGTAATATACCTCAAGAGGAAGGCCTGCACGTGCAACCATAGCATTTCCGTCTCCTGTGCAAGTATGTGCAGAAGTCGCAGAGAAATATGCTCTACCATAGCCCTGAGGACAAAATAAAATGAGAGTGAGGACAAAGATATAACTATTAATCTATGAGAAAGTTTAAATATTCACCCCAGTTGCCAGAATTGTAGAAGAAGATCGGAATCGATGCAACGTCCCATCCTCCATGTTCAGTGCAATAACTCCTTGGCAGCTGCCTGATAGACATTAAAAAAAAAACCAAATTAATTCTTCTACGCAGATATATGGCATATCCTTGCAATATAAATTATATAACAGAATTCCAAGTAATGAGAGAAAGTAAGTTTAACATACCATCACTGCCCATGATTAAATCCAAAGCAAAATATTCAACAAAAAACTGTGTATTATGTTTCATGGCCTGACCATACAACGTATGCAATAGTGCATGTCCTGTTCTATCAGCAGCACATGCACATCGATAAGCCTGTCCACCTGAAATTGTAACAAAAGAAGTTACAGCAGCTGGTTTCTCAAATAGTGAAGACGAATATATCCCAATATCACACCATTATGTCACACCTTTGCCAAAGTCGAGACTCTGACCACCAAATGCACGTTGATATATTTTTCCTTCTTCAGTTCGAGAAAATGGCAGTCCATAATTCTCAAGCTCGATAACTGCTTTTGGTGCTTCCCTACACATATATTGTATAGCATCCTGGTCACCTACAGAAATTTAAACAAGTCTATTACGATAACGGAAAAGGTAAAGCCCCAAGTTTTTCCACTTCATCAGATTATACAAGAAAGAGAACATGGTGCATAAATTAAACAATATATCAATACATAATACAAGTTTCAAGTGAGAATAACAAATACCTAACCAATCGCTTCCCTTCACTGTGTCATACATGTGCCACCTCCAGTCATCCTCACTCATATTCCCTAAAGCAGCATTTATACCACCCTGCATGCATTATTATAAGATAAGCAAGCCTTTATCACAAGAACGAATATATAGAAGTATATAAGAATGCATTCATCTCTCAATTGGTAAATTAGCTTGGTATAACAAAGCAAACACAACTGAATACTATGGAACAAATGCAATTAGGCACAGAACAAACACTCCAAAAGTACTTAACTTGTGGAGATCTTATCCTAAACTAACCTAAAACTTAAAATTTAAGTGTTCAAATGGGGGAATATTTTTTTTCTTTGACCAAAGTATTTAAAGAAAATAAGCATTTTCTTCCACCTACGCAAACATATTACGTATTGTCCAACAGAAAGAGTGTAAACTGGCCAAGTTTACTGTATATTTTCTTTTATGACAACATTTTATTTAAAAATGATCTAAAATATCAAAGAATTCTTTCTACATCACTTCTTGTAGCAATGCTACCCGCACATGTAAAGTTATGGTTCATGTATCGATTGTATTCCATTTTGTTTCAGTACACTCAAATTACTTATACTACACGTGCTTCTTCCAACCTCCACCTATGCATTAAACATATTGTCTAGTCCGGTCAACTAACACAACATCTACACAATCGTATATCATTTTTAACGTTTCATTAAACCGATCTTGGATGTTATACGATATTTCACATGAACTATCAATGCTCTAATAGTCTAATTATTATCTACCATGACATATATACAACTTCCGATACACATTTCGAATTTAAAATACTTGAATGCATCAACACTAAAGCTAACTACGTATACACATTGACATAAAAGGTATCATTTCACTTATTTTCATTCACCACATATCCGAACATTTCAAGCTTTATACGACAAATTGGACCATTAATATCTAAAATCTACACAACAAACAAACCTGGGCAGCAACGGTGTGTGAACGAGTTGGAAATAGCTTGGTAATACAAGCAGTATTAAATCCATGCTCAGATAGCCCTATTGCAGCTCTAAGTCCAGCACCTCCTGCCCCTACCACTACCGCATCATACGTATGATCAACTATAGTATATGATGATCGTCCTGTATTCTATTCAATAACAATACAAAAAATATATATAAATACAAACTTGTACACAGCTCTACAAAAAGTTAATTTAACACAAATTAATATAAATCACATTCATCATTTGTCAATATAAAACTAAATTCAAATAAATATAAAATTGAATGAAGCAAAACGATAACTGCATGATTGAATGACGTAGGTCAATTTCAATTTCGAAAGAAAACTAAACCTAAACCGATTTGAAATTAATATATATAAATATAAAATAGTACCGATTGAGAAGAGAAGAATCTGTGTGAGAGAGAATCGCCGGAGATGGATCTCCTCCGGGAAGGAATGCGAAGGCCACGTGACACGCACCGCCACATCTTTATGTGTGTGTTTAGATATCAATATCAATATATCCGGTATAAGTATAATCAGTGTATAAGCTGAAAGCTGAATTTGTGTTGTTCCTGTGAAAGAATAAATAAACAAAATGGGAAGAAAGACTATAAATTGGGAGAAATAGACGATTTAACAAGGGGCTGCTATAGAGGTGGTAAATTTTTAGTACGGTGTATTTTACTGATTGCCCCTGCTTTTCAACTTAAATACTAAAATGCCATACATTATATCTCGTGAATTGATTAAATATTCAGCTTTATTAAAAAGAAAAAAAGTTTAAAAATTATACGCTTTTCACGAATATATATATTTATTAAGTTGAGTTAAAATAAGAATGATAAAAAAGTACAACGAGAGGAGTAAGAGAATTGATCCATTTCGTTATAAAATTTACTTCCACATTTACTTTTAAAATTAAATATCTTATAAATGATACATCAATAAATTATAAAAATTACATATTTGGAATCAGTATTTTTGTATCTTTAATTAGAGATCTCATAAGTTATACTTCTGATAATTTTCTTTTATCAGGTCTAATAATATAATCACATGTTATTTATGATAAAAAGTTAAAAAAATTTCACGATTATTTATTCATGGTATATGTTAAATAACACGTGATAATATTCATCTACATTAATAATTATAAATAAAATTTTAAAAAATGCTTTTGTTTTCATTAAAATTCACATGTGATGCTATTTTATATTTAATCACATGTGATTTGTTATAAAATCACATTATGATTTTCAATTAAAAATTCATATTTAATAAGGAATTTACCGATATATTATAATTCATATATGATTTCAACTTGATTTTTTATTTAATTGTATAATTATAGTCAACGAAGAAAATTGTATTTGATTACTCTTTAATCACGATTGATTAATACTTTAATGTTCAATCGCAT
Organism: Gnaphalium uliginosum; assembly: GCA_963930675.1. Classification (NCBI taxonomy): domain Eukaryota; kingdom Viridiplantae; phylum Streptophyta; class Magnoliopsida; order Asterales; family Asteraceae; genus Gnaphalium; species Gnaphalium uliginosum. Next base: position 13,587,234 of record OZ005685.1, on the reverse strand, counting down.
GTGATTACAACTTATTTTGTTTAAATCTTTTTAAATCGTCAATGATTTGAATTTAAAGTTTGATTGAACATATAAGCGTGTGATTATTATTTAGTGTTTAATCACATGTGATTTAACATTACAAATTTTTAAAATCCATTAAAAAATGAAAAAAAAAGTAATCAAAAGTGTATCATGAGATCTCTAACGATGGTAACAATGATATGCAAGTGCTATTCACGCGGTTCTAGATTTGTATGATTCGAACAAAATTAAAAGGAAATTGAAGTGGGCGGGTACACGGCAAGTAAACGATGGCTGGTGACTAAAATGGACGCGATGAACCATTTTTAGCCCAATATATTTATGGGCTACGCAGGCTATGGCACAGCCACTCATTTAACAAGGTATAACATTACCATCACATTTCCTTCTTTACCTAATTTCCATTTACATGTAACTTACCAGCAGCTAACTATATGGTCTGATCATGAAACACTCCTTTGGTAATAAAAGACATCAAATTGAGTTTGTGTTATATAGTCGTCTTGAATACGTTCAAGAATAGTGAAAAATATGACAGCAATGCAATAACTTAATTTTTATGGACTTAAATTTGCTCAAGAGTTTCTCAGCTTGTGCCAATATGTGATCTAGTGATAGTGTGCTATTTTATAAATTGCTTTGATTGTTTTTATAATGGGATTATTGCAAACAAATTGTTGTAAACTAATATCTTAACTGTATCAACTGTAAAAATAAATTCATCAAAATTTAAGTTGTTGATGTTATACTTTTAGTTCACAATAATTACTCTGTGAGCAATTTTTGTTACGTTAATGCGTACTTCTATGTATATATAAACTGTCTATTATGGCCTATTTTTTTAATATCGCACGGGATCCCCAGATAACATATGTTATTAGACTAATAATAATTAGTCATTGTTTAAGCTTACCTATCATCTATATTAAATTGCGTAGGCTTAGTGTTGAGCTTTTGTCGACGTTTAACAATTAATGTAGAAATGATAATGTGATTTTCAATATTGATAACGTTTTACAAAATATGTTTCTTAAATATTTTTCTTGTAATGCATGCTTAAATAATAAGTACTTTATTTTGTATTTTGATTGATGATCGACGAAAATAAACCTGATATCAACAGTTTTCAACTAGTTTGATCATATTAGGTTTATTCTCAAAATTCTTAAAAAGTAATAATCCTATAATAAGGTGCGGGCTTAATGAGCCTTAGCTATAAGGAGCCCATACACTAATGTAGGAGCTATCGAGCATGTAATGGTTGGGCCTCAAGGAACTCACAATCTGTTTATTATAGATGACTCATTGTCCATTTGCTGTGAAATTTTTTAAGGATGTTCTTGCCTTCTTGGTTCGGTTACTGAGTTTGTATGTATAGCCACTACAGTCGTGTTCGTGTTTAATATGAGTCATCGACTTTTAAGAAATCTATTTGTGAAATTTTTGTTGGATTCAAATTGCATTTAGGGGTGGACCACGTTGAAAGTAGGGGTAGTTGTAGTTAGCAGGTCAATTCGCTATACAAAGTGTAACTTTCTTATAAAACTTGCATTTTTTGTTGCATTCTTTTTTTGTGCTACGAGTTTTCAAAAAATGAGATATCGGTGCTACGGTTACCCCCAAATTCTAAATCCGCAAAGTTATATCTTTTATAGGTTAAATGGTCTTAAGGTCGATTATGAATATAATTCATACGGATAAGGATGTCGTGTAAAAAGGTGCACATGTCTCAATTTCTCTTTGACATGCGTTACTTACATGTGTTGCATAAAACCTCAACTTTTTGGACCAACCCATTACACTTTTATTATGATGTTCTAATGTCAGGATTGGTGATGCTGCAAACACAAATGATACTTGCACTTTTTCAATTGCGATAATCAATCACTAATTTATACTACTACAAACCAAACTCTGTTTCGAATTAATAAATCTCAATTTCAACAAAAATAACAAGGAAAACATATGTCTTGTCAACAATAGAAAAGTTAGGTGCTATTGACCAATTACAGATATTATATTTTACAGTTCTACCAATTGAGCATAGCTCAAGTGGTACTACCGTCACCGCAATCGTTCAGACTCTACATGTGTGACATATAGGTTAGGAGTTCGAATTCGTTCCTCAGCATATGTGGTTAATTTGTAGACAGGTGATTGACCTGGCGTTGATGTTCCTTACGAGTGGGGCGGACGCATACCATTCAAATATGGTATTGGAGTAAAGGTACTCTTCAAATTACCTTTTTTATTTTTATTTTACGGTTCTTACCGCGCTATTTTTTTATCAATACATATTCACAGTTCCTCATCTAAGCCCATCAATATCTAATTTGGTATCTTAGTTGGTGCTGTTGTTAGTGCACCGATCATTTTTTTTCAAAACTACAATGCACATTTCTATTATTATTATTATTATTATTATTATTATTATTATTATTATTATTATTATTATTAAATGTTAAACAATACGTAGTAATAAGTATGAGCGGTTAAGTAGGTGATTAGGTATTAAAAATGTGTCTTCTGACCGATCTGCATATGAAAATCTCATTAAAATCCATAACATGTGTTTGACTCTTAAAACTAATTGGTTGAGAAAGCGATGTCAACCGAACTAACCAAGCAAATAACTATCAAGTTGATGTATTCAAAAACAATTTCTACTAATAAAGTCATCATTTTCAGTCATTCTTATTACATATAATTTTTACACAATATTATATAATGATTTGTTTGAGCTAAAGGGGTGTGTTATAATTGTACCCGGTACACTGATATATGAACATGCATCACAGTGTATTGAAATTCCAAGCGTGTTAGATGACTAAATCATGTTGTATGTAGGAATTACAATGAATCGGATATGGATATGTTTTACCTACTATTGGATTTGAACCAATGACTCTCGCCGTATGAAAGCGATACTCTAACCGCTGAGTCAAATAGGTCAAGCTGAGTCAAGTCAGAGAAAATAGACCCCTATAAGTATAAGAGAAAGCCGCGCAACCTAAGTGTTCCCCTTACTATACGAGGGGGGGGGGGGCGGAGGGCTAAGAAAGAGAAAGCGTTATCACTATACGAAATGAAGCAGCGGCTAGCACGCTAAGCTAAGATCAACCACTTGGAGAACGCGGAGCGGATATGGATCGGATGATGTCATATCCATATCCATATAACTTTTTTCATTATCTATTTAATTTCAGTTCATCCGTCCATATCCTTATCTGTTGGATTAAGTGAGTTAATAGATATCCATTAAATATTCCAAAAAACGTTAAAATATTTTCTAATATGAAATGAAAACTAAAAAATATTTGTTACAAAAAATAGATTTAACGTAACGTAAGGAAATTCTGTCACAAGAATGTGTAACTATTGTCTTCAATAGAGCATAATTTTTTACACTTACAATTAAACATTGATTTTGACAAATGTAAATTGTCGAAGTTGATAGAGAGATATAAATTGTCGAAGTTGATGCATAATATTTGTGGGGTTTCTTGTGCAGCTGTGTGAGGTTTGTTAATCGTTGGATCATCGTGCTTTTTTAACAGAGGCTTCAAGACACAATGATTTACTTTGTGGCCGAATTTGACAGTGATCAGAGTTGTAGATGTGGAGATATGATCTTTCGAAGTTGTTGTTGTTTTGTAGAGGTTTATCTGCGCAAGCTTTTGTTTCAGAGGAGAACTATCAGGTTTGATGGAGTTGAAACTTGATGTGGATGATGTGAGGTTCAACTATAATAAGGCTCGGTGGAGTATGTTGATCGTGAGGGTTCCTTGTGTCGAAAGTCTTCCTAACAATGAGGTTGTTTGGCGGCGTGTTCTGAGAGTTAAAGTCAGCGGCAACAAGATGAAGATTACACTCATTATCGTTGAAGATGAGAACCACATCATAGAGAGGAAGATTTAGAAAATTAGATAAAGGAGAATTTATTAGGGTATGATTCCAATTACCAAAAGTTGTGTTGAGTTAATTTGGTAGTTTCTAAATTATTAGGTATCTTGTGGAGAAAGTTAACTTGGAGAATAAGTTAAGTATTGTCTATATAAATAGGAGTATTGTGTTAGGGTTTGAGGTGAGGAGATTGAGCAAAAGTGAGGGTATATGAGAGTCCCCATTCGTCCCGTGTGGTGGTATCGGTGATCCAATAACGACGGCGCGAATTCCATTATTGTAATTTACCGTTAAGAGTGGTGGTGAGGATATTCAAGAGTGTCAAGATTTGAGCGTCTCCAACTTGTAATATCTTTCATACAGTGGATGTTAAGTGTCTTACAGGTCACGTGGTTTTTACTCTCACTTGAGAGGGTTTCCACGCAAAAATTATATGTGTCGTGTTTTTATTTCTGTTTTGTGCGATTTATTATTGATTTATACATGATTTTGTGATTTGGTGTGGTGGTGATTGATTCCAACGAGCGGTATGAGAGCGAGGGTCGATCCCAACACATTAGATATATAATATATATGAACTTATGAATATACCCACGATTCCACGTAATTATATCTTATACAACTCTTATTTTCAATAACACTTTAATAGTTTATGGTATCTTAAATGTAATATATGTATCACCTTTGTGATGTTATCATTTAATTAAAATTTTAATTATTGAATTAAGTCCTTTTATTTTCACATATATACAAATTAACTCAAATTATAATTATATACTCCATGTGATTTTATTTTTAAACGTTGACCAAAGAACTTACATCATACTAAAATTGTAGTTAATGATTAAATACTATATTGTAGTTACTTCATATACAGAGGGGCATCACTTGTAATTTCTTATAATAATAACAATGAAAGTAAAATAAACTACAAGAAGCAGCATTAGTATCCCACCAACAAACTTAGAATATAGTTACATACTTCCAACTTCAAAGTTCATACATATTATGTAATTTATTTTTAAAGAAGGGAAACTTCTTTATTTTATTTTTATATATATTGTTATATCTACTAATTGGTAGATACAGATCACATCACTACGCTGACATGGTCTAATTTAAAGAAGTTGTTCTGATGATGTGGATCTATGTGGTGTAAGGATTTAATATAAATATTCAATAATTAGATAAAAATTAAATATAGAATGTTAAAAAAATGTAGAACAGAGAAATCAATAGGATTGCTCCATTTCAATTACTCATTTCCACCTTTATTTCTAAATCTAAATATCTCACAAACCGTATATCTATAAATTATAAAAATTACACCGTTAAAATCAGCGTGTTTTTATCTTTAATTAGAGATATCACATGACATACCTCCGACGAAATTTTTTTTTTTTCGTTTTCTAATTGGGCATGTGAAATTCGTAGTGTTAAATCACTAAATATAATCAAATGTGAATTATCAAAATTACAAATTATAAGTTTAAAATCACATAAAAATAATTTATTTGATAATTTAATAAACCTTAAGAAAATTTTTTAGTTATAATCACATGTGATTAAACATTAAATTAGTAATCACATGTGAATAAAGTGTAAATAAATACGAATTTCAATCAATTTTTTATAATTATACATGTAAATAAATATAAAGGTGAAATCATATGTGAATTATCAGTTATTATCACATACTTCATTTGAAAAACACATGTGATTAAATCTTTAATCAATAATCACATGTGATTTTGACCGTAAACGAGTGCAATTCTTAAAATCTTATTTATAGTTATTTTATGTAAATGAATATTAAGTCGTAATCATGTGTGAGTTAACATTCACCATTGATAAATAATTGTACCACTGTTATACATCTTACTATTAAATTAAATCTTTTGGAGCAATCCAGATTATAATAACGATGCTTGTGAGCCAAAAAGTTTGAGGTTTAAATTAACTGTGCCTTTTTTTTTATCAATTAATCGAGTTTCCCATAAAGTTGGATGTCTGGATTTTTTATTTCTCTCGAAAAATTGCTATACTAAAGTCTGTTAACAATTTAGTAATTATTGATTAATGTAATTAAGTTAATGCTTGATATTTGAAGTATTTTGACTTAAAAAACTATAACTTATTATTTAATGTGTTAATTTAATGGTTTAATGACCCGTGTGTATATACGGGTTTAAACGCTAGTATCTATACGTATGTAAATGTATATGCATATATTTATATTTGTATATATTTATGTATGTATATATGTATTTCGGGTAATAATGGATAAATCAATGTATGATAAATTGTCATCCACATCCAATCTACTAATATCCATATTCATATCTAGTATTCATCCCTTTCGATCGTCCATATTCATCATTAAGTGGATGAATCGGGTGGATATTCACTCGATCGGATGACTATTACCATCCCTACACGTAGGATCAACATGACCAACCAACAAAAGTCGCTACGCTTTAGCCGGTTTGTTGGTCTAGCCCAAATCGTACACTTTCGTAATATACTTATGTTCATTTACTAAATAAAATTTGGTATTTACAATTAAACAAATAAATAAAGGGAAAATATTGTTTAACTCATGCAAAATACTTCACAAGCATAACTTTATTTTTAAGTATAAATTTTTTAATTCACCTAATATAATCTAGTACCAAATTAACTAGATATAGTTTTATTTTAACTATACTTTTTGAGTATATAACTTCGAATCCAAAGTTCCTCTTTATTCAAAAGTATTGAGAAGAGACTGATCCAATAAACTTTCAACTTGAATATCAACATGGAGATTTTTGAGGCATTCATTTCTTGATTCTGTTTAACCAAACATAAGATTTGATGAGGTCTCTCTCCTTATCCATCATTGATGATTGATGATTTAATTTTTTTTTTTATTTCCTGTTTTCAATGTGGATCAATGTTATTTGAGATGTCGAATTCTGATTGGTAAACCTTTAGGAAAATCAAGATATGGGTATGCAAAAGCTTGATCTGAATCAACTAATTCCCAATGGTATTTTAGGACCAAATGGTGGATAAATATCGCCATCTCTAATTTTGCTAACTCAGATCCAGTGCATAATCGGGGCCCTCCCCCAAATGGCATGAAGTTATTAGGTGATGTCAACGTGGCACTTCCATTCTGTCAACATATCAAAAGTTATTATTATACATCTTAGTATTAAATTAAATTATCACCAATCACCAATATACATGTACTGGTGTACCTACTAGTACAATTTATTGTTCAACATGCAAATGATCAGTTTATATTATCATCCAAAAGTTGTTAACATATTATATATCATATATTATGTATAAAAAACTAACCAAAGCAAATTTAGGGCTTTTTTTATGTTCACTGCGATTATTTGTTGTCTTAGATAAAATCTGTAACATGTATGTTACGTGTCATATGTATTGCCGTCTTTAAATTTTAGGCAAAATATTGATAACTGTCAATTCAAATCTATTCACTATCGGTTGTCTATGTGAAGACAGACTCATTCAGTGGTTATGGCTATCGAGACTTCAGGCTTGAATCCGTTACATTGTGCTATTTGTGACCCGTTATTCGACTAATTTTTGAGTGATTATTTGTATATTACTAAAAATTTGTGATAACTTCAATTTTTTGTTATCTTTAACTTCAATAGAGGGAATCGATGATTGGTTGAACTAAAGCTCTTATTTATTGTTTTATAATAATGAATTACATTAAATAGTAATAGTAATAGTAATAGTATAGTCATTATGAAAAAAATAAAAATCGAAAAATGAATGGATGGTTGAGTGTGGCGATTGAAGAAGAATGAATGCACGTGTAAGTGCACGTGCAACCACACATCCCTATGACCCTGTTTTAAATTTTAATCATCACATCCCACCACACGCACGGAGCAGCGGTTAGAGGAGGTGGGCCTGGCATCATCAACATTCCTTACTGGGCCCACGCGCCGTACACGTGCGACCGATACTAGGCCTGCTTAATTTGGGCCCCTAGCCATTATATGTCCATACCTTGACTTCCTCGTCCCTTTCTTTTAGGCCCACTTACTTTTCTTTCGGCTCCTTTCTTCAAGTGATCTTTTTAATTTACAGAGAAATTAAACAAAATATCATTTTTTAAAAAACTTTTATAAAAATTTGTCATTTTTTTTTAAATTGTATTTTTACCTCACCCGGATGCATTCGTATCCGGACACGTGACCGAGAAATGCAAGCCGGTAACCGAGAAATGCAACTCAGTAACCGGGACGCAAAACCCGGACGAAATTTGCGATCGCAATTTGCGTCCTGTGTTTTGCGTCCCAGTTACCGAGTCCGGGTTCGAAGATTTGCGTTCGAGTACGAAGATTTGCGTTCGGGTACGAAGATTTGCGTTCGGGAACGAAGATTTGAAACTTGATAACCAGGACGCAAAAAGTGTTTAAATACTTTGGGAAGGAAGCTAAACAAAGCTCATCCAAAACGGATTAAGGCAACAAAGTCCAAAACGAAAATAAAGTCGAAAACGAAATACGTAAATAATAAAAAGGCCGTTTTCGGGCCCTAAACGATCTCGAAACGCCAAAAACTGGCAGGGCTCATGGCAAAGCGATGAGTCTTGACCGTTGGGCCGTTTTTGAGTGACCATGAGAATTTCAGCCCATTCCGACACCGAAATCAAAATCACTAAAATTTAGGAGGAAATGATTGGTTGATGACATCACGACTAGTAGGAATGAATTCTTGATGACATAAGCGTGACGATTCTTCCCCGACATCAAATCGGTAAAGTTTTTAGATCGGTTGGATGTAACCGAGTTTCAAATCTTCGTACCCGGACGCGTGATCGGAAAATGCAACTCGCCGGGACACAAAACACGGGACGCAAATTGCGATCGCAAATTTCGTACGGGTTTTGCGTCCCGGTTACCGAGTTGCATTTCTCTGTTACCGGCTTGCATTTCTCGGTCACGCGTCCGGGTACGAAGATTTGCGTTCGGGAACGCGATTTTGCGTCCCGATTACGTCCGAGTGGGGTAAAAACGCAATTTAGAAAAGGGCAAATTTTTATAAAGGTTTTTAAAAAATGGTATTTTGTTTAATTTCCCTAATTTTTATACATATATTATACTTCCATTAAGAATAGTTATTATTATTATTATTATTAATTAAAATCACATATAAAACTATTTCTCATGGTTATAATTAGAGTTAATTGCATGGATGGTCCATGTGATTTACACAGAGTAACACACTTTGTCCTTATATTTTATCTTTTGCATTGACAGTCCGAAAATATAAAAGTTGTTACGCTCTCGGTCCCTCATTCAACTACAATGACGAACTAACTTTTTTTTATTATTAATGGATTTCTTATAACATAAAAAACTCAAATACTTTATTTATGTGCAGTATTAGAATTTTAAAGTGAACCTACCTATCTTCTTTTATAAGAAAACACAAGTCATCTGTTTATCAAAAAAAAAAAAAAAAAAATACCAAAAATGTCTAAGACTATCGTGGAGTCGGCCAAATAATGTATGCAAAATATCTCAAAACAATAACAAACAGATATCACAAACTTTCTCTAATTAATTATTGCAAGACTTATATTCTAATTTAATCTCAGATTTGAAAAGTTAGTATACATAATTTGTGACATAAATAATCAAAATTAGGCGGATAGTTTAATTATGTAAAATTTCATTACTGCAAGCTCATTATCAACAAGTTCTAGTGTTTCTTCGGCGATTTCGATGTGGTATATATGGTGTATATTCGGAGAACACGAGAGAAGATGGGTGGTAGTGGTGGCTGCGAGCAAATCTGACGATGCTTACGAGCAGATCCGACGTTGTAGTTTTTGCTAATTAACCACCATCGGTGTAACAACGATTCCGATGGTGATGAACTGATGATGATGTGTGAGGTCAGATGTGATGGCGGTTTGCGGAATGCACATCGATCAGTGTTTGAACTTTGAATGGGATATAAATATTTGTTTGATTGATGTTTAATTTTAGAAAGTGATGGTGGTGGTGAATGTTGTGGTATGGTGGATTTGGGTGGTTCAACTGATGTGAAAGTGGAGGCATAACTATTTGATCTGAAACTATCAAATAAACATGCTAATATATTAATGTGGTGGCTGGAAAGTAATTATGTGGTGGTGGTGGCTGGAAAGTAGGTGAAGGTGAAGCAAGATGGTAATGATATTAGGTTTAGGGTTTTTGAAATAGGGAAGTTAAAAGAGCTTTAGTGGAGAAGATGATCTGATACTGATTATCTTTTTAGAAATATATTTATTGGTATTTTATAAATGAATTAATAATTAACAACTAAATTAAAGTATCATGAAAAGGGTATGTTAGTCATTTCAGTGGAACGATGGACCGAGCGTGCAACAACATTTGTATTTTTGGACTGTCAACGCAAAAAGAGAAGTAGAAAGACAATGTGTGTTACTGTGTGTAAATCACAAGGACCATCAATGCAATTAACTCTTATAATTATTTATTACATTATGTATAGAGTAAATTCTATAAATGATCCATGTGATTTATATTGATTTACGAAAATTGTTCATATACTTTATTTTTTACCTTTTTAGCCCAATAAATTTATGTTTTGCTCAAGAATGGTCTCTCCCCCACTTAAAATTTCTAAAGTACCCTTTATCGTGTCATTTTTGGATAGTAATGATCGAAATGGTTAAAAAATATTTTAGTCATTTTAGGTGGATGAGGGACGAGCAAAACTTAAACTTATTGGACTAAAAAGTGAAAAATAAAGTAAAAAGTGAAAAATAAAGTATAAGGATGATTTTCGTAAATCGATGTAAATCACATAGAGCGTTATGTATAAATTAAAGTATGAATTTGTAGCTATTTGTGAAGCTACAAATCATTTTTCTTAACTTGATGTGGAAGTTTTAATTTCAAACAGTGTATCTTAACGTATGTGACTTTGTATTTTTAAGTCATATTTAATGATGAACATATATTATATATTAGATATATATATATATATATATATATATATATATATATATATATGCGTTCAAATATACGATTAAGAAGTAATCATATTCCTTTAAAATATAAATTCATAATTGATTTATGAAACTTACCGTAAGAATATAAATGATAGTGACTTCTAAACAATTTCTACTTTCGTCTTCCCTAGCAATTTTCATAAATTTATGATATTTTTATGTCGGGGAAAAAGGTTGTCCTACGTGTGTAAATACAATATTTATGACCAAGCTAAGGTACCACAACTCTTTTTCGTGTTACACCGACAATAAATTCAATTATCATCCCACACCCTCCAAAAACTCTCTGTTAAATTCAGAAATTGTCAAAAGATTTTGCCATAAAGACTTGCAAGTTTTACCATCATTTTATTTCCACAAGGCAATTGACTTGTGGGAGACTAATAGATTAATCATTTTTGTATTTTTCGATCGTCTGAAGAAAGAAAGATCTTGTCGTTTTTTCAACAATTTATGATCTCTAGTGGACCTCTTAGGATTCGAATCCAGATATATTTTTTAGTTTTCATGGAATGCTAGAGAGATTAATAGAAAAAAAAAACATTATAGTCATTATATCTTTAAGTTCTTCATTAAACTTTATATTGAAGTGTACAAGTATTTTCCCTAATCATTCATGCAAGATTATCAATTCTTGATTATGGGTTTTTTAGTTGCATACATTGAGTTCCAGTAAATTATTAAGGTTTTTTTTCATTAAAAAAATAGGAAGAAAAAAAAAACTGACCTGCCATCTCCATGGATCAAAAAGGTGAGGTTGGTCAAAAAACGCAGGATCCAAATGCACGGCTGCAATCACTGGTAGCACTTTCCACCCACATGGAATGTCATAACCTTTTTTACAAAAGTCAAAATTAAAAATATTTCTGGTACAACTTCAACTTATTAAAAAAGATTAGGGGCCATTTTGTCATTACTCAAATAATCAAGGGGTTATAATATAAATTAGAAAAGAACAAGTATATATATTTACCTTTATACCGCACATCTTTAATAGCCTTTCTGTGAAGGAATCTCACCACATTCCCGAATCTTAGCGTCTCATTGATCACCTTCAATCGCGTAAGTTTATCATAAATTAATTTAATTTAATTTTGTTTGATTCGATCTAGCTAATCTCCTATATATATATATATATATATATATATATATATATATATATATATATATATATATATTGTACGGAGTAATTTTATTTAAAAATATAAAAAAAATAAAAAATAAAAAAAGAGCTTACACACTGAGTAAATTCCATTTTTTTGTAGTCATCCCAATTCAAATCTTTCTCTCCTGATTGCTTTTTAGCCTCAGCAATTTCTTCATGTTCTTGCTAAAAATAGTAATAGAACATGGTTAATTATATGTGTTTTACAACATTTAGTGTCATGTATTTCATGCATTTTATTCAAATGTAACGCGTAAAATAGGAAGTTGAGTTATCGACTTACTCTAAGTTGATGAACCGCGTTAGGACAAGCTTCTAAGAAGTAAATGGCTAATGCTATTGAAACCGAAGAGGTTTCATGGCCCGCAAAAAGCAAACTTAGTACCAAATCGAGTATTTGCTCTTTTGAAAGGTTCGAATTCTTTAGTACCCATCCAAGTAAATCGTCTTCTCGTTTCTCTTCGTTGTTTCCTCCATCCAGTTTTTGAATCCTTTCCTCCATTCTTGTTTCAATGAATTTAAGAATCGTCGATCTCGACTGTTTGTTTGAAACAAAAACCATTAAATGATCATTAGTAAAAAATTGTGTTTTTATGGAGTTTTTGAGATTTTTTTTTTAGGGGGTACAAAATTCACCTTTAAAGCTTTCCTGTACGCAGTTCCAGGGAAGTTCAAAGGGGGAGAAACCACACCTTTCATGAAAGTTACGTACTCTTTTTTCAATAGTTCCGTCTCCGGTTCACCGGGGTCTAAACTCATGATATGTTTCGCCATTAAATTAAAAGTAAACTGTAGCAAAAGACATATATCACATTGTAATTAAAAATTAAACTCGTCATGTCAAACGTTGCAATTTCTACTCATTTACTAATTAATATGTTCAATCGGGTAGTGTATTAAATTTTCATTAGAAAAAATGGAAATTGATACATTTAATTTAATTTAATGTATATACGAGTATACAACATCCTAATCCAGTAATTCAAAATGTGGATTATTTTACAATATAGTTTATTATTTTTCTAAATTTAACATTATCTTTTAACAAAATGGATAAAATGTGTTTGCACTCAACCCAACTCAACCTGACCCATTTTAACATGTTACCGTACTATATACCGACCATTAATTCATCCATAAATTTGACAATTCATGCACAAATATAAATTTTTTACCTTTTTAGCTTCATCTTGGGCACAAAAAGGTGAGTTTTCTTGCCAAGAATCTAATACCCACAAAGTGTTCTTTTCAACTTCTCTTAGGAGTTGAGTTTTAAGCCTTGCATTGGTCAAGAAGTTGAGTGAAATTAGCCTCATATCTCTATGCATGTCTCCAACCAAAACCAACATGGACCATTTGCCAAGAATCCCCCCGATGCTTCTTGGATAGCTACATTCAAATAACCTCCCTTCATTTTGCAATATATACCTATTTAACCCTGGATCCACCGAAACTATCGTTGGCTCCCCAAACAAATTCGATTTAAATATCTTTCCAAACCTACAACATAAACAAAGACGTTTAACTAATTGTGTTGTATTAACCGTTGACACAATAACTATAACTATATAATAATTGTAATACTTACAAAATTGCTAAAAATCGCTCTTTATCATATAAACGTAAAACTAGTGAAGTGACAACCAAATGGGTCAGTTGACTAGCGGGTATCGAGTTGACCCTGTAACCCTGAGGTTGAACGGTATATATTCGCATAAAATGTATATATATATATATATATATATATATATATATATATATATATATATATATATATGGTGGTTTTGTGTTAGTTATTGTCTTTTAAAAAAGCCCAACGAAGTTACAAATTATGGTGGTTTATATATATAAAGATTCTTGAAACGTGTGAATTATGTAAAATTTACCTTAATATGTGTTGTTCCATGAATTCACCGATGGTGGTGGCCGAATACGGTTTGAGGTAACCGATGGTTTCACCAATGAAAGGCCAACCCATGCTCCCCGGTGGAAGATTGGGAGTTGACGTGTCAAGTATTCTTCTTTTGACAAGATTCAAGATGAGAAATATAGTCAACATTAAAAGTGACACAAAGATGATGAACTCAAAGTCAGACATTTTTTTCAAGATTATGGAACACAGAATAAGTGTGTGTTTTTGGTGTGTGTTTGTGGGGGAGGAGGTGGTGGTGTAAATGAGATGAGAGTCCACCTTTATACAAGTACATTATGCTGGCAATGTTCCATCTGATGGAAAAGGAAATTTCAACTTTTTTACAAGATTTTTTATTTTTATTTTTATAATTAAGGTGATTACTTTTACTTTTTGGAATGGGTGAGTTGAAACAAAAAAACAAAACTTAATGTTGGTTTTCAAACCAATTAGCAATTTTTATTTTTTATTTATTTTTTTATTCTTGTCTTTGTTTGCTCTCACTTTAATCACCCAACACCATCTATTACCCAAAAAGTAAAATATATATTGTTTGTTTGTTCCAAGCCGTAATCGCTATTTAATTTCATTTTTATAGGAGTGTAGGTTACTTGATAGTGGATCTAATCGAATCAACACACACAATTGAGAGGCGGAATTCAAACGATTGTATATAGTACGTAAAACACAAATGAATCAAACGCAAATTAACTTGTATATAGATCTATTTGCCAATTAGCTTAATACACTGAAATGCTTTACAAATGCTCTCTGAACTCCCTGATTCGTCAACCTCAAAACTGAGGCCGAACTTCTCTATTTATACTAAACCGAAACCGACTCTGCGACACAAGCTCTGTGTCGCATAGCCGACTCATGCGACACAAGCCTTGTGTCGCATAAGCGACACATGCTTAGTGTCGCCTAAAACAAAACTTGTAATTTACTTATAATAGACAAAACGTCGTAATTACATAACAAACTATTACAAGCTAAGACCAACTGACAGACATACAAATATGCACCAACAAACTCCTCCGTGTCTTCAGCTTGGTCTAAAAAAAAAAAAACTTTTAACACTTCCAGCCTGCAGGGAATGTACCACCAGCATGTATTCCCATCTTTAAACAAATCTCAACAATCTTCTGAAATTTTAGAGCTTCTTCTTGATCAATATCATAATGCATAATCTTATTGACATGAAGAACTCTTAAATCATATTATATTAAGTTGATGAGGCTAATAGGATCAAAAACGCGAACAGTTGAGCCTCTTAACTGTTGAGAAAGAATCCACTCTCCCGGACCCTGTTCCTGGTCTCTTTCAGTCAGATACTCCATTACAGCTTCACCAGTCTTCGGGTCATACCACCAATACCTAAATTTTTTCAAAAAATTCAAAGGTAACTTTTCAAGTGGAACACTTTTTAGACTTGCAGCTGGCGGATATTTATATTTCACTATAGGCTCTTGAGTTCTCGGATCTAACTTCTTCTTGAAACGATAACGAACTCCCAGCTCAGGTCTTATCCATACATAGTGTCTGCTTTCTAAGAACCTTTTGAATGAAAGCGCCTCGAGAATCGTTTGAATTATTTACCAATTCTAATTGCGCAAGACGATTAAGTTCAACATTCGGCAAAGTGCTGATGCAATTGAATCTCGGCCGGAAGTATTGAACGCCATCCTTTCTTTTAATTAGAATGAGAGAGCTTTCAGCATCGAATTTCCAGCTATAAATCAAACCAGTGAAATCTCCTCGAACTTTGTAAGATTTACAAATAGTAGGCGCCACAGCCACAATATGATAACTCACGACAGGCTTGGACTGTGCTGATGACGAAGAATCAGTGGCAGATTCATGTTCATCTTCAGAAGAATCCGATTCAATGATAGGTGCATCAGGATCATACGGTTCTTCTGGTTGAGCTTGAGTAGGCTCATTTTGTCTTTCAATAGGAGGTTCCTGACGATTTGACTCTTCATACACGTCTTCATCTGAAGGAATCTCCGGTTCAGCCCCAACATCCTCAAAGTCATAAGATATATCATCATTATTCACCGGATTTATTAAGCTTTGTAGATACGTGATATTTGCTTTAGAGTAATCTACAGCTATAGGAATCGGTTGACCTGGAATGTTTTCAGACGACGCAAAATAATCTAAAAGCAAATTTTCATTAATGTCCGAATTATTTACATCATCAGTTTGAGTTCCGGCAGAGGTCCTAGGTGTTGTTTCTAATTGACCTGACTCCCCCGAAACAATAGCTAGGGACTCCAATTTTAAAACCCTAGACTCTAATATAGGAACCCTCGCCGCCTACGTCTCTAAAGCCTGAATTTGAGCAGCTTGAGCTTCGAGAACCGCAGATTGAGATTGAATTAAACCGGCTTGGTCTCTTGCTGTTTGCTGCATCTCATACATACGCCTAAGGAGCTCTTGGATGACCGAAGGCAGAGGTTGAACAGGAACCTCAACACGGGGAATGTCAACCCGTGGCCTGGAAGAAGAAGTAGCAGCAGATTGACGACGTCGAACTAACGGAGGCACCCAATCTTCATCCGTAGATTCTGAATCACGAGGCCTTTTACACACATCGGGTCGCACATAGACCATCCCTGCCCTTTTGCGTCTTTGAATGCGCTTAAAGCGTCTTATATCAAAGCGACGTATATTTTCCATTGAGGGTTCGGGCGGGACGATTCCAGGAGACTCTGGTGGAGTGGAACCACCATCAGAAGAACTCTCACCCATTACCTCTTCAATACGAGGCTCGTTTTCCGGTTCCATACCAGCAGGCTCTTCGACACGGCCAAAAGCTTCAATATCTTCCAAAAATGCCTCTAGCTGGGGATTTTCTTCTCGAACAGGCACATTAACAAAAATATCCTCTGGTTGAGGAGCAGCTGTAGTGTCCAAAAATTCATCGGCAGCCGGAGGAACGTAGCCCTCATCTACAATGTGCCCAAAGTGTGGCACGTCCGCCGGCGTCGGGACTCCTTTCGCATATTGCCCGCAAATTGCAAAAATGCGGATGTTCATAGGAGTTTGGCGAAACTGGTGAGCAGCATTTACCGAAAGCCCCGGAAGAAGATGGTTGAGCAATAGCTAGATAAACCGCGGGTACATGTTCCATCTGTTGTCCCCGGTGTGTACATTGTCAACCATAGCCCGAAAAATATAGCCAGAAAAGTTGTAGGGCTTGTTGTACACTAAGGCGAGCATGGCAGAAGTTGTGGAGTGACTCATGCCGTCAAAACCCGCCTTCCTGCTCGATAGGCAGACAATCATGATATGCATTAAATACCTCCAGACCTTTGTGAGGTTGGCCTTTTGGTATTGATCCTTTGGGATTCTCGGATACCCAAGACGGATCATGCAGCCATTTATGAATGAACTTGAGAATTGAATGGGCGAGTCCGGATGATCAGCAAATTGGAAGAACTCGCGAATAAGCTGCTCCGAGATCACTACCTCTTTGTCATCCACTCTTGAAATAATGCGGGTCTGAGGCAAGTCAGAGTTAATCACTGCTGAGTTCCAGAAGGAACCAACTTGATCTTTGTAGATAGGGGTGGTTGCGGAAATGGCCGTAAAGATGCGGGAACGGCGTAAGAAAGAAATCATCGGCCTAAAAGGTGCAACCGGATCCCGATCATCCTCGAGAAAAGCCACGATACTATGCCTTGGCTCCCAGTCATTTGCATTAATATCTGCCATCGCTATTAACGCAAAAGAAGAAACATAGCTCGAAAAGCGTTAGCATTAAAACTCGAAGACATATTATTTCAATAAAAATGTCTTATGCGACACAAACGATTGTGTCGCAGTAAGAATGCGACATAAGCATTTGGGTCGCTAGAATAGTATGCGACACAAAAGATGGTGTCGCAGAAATCAATTTCAAAAACTATGCGACAGAAGCGCTTGTGTCGCTAACAAATTAAGCGACAGCAAGGGTTGTGTCGCATTTTGCAATAAAATGATTTTATTTTAACACAGCGACAGAAGCCTTATGTCGCACATCATGTGTCGCAAGCGAAAGCGACACAAAGTTAGTGTCGAATCTCAGCAATGCAATAGACACAAGTGCGACACAGAGATTTTTGTCGCAGGTTGTGCCGCAATGACGAACAGAAGCCCAACCCAGAAAAAAAATGGAAATCAAATTTGGGGTTTTCAAAAGTGACCACACCAAACCGTGCGGCAATGCATGTAGAGCATGAAATCATGTGTTTTAACTCGTAACATAAACAAACACGTCGTTAATTTGGACCACAAAACAAAACCCTAAAAACCCGTATATGATTTTAACAATTAAACACGAATTACACGGTAAAAGTGGTTAAAATTTGTACCTATAAGTCAAGAAGAGTGAGGAGAACAAGAATCACTGAGTGGATTGTAACAAAATCGAGCAGAAAGATGAAATCAAATGAAAATTACGTTGCAGTCCTTGTGTCGCAAGATTGAGCTTGTGTCGCTTGTTGTGTCGCAAAAACAGTGTAGCGACTGAGAGGTAGGGTCCGGCTTTTATACCTGAACCCTGAATAGCGACACAAAATGCGACATTGGTAGCGACACAAAGCTTGTGTGGCATTATGACACAAAGCTTGTGTCGCACCTTGGACAGTTTGTGATATTTGATTTGATTTCAAGTTTTACACTCGAGAGCCGATTTGATATTTACTTAGAAACTTGGTATAACGAAGAACAATAAAATAAAATAACAATTTACAAAAGAAAAAGTAAAAACCCGTTTATTCTATTGTACAATCAACGACAAAATCATAACGTCTTTTTGGTGACGGGATTGTTTAAGTCAGCTTTAGGAATCATATCAGGCTAACATGCACTTATTTGGAAATAGTAAACTTTATTTCGATTATCAGTATGTTTGTCCACTTTAAATTTACTTAGCATATTTAAATCACCTGTTATAAAGATTAGTTCAAGACGATTATTGGTATTTTAATCCATCTAAACATTTGTACTTAAGTATATGATTTCAACTCGTGATTGAGATTGAATCACTTTGTTATTATTAGCATGCATATATTATATAACTCACATTAAAATATACATGTGAAATCAAAACCTGTTAGTATTTTCTATACAGAGGGTGAAGGTATGGACGTATCTTTAGAACCAAGTTAGCGGTGACAGGTTTGTACTTTCGTACAACAAAGTCACATAAACAATAGTTCGGGTTGAACAAACACCAGTCTGAACAATTAAACTAGAGGGTACAGGTCTGTACTTTCGTACAACAGAGTACCATAGTTTAACACAAACCAATACGAGGCAATCTTTTTATAACTTTTCTGTACATTCGTACATTTTATTTTAGAGTTGTCTATAACTTAACATAGACTACGTACTTAAGTTCTTTTCAAGAATATATTAGATGAAATCAGGTCTGTATTTTCATACAACAGAGGAGACAGCTAATATATTCTCCCAGATAATACCATACAAAGACCCTATATTTTAGATCATAACATGTTTATCATCCAGATATTAAGACTAGGTGTCAAAATATTTTGGACATTTATGCCCTTATTTCAACGTAATGTCATACATATTAATATGTCGTTATATAAAATAATATGCATATTTAAAATTTAAGCTTCTTAGTAACTTTAGCACAAATGCCTACCAATACATCATTTGATGAAGCTGATATTTATAAAAGGTATTTCAACTATGCTAGATAAATATACTGACACATCAAACATAAATCTTAAAATTTAATTTTATGCATGTCTCCTGATGTATTATCATTTCCCCAATTGTTTACAGACACAATTCAACGTCTATTTTATCAATGTTGCAACTATTGCATTTCTTTAATACTAACAAGTATAAAGAGTGGCAGTTGCATTTTTTTTTTTTTTTTTTTTTTGAACTCACCAAGTCTAAAAGATAATTCTGACCAGAAATGGAGAGTTAGGCATTGCTCAAACTCACCATTCCAATCATGGAGACTAGCTCATCAAATTGACTACGAGAGAAAGCTTTTGTGAAAAGATCTGCGTTTTGCTTAAGAGTAGGGATTTGGACAAGGTCAATTAGGTGCTTCTCATAGCAATCCCGTATAAATTGATAACGAATTTCAATATGTTTGGTTTTTGAATGCTGTACGGGATTGCGTATGATGGATACAGCAGCTGAATTATCAATATGAACAGGAGTAAGAGTTAGAAGTAACCCATAGTCACGCATTTGATGTTGAATCCAGGGAACCTGAAAACAGCAACTGGCAGTAGCAATGTATTCTGCCTCAACTGTTGAAGTAGAGACAGTTGTCTGCTTCTTGCACTGCCACGAGACTAATCGGCTTCCTAGAAACTGACATCCTACAGTTGTTGACTTTGCGTCCACTGAGCAGCCACCATAATCAGAATCTGAAAAAGCAGTTAACGCAATACCAGAGATCCAAGGAGGGTCTCCACTTAAAGTAACCTAAGATACGTCTAACTGCCTTTTCATGAGAAACTTTAGGCTTTGCTTGATATCTTGAACAAATAGACACAGCGAATAATATGTCCGGCCTAGATGTTGCGAGATACATAAGCGTTCCTATCATAGAACGATAGTCACGCTGATTAACATCATCTTCGTCATCAGCAGGTCCAAGTTTGTGACTAATGTCAATAGGAGTTCCATAGTGTCTAACATCGAGCATCTGATATTTTGTCAAGATATCCTTGACATATTTTGTCTGATGTATATAAATACCCTTATCAGATTGCTCAACTTGAACACCTAGGAAGAATTTAAGTTCTCCCATTGCACTCATCTCAAACTTAGATTTCATGACTTTCTCGAAATCTCTGCACAGCACCTCATTGGTCGAACCAAAAATAATGTCGTCCACGTATACCTGCACAAGCAACAAATCTTTTCCTGTCTTTTTGATAAAAAGAGTTGAATCAATCTGCCCACGGGTGTAACCATTTTCGAGCAGATGTTGAGACAACGTTTCATACCAAGCCCTTGGAGCCTGATGAAACCAGGAGGCTGTTTCACATAAACCTCTTCGTTGACCTTCCCATACAAAAACGCACTCTTTACATCTAGTTGATAAACACAAAATTTCTTGAATGAAGCATAAGCAAGAAATATCAGTATTGATTCCAAACGCGCAACTGGAGCAAAAACCTCGTCATAATCCAATCCTTCGATCTGTGTAAAACCTTGCACCACCAGACGAGCCTTATTCTTCACAACCACGCCACGATCATCTTTCTTGACTCTATAAACCCATCGAGTACCAATTGGATAGAATCCCTGAGGCAGGTTAACCAGCTTCCAAACTTCTAGCTTTTTGAACTGTTGGAGCTTCTTTTGCATGGCTTCTACCCAGTGAGAGTCAGTCAATGCTTCCTTAATGTTTTTCGGTTCAATTTGAGAAAGGAAGCATGACTCCATCTGAGCTAACTGGTAGTCTGTTTGCCCTCGTGTTCTAACTCCATCTTGTAAATCACCAATAATATTATCGACCGGGTGATTCACATTGACACGGCTAGTTGAAATCTCTTCATGTTCAATGACAGTTTCCAAGTTTGTATCGTCTCCCCCAGAGATCAAAGTCTCGTTGTCTACCTCTGTGACAGATTCAACTTCACCGTCTGATAAAGCCGGCATATCTGGATCTGTGTCAGGTTCTTGAACTGTTTCAGTAGTGGGAGGAGGAGGTGGTGGTGTTTTTGTAGTAGACTTGGATACATCAGAGTATATATCAAGTCCATGAAGCAGTGTCACCACCTGTTCAACTTCATCCTCAGCAGGAAGTTTGAATGAGTCAAACATACTGTCATAGTCGAACAAGAAGTCGGGTCCCGTTCCTTGTGAAGGCTGAGTATAACGCATATATGTTACTTCAAAATGTTCCTCCACTCTCTTTGTTGCTTTGTTATACACACGTTTATTAGGTGAATTATTTGAAAAACCCAAGAAGTAGCCTTCACTCGACTTTTCACCGAATTTAGCCACTCTTTCTTTTGTGTGCATAATCATACAGGGACACCCGAAAGGCTCAAGAAACTGTAAATTTGGTTTACGGTTGTTAAGGAGCTCATAACAGGTCTTATTGCGTTTCTTAACCATGGACACTCGATTCAGAATGTAGCAGGCTGTGTTGACCGCTTCTGCCCAGAACGTGATAGGCAGTTTTGAATCAGCTAACATAGTCCGTGCAGCTTCAATGAGAGTCCTGTTCTTACGTTCAGCAACTCTATTTTGTTGAGGAGTTCTTGCAGCACTGAACTGGTGATCAATGCCTTTCTTCAAACAGAACAGACCTAGTGTAGAGTTCTTAAATTTTGTACCGTTATCACTTCTCAGTTTCTTGATCTTCATATTGCACAAATTTTCCAGCTTGTCGAACAAGTAGATAAGGATTTCAGTAGTTTCATCTTTAGAGGCCAAAAAATAAACCTAAGAGAACCTCGAGTAATCATCAGTAACCACCAAACAGTACCATGCTCCACCTATACTCTTCTTGCTCACTTGTCCAAATAAGTCCATGTGCAATAATTTCAACAGTTTTTCAACAGAATTGACCAGTATTGACTTATGGGTCTTCTTGTGCTGTTTCCCCTTTTGACAGGGAACGCAATGGTCATTAAGTCCGAAAGATTGCTTCGGTACACCACGCACAAGATCATGCTTAACCAAATAATTCATTTTCCAAAAATGCAAATGACCCATTCGTCGGTGCCACAGCAGAGATTCTTTTTCAGTGGCCTTAGACAGAAAACACGTTTACTGCTTTGTTTCAACAGTACGCATATCCAGAATGTATGTGTCTCTGTCTCGAGGTGCCCTTAATAGCACCCACTCCTCGGGAATAACAAACCCCGGCTTCAGAATGCAACACTCACTTTTCGTGAAAACAGTAGTGTACGACTTATCACAAACTTGCGATACACTAAGAAGGTTGTGTTGCAGCTGTTCTACAAAATTTACTTTTTCAAAGCTCACTCGGCCGTTTGAGAGTGTGCCTTGACCAGAAATTATGCCTCCTTTGTCACCAGCAAAAGCAACATAGCCCCCATTATACGCATGAACATCGGAAAGCAGGGATATATTGCCGGTCATGTGCCGTGAGCAACCACTATCAATATACCATTTGCTATTCATTACGGCTTCAGGTTGCTGCAACACCAAAAAAAACAAAGAGGTTAATTAGAAATGGAGACCCAAGCCTTTACAGACTTGGGCACTCCAGAAGCATCATCCACAATGATCACATCAGTCAAAATTTTGTTTTTAAATATATCAGAAGTATTGATTAATGTGACACTGTTGGATGTAGAATCACTTGATGATTCTTTCACTTTCCAAATCTTTTTAGGTTTGGAAGGTTGCTTGTCAACAATATTGAGCTTAGCGATAGGTGATTTGGTTGGCTCAACTTTGCTGATTTTCTTAGTGGGCAAGGGAGAACGTGAACCTTTAAAAGAAGAAGGTTTACTCGAAAGATTTCTGATTTTAGAAATTCTAGGAACACCTTTCCCAAACCGCTTTTGAGCAAGTAACGGGCAATCGTTTATTAAATGACCTTGTTTCTTGCAATAGAAACAAGATCTTTGCTCAACAGGTTGTTGAAATTCTGGAACAAACCTATGAGGATGGTTGAAAGAAACATTAAAAGCACATGCACACTTATGTGAGCATGTTGAATTTGACACTTGTTTAGTTAAAACAGTGGGTCTAGAAGAATTTTGATGCCTTTTAATATTTTCTTTTATTTTCAAAATCTTCTTTTTAGGCTCAGCTTTAGCTTTGCCTTTTCCACTTAAAGCAATGATTGGTGTTTCATTGGTTATGATCACATTATCTGGTTTTATGTTTTTCTTTTCAACTTTAGAGTATTCCTCTTCGGTTATATCCTCAATCTCAACAATCTCCTCTACAGTAACAGGAGAATCACACGTAGGCTCACAAACATCAGAAGGCTAAATAGACTCAGCCTTGACACAAATAGTAACTGGTTTAACAGATTCAACCTCTTGAGCCTTAACAATCTCAGGCTCACTAGTTTTTGCCTTAACAGGTTCAGGCTCACTAGTCCTAGGTTGTTTAGCCGTTACTTTAACTTTTTCAGCCTGAAGGTGCACAGGCTTACTTATTTTGACAGGAACGGATTTAACAGGATTTATGTCTATCTTTGAAAAAGTAGGCACAAATTCAGTGATGTCATCCTTAACAGGCATGGGAAAATAATTTTTAGGAGGCGGAACTTGATGATAGCCAAGTCCGGCCTTGCTTTTCGTATCAGTCCTTTGTGCCTGAAGGATCTCATCAAGGACTAGAGAGGAAGCTGAAAAGTTTGATATTTTTCTTTTTAAATCAAGAACTTCAGCCTGAGAATCAGCAAGTTGTTTCTTTACTAAGGAGAGTATATTAACATAACTTCCTATTTCATCTTGCTGTTCAAAAATTTTGGCTTTTAATTATTTCTTTTCTTCAAAAATTGCTTTTAACTTTTTATCACAAGCCTTATCATTATCTTTTAACATATTATTTGAAGCAGTTAACTGTTCTATGTTGGCGATAAGGCGTTCATTTTCCTCTCGTAGCCTGTTCACTTGTCCAGTCAAATGAATACAAGATATACAAGAGAAGAGTTCATTATCAACCTCATGTATGTTGGCCATGAAAGCTTTGTTCTGTTGGTCATCATCAGCTTGTTCTGACCAGTCAAATGCTTCATCTGACAACATTAAGGTAGCAGAAACCATTGCCTTTTCTTCAGCTTTAGCCTTCTCTGTAGATTTGTTCGGAGTAGGCCTTGTGAATCCAGAGGAGGGCTGTCTTGTTTCGCATTCACGAGCAAATTGTCCATAGTTTTGACACTTGTAACACTTGACCTTGCTCTTGTTGAATCCCAGACCCTTGCCAAGAATGCAGAGCCAGATGTTCCAGTTGATGAAACATCCACTCCGTAGATCTTAGGATTCTGGACATTTGCAGTAGCCTTGGTTTCCTTCCTTTGCATGTCCAAAAGATCAGCTTCTAGCTGACCAATAAGATCATCAAGAGACATATTCAGAATGTCTGGATCCTTTTCTATCATTAAAACTCGAGTATCCCACTTGTCAGGTAGGGATTCAAGAAGTTTATTATTTATTTCGGTTTTATCCAGAGTTATTCCCCCTTCTATTAACTCACTAACCAACTGTGAGTATCTAGAAAACAAGTCAAAAAGAGACTCGTTTGGAAGAATATCGAACACGTCATACTGCTTCTTGACTAAACGCAATTTATTCTGCTTATATTGTTCACTACCACCGCATCTTTTCTCAAATGCCTTCCATAGATCATAAGCAATTTCCAGATGTCGAAATTGCTTGAGGATTGACGGTGGTAATGCCATGGTGATTGCAGAATGAGCCTTTTTATCATTCTCAAAGGCTTTGCGTTCCTCAAGAGACATTGATTTAACTGACTTTAATGGTGCTGTACTGGTATAAACTCCAGGACTGACAGGACGTTCGTATCTTTCGGTCAAAGCAACCCACATCTCGGGATCATTAAAGGAAACAAACGCTTCAAAGCGTTGACGCCAGTAGGCATAATCCATACCGAGAGTATACATAGGTGGTTTATTCATACTCCCGACTTCAGAGTTTTGCTTGAGTAAATCTCCAACACGTTGTAATGAAGAAGACGCCATTTAGAGAACCTGCAAAACAAACACACAAAGAAAAACACAAAGTACTGTTATGCGACACAAGGGTTGTGTCGCTAAATCAGATGGCGACACTAAAGATGTGTCGCAAAATATTAAGTAACAGTTAAACAGGCGACACAAGGTTTATGTCGCTAAAATCCTATGTCGCAAATTTCAAACTTGTGCCGCTATCTTGTGTCGCTGAAACCCTACACGCGACAGAAAGATGTGTCGCTGAAACCCTACACGCAACAGAAGATTGTGTCGCAGAAACCCTAAGCGCGACAGAAGTTATGTCGCTTAAACCCTAAATGCGACAGAGGTTGTGTCGCTTATGTGTCGCAATGTCTGGGAGAGTTGCGGCTGAAAACCCTAATCGAATAGTACGTAAAACACAAATGAATCAAACGCAAATCAACTTGTATATAGATCTATTTGCCAATTAGCTTAATACACTGAAATGCTTTACAAATGCTCTCTGAACTCCCTGATTCGTCAACCTTAAAACTGAGGCCGAACTTCTCTATTTATACTAAACCGAAACCGACTCTGCGACACAAGCTCTGTGTCGCATAGCCGACTCATGCGACACAAGCCTTGTGTCGCATAAGCGACACATGCTTAGTGTCGCCTAAAACAAAACTTGTAATTTACTTATAATAGACAAAACGTCGTAATTACATAACAAACTATTACAAGCTAAGACCAACTGACAGACATACAAATATGCACGAACAAGGAGTAACAAAAAAAATATAAGATGTCAAAAAATGAAATGCGCAATGATAGTAATTTGGGTTCATAACAAATAAGAGGTGTATTAGTATTGTTCAGTGTTATATTTGTAAGTGTGTTACTACGTGAAAAAATATATAAATTTCTTGTAGTTTTTATTAAGTTTCAAAATAATTAAGATTGGTAAAATACAGTAATATTAAAAAGAAAAAAAAAAAAAGATACAGTAATTGACGTTAAAACACGGTTGTGTCTAACTATACCCATACCTTTTACTTAATTTACCAGTCAACCCTTATTATTAGGTAATAATTGTGTTTCTGTTCATTTATTACTACTAAATATCATTATGTTGATTTATGTATTTATTCAGTTACGTTCTCCTATATTGTTATTTTATTATTCTATAATTTTAGTTTTAAATCAATATCATTTAACCATGTATAATAAAACTTGAATACTCCATAACAGATACATATAAAATAGAAATTTTATGATTCTTAAAATTTGTGTTGTTATATTAAATTATCATATATTATTTACAATATTTACTTCAGAGTTTATCCATTCAAAACAAATTGAACATATACGTTGTTGTCATTATTATTCGTGATCAAAAGGTGTGATTTTTATGACTTATTTAATTTATCTAACAAAACGAACTGATAATTTATGACAAAAAAAAACCCTCTTTTTTAAGAAAAGGAAAAAGAAAAAAAAGAGTAGAAAAAATTATTGAATTAGGAGTAGACTTAAGAGTAAATAATTTCAAAAACACAAATATAACGAGATATTGATTTGATTTTAGACGTTGTTTTAAAATTTTATATATAAAATGTATATGAAAAATATGAAAGTAGGTGATAGAAAAATAAAGAGGGTGTAGTAATTATAAGATGCACAAATAACTAGGTATAAAATGATTTGATGGTCAAAAAGTTATTAATTTCAAAATTAGTATCTAAAACACATCTGGGAAAAGTCCAAAGGGTTGACCGTGGATGCACGTAGTGGAATGAACATTCTTGGCATTGATTATACCTATTATTTATTAAGAATTTAATTTAATTTGATTTGATAAAATAGCATGTGATGATATTCATAAATTAAAAGATCTGTACGTAGATATAGAAGTTAATACTGCCGACTTATAAGGAATGAAATCAATCAATATAAATAGTAATAACTACAATTTAATTATTATGAATAATAGCAAAATCAGCTGCATAATTAATGTTTTAATTTGATGTACATAGCCTTTCTTACAACAAACCAAATTTGAATAATCAAAATTAGCAGGTTGATATAATATGTTGTTAATTTATGAATTGTGATCTTTATAAATTGGGATTTATTACTAAAGTTTAATTAATTACTTAAATGAGCCCAATTAAACAATTCCCTTATTTCTATTGTTTAACCGTTCCCGATCTTTTTGAAGAAACTATCTAAAAAACATTAAATTATGTCTATGTACGATCACCACTCCCGTCTCATTTTAAGCAATATTTTAAAGATCGATTGAACCAGCGTGGTCGGACCGATTGAACCTGAAATCAGAAGAAAACCGGTTCATTTTAAACGATTTTTGTTCTGATATTTGAACAGGGGTGAACCGGTCGATTTTGCGGTTCAACTGGCAAATCGGATCGGAAAAAACCGATTTTCGTCTAATTATTTTTATTTTTTTATCATTGTAAATTTGATTTATTTTGGCACTGGGTATTTTTTTAAGTAAAAATGACATTAAAGTTGTTAACATATTTAAAAGACTAGTTTGAAACTTTTTATAGATTTTAATATTTTATTGTATTCATTTGTAATTCTTTCATTATCTTTATGTATTTTATAAAACTGATAATACAAATTTCATATAGTTCAACCACTCGGTTTAATCGGTGGGACCGGTTGAACTTGGAATAAGACTTCACAATGTTTAGATTAAAAAACTGATTTTTAGAACATTGATTTTAAGTATCTTTATTTTCATTCTAGCTTGCTTCAAATTAAATATCTATTTTTATATATTAATCGGTCAAAAGAAATTTAAAAGGTAAACTTTTTATTGAATGACAGTGTAATAATTATAAATCTTGATAAAGGTGTAACACATTATTAGACCACTCTCAACACGGGTTTCTTCACTTCTTTCGTCAGTTGTATCAGTTCAGCGTCATATCAGCACATTTAAAACTTGCGAAAGATAGACAAAACACTGCCAATAGTGCTTTCGTCACTTGAATTTCTGGAACTCATTAATTATTAATTTAATTTTTAATACAAATTTAATTAAAACTACTTCATTAAAATTTAAAAACATTTACATTAGTTAAAATAAAACATTGCAATAATAAAAAAACAATAATTTTATTGAAAACAAATACGATAAAAGAAACTAAGCACGGTTATGGCGACGGAAACCAAGTAGGAGGTGTTAAATGTTTCGATAATAACATTGCGAAGTTGATGATGAACCATTTGATAAATATCTTATTGGTGCTCTTGGCGGTTGACTAGAACTTTCGACAACGTCTTCTTCATCTTGTTGATCCAACGAATCAACAATATCAAATATCACAATCAGATCAAAACATTGTTTGACCGCTAAATAATCTTCATAATAATTGCCCTCGGACGAGCTCGAAGAAGAGCTTGAAAATCCATTTTTACGATTTGATAATGAAAAGTAGTATATTATATAGAATAATTGAGTGAAATAATGTATTTGAATGTAAAAAGATAAAGAAAAGTGTGTGTGAATTGAAGTTTAATTGTGTATTATTTATAGAGTGTTTAGGGTAGAATAAAGGTTCAAACAAATTAATTTTTTTTTTTTACAAAAAAACGACTATATTACAGTTTGATATATATATGTGTATATATATCTATATATGTATGTATGTATGTATAATGGCAACCGTTGGATTTTTCTTTAAAAAAAACATTAAAGTAATTCGGCGGGACCCACGTGAGCCTGTCGTCGCCAAATCGACAATTCCTACCAACGAAACAAAGGGACGAAACGTTGCCAACGGCGTCGATACGCTGACGTTTCGTCGGTGTCAAACGAACGAAAAATGGTCTTATACTTTAGATTTTAGTTTGATTTGATTAATTGATTGTTTCGTGGTGGTAAGCGCGAAGATTTATATATTAGAGTATATTAATCTATACTAATATATAAAGAACTTCAAATGGTCTTAAAATCTCAACAATAATTAAAATTACATTTATACTCACATTTATACCCCTCTTGTTATTAACTACACTTCCTAAAAGTAAAAACCATACAAAATTACAAGTTGCTATAAGTTGAAATTTCAACCTTTACACATTTAAATTTAAATCAAACAAAACATATAAAAATATTTGAATTTTAAATAATAGAAAACTATATATAAACTTAATCGAATATCAGTAAATGAGGAACTTACAACATGAACCCATAAAAATCCACTAGAATAAGAAAGTGTATTGCGTATCATGATAGTAGCAAATAAAATAGATTAAATAAAATGAAATTGAAAGAAAATAATTAAAAAATTGACATGACATGATTGAGATACACGTGAACACTCATCTGCCAACGTAGAATCCCACTCCTAAAATACGCTTTCATTCCCAAATCACCCATGATTACAATAATAATACTTTCAAATCACATTAAATTAATTAAGTAAAATCACATAAAAAGGTAGAGTCGAGAACTTAAAAGACTTTTTATTCGCTTTGAAGAAAAAATACAAGTCAGAAAACTACAATCACAAGAAGAAAAATTATATATATATATATATATATATATATATATATATATATATATATATATATTTATTATTTTATTTATATTTTATATGCTAGGTTGTATACATGACAAGTGTAAATATATAATTTAATTTAATAAAAGATAAAGCATGGTATTATTATGTTACGTTAGAAAGTGTCATCTGAAATTTATAATTACCAATGATCACTGGTTTAAATACTTTGATGTGTTCCATAATTTTTATATTCCATACGGATGGGTATTTTTATATGTATAAATGTTATTTACAGCTAAAAAATACTTAACTTTATCTGTTATTAGGTTAAAAAATGGAATCATAAGTGTAAATATCAAAATTTAAAGGACAACAAAGATAAAAAAGTATATTTACAAGTTACAACAAGAGATTTGTCATGTTATTTTATCGACATAAAGTAAAGTTAAGCAAATCACCGTGTGTATGAAATTGATAATAAGGTGGATTAAGAATGAGTATCACTTTCAAACTTATCTTCCTCAATGGGTTTGAAAAAAACCCTCAACCCCCAAACGAACATCATATATCATTCCCTTTCATATCCATTCTTATACCTTTCCTTCAAAATTCACCGTCCAAACACGACTTAAAAGAGTATTTAGAGAAATTTACTGTAGTGGTCGGTTAATGTTTACAATTTCACCAAGTAGTCGGTGTCAGAAATAATTTTACAATTTTAGTCATAAAGTTCGCCCAAATTATAATAACCTTCGGCGAACCCGACAAATTATACACAACCAATAAAAAAAAGCCAAATAGCTAAAAAGTTCGCCTGTTCGCACATATACCGTAAGTTCGCCTGTTCGCACATATACCGTAAGTTCGCCTGTTCGCACAATAATCGAGATTTCGAAAAAATTCGCCTAGTTCGCCTAATCTAAATTAACATTTTGGCGAACTTTCATAGACACATGGCGTGTTCTAATTGGTTGAAAATAGTTCACCGGTCTTGATTTTCTTTTAAGTGAAAAAGTTCGTCTACTTCGCCTAATCGAATTTAATATTTAGGCGAACTTTCATAGACACATGACGTGTTTTAATTGGTTAAAAATAGTTCGCCGGTCTTGATTTTCTTTTAGGTGAAAAAGTTCGCCTTTCGCCTAATCGAATTTAACATTTAGGCGAACTTTCATAGACACGTGTCGTTTAGTTGTGGCTGACGAACTATGCTTGACCGGCGATAAATTCATTGACTGGCAAATTATTTTTACACTTGGCTTGTTGTAATTGGTTGAAAATAGTTCGTTTTGTTTGCCGGTTCTGATTTCCTTGTAGATGAACTTTATGACTAAAATTGTAAAAGTATTTCTGATACCGACTACTTGGTGAAATTGGATACATTGACCGACCACTACAGTAAATTTCTCTGAGTATTTAATAGGGAAAAATGTCGCTAAGAAAAAGATTGACCGCATTTCATGAAATAAACGTCTGGCTAGCCCCTATATTTATTGTATAGTGACTACTGTGGGTGTGACATGTATAATTGTACGGGTCCATCCATCTCTTTTCTTTTAAATAATAAAAATAAAATAAGTACAATAATGTTTTAGACTTTGATTATATCATTGGCTCATTATGTTTGACAACTTGTATTTTTTTCATCTAATAATTTGCAATACATCATATTTTTTTTAAAAATGCCAAATTATAACAAATATGTAAATTTGTCAGATAGATTCACCCAAAAGAAAAAAAAAAACTATGACCCAATTGAAGTCACTGCAATTGGATAAAAAAAACTTTAAGAAAATTTAATATTTTGTTTACTAGAATGGTGTTTTAAGAATTAATGAAAAGAAAAAAGAAAAATGAGTACATCAAAACAACACTATGCCAACCAAGCTAGCAAGGATAGAATTACGAGTAAATTACTTATTTGGTCTAATTTGCTCTTCAATATTTTGAAATGGTCAAAATCTACAACAATATCCATTTTGGTCAAAGATTTCGCTCCATCACATCAATTTGAAGCGAATTGTATTATAAAAAAATCCTTATAAGTTCGATCCAACTAAATGCCCAACAATTCGCTCCATTTGGTAAAAATTACATATGAATTCGCTTAAATTCATAACAATTCGCTCAAATACCTTTTATTAAAAAATACACATTTCGCTCAAATGACCAACAATTCGCTCCGATTATTTCAAAATACACATGAATTCACTAAAATGCTCAACAATTCGCTCAAATGCCCAATAATTCGCTCAAATGCACAACAATTCGCATAAATGCACAACAATTCGCTCAAATGCACTTCAATTCGCCTAAATGCACTTCAATTCGCCTAAATGCACAACAATTCGCTCAAATTTCTAAATATTTAGGAATTCGCTCAAATGCCTAGGAATTCGCTCAAATGCCTAGAAATTCGCTTCAATTGGAAAAAAAACACACTACATTTCGCTCCAATTTAAAAAAAAAACACACTACATTTCGCTCCAAGTTGATGTGATGGAGCGAGATTCTTGATCAAAATGAATATTTTTTAAGATTTTGTCCATATTTAAACATAGGAGGTCAAATTTGACTATTTAAATAATTTTCTCTGGAATTAATTAATTTTAATTTTAATATAAAATAGAAAAAAGAAAGGATATAAGCACTCGTGCGGGTGGGGCTGTTGTTGTACACGTGTTGTGTCTAGTCATTTCAACTTCCACCAAACACATGCGGCCAATTGGCCTTCACCTATTGGCGCCTATCTATCCTCTTCCACACGAGTGGATCCACATCCAAATGTCTTTTTTTTATTATTATTTTTATATTTTATATATCCGAATTAATATAAAAAGATAGTATATAACTATATATAATAATAATAATAATAATAATAATAATAAAATAATCTTATCTTACAAGTATAATATAAGAAACACTTTTATAATGTCATCAATTATTAAAATTTTAATAATTTAATTTAGTCCATCATTTTCACTTAATTTATAAATAAAACCCTTAAAATATCTCAAATTGATAGAATCTAAATAACAATACTACGAGTCATTTGTAAAAAAATTAGAACTATTTATGTGCTAAATATTCTTACACTAAACAACCCCTAACAAAAAAAAAACCCTCCATAGACAATGATTGTATTTAGTCCCCTACATTGTCAAGAATAACTATCAATTTAGATAGCTGAATATTTAGTACACATACTACTATAAATATTTTAGTTTTAAATTCATGTTTATTATTACTCATAAAACGTTAGAATTTTATCATATGTATAATTTGAATACTTAAAAAAAATCAAATACATATTCAGCGGCCCCGTGTGAATATACGAGTTTGAAATCTAGTTATATTAATAAAGAAAACTTTGCTACTTTCAATTTAGCTTAAAATCAACCCCTATTGACCAATTAAATGCTTTGATGTCATCACATTTTCAATTACAAGAAAACTTTGTTACCTTCAATTTATTTACAGGTTTAACATGCAAATAAACGAAAGATAGTTTTATGCGAAATGCGTCGGTATTCACGGGTTTAACATTCAAACAAAAGAAAGATGATTTTATGTGAAATGCATGTGTATTCACTGATTTAATATTTTAATTTAATTATTATTATATTATATAATTGTATGTTTATATATCTATTCTAAGAACCCATAGAATTACACAATTTAGTACTTATCATTATTAATGCTTAAGTAACTAATGACTACATATTAACTTATTATGTTTGAAATACAAAATCATATGTTTGAAATACAAAATCAATTAGAAGTTTTTAGAAGTTTTATACCTAAACAATTTGAATAGGTTTGTAAAAATCGAGTTTTTTGCAATAGCTTTTTTATTAGTTTGTTTAGATTTTGAATAACCCCGCTATTAGCGAAGTGTATTTGTATAAGAAAATGAAGTAGTGTTAGTTGAAACAGTTAAAACTTTAGTTTCTTAATAATGGTCTTTAAAATTACACGTAGCTCGACTTCCATAGCATCATTTTTCCATAAAAGTTCAACTACATTTTTTGTTTCTATGCAAGTCTATTAATAGCGATAACCACAAAAATATGATGTAATTATTTTCAAACGTATTGTCCCTTTCATATAATCATCATATCATATCATCATTAATTATATATATATATATATATATATCACATATCATATAATAAAATAAAAATAAAAATAAAAATAATATAATATAATATATTTTAATGATAGTTAACTACCCTATTCATAAAATCTATAATTTGGAAACAAGGATATGTATCAAATCTAATTGACAATAAAACAAACGTTTTGCGGCTAGTTTGACCATATAGTCCTTCACTTTTATACTAGTTTTATTGTGTAATTTTGTTTTTATTTTATAAAAACCCAAGTTGCCCTTAGAATGCGTGAGTGTATTTGAAAGCTAGAACTATCGTTTTCATGCATAATCCAACCATTGACGT
This sequence comes from Gnaphalium uliginosum, assembly GCA_963930675.1. Taxonomy (NCBI): domain Eukaryota; kingdom Viridiplantae; phylum Streptophyta; class Magnoliopsida; order Asterales; family Asteraceae; genus Gnaphalium; species Gnaphalium uliginosum. Next base: position 13,552,534 of record OZ005685.1, on the reverse strand, counting down.
TTAGTTTGTTTTGTGTATATATGGGTGATTGGGTGGTGATGATTTGTAGAAAAAACAAAGATGATTTTGTTAGCATCTTGGTATTTGACCAATTTTTTCTTCTAGTTGCTATGAATGTCCATCTATAGTCAAATCATTACAACTTGCATATGTATTGTAGTCTATTGTTTTATCCCACGATATATATTTTGATTTGCACAACTAAAAAGTCAAATCTATATCGACTGTTAAAGACTTGACAATTATAGCAACAAACTAGGAAGAAAACTACGGGTTCCATTTTATTATAGACAATATGGTATTCATAGATATATAGTTCAGGTCAAATATTCAATCCTTCTTGGTTCCGGTTTAAAGTCGATACGAATCGAAAACCAACGTTTTGAAATTTTTTGGAACCAATATCAGCTTTCTTTTGAGAGGAAACATATCAATAAACATCAAATACTTGTGTTCTGAACGAATAGAAACTAAAGAATGATTAAAATCAATATTTAATTAAGAGTTTGTAGTTAGTACAGAAGTGATTGGCCGAGATTAACGGAGGTTTAACAAGTAAGTTCAACCTGGGTTTGTCAGTCTAATCAAAACTTTAAACAAAGGGGACCATGGCCTATTCATTCTGTGACAACTAAACCAAATGATTCCTTATAAAACAAAAGTTTAACCTTAGATTAGACACTAGGGGACCAGCACACTTGCATTAAGTTAGGCCTAAATCCATAAAGTGGCAAAACAGGAATCATTTTGTTAACTTTAACTTCAAATTGTTCCCTTTCTACCATAACATACTCCATTTGTTGCAAAATATAGACTTGATAAAAGTTCCAAGCTCAATTATGTCTAACCACCATATCCGGTGCTTGTCGTAATGTAAAGATCAAATGCTACAATACTGTTGGTAGGTGAGCATAAAAAAACAGCGTGTATTTAGCTTTATAACATAATCAATTGTGATAGTCAACTTGTAGAAAAATGGCAGCCATATCCTTCCACATGGCTCCAACTTAAGGTTACTCATATTAAAGGTAGCAGAATAAGTAGGCCGGGTAAACACTCTCTTTATGAAAGCTCAAAATGGGTCAGGTTGGAGGTGGGCTAACGTGCAAAACAATCCAGAAAACTTTCACCATTTGTATACATATCGAGTGACTTACCACTGTAACACTGTCTGAGGCTCTGAGCCAGTCAAACTAGTTTTTATTTTAGTTAAAATTCAAATATTACCTACTTGACTCACTAGACACAAAGTAAAACCCATATTGACTCGTTAGCCCATAAATGTGTCGAAATTGCCACATCTACTCATGATCTTGGATATCATAAAATCTTAGCCTCTTTGGTGACTTGAAACACTACAGATATAAAAAGATTTGTGCCCCTTTCACCACCTCCAGTTCTTCAGAATGAGATGGACTTTAGTCTACAGATATAAAATCTTACGTATATGTATAGCACTTGAAGGATCTCTAGATGAACTGATGAATGATAAAGAACTCTCCATGAACCGAGTTGAAGGCTTATTATGGGAGCTGATAGTTTAAGATTGGGTCCGAGGTTGTTTCATTTAAATTGTATGGCTTAAGATTCTCAAACCAAAGATGCATTAATGGCCCAGATTTAATCAACACGAAACAAAAACGGCCAAAATGCCCAAAACTTGAGTGACAAACATGTCGTAACCAAGGCTTAGTACCTTGGTGCGCCTCATGAAGGTACCTCAACTTGATGTTGAAAAAGCCCAGGGGCAGATTGCGCTCAGGTGCACCTTTAACAACTTTTAATGAAACGTAAAATGTCATTTATGATTTATCAATTGTGTTTATTAACTTTGGATCCTATTTCCCTTAAGATTAAGATACTAGTGCCTTCATCTGGGAGTTACACAGACATTTCCGTTTGTCATAGAGATACCTATATGGTTTTCTTAGGAATATCATTCAATTAAATATTTTTCAGGGCTTTCAATATCTAATAGTTCCACTATCATCCCCTACATATTTTAAAAGCGAGATAAGCTGAACAATGATTGACAAAAAAACACTTAAAAGAGACGTGAGGTCGTCCATAGTGCACATGTGCTAAGAAATCATTACTCATTGTGACACATTCCCTACGAAGAACACCTTTTGGCACCACAAAGAGACCATGACCTTCATATGCGACTGAGAAAGATTATTCAAACAGTCCTCTCCATCAATTATATAAAATACACTATATTACGACTTGTATCGAATAACAATAAGTCAATAATTCACATAAGTAATTACCACCAACAATGAAACTCCATTTGGCCTAGAAGATACTAACATAATTAATTTTTCTGAATGCATCTTTTAAATTTCTTCTTTTCTTGTAAGATAAGATTTGCATGTTAGCCAGCAAAGAGGTTCAAGACTTCAAGTCCATGTCTAGTACTATATCTTGGCTTAAGACAAACCATGTAAACATGGCTAGAACTTTTGAGTTGATGAGCTTTGAAAAGTAAAGGGTTATTAACAAAAATATCAAGTGCTAACCATGTGAAAAAGAGAAAGTCTAAGAAAAACACTATAAATCTCCCTACTCAGGCTACAACTACAAAAATAGCAAGTATATCTTTAGGTAAACAAATTCCATTCTCTACAATCATTTGATATAACAAGGTTCCTATGATATGCCATCCATAAGGTGATGCTACTAAAGGGAACATCTAATCCCCCCACTCTCTCTCCACAAAATAACTTCACTTTATCACACAGAAAACTAATTGCAAGTCTCAGCATTTTATCTTAATATAGCATAACTAGCTATACATCTCGAGTCTCGACAGACTGGAGATACTAACTGATTTTAAAACCTTAATTACATTTATGGTTTTATTTTGCGAATCTCATAAAAGGCACACACCTATGTGCAACAATGCCTTAGACTAGTACCATTATCAACCTTTAAGAAGTTTATACTTTAATTCTCAAACCTTGTGCTGTCTTAATATTTTTTTTCCTTCACCTTCCTTTTTATTGTGTGTGGGGGCATGTTGCAGCTATTATCTATAGGGATGTCTACTTTTATTGATCTTTATAAGATTAATCACTATCCAAAGTCAAGAAATTCAACTGATAAATACACACTCAGGCACACACATGTATCACATGTAAGTACAGCAGTGGATCTATAAGCTTTTTCCAAACCAACTTTCTTAGTGGAAGATATAATTATGCATAAAATTTAATGTGGACCCAATACTCCTAAAATGGGTATCCTGTTCTGTTTGAGGATACTCCCTTCCATGATGGCATACAAAAGCAGACTTCCAAGCAGGAGACACTAAAAAATACATTATAAATGCTAAAAGTCATCGCAAGATCTTATTCAAAAGGGGATTAGTTTGATATGATTCTTAACCGAAACTAGAGGTGAATATTTCAACCATTTTTGCTTATAAATTGGTCAAATTGTGTTGTGTTTTGTCTAAAACAGGTCTAATCTGGTATATAATTAGCTGAGGAAATTCTCAGATGAGTCAAATGGGTTAAAGTCGTCCGCAGTCTATTTTTAATGCATATAACCCCTTAGCTCATTTTATTCAAAGATATAAATTATTATTGTAATAATACTGTTTTCATCATAATTTACCCATTGATTATTCATAAAAAATAATCTAAACGGCCAAATAATGTTTACAGGTCAGCCCAATCCAACCCAGGCTGTTTCAACCCGTGCAAAATATTACATGTTTCAACACGCCAATCTTGCCACCTCTAAGTGGAGTACCTAAGATCATCTATACCTTTTATATAGAGCAAACTTACAAACTAACCTAACCCTAAGATTATCTATTAACTATACTCTTAATACCGCAAGAACCATCATTGGATCATGACATAGTGTAAGTGGTATACCAGATGTCATAACTACAAAAAAAACTATAATTCAGATTTAAGAGCAAACTTGAAACTACCAAGCAGTTATAACTTCATGATTATTCAATAATCCGTATCACTTTAAAGACAGAGAGATGTCTGGTTTACCTTTTGAGGCATGTGCTGTTGCATGGCCAATCCCATCCATTGACTGTAGGCAATGATCATATGCCATCCATTGAATATAAGAATTCACCAGATGGATCTTCATATAACTGATTAAGCTGGAACAGTGCAGCTCGACTCACAACTGTACAATTTAATGAAAAAACAGTGGAAAGCAAATGACCTTTAATATGCATATATAATATAATATAATATGAGGAACAATTCTTGAATGCTAGTCTGGATACATAATTAATTTAGCCCTGAAACAGCAGTAACATATCCACCACTTAAGAAGGCTCACACCATTAAAATCTTGCATTTCTGGGTTGATTTGGAGGACTTATTGGAGTATGGCAACGTGCATAAGCAAAGTCAACAATCATTAACACAAAGGGACTAATAAGTTAGCTTCTGTATTAAATATATTGTCTGCTGAAACTTAATTGTATTGTAATCTGGAAGACCTGTGGATCATTAATTTAGCGTCACCAAGTGATAACTGAGGTGTTTACAGTTATATACACAGGATTGGGCAGATAGAATTTGGTATTATAAGAAAAATATTACATATCATGAGCATATATGCATTCCAAACTTTTGATGATTTTCAGAATGCAAATTAATCATCAGTGCACCAAAGTACACCTTACACAAGGCAGGAGCTGGAACATTATAATTTGGTGAAAAAATATAAAGTTTCTAACAGTATGATTCCGAAGAAATAAAGAACTCAAAACTACTAGCCATAATACCCAATAACATGGGCTTCAGATGAACAAGTCAAATTTACATGTGAAAGTAATGAAAATATGTTTTGTACAAATAGATGGAAAAAGAAAAAGAACGAGGACTATTCTAACAGCTCTTTGTTAAGTTTTTAACAGTTCTTTCTGAACTTCTTCGAGGGTAATTAATCCAGAAGATTATATTACTGGGTTTTACTTGTATGAGCGATTGAGGATGCTCACATGGACAAAGGCAATAGCAATCTTCTATCCTTTTTTCTTGCAATTGTCTGCCTAGAGATCCTTAAGCGTATAGGAATTAATATACCGAGGCAAATGATGGCAAAGGAGAGCCAGAAATGTCTGAAGTAGAGGGTCATGTAAGATGATGTAACACACACAATAAACAGTGTGGCCCACAGGATTGCCACAGCAACATCAACCCTACATTGTTCATTAAGATATTGATTAGAATACTTTTATACAATATATCAATTGATGTGAACAAGATAAAAACTTAATAGACAATGAAAGAGGGAAAAAGAAGAAAAAAGATTAAAAAACAGGTACTACACTAACTGAAATGTCAACTTAGGCATTGAAGAGTATCTAACTGTCATACAAGTTGTCATGGGCCATAACAGATGCTCAAGCTCCAATTGTTTAACAGACTAAAAACTTAGAGTTAGGGTTAGGATTTAGTAAATTTTAGTTGTATATACATTTTTCTGTTAATATTTAGCATTTATTTATTTTTTAGTCATTAATATTAGTATGATAATTAGTCAAAAGAGTTGTGAAGCATACGAACCCAACAAAACAAAATCCTAACCTTGTACCACATTAGATATGGTGGTAATAAAGTGAGTATGTTCCACCCAATCAAGACAAAATAGAATATAGAGTGTATCATTGGCAGAACGAAGGGAAACTTGCTCTAGAAAGCTAGAGGTAAGGACATAACAGAATGAGATATATGTCCTATATGGTTATATGTAACAATCCATCCTAGTTGAATAAAATATAGAAGTTTAAGCACCGTATAAGTTCAAAGTTATGGGCTTCGGAGTGTTACAAATGGTACTGGAGGGGTAGCCCTTGATGAGTGGGGGTGTGGGAGTGTGGGACACTCATTCATCTTCTCGGGTATCAATTCTGAGAGTGTGTAGGACTCAAGGGATCTTCATTTGTTCAAGTGAGGGAGTTTGTAACCACCCATCCCGCATGAATAGAAAGAAAGAAGTTAGAAACCTTGTAAGTTTTTAGTTATGAGCTCCATCTTCCAACATGATTAGCTGATTATGAAGTTATAGGTTCAGAGTCTCAGATCATAACCTTGGGCTTTGGACTGTTACACTATATGCATTAAATCATGAGAATGATGGTGCTAGGCAGAGTGATATCACGTACTCCGTGAATTATCAAGCCATAAGCAATAAGCAAAGCCTAAAAACCATTTTGTTTCATAAGTTGGAGAAAAAAAACTCTAATTTTGCTATTTAATTAAAGAGCACCCTGGGACAGAAGACTTGCCTCTAAACTCAATAGTTCTATCAACCAGGAAATACTTATTCAACATAAACACGAACCAAATAAGAATGAGGATTCCAAGTACCGCCTAATTCGGAAACTAGTAAGGATATAATGAAAAACCATCTCCAATTGCAAGAAAGTAGGAACTAGTTTTTTAATCATATTAATCTAATTATCGGGCATTCCCCAACAAGTTGGTCCCTAGACGGCTATCATGTCCAGCTCATCGATGAGAGTCTCAAGGTTAGGCCTAAAGAGCCCCTTTTAGCTATATCAATACTTGATACAAAGTCTGCAGAAATGGCATACAAACAACTCTTGTTTCACTCCTGTTCTTAACTAGGGCTGTTCATCGGGTATGAACTGGACCAAATCTGAACTGACAAATCCAAAAAATAACCAAACCACACAGACCTGAACACTGAACAAGCTCGGTCCCATACCGCATCGTGTGCCATATACAAACTCTGATCTTAGTTCGGACCGAACCTGAACTGACAAATCCTTCATAACCAAACCAAACAGACCTGAACAAGATCGGTCTAATACCCAACCATGTGCCATATACAAACTGTGGCCTTTTAACTTAACAAATATAGATCTAAATCATTTTTCCAGTTGGATAAACAAAAGAAAGAAAAAATAAACTGATTTGATAAGGTTTTGGAAAATCACCTAAAACTGAACAAAATAGGCAGGTTCTTTTCTGTCCCGGTCCGATTGTTTGGTCAGTTCAGTACTGATTGATTTTTTCCCACCTCCATTCTCACACCTCACCTACCAATCTGAACACGTTTTGTTCATTTAGATGTCACGTTGATTTAGGATGTATGCTGCTTTGCAGCATTTGAGCAACCGCATTTGTTTCTTGCTACTATGCATCTCCACAAAACAAAGTTCCTCTACACAAAAGTCTAAAGACTTAATCAACAAGTTTCCCAATTTGCATGAGTAGGTGCCTTAATGCTACACAGTTAGATTTCTTAAAGATTGACTTCTTTGGAAAGCTCTTTAAACAACATCTAATTCAATCGAAAACTTCAAAATGTTCTTAATGAGAAGATACAAGACTCACTACAAATGATATACAAGACTCACTACAAATGATATATAAAGGTTCCATGTGTGACAAGAAGATTAATTTTCCAACCTAGCCTCAAAACCATGTCTAGTCCCTTGTATTACCTAGGTGACCCTGAGCTTCTAATCTGGATACAGAAAAGTGTTTGCATGGTGACACGTTAAATTGTGTAAGTAAACGACATGACATTTTCTTAATACATAAACTCTTTCTTCAATATTAAGGACACGTTCTTACCCAATTTAATTATGATCCCAAGCATTTAAACTCAAACTCACATGAAGGACGCACTCTTACCCGAATTAATTATAATATGTCGTCCACACTCAGAATATTAACATTCACTACTTAATAAGAACTACTAACTCTTGCCTGCTAGTTTAATATGTAGTAGTTCTCTGTAAACACATTGTGATTGTATGTCCTGCAATGTATCATAGCTAAGTCCCAAACTTAAGCAAACATCTCGAACAAAGCTCTCGGAGACTAGTATCCCAACCAAAATGTACACCATTTACCTAAGCAAAATTTTAACTTCGTTTCTTCTAATTATTACAATTCGAAGTCACTCTATTTAGTTCCAAGCATTAGGCAAAAACTAATCAGATTTCAAGAAGCAAGTGACACTGGATCAGTTCTCTTTTCTTTTAATAATTACAATCCGAAGTCACTCTAATTAGTTCCAAGTATTTGGCAAAAACTAATCAGATTTCAAGAAGCAAGTGACACTGGATGTAAGAGAACTGATTATAGAGACGAATGTAGAAGCAACCTAGCTATCTCAGTCTGTAATTGTCTAATTATATCTAAATTTCAACAATTATAGTATAAACCATAAGAAAAATACATACAATATGAATATAAATTCTCAAATTTAGAGAGAAAAAGTAGTATACCAGGTGGATAAATTAGGTTTAGGAGAGAAGATAACGAGAGGAGACCACTTGTGTTGAGATCGGATCTGGCTATCTCTCAGTTGCTCTACGAGTTTTGAACGAGTTATCATAATATACACCGATCGGAGATAACGATTCACTCTCCGATCTTCTAAAACCCTAAACTTGACTTGAAACCCTAAATCTCGAAAAACGATTAAATCTTTGAATATTAATCTGTTAGTTGATGTCCGATTGGTGAAAAATATCTTGTCTACAACTGAATATGCGGTCTTAGGAGCAGATTCAGAGACTCAGATATCGGACGGATTGTTTTGCCGGTGCCGGAAAACCGAAAATAACGGAGGGAGCAGTTCGATCTGCCACTGCCAGCGTGTTGCCTACTTGAGATATAAATTTACTTTTTTTTTTTGTTCATTAATAATTAATAATAGTAGCGGAAAACATCTATCTGTATACCATTGATTTAAATATTAAAAATGCTATCAATGCTCTTGATGTGTTTGAGAATTTGTAACGTGTCATTAACTTATAAGAACATGAGAAGTATTTCATTATATATTATCAAATTATCAATCAAGTATCAATAGCGTTGCATACAATCAAACATAATTAGTTGTCATGTCACTATTCGTTTTTAAAATTATTTCAAAACATTTTATATAACTTTTTTTTAAGGCACCAAAAATTATATATATAAATAAAAATTAGCGAATAACCCGACTAAGACGATTATACATTCAACCTACAACGACTCTAAAACTTAATTTCAACTTAATTTCAACCGACACGACCTCAAACTTAATTCAAGCTAATAGAATTCTAAAAAACTACAACATGTATGTATAAAAGTTTATGTCAGACTTTGTATGTATAACATGCATCGAATAGCTATAACCGTTTAACAACTACATATATTTAGTACTCTCTTTGTCTAAATTATTTATCACTAAGTTGAAAATACATACTTTAAGAAAAGTACATTAAATGCACTTTTGACCTTAGTATAATGACAGTTTTAACCTTCTACCATTAATTAGTTATTTTTCTTTTAAGTGTGTGTAGTTTTAAAAGTAAAGGTAATATGAAAAATTTAATCATTGCTGCATGTTTATTTTTAGAAATGAACAACTATTTTGGACAAATAAAAGTAGTAAGATGTAGCAAGTAATTTCAAACACAGAGAGCATGACTTGACTACAATACATGACCCATTGCATTGATTTCACAAAAAAGAAACAAAAAATTATTTTTCTAATTCAAAATAAGGATACACCGACTATTTTGAATAAAATGCCTTTAAGAAAAATCATTATTGCATTGATTTCACAAAAAAGAAAAAAAATCATTTTTCTAATTCAAAATAAGGATACACCGAATGCTTTTAAGAAAAATAGTTATTGCTTAACATAGGGCTCGTCATGATTATGACAACCTCACTATGGGCTTGTCATGAGATAGGCTCATTGCAGTGATAATAAAGAACTAGTAACTTTTTTTATCTCTCTCTTAACGTTGTCTCTGTAATTTTTGATGTAATTTTTGACGTCAATAAAATATACGATCTCAATTTTTTTTTATATTGAGCGCGATAAATGTAACCCATCTCATTTTTGCACATTTCCTCTGTGAGCCCAAAACAAAAGATATTCGAATAGTTATCTAATTTATTTATGGATCCTTTATTAATCTAGTCTATCCATAATCTTTTACTAATATTTTTTTTTATTTCATAAATATCGTGTATAGGATTATCTTTGAAACTCAACGATTATTTAAGGGACCTTTATGCAACTTAGCCAATACATGCAAAGAGAATGCATTAACGTCCAAAAAACAGAGTTTGTTATTACTTGCAGTCGGTCGGAGGTCATCGCCGGAGACAAAATTAAACGCCGAGAAAAATGGAAATGAGAGACAAAGATAGAGATCTTGAACGTCTGATTCCGTCAACCAGATTCTCAGATACTATTGGTTCACCGTTATCGCCTTTGCAGTCCGACACCCCTCCAGGGGCTTCTACTCCCTCTCATCATTCCGGCAGAGAGGTCTCTATAATTTAACAATATATATAATGTTAAATTATTATTTTTTGTCCAACGTGTGTGTTGTTTTTGCGATTAATCGTGCAACAATGTGAATATTTCATTTAATTTGTTTGACATTATATTTACGTAAAGTAACATTTTGTATTTTCATGCATGATCTAATTGAATATTATGTAAGCTTGTCTGAATTATGTTGTTTCTACTAAAGTTTTTTTATTTTTATTTTTGGTTGTGCAGGCATTTATAAAAGTGATTCGCAGCTGGGCTTCAAAAAAGTTTATTACTGGATGGTATTATTCATATGCTTGTTTCATCTGTAAGTTAAACATGTATTGATTGCTGATTGTCATAAAAATTCCATGTCGTCCCATTATCCCTAACTTGCAACCGTACAAATGTCAGATCTTCCTTCTAAATTCTAACCACCAATAATGAAATTGGCAACAAATGTCCTATTTTTACACATACTCTACCTTTTCATATCCTCATGGTACTTGTCAGAACATACGATAATTTAGAAGGCAGTTGACCATTAGGCTCAACTTTGACAAGTTTGATTCTTGAAATGCCTATGTAAAGATATTATATGCACATTTCAGCAGTCAGATAACGAAGCAGTAATCATGCAATTCGATGTTTGACATTCACAGAAATGATTAAATCTCCCGTAACATGTAAAGATCTTATTTATGCTAGTTATTTACTAATAGTTGATTGGTTGTGCAGTGTGATTTTATCTCCAATAGCCATTACATTTTATGTAACTTGGTGGTTCATTCAATTTGGGGATTGGATCTTCTCCCCGATATACACTCTTTTGGGAATTAATATATTCGGTTAGTCCATCAACTTCTTTATTGTTTTCACATTATACGCATTTTAGCCCAACATGATAACATCCTAGTTTACATAATGATTTTCTTTCGTGTCTCAACTTCACAACAGATTGTTTCTTTTAAAACCAACTTCTCATAACCTGCAGTTCAGCAATTAGCTGTTTTGCTTTCATATGAAGTGCTATTATAATCTTCTTTAGTATCAATATATCGTAGTTCATAGATCATTCTTGTTACATCTTAAAACTTATGCGGATAGAGGTGGAAAATCACAAATGAGTGGGTTGGGTAACGGGTCAAAATGAGTTTTAGTCAAACGGGTCCAGGTTGGATTGGGTTGAACTTCTGAATTTTCTTACTCTTTTGTATATTGTACATTTATAATAACCGTTACATAAAATACGATGTATCAAATGTGTTACTGATATTACTAATTGGTAGCATAAAAAACATCTGATATTATAGTTTTCAAGTTTTTTCAAACTATTTTACTTTGAACCTTAATCTATATCAATATTCACATGTGATTGAATCATTAAACATGTGAAAATCCCTAAAATATAAAAGTTCTCACAGTTCTATACCTTTTTTAGTTCTCATTTGAACCTTTGACTATATATATATGTATATATTATATATATATAATATATATATAATCAATGGAAAGGGAAAAAGTATCAACTGAACCCCAAAGATCAACTAAAAAGCCCAAATTGATCCGGGTTTGTCCATTTGTCCAAATGTGCCACTTCTAATAACTATGCTTCTCTTTTAATATCTTGAGTTACTATAATGAAATCGTTGTGTTTGTGGCACCACTTTTAGTGAATTTGAAATCCAAAATCACCATTCTTTCGTAGTTTTGTTACTAGCCCTTACTAAATATTGATAACATTGATTTTGGTTCACAATATTCCTCTACTCCATTACTATTCAGATGGAGAGCTGGGAGTTGCACTGGATAAACAAATAAACACTTAATATGTCCAGTCAAATGTAGATACTTTCTGAAATCATTAGCTTTTTTCAGGTTTAGGATTCATGACCACGATAACTTCTATATTTTTTGTCGGTGTGTTCATGTCATCATGGTTGGGAACTTCTCTTCTTACTTTAGGGGAGTTTATAATAAAGAAGATGCCTCTTATGAGTTATATTTACACTGCCTCCAAACAAATCAGTGCAGCCATATCACCAGGTAATAAGTTCCTTGACCAAATTTCAGTGATCCAAGATATCATCAATCTGACTTTAGTTCCCACTTTTTTTCAGGTCAAGGTTCACATGCTTTTAAGGAAGTTGCAATCATAAAGCATCCAAGTGTTGGCGAATACGCAATTGGATTCATAACATCAACTGTTATCCTTAAGAAGAACAACGGTGCCGAAGAACTATGTTGTGTCTACGTGCCAACTAACCACCTTTATCTTGGTGATATAGTCCTTGTGAATTCAAAAGATATCATGAAGCCTAATATCTCGGTTCGAGAAGGAATAGGTAATGGAATCAAATCAAAAATCATTTTATTTGTGCACTAGCAGGCCAACATGTTTTACATCTGCCCAAAAAAAAAAAAAAAAAAGAAGACTATGTTAACTTGAAATGTAACTGTCAAGCCAATATATATTTTAGGATTCTAAGTAATATAAAAATAAAAAATAAAAATCATAATAGTGCATTCCCATAACTCTTTTGTTATGATATTAAAAAGCCCTGGATATGATCCTCACTATTTAGTTACTCTGCTAGTGTAACTCATTGTTTTCTTGAATATAAACTATGCTGATAAATGGAAATTTCCAATTGCACTTTATACAGAGATTATAATTTCAGGAGGCATGTCGATGCCAAAGATGTTAACTACAAAGCACTCACAACCCAGTCAGTCTCTAAGTGTTGAGAAGCTTGTTGTTCCACATGTATGATACATGTGTACATAGATATGGTTTCTGATCAACTATGCTTGTATGTTTTTACTGTAAGTTGGTCAAAATTTAAACTGCTGATGAAGATATCCTACAAAGAATGCGTACAAGAATATTTGTATGAAATACAATTCCCTTGTCTAAAAGTAGGGCTGATGTGTTGGAGGGATATAATGAATAGAAATGTAAATGTATCAGTTATAAGAATTTGTTGGAAACCCAAACTTTATAACCACACCAATGAACTTTGGTTCAATTTGGTTTCACAGTTTAACTTATTCTTGGTTCACTTATCGTCTTGTCCTGTTTTTATTTCGAAATGTTCACAAATCAGCATCATGTTTTATAAATTGTCAACCATTTAAAAAGGAAATTAGTGTTCTGCAATTAGTAATTGATGTCAACTTTTGATATATTCTATTATTTTAAGTGTGCAGCTTCAATTGAAACAGCTAATAAAGGATGAATGAATTAGTTCAATGAAAAAATGTCCTTCAGACTTGTAATCATGCCTGTAGTTTTGAATCAGTAACACTTGATTCGATTTTCGGTCCTTTTTAACTGAGAAAATATTACTGATTAATGCAAATACATTAAATCGTTACTGAGCACATAAATTATAAAACTGATGCCTAGTGTTGCTTTTCTGTATCAATATGTAAATCTTTGTGGGCAGAAAATCAATAGTCGTGTCTGGGGCGCCCGTTTTATCTGTGAAATGCAAAACAACCTGAAACATTGATTAATGTTGTGAGCGTGATTGTACTTATTATGACACAACTTGAATACAGAAAATCAAATTACTAGTTAATCAACCGAAAAGTAATAACTCTGCCACTAGCACTAAAACATTTTTACACTGCATAAATTTTTTAACAGTTATTGAAATCATCAGAACATACAATTCGAGAATTGTGATATAAAATATATAGTTGCAAGTTAATTACATCCTGAATTTTTAACACAAAACTTAAATAAATGTTAGTATATGACAAGTTCAAGTATTCAAACTGTTAAATTAAATACAGAATCTAGGATCTTATAACATTTCTATTCCATATAACATGTTACAAAATATAACCAAAGAGAAAAGTGCAACATATACGTATTATACATTACTTTGTTTTCATCTTTAAACATACAACATATATTAGTTGAAATGTATGTACAACGTTACAAACATGGTTGATGCAAATGCTTCTTATTCTCCTATCTACTTGATATCGCTCTGACGAATAAGTTCTCAACAACTTCAACATTCTCTCATAAACCTTACCATAATGTCTTGTAGCACGTGACCCAAGTCATAAAACATCATAAACGGCTTTCTTTGCACCTTAAAAGACATGAAATGTCCATCAAGAGCACGTTCACTTGTGTTAAATACTAGCGCTTTGAGAAATCTTCTACCATCTCCCTGAGCTTCTGCATGTCGTCATTGTAGGCCTGGGTGTCATAAACAATGGAAGTTGGTGGGTCAGGGCTCATATGGCTCAACGTGGAGTCCACTCGTTGCGGATTCAAGGCATCATTCAAGGAGTCTAATGATCCCTCGCCTTCCAGTGCTCGTACAATCTGTATAAGGAAATTATTAACACTATATTCTACTCAATAGCTTGATACAAACATTTGGATGCCACTCAAGTTCATTTTTATAGTTAGGATTGTTTGGAATTGCTTATTGTTAAGTCCTTATCTGCTTAAAGATTAAGCATGGACCAACCAATTATTTTTAAGTGTTTATTCCTTCTAAAATAAATTGATACTCGTAACAGTTTTTTAGAGGGTCTTTGTATTTGTTTATCTGCTGTTAAAATAAGGAATAAGCAAAAAAGCAAATAAGTACTTAAATAAGCAATCCCAGACGCCCTCTTGAGACATGTTTATGCCATAATAATTTTTTGAAAAAAATAAAATATATAACCTTACCTGGCTCATCTTGGGACGCCGTTTAGCAGAATGACGGATGCTGGCTGCAACAGAAGAAACAATACGAGCCACCTCATTAGGTTCATAGTTCCCTTCCAACCGTGGATCAATGAGCTCGTCGTAGTTTTGATCTTCTAATGCCTTGGCGAGGAGTGGCCCTGCCTGAATTTTTAACAAAAAATTCATTAAATTGGTATAGAAGATATCATCAAAGCTTAATATCACTAGCCTGCATTGATGGCATACAAACGGTTTATAACCCTTGGATGTGAAATCTATATATTAGAATGTGTAGATAATAATGGAAGGTTACAAACCCATTCAACCAAGCTATCTTCCATTCGGTTGGAGGTAGGGTCAATTGGTTTCCTTCCGGTTAACAGTTCCAGTAACATGACCCCAAATGAGAAAACATCAGACTTTTCTGTTAGCTTTCCACTCGAAGCATATTCTGGAGCTAAGTACCTATAATCAGACACAGGTGATGATGTTGGCTTTGCATTAGACTTTGCGATAATCAGTAAAATAGGCAAAACCTTCATGTAAAGCTGATGATTGTGAGCTATAAAGAACTTACCCGAAAGTTCCCATAACACGTGTTGAGATATGAGTGTCTTCACAGGATACTAGTTTAGCCAATCCGAAATCAGCCACCTAATTTTGTTACAGCTTTATGATATATATGAGTACAAGGCTTTCACACATATGATATTTTTGACAAAATGAGTGTGTATGTAATTGTAAAGTGCTAATTACCTTCGCTTCAAAGTTGTGGTCTAGGAGAATGTTGGAAGACTTAATATCTCGATGGATGATTCGAGGATCGCCTGAAAGTTTCCAAGACATTTTTAGTGTATTGAATCATAAGACATAACTCAACCCACACATTGTTTGCATTATTTATAGCAAACTGGTTACAATAATGATCTAATATTCTGAATAGAATGGTTCAGGAGGTTTATTCGTAGCAAGATGGCAACTTTCAAACCGTTTTTGGTTGACCAATTTTTTAATTTTTTGGCTGCTCCTAGTGTGGTACGGGTCAAAATCGACAACGCTAAGGCCAACCAAACCCATACTAAATTATTAAAAAATCAAAATTTCCCTGAACAATATGAAGTTTGAACAATAAACATTACAATCTTCGTGTAGGTATGCAAGTCCTTTAGCTGATCCTAGTGCGATGCAGATCCTACTTTCCCACTTCATGACAGGACAACCCTTTCCTGCAGATCAAGGTGTGTTATAATAAACTTATACATGTTCAAAGTTGATTTGAATCTGGATCAAAACAGTAACGAAAAAACTCACCATGAAGATGGAAGTCCAACGTCCTATTAGGAACAAACTCATAGACAAGCATTCTCTGTGCATCAGCAATACAGTATCCAATAAGTGATACCAAATGTCGATGATGTACTATACTAATGATCTCAACTTCCGCTTGGAACTCTCGCTCTCCTTGACGACTACCTGATTTCAAACTCTTCACTGCAACTTCATGCCCATCAGACAAAATCCCTTTGTACACGTACCCAAACCCACCCTGACCCAACATGTTGGATCGTGAGAACCCATCAGTGGCGGTTGATAGTTCGTTGTATGAAAAGTGAGTCATGCTGAATGGTAGAGTCATTTTGGGGGGAGGCAACGATGAGGGTGATAAATTGCCACTAGTATTGGACTGTTGCTGTGAAGCAGAGGTCCCGTATTTGCCACCGACACCTACTGGAATGCCCATCATTCCAGGTCTAGTGAATTGGATCACATGCTCGTGCGGGTAGTATTCTCCACCTCCTGTTCCACCTGTTAAAATGTGTTTACTAAGTAACAGTTTAAAGCAAGTGGGGACATAATTTTTTTCATTATTATCAATTTTCAGCATCATGTTCTACAATATTGTTGAGTTGATCATTATCTATATATATAACTATTTGCCCAAAAAAGAAAACAAATTAGTTTTGCAAAATTGTACTAAAATTGCATCCTCTGGGTCTTTCATCATTACTTTAGGACACAAAATTAATTTTATTTAAATTATTCAATTAATAAGCTACTTAAATTAGTAAACTATGATAAGGTGTAAATAATGGATGTGCATAATAATAATGATTTTGCATTTTGTAGCGCCACTTTTGGAAATAAAACGCATGGGGAAGAAATTACCTGGGGGTGGTTTATTATAGTAACCGGCCGCTTTTAACCTCTTCTTCTTCCTCCTCCTCTTAGTGCATGTAATACAAATGGTGACGAGACAAAGAAACACTAATGCAACCAAAACTAATGTAATAATAATTGCCTTATTACTTGTATTAGAATTTCCTGTATGTGATGATTTATGGTGTGCTTTGTGGCTGGGAGGTGGTGTAGATTTGTTGCGCACAACATGGCCAGGTGGAGGAACAAATGCACGACGAGATGTGGATTTAGTTGGCGAAGGTGATTTTGATGGTGGTGGCGGTGGTGATTTTTGTGGTGGTGGTGGTGAGGGAGGAGGGGATACTGGTGGTGGCGATCGAGATGATTTTGGAGATGGAGCAGTTTCAGGGGCCGGAGCCATGCGTTTGATGATCTTTTTCAGGATCTCAAACTTGGATCATAGGTGCTCCGTCCTAAAAATCAAGTTCTCGCTCATAACTTCTAGTTACAACAATTGGAATCTCATTTACAAACATTTAGATTCTCTAGATCTTCTTAAAAAAGTCGAAAACTACATTCCAACAAAGAAAACTCATTCAACTTAATGATTTGTCCGATGCAATTAACCCTTTGCTCTATCAAGCGCCAAAATCTGTCCTGCAAGATGAAATTACAAATTGAGAAAGAAGCATGAAAACCAATCGACTGTCCCTGATAAACGATTGTAATTCTAGAATTAAGAATTAAAACACAGAAATAATTACAATTTGGGAACATCCACTTTGAACGTTCTTGGCTTATATGACAGACATCCGCCAGCAACGAATCATAGATATTGTCCGAATATAATTTGTCTCCTATGATACAATTAACGTTTGAGAGCAAGAAGTGTGATACCTGATTGACAAAAATGGAAAAAGACTCGACAAAGAGAAAGATGGGTCAAGTGTAGCATTGTGAGTGATTTTCCCAATTTAGAAAGGCCACCAAGTCTTCTCCTTGTTACAGTCCTACAAAGATGGAGACTTCTTCTTATCAACCAGTTGTAACATCACCTGCCTTTTTCCTAAATTTTCGGTTCTTCAAATATTTGTCACTTACTTCAAAACAATGAATAACAACACATGTTGGAAACTACTAATATGATAATGTGCATACTCTGCCATTGATTCTTGAAAACGGCAAAAAAATTGATTTTTAACATAATTAAGTGTAAATTTACACCATGATTTAACTCACCATTACATCGTTCAATTGTTTCATGCTAAACTGCATTGTTATACACAAAACCTATCTTCAATTGTCAATACTTGCATTTCACAAATACAGAACACAACTATAGCTTTTTAATAGGAGTTTTTGCCGAAAAATGAATTAATAGTTCCAGATTTTGCATTTTCGAGTATCAACTAATTTTGTTTTTTAAAAATGAACCACTAATTTAAAATAAATCGAACATTTTCTTTTTTTAAAAATGAACCACTAATTTAAAAATGAATCAATATAACCGAAAATGTTCGATTTTAAATTAGTGGTTTATTTTATAAAAAAAAATTAGTTGATACCCGAAAATGCGAAAAAGAGAACTATTGATTCATTTTTCGACAAAAAAAAACCCTTTTTAATAAGATGTATAATTATGCAATGAGCATCACATTTCTCAAACATGAATATGTTATATGTGCTACACTGAAACCATTGTTTTATAAATGCATATCAATCAATAGTACACGTTATTTCGAATTCACGACAATAATTACATAGAGATCAAATTGAGCTCAACCAAAACACTGGTCACCAGGAACTGGGACAGGGCCAGGGATAAAACCCTGCTGATAAAACTGAAACCCAAACACAACCAAAATCGCAACCAACGTCAAGTACGACAATCCTTCGACAGCACCCAACAAACCAAAGGGTCCATTAGGTAGACCCGACCCGGTTTTTGACTTGGTATACAAAGACCAAGCCACAATTCCCACAATCACCAAGTAACTAACTCCTTCCAATGCACCGATGGATCCACCAGGGCCTGGCGGTAGGCCACAGCCGGTGGTTTTGAGAGTGTAAAGAGACCAACCGATTACCGGATTGGAGATTAAGCCACCGGCTATAGCCAGTTTCTCGTTAGTGGATACTTGATCTTCGCCGGTTTGTTTTGCCATTGATCGGACATTGAGACGGCGGTTAGAAGGGTAATAACGGGATCGAGTACTGATGTAAGAATTTGTTAGTGGGATTGAATAAGTTGATCGGAGTAACATATTTGAGAGCTCCATTGTGAAGTTTGTAAGTGTGTAAAAGAGATAAAAGAGGTTTTGTGAGGGATATGGGATGAATGGTGGTAACGTATGAGGTATAATAAAAACAAAGGTCAATTCTTTTGGAACAAATAAAACATACCAGGCCGTATCAAAGAATTTTTTTCATTTTTAATTTCTATTGTATGTATACTTTTTGTATATAGCACACTAAATTTTTATATTACATTTTTTTCTAAATATCTAATATTAAACGGAATAAAATTCTAATAATTTTGATATAATTTTTTATCAAAAAAATTAGGTAATCTTAAAATTAAAATTAAAATAATACGTTTCTAACGTTCTCACCGTAAAAAGTGTTCACGGTAAGTATTGCTATTTAGATGGGTAATATGAAAGGCTACCTACCTTGTAAGAGGGATTCGTACATCATAAAAATTCATTTTTATATCACTAACTGTGATGTTGTACTATACAACATTGTAAAACACAAATAGTGGTGTATGAATTTTTTTCCAGTGATATACGAATCATCACCGGTAGTGATAGACTAGTAGCCTTGGCTGCGAATCCAAATAATTTTGCATAGTTTCATATATTCTTTTTAAATAATTACTTTCTTTGTAAGTGCAACCAGTTCACAACTCAAATATATAAAAGGGTTAAGTGCAAAAAAATGCAATTAACTATGACCTGACATTTATAGTGTGTATCTAACTATTCGGACGTACATTGTGTGTAATAAACTCATTATTTCTTGTCATTGTACGTATTTTGGTGACGTGTCAACTTGTAAGGATGACACGTGACACCTTATATAGATGACACGCTAAAAAAATACCAAAAACTACATACAATGATATGAAATAACTAGTTTCTTAAACACAATGGAAGACCGAGTAGTTGAGTACAGACTATAAATGTTAGAGCATAGTTAATACATTTTTTTTTTCACTTAACCTTATATAAAAACCACTTTATATATATGTCTCTGATGAAACTCGCGATATCATACTTTAATTAATGGTTAACATATACTGCTAAACTACAGCCTACGGGTCATTTAGTTTGAAAAATAATTAGAATCCAACCTCAAATGATTTATCCGTCTGACGTTAGATCTACTTCAAAAACGATTGCTAATCACAAAGGATTATGATAATATGTTGTACAGTAAAATTAATCATAACAACAAAAAAGGTCACAATAAAATATTATATACCATGTTTCAGACAATTAATATTATCTCCCAATGTGAGTAAAATCCTATACATTACATAATGTTGTAAAAATTACGTCGGTTTAGACACAAACAATAGAATAAGAGTAACATAAAAACTGATCGAGATCAACCAAAGCATCGATCACGGAATCGGGGACCAAACCATAAATAAAACTCTGCTGATAAAACTGCAACCCAAACACAACTAAAATGGCGACCAACGACAAGTACGACAATCCTTCCACAGCACCCAATAAACCAAAGGGTCCATTAGGCAGACCCGAACCGGTTGTTGACTTGGTATATAAAGACCAACCCACAATTCCCACAACCACCAAGTAACTAACTCCTTCCAATGCACCGATGGACCCACCGGGGCCTGAGGGTAGGCCGTAACCGGTGGTCTTGAGAGTGTAAAGAGACCACAAGACTACCGGATTGGAAACTAATCCACCGGCTATAGCCAGCTTCTCGTTAGTGAAAACTTGTTGTTTCTCGCCAGTTTGTTTTCCCATCGATCTGACATTGAGACGTGGTTGATGGAGGTAACGGGATTGAACGATGTACGGTGGTATTAGTGGAACTGAATAAGTGGGTGATCGGAATAACATTTTTGAGACTTCCATTGTATATACTATAGAGAAGATTTATGAGGCTTTGTGAAGGATATGGGATGAACGACTCAACTGTGGTTACGTGTCAAGTGTAACCAGATAGACCTTTTTATTTTATTTTTTAATTTAATTTAATATAAAAGAGAAATGTATGTCTCCTTTTATTTGAATAAAAAAACTTGTGGTTATGGTTATTTTTTGGGTTATAATTTGGCACTTCACGATCTCTAAAATGATTTTTTTTAGCACTATGGTCTTTGATAAGATGTAAACTCACTGCTAATTGATTCATAAATTAGTCACATAAGCATTTTATTTTTTTAATAACTAATAAAAGAAATCTGATATTATTTGCAAGGTTATTTAATCTGTTTTCTAATTAATATTAAGTTTTATAGTAATAGAATCATCATAATTAAATAAGGAAAAAATGGCTATGTTTATTTTATTTTATTTACGAATAAAATATAAGCATGAAATAAAATTCAAGTCACAGAAGGTACCGAACAATTTAATTTTTGTTTCTTTAATAGCGAAACAATTCTCAAAATTGATAAAAAAATCAAAAGCCGAGCAAAATCAAACAAACCAAGCCCAACTCTTCATAATGCCTCTGAAGTTTGACCGCATCCTTATTGGGCTTCTTAACGGTTTTTAATGCGAGCCGAGTCCATTCAATACGACGTCGAATCAATCTTACACCCGCCCAATTCCCCGAATTTGGCATTCGTTCATGTTTCAATTCAAGTACACCCACCACAATGTGGATCTCACCCCTCTCTTTTGCATCTCATTTTGATTCTTTATTTTATTTATTCACTCCTCTATCTTTTATTGATGATGATGAATTCATATTCATATATAAATATAAATAAATAAATTTCGAGCTTTTTATCTTCCCTTCATTTTCAAACTTGTTGGAGGTTTAACTGTCATTTATAAAACTTGTTTTTTCCCTCTTTAAACATCTAACTGCCTTAAATGTTTAACGGATATCCTAGCAAGCCATCATTATCACTCTTGTTTTGCATAGTAATTTCAAACCTAACCAAAGTTTTTTAACAACTTTTCAAATACTTCCCGTCATCCGAAGCAGCTTACATCCTCTTTTGTTTCCCTTTCAAATTATCATCTTCTCATTTAAAACACAAAGGATAATAAAACTCAAACATGTTTACAGTTTTATCAAGAAATAAACCCATTACAGAGGCAAATTCCAATTTGAAACACCCAATTTTTTTATTTTTTTTACTAGTACCACCGGGTTGTTAGAGTACCCGCCAGGTAAAACATCTTACCTAAATCTCTGTTTGAGTCTGCCAAGAAGATACCCTGTTTATCCCTTTATACCCGCCTTGTACTAAGAGTTACCCCCGTGTATTAAGAGTTCCCACCGGGTACTAAGAGTACCCCAGGTATTTCTTCCAGAGCAGAATTCTCAGTTTTTATCAAAACGCCTTTTGATCTAAATTTCGACTCGTTAACTTTTAGACTACCAAAATCTGCAGACACACTTCAATCTACAAAACAAACCTTTCTCAATTTACACTTTTCCAAATTTTGCATTAACGATGATTTTGGACGTTTAATCAAATTTCGACCATTTGGACACTTTTATACATGTTCTTGCAACAAAAAAAATAACACATTTTACCATTTTCAGGGTTGTGCCAACATATTTCAACTCAAATTTTGCATTAACGATGATTTTGGACGTTTAATCAAATTTCGACCATTTGGACACTTTTATACATGTTCTTGCAACAACAAAAAAATAACACATTTTACCATTTCCAGGGTTGTGCCAACATATTTCAACTCAAGTACATACAACCAGACTATCCAAACCATCGTTTCGCCGAGCTTAACAAAACAACCCATTTTGACCCCTTTGAGCTTTAAACCAAATAATGACTTGGGCGATTTATAGCAAGCTAATAACAACTCGACAATTTAAAAGTACATTTGTCAAACCTCTTTACAAGTGAAATCCACGTCTATTGGGCATAATCCCTTGCCACCTCTAGATTCACCTTTAGCATTTGACCCATATGCACCTACAACATTAAACAACTAAACGGGTAAACTTTAAGCTTAGTGAGCATACGGTCAATTAAAATGAGTAATACACAACAAGTAGCAGACAACAACTGAACCACAATAACAACTAAATCACAACAACTGTGCAAGTAACTAAGCAATTAACCACTGAGCAATTGTAGAGATTATCACCACTAAGTGGGTCCGCTGTCAACTGTCAACAAGAACAAAGTGCAACAACTAGCACAAGGTGCAACAACTGCAACATCTAGCACAAGTGCAACAACTGGCACAACTAGCGATAAATCGCAATAACTGAGGCTAACATACGTTAGCTAATCTCTACAATGCCAAATCAACAACATATAACAACATAAACATATAATAACAATCCACTCGGTCATGTGAACCTCTTGCACGTATGCAATCCGGAACACATAACCATTACCCAAATAACCCCCATATCACTCAATTTTATGTCGACTACCCGAAAGCATGAGATACACAAAAGCACCACTTCCTTTAGCACCTAAACAATCATAACACATCATATAAACATTCACATATATGAAAATACTCATGCTCTTGATTGATTTAAAGTTTTTACACTTCTAACTCCAATTTATGCATTTTAGTACCGCTTCAACTAGTTGTTTTGAACACCACTTTTGAACTCTATAAACCTTTCCAAAACACACATATATTACATCATTTCGAAGGTATTCCAACATACTTTAATATACAGCTTTCACCTTTTTAGAAAAGGTAATGCATACCAAGTTATAGTCTTTCGAAAATGCCAAATAATCATTTTCTGCTGCTGAATCTCAGCAGACAGCACCAAAGGACTGTTTTGCAACTCATTTTTGAACCACCTAGACATATCCGTTTTCAGCAAACTATATATCGTTTTAAAGACCTTCGATCATACTTTCATTAGCTACTTTCAAATTTTTCTAAAACATTATACACACAAAGTTACAGCCCCTCAAAGTTTTTCAAAAACACTTTTACTTCCACTTTTCCCTCAAATTACCCAATGATCCGAAATTGGAATATAGTCACCACACATATTCAACTAACATACTAATTATCAAATAACATCATTTACAACTTTTCTTACTTCATTTACCTTTTTTAACTTCGTATGATCAGTTCGACCTTTAAAGTAAAACGAACAAAATTACCAATTTAGGTATAATTCAATTTATGGTTTAGCTATTATTTCCACTACTCTAAACATCATTAGTGACTTCAATTCAACTCAATTAAACTAATCATAGGGTGAGCTACCCTCAATTTACATGAATTCATCAAAACTCTCTTTAGTCATAATTGAATAATTAATTAATTTCATCTTTTAATTCAACTTTGAATCGATAATTATAATTACTAAACTTCATTAACATCATTTAAACATAACTCACCCTTAATTTCATCTAATCCCATCATCCCCACCCTAAACCATCATTACCCTTCACTTTTTAGGTTAAATAATCAAGAACAAGTGTTTACCTTAGGTTAGAGATGATGATTTCTACTTGAATTCAACTTTCTCTAACTTAATTTGGTGTTTCCCACGAATTCTCTTCTTCTCCCTTTCTTTCTTGCGTTTTCTTCCTCTCTCTATAAGTCTCTGGCTTTTGATTTTGGATACGTACGTACATGTATGAATATATGGTTATTTATTTAGGTTAGTTTATATTTTAAACGGGTATTTACACTCCTAGCTCCTCTAGTCCCGTTTATTTAAAAGCACCTTACTTAATTAGTTACTGCCGACTTATTATTTAAGTAATTTAAATACTTCACGACTACGTATAATACACATTCATTTATACAACTTATAAATTAAAGCATATACATATATTATAATATTACCTCAAATTTTAGGGTGTTACACAATTCATGAGCATGAACACCAACCTCAGCAGCAACAGAAGTAGAGCATCAAACACCATAGACATCCCATATTTTTCACATAATCGTGCTAGTTGTGCTTTGATGATTTGGGATGATGATGAACAAGACTATCATCTTCTCCGCCATCATCATCATCTCCATCTCTTTTTCTTTTACTTGAAGAAGATTGAAGGTGCATCTCATCATCATTCTCTTCACCCTCATTGTATCCCTCTTCTTCCTCCTCTTCCACTTCCGGATCATATTCTTCATCCCCAACTACTATACCTTCTGCAACCTGTGCAACTGGTTGCACCAGGTACCCTGTACCAGCATCTTCTTCTTGCCACCATTAAACTACAGTTGCAATGAAACTTGGTTAAGAACTCAAACTCATAGTAACTAGAAACTAGAACATGAAACACTAAAAATTTAGAACCAAAATCAGCGAAAGATTATAATCCCATCATTGAAGTAATACAACAGAAATTACTAGGATTAAAAATGATACCAAAGAATACCCTATAAACTATCAATAATCCGAAGTCAATCAAACAAATTTCACAAAACATTCAACCACCAAAAAGACACCTCAGTTTTGCAGTGATTGAGGGAACATATTTACACATGCTTTTCCTTGCATCTTGCATAGAGTTTCTAACCATGACTCAAACCCATGACCCTTGAACTTACAATATCCGAAAGTGATTATTTTTGAACTACAACTATATCAACAACAAAAAAAGTCATTATTTCAAAGGAAATTGAATCCCACATGCAGATTCTAACATAATAGAGTAAAAGCAATAATTACATAAACGAGTACATAGGCATACTACATACAGATATAAAAAAAAGTAACATAAACTTTTATATAATGCGAAAGACATAAAAAGAATTGCAAAAAGCACTTACGGTAGGCCACAAATATAAAAGAAGGCTCTATCTTACCAATTAATCATATCAAAGCCAAGACCAGTATCATTTTAAGAGGACAAGTTCCTAGAACGCAAAGCATATGTTATATCAAGTGTGTCCAGTCATAAAACATCTCCCATTATATTGAAAGAGAATATATAAGTACAGACCAGGATGTCCTGTGTAACATATAATTCTATTATGGCTCCTTTTTTAGCAATAGCACGACAACAAAGAGAAACAAAAATCATTACAAGAATCATTGGATGGTCATACGCAAAAACAGATAATATAA
This sequence comes from Gnaphalium uliginosum, assembly GCA_963930675.1. NCBI lineage: Eukaryota > Viridiplantae > Streptophyta > Magnoliopsida > Asterales > Asteraceae > Gnaphalium > Gnaphalium uliginosum. The sequence continues at coordinate 13,526,154 of OZ005685.1, read as the reverse complement.
ATACTTCTTACTAATATAACTATGTCCTAAGCAGCCATCATTTTCATAGGACAGTAACTACAACAGCAAAAAAACTTAGAAAGTGTACAAATTTACACAAAATTGCTACTTTCCTTTAACAATACCACCACCACCCTCCACCAAAAACACAAATTTGCTATCAGCAAACCAACTCCTCAAAACATGACGAGGGGTCAAGAGCTAGAAGAGAATATTTGAAATCCTTAAATGCTATATACAACCCACATACGAATTCAGTCAAAGAGGCGCCTAGCTACTGTTGTGATGGTAAGTTGAAGCACAAATTTTGCTGATGAGCAACAAAGACATCTTGTACACAAAAAAGTTCAAATAAAATATGCATAACACTAAAAGTCCTAGTCAATAAAATAACAATTAGGCAAATCAAAACCAAGGTCTAATGCTATGAAATATGAACCAAAAAATATTATCAAATTGTAATAGCAAATCCATCTCAGATATGCAGCAGAAACATTAAAGCAATCACCAAATAACAAATAACGGACACATAGTAAAAACGATTAAAGCCAAGAAAAGAGATACTACCTCATCCTCAGCCTCCTCATCATTTTCAAAATCACCTTAATAAACACCAATATCCTCTTCTCCAGTCTCCCCATCATCATCCTCATCTACATCATCCTCCCCCTGCTCATGTCCATCAATCTCACCTTTTGTACTAGTCACCCACCCGCTACTCCCTGGTTCACCTAAATCACCATCATCATTATCATCCTCCACATCCTCTTCTTCATCATCCTCAACCCCATCCTCTTTTTCATCATCCTCAACCCCATCCTCTTCTTCATCACTATCATCAATCTCATGAACCTTAATCACATCCTCCTCATCCTCACCACCATTCTCTTCATCAATCTCATCTGAATCCTCATCAGCATCCTCCTCTCCATGAAAACCATTCTCCTCAACATTCGATCCGTTTCCGTTGACGTTTCCGCTCAACCCTCTCACGATCTTCGATTCCTCCTCATCTGCATCACTCTCATCGTCTTCATCCACATCATCTTGCTCTACAACATGTCCATTCGTCAACCAATTTGGTCCTTTATCTCACCATCAATCTCTCCACTACCAGGATCATCCTCATATTGATCATCATTATCATCAGTTTCATCATCTTCATCCTCTGATTCCGGCAGTTCGTTCTCATCCACATCCATTTTATCTAAATACTTCAAAGATTTAATCAATCCAAACACTTTAGACCTACAATCCTTAACTCTAGTAACAGGACACTCGTACAAATCAAGCGAAACAAGCCTTAACTCAGCCAACAGCCTCAAATCATCAATCTCCTGAATCCGATTATTCGATAAATCTAAATCTCAAAATGAGTCTAGACCAGCCTCAACCAAAAATTCCAGACCACCAGCGATCCGATTATCGGATAAAACAAATTATGTTAAATTTTGTAAACGCGGAAACTGTTCAAGCGATGATACATCGATGTTCACAATTGATAGGAGTTGTAAGTGAGGAAACTTCTCAAATAACGAAGGATGTGGTAAGCTGCCGGGAACGCACTTAAAGGCGCCGTCCAGCGTTAACGTCTGGACTGACGTCACATCCGTTTCGCCGTCTGATGCCGTTTCCACCGCTCTCTCCCAGATCTCGTCCATTTTCGGATTATAAAATTAGGTTTTATATATCGAAACCTTAGCAAAATTGATATCCTATAATTATAAGCCCTAATTCTAAAGTCGATGATGAATCTGCTTAGACCCTAAGATTTTAAGCTCTATTTGTCTGCCCTACATCTTTTCAGAGGTTGTTTGTTTTTCTAATGATATGATACTAGAGCGCCGAGTTGACACAATGCCTGACAATGGTATTGCTTGGGTTAAACAAACCTAACCCCAGAGTTTAGACATTTTGTCTGGTTCTAGATTGGGATGAAATTGTGATTGTTGGATATACAAGGCATGGATGGATGACGTGGGAGAGATCTACGGTTGAGATTTGTAGTTGGTGTACTTCTTTGGTTTTCAAGAAAAAAATAGAGATAGAGATATCGTGAACTATTAGGAATATGCCTATGAGATTCCATTATTTTACGATGCTACCCACCACCTTATTTTCCTATTAATGTATCATTTCTTATATACGGAGTATATTTACTTTCTTCAAAAAAATTAACATTAACATTTAAAAGTAAAATTAAAATGTAAATGTAAATAATAAATAAAGTAAATTCGTATATACGAAGTATTCACTTTCATCAATTATAAAATTAAAATTAAAATTAAATTTTAAATGTAAATGTAAATGTAAATAAATGAAGTAAAATGGATTAAATGACAAAATAAATTAACGTCGAATATATGACATCACAAAAATAATTATTTTTATCTATATGTTATAAAATTATTATTATTTTCATTGTATCATTAAATAACAAGAACTCGTGTTATGCTACAGTAGTATATTAATAGGTAGTTGACAATGACCAAAAATAAATAGTGCCTTAACGGATGAATTTCATATCAATATTTACATTTATTCTTAGAGTAGTAAATTCAGCGAATGAAGGTTCTTGATCCGAACGGGGATTGGATGCGGTCGCTAATGTAGCGGCTTGTTGAGCATTTGGCCTCAAAAGTTCTAATTTCTCTTACCTTCTAGGACCGTAAGACTGATAACGCGTAAAAAGTCACGTTTTTACCCACGTTATCCATTCCATTATAATTAAATAATTAACATTTTACTTCAAATATTACATTTATTTATGTTATTGTGTTAATTAGGAAATTACGAAGACGATGCAAAAAGAATCAACAAAAACGGAGTTATAACGAAGATTTTAGAGTCAAACGAAGAAACAAGTTACGACCTCATACACAAAGGGCCAACGACACGTAAACTTGACCAAGACTAACTGAATATTTTATCTTAGATCCTTAAACTTCATTCAATTACGAAGACGGTGCCGCAAAAATCAACTAAAACGGACGAGTAACGAAGAAGTTATAGTGAAAACAAGTTGCGATCTCGCGCACGAAGACACGACTTCGCAAATACGGCCAGACCTGACCGTATACGGCCAGATGAGACCATATACACCCTGCCTTGACCGTATACGGCGAGCCAAGACCGTATATGGTCTGCCCTGACCGTATAAGGCCTGCACTGACCGTATACGGTTGGTTTTTGCCCGTATTTGCTTAAAGATGCTTCCTTTATCCGGGCACGTAAATACGCTCAGTTCTTGGATGAGAAAAATACGGTCAACGAGTCAAAAATACGGTCAACAGGCTTCATCTATAAATATAAGCTTCCACCAACACCATTCAACCATCTTTTCTTCATTCTTCTTCTTTATTTTCACCTAGTTACTTTCTCACTCTAGTTTATCTCTCTAGATTAATTATTAATGAACATTAGATTAATAATTAACTAGAGATTAGGGATTAATTATTAGTTAGTTAGTGGAGAAGCATTGTAATATTTTAGAGGAGCTCTCGGAGTCTCGAGTTGTACTTCAAAAATATTTCGACTACGTTCTAATCTACGGTTATCTCTTTGTTGGGAAAAACAATGATCAAACCTACATTATAAATCTGAGGAGTCAAAATCTAACTTAGTTGTATTCAGGAAACTTAGTGAAATTCCTGATTCTGTGTTTCTGAGTCTGTGCTACACATACTGAAGAATGGTTTCTGAGTTTGTGCTGCACAGACTGAAGAATTCTCACAGACTGAAAGCCGTGCTCTACTTGAAGACTTATGGATTCATCATCTGAAGAATGAAGATTGAAGACAAAAGACTTCACAGACTGAAGATCACAGACTGATGATCACAGATTGAAGATCACAGACTGAGAGCACATACTGAAGAGCACAGATTGAAGAATGAAAGTACAAATGTACAGAAGATATTCTTCTTTCCTTAGGCTAGATACAACTGATAAGATGTTTGAGAAAGGTCAAACATCGAATAAAGGTTTTCTTCTCAGCAAAAAAACTTTTACCTTTTTGCTTTTTCTGTTTCCAAGAAAAGCAAAAAGGGTGGCGTGCAAAGTTGCCCAAGATGCATCTGTTATCCCTTGGACAATTATGTAAGCTGGATAATATAGAGTTACACCCAACTCTATAAATAGCAGCTCAATAGCACTCTTCAAAATATCCAAGTATCCAAGAAAACCAAGCTCTCAAAGCAAAATAGTATACAAGACCTTTAAGCTTAGGCTCAAAGCATTACCACACTAACTGTTAAAGTTTGTAGTGATAATTGTATCTTAATATACTAATACTTGGATCGTATTCAAACCATCTGTGTGGGTTTGAATACTTTGTCATCTGTGTGAGACAAACACTTTATTGTGAATAATACTTTGATTCATAATAAACTCTGTGTCAAAATTAATCTTGTTTTCCGCCTAGATTAATTTAAACTTGTTTGATATAAAACTTGGATATAAACTAACACGTTAAGATAACTGTTATTTAATCTGTATCTAAGTTTTGGGAACCTTGTGACCCAACACTCTTTTCTTTATCTATTTAATTAAAATGTTCGTTATTATCATTTTGATTATGCTAGACTTAGGACTTTCCATGATTAGTGCTTAGTTACTTTGCGTGTTTGTTGTGATGTAATTAGTTAATTATGGGATGATGTCATTATTAAGCAACGGAAATACCGTAAAACGGCTAAGTCATGGTATAGCGCTGGAAACACGACTATGTGTAGTACAAACGTGGAAGCTATGAAAGGGTCGTTGGTATAGTACGTTGTTGATTAATGTTCCGAATAATTATTATAAAAATTTAAATAGGAACCTTTATGTTTTGGATATGCTTTCTATGTATGATTTTAAACCTCATTATCAACTATCGTCTTTCCACCAGTGATTAAAACCTTTTTATTAAAATGACGATAAAAGGTAATTAATTATCTGTGTCAAAACTATAGTCAACGTAGGAAGCTATGGAAATGTTGTTAAGCAATATAGTACATGGTGAATTACTAAGGTAATTAATATACTACATGACGTTTTTGAAAATGGTCAGGGTTTGAAACTATGGAAACACTATAAGTGAAGTACATGGTGAATTACTAAGGGATTTATTGGGTAGTTTTAAGCAAGGGCTGGTTTAAATCATAAATGGAAATTTAAAGTGCTAAAATACAAACTTAGTTTATAAATCTAAAAAGGAAGACGAAGAATCATTAAGTGTTCTAGTTTATCTATCACCTTTAGATTTTATCAAAACCATTCATAGAAAGCAATTCAAAATACCAAACAAAGTCTTATTCTTAAATGATTATAAAGATTAAATATTTGGTGTTAAGAACAATCGGAATATAAGAGGTCTACTATTCTATTCGTACATCCAGGAATCTTCACATTCCAAGAAGGGTCACTAGTTCCTTAACCGGGCAGTGTTGAGAGTTGGGCACAACCACTCCGATCAGAATCACCATAACCTAGTTCCTGGTGACATGCTAATTGAGAGATCAATTAGTAGGGAATCTAGGTTTACACCACAAGTATTTAAGACGATAAAATACAAGTCTTTTGAAAAGACGTTTTAATTTTAACAGACATCATCCCACAACTCAGCTAATGAAATCACAACAAACACAATCTCCATCCTACCTATTTATATCCTTTATTTTATTTCTCTTTTATTTATTTGCTTAAATTAGAAAATTCAAAACCCGAACAACCCTATTATTTTACAAAACCCCTCACTAGTTAGATCATATAGTTTATCACGCACCTCTTTCAAATTCAGTAAATTTTAAGAACGACATTAGGTTATACCTACCACTTGCTCACCCTTAGATTTAGCAATTGTAGACCACTTAGGCCCCTGCACTCTTACAAATTATAAAACCCACTGTTTGCTCGCGTCATCGAAAAATCCAACGACCGTTGGCGCGACAACAAAGACCACTAGGAGTGGTAGTTGCTAGTCGTGGGACAACTAGCTGTCACGTCATCCACGACTAGCGGTCGTGGACGACATGCATGAGCGAGGAGTTTTACGTCTAGCCACAATTAACTGTTGGGTCCCGCATTTTTATTTACTTTTCATATACTTTAAATAATAATTACTTTTAATTAAAAAAACACTACATTTTTTTAAAAAAGTAATTGACAAAAATAAAAATGTTACAATACTAAACAAAAAAAGTTACATTACCTTAAAAAATAAAATACGATAACAATAGTTAAAGCAACTATCCTAAAACTATCCTCCGTCTACGATTTCGTTTTCCTCTTCGTCATCATCTTCTTCATCGTCGATGTCCAAGAATTCTGCATATGTTTTGAGAATACTATTTTGCCACTTCTTAATTGTTTTTGCGTCCTTTGACTTGTAACAATCGACATCTTCTTTTAGAAACTTCAATGACTCAATTGCCGCACGCATTCTCGGCCTCTCTGGTCTCACGCTCAGTTTTTATACGTTCAACTTCAATCCTTTCTTTGTGACTAGCTATGGTTTCCACCGCAACTTCGAGTCTTGAACCGACAGAACAAGATGAAGTGGCCATATCGAAAGAGCTTTGACTTTTTGCAACTTTTGATGGCCTTGTGCTCAACCGTCCGGGTAGGCATGGAATAACATCTTCTCCAAAAAGTGCATTTGGTGTATCGGCTTCAAAATCAATCGTCGTGTTCTCGTCTTCTTCATCAAATAACCGTCTCGAGGGTACGCAATGTATTCCCAATTGTTGCAACCACTTTGGTTTGTCCTTTACAATGTCCCAAGATTCACGAAAAGTAAACGACTTTTCTTGTACTATCTTATATTCGGCCAACGCTCGATCCATGACAATTCGGTTGTCACACCCGCTACCCATGCACGATGTTGTTCATTGTAGATCTCGTTGAATATATAGCACAATATTTGTTGATGTTTCACCACTTGCCTGAAAGTTGATTAGTACCTCGTTCACATCCTTTGTTGTTGTTGTTGAATTTGACCTTTACTTTCTCCAAAAACTATCCCTTTTTGAGAGTTTCCGTGTTTGGGATCTTCCGAATTATCGACCCAACAAAACGCCAACCACGCTTCTTATTTTTCGGCCCATATTGTTTTGTTGCAAACCACAGGTACACCTTGAAATCGTCCCTTAAGCTCTTTCTTTTTGCCTTTTTTATTGGTCGGTACGGGTTTTTGTTATTGTTCTTGTTGTGGTTGTTGTTGTTATTTTTGTTGGAATTGTTGTTGTTGTTAAAATTGTTGTGCTTTGTATTCGAATGATGATTGTTGGGGGTATTGGAGTTGTTGAGTTTGTTGGAAAGGTTGAAATCCACTATATTATTGTGGACTCGGGTTTGGTGATGACGAGATAGAACCCGGGGTATTCAATCCTTTATATAAAGGATTGGTGTAAGAGAAATTTTCGTTTAAGTTAGGATTTTGGTTAAGATTAGATATTGTTTGGTTTAGAAAAGTATTTGTAAGAATTATATAGAATATGAGAATTGTATAGAAGATGATAATTATATAGAATAGTGGTTTGTGAATTGTGTACAAATAGTGTATGTATTTATAATGTAAAATTGGTTTTAAATAAATAAAATAAAAATAACTTTTTTACTGTTATGAAACTAAAGGCCACAAAAGTTTTATTTTTTTAAATAATTTAGTTATTTTTTGGCAACGGTCAAAAGGTTTTTTGACTGGTTTTTTTTTGTTTGCCAACAGTCAAAAGCAAAAGGAAAAAAATTAAAAACAAAAAGTGGAGCCTAGTTACTTCTCGTCCTCACTAGTTTACCGGACAACGAAAATCTCATAATTTGATTCTCACTATGCTCGTTGTCTTAACGGTGGGTCTGCACGGACCCGTTATGGCACCCACTCCGTACGGTCTCAGAGAATTTCGGTAATTTGGAGGAGAAGCAGCCGAGCTCATTCCCCCTCGAATAGCTGGGAGCTTTTTCCACCAGTCGTATGACTTCAGATTAGATTTTAAGAAATCAATAAGTATGATGATAGTTATAATGCAATTTTACCGATACAATTTTTTCTTCTCTTACGAATTTGTAAGACACCATTTATTCAATGGCATTTATATTTACAATAACTTATAGTTAATCAAAATATTCAAGTTGGCATAATATGGACCAAGAGAACATAATCACAACCAAATAATAATTGTCTTTTAATCGGTATCAGGTGAATACTCCATGACAACGCGGATTTTGACAATTTGTTGTTTTTAAGTTTTCGTATTTTGATAATACTCCATATAGTTTAGTTTGTGATTTAAAATTCAAAGGAAAAAAACTTTCTAAATTTTAGATATTTTTTATCGTGTTTAATATTAACCATATGTTTATTGACTTTAGTAGAATGCAAATGAATATTAAAGATGAAATTTATCTTAATCTTAATTATATGTTAAGCATCTTTACTATTATCTTAAAAATTGTATTCAACAATATTTAAAGTCCAAATTACCCTTATAATATTAATTATTGAAGCCCATTAATACTAATTGTTTGAACATTAACTATAATTACTTGACAAAATTGTAAACTTAAATTAACCAATCTATGTCTTTAATCATACGATTTTAACGATATTAATATTTTTAATATAATCTCTAAAATTTTACTTGACTATTACCTGTAACTTTTTTTTATCAACTGTAAGAAAGCGAAAACCTAATCAAATATCACAAATAAAAATAATCATCCGCTGCTTTACGCGGGTATTGTGCTAGTATGTATATATACTTCTTTTTTGATCCCCCTACTATATATATATATATATATATATATATATATATATATATAAACCATCTTCTCATTTTGTCTTAATATTGTACTCAACAAATAGAATTGTCAAAATTGTCCCTATATAATATCTCTTACAATTAAAATTAAACAACCCTATCTCCTTTTAACTTATAAAAATCTCCTACATAATATGGTATGGTCAAAGTTGCTATAAATAAATGATATAGATTGTAACTAGAATGTGATATGATACGTTGTAGCTAGAAAATCAAAAAATAAATAATTATATGCATCTTGATTTTTACTTTATATATTGACAAAGTTAAATGATAAACTTACGCGTTAACAATTTGTGTGCATATTATCATTTGTATCTCAATTAAATTTCTTACCCCCAATTACTACAACTTTCTTGGTTTGTAATACTAGCTACTATTATCACCGTTATCAACTATCAATGTCTCTTACCTATAAAATACCATCGCATTGTGCGGGTACCTTACTAGATTTTAATAATTGGTTAGAAAATTCAAATTTAAATTAAATAAATATACGAAGAGATTTAGTTAATCTTATCGTATTTATGTATGCATTAAAACCGGGTTAGATATTGTAATCGTTTTTAAGATATATTAGATATATTGTACACTATTTTTATAATAATTTAACAATAATTCTTATTTATCTTAGATTTAATTTAAGTTGATAAGATTATTTCAAAATAATATTAATTTAATTGACTAAGATTTTAAATTATATATAGAAAACCCATTAGTGACATCATCGATTAAATTTTTTCAATTAATCAATTAGCTCCCTATATTTTACTCAATTTTAAAATAAAACTTTGTACTATACTATACTATTACTATTACTAAAAATTATTAAAAGATAATTCAATTTATATTACAAGTTGTGTAACCAAAAATCGTTAATATTTACTCATTCATATCATGGATAAATATAAATATAAATGTAAATATCAATTATCAATATAAGTCATACTTAAAGTACAAAACCAATTTCATTATTTGATACATAGTAATTAATAGCCAGCTTTCTTTATATATTTGATTTAAATCCATATTAAATTTATATTTACAATTTAAAGTTAAAGGCAATGATCAACTATTTTTAATTTGTATGCTAATAATGTTCCTTTCATAATTGATTTGCAATGGTTATTTATGTACAACTATATAACATTGATACGAATTTATAAAAAAAAAAAAAAATTACATAAATATTATATCATGTGGTGTGATCCTAATATATTATAGTTAACATGCATTTAACATCAACAATAACTTAAAATACAAGATTTAATAATACTTTTCAAATATACTTACAAAATTATATAATTATCGTAATAAATGAAATAGAAAATTATTGTATTAATTGATTTAAAAATACAATCGATTATTTTATATTTGTATTCAATATTAACAGGATGATAATTTGTACACCACATATTTTAAGGTACATACGATAACTTTTTTCTATTAGTATAACTCCTTCATGCATGTTGTTTGTTGTATGCAACCTTTGTGATATCATCAATTTATAAATATTTAATTATTCAATTGTGTCCCTCAATTTCACCAAATATTAAAAATAATACTCTTTAAAATTACCATTTTTTAATATAAGAATTTAATGTTTAAAAATATATAGAGTATAATAACAATGTCGACACTTTCTGCCTTTCCTCACCCCCGCCCTACCTTGTAACGGAGACTAATGGGTTGTACGCATAGATTTGATTTAAATATAAAGTAAAACTGATGATCTAATATGTTTTCATGTCGATATCTTATCTTGGTAAAATGGGAAATAAGTAATTTTAACATTAAACCAAGGACACTTATATGGTTTGACCAAAAGCTTTTATTATATAGTTTGGATTATTCACTTATTAAACAGATTAATAAGACTTGCAGTCGAATACAAAAACAACCGACTGATTCACTCTTTGCTAAGAAATTTACTTGATAAATTGTGTTTTTTTCCTAACTCTATTATAGAACTGAACTCCATATAATCTTAATTCTTTTCTTGAAAATGTTAATTATTTGACAACTTAGTCAAATAACACTATATCAGTTCAGGTTCATAACGTACACAAGAAATTTTTTCTTTTTCAAAAGAGGTTCCTTTCTTAGAGTGAAAATTGAAAGACATAACTTCAAACGCAGTAAATAATTTATTTGTGACAAGGATAGCCACCAAACAAATAAGACGACAAATGTAGCGTATAAAGAGGTGTTACAACGGATTTATGATCCGTATTCAACGTAATCGTTTATAATTGCAACCTACCATTATTACTTCAAACTATTCATTTGCTTATGTATAATTGAATACCTTTTACAATTAAGTGTATTTTGACTTATATAAAATGCTTACCGCCGTTGAAAATTTACGATCTACACTCTCAATTTCAATATGGACTATCTAAAAATATTTTAATTTCTAACAATATTGAATATCTTTTAACTAATAAAAACGTTCTAATATAACATATAAGGATTCTTTCAATATTTTTTAAAAAATAGTTACAAATTAATCAGGTCGTGTATATACACGGGTTTTAGGGTTAGTTTTGTTTATATACTAAGGTATAAAGGTTTTTTAAATTAATTATAAGATAAAGATAATAGCCATATTTCAACTAAAGTTCCTAATATTTTCAACGGTTTAAAGCATTTAGAAGATTTGAAAATAAAAATTACAATTATTCAATCAATATTGTCTGCAATTTCGTTGAATATATAATCTTCGTAATATTGTTTTACTAATTTTTGTAATATTGTTTCTCTTTTGCGAATAATGATTGTTGATAATTCTAAACACTTGCAATTCATGTGTTTAGATCTTTTCACGTAGAACTATGAATGATATTTTTTTGTTAATCCCACAGAACGTTTAGATTATGACATGTAATGTGTATTTTTTCTAAAACAATAAAGTTTGAATGTTATTTGTTTGAAGTTTGATCTTAGAAAGGTTTATGATTTTGTCGTATATTTTGTATCTAGTATATATCAAAATATATGTATGTATATGGGAATAAGAAATACTCAAGTATTCCGGTATTATTTCAAGCATTACGTAGTTTCGAGTGGATTAATCGAAATGGTGTACTTGAGTGGCAGCAAAGGCTTATTGATCTAGGAAATGCTTTTGTGAACTTGGAGAGTGAGTTGGGACAGCAAGACATTTGTCTCTCCATGAGAGTTACTCTAAAGTGTGTGTAGTGTAGAGTCACGATGAAGGAAAGTGCACTAGTCGTTACGGGTCCATTCGCTATACGCAATGTATTTTCTTATAAAAAATACGCTTTTTGCTGCATTCCTTATTTATGATACGAGTTCACAAATATAAATACCTTTGCTATGTGTCACGCCAAATCTTAGAGCTGCCATGTGTGCACGATTCTTCATTCTTGAGAATGTAAATACATGTAATGTAATATGTATTGTTTGCGAAATTAAGACCGGTGCCAACGGCCATCGGTTTGGCCGTCGGCGAAAAACTGACGGGACCGACGCCGTTGGCACAACACCGTCGGTTTTTTCGTTGGAAAACAGACGGGAACGGACGGAACAAGTGGGACCCACAACTTACTTCTTCTTCTTTTTTTTTAAAAAAAAAAACTCAAAAAACTTACCTTTTTACAATATAAAAAAACATCTTTTCCACACATCTTTTTTCACTACAACCTACTACAACTTATCTACTTTCTTTCATACACTACCACCAACTTCAAAAATGTCAAGAAATCAAAACAAAAATACACCACCACCAACTTCACAAGAATCCGATATGTGGAACCACCTTATGAATAATCCCATATCAAATGTTCAACCGAATCCACCTTTTTCACCAACGGGTTCATCTTCCGCTCAATCGAGCAACTCTTCACCTAGTCAACCACTCGGGTTTGCATCATACTCACAACACCCACCATACCAACATTACCAAAATTACTAACATTACTCACCTTATCATCCACTCCCCCAAACTCCCTCGACTTCTGGAAACCAACCATTTTATCAGCAACAACATGCACCCTCGGCTTTCTCTCAATTTCCACCAACCCCAATTAACTATCCACAATTCGGAAACATTAATACACCCCCCAAAGACCAACCCGAACCGAACCCGAACACCAACCCGAACCCGAACCCGAAGATAAGAAAGGAAAAAGGGTACAAGTAAAATGGTCGGACGAGGATGCGGTTATATTGTCCGAACGATGAGTCCACGTATCCAAAAAAAGTCGCGAAGACAATTCACAAAGCTATGATACTTTTTGGCAAAGAGTAGTAAACGACTACAATAAGGTGGCACCCGAAAAACGTAAGGTCAGTCAAATACATGGAAAGTGGAATAAAATCCGCAAAGACGTCAAAGTTTTCATCGCCATCTACAACCACGCAACCGACCCGAGGCCAAGCAGGGCTTCGAAAAAAGACATTGTTGACGCGTGTTATAAACTATTTAAGTCCCAATAAAAACACAAATTCATATATGAGAAATGTTGGGATGTGTTAAAAGTTTATCCGAAATTCTATTCGGACGAGGGGGTCATGGCCAACTGGCGTACCCACCAACCCCAAATCGACTCCATCAATCTTGGTGATGACATCTCTTCATCCGATTCTCTTGCCACTAACATGGAACGGTTGTTCCAAGACGATCGGATTCGTCGTCCAAGAGGTTAGTAAGTATCAGTTGGATTACCAAACAGTTTTTGGTCAAGCTTCGGGTTCGATTCCGGTTCAAGAAATTGATTCTGACGAGGACGAGGAGGAACATGAGGACGAAGCCGAAGCCGAAGATCTTGACGGTTCGGAATAGACGACTAGTTGCACTTTATTTTTCAATAAATGTACTTATTTATTTATTTATTGTAATGTTTTATTTTTAATTAATGTAATCTTTTTTATTATAATATAATCTTTTTTATTTAATTTTGTAGTTTAAATAATTATAGTAAATAATGTGTGAGGTCTAGAAAAAACTGAAGTGATGTTACTGTTGACAGTGTAGTGTCAGTTTTGTAAACTGTTAACGTGACGCTGATTTGACAAAAACTGACGATGTCAGTTGTGTTCACCGTTGGTAATTGGTATCGATCTAGTAGAAAAAATAAGGCATATTTATGGAGTATTACTTGAGCAATCCAAAAACAATAATAAGTCCACATGGCAGCAATAAAAAGATTCGTTCCATGCCGACTACCCATTCGTGCATCTCAATAACTTTCCTTCATCGTCCCCAACTACATTCTACCATCTCTGTGTATCATCATTTATAGAATTTCTATATAACTATTTAATTTAGTTAATCTTAATAGTAATAATCATAATATAAATTAATTCTCCAATCTACCTAAAAGAAAAAAAAATGAAAGATGATGAACCTCTGCCAATATCATCACCAACATTAATCTCCAGTAAGAAAGAAACCCTAGATTGGACTATATTCACTAAAGGCCGTTACAAATTTTGGGCATTTACCGCCATTATTCTTCTCGCTTTCTGGTCAATGCTCACCGGCACAGTCACGCTCCGTTTCTCCGCTGGCAACCTCAACGGCTTATCAGATGACATCGCCGGCGGCTCACCTATTCTCTACGATCTCGATGCTATTGTCCGTACTGCTTTATTAATTATATTAATTTTACTCTTTTGTATGTATAGCTAGTAATTGATCTGATTAAGTTAGGGTTCTGTCACAGGAAATGGAGGAAAGGGAGAAGATTGTGCAGCATATGTGGGATGTGTATAGTAATGGTAGGTCTTCATTGATTAAATTACCTCGATTTTGGCGGGAAGCATTTGTAGCTGCTTATGAGGATTTAATCAGTGATGTAATTGAAGTAAGAGAAGCTGCAATATTGGAGATTGCTAAGATGTCTGTGAATGCGATTAATCTCGATCCTTCGGCTTCTGTACAATCAATGGTTTGTATTTTAACTATCTGATCTGATTGTCGAAATTTCGTTTGTGGATTAGTATGATGAGTAGCATATTTGTAGAAGTTGATTAACTACTTGATATATGTATGCATTTAAGTATTGGAACCGTACGGTAGATATATAATTGTTGGCGCATTCACCTATGTAAAAGGAATTATGGATAATTTCGATATCGATATTAGCCCCTACAACTATAAAGGTTGTTATGTTACTGTTGCAGACTTGATGCTTAATTATATAATTATAAGCAGTTTGATTGAAATCCTTCTTTTAGTGTCATTTTATTTGCTTGAAGATGGAAGTAGATTAATAGAAGGTACATCTAAAAGTTAGTCCAACTAGTGATCACATTTGGTAATTTCCAATGGTTAGATACCCGAAATGCTAGCATTTACAGCTACTTTGGTTTGATTAATTTGGTGCAGTAGTTTTCAATGGGTGAATAAAGATCATGTTGCACGTTATGGAACCTGTATGCTTTGCTAATTGACATGATTTTTTATCCTTCGTCATGACTAAGTTGCATGTATTTCGAACTTCAGAGATACTGATGCATTGTTATTCTTCGTTACAACAGAATTTACGAGAATTAAGTTCACATGAAACTCGATTATCTTGAAGAAAGCCTGAGATCATAGCCAAGAAGAACATCCCTATTCTTTTATACAGGTTGGATCCATTCAAAAATTATTCAATTTTAATATGTTGTACACTACTATACACGGCAAACAATCTTAGTTGTTTATTTAGGTCTTGATCTTCCAGCTATACTGTCATTGCCATTTTGCTGAAAAACCATTTTTTTTTTTCAATTTATGAGATGAAGTTACATGATTGGTCCACAGTTTACAATGTCTTTTTCCCCCCATATAATTCGTGATTCTCCCCTGCTGCTTCCATTTTCCCCTTCCTTGTGTTAGAAAAGGCAAAACAAGTTATGTATGCTGTTCAAAGCATAAAAACATAATATCATCAATAAAGTCTTCATTCTGACAATTACCCTGTGTTGCTTTTAGAAAACAAAATTAAACAAGATAGAACTCATACATCTTTAATAAACAGTCCCTTTCTTTGAGCACAGAATAACTTAGAACTCAGTAGATGTCTGACGATTAATTCAATAGATCTGGAAACTTAGAAGATCAAAAGTGAAAATTTGCTCATAGACAAAATAATGGCACTTGGTCAATACCTTGATGTGAGTAACTTTCCCATAATTTGCTCTTCACACATTGTCTTCATAAGCATAGCAGAACCTCTTCATTTTCCGTATTTACATACTAACCCCTCTAAAATTATCATATTTGCACTTAAGTTGTTTTTCCCTCTTTTGTGACTTCGGAAGGAGGCTTAAAGAAATCATTGTTCAATCCCCAAACATTAAAGTGAACCTCCTCAATATTCCATTTTTCTTCAAGCTCCCTTTTATGATTTGATGACTGTTCTCCGTATCTGAAAATTGTAACAGAAGTTCTCCCACTATGTGCGATATTGACACCCTCAACATACCTATAATCCTCGATCACTGATTCTGTGCTGGTTTCCCAGAAAATACCTTCCCCATTTTCACCATTCACAGTTAGCAATCTTGAATCTTCAAACTTGACTAAAAGACCCGATCTTTGGCTGAAGTAACCCCAAATTGTGTGATGTATAATCTCATACTTTGGATTGGCTTGTGCCTCGAGGTCTGATTGACTCGTATCAAGCTTTAGGATAAAGCATTCCTCGTCATTTATAATCTTTTCACCTATGCATACTGCTCGAAGAAACAAATCTCCTGTGGACCTTGGGTCCAAACCCTGTAGTTTACATGTCAAAAAGAAAAAAATTCAAATATGGATAATAATAGAATATATGTCAAACTTGTGTCCTACTATTTAGAGAAAAAGTAATTGCGTCATGCTTGCAGTTCAGGTTGGGACCATGTCTACCCAGTTAATA
The DNA here is from genome assembly GCA_963930675.1 of Gnaphalium uliginosum. Lineage (NCBI taxonomy): Eukaryota > Viridiplantae > Streptophyta > Magnoliopsida > Asterales > Asteraceae > Gnaphalium > Gnaphalium uliginosum. The sequence continues at coordinate 13,509,481 of OZ005685.1, read as the reverse complement.
TTGTATCAATTTCGTGTCAACCTGTATTTGACCCAACGTAGTTTCATTTGCTGTTTTGTGTCGCTTAATCTGTGTTAGTTTCATGTGGCGCTAAAGAATTGCCAGTCTTAGTACCTATGAGAATGTCAAATTTTGTTTTGATAATTGACTCGCATCAATCATCTATTCTATTACTTATACCTTCTAAGACGTATGGCTTCAAAAGCATGATTAACCCAATCGTAATCTCAATATTATAGTTACTAATAATTTTGGTTCACTTCAATAGAATACCTTATGTTTGTGACAAACTTGTATATGTTATAGGAGATCTGCTTAAACTAGGGTTTAGATTGCTAGTTAATAGTGTTGACAAATGGCAAGTACCTGAAGAAACCGACGTAGAGGACGAGGGGGACCTTTGGTCATAGGTCTTAGTTGGTTTGAAGATTGCCTCCATGAAATCTTGCCATTGCTTCCTGAAATGACCTTGCAACCCGAAACTAGTAGCTCTAAGCACCATAAATCTGGATTCTTTTGCCAAATAACGAACCCTCCTGTCTCCTCTTTGGTTCGGGCCTTCACTGCTTCATCACCTTGGTGAAAGTCTGACGCACAAATCTTCACTTGACCTATCGCACATAAACTCTGTACCGAATTTAAAGCTGGCTGTCCTCCCATTGCAGCCATGTACTGTTGCACTATATATTTTGCTGTCGAAGCTTCCTGTGATACACGCAACATTTCATCCGTTAATACACATTTTAAATAAACACCGGGTAAAAAGACACATATGCATTGTTCAAGCAGTCTTAGAGTTTGCTTACAATAGAAGAATTACGAATGGAGCGAGCACTTGAATCGTCTAGTTGAATCTGAAGGGGAAGAAGGGGACATCCAACTATGTAAAGCAAAAAACTTAGCTCGTTATAACGATTAGCTATAATCGGGGAGGACCATTTTTCCAAAGTCTGAGCTCTCATCCATGTTGCCATGTTTTGCCATCGTAGAGCGACAGTAGTTCCCATGGTCGTAAACATCTCTTCCGGTATTGGTACGTCGAGAACAGTCTCCAATGCATCTTCTCGGTCCACATTTGGACAAAGCACCCTCATTTGTAGTATTTGATTAGGGATGTTATATATTTATTTTGTCTGGTTTATGAAAATTCAAGATGAAGGAAACCTTAACTTTTTTTTTTGGCTATTTTTCAATGTTATTAAAGGTGTTAAGTGGTTTGTGATGAGGATGACAAGGTGAAGGTGTAATGGTTAAATCACATTTGTCCAATTTCTACCCTTAATTGTAGTGGTATTTGTGGGCATTATTTTAGTTTTGAGTTTTTTGTGGACAAACATGTGGGCATTATTTTAGTTTTGACTTTTGACTGATCCAATCTTCATTTTTATCAATTATAATTACCGTTTGTCTATTTTTTTTTTCTTTCTAATAATAGCCATATGTGAATGAAAACTGTTTTATAAAAAAGTATTTTTATGTATATATTATTTGATTTGAAGTATAAAAAAACAACAAAAAGTATATCATGCTAACATTAAAACTCGTAATTTCCTTTTGAGAAGTTTGAAAATTTTGGGTTGTCATTTTATTATGTCACTGGAACAAGCATTCTAGATGTCTAACTAGCTAATTATTAAATCAAATTCTTTAATAAGTTAAATGTCCAATAAATGTCATGTTGTTGTAACTTGTTTGAACCAATAGCTTGTTTGAAACGTCATATAACACTATTATTATATGGGAAAATATTCCGTAACTGCATGGATGTTTTTGTATTGTTAGTTATCAAAGAGGGTTAATTGTGTATATATGTATAACTTGAGAGTTAAAATGAAACATGTAAAAAAAATTCACTTACCGCTTGCATAAAAGCATAATGTAAATATATTGCCAACAACACAAATGTTATGCCCTTATTATATTGTTTAAATCGTTTTAAGAACCATGCTGACATATAACTAGAAGAAGAAAATCGAGTTATTTGATGTAACTTATTTTGTGATAGTAAAAAGAATCACTTATACATGGCATGTGTAAATGACATTTGAATGAATGTATTAAAGACAAAATATAAGTCGTTGATCATTCTATGTACCGATCATGTACTATATATATGAATATCAATATCGATGTGACGTTTGATCTTTCACTTTGAAATTCATATACAAATTAAAAGCACACATTTCTTTCATATTATAAAGAAACTACAAATTGTTATCACTTTTGAGCAGTTTGCAACTCAACGTCAGCATTTCTCGATTTCTTGCCCCTTGTGAACACTTGTTCCATTTCTTCAAGTGATCTTCCTTTAGTCTCGGGCAAGAAAAAGAAGAAAAATATCCAAGCCAAAACAGACATACCAGCAAACAAGAAGAATGCACCTCCAATTGTGATTGTATTTACCAACGACAAAAATGTCATTGAAACAGTTGCATTAGTAGCCCTGTTAACAGCCACACCAATACCCGCTCCTTGTGCCCTTAATTTTAAAGGAAATATTTCAGAACTATACACCCATGTTATTGGTCCTAGCCCAATTGAAAAAAACATCACATATAGATAACATGTTGCTATACTTAACCAAAGTGCCCAAACAACTTTTTGGTCATGGGATTGATGAACTATGGTCAAAGCAAACCCTAAGGCCGATAAAGCAACTATCATCCCTCCAACACTTGTTAATAGAAGTTTTCGCCTTCCGGCTTTATCGATATAGAAAGTGGATGCAATTATAAACACGAGTTTCGTGACCCCAACTCCTATAGTAGCTAAGAAGAGCTTGTCCCTGGAAATAACCCCGGCTTTTTTGAAAATCTTTGGGCCATATAAGATCACGGCTTCAATCCCAGTGGCGTGCTCAAAGAAATGAATACCAACGGCAGCTAGTAGGACCCAACGGACTGGTGGGGTTGGTCGTAATAATAATTCTTTCCACACACCTTTCCCACTTGTTTGTTGCTTCAGTATGACAATATCATCATTACATTTAGGGTCTATTCCGACTGCCAATTTGATATCTTGTAGTCGGGATTGAGCTTCTTCCTTAGTGTTTGACACTTTTAATAAGACATTTTCAGCATCTCTAAGACGGCCTTGCATGACGAGCCATCTTGGGGATTCTGGCAATAAAAGAACGCCAAAAGCTAATCCTAGAGAAGGAATAGTTGCAACAATGAACATTACTCTCCAACCAAGGTGCAAGGGTAAATTCGCGAAAACATAGTTAGATATATAACCTAATAAAATGCCTAAACTAATACCAATTTCGGGTAAAGAAGATAGGATTCCTCTAGTGCTAGTAGCGGAGATCTCGGCTGAGTAAACCGGAGCAATCACAAGAGCAAACCCTACTCCAATTCCAGCCACACATCGGCCCGTGAAGAGGGTTGCATAGTTTGGTGCAAAGCCCATTACTAACGATCCACAAAGGAAGATGGTGGAGGCTAAGCTTATGGTATACCGACGGCCTATGTAATCCGCGATTCTACCAGCGCTCAAAGCGCCAACTAAGGCGCAAAAGTTGATTATTCCCCCAAGGACTTGGATTTGCGAGTCGTTGATTTTAAGATATTCCTTGATGAGTACCATCACTCCGCTCATAACACCCGTTTCTATATATTGAACAAATACAATCATATCATACACTAATTAACCATATATAAACAGATCATGTAGCAATATATAGAGAAAACATAACTTACCATAACCAAAGATGATGGAGATCATAGAAGCAACAATGGTACAAGCAAAAGAATACTTGTTAATCTTTTTACCATCTTCTATCACTTTTCTTTCTTCCATGTTATAACTGATCATGACAATTGAGTTATTATGATTTTTGTGTAGGTAGTGAGATGAGAGGATGAGTTGTACAAATATATGAAAAGAAAGAAGTAAATATATAGGCTTAATAGTCGGCTAACGACTTCATTTGGATGATTTTTTCAACTCTTGTTTATTGCAAGTTGTACTTATTTGTTATGAATACAGAGAGAATGAACAATCAAGGAGTGTGGCCATCTACCATATTATCCTTATAGTTAACATCATTTAACGAGAGGATTGTCAATCCTAATGCATTAATTGATGGTTTAAAATTAATGATGAAATATAAATACAATAAAATCATTTTTTACTATATGCAAAATAAATACGAAAGCTGATTAATTAGTATTTCTCGTTGAGTTAATGGTAAATCCTTTAATGATTTTATCCAACTATACAATCTTCATTTCAAATTGTATTTATCATGAAATTATTCATTTACATACATTAAATAACGAGTGTGTTTGGCACAAAGCTTTTAGGGGCTTTTACGGGCTTGAACTTTTACTTTTTATAAGCCGCAGCCCATAAGCCTTATTTGGAAACAAAATAAAAATGGGGCTTCTTGAAAAAATAAGCTCTCAGAAGCCCTTAAACAAAAAGCTTTTTGAGGTGGCTTTTAAATAGAAGCCCAAGCCTCAGCTCCAACCATAAACTCCAGCTAAAACTTCAGCTCCAGTCCTAGCTCCAACCTGTTGTTGCCAAACACGCCCAATGAATCACAATCAAATAATGAGATCACAGCTATTAAATACCTTTTTTTATTTAAAAAAGGAAGGAGGAGAAGAATAACCCTTAATTATTAATGTTTAGAATCATTATCATGAAAATAAAATATTAAATAATCAAATTGCTGTGAATAGGGTATAATATCAAGTAAAACAATTCATGTCACAAAATAATGTACTAAAGAGTAGTAAAATTCCACCGTGACGGATGTACATCACCTTTTGAACACACGTGTGTCAAGTCTCTTATTTTAATTCGTTGTATAGTTCCTCACCATAAAAAAATTATTACAACAACAAAACTTCATTGATCCTTAATAAATTCTAGAGTAAATTACATTCTAGTCCTTATGGTATGTTACTCCTTTTACTTCTGATCTATGAGTTGGTTTTCTTTCGGGTTTAGTACCTTGATTCGAATTTTTATTTCACTTTCGGTTTCTTGTCTATAATGAAAGACTAAAGGAAAAGATTATTTTACCTTTATCTTAATTAATATTGGGACCGAGTGAAATGAAAGCCCAAATCAAAGAATTGAATTCGCAAAAATTCTAACTCGGAAATTAAGAGTGAAATGAGAGACATACCATGGAAATAACATATTTTTTAAACATCTATACATCAAGATTATAGGTAGTGATAGTGTTAGAAAGATAATTAACCTGGTTTTGGAATCAATGCCGGTCATATAATGAACTAATGATAATATCTTTGCATTAATTAATTACTTATTACTCCATATAAGACGACATCAAAAGTTTACGTGGTATATACTAGTTGGTGTTTGAATCCATAAAATAAGTGTAGGGGAATTCACATCTACGAGCAAAGATATTTTTGAAACAAGCAAATAAATATTCATATTATTGACCAATGAAATAAATTAGATAAATAAAATTTAATAATATATTCATCGATTAATGAAACATTTGGAGGGAGAAAGTAGATAATTAAATGAAATGTTACTTGTAGGAATTAAAAAGACGTACTTTGTATCAATTTAACTGTCTATTTACTGAATTGCTGTCACACAATTATAAAATTGTACAATTACATGGTCAATCAATAAAATATATATTATATTTTTAAACGAGTTAAATTTGAACGTATGTAATTATTAATAAAACAAATTAAAACAAAAAAACAATTAGTCAATTAGATTGAAACGTAAAGCCAAAAAGAAAAACTAGTTATACGTAAGAAAGTCCATATTGGCTTCCTAATATTAGAAAGTGAAAGGGAGTAAGATGGGATTCATTAGTCAACGTGTCATTGTGTCAAGAGTCAACGATCCACACTAGTAATCGTGAGTGATATGGCAAGTAAAGCATGGGTCTCGTGGACCAAATTCCATACCATCACCCGCCAAGTCAAACTTAGACCGAAATAGTCAATCTCTATGTCTACTTATCTAGTATTACTCTTTTTTTAATAATAAAATAATAATAATAATAATGTCCAATAAATATCTTTTCCTTCTAATTTTAACTAATAATAATAATAATGAAACTGAAACATATTTTTTTACTATTTGAGTAATGCCGACCACATACGTTTTGTAATTTAACATCAGTTTTTTTTTTAAGTATATTGAATAATTACTATATATTTTTTATTTTCATACATCTTGTAATCAACTTACTATCCATGCACTGGCGAACTCACTTTGTAGTTTAGTAAGTTTATTTAAACACTAAGAAAGTTGCATCACTTAAATAACCAATAAATCTTCAACCAGTTTATATTAAGTTAGCTTAATTGACTAGGAGTCCGTAAAGGTTGGAATGGAACCGGAATGGAACCGGTACCGAACCATACCGAACTCGTTGGTACCGGTTATCTTTTTGGCCCTAAAGTAAGTACCGAATACCGGACTGTTTGAAGCGGCATGGTACCGGTACGGTAAAAGTGGTATTATACCGCTTTGGTACCAAAAATATAATAGAATAATAAGTAAACCTATCTACGTGTTTTGTACTCGATAAAATTCAAAGAAGATAAATATCAATGAACCTTAAATAAAAAAAAATTTCTTCACTAAGTGACATAGATGAATAGTGACGAAGAAAAAACATATATATGCAACATGGTTACTTTGTACTGTGTTAAGTTATTTGGTAATGACACAAGTTACGATCCTTAGCTTTATATTAACAATCAATATATTTAAACACTAAGAAAGTTGCATCACTTAAATAACCAATAAATCTTCAACCAGTTTATATTAAGTTAGCTTAATTGACTAGGAGTCCGTAAAGGTTGGAATGGAACCGGAATGGAACCGGTTACCGAACCATACCGAACTCGTTGGTACCGGTTATCTTTTTGGCCCTAAAGTAAGTACCGAATACCGGACTGTTTGAAGCGGCATGGTACCGGTACGGTAAAAGTGGTATTATACCGCTTTGGTACCAAAAATATAATAGAATAATAAGTAAACCTATCTACGTGTTTTGTACTCGATAAAATTCAAAGAAGATAAATATCAATGAACCTTAAATAAAAAAAAATTTCTTCACTAAGTGACATAGATGAATAGTGACGAAGAAAAAACATATATATGCAACATGGTTACTTTGTACTGTGTTAAGTTATTTGGTAATGACACAAGTTACGATCCTTAGCTTTATATTAACAATCAATATATTTTGAATTCGATTTAACTATGGTGCTAAAAACGTGATTGTTTGTGTGGCAAAAAATACAAGCTAGACTTCTATAAAATTACAATTGTATTCATACAAGAAGGTCTAACTCTAATTTTTTACTTCTTAATCACCCAAAATATATCATTTTGTATTCATAGATATATCATATGATCGTAAAAATGATGTTTCAAATAAATCTTTTTAAAATATAGAAAGAACCTACCGACCTATAACAAAGAAAAACATGTATATTTCGGATATGGTAGCAAATCGAGCAAAATGGAAAAATATCGATATCGAACCGAAAGTACTAGTTTTCTTTTTGGCCCTAAAGTGAGTACGAATACCGGACCGCTTAAAGCCGGTTGATATGGTTTGGTACGGTACCAGTATAGTACGAGATCGAGAATTCGAGTACGTATGCTCACCCCTGATAGTTGGTGTGAGTGTTAGGTACAACAACGTAGTCCGCCTCTCCCGAATGTTATTACACTTTTGCTTGCCTTTAAAAGTATATATCATCATAAATACCAAGGGTGAAGTTCAAATGAGAATGAGAAAAGTGTTGAGAATAGGGGAACCAATGAGTATGCGCCATGTGTCACAAAACCATTTTCCCCCATCTTTTTAAAAATTAAATATCTCACAAACGACAAGTCGAAAAATTATAAAAATTGCACAATAAAATTCAACGTTTTCTTCTATTCGATTTAAGATCTCACAAGCTATACTTTCGACGAGATTTTTTTTTTCATTTTTTTGTGGGTTTTACAAATTAGTAACACATGTGTTAGTGTTGCGTTTAAGTTTAGGGTTTAGGGTTTAGGGGTTAGGGTTTAGGGTTTCGGGTTACTAAACTCTAAATCCTAACCCTTGCTAAACCCTAAACCCTAAACCATGCTAAACCCTAAATCCTAAACTCTAACTCTAACCCTAACCGCAAATCAAATGTACAACTAATTCGTAACACATGCGTTACTAATATGTAAAACCCACCAAAAATGAAATTTTTTTTTGTCGAAAGTATAGCTTGTGAGATCTTAAATTGAAGAGGAGAAAACGTTGAAAAATATGGTACAATTTTCATAATTTTTCGACTTGTCGTTTGTGAGATATTTAGTTTTTAAAAAGATGGGGAAAATGGGTATTGATAAAAATGAATGGTTGAGATTGATTCCCCAATTCTCACATAAAATTGTTGTACTCACTTGAACCCTACTCTAAATACCAAATATATATTTAATGTTCATCATCCGTGCTTCACTATATACGCATTATTGAAATCTCTCTTTTCATTTTTGTTTTATGCTTCCTTGTATATTTCACTTTCATGTTGACATTGTGCAATTAATTTCATGCTTCAAGTGGTGGTGTTTCGGGTAGCAATCAACTATTCTATTCAACCATCGTATCTTTATTTCAAAGTTTTATTTGACGATTCTTAGTTACATGCACCCAATTATGGTCAACTTAAAATAATTTCACACATTATTTTTTATTATTATTATTATTATTATCATTTTTGTGGTCAGAACGTTTTTTCTGATGCACCCAATTGTCTTACAAAAACATAGTTTTGTATATTCTTTTGTTTAGAGGTTGACAGGTTGAATTAATTGTAATGCATATACAATTGTTTACTTCATTGTGTAGTATCTAATATATATCCCAGCTGCCTAATAATTTTATTTTAAACAAATTAAAATTACTAAACTACCTTTTGTAAAAAGAGAAGAAAAACAGATAAATTTACAGTTCAAAATTGATTGTGTGTCTCAATTTTTTTACCGTCACCGAACATGTAACATTACTTGTTACACGTCATAACTAAATACAACTCGAGAGAATCTTATATTTCCTGGGCGTTTATGCATTTAGTAAGTTTTCACGTATTGGGTTTGCGATAGAATATTCACTTACTAAGTTTTCACGTATTAGATTTGTGATAGAAATCGCATATTCGCGAAATTTCTATTTTCTATTTTCAGTTGTTGTACCTTTGACTTTTTTATTTCCTTCCTTTACCTCTCATATTTCTTATAGTTTTCTAGCTTCTTTCTATAAGATGCGACTTTAATTTCTATAATATCATTTTTAACTATTATATAATGAAGCCCACCTCGATCCTATTGCAATTTGGACCCGTCGACATCTTTTTTTTCGTTTTTTTCTTTTTCGTAAACTACAGACTTTCATTACCAAAATAAAAATACAAATACAGCGTATAAAACAAGCTGCCCAAAAAGCTACAAGCAGTAGCCTTGGAACAGCAGCAGCTAGCTAGATGACAAAAAAGGCCAAAACTAAACAATATTGTTTTATATTGTCGACATCTACAATTACAATGCCAAAGATATTAATTAATTTCTCATCCTAATTAATTTAAATGTGATCGTTTTTACGTTATGACCGCCATAATATAATCTTATATAATTAGCTTTTATCGATCTCATATTTACTTGTGAATTCTTGCTTTAAAAAAAATGTTGGTGCCAAGAAATTGATTTTCATTTTTTCTATATTTTTCTATAAAAAATAAAAAAATAATGAACAAATATTACCAAAATTAAAATTGAGGTCGTGTTATACGAGTTGATTTTAACGTTTTTAAATATGATGGTTAAATATAGGAAATAAGTTAGACGAAAAATATGCATGTATTTTCATCTTTTCGACATGAGAGATATTAATCACTGAAGCATCATATCAAGACTAGCTGTTTCTCCATTTTTGGGCAGTGATATATCAAAACAATTCCTAACTATTGATCGATCGATCATTCGATATTTATGAATTCAATTTCTAATATTACGTTACGTACCTGTTTAGCTAGTGTTATGTTACATAAATTTCATGATACTGACAAATGAAAGTTATTAGCCCAACAATAAATGGTGAATTGCAACATCAGGTTGAATATGAATTGAAAACGATTCGTTTACTACGAGTACGAATTACTTGAATTAAGAGTGACTTCCCACGCTTTAATAAAACTATTTTATTTGTTGGAGCATTTTTTCTTTCATTTTTCGTTATTTCATTTTGAACTTATGAAGAAAGAGATCGAACAACCCTACTAAATCAATATGAACAAATTGAGTTTTATTATTGCCTAGAGCACGTTTTGTTTATGGAGACAGGGCATTTGAAACATTGAATGGTTCAGTCCCAACCGATGTCGTATATATGTTGAAGCATAGTCATACCAGAGGATGTAGGCTTTATATGAAAGACGAAGAATTGACGAAAATAGAAGAATTGAATAAAGATCATTTCTTTCAATTCCAATTGCGCGCCATAAGTTACACCGATGACTTGAGTTGATAAAATAAAACTGTATATATATATATATATACATATATATATATATATATATATATATATACACATGCATATATATATATATATACATATATACATACATACATACATATATATATAGAGTTTGATCAAATGAGAACACTAAGAAAAATAAGAACGACCAAGAACGCTTTAAATGCACAATGACTCTTGATAAAATAGTTAGATTCACATTCGTAGATTTCAAATATGCAAAATAAATAAATAAACGTACACTTCTAAAAATGTACAAAAATAAAAAAAACGACCGATGCACGATTATCTCTATAATTGTGCATCAATCATTTTTTCGATTTTTGTGCATTTTCAAGAGTGCGCATCTATTTTTCTAAACATATTTGAGATGTATTAGTGTGAATCTAATGATTTTGTTGGCTAGTTGTGCATTTATGAGGTGTTCTTAGCCGTTCTTATTTTTAAGGTGTTATCATTGGAACTCTACCCTACATATACATATACATATACATATATATACATATACATATACATATACATATACATATACATATACATATATATACATAGATACATATACATATATATATATATACATAGATATATACATATACACATATATATATATATACATATACATATAGATATACATATACATATACATATACGCATATACATATACATATACATATACATATTTGAGGGAAAGATCAAGAGGGAAACTTTAAATTTGAGGGAAGGAGGGAATCAAACCTCAATCATATATTTTCTTGTATCTTCTTCAACTCATATACAATATCCATTTCATCAATTTTTGTTTAAAATTCAAAATTAAAGCATGTAAATCAATCAAAACATTATAAATTTCAAATTCATCAAAGGCATTAATACATATCTTCAATTTGTTATAATTCATATTCATCAAATATTAAGAATTTTGGGTATATCTTTTGAGTTTTTGTGAAAATTTTGATTCACCAATGAATACAATAAAATTAAACGAATTTCAACATACAAAACTTATAAACAAGTAATTAATTTAATTATAGTAGTCATTAACCATCGAATTAAAAAAAAAGAAATTTAGAACATAACATTCATTTGGAATGAATGTTAATCAAAATTACAATTAATATTCATAAACAATAATTTATAATGAATATTAACCTATATATGTTTTTATACATTGTTGAACGAGATAACTTAACATTCATTAGTGTATAATAATGTATACGAGTTAACATTCATCGTAAAAGAATGTTTAAAAATATTAAGTTGTAATTTTGATTAACATTCTTTCCAAATAAATATTAATATTCTGAAATTTTTTTGAGTTATTTACAATTTTGCCACCGCGTTGACTTTTGAGTTGACCAGAATGTATGGCTAATAGTAGCTTCCCTCCTTTCTCTATTTTTTTACTTCTCTCTTAATCCCCACCCTATATATATATATATATATATATATATATATATATATATATATATATATATATATATATATATAGGGTTCAGATCCGATAGAATAAGGCTTAAGATAGAATAAATAGAATAATATAATATAGTGCCACCTGTCCCTGGAACATCAAGGGTAATTCTGTCAATATCTAAGTATTTTATTTTCTTAATTAATATAGAATATCAAGAGAAATATGCGTGAGTGATTTTCATGCCATCGGTTACGTGATTCTCCATTGACAAGAGATTCATTTAGCCATGCAATATTTTCTACCTAGTTATTACATATAGATTGTGGAAAGATTTGTATGTAAACCCTGTCAAAAAACCAAAATTAAAATCCACTTCGGTTCTTGTTCGTCTGAAAACACTTCTGCTCATAAACATGGCTTCATCAATGTACGATTCAGACATAGTGGAGATGGAGATCATGCAAAATAACATGGCTATGGAGATGACAGAAGATAACGTGGCCATGGAGATCACACAAGATGACAGTCAGTTACTTATACTTTTCATTATGTGTTAATTAATTAGATATGAAATTCTTAGTTTATTCATGTATTTAGGTTTTGAAATTAAATATGACGGTAATCATATTTTTGTGGTAGTCGAATTTAGTTGTATAATGGTGAAGGCATCACAAATTGACGTATTCTCCATCCTCATTACTTAATGAAATTGCTAATACAACTTTGAATTTTAGTATGTGCGTCAAATTGGTGATTCATTAATTTTTTATTTAATTTTTGTTGTTCAGTATCTGGTAATATTCCTCAACCACAATCCATTGGCATTTAGGACATGACACCTGGAGGGATGTCAGGATCGACTTGATCAAGATCAAGATTTAACTATAACTATGCTTGAACTTCTTAACAAGAAATTTGCAGAACAATACTTGTTAAGTTTGAAATATATTGATATATTGCTTGTGTAATGATTTGATATGTATAATGGTAAAGAACAGAGTACACAATTTGTATAACAAAAGCTCCAATATTATTAATGAAAATAATACGAATACACTTGGTTGTATTGGGGTTACAATAACCTTGAAGCTAACTATGTTTCTATGTGAAGGTCTGAGAAATGTCTAGTGAGAAAACTAAGTTACAATGAACTATATTTATACAATGCATACGCATGCTTCTAAAGTATGGAACTCTACTTATAAAATGTAGAGTTCCAATTACACGTTATAGTAATTAATGCATGTAAGTCAACCTATCCAAGCATGGCTTGTAGTCGTAAAGTATCCCATGCTTTGTTGTGCACGCTTGTCAATGTTAGGTAACTGTAGACTCACGTACGCCGCATATCTACTGGACAAGACCAGCAATAGAAATAATGGAATCTGATCTAGCAGTACAAACTGCAGAAATCATGTCAGCATTACTAATCTTTGTAAAATGTACTGGCAGTACTAATCCTGGAAATCATACCAGCAGTACTAACTCTGATATCTGGCAGTAGTAATCTTGATCTTGCTTTGGCAGTAGAAACTTGGAAGTGAACTGGCAGTACTAACTTTGTAGACTTAGCGGTACTAATCTTTATATCCCAACAATCTCCCCCTAAACTTATGTTTTCTACCCAACAACATTAAGTTTCTTCACATGTTGATCTTTGACCATTCTGGAGATTTATTTCTTCTTTGATGTCTGCTTACTCTCTTTAATATACCTTTGTATATTCATCACTAGCTCATAAGCCATTTCACAATCCACTGACCTCAGTTTAAACTGAACCATGTTCATCAAGACACTTAAGTTCCATGTATATGTTCTTTCTACCAAAAAGAAACTTACAGTGCCATCCTGCTGCATGATGTAATGTACTCCACATTTTTCCAGTAGAACCCAAGAAGTTACAGGAGCAAATGGTTTCCTGAATCGCTTTTGAATCTTCTCAGGCTCATACATCATCAGTAGGTACTCATAGATGAGTAGATTAAAGTCCATTTTAGTCTGCTTTCCATATTTTCGAACTCCAATTTCATACAGACTATCTACATCCTCTCTGGTAAACTCCTTAATCATCCTAATCATTGATATATAGGTCTCAATGCTATCCCCAGCCCTTTTGACCTTGTATACACATCTGTTCTGCTCGTTCATCTTAAAGTATCAATCAATAATAGGAAATTTTACCTGCAGAGGAGTTACCTTCTCACCTTCTCTTTTCTCAAATACAATTAATTCTTTAATCTCCTCCTTACCAACATGATCAGTTGATGGCATTTCAGTATGCACATCCTTTTTCATTTTCTGCTTCTTCTGCACCTGTTCAAAGTAGCTTTTACTCTGTGTGCCCTTCTTCTTTCTTTCAAAAGTCCTGATAACCTCTGCAGCAGGTGTATCATTCATCCCCTTTGACTTTCTTTCCTTCTCCATCCTTATCTCTTCTGTTCCCTTCATCATCAGCTCAAACTCCCTCTCATACATCCTCTTTAAATCTTCAAACTAGAGGGTTGCTAGGATTTTTACATGAAATCCAGCTCCCTTGAGGAATGTGATGTACTCCTTCTTCAATTGAGCCTTAGTCTTTGGCTTTTCTTTTTGTTTCTTATATTTAGCCTCTGACTCTTTCCTCTTCTTTTCATTTAATAACCTTTGTAGCTCAGCTTCTCTCTCTTCCTCTGTGTACCTCATCCTTTCCTCCTCCTGCAACTTTCTGGCCAATTTCTCATCAGCCTCAATTTGATGTTTTCTCTTCAATGACCTATCCTCTTCAACCATTATCCCTTTACCCTTATCCTTTGCTCCAATCTGCTGTGCTTTTCTTGTCGGTGTGTGTTCTGATGGTTCTTGGATGCTCACACCTTTTTGCTTCTGTTTTTCCTTTTCTTTTGGGCTCTCAGACACCCTTATCAATACCTCAGTAGCAACAACCTCTTCATTTACTTCAACAGTACTAAATGACTCATCTAGCCCAGCAGTATTAACTCTATCTTCATCAGCAGTACTAACTCCAATACTAACAGTAGTAATTGGAGTAGTATTCATCTTTTCCAATAGCTGCTTGACCACCCCATTCAATCTTACAATCTCATCTCCAATACTAACAGACTAATATAACTAACAGTATTAACTAGGGAAAGCAGTACAATTATATATTAGTGACACTAAGCAGTATTAATAATGACTAATAGTAGTAATAGAAACTACATTAGCAGTATTAATCATGAAAGGCATTAACAGTAGTACTAAATGAGGATAGCAGAGCAGTATTAATGACAGTACTAATTTTATCAGCAGTATTAAAATTACTTATCAATATTAACACTAGCAGTACTAAAAGTAACAAACAATATTAATATTGACAGCACTAAGAATACATACAGTATAAATTAGTGGATCAGTATTAACCCATTAAGAAGCACAAAATTTTACAAAGAGCAGTATTTATCAAAGATTTATGAAGAATTTATCAGTCCAATACTTGTAACCAGGAATGTAAATCTACCCACATCAAATGCTTTTGTGAACAGATCTACAAACTGATTATCAGTATGAACTTTAAAAATCTGAATTAATCTTTTCTCATTACAATCTCTTATAAAATGATATATGATTTCAATGTGCTTAGTTTTAGAATGTTTCACAGGGTTATTTATAATACTGATAGCAGAGTTGTTATCAATAAAATGGGAGTATTAAGAAAAGTCAAACCATAGTCCAACATCTGATTCTGAATCCAAAGCACTTGAGCACAGCAACTTGATGCTGCGACATATTCTTCTTCTGCTATAGATGTAGAAACTGTAGTTTGCTTTTTGCATTGCCAAGACACAAGTCTTCCTCCCAAAAATTGACAACCTCCAGATGTAGATTTTCTATCCATATTGGCTCCTCCATAGTCACTGTTAGTGTATGCAATCAAGTCAAAGGAAGAATTTTTTGGATACCAAAGGCCCAATTTTGGTTGACCTTTGAGATATCTAAAAATTCTCTTGACTGCCTGAACATGTGACATTTTAGGATTTGCCTAGAATCTAGCACAGACACACACATCAAACATGATGTCTGGTCTGCTTGAGGTTAGATACATGAGAGATCCAATCATAGATCTGTAGAGGTGTTCATCAACATCCTCCCCCTCAAGATCTGCATGCAATGGTTTGTGTGTCTCCATTGGTGTGCTAGCAATCTTTGCATCTTTGTATCCGAACTTTTCTAGAATGTTATTAACATATTTCCCTTGACTTATGAAGATCCCATCTTTCTGTTGTTTGTCTTGTAATCCTAAGAAGAAAGTCAATTCTCCCATAGAGCTCATCTTGAATTTCTGATACATGAGTGCTTCAAACTCTTTACACAGGCTATCCCTTGTTGAACCAAAAATAATATCATCTACATAGACTTGAACTAGTAGGATATCATTCTTAATGTTTTTGATAAACAAGGTTTTGTCAATTGCACCTCTTTTGAAACCATTATCCAATAGATAAACAGATAATGTATCATACCATGCTCTAGGAGCCTGATGCAATCCATAAAGTGCCTTGTCCAATCTGTACACTTTATTTGGATGCTTTTGATCTTCAAATCCTGGTGGTTGGCATACATAAACTTCTTCTTCAATAGTGCCATACAAAAAAGCATTTTTCACATCCATCTGGTATACCTTGAAACCCTTAAAAGATGCATATGCCAAGAACAACCTAATTGCCTCTATTTTAGCTACAGGAGCAAAACCTTCATTATAGTCATTGCCCTCTTCTTGAGAATATCTTTGAGCAACCAGCCTTGCTTTGTTCTTGATCACAATACCCCTTGCATCTTTTTTGTTTCTGTATACTCATCTTGTTCCAATTGCTCTTTTTCCTTGTGGGAGATCCATCAATGTCCAAACATCTTGAATCTTAAACTGAAGTAGCTCTTCTTGCATTGTTTCAACTAAACTTGGATCTTTCAAGGCTTCATTTGCCTTCTTGGGCTCTATTTAAGATAGAAAACAGACAAATAAAGAAGTATTGATGTCTTCTTCACTTAGTCTGGCAAATCTTCTGGTCTGCATTGCAGAGTCAATATCACCTATTACATTCTCCAATGGATGATAGGCTTTGTACTGTTGATACTGACCAGTAGACGACAGAGGAATCCCAGACTTCAAGTTTGTATCATTCTGTTCTATTAGAATGCTAGTCTCAGTCAAGGATAGACTAGTTGGATCTTGATTCTCATCTACATTTTCTTCTGCAGTTACATCAGCAACACCATCTGCTTCCAAATCTGCATTTGTTTCTGTATTCTCAGATGTATTCACACCATTTGCTTATTCTTCTTGAAGCATTTCAGGATCTGAGGATGTATGGCCATCATCATAAGCACCATACTGTTCCTGACTTGATGTGATTGGTTCTGAACTCTGAGCTTGTTGTTGTGTAGGTGGTAGAAAAGCTTCAGGTGGATCAAGTGACCAGAAAGGTAGAGTGATGTACTCTAATGGGGTATCTTTGTTCTGATTTGCTGCACTTGATTCACCAGTATTTGTACCTGCATTTGATGACTCATACGCATATCTGAAAGATTGGGTTAGAGCATCAATATGAAATAACCAATCTGGACCTTTTCCCACAATACTAGGTGTATGTTCATTAAAGGTCACATTCATGGTTTCCTCCACCATTCTAGTACTATGGTTGAATACTCTATATGCTTTGCTTTGAGTAAAATATCCAACAAAGACTCCCTCATCAACTTTGCTCTCAAATTTGTCTGGGTGATCTTTGAAATTTAAGATAGTAACAGGATATCCAAATGGTTTGAAAAAGCTAATCAAAGGTTTTCTTTTGAGAAACAATTCATATGGTGTCTTGTTATGAGGCTTGACTACTAGTGCCCTGTTCTGAACATAACAAGCAGTACTAACTGCTTCTGCCCAGAAAGTCATGGGTAGTTTAGCATCTGCTAACATGGTTCTAGCAGCCTCAATTAGTGTCCCATTTCTTCTTACTGCTACTCCATTCCGTTGTGGAGTTCTAGGGGGCACCAAACTATCTTTCTATTCCTTTTGTTTCACGGAATTTGTTCATTTCACGATTTTTAAATTCTGTTCCATTATCACTCCTGATGATTTTAACTTTCTGATTAGTTTGATTTTCAATCCTAGTAATGAATGATCTAAGTATGTCACCTGTTTCATCCTTAGTTCTAAGAAAGAGTACCCAACTAAATCTGCTAAAATCATCAATGATCACTAAGCAATAAACTTTCTTTCCTATACTACTACATTGGTTGGTCCAAACAGATCCATATGCAGTAAATGTAAAGGAGAGAAGTTTGAGTTCACACCCTTGGTCTTATAAGATGATTTGTGTTGCTTGCCTTTTTGACATGCAACACAATGGTCAACACATGAATATGTCTTCTCAGGTAAAC
Source organism: Gnaphalium uliginosum (assembly GCA_963930675.1). Lineage (NCBI taxonomy): Eukaryota > Viridiplantae > Streptophyta > Magnoliopsida > Asterales > Asteraceae > Gnaphalium > Gnaphalium uliginosum. Next base: position 13,491,122 of record OZ005685.1, on the reverse strand, counting down.
CTCTAACAAGTTTGTTTTTAACCAGTTTGTTAATTGTTTTGAAATTCATGTGACACATTCTTCTATGCCAAAGATCAGATTCATCAATGGTTGTCTTTGAGATAAGACAGTTTAATTCTTGTTGAGGTTTCATGTTTGCTAAGTCACAGCAGTATACATTATTCTTTCTGGGAATTTTCATTAAAATCATGTTTTCATCTAATTTAAATTTATTAGAAAGAATAAGGCATTCTGTGTCAGTAAAAAGAACATGATTATTTTTCTCTGTGATTTGACTCACACTTAGCAAATTGAACCTCAACTGTTCGACGTAATAAATATCATGAAAACTCATCTTATCACTGTTGACAATTCCTTTTCCTGTAATCCTTCATCTTTTAGGATTACTTCCAAAAGCTACATAACCTCGACCCATTTGTTTGAAGTTCTGTAGCTTGCTTCTGTCCCCTGTCATGTGCCTTGAGCATCCACTATCCACATGCCACAAACTTCTTGGCTTGCTCTGCACAGATAAACACAATGAAGATTATCAGTTTTCTTTGGGAACCCAAACCAATTTGGTTTTGGGTCTCCCTTGTACATCCATAAAGTCAACTCTTTCAAAGATCATTACTTGTGGTGTATTGTTGGTTTTGAAAACTTTTGATTGATGTTTCCAAATCCAACTGATGTTAGACTTAGCAGCAGAAACTGGGTTAAAAGTGTTACCAGTATGTTTTTGCCTAGCAGTATTAAAATTGGTAGCAGTGTTAATACGTGTAGCAGTATTAACTACTTTAGCAGTTCTAACTGTTCTACCAGTATTAACTGATGCAACAATCTTAACTAGAGCAGTAGTATTCTGCTTACCAGTATTAACATTGATACCAGTGTTAATACGCCTGGCAGTATTAACTTTTAATGCTGCTTGAGTCTTTGTACTGTTGGCTCTGTTTCTGGTTAATGCCGCTGTAGTAAATTTTGGTGCAGCAGTATTAACTGATTGAGCATTGATCTTCTTGACAGTATTAATAGAATTAATCTTATTTTTAAAATTTTGATGATTAATTCTGTTAGTAGCCGTCCATGGTGATCTCATAACCCTTTTATTTCTTGGATTATGATGACACTCATTCTGAAGATGGTTTGTTTTTCCACAGATAAAGCATGCTTTCATCTTTACCATTTGAAAATTCTTTCTCAGTCTTTGTGAAACTGATTGATTTCATTTCTTTGGTTTCCCTTGGGAAATTGTTTTGTTTTGAAAGATGGTGATGAAGTGCTTGCTTTACATTTGCAATTAGCACAGTTAACATTTACAAATTTAATTTGTTCAGATTTGTTAAAGTTTTACTAATTGCTTTCAATTTTTCAGTAACAAATCCTAGGCCTCTTCTAGATTTGTTCTCTGTGGTTTTCTTCTTCTCTACTCTCAGTTTAATCTTTTCTTGAAACAATTTTTTACCCTCTGCTAACCTCTCACCAGAAATTTCAAAAATTAGCCAGTATGCACTCTCTTGTTTTTCAACTTATCATTTAAACTAGTGCTAATTGTTTCGGGTTTTGATTCAGTCTTTTTAAGCCTAACTGTTTTAGACTCTTCATCATCATCAGATGTCCACTCAGCTACCTCAACCTGATCAAGATTCTTTTCTTGATTAACAACAGGGTCAACCTTTTTGACCTCTTCTGACATTTCTTCCTTTAACTTATTTATGTCTAAATCAATTTTAGGTGGAAAGTAGTTGTTGTTGTATGGTGGGGTTACATTGTTATAACCTAGGTCTGTTTTGATTTTATCCTGTATCTGTGCCTTGATTATATTTTGTACATTTTTGGATGCATTTTCTAAGTCACACACTTTTAATTTTATGCTTTCCTTTTCACAGGTGACTTCTGCTAATTTTTTGGTTAGCTCATCAACCTTATCTTGTAACACATCCTTTTCCCACCTGACATATTTAATATCATAATCAAACCGAGTTTCATTTTTTTGATATGCCTTAATGGTCTCCTATAGGTTTTCTATGACAGCAGTTGTATGTCTACTTTTGATATCCCATTGCTTTAATTCATCACAGATTTTAAAGTTGTGATCTCTGTAATATTTAACAGTTTTCTTACATATACTAGAGCACAATTTAACTTGTACCTCATATGGGACTTCATCAGAAGTGCTTGCAGCTTCTGTTTGTGCCATTAATGTCTGATTCTGAGCTTCATGTTCATCTTGATAGCTCCAATCAAATCCCATACCATCTTGGGATACCAAGGCACTTGTACTGACCCCTTGACTTGGAGTTTGAATGGGCACACTTCTTCTCTGTGCTCCATTAAATCCTCCTGCCCTTGGACCATTTACCTCCTGTCTTACAGATCTGCATTCTCTGGCAAAATGACCCTTTTTGTGGCAGTTGTAGCACTCCACTTTGCTTTTATCAAAACTAGCATTGTCTTCTCTCTTCATGGAGAAATTGCTCCTGCCACTCCTCTGTAGGTACCTCTTTGCCCTCATGGTAATCATGGTCATTTGCCATTTAATATCCATCTCCTCTAGATCATCAGGATTGATCTGTTCTAGCTCATCATTAGTCAGTGATGAAGTTACATGACTAGCAAAGAAAGCTTCTAGAACATGGTCACAAGATCTATCATGTGTTGAGGATCCAACTCCAGATCCCGTGGCAGCAGATGTAGACATAAAAGCTGAGTTGTTATCTACCTGCACTCCTCTCATTGACATAAAAGTAGCATTCTGTACGTTCTGAGTGTATCCAGTAGCTTGCTTTTTGCTCTCTACCTCTGGCTCAAATGATCTTAGATCATTGTATATATCATCAAGCTCTTTATCATCCAAGTTGCTCCCCTGTCTCAATGCAACAGTATACATGGTCCATTCATCTCCAAGTGATCTTAAAAACTTTCTGTTAAGATCATCTTTGTCAATCTTAACATTGTGGTTTTCAAGATCACCCACAAGTTTAGAAAATCTGTCAAAAACTTGTGTTAATGTTTCAGATTTTACAGAATTAAAGTTTTCAAATTGTTGTTTTAACAAAAATCTTTTATTTTTCTTGGTGCTTTCATTGCCACCAAATCTTTTCTCTATTGCTTCCAAAAGAACCTTTGCATCCTTACAATTTTCAAATTTTCTTTGATATTCATTAGGGATGGATATCAACAGAATACTAAGAGCTTTAAATTCTGTAGCTCTTTCTTTTCTTTCAGCATCTGTGTTTGGTGGTGCCCTTGAAATTCTGGCACCATCACCATTCACAGGATACTTTAGACCATTTACACAAATATACCATAGTAGATAGTCTGTAAGCAACATATACTGCTTCATCCTATTTTTTCACATATCATACTCATCTGGCCTGAGTATGTGGATCTTGTTTGCTTGAGTTTCATCAGTAGACATGTTTTTTTTAAAAAAAATTTTTGAACAACTTTTTAAAGATATCAAATCTTGACTTCCAAAATTTCAAAGTAACCAAATGCTCTGATACCACTTGTCAGGATCGACTTGATCAAGATCAAGATTTAACTATAACTATGCTTGAACTTCTTAACAAGAAATTTGCGGAATAATACTTGTTAAGTTTGAAATATATTGATATATTGCTTGTGTAATGATTTGATATGTATAATGGTAAAGAACAGAGTACACAATTTGTATAACAAAAGCTCCAATATTATTAATGAAAATAATACTAATACACTTGGTTGTATTGGGGTTACAATAACCTTGAAGCTAACTATGTTTCTATGTGAAGGTCTGAGAATTGTCTAGAGAGAAAATTAAGTTACAATGAACTATATTTATACAATGCATACGCATGCTTCTAAAGTATGGAACTCTACTTATAAAATGTAGAGTTCCAATTACACGTTATAGTAATTAATGCATGTAAGTCAACCTATCCAAGCATGGCTTGTGTGACACCCGACACTTTAGGTTAATTGTTAAACCTAGCTAGAAACCCTAATTACTTGTATTTAGTTGGTATTAGGCTAAATATCTGTAATTACTTGTATATTTGAATATACACGTACGTGATTATGTGTTTATCTGTAATTACGCGAAACAACCGGAAGAGGTCCGACAATCTATACGGCGTTGGTGATAACTTTTCATAAATAATGTAAACCTATTTTATAAATTAAATAGTAATTATTTACCCTATATTATTGTTATTAAATAATAATATACGAAAAACCTAGACGTTTTGCTTAAAACGTAACAAACGCAACGAAAACGCGCGAATCGCGCCCGGCACCCGAACGAAACCGACAAATATTTTAAGAAGGTTCAATAAAGTATTTTTAAGTATATTGGTCAAATTAAAATAGTGACTTCGTATCGAAAATAAAGTACAAACATTAAACGTTAACGATTTAATTTTTACACACGCGATTAACGTCTAACCGAACAAGTAAAATAACACGAAATCGAGGAGCAAGTCACGAGCCCAAAAACAACATTGGGCTAGGCCCAACCTTCGGCCCAACCCAGCTCAAGAACCGGCCCAAACATGTCACCATTTGGCCCATTGTATATATATGTGTCTCCTCCCCCATTTCTCATTTTTCACACACAAAACTCACACTCTTTCTCTCAAGCTCTCCTCCCCTCCTCCTCCCTCCCAAAAACCTGCCCAAGAACACCACCACCACCAACAAAATCGTCCACCATCACCACCATAGTGTTCATCACATCTCCAAGAAGAAAATCAAGCTAAAGACTCAAGTTTCAAGCTCTTCCAACAAATTTCTCTTCAAAAATCACCAACCTATTTGTAAGAAAAATTATTCTCTATCCAAATATCCTTAAAAACATGTTAAAAGGTTCATATAACAAAGAAATGTCCAAAATATAACATAAAAGCGTTTTTCATGGCTTAAAATGTTCAAGAACAAAACATGCATTTTCGGGCAGAAAAATAGCTCGACTTTGAGAGGATGTTTCTCCCTCAAAACTTGACCAAAATGGACGATTCAAAAGGCAAAAATTAAGTTTAAGAAGTTAGATTTCATTTCCAAGTGGTTTCATAATTTTTGGAGCTCGTTTGATACCCGAAATGATTTTTACAAAAACATGTGTCCGGGCTGTCAAAAAGGACAGAAATTTCACCTCTCTTGTTTTAATCATAACTCGAGATATACACCCCCAAATGACCTGAAACCACCGCCAAAAGTTCACAAAATTTGTTAGGTACAAATGTCGTTTAGATAACTTTTTCTGGAAACATGTAGATTTTGCCCAGAAATCCGATCTTGTTGCATGTGTCCGGATTGGTCACTTTCTGACCTTAGGGAACAAACGGAATTTTTAAAAATACTTAGGAGTACCCAAAAATTCTGAAAAAATTAATTTAGAAATTAACATACTAAGGAACAACATATATTTTTCTTGAATTTTTATTTGAACATTTGGAACCCGAAATAAAATTCACAAAGCCGATCTGTTTCAGGCCTCTGTGTCGCAGAAGCCCAGTAGTCTGCGACACAAGCCTTTGCGTCGCTATAGCACCCGAATCGTCACATTAGCGACACAAGCTTTTGTGTCGCTATAGCACTTGAATCGTCACATTAGCGACACAAGTCTTTGTGTCGCCATAGCACCCGAATCGTCACATTAGCGACACAAGCCTTGTGTCGCCATAGCACCCAAATCGTCACATAAGCGACACAACCCTTGTGTTGCCATAACACCCGAATCGACACATTAGCGACACAAGCCTTAGTGTCGCATAATACCTTAGTGTCGCATATAGCGACACTAACCCAGTGTCGCTAAAAACACAAAATCTATGCGTTTTTGGTTAAAGCGATATAAGCGATATAAGCTCGACCCCAGCCAGGGGCTCTGCCCCTTGGACCCCGCCAGGGGTTGCCACCCCTTGGACCCCGCTACGAGGGGCGCTGCCCCCTGACCCCCGTCATTAATGGGCTTCGCCCCCTTGCCACACTGATCGATTTCCCATAACTGAAAAGTAGAAATACGCATAACATAATTAATCAAATCTGTGTTTTCACAAAATATCACCAACGGCCCGTACATGTTTTATAAGCACAAACGATAACTGAACAATTGGACATTTCTAATTGTGTGAACTTATTTAGGTGGACATTAACCCTCCACCTACACGATTAACTTAGGTGGACATTAACCCTCCACCTACATGATTGGCTTAAGTGGACATTAACCCCCACTTATACAATCATTATAGGTGGTCTTTTGAGACATCTACTTACACAGCCTTATACGTTTAGGACGTTAGAAGGTTGCATTCGGAAAACACGCTTTGCTTACCATTTGCTACTTACTTGCTAATATCAGGTGAGTTTCATAGCCCCTTTTTACTGTTTTCTAACAGGGGTGAGAATACATACCACTGCTTTTACACTGCTATTTTCATGTGAACACAAGTACAAAACTCGATATATTGGTTGCATGAGTTATTTTACTAATCCTGAAGTCCCCCACATCATAGTTTGTTAGTATCGTTATAGCGTGAATGTTAATGAATAGTACTATTTGGGATTGACTCCCCCCGTCCGGGTTAGTAGCGCTAACTTGTCAAACGGACGCATTATCATTTGTTCTTACGAGTGTTGGATTAGGCACTCGCTGGGAGGCACCCCGATCGTGGCACTTGATTGTGACCCGACACCACAGTTAAGCTCGAACTATGAGCTCATGTCAACAATATACACTATCTTTACATTTTTGTAATACATTACCTATCATTGTTGAATGATACAAACAGGAAATCTTATGTTCCATACAATGTTATATCAACTGTTTTCAAACCTATGAACTCACCAACTTTATGTTGACCTTTTAGTATGTATTTCTCAGGGAACCAACCACAGTAGGCTTGCTCTTGGAGGGAGATAGCTCGAGTCGCATACTTTTCACAAACATCAGAGATTAACTTGCATTATATTATGTTGAAATCTTGCACTAGATGCGTACTCTACTTTTGGCAAAACTTATGTAAACATTTTAACTATGTAATGTAATAATTTTTGAAACGTCTCATATAGAGGTCGTTTGTTGTAATCCTTGTGTTGTGATATTTGATTTGGTCGGCGCCCCCAACGCAACACCCTACTTTCCGCTGCCACGTGTCTTGGGGGTGCGACAGCTTGTAGCCGTAAAGTATCCCATGCTTTGTTGTGCACGCTTGTCAAGGTTAGGTAACTGTAGACCCACGTGCGCCGCATATCTACTTGACAAGACCAGCAGTAGAAATAATGGAATCTGGTCTAGCAGTACAAACTGCAGAAATCATGCCAGCAGTACTAATCTTTGTAAAACGTACTGGCAGTACTAATCCTGGAAATCATACCGGCAGTACTAACTCTGATATCTGGCAGTACTAATCTTGATCTTGCTTTGGCAGTAAAAACTTGAAAGTGAACTGGCAGTACTAACTTTGTAGACTTAGCGGTACTAATCTTTATATCCCAACAAGGGACTAGATACTGGACCCCCGACGTTGCTGCTAAACCGATTGAATGTACCACTTTCAATTCAGTTGACACTGTGTATGAATTTTATACAGAGTATGCCAATAAATGTGGCTTTGAGGTTAGGAAAGGAACACAATATGATCCATTAAAGGGTAGTCCAGAAAATAAGTACTTCTTCTGCAGCAAGCAAGGTTTTAAGCCTAACAAAGCTAAGGATGATGGGAAAGGTTTTGAACCGAACAAATCTATGGATGGCGGGCAGTCAAATAAAGACGTTGCTGATGTGCAATCAAATAAGGATGTTATTGATGGGCAGACTGGCAATGAACCGTCATCAAATAATAAAAAAGTTAAAAAGAAAACAACCAGGCGGAGACCTACAATTCGATGCGGTTGTGAGGCTCACGTGTTTATTGTGAAAATCCCTGGGAACCGGTACCAAGTCAAAGTTTTTGTTGAAAGGCACGATCATAGTCTTGTGAGTAAAAGCGACATTCAATTTTTACGAGTATACAGGCTGTTGACGTATACTCAGAGAAATTTCTTATATAACATATCTCATGCAAATCTTGGACCAGTGAAGGGGTTTAAGTTAATGAAGCAGGTATATGGTGGTTTTGAGCATATTGGTGCCACAGTGAATGATTGCAAAAATTTTCACAGGGACTTGAACAAGTATATTGGCGACCGTGATGCATAGATGGTGGTCGATAAATTAATGAGCAAAAAGGATTTCATTCCCGGGTTCAGCGCGTCCTACCTTATTGATGAAAATAAACGTTTGATTGGGTTGTTTTATGCAGACGATGAAGCAAAACGGAATTATCAGCTGTTCAGAGATGTGGTCTCATTTGACGCAACATTTCGTTCTAACAAGTAAATTTCTTTCAGTTTATATTCATGTGTTTCTTAATAATATGTACTAACATAGTACAATTATGAACTAATTTGAATAGGTACAAGATGGTGTTTGTACTTTTCACAGGCATCGATAACCACTACCGTTGTGTAACATTTGGGGCGGGTTTATTATCAAAAGAAGATATCAACTCCTATAACCGGTTGCTTCAATTTTTTTTGGATGCGTTTGGCCGACAACCCAATATTGTTGTGACGGACCAGGATCCATCAATGAAACATGTCATCAAAGAGTATTTCCCGGAGTCCAGACACTGACTATGCATGTGGCACATAATGCAAAAGTTAAGCACCAAGGTATGATCAATGGTCCATTAAGTAACAATCGTTTTCGTCATTAAATCCATATTTTCGGTTACATGATTCACATTCATCTGCCTCCGTTTAACGTGCGTCTTTTTTAGGTTGGATCAGCACTAAGTCACGATGACACTTTCAAGAAGCGCATATGTGACATTGTGTGGACTGACAAGATTGAACCCCAAGTGTTTGAAAGGGAATGGGTCTCCTTAATAAATGATTTTAATCTCACAGAAAACAAGTGGCTGGAAGACATGTTTAACATGAGGTTTGATTTGATCCCAGCTTACTATCGTGATGAGGTGTTATCGGGTCTCATGCGCACGGCATCACGATCCGAGAGTGAGAATCATTTTTTTGGCCAACTGACAAACACAAACTTAACCCTTGTTGAGTTTGTGTGCCACTACGATACTGCCATGGATTCACAACGCTACACACGCCAAAAAAATGACCATGTCACTCGCTACACCACTCCCGATTTTAAAACCTCTCTTGCGATAGAAAAAGATGCTGCTCGAATTTACACGAGAAATGTATTCTTTGATGTACAAGATGAGATTCACCATGCTGTCATGCATTGTAATTCCTACAACGTAACAGAAGTGGATGGTCTGAAACACTGTCAAATTCATGATTCTGTTCATAATTACTACAAGCCAACTCCCGATCACACTATGCTGTATGAGGTACATACTTATTGTACCTTGATTCACATGTAGTATCACATCATTGTTTAATTTGTATATGATAATTGGTGTTGTCATCTTTTTGTGCAGGTTGATTTTTCTCCAGCTACTGTGACAGTCTCATGCAGTTGTAAGCGCTATGAGTCCTACGGTCTTCTTTGCCGCCATATCTTTGTTGTACTTAAGATGTTCAACGTCAGGGCATTCCCGAAGAAATATGTTCTCCGTCGTTAGACCAAAGAAGCTTTGCTTGTCAAACCAATTGAACCAACATCAAACGTGCAAACCCGTTCCAACCAAAAAAAGAGTATTGATGATGTCGTCCATGAAGTTAACTATTCTCATGAATATTGTGTTAACCGACTAGCTGCTGATATGGATAAGTTGATGTTGTACCACGATAAGTTAAAGAAGTTGATGGTTAAAGCAGATGCTGACGTTCCCAACCCTGAACCTGTAAACAAGGAAACGATGTTGGCGTCGATTATTGGTGTTACAGCGCCTTCTAAAGTGGACATTCATCCTCCAGAAATTAGTCGTAACAAAGGTTGCGGGGAACACAAACGAACGAAATCTCAAAAAGAACTTGCCATGGAGGAAGCTGCCGCTGCCAAGAAATACAGAACATGCGGTAAATGTGGAAAGCGTGAAGGGCATAATGCAAAGACATGTGGCAAGCGTGAAGGCCAAAAACAGAAGCCTTGAAAGTGAATTTGCTACATCATGTCCATTAAAGTAGACGTTCAGTATCATATTACTCTATTTTGGTTTATATTTTCAACTTTCTCGTACTTCATAGGTTTCTGAGGAACAATCTTTGATACTGTTTATTTATGTGTTTCAGTTGGATATTTTTATTTCATTTGCTAAAGTGTCTAAACTGGGAATTTATACAAAATCCTATACACAGTGATCAGTGTGCATCATTTGAAATATACTTGCATAAAATCCTATACACAGTGATCAGCGTGCATCATTTGATCGGCGTGCATCATTTGTACTGTGCTTACAAATTTGCTCAACGTCAATAATTTGAAATATACTAACACGGTGATCAGCGTGCATCCTATATATTGGGTACTCTTACCAATAAAAATTCAAAATTCGAATTGAATGACCCAGAAATATCATCACCAACTATTATCCAAAACAAAGCTGCCTTTTTCACATAATATTTTTTAACATGGATTCATTCTGTGTATCTAACTTAACAAATAAGACAACAATATGATCATATAACTCAAATATATTTTGATCAAAATCCCACAAATTAATCAACCAAGTACTAATTAAAAATCATAAGACATAAACCAAAACTCACCTAGTCACTTGTAAACCAAAAAAACATAATACAAGCACTCAACTATGAAATAATTGACAGTCATTCGGCAACCATCATTCGCAAACGTTCAACAATCCGTTCGACTGCATCCGATCGTAGCCTTTCTCGCTCGAATCCTGGTAGTATCATGTACATAGAAATCTCTTTATCCATTATGGGCTTGTTCAAGTTGAGTGGGGAGAACAACATTTTTCCAAGGTATTTTACTCTTAGTTCATTTAGCTGCTTCTGCTGACCCGGTCCTGCAGTCATCAAACCAGCATCAATTCCCAGTTTTCCATCACCTTTGTACATCTCCATGTGACGCATAGCAAAGACACCAGAGTCAATAATATTTGTTTCCGTTTTCCATGTCATATTCAGAATCTTGACCATGGGCTCCTTCATCTGTTTCGCTACACGCGGATTCACATCCTCCAAATAAGCTACAAGCAATTTTGTCTGCAGTACCCACATTATATTTAAAATCGTAAAGTTTTAATCAAACATGTAGTAACCATATCCTATCCATGTTTTTTTTTTTAAATTTGAATCAGATTTCACATTAACAACATTTTACACAAAATCCTTACCAACAACTGTAAAAACCGTCTGATACCGCTTTCCTGCTTCCTCCTCAGTCCATTTCATATTGTCAATCACATGTAGGTGACCCCGCCTCAGGTTATAGCATGCCACGAAATAGTGATCATCATGAAGTATCGGGAAAAAAACCTGCCAAATTTGTACATTTTAATACTCTTTCACAATGTGCCCACACAAAACAATGTGCCCATATCGGAGAAAAAACCATGTGAATATTAATCAAAAATGAACAGACAATAAACAGAATAGAAGCTTGTGCATCATTACCATATCTACCTCCATAATGGATTTATAAGGTGATGATTGCAAGACCGGCACCATTCTACTATTAAACATGTCATACATTTTCTTTTCTTCCACCTTGCCATTAAGCATATTTGGCATCTGAACATTGTTTGTCGTGTCATTGTAAAACATATTGTCAATGTAATAAATATACGTACATATAATTCACTGTTTCACACAATAAAACTCACCAACATTCCGGTGGTGCAAAATAGTCGTGCCACCTTTCTTTGATCCCTTTTTTTCTCCTCAGAGTTCAAAATCAGCACCCAAACGTCTAGTACACCACTAGATATCGTAACCCCTGGAATGAGGCTCTCAAAATATACCCTTGGAGCACCTACCTCGTTGGTTTTAAATATAGTGTCCCTTTTAATAGAACTTATTAATTAGACACACGTAAACCTTCACGATTGATTGATTTATGTATCAATTTAATTTAATTTAAATCAAAATCCAACTTACATTGGTTTTAGCCTTGCACAGAAAATGCATTCCTTTAGACGAGTCTCTCCTGCACTGATGCTTTCGGCTACACACACTGATCGCTGATAATACGGTGACAACAATATGTTAGCTGGCTTAATTGTTCGTTTTCCTAGCTCGTCGTCCAGTGTAGCCAACTTGTTATACACCCTGACAGTGAGTACCATATGTGCATCATTTGGTTGTGCACTTAAATGTCCCGTATTAAAGTTGGTCACCGGTGTTTGTTCAATGCCACCAACTTTATGTGGAACTTGTTCACATACAGGCTCTCTGTTTTGTGGTTGGGTTTGGGACAAACCCAGATCAAAAGATGGGCAATCAAAATCCAATGCCTTGTAAGCCCCATCAACAGTTTTTTTTATCAGAAAATGTGCGCGCTGCACCATTCATCATCGTTTGTTCCACACCAACGTCTTTTTCTTGTACTTGTTTAACTTCAGTCTGTCGTTTTGGTGTTTGGGACAAACCCAAATCAAACAATGGGAAATCAAAATTTAACTCCTTGATAGGTGCATCATCATCTTTGTTTCGACAAACTATGCGCGATGTAGTTGCTAGTCTCTCGGCATCATCGATCGCTTTTATAACTGTTGGTGAATTGTAGAATTGAGTGCTTAGAAACTCAAAACAACTACCTCCAACCTGTCCAACATCTCCATCTAACTTTTCCTTGCCAACTACGTTTGTCTCTCCGTTGGCTGTTTTTGACGACATTCCATCCATACAATTTTGCAATGCTTCACGCATCCTACAAAAATCTGGATCAACTTGATTAGCACAAAACGATTTCTCCCCCATATCTGTCATACAATGTACCACACCAACAAACAGGTCCATGGTGATGCGGCATAAATCTTTGTACTCCTGTAACAACGGGTCTGCAAGCGTTAGTTTAACTAAATCACAATATAGTTTTTAACAGGAAATTGCTCTAGATTAGAGAATATTATTTTGAAGAGGATGATTTTATTGATTGATACAAACGATACATATATACTGGAAAAATATAACAAACTTCCTAATAAGGTTCCTCTAATTTAGAGCTAAAAATATACAACATAAATGAGAATAATAATCTCCAAAAATAGCTCTCTTCAACACTCCCCCTCAAGTTGGAGAATGGATGTCGATCATTCCTAACTTGCTAAGAGAGCTTTGAAACACTCTCCCACACACCGCTTTTGTTAACATGTCTGCAAGTTGGTCTTTAGACGATACATGAGGTAACTTAATCGTTCCATTCTCGAGATGGTCCTTGATGAAGTGACGATCGATTTCAACATGTTTTGTTCGATCATGTTGAACCGGGTTGTTAGCTATCTTTACAGCAGCTTCATTATCACAATACAAGCTTATAGGATACGTTACATGAATCTCAAGATCTCGAAGAATTCGTTTTATCCATAGTAGTTCACATACACCATGAGCCATTCCTCGATACTCCGCTTCCGCACTCGATCTTGCAACCACCTTTTGCTTCTTACTCCTCCATGTAACTAAGTTACCTTCAACAAAAGTAAAATATCCCGAGGTGGATTTACCATCCGTTTTATCTCCTGCCCAATCTGCATCCGTGTATCCATTCACTTGATCCTCTCGATTTTTTGCAAAAAATAGTCCATTTCCTGGTGAAGTCTTTAGGTATCTAAGTATTCGATATACTGCCTTCATATGATCTTCACTTGGAGCATGCATAAAACGACTTACAACACTCACGGCATAAGCTATATCCAGCCTTGTATGAGACAAGTATATTAACTTACCGACCAACCTTTGATATCTATCTCTACTTACTGGAACTTGATCAGGATGAATGTTGAGCTTGTGATTTGTTTCAATCGGAGTGTCTATCGGTCGACAATTTAGCATTCCAGTTTCCGCTAGCAAATCCATCACATATTTTCGTTGACACATAGAAATTCCTGCCTTCGATCTAGCAACCTCAATACCTAAGAAGTACTTTAATTGGCCAAGATCTTTCAACTCAAATTCCGTTGCAAGAATGTTTTTGAGATTTGCCATTTCTTCCTGATCGTCTCCCGTGATTACCATATCGTCAACATATACAATGAGAGCTGTTAATTTTTCCTTGTTCTTCTTAACAAAGAGTGTATGATCCGCATCACTTTGTTTGTAACCAACCTTCTTCATAAATTTCGAGAACCGACCAAACCAGGCTCGGGGTGATTGTTTCAATCCGTACAATGCCTTTTTTAACTTACATACTTTATCACTACAGCTCGAGCCAGGTGGGAGGTCCATATATACTTCTTCTTCCAAATATCCATTTAAGAATGCATTCTTCACATCGAATTGTCTCAACGGCCAATCCCGATTCGCGGCTATAGACATTAGAATACGAATTGTATTTATTTTTGCTACGGGTGCAAAATTATCTCCATAATCAATACCATATTTCTGAGTGTATCCCTTGGCTACGAGCCTCGCTTTATATCGATCGATGTTTCCCTTTGAATCGAGCTTCACTGTGTACACCCATCTACATCCCACTGTTTTCTTTCCTTTTGGAAGAACCACCATTTCCCAAGTTTGATTTCTTTGCAAAGCTTCCATTTCTTCGTTCATTGCCTTTCTCCATCTTTCGTCTTTTAATGCTTCATATACATCATTTGGGATAGTAACAGTGGATAAACTTTCAACCACGTGAGCTTGAGATTCCGCCAAGCGGTGAGTAGAGACATAGTCACAAATTGGATATTTGGCTTTCGTCTTAAGGTCGGGTTGATATTGTTTCTTCGGTATCCCTCTATTACATCTTGTAGGATATCGAGCACTATTTTCCTGCAAAACAGAAGCATTATTAGGAGTAATGACTTGTTCCAGATTTTCGATGGAGTTATGTTCGGAGTTTGTACTATCTCGAGCTTCTTGTGATTCACCCAAGTTGTCCGCCACATGTGGTTCACCGTTTGGTTCATTATTTTCAATATCGTCTTCGGATTCAGATTCTGATTCACCATCTTCTATCTCGGGTTCAGGTTCATTTTGAGGTTCTGGTTCGAACTCATTGTCATGATGTGTTTCGGTTTCATGACTAGGCTTCGTACTTGGCTCAGTTGATATTTCAATTGTTGATGAATTATTCTTATCCAAATTTGCATGTGCATGTGTGTTTTCTTCATTTAATGTTTTCTCCCCCTGAAGAGAATACTCATGACCAAAGAAAGACACATTCTCATGGAATGCCACGTCTCTAGTTATATACATTTTTTGAGTGTTTGGATCATAACACCTATACCCCTTTTTAAACTCCGCATACCCTACGAACATGCATCGAACAGCTCTTGGTTCCAACTTTCCGATATTTTGATGAACATAAGCAGTACATCCGAATACCCTTGGTTCAAGATTTTCGCTTAATGGGGTGTTCATGAGTTCTTGAAGCTTTACAAGTGGGGTTTTGAAATCAATAACTCGGGATGGAGTTCTGTTGATAATGTACGCTGCTGACCGAACTGCTTCACCCCAATACTCTCGTGGAACGTTCATATCAAAAAGCGATGCCCGAACAACTTCAAGCAATTGTTTATTTCGCCTTTCAGCGAGTCCGTTCTGTTGAGGTGCGTTCGCACACGATGTTTGATGTCGAATTAAGTTTTCTTTGCAAAACTGTTTCATATCGTGATTAATGTATTCCCCTCCGTTGTCTGATTGTAGTACTTGAATATTGCTTTTAAATTGTGATTTAACCAACTGATGTAATTCTTTAAAAGCATAAACTACTTCACCTTTAGTTTTGAGCAATGAAATCCATATCATACGAGTACACTCATCAACAAATGTCACAAAATAACGCGAGCCATTAGGAGTAGCAATTTTAGCGGGGCCCCAAACATCGGAGTGAATAACCATAAAAGGAATTACTGTTTTATTATTGCTAGGAACAGAAGAAATGCGTTGGTTTTTTGCCAATTCACACGTTCCACATTTGAAATCGCTGTCCATTACATTCAAAAACAAATTCGGTTTTAGCCTTCTAAGATAATTAAAAGAGAGATGGCCTAATCTGCGATGCCATAACCATGCCAACGCCTTATTCGACTGAGTTATTCCGGTGTGATACGCTTGTCCACTTGGGTGTTCTTCGAGATAGTACAACCTTCCACGTCTAATACCATAACCAAGAATCCGAAGTGTCACCATGTCCTGAAAAATGCATTCGTTAGGTGAAAAAATTACATAGCAATTCAAAGCTTTTGTAATTTGGCTAACAGAGAGAAGATTAGAGGAGATAGATGGAACAACAAGAACAGTATCTAGATTTAGTTTGCTAGAAACTTGTGTTGAGCCTTCACCAATCACAGGTACAACTCCCCCATTCGCTGTTTGTATAGCAGTTTGTTTTGAGGGGTTTAGCGATGCAATTTTAGTTGAGTCATTCGTCATATGATCAGTTGCACCGGTATCAATTATCCAATTAGTGCTCGAAACATGACTATTATTTAACATACCAGAGTTATTAACGGATGTCGTGTGTGCAGCAATTGAGGGGGACGGTTCTTCATTGTTTGAAGTAGCAATGGAGGCTTGACTTATCTTTTTTCGCGGTTTCTTGGTGAAATCCCACCATTCAGGATACCCGATAATTTCGTAACATCTTTGCTTCGAGTGACCTTCTTCTCCACAGTTGGTGCATTTTAGTGTATTTCCCTTACCACCATTAGCATTATTCATCCTTTTTTGACGATTTCGAGCAGCAAGATGAACCATGCCATCCGATTCTATTTTCTGATCTTCCATTGTATGTCGCTGATTTTGGTCCTTCCGAATATACGCATAACACGACTCGAGATCGAGAGGTGGATCTTTCCTCAATATTTCACTTCGGGCCTGATTAAATTCGGGATCTAGACCCGCTAAGAAAATGTGAACACGAAGACGGGCTAGAGTTTTATTGAGAGAGACCGTTTGAGTAACACTCTCTTCTTGAGTTGTAATACGGGTATCAATTTCTTGAAAAATACTTACTAATTCATTGTAGTATACGGGCAATGATCTTGCATTTTGTCGAGTCGTGAAAGATCTTTGGTTCAACTCAAATAATTGAGTTTCATCTGTACCATCATAGAAGGTTTTAGAAACTGCCTCCCATATTTCCGTTGCTGTTTGGAGTCGGATAAAACGTTTTATTAATGGTGGACTCATTGAATCAATGAGCCAACTTTTAACTCGATTGTTATCAATTAGCCAATTCTCGATTAGCTTTTCGTCGGTTGTTGGTTTCGCGGTTGTACCAGTTAAGAACCCGGATTTATTCCTTGCTCCAATACGCATCTCCATAAGTTGTGACCACAGCGGGTAATTCGAATCATCAAGAATGATTCCAGTAGGAAACGGTGCATCTTGTACATTCTGAACGATGACACGAGTTTCTTTAGAGGAGCCCTCCATTTCTGATATCGTAACAATTTCGGATTTGGTGTTTCGAATGAGCGATCATTATTGGGTTTTTCGATTAGGGTACCGCTCTGATACCATGTAGATTAGAGAATATTATTTTGAAGAGGATGATTTTATTGATTGATACAAACGATACATATATACTGGAAAAATATAACAAACTTCCTAATAAGTTTCCTCTAATTTAGAGCTAAAAATATACAACATAAATGAGAATAATAATCTCCAAAAATAGCTCTCTTCAACAATTTGCAAGATACAAATCACTTAATAGATTGTACCTCCATACTAACTGGTTCACCATTTAAACACAACTTTTCTGCTACACCGTCAAGCACTTTGACCACACCAGCTATCACACCAGCTGCTTGAAATCCATCATCCATGTTCATTTCTTGCATTAAAGATTCTTTTGATGGCTGTCTTGGTTTAGTATCAGTTGTTGCATCTTAAAATTAATGGTTAAACAATCAAACGTAGTATTAGAATTTGTTCCTTCAAATCGGAAAGTTAAATGTGAGGTGAATACATGTATATTACCTTTGGTGTCACGTTTCCTTTTCAGACTTGTTCCCTTGGATTTCCTTTCCATCAATATAGCTAGCGGTGTGTTATCCTCATCATCATTTTCTGCCTCTACGTTAGTGCTTACTTCCACATTACCGCTACTCAAAAACTTCACTTCCTCTTCCTCAAAAGCTGCTAACTTCGCAGTTGACCACCTGTTTAGAACAGGCCCTCTCAATCGAGCGTGTTCACCATTTTGTTGTGTCAGACGTACATATAACAACTAAAAACACATGAAATAAAAAGTCAGAAACACTTGATTCGCAAACCAATTCTAATTCAACAAACAATGCGTCGTACCACGAGGAATGTAAGTGGCCCTGCGTAATGTTCCTTTGGTGTCCAACCCTCTTTGGATCTCCTCAGGCATTCTAACACATACCCACACCAATCCAGCTTCCTCACTTCATCAATGCTTGTGATGCAAGGTAAAAACTTCTGGTTGACAGTCGAACAACTTATACCTTCAGCCATTATTATCACAAACAGAACGAGGAAATTTAGTTTGAACAACCTTCCACCTGTCTTCTGCTCCACCATTAAATCCAATACATTGTTAGGATATATACGTTTTTGTGTCTTAGGAAACTGTTTCCTCCACTCACTTGTAACGGCTTCTCTTTTATTACAGGCATCATAAGCCATTATTGCCTTGTCCCCCATCGGTATACCAAGTATATTGCGTATCATCTCCTTTGTAATTGTAAAAATGTTACCCCTGATTCTTATTGTACACATTTCTGGACTAAAGCTCTCAACAGCAATAAGTCCAATCTTTGTTGGTAGACCACTTAAATTAAAACCAATAACTGACTCAAAACCGAGTTCGATTATTGCTTGTTTCTGTTCATCATTAGCACCACGCATCAACTTGAACAAACACAATGGACTCGTTCTTTGTCTTATTGTAACTACATTTTCCATACCTGCCTGCTTATCTGCGGCTGGCCCATCCCTTTTGCCACCTATCCGCTTCATGTTACCAACCAAGCGCGTTGCCCTCGATGACTTTCTTCGCATATCAGCTACACCCTTCTTACTTGGCTGTTTATTGTCACCCTTCTTGAAGTCATCATCAGAGTTAACAGATGGGTGACAACTTTTTGAATCCTTCCCATCATCTTTTAAAAGCATATCTAATTCACAGGAAATCACACAAAAATTTAATAAAATGTTAACCATGTAACTATATCTATATTGCAACAAAATACAACAATTGATACACGGACATCCACTTATGCTACACACATAAACCCCTTTTGATGAACTGTTATACACCTACTCTAACCTGCTCATACATGATTCACAAAACACAAACACGATTCAAAATCCCATGCTTCACAAAACAAATACTCGATATAGCAATTCACCTAATTCATCCACACATCTCAAACATGCTTTACAAAACCCCGATTCACATAACTTCACATATCAAACCACGGTTCACAAATTGCACTATTGATACACACACCTATATCACAAGAATCACAAAACCCCGATTCACATAACTTCACATTTCAAACCACGGTTTACAAACCGCATTATTGATACCCACACCTATATCACAATTCACATAATTCAGTCAAAACATACCCCAACTAGATTCACAAAACACCTATGAAGATCATACCATTTTTCTCTTCAGAAATGAACAATTCTCCTGGGTTCATGCTTACAACCAGATGATCATCTAGCTTCATGTTTGTAGCCTGAACTGGTTTTTTGATATCGATCTTTCTAAATTGACTCATTAACCTTCCACTTCTTCGTGTTGCTGTCATCCAAGTACACGATTTTGGTATGTTACAAACTTCATACAATCGTGATTCACTATTAAAAATCAAATAGAAACCAAATTGAAACCAAATTGAAACAAACTTACGGGTTGAGAACGACTTCTTTTTGAGTAAGAGAACCTTGTTTGTACCACTGTATTTAGAACCATTCACCATTGTTGTAACAACTGATGCACACCACCTTGTACCTGGAATTGCAACATACACGAGAATTAAACTTTCGAATATGGCAGGTCCTATATATTGGGTTGTCTAACCAAAATAAATTCAAAATTGGAATTGAATGATTCACGTACAAATAAACAAGGATCTTCAACTTCAATTTGTTGATTCACCAGCTTTGATGCATGAATCTTTGCCGCTGCTTGTTGTCGATCGTAACCATTTTGATAACACATCCTAATATATCTACTTTTTGACTTAAAAAATTGAATCCCTGAATTGAAGCACACGAATATGTGATGATTAATTACAGAATATAATCCGGGAAAAATCAAAACGGATTTGATGTCTGCTTTTTGAAAGTAGGCTGTCATTTTACATATTTACCCCTATCATCCATTTAATTTATTAAACAATTATATTTAATATAAATTGGTATTAATTACTCAGCTCAATGATCGAAGGGTTCAGAATCTATTCTATTTATTTTATGATTAGTTTTAAATTGGTGGAAGACCCGTGCAATTCACGATAATTTAGTAAAATTATTTTAGATATTACGTGATTAAATGATAATTGTAGTACATATTTTATAAAATAATTTATAAAATAATATTAATTAAATAATTTATATGACTTTGTTTTCATATGTGACTCATCTTTCCATATTATTATAATATATGTAGTATTTATTATTTATTATTTATTATGGGATAATAAAATAATAATATAATATTAATTAAATAATTTGTTAACTGAAGCTAAGAGATTGACACGTGGCATTCATGCTTAGGTGGTAAATTCTGGAGCTTTCTTTTATACTCCTTTAGTATATATATATATATATATATATATATATATATATATATATATATATATATATATATATATATATATATATATATGATATGAAGTATAAAAAGCAACAAAAAGTATATCATGCTAAACGGACATTGAAATTAAACTTCATAATTTGCTGTTGAGAAGTTTGAAAAATGTGGATAGAGAGTACCTCGTACTAGAACAAATTAATTTATCACTAGAACAAGCATTTTAGATGTGTAACTAGCTGCTTAATAATTAGAAGAAGAAAATCGAATTATTTGATCTAACTTATAGTTCTTTAATTAAGATATATATATATATATATATATATATATATATATATATATATATATATATATATGTATGTATACCAGGTGGAAGGCTCGTGTAATGGACGATAATTTATTAAAATTATTTTAGATATTACGTGATTAAATGATAATTGTAGTACATATTTTATAAAATAATTTATAAAATAATATTAATTAAATAATTTATAGGACTTTATTTTCGTATGTGACTCATCTTTTCATATTATTATAATATATGTAGCATTTATATTTATTATTTATTAATTATTATAAAATAATAAAATAATAATATAATAATATAATAATATAATATTATTAACTGAAGTTAAGAGATTGACACGTGACATTCATGCTTACGTGGAAAATTCTGAAGCTTTCTTTTATACTTCTTTAGTATATATATATATATATATATATATATATATATATATATATATATATATATATATATATATAGGATTAAGATCATGTGAAAATAAGAGAATAAAATAAAAACGGTGAAAACATATCTCAGCTCTTGGATCAAGATATATATATAAAAAATGGTCGAGATAAAATAAAAACGGTGAAAACAGTTGACCTTCACAATTTTGCAAAGACCAATCAATTGTTTATAGTTGTGAAGGTATAAAAATTGTGAAAGGTCAACTGTGAAGGTCAACTTCACACTTAATAAAAATTGTGAATGTCAACTGTTTTTACCGTTTTAATTTTATCTTCACCCTTTTTATATATATATTTTGGTACTGCATACTAATGAATAAATTTATTAAACACAAAATATAAGTCGTTGATCATTCAAGTATTGAAAAGACGAAAACTATTAAATTACGGACTATTTAAGAATTGGGTGTACTCATGTAGTACCATGTATATCAATATCAAACAATGTCACACTTGATCTTTCACGTTGAAATTCATATACAAATACGTTAGAAGCACAATTTATACGGTTAAATTGACATACTTGTTTATACTTGTTTATGTTATCAAACACAATTCATATGGTTAAATCCATGCTTGTTTATGGTATATATTGAGTTTTATTTAAGTTTCCGTATTATATTATTTTGTTGTGTTTAGATTTTGTTGCTTCAAGGTTCTAGTTAGTGTTATCATAATTTTTCGATTTTGGTTTTATTTTTCTTTTTTAGATCCAATCAATTTAGTGATAGGTTTGTACATGCGTGTTTGTCGACGGTAAATGGTGGTCAAATGTGACAGTTATTGATAATGGTTGTTTGAAGAAAATTATGACGTTCTTAATGAATTGGTGTAGATTATGACACTTACAAAAACTAAAAATAAATAAATATTTAAGTTGATCATTTTAATTGTCAAAAGAAATAAAAAACTATCCAAAAAGAAAGAAAAAAGAAAACATTAAAATAACTAAAATTGAAAAGTTTATTATTTTAATTAGATACTTTTAAAAAAGAATATTAAATGAATTTATAATTTAAAAATTACACGGATGGTCTTTGTATTATACGAAATACAATAATGATAATTTATTTAACTAAAATGATCATTGTACCCTCACATGCAAATCACTTGTCAAATTATAATGGAATTAGGCAACGTTCTTTTGGAAAAATGATGATAAGTGAAAGAATTAAACTTGCAATCACATCGATGACCAATATAAAAAGATAAAAAAGGGAAAAAAACGAAAAGCATGATGACAAACCACTTAGACGATTCATGTAATCTTTTTATATTAAACGCACAATTTAATATATTGAAATTACAAATTGTTTTCACTTTTGATCAGTTTGCAACTCAATATCAATATTTCTTGAGTTATTGCCCCTTGTGAAAACTTGTTCCATTTCTTCAAGTGATCTCCCTTTGGTCTCGGGCAAGAAAAAGAAGAAAAATATCCAAGCCAAAACAGACATACCAGCAAACAAGAAGAATGTACCTCCAATGGTGATTGCATTTGTCAATGACAAAAATGTCATTGAAACAGTTGCATTAGTAGCCCTATTCACAGCCACACCAATACTTGCTCCTTGTGCCCTTAACTTTAGGGGAAATATTTCAGAACTATAAACCCATGCTATAGGTCCTAGCCCAACTGAAAAAAACATTACATATAGATAACATGTTGCTATACTTAACCAAAGAGCCCAAACTACTTTTTGGCCATGAGATTGATGAACTATGGTCAATGCAAACCCTAAGGCTGATAAAGCAACAACCATCCCTCCAACACTTGTTAAAAGAAGTTTTCGCCTTCCGACTTTATCGATATAGAAAGTGGATGCGATTATAAATACGAGTTTTGTGACCCCAACTCCTATTGTAGCTAAGAAGAGCTTGTCCTTGGATATAACACCGGCTTTTTTTGAAAATCTTTGGGCCATATAAGATCACGGCTTCAATCCCAGTGGCGTGATCGAAGAAATGAATCCCAACGGCGGCTAGTAGGATCCACCGGACCGGTGGGGTTGGTCTTAGTAGCAATTCTTTCCATATACCTTTACCACCAGTTTGTTGCTTAAGTGTGACAATATTATTGTTACAGTTAGGGTCTATCCCCACAGCCAGTTTGATATCCCAAAGTCGGGATTGAGCTTCATCCCTAGTGTTTGACACTTTTAATAAGACACTTTTAGCATCCTTAAGATGGCCCTGCATGACGAGCCATCTCGGGGATTCTGGCAACCAAAGAATGCCAAAAGCTAATCCTAGAGAAGGAATAGTTGCAATCAAGAACATTACCCTCCAACCAAGGTGCAAGGGTAAATTCGCAAAACCATAATTAGATATGTAACCTAATAAAATGCCTAAACTTATACCAATGTCGGGTAATGAAGATAGGATTCCCCTAGTGCTAGTAGCAGAGATCTCTGTTGAGTACACCGGAGCAATCACAAGGGCAAACCCTACTCCTATTCCAGCCACACATCGACCCGTGAAGAGGGTTGCATAGTTTGTTGCAAAGCCCATGACTAGTGATCCAAAGAAGAAGATGATGGAGGCTAAGCTTATGGTGTACCGGCGGCCTATATAATCTGCGATTCTTCCAGCACTCAAAGCACCAATTAGGGCGCAAAAGTTTATGATTCCCCCAAGGACTTGGATTTGTGAATCACTGAGATTGAGATACTCTTTGATGAGTACCATTACTCCACTCATTACGCCGGTTTCTATATGTTGAACAAATACAATTATATCATAGCCGAATTAACAAAAGATAAATTGAGATAGATAATATATATAGAGAAAACTTAGCGTACCATAACCAGACATGATGGAGATCATAGAAGCCACAATGGTACAAGCACAAGAATACTTATTAATCTTACCATCTTCTATCACTTTTTCTTCTTCCATGTTACAACTTATAACAATTGAGTTTTTGTGTTGGTGGTGAGATAAGAGGATGAGTTGTATAAACATATTAAAGATGGAAATATATAGGCTTAATTGCAGCTAGACTTCATTTAGATGATTTTTTCAACTTTTGTTGTTCATTGCAAGTTGTACTTATATTCTATGAATACGGATAGAGAACAATATCCCAGCCATGAAGGTGACACACATGACAATGACCATTAATCAAGGATTGTGGCCATCTCCCATATAATTGTCCTAAACAATATTTTTTAATTTATTTCTGTGTTAAATAATCATTTTAACAAGAGGATTGCCCAAATTGCATAATCCCTACGCATTAACTAATGTTAGTAATGTTCTAAAATTAATATTTAATGCTGATTATAATTTTAATTTGTATCCATTATAAGTGGGGGGAGTAACGATGTACTCATTAGTCAACGTGTCAACTGTCAACGATCCACAAAACTAGTTGTCGTGAGGGATATGGCTGATATGGCATGGGCCTCGTGGACCTCACTCCACACCATCGCCCGCCATCTCAAACTTCAACCAAATATCTCAATCTCAATCTCTACTAGACTACTAGTATGCTAAACAATACATGTCATTTCCCTTTTAATCAGGCCCGGCCCGTTCCGCTGTTTTCGGAGCCCTATGCCACCACTAAAAATTAGGCCCTTTCACGTGAAAAATTTAGCCCGTAACATAATATATATTGTATAAACTAAACTTTAAACGTGTGTTATATAAAAGGATTTGAAATTATGAAACTTTTACCAAACATTGGTATTGATAATAGTCGATATTCAAACTCGGGCTTATGGTTATAAAAAGTACAGTTATAGTGATACATGGGGTTGCTTCAAGATATGACATTTTTTTAAATATTTATAATTATGATTGAAGTGAAAAACTAGTAAATTTAGGTGTAAAAATAAAACATTAAATAATAGATGAGTGCCTTAAACGAAAATAATAAAAAAAGTTCATCTTTCTCATAAAAATCACTTGCAAGTCGACACTATCTTCATTAAAACCATATTTAAGCTTTATTTTCAAATGGGTCTTCAATTGTTAGTTTATAGTTCCATGATATCGTTTAGCTTGATATAATTATTTTAAAATTAATCTATATTAAACCTAAAACTTAAAATTTTTGGGGGGTCTCAAAATATGGAGGCCCTGTACGATCGCACATCCGGCACACCCTCAAATCCGGGCTGCTTTTAATGTCAAATAAATAATACATTTTTTTATTGTTTGATGTAATGCCGACATATCTGTTTTGTGATTATTTAACATCAAATAATTTTTTTTAATCGAATTCTATATTCACAAATCTTGTAACCAGCATCTTCACTGTTATAATTACACTTTTGTTGGCCTTTAAATTTATATATCATCCTAGATCCGTGATTGACATCAACAGTATAACAATGGTGACATTGAAAGACGTTAGTCTTCAACGTCACGTTAATACTTCCTTAGAAATACCAAACAAATACGCTACACTACTAACAATAACATGAATGACTGAATTTCTTTTACCTTTTTAGGCCCCAAATTACCAATATACCTTTATATATACCAAAAAGAAAAAGAAAAAAAAGAGAGGCCCTCGTGGTGAGCACGAGGAACCGAAACCGACCCAAAAACCGAAAATAACTGAAAAATCGACACCGAAATAACCGATCCATATCAATAACCGACGGTTTGGGTTTGGGTTTTGGTTTTAGGAAAACCAAATTATCGGTTTGGCTTTGTTTTTTTACGAAAAAACCGACCGCAAAAACCGAACTGACCCATACGTAAAAGTCATATGTATAAAAATTTACACTTTGACTTATATCTTTGTAATTTGTACTGTACAAGTAATATTTGATGCTTTTAATTATATACATATGTTGCTGTTGCTTTTAATTTAAGTACATGTGCTGCTAAAAGTCTTGGTTTATATATATATATATATATATATATATATATATATATATATATATATATATCGTATAATAAAGAGTTAGAGATAAAGTCTTAAAGGGAGAAATAGTAACTATTTTACCCTTTAAACCATCTCATTCAACTTTCAAATATTTTATTCAAGGCAATTTATTGTGAAAACTAATACAACTTGATTAATTTTGATTACATAATATATAACATATAATTAATTGTCATTTTTATGATTGATGTAACTTACATAACACATAAATGAATATTAAAATGTTTCTTGCAAGTGTTTATATATAAATGTCGGCTGAAAATTTGAAAAAAATTACTATATTAACCATCTTCTAAGTTCTATAATCTATATTACTCGAGTAAAAGAAACATATGAACTTTCATTACTTCACTTTTAAGTATAAGTGGCAAAACGACTGGGTCATGTCAGCTGAGGTCACGCGTCTAGATGAGTTTGGGTCTAAACGGGTTTGGGTCTAAACGGGTTTGGGTCTAAACGGGTTTGGGTCTAAACGGGTTCGGGTCTAGATGAGTTATTTAGGAGGACGAGTCTAAACTGGTCTGGGTCAAACGGGTCACGAGTCGGGTTGACCCATCGTGTTTCCACTAAACTTTTTTTTATTTAAGTGAATAATGAAAAAAATGAGATGAGGTGTTCAATTATTTTTACCCGCCAGACCCGTCAAAATCCGTTGGTTAATTGTTATACAATTGGAGGTTATATCAGATACTCATTTAAACTCATCTAAAAAAATAGAGAAAGGTCCAATAAAACCTATCACCTCATAAATATTATTCAACTTAAACATAAATAATCCACGTGTTTAAAATTTCACCTCTACTTTTAAATACGAATTTACACTTAAAGTTAATAAGTATTTATAAAATTTAATCTATCTATCTATTACTACTATACGAAGAGTTTGACAATTTGATTATCTTAAAAAATTTACTTTTAGTTAATAAAACATCTAATGTAAAAAGTACAAACATTTTGTAGTTAATTTTAATTATTGTAACTTAAGTTTGTAAACTATCAATTATTATAATTAGGGGTTGCAGTTCAGGTCGAGTAAAGTTTGCGGTTTTTAATTTGTGAGTCAATAGTTCACAACCTGAACTCGATCTATTGGTTTGATCGGTAGATAAGCGGGACACACAACCCCCATTGCGTTGGTTGGCCAGTCATCCCGGATCATAACTTAGTCATGACCAGAATAATTAAATAGTTAGCCCGTTTTTATTAGTCACCTGACGGGTTGAGGACTCAATCCTAAGCCGCTTATTTTTAGTGTTAGTTTTGGATCAAATTTTAAATTGTGATAATAATTGGTAATTTTTTGAAATATAAAAGTGCAGTAGAAATTGGTATACCACTATCATCTTACTTTTCACTCGTAGTAGGATACCGTTGAACATAAAAATTATCGTAAGTAAAATTTTTTATCGCCGCCGCTTTGCGCAGGTAAAATGCTATATATATATATATATATATATATATATATATATATATATATATATATATATATATATATGCTACTACTGGATTCGGGCTAAGATGGTCCAAAAAGTCATGAGTTGCTAGTCAGCTACAATATTAGCTACTCTCATCCAAAAAATCATGAGTTCCTAAGAGTCATATGCTGCTACTGTTTACCTTAAAAATCTATTAATATGTTACTGTTCTTAATTAGATAATCTCTAATGGGTTGTTGCATGATGCTGCTCGAGTCGCTACTCGTGTTTTGTTGGTGTTACTACTCATATTATGCTACTGTTGCTGCTGATAAAGTTGATGACCCATGGATATAATCCAAACTTATTTTTGTGGTGTTAATGGTCATTTGGGTTGATAAATGTCTATCTATATTATGTTTTATGTTTTGTTATTCTATTTTGTAAGTATGAAATTAAAAGATACTCTCCATCAAGGTATGAATTCAGATATCCTTTTGATTATTAGTACTTAAAATATTTCAAATTTTATTGTGTAGTTTAGTGCTTTAATATAGGCTTTACATTCATATAATTTAAATTGCTGCAAGTCGGACCTTTATAAAAAAATATTGTAGACACATTTTATGATACTATAATTTGTTTGAATTAAATTTGTTGGGCTAAAATGAAAAACTAGCAAGTTACTGGGCTTCATTGGCCCAGACCCCAAAAACGTCAAAATAATAATAAAAAAATGAAAACTGATTCAAAACCGAAAAAACCAAACCATAAACACCAAATGATTTCATTTTTAAGTTTTCAAAAATTGAAATTTATGGTTCGGTATTCAGTTTTAACCAAAAACCGACCCAAACCGACCCATGTTGTCCCTGCTCACGTCTTTCACCGTCTTCCTAAAAAATTTAGCAAGAAAGACGCTACAAAAAAGTTGTGCCAATGGCTTCTTTATTAAAAAGCTCGTCTTTGGCCCAAAGACGATGCAATCGGTACTTATCTAATTATTAATGTCGGTTGTCTTAAGGGTGTTGATATCTACAACAAACATTTTGGTTCATACACCAAATATATGCATTACAGTGTTGTACAGTACTGCATCAAAAATCGTAAAAGTTGATGTCTGGATCAAAATATTAGTTGTATTTATCACTAGCCTTGTCTTAATTTTGAACCATTAAGGCCACTCATAACAATGAATTGAAACCGACTGGTCAGTTGGTGTCAAGTCAGCGCCACGTCAATTTTTTTTCAAAACTGACTGAAACCGACTAAAACCGACTAATAACTGACTGACCACTGTCAACAATGACACCGCCACTTCAGTTTTTGGGCCTCACATTTACCAATTTACATTTATTTCTATACACTAAACAAAAAACGAAAAAAAAAAGTTAAAAAAAATAACGCCGTCCCGTGCCTTTGTCAGATATCCGACTGAAACTACCGACGGGGCCAAAGTGACGAGGCTGTGCCAATACTGTCACTAAAGTGATGAGCGTCAGTTGCAAAGTGACAGAGGAAAAGAGTAACCGTTGAGAGAAGTCTAAGAGAGATCTAAGCAAGTCCGACTCTAACGAGGGCTAATGCACAAGGCCCGATATGAACTTGGCCCAAAGTTAGTATTTGTTTTGAACTATATATAAATTTCGGAAAGTTTTGCAATTTAACTATATTTTCTACTCCGCTGCTAAAGTCATGTTACCTCCTTTACTAGAGGTCTGCAGTTCGATCCATTGAGTTTAGATAGCTTTTTGCTTTGCTTTTTCTTCCCTTTTCTTTTTTTCTTTTGTTATTACAATTATTTCTTTAGTTAGAGCATTTCGTATACATTTACAAAGCTTTTTCTAAAGCTTTTATGATAAATGTTTTTATAAAAAAGTTTTTGCTTAATCAATAAAAAGCTTTATAAAGCTTTTCATCAATTTTATATAATATAATTACAAGGAAAGAGATTGCAATGACTTGATAAATCTCAAGTCATTACACTCTCTTTCATTCAAATTATATTGTATTTAAGGGTGGGGTTCAAATGAGAATGAAAATTTTTGTGAGAATGGAGGAATCAATAGGAATGCGCCACGTGTTACAAAACTCACTTTTCCTCACGTTTTTAAAAATTATATATCTCAAGAATAGCTCATTAAAAAATTATAAAAATTGCACCAACAAAATCAAGATTTTTTTCACTTCGATTAGACATCTCACATGATATATTTTCGACGACTTTTTATTTTTTATGATTGTACAATATTAGTAACACATGTGTGACCTGCTGGTATCACATGTGTTACCTGCTAGTTTACGCTTGACGTGTTCTTATTGGTTTTTGTGACACGTGGGGGAAAGTGGCTTTTGTGACACGTGACGCGTTCTTATTGGTTACTCCATTCTCACGGAAAATTGTTTTACTCATTTGAACCTCACTCTTGTATTTAATTGTGGAAAAGCTTTGTAAAGCTTTTTATTGATGGAGCAAAAACTTTTTTATAAAAAGCTTTATAAGAAAAAGCTTCAGAAAAAGTTCTGTAAAATGGTCATTGGGGATGCTCTTACAAGTTACTAGCGTAATAACCGTATTTAATCTTGTTTCTTGTCTTTGCTGGTTTACGCTTTCAGATTTGTTAGTGTGCGGTTGAAATGGCTGTACACGAATGTAAAGCAAAGTTTAGAAGTTGGTGATTCCTCAACATTGCCCGAGCCCATGCTTGTACTGCACGGGTGAAATTCTTGACGACTGCCCCTCAACAACTGTAAAATGTCTAATTCTTCACACATACACGTACATGCGCATACACGCACACGCAGAGACAAAAAGCATACATGTAAATTCCATAAATTTGTATTAGGCTATAACACTAATCGTCTCTTATCTATTTAGCTTCTTACTAAGATGAATGGAAGGAATTGGAAGGTTGCTTATTTAAAGCACACCTTTTGTTAGATTTATAATTAGTTTATTGACCCGCGATTACGTGGGATAACCCTTTTTGACTTTATGAGTAACATTTAAGTATTAAGTATACTAATAAACTAATAGTTTTAAGTAAACATATGTAAGATTAGCTAACCGCGATGCATGATTTCATAATTCGTGATATAACGCCAAATTAGGTATTATAAGTATATTAACATTGATGCTAATTAGGACTCGAAAGGGAAGACGCGGAATGAATTAGGACTGAAAATACATGGCCTTTTTGTGAATAACACTTCCCTCCCATTTTTTAGCGGATTAAAACAAAAACATTATACACATATCTAATGACTATCATCCGACTATGATATAACTACTGTAATGCATTGTTGTTCTTTTATTTTATATGACACACAACAAAATAACTCAACATGCATCATCTTTAATTTCTTAATTCAAAAACTCGCCATTTTAAATTAAGAATGTTGTTACTTGATCGTAAGTCAAAAGCTTTTTTACACATTTTCAATCATGACTGATGACCAAATTATACTTTCAGAAACATGTTTTGCTTTTTTTTTTTTTGCTTTCTTATTTTTAACTTTAAATAACGATCTTATTATAATTTCCTTTTCTACCCTTACAAGCTAAACAAATTACTTTTCTTGAATAATTAATTACCTTTTTCCCTTTCTTTTGATTTCCTTTCAACTCAATAATGCATATAAATTATCTTATTTTACGTTCTTTTCTATTGCTTTTCCACTTTTCTTTTCAATCCCATTCTTTTCCCAATAAAATAAACTCGAGAATGGAGTGTGAAAGTTTAATTTAAATATCTATACGCATATGAATTTGAATGCTATAATAATGGTGAAAGTCAAGAGCCTATATCGTGCTATTAGTTGTCACCTATTTGTCATTTATAAAAATTAAGAATAATTTTATTTAAATATCAACTTGCATACACTATCTTAAATGGTGTATAGGTTACATGTTGCATTTCACCAATATGAATGTAAGCTTTACAAATATAACATAATTCAGGGTGTATAAAAATACGTTGTTTGTTTTTTTAAACGTTATATGTTATTACATGTTCTTGTTACATAATTATACATAATATATATTATATATTATATATATTATGTAATAAATTAGTATATATTACATATAACTGTATTTTATGACTTCAAATGAATTATTTGCAACTTTTGACACAATATGTTTTTTATCATCAAATTATCAAATATATAGTATTTAGTCTTTAATTGAAAAGAAAAATATTTAAAGAATATAATTATCAAATTATCAAATATATAGTATTTAGTCATTAGTTGAAACGAAATAAATATTGAATTCAGGGTAAATAATGCAAATTGCTAAAAAGAAATATTTTTTAGGACATCAACAAAGTTTAACTAAATACTTATAATTACATCATTTGATCACAATTTGAGAACAAAATAAAAGGGGCAGATCCTCATTTATCATTTTTTATATAATAGAGAGATTTCTGCCTAAGCTTATTATTATAAATGATTCCTGTAAGTTAAACATTTTGTAATTTACTAAGTAAAATGAAGCCATTATTTGATAAGTATGTTATATCCAATCAAACGCTAAATAATATATTACTCCATAGTAGTTTTCATCAAACTTTTATTTAGGTTATTTGGATAATCAAAAAATTATAAAAATAACCCGGTCTGATCCGTATAAGAAACCCGAAAACCACCTGATTCATATTTAGGCGAGGCGATTAATCGTGTCCACCTAGAAATGACACCCTTGTTCACAAGACCACAAATTCTACTTATTATATATATCAACCATCTTGAATCTTGATAAACAGGATTTTCGATTGCTAATTACATAGTGTTGACAAATGACAAGTACCCGAAAAACCCACGTAGAGGACAAGGAGGACCTTTGGTCATAGGTATTAGTTGGTTTAAAGATTGTCTCCATAAAATCTTGCCATCTTCCAGAAATAACCTTGCAACCCGAAACTGGTAACTCTAAGCACCATAAATCTAGATCCTTTCGCCAAAGAACGAACCCTGTTGTTTTCTCTCTGGTTCAAGCCTTGACTGCTTCATCACCTTGGTGGAAGTCTAACGCACTAATCTTTACTTGACTGAGTGCACATAAACTTTGTACCGAATTTATAGTTGGTTGGCCTCCCATTGTGGCCATGTATTGTTGCACTATATAATTTGGCGTTGATGCTTCCAGTCAAACACACACAACATTTCATCTTTTACAAAACACATTTTGAACAAACACCGCGTAAAAAGACTGATATGCATTAATCAAGTAGTGTTAGACTTTGCTTACAATAGAAGAACTACGAATGGAGCGAGCACTTGATTCGTCTGGTTGAATCTGAAGGGAAAGAAGGGGACGTCCAACAGTGTAAAGCAAAAAAATTAGCTTGTTATAACGATTAGCTATAACCAGAGAAGACCATTATTTTTCCAAAGTTTGAGCTCTCGTCAATTTTGCCATGTTTTACCATAGTAGAGCGACAGTGGTTCCCATGGCCCTAAATATCTCCTCAGGTTCAATGCATTTTCTAGGTCCACATTCGGACAAAGTACCCTCATTTGTAGTATTTGATTAGGGCTGTTTTTTATTAATTTATTTTGTCTAGTTTATGAAAATTCAAAAAGTTTTATTTGGCTTATTTTTCGATGTTCATATTACTACTTATATATATCATCAAATATTGTCCACTTCTAATAATAGATTGATTATATTGTGTGAAAGCCCCTTTATTCGTTGTGAACATATACGAGATCCATATCCTGTCTACGAATGCGGAATCGTCCTAGACTAGATTATGAGGTTAACGAACTAATGAACTAACGAACATACAAACAGAAATACGAATACAGAAATAAAACAAGATCCAAACAATCATTTATACATTAATCATAAGATTACAATATACAAGAAATACACGAGACTAGCCTAAGATTACATCTATTGCTTCTCTCGCTCGGACCAAACGCTGCAGCTCTCTTCTTTTCTTGAAACCACTATCGAACACTCTCTGTTTCTACCCTCTAGTTCGTCACCCAAACCCTGGCCGAACACCCTCTATATATACATGTTAAGTTCGTGGGTTTTGGGCCTAGCGAACATACACAAGTTCGCTAGCCCACATGTTCGTTGGGCCTATGTTTGCTGACATGTTCGTGGGTTCTAGGCTCTCTCTTCTTGAATTGCATAGCGACGGTCACAAAATGCACCAACAGACTCCCCTCATTTATTACAGAACATGTATCAACATATTGGTAAATATCTATATCAACTAGTTTCCCAAACTATCACTAATTAGTACCGTCACGTAAGTCTAAAGAACCGTGGGGAATGAGTATAAGACTTTTAAGTTATACATTCAATATAAGTTTGTTTTCACTTGTAGACAATTAAATTGGGACACGGTCTGTCAGGATCGATTTGATCACAGTCAAGATTAAACTTACTAATGCTTTGACTTCTTAACAAGAAATTTGCGGAATAATACTTGTTAAGTTTGGAATATATAAGTATGTAACTTGTGTAATAGTTTGAACTATGAAATGTAATAAACAGATCACAACAGATTGTATATCAAAAGCTCCAATATTATTACTTGAATAATACGAATACACTTGATTGTATTGGGGTTACAAGAACCTTGAAGCTAACTTAACTAATCTGTAAATGTCTCACAAGTCTATCCAACTATGATACAATGATCTATCTTTTATACACACAGATTACAAGCATAGCATGCCTCTAAGGTAAGGAACTCTACTTATAAATTATAGAGTTCCTATTACACGTGATTGTAATTAATGCATGGAAGTCAACCTATCTAAGCATGTTTGTTGCCGTAAAGTATCACATGCTTTGTTGCGCATGCTTTGTGAAGATTAGGTAACTGCAGACCCACTTGCGCCGCATATCCATTGGACAAGGCCAGCAGTAGAAACTCTGTAAACTGGTCTAGCAGTACTAACTGTTGAAATCCTTCTGGCAGTATTAATCTTCAATACTTGGTCTAGAAGTAGAAAGTCTTGAATGTACTGGCAGTAGAAACTGTTGTAGCAGCACTAACTTAAACGAGCAGTAGAAACTTTGAACAGCAGTACTAACTCTTCTAAGCTTGGCAGTACTAATCATTTATATCCCAATAATTTCCCCCTAAACTTATGCTTTCTACCCAACAGCACTAAGTTTCTTCAGATTTTGATCTTTGAATGTCCAGGGTTTATTTCTTCTGCTTATTCATTCTCTTTAAATATTTCTTTAAGTCTCTTATCAACGATGATGCAACCTAAACATTTGTACATTTGACTTTTTGCTCCAGCATGCTGATGACAACAGCAGGTTTCCAAGGATAGCTCTTACCAATCGGAAAGTATCCTACACCTCCATCTACCTGGCTGAACATGTGTACTCCACAGCTATCAAAGCAGTACCAGTAGTTGACAGGTGAATACTTCTTCATAAATATCCTCATTTCTTTTTCAGGAGTGTACATTTGTTTCAAGTACTCAAAGAGTTGATGATCATCATCATATCCTCTTACTCCTCCAAACCTCTTTAACCCAGCTTCATACATCTCATCTAAGTCTTTTCTTCTGAAAACTTTAAGCATAGAAAAGAAGCTTCTATATATCTCAAATGACCCTCCTGCTCTAATTACCTTAAATTGCCTTCGGTTTGAACTATCTAGTGTTTGAAACCAATCTAAGATTGGATAATCCACCTTCAAGGGCTCACAGTCGGCTGTATCAATGATCACCAAACTTCTATCATCATCATTCTTATCCTCAACCCTTTCCTCAGCAGTAGATGGCACCTCAGTATGCGCATCCTGTTCTATTCTCTACTTCTTCTGCACTTTTTCAAAGTAACTCTCACTCTGTGTGCCCTTGGTAGTATCCTTCTTTCTCTCAAAACTTATAATAACCTCTGGAGCAGGTGTATCATGCATACCCTTCAACTTCTTTTCTTTCTCCAACTTTATATCTCCAGATCCCTCTTTCAGAATCCTCTGTCCTCTGTCAAACATCTATTTCAGGGTATCAAAAGACATAGCTTGAAGGATCTTTACATGTGTGCCCAAAACATTCCTTAAGAATGCTACATAATCTTTCCTCACGTTTTTCTTTCTGTTTTTCTTTCTCCTTTGGGTTCTCAGACACCCTTAGCAATACCTTAGCAGCAGAAATTTCATCATTCCCTGCAGCAGCACTAACTGGCTCACCTAGCCCAGCAGTAGAAACTCCTTCTGCACTGACAATACTAACTAGCTCACCAAGCCTAGCAGTAGTAACTTCTTCTGCACTGGCAGTACTAACTGGCTGACCAAGCCCAGCAGTATTAACCTCATCTTCTATACCTGCAGTACTAACTCCAATACTAGTAGTAGTAACTGAAGCAGTATTAATCTTTTCCAATAGCAGTTTGACTATTCCTTTCAACTCTGAGATCTCCTCACCTTGAGATGCTAGCACTTTCTTCTGCCTAGCTACCTCTTCTCCTAAATTGGTACAAATAACCATCAATTCCTTTAGTGATAGACTATCCTCACCATTTCAAGAAGTGTTAACCTTTATTAGTGGATCATTGGAAGATTTAGCCAATGTCTCAGACCTAGTCTGAGCATCATTGACTCCCATTGTGGTTTCTTGGCACCTGGGA
The DNA here is from genome assembly GCA_963930675.1 of Gnaphalium uliginosum. Taxonomy (NCBI): domain Eukaryota; kingdom Viridiplantae; phylum Streptophyta; class Magnoliopsida; order Asterales; family Asteraceae; genus Gnaphalium; species Gnaphalium uliginosum. Next base: position 13,454,592 of record OZ005685.1, on the reverse strand, counting down.
TCACTGGATACATTGATATCCACTGGATCCTCTACAATAGAAGAATCCAATGGTATCTCTGCATCATGTGTTGCCATGGATTGGGTCCTAGTTTCAGTACCACTATCCTGTTCTCCCAATAGGGCAGAATCAGTAGTGGCAGCCCTTTCCATATGGTCTCTCATCTCCATATTGACCACCTCATTTTCAGTTTGTGTCTGAGACATTTGAGGAAAAGGAGCCTTAGATGTCTGTTTTATAGCCCTTTTGGCTTTCTTTGAGGTTGACTTGGGGTCTCTTATTTTCTTGAATTTTGTGACAGCAGGTGTGGGTTGAGAAGTAGTGGGTGTGGATACTTCTTCACCTACTGTGGAGGGTGCACTGAGCATATGAGCAGTGAGATTTGTGACCCTCCCAAAAAATATGATGCCTTTAACTGACCCTGTTCTTCTCATATTTGAAGATACTTTTTGTGTATGAGAGATGAGAACAATTTTACCACCAACTTTTGGTAGGTCAGTTAATTCTTTTTAAAAAGTGTGTTGTAGAAACTTTGGATAAATTAAAATTTTTGAGTCGGTATGTTCCAGGTTATACAACATTCCAGTAAAATCATTTTTGAAAAGTTGAACTGCATGTTATTAGCCAAGCAGATCAAAGCAGAAGCAATGTTACTGCTGAACTGATCCCATGCAGTTCTTTTTTGTGAAATACATTGTTGCAGGGTGTGGATTAAAAATTTTCATTGTGGAGAGAACATTGATTTTAAAAAGGTTAGTTTATTTAACTCCCCCTCATACCTTAGCAACATTAAATTTTCGTAAATCTGAGGAACAGGTAAACCTTCAATACCTTCTTCGTCGAGGAGTTGAAGATGAGCACGAATGGATGCCTCTGTCACTTTGACAGTGTTCCCTGCAACCTTGCCGATGATGATGGTTACCCCATCGACTTCTGCCTTTTCAGCAGAAGTCCAAAACTCGTTTATATGTGAAATGTAAATGATGGGGTTAACTGAAAAAGCAAGTTTTAGGTTGCTGTTTTTCAAAAAGTTTATAATTTCGTAAAAATCCTCTTCCCCTTTTGGTTTTAACAGATAAGCAAGTAAGTTATGCTTATATGCGGTTGGTAAAACAACGTTTGAAGATGAAGGAGAAACCATTTTTTTTTTTATTATAACTTGAAATTATACTTTTGAAAGTGGATTTTTGATCGATTTTTGATCGCTTTTTGAAAATTCGAGGTTAGCTGTAGGTGAAAAAGCGAAAAGTGAAAATATTGGGTATTTATACTATTTGAAAATGAACAGCATTAAATGCCCTAATTTTAAAATAGCATAAATTGTACTAGCAGTATTAAATGTGGAATTTTGTACGAACAATATTAAAACTATGCGCATTACTAAAATTATGCTAGCAGCAGAAATCTATATTACAACTAGCAATTGTAACACAGACTAATATAACTAACAGTACTACCGTACATTAGATATACTAAGCAGCATTAATAATGACTAACAGTGGTAACAGAAACTACATTAGTAGTATTAATCATGCGAAGTATTTACGGCAGTACTAATTGATGAAAACAATATTAAAAATACTTATTAGTATTAACATCAGCAGTAGTAGAAGTAACTAGCAGTATTAAAACTGACAGTACTAAGAACACTCTCATCATGAATTAGTATATCAGTATTAACACATTTTCAAGCACTTCAAAATTTACAGAAAACAGTATTAATGAAAGAGATTTATGAAGAATTTATCATGCCAATACTTGTAGTCAAAAATGTAAATCTACCCACATCGAATGCTTTTGTGAACAGATCTGCAAATTGATTATCAGTATGAACTTTAAATATCTGAATTAATCTTTTCTCATTACTGATATCGAATTTCAATGTGCTTGGTTTTAGAATGTTTTACATAGTTATTAATAATACTGATAGCAGGGTTATTATCAATAAATATAGGAGTATTTAAAAAAGTCAAACCATAATCCAGCATTTGATTCTGAATCCAAAGCACTTGAGCACAACAACTGGATGCTGCAACATATTATGCTTCTACTGTAGATGTGGAAACAGTAGTTTGCTTTTTACATTGCCAGGACACAAGCCTTCCTCCTAAGAATTAACAACCTCCAGATGTAGATTTTCTATCTATATTGGCACCTCCATAGTCACTGTCAGTGTATGCAATTAAGTCAAAAGAAAAATCTTTTGGATACCAAAGGCCCAGTTTGGGTTAACCTTTAAGATATCTAAAAATTCTCTTGACTGCATGAACATGTGACATTTTAGGATTTGTCTGGAATCTAGCACATACACACACAACAAACATGATATCTGGTCTGCTTGATGTCGAATACATGAGGGATCCAATCATAGAACTGAAGAGGTGTTCATCAACATCCTCCCCCTCAAGATCTGCATGCAATGGTTTGTGTGTCTCCATTGGTGTGCTAGCAAATTTTTGCATCTTTGTACCCAAACTTCTCCAGAATGTCATTTACATATTTCCCTTGACTTATGAAGATCCCATCCTTCTGTTGTTGGACTTGTAATCCTAAGAAGAAAGTCAACTCTCCCATAGAGCTCATCTTAAATTTCTGATGCATAAGTGCTTCAAATTCTTTACAAAGACTATCCCTTGTAGAACCAAAAATAATATCATCTACATACACTTGAACTAGTAGGATATCATTTCTAATTCTTTTGATAAATAAGGTTTTGTCAATTGCACCTCTTTTGAAACCATTTTCCAACAGATAAACAGATAGAGTACCATACCATGCTCTAGGAGCCTGATGCAATCCAAAAAGTGCCTTATCCAATCTGTACACTTTATTTGGATGCTTTGGATCTTCAAATCCTGGTGGTTGGCATACGTAAACTTCTTCTTCAATAGTGCGATACAGAAAGACACTTTTCACATCCATCTGGTATAACTTGAAACCCTTAAAAGATGCATATGCCAAGAACAATCTAATTGCCTCTATTCTAGCTCAGGAGCAAAAACCTCATCATAGTCAATGCCCTCTTGTTGAGAATATCCCTGAGTAACCAGCCTTGCTTTGTTCTTGATCACTATACCTCTCTCATCTTTCTTGTTTCTGTATACCCATTTTGTTTCAATAGCCCTTTTTCCTTTTGGGAGATCCATCAGTGTCCAAACATCTTGAATCTTAAACTGAAGCAGCTCCTCTTGCATTGCTTCAACCCAACTTGGATCTTTCAAGGCTTCATTTACCTTCTTGGGTTCCATCTGTGACAGAAAACGGACAAATAAAGAAGTGTTGATGTCTTCTTCATTTAGTCTGGCAGATCTTCTAGTTTGCATTGCATAATCAATATCACCTATCACATTCTCCAGTGGATGATAAGCTTTGTACTGTTGATATTGAGAAGTAAATGACATAGGAATCCCAGACTCCAGATTTGTATCATTCTCTTCTACATTTCCATCAGCAACTCCATCTGCTTCTAAATCTGCATCTCTTTCCGCATTATCAGATGTATTCACATCATTTGCTTCTTCTTTTGGAAGCATTTCAGGATCTGAAGATGTATGTCCATCATCATAAACACCATACTGTTCCTGACTTAATGTGATTGGTTATGAACTCTGAGCTTGTGTTGTGAAGGATTTTGAAATACTTCAGGTGGATCAGGTGACCAGAAAGGTAGAGTAATATACTCTAATGAAATGTCCTTCTTCTGATTTGCTGCACTTGATTCACTTGCACTTGTACCTACATTTGATGACTCATACACATATCTGAATGACTGGGTTAGAGCATCAATATCAAACAACCAATCTGGACCTTTGCCCACAACATTAGGTGTGTGTTCATTAAAGGTCACATTCATGGTTTCCTCCACAATTCTAGTCCTATGGTTGAATACTCTATATGCTTTACTTTGAGTAGAATATCCAACAAAGACTCCATCATCAACTTTGCTCTCAAATTTGCCTAGGTGATCTTTGAAATTTAAGATAATAACAGGACATCCAAATGGTTTAAAAAGTTAATTAAAGGTTTTCTTTTGAAAAACAACTCATATGGTGTCTTGTTATGAGGCTTAACTACTAGTGGCCTGTTCTGAACATAACAAGCAGTACTATCTGCTTCTGCCCAGAAAGTCATAGGTAGTTTAGCATCTACTAACATGGTTCTAGCAACCTCAATTAGTGTCCTATTTCTTCTTTCTGCTACTCCATTTTATTGTGGAGTTCTAGGAGCACTAAACTGTCTTTCAATTCCTTTTAATTCACAGAATTTTGTCATCTCATTATTTTTTAATTCTGTTCCATTATCACTCCTAATGATTTTAACTTTCTGATTGGTCTGGTTTTCAATCCTAGTAATGAATGATCTAAGTATGTTACCTGTTTCATCCTTAGTTTTAAGAAAGAATACCCAACAATCTGCTAAAATCATCAATGATCACCAAGCAATATATTTTTTTTCCTATACTACTGACATTGGTTGGTCCAAACAAATCCATATGCAGTAAATGTAAAGGAGAGAAATTTGAGTTCACACATTTGGTCTTAAAAGAAGATTTGTGTTGCTTGCCTTTTTGACAGGCAACACAATGGTCATCACATGAATATGTCTTTTCAGGTAAACCTTTAACAAGTTTGCTTTTAACCAGTTTGTTAATTTTTTTGAAATTCATGTGACACATTCTTCTATGCCAAAGATCTGATTCATCAATGGTTGCCTTTGAGATAAGAAAGTTTAATTCTTGTTGAGGTTTCAAGTTTGCTAAGTCAAAACAGTACACATTATTCTTTCTCGGAATTTTCATTAAAATCGTGTTTTCATTTAATTTAAATTTGTCAGAAATAATAAAGTATTATGTGTCAGTGAAAAGAACATGGTTCTTTTTCTTTGTGATTTGACTCACACTTAGCAAATTGTACCTCAATTGTTCAACATAATAAACATCTTTAAAAATCATCTTATCATTGTTGACAACTCCTTTTCCTGTAATCCTTCCTCCTTTAGGATTACTTCCAAAAGCTACATAACCTCCATCCATTTGCTTGAAGTTCTGCAGCTTGCTCCTATCCCCTGTCATGTGCCTTGAGCATCCACTGTCCACATGCTATAAGCTCCTTGGCTTGCTCTCATATGGAACATCACTGGATTCTTCTGCTTCTGTTAGTGCCATAAGAGCTTTATTTTGAACCTCCAGCTCAGCTTGGTCACTCCAATCAAATCCCATACTATCTTGGGATACCAAAGCATTTGTACTAGCTCCCTAATTTTGAGATTGAATAGGAACACTTCTTCTCTGTGCTCCATTGAATCCTCCAGTCCTTTGACCATTTACCTCCGGTCTTCCTGCAGCTCTGCATTCTCTGGCAAAGTGACTGTGACACCCGGCAAATTAGGCCATCATTTATACTTAAGATAGGTAATCACTACTTGTAATTAGTGTGAAATAGGACTAATTACGGTAACACTTTGTATATTGTATTATACGCACGTACGTAATTAATTTCAATTACGCGAATTCGATCGGATGAAATTCGACACAATAAATATGGACGTTGGTGAAAAATATTTTATTAAATAACATAATTATGACAAATAATAGTTATTTAACTTATATTATTACGATAATATCTAAAACGTTTTACGTTTCGTATACAACGTGTCGTACGCGACGAAAACGCGCAAATCAAAACCGACACCGAAGGAAACCCATCAAATGTTTTGAAAAGGGTCCAATAAAAGATTTAAAAATGTTTGATCAATCTAAAATAACAAGTATGTATTCTCAGGTTCACAACAGGAGTAGGATTACTCCAGGACACTATAGCTCGAGTCGCATGATTTACAAACATCGGAGATTTTCCTTGCACTACTATTTTGTAATATTAGTTATGTATTAAAATCTCTAGAACTATTCGCGAACTCAGAAATTGGTGTGAACATTTGGCTTATCAATGTAATACTTTTGTACTGTTTTCAAAACGACGCATATAAAGGTCGTTCGTTATTTATTATGTGTACTGATTTCTGATTAGTCGTGCCCCGACCCAACTTCCGCTGCATCATAATTTGGGGGTGCGACAGTGACCCATTTTGTGGTAGTTGTAGCACTCCACTTTGCTTTTATCAAACCCAACATTGTCTTCTCTCTTCATAGAGAAGTTGTTTCTGCCAGTTCTCTGTAGGTACCTCTTTGCCCTCATGGTAATCATGGCCATCTGTCACTTAATATCCATCTCCTCTAGATCATCAGGATTGATCTGTTCTAGTTCTTCATTAGTCAGTGATGAAGTCACATGACTAGCAAAGAAAGCTTCTAGAACTTGATCACAAGACCTATCATGTGATGATGATCCAGATCTAGATCCTGTAGCTGCGGATGTAGACACAAAAGCTGAGTTTGAATCTACCTGCACTCCTCCCATTGACATAAATGCAGCATTTTGCGCATACTGAGTGTATCCAGCTGCTTGTTTCTTGCTTTGCACTTCTGGCTCAAATGATCTAAGGTCATTGTATAGATCATCCAGCTCCCTTTCATCTAAATCACTCCCCTGTCTCAAAGCAACAGTATACATAGTCCATTCATCTACAAGTGATCTTAGAAACTTTCTGTTAAGATCATCTTTATCAATCTTAACATTCTGGTTTTCTAGATCACTCACAAGTTTTGAAAATCTGTCAAATATTTGAGTTAAAGTTTCAGATATGACAGAATTAAAGTTTTCAAATTATTGTTTTAACAAAGATCTTTTATTTTTCTTGGTGCTTCATTGACACCAAAACGTTTTTCTATGGCCTTCGTAAGAATCTTTGCATCTTCACAATTTTCAAACTTTCTTTGATATTCATTTGGAATGGATATCAACAAAATACTAAGAGCTTTGAATTTTGTAGCTCTTTCCCTTCTCTCAGCATCTGTTGTTGGTGGTGCCCTTGGTAATCTGACACCATCACCATTAACAGGATACTTAGGACCATTTACAACAATATCCCATAGTTGATAGTTAGTAAGCAGCATGTACTGCTTCATCCTATTTTTCCACATATCATACTCATCTGGCCTGAGTATGGGAATCTTATTTGCCTGAGTTTTATCAGTAGACATTTTTTAAAAAGTATTTGACAAGAAAACAAACTAAATTTTAACTTCCAAAAGTTCAAAGCAACCAGTGCTCTGATACCACTTGTTAGGATCGACTTGATCACATTCAAGATTAAACTTACTAATGCTTTGACTTCTTAACAAGAAATTTGCGGAATAATACTTGTTAAGTTTGGAAGATATAAGTATGTAACTTGTGTAATAGTTTGAACAATGAAATGTAATAAACAGATCACAACAGATTGTATATCAAAAGCTCCAATATTATTACTTGAATAATACGAATACACTTGATTGTATTGGGGTTACAAGAACCTTGAAGCTAACTTAACTAATCTGTAAATGTCTCACAAGTCTATCCAACTATGATACAATGATCTATCTTTTATACACACAGATTACAAGCATAACATGCCTCTAAGGTAAGGAACTCTACTTATAAATTATAGAGTTCCTATTACACGTGATTGTAATTAATGCATGGAAGTCAACCTATCTAAGCATGTTTGTTGCCGTAAAGTATCACATGCTTTGTTGCGCATGCTTTGTGAAGATTAGGTAACTGCAGACCCACTTGCGCCGCATATCCATTGGACAAGTCCAGCAGTAGAAACTCTGTAAACTGGTCTAGCAGTACTAACTGTTGAAATCCTTCCAGCAGTATTAATCTTCAATACTTGGTCTAGCAGTAGAAAGTCTTGAATGTACTGACAGTAGAAACTGTTGTAGCAGCACTAACTTAAACGAGCAGTAGAAACTTTGAACAGCAGTACTAACTCTTCTAAGCTTGGCAGTACTAATCATTTATATCCCAACAACATCCAATATAAAAATGTTACGTGTAAGCTTTTGGAATCAAAAGTGAGATGACGCTAACAGTAGATAATTTTGATCCAAACATATAAATCAGAAGAAGAAAATTGATGAATTTAATAAAAATATTAGATAATTATATGTTCTGAACAATGCTACCACGAATTGTTTTAAGGCTGCAACTCAATAGCAGCATCTCTTGATATTTCGCCCCCTGCGAAAACTTGCTCCATTTCTTCAAGTGTTTTCCCTTTAATCTCACACAAGAAAAAGAAGAAAAAGTCCAAGCCAAGACGGACATTCCATCATACAAGAAGAATGCCCCTCCGGTAGTGATTGCTTTTGACAAGGACAAAAATGTTAATGAACCAGTTGCATTAGTAGCCCTATTCACAGCCACACCAATACCAGCTCCTTGTGCCCTTAGCTTTTGTGGAAATATTTCAGAACTATACACCCATGTTATCGGTCCTAGTCCAACTGAAAAAGACATTACATATAGGTAACATGTTGCTATACTTAATCAAATATATGAAGTGTTCACATGTGCACATTTAATATTAAATGTGCACATGTGAACGAAAAATATAAAATTTGATTTTAAATGTAATTTTGATGTTTTCTCAAACTATTTTACTTTTAACTTTAATTTACATCAATATTTGTATATGATTGAATCATTAAATAAGTTAAAATCCATATAATTTAAAAATTCTCGCAGTTCTATACATTTTTATAATTCTCATTTAAACTTTTGGCTATACACACACACACACACACACACACACACATATATATATATATATATATATATATATATATATAAAAGACAAGGTATGAATATATATATATATATATATATATATATATATATATATAGGAAGGTTCAAATGAGAATCAACTAAACGTTGAGAACTACTAGATTACGTATTTGTTCACATGTAATTAACTTCATTCATATGTGAACATTGATGTATGTTTAATTGATAAAGAAAAAAGTAAAAAAAAAAAAATCCTAAAATTACATCAAAAAATACAAAAAAAACTAATATATGTTCACATTTGAACAATAATGTGAACAAATCGGTTAAAATGTGTTTTAAGATGTAATTTTAGGATTTTTTGACTTTTTTTCTTTCTCAATCTAACCTAAATCAATGTTCACATATGATTAAAGTTAATTACATGTGAACAAACACGTAATCTAGTAGTTCTCACAAGTTCTCTACTTTTAGTTGGTTCTCATTTGAACCTCCCACTATATATATATATATATATATATATATATATATATATATATATATATATATATATGGATCAAAAGGGACGCAATTTTTTGGGGGATGTAGGGAAGCTAACCATTCATCCGCGATGAATAATAATCAAACGTAAAAAAATATATTTTTACCAATAAATATTAATCAAAACCGATATTATAACTATTAATATTCATAGATAAAGTAGTTTTTATAACTTATAATATCATATGATGAATATTAAGGGAATTTTTAACGTTCATCATTAATGAATGTTAATCGAAGTGGATATTATCAGTTTCTTTTAAAAATTATTTTTTAACATTCGTGCACGATGAATGATAATCAAAACGTATAAAAATATATTTTTATCAATAAATATTATAAAACCGATGTTATAGCTACTAATATTTATCAATAAACTATTCTTTATAACCTATAATATTATATGATCAGTATTAAGGGAATTCGCTAACATTCATCGTTAATGAATATGTAGTTTCCCTGCTTTCTCAGAAAATCGTATTTTTCTCTGAATCCAGAATATATATATATATATATATATATAGAGAGAGAGAGAGAGGATAGGATAGAATAGTATTAATGTGAGAATAAGAATTAAAAGTAAAATAAGTGGTCATAAGAAAGTCCAAATTGGCTTCCTAGAATTAGAAAGTCATACTCCTCCAAATATAAAAGGGCGTGAGGGACATATAGTCACTAGTCAACGACCGTCTCTGTGGTGTCAACGATCCACATAACTTAGTAATCGTGAGTGATATGAATAGGGCGTGGGTCTCGTGGGCCAAACTCCACACCATCGCCCGCCATGTTTAACTTTCACGAAAATCTCAATCTGCACTCCTACCATACATGGTGTGTTTGGTAACACAATAAAAATAAGCTCACGTAAGCTCTTAAACAAAATTTTTTTTAAAGTAGCTTCTAAAGAGAAACTCCAAATCCAGCCATAACACTATATTCTCGAGTTTAAAACTAGATAAGAGAAAGGAATAAAGAAGAAAATAAAGGAAGAGAAAATGAGAGAAGCGAAATTATGGTGTTGTGTTCTTAAGTTGGAAGGAAAAGAAAGAAATAAAAGAAGTATTCCCAATCATCTCAAATATGGGAGGAAGATGATAAAGAAAAAATGCATTGAAACTTTTCCCCATCTTTCTTCCCCTTCTTTTTTTTTAACCTTCACAAAAAAAAATTGAGAACAGAATTCTGTTTCAAATCATTTATCTTCTTTTCTTTTACACCCACAAACAAACTTAAGAATACAGTGTAAGCTCCAACTATAAATTTTAACTCTAACTCCAGCTCATTATTCCCAACATATTAATATATCCAAATTATACTATGTCCTATCTTTCTAGTTCTGATTCTAATTAAAGCACATTTTTTAATACTTGATGTAATGTAATGTAATGCCGACATATATTTTTTGTAATTTAACATCATTATCTTATAATATAATATTAAATAATAAATAATAAAATAGTACTTATATATTTATGTTATTTTTTGTAATTAACTGTTCTATTTTCATCTTTAATAATGTCAGAAAAATGTTATTACATCACTTTCATTTCCCTTCTCATATAAACATTTTTCAAGTGATCATAACTTTACATCATCATTAAGTAGCTCATTTCATTACTATTGATACTTTACCAGATCATGCAAGAAGTTTACGTAGAAATCTCCTTGTTGCATTTTAGTTTTACGCTCATTGTACGTCCAAGCCAAAATATCAAACTTCTTCTAATCTTCTTTGTTTCTCGAAATGTTTGGCTTATTTACGTCATGTGCAACTTCTTGCTTCAAGCCATATTTGTGTAGCAATCGACTACACATATCTTTACTCTTACGTGTTGGGTCGACTTTGAATAGTATACACGTTAAAATTTTATTTTGTGTGATGGGAATGTTTTTTCTATACCAAACGCACCCTATTGTCCATATTTAGAGTGACTCATGTAGATTTCCAAATCACCATATAAGAATGCAATTTTTACATTTGACAATTGTTAACTCCAATCATATCCTTGAAAGACATTGATTATTCAATGAAAAGAAAGAAGACGCAAGTAAAAGAGTCGTATGACGTTTTGTATTTCTTGTGTTTTAGAAAGTGACAGGTTGTAATGCATATACAATTGTTTCACTTACACTCCTTAATTTACTTGTTGTCATCAACTCATCAATCTTAGAGTTGATAATCATGATCATTAATTAGTTAAAAAATGATTGATTCGAATTGTATTTCAAATACATTTGGCTTAAACTTAATTAGAAAGTTAAATGAAATTAAGTAAAATATGTAAATTGGAGAAATAATAGAAAGTTAGCTTAGATCACTTCTAACATGGTTCTGTCACTTCTTTTGTCACTTGTGCCAGCTATATCAGCACACTAAAAAATGACACACAACTGACACACCCCTGCTAAAAATCCTTTCGTCACTTGATTTTCTGGGACTCACACATTATTTATTTAATTTTAAAAACACAAATTTAATTAAAACTATTTCATTAAAATTAAAAAACATTACAATAATTAAATAAAATATTACAATAATTAAAAAACAACATTACATGTATTGAAAACAAGTACGATAAAATTAACTAAGCACGATTTTGGCGATAGAAGTCACGTGGGAGGTGCCAAATGTGTTCGATAAGAGCATTGAGAAGTTGATGATGAACCCTCGCATCGCGTAATTCATTGTCCATGCGCATTTATGTTTCTACCCTCTCATCCCACGAACGTCTTGGTCCGTTGCTCGAGTCCGACAGATAGTCTTCCTCAAGTTGACATATTGCGTCCGTTGTCCTCGGTGATCATGTTGTGTAAAATAACACAAGTGTACATGACTCGTTTAATTTTTTTGATACTATATGACCTTTCATGGTTTTTAACAACTGCCCAACATCCTTGAAGCACTCCGAATGCGTGCTCTACATCTTTTTGTGCAGATTCCTTGGTACCTCTTGAACTTCATGTTCTTTTCCTCAATCGAACATTTAAATGACTTTACAAAAGTCGCCTATTCCGGATAAATTCCGTCGGTGAGGTAATATCCTTTTGTAAAGCTTTGGCCCGCATTAGTAAACGGTTTTGCTGGCACTCTAATTCGTAGTAGATCATTAAACAAATTCGATTCATTAAGGACGTTGATGTCGTTGTTTGAACCGACTGAACCAAAATAAGCGTGCCAAATTCGCAAATCATAAGAGGCAACCGCTTCAAGCAAGATTGTTGGACACCCTTAATCACCTCGCATGTATTGACCTTTCCATGCTACCGGATAATTTTTCCACGACCAATGCATACAATCGATGCTTCCGAGCATACCCGAAAAACCATGCAACTCTTAATATTTGGCTTGTACACGTTGAACATCTTAGAGTGTTGGTTTTCTAAGGTATTCGGTCGAGAATAGATGTAATATACACTTGGTAAATTTATCCAAACAATTGTATGACGAATGTAAAAAAATTCGAAAAAAGTTGATATTTGTTATTTATGTTTACATCATAGCTTCCTAAAGTTATTTTAATAATAATTACTGAATTTTTTTGAAGAAAAATGTGTTTTGGATAGTTAAAAAGTGTTTTGAAGTCATTCTTACGTTCATATACATATTAAAAATAGTAATTGGTAATTTAAAATTTATTGGTATTTTGGTTAACCATTCGTCCTAAAATCGTGAAATGTAACCGAAACCTAAAAAAGAAAAAAAAAAAACACTAGTTCGTTTAAACAAACCGAAAATGAAAACAAAAAAAATGGTTTGATTAACCTTCGATACAATTCAACAATTTTTCAGTTTAGGATTGTTTTGAACAACCCTAGTATTAGGCCCTTATCCACAAGCCCACAACTTCTACTGTCTACGATTTATACACATATACTGTTAGGGTGTGAAGATTAAACAAAGCAACGAAAGAAGAAAACGAAGAAATAGGAAATCTGGTGAAGTACCTGGCTAGTAGGTACGGGTACCCGGCTGGTAAGGTGTTGTACTCGGCGGGTATCACCAATAGAACCGGGTAAGCTATATACAAAACGAGACAGAGTTTGGAAGAATGAGGTCTACCGGCGGGGTAGCCCATTGTACCCGGCGGGTACACTTTAGGTCGGCAAGCATATTTTGTTTTCTTGTTGTCAAAGTTTTATATCCCCGATATATGTAACCCTCTACTCTTGTAAACCCTAACACCTACGAAATTAATAAAGAATTCTCTCTAGTTGGTCGTTGATTAAACCAATCGAGTAGACTGGATATAGCCACTTTATATTCGCGTGTTCGTTTACTTTTCTCGTAATCTTAAATGCGTGGTTGCTTTGTTTGATTCCGTTTATTGTATGTGGGGTATAATCTTGTGATTGTATGTTCTTGGTTGGGTCCATAATTCCTAACATATACTCCCTTCGTCCCAATTATATTGTCCTCAACAATTTTTTTTGGATTTTAGATAGATCAAGTAAATGTCGTTTTTGTCCTTATATTCAAGGCAAGTTTGACTTGAAATATTTTTTAAATGAGTTATTTAGAGTAATAAATGAGTGTATAATTGAGAGTTTAATAGTTTTTTATAGTTACTTTTTCAAGTGGACAATATTTTTAGGACAGACAAAAATAGTAAGGTGGACAATAAAATTGAGACGGATAGAATAACAAAAACGAAATGTTCGTGACTAAGTAAATTATGCATGCATATATGTATGTCATTTTAACAAATATATCGTCGTTTATTGTCCGTTTTGACATGTTACCATCTCGCTCATTTTATCACCTCGGGCTCATTCATCTCTAATGCTATGGACATGATTCTTTCTGAGTCCAACTTCCATGAGCAAAGTTAAAAGAGCCTCACACACTTGAGAAGCATCTGCCTCCAAAGGCTCATCTTTGGTTAAAGAGTAAACCATCCATGCGTGGTCTAACTTCCGTTTGGGCCGCACAACTACTGAGCCCGGGACCTCTGCATCACGACGTGTCACCAGCCCATCACTCTTCTCACCGTATCTGGATTGTAGAAGTTGAGCACATGCAGCCAATGTGGCACCAAGAGGCATTACAATAGGGAGTATAGGGGCAGATAAAGGGGCAAATGTTGGAAGCTCTGCATGTGCAACACGTGAAAGAGTTGCTAAAACGGATGGAGAGATGTTGGCTTCTGTATGGAAAGAGACGACTGGGAGTTCTTTAGGCAAGCGATGTGTCTTCAAGAATTCCTTTCGCTTGTCATAAGTCAAATCTTCGAGTGCTTGCAAGTCACCCTTCAAAACAACACTACTATGTCTTAGAACCCAAGGCAGCAAAAAAATGGGTAACAACTCAAAATGATCAGTTGATCACGGTCAAACGGGTTACGTTGAGGTGTCAACACTTTTTACCCAATTTCTAAATTATATCAAGTATGTTTATTTGAACAAAGTTAAAATATGAGGTATTATGCAATTAAATACATTTAATGAGACTTTCGACCCTTGGCCCACTTGACTCGTTTCCTCTATAGCTAATCTTCTAGAAGTACCTATGGACCCATTGTTAATAGACCATAAACTGATACCCATATATAAGTAAATGGGTCGGAATTACCACTTATTTCAAGCTAACGAAATAAGAAAAGAATATACTGAACATTGAGTAGTATGCAAAAATATGTAGTGTTTTTAATACAGAAAATGAACAATCATAACCAAAAACATAAACAGGCAAATAAAGACAATATCATAAAATGCAAACCACATAAGAGGTGAAATACGAATGTACCTTTATCACTTTACAGATCAAGATTTCCATAAGTTTTCGTACATTGATATAGTCACCTATCTGCCCTTCTCTCAAAATGTCAGAAGCTATGGGGCTACCACCATACGGGCTTTGTGCTAAAGCCAGACCCGCAACTTTATCCTTCAAATCTGGCCAATACATTGATAAAGCAGCAGCTGCATCTATTCCCCCTTTACTGTGACCAAGAAGAAACACACGCTTCTTCGAACCCCAATGAAACTCTTCGATGAACTCTTTTATTTCTCTCGCATTCTTCTCCACTGATGCCTAAAATATTTAACGTTAATCATACAGCTTTAAAACCACCATGTTGCAAATATATTGGGATAATAATAATCATTGTAGGTGGCAATTTCAAACCTAAAATGGGTCAGTTGGGTTGTGTTATTGTCGAACGGGTCTAATCTAAATATCTAAATATTTAGCTAAAAGAGGAATGTGTCAAATGAGTCTAACAGATTGAAAGTGACAATCAAAATTTACTCATTAATTAAAATATATATGGACAAAAGTGTGTTTGTGGCTCAACCCAGTTATTCGAGCCTGTTTTTTCCCATAAGAAAATTGATCCATCTAACCCAAACATTTCCTGAGTTGTAACTCAACCTACCACCTCTAATCAACATAATGATAAAAATAAACAATAATAATACCTCACTATGAATCTTTGCAATGTGACATGTCAATCCCAATTTTGAAAAAGTTGCCTTCGTGCTAGTAAAATACAGCGGTCCATGATTGCTAAAAAGACCTCCATGTCAACCAATGCACAAGTATAATTAATCAGATTCCATTTTCTAAGAATATTATAGTGATGATGATATCGTAAATTCGTAATCAATACATATATAAGATTTTAGGAATGCTTATATCACCTGGAACCAAGAGATAAACCATTGAGCTTGGCAACATGTGCACACCTTCCCTGATGGAGGTAGAAAAACACAATCAATCAATATTTTATAAACAAAGCTAGTAGCTTTGAAAATAAATTAATTACCTGATAATATCAAGAATGTTAGTAAAGCGTTCAGTCATATCTTCAACAGGAGGCATCTCTGGAGCACATTGTAGCCATCCAATGTCATAAGATGACCCACGAACTGTCTTTCGAACCTTCTCAATAAGCCTGAAAGATAACTTTACATCACATAATTATATATCATTGCATGATTTCAAAAATGAACTTACAAAAAAAAAAGATTAACGATCCGATAGAGTGTGTGTATGTATAGGTTACCACATTACCCTTGAAAAATGGGAATTCGACCTTTTCTGGTATGATGATCAGATTGAGAACCTTCTTCGTCTGAGTTACTAGTTATTTCATTACGAACAAGTTGTAACGATGATCCAGAATGCACAGAACTACTTTCACTATGTCCATGATTATTTAACAAAGGTTCTCTAATATCTTTAGAAGCAAATGCCATGATTTCACGCCCATCGGGGCCTGGGCCTGTACCCGAATTGTCCATTATTCCTCAACGTAAGTTACTTATCGTAAGCGGATAAATCCTTAATTCTTCCATATTTGTGTTCGTAGCATCCATAGTTGCACCAGCTGCAAGAAAACACAAACATACACAAATTTTGAAAATAGTATCTACGCGTTAATGTGACTGAATTTGAACAATTAAACTGCAGATACTTGATGAAATCTATTCTACATAAACACAAGTAACACAGTAATTTATTATAATTACTCAAGATTATATGCCAAAAAGACTGGATTACAACAAAAAAAAAAAGCATACACAGAATTATCAAACATTTTAATTAGCTTTTCTAACACAATACATATTCATTCATTGCAAAATGAATACTGGACCTAACATCTTATTTAATTAATTAATTAATTACAACAAAAAACGAGAAAACGTAATAAAAATAAAAAGTAGCAAATACGACACGATCAATTCTCTTACCACGGTGAATTAATGGGATTAAATCGGTTTTCGAAGAATTTTAAATGGAGGAATAATGGGAGATTGATCAAATATGCTCTTAACGGTCAGGCGTAGGAGATGCAACGACCATGACGTCGTCGTTTCGTTGATTTGCCCGAGCCGGTGTTTTTGTTGATCTATTGGGGACCCAAACTGAATATGATTTGCCTGGGCCCAATTGTTTGAAGTTTGTTGATCCAACCAGGGCCCAAACAGAATACGAAGTTCCCCGGCCCATTAACAACTATATAAAATCAAATTGGCAAATTCCATTAAACTATATTGAATACGAATCTTTTGATTCATTTAGTTAGCGTCCCTAGTGTTAATACAACGTGACAATATAATTTCTGTTTCATTTTAAATTTCAATTATTGGAAGTCTTTTTTTTTTCTCCTTTAATTTCATTTTAGGTTATGATGTTTGTGTAAGATTGATTGTTGACTTCATAATACAGAGTAATTATTACGCGTATGTAACAAAATAAAAAATAGTTGCATACAATTTGTACCACCCTACCCGCTGAAATTTGGTACCTATTTCTTAATGCACCTTAGTATCTCAGATAAGTTTAATAAAATACTATAAGATTTTATAAACATTTAAATATATTCCAAGTAACTTCAAAAAACCTCAGTTAATAACTCAACTTATTGAATCTGTTAAAATAAAAATCAAAATAAAAAATCACAGAATGGTTAATTCTCATGGTTAACATCTCACCGGTTATTCCCTTAACCCCGGAAATCGTTTTGATCTAGTTAGCAGTGAACCAGTTAAAATTGCACCTGAAAACGAGGTCTAGCATTAGTGGTGAATCAGTCATAGGAAATTGCACCTCAAACCCCTGCACTATTGTACCTTGTAACATTACCGATCTCAATATTTTGGTAATTCAAATTTTATGCCCATTTTTACTAATTAAAAAAAAAACTCATGCTTAAACTTAATGGTCAACTTAGCGTATACCTAGGGATTTAATAATTCAATTAAGTCGAAAAGTGTGACTAAAATGTTTTTTGTTTAGAATGTCGATCTTAGAACTATCACACAAATATACACACAACCTATTTGTATTATTTCTTCTGAGCCTTTAAATTACAACCTTTTAGTCGTGGACTCCTCACGTATCGTTAGAGTGTGAATTTAATTTGGTTGCATGGCATAAGAAAGCCTTTAGTTGATGCATTTATATATTGAGGATGGTCACTAATTACAATATTTAGAATTTTGTTATTCATATAATTTAATTTAATGAGTTGGAATGAGTTCAACAAGATAACAGTGAAAATGTGAGATTGTGTACGAGAGAAAAAAGCCTAGAGTGGTCTTATCTTATCTTACTCTTTATTACTCCATACATGCAGGCATGCACCACACTTTGTCCTCACATTTTCTTCACTCACTTTTGCATATTTATTGTTTCCCGATCTTTCCTCTCAGTTTTTGGTAATTAACTTTTTTTTTGTTTTCTTAAAAAATTAAAAAATAATAATTTATTCATTAAAAAAGAAACCTAAACAGTAAGAATAATAATAATATCTACCAACAAGCATTGACCGACAACCAACCAAGCCATTAATGGTCGTGTTGTGGATAAAATTGCTTTACTTGACTAAAAACAAATTGGTCTACATGCATGACTAAATTGTGTCATTGATCAATTAATGCTTGTTGATTCATGGAATCAGTTTTTTCTTACACATAGAATTTATAGAAACGTAAGGAAGGCTAGGTTATACTTGATACTTATTTTAGGTGGAACATTATGCATAATCTGAAAAGCAAAGTATTGTGTTCGTCTTAATACAAATGTATGGTCAATTTTAATGAAGTACGTACACAATAATGATTAGTCGCTCTCTCGACTATTTGTTGACTTTGGCAGACGACTATATTGTAACTTTGGGTGTTAATTTGAATAAAAGACTTGATACGAAGATTCTTAATTTGCTCGTTTGGTTGGATCGGAGGGTTAGAAATAACAAAACATTTCAAGGAACAATGACATGCTCGGCAAAGGTTCCAGTTGATATTGTTCCGAGCTCGTATAATTGGTTAAAATGTAGAAATAAAATTTTGATACGTCTTGTGTTGATTAATGTTACAGTGTAATCTTGTGTAACTTATTTCTTTTCACTGTTAGTTTCTTACTATCAACTTTTAATAATATTATCGTGGTTAACAAAAAATGTATGGTCGATTTTAACATTTTGAAAAGTTGTAGCCAGTTAAATCACAATTCGTAATTGATATAAAAAAGATAACACAATCTTAACATAAACTAACGAACATACCCACAATAGAGTGATCCACGTTAGCAAGATGGATTCATACCAGAAGACTAATGACAGTCTTCAAGTAAGGTTAAATATACTTCACTTAAATAGACCTCAATTAGCTTATTTAATTTGCGACACTAAAATTTAAGAACTGTAAAACGAACGTTTATTAAGACGAAATTTGTAAAAATCAAAGTAGTAGCATTAAGTTTGGGTCAGGAAAAGTGATAGTGACAAAATTTAACATTGCGACAAATAAGTGCTCCGGAAATTGCTCCGACGTGACACTCGTTATCCAGACCCAAATCTAACTGCAAAGCTTTGTCAATGGCTAGCTACTATACG
Source organism: Gnaphalium uliginosum (assembly GCA_963930675.1). NCBI lineage: Eukaryota > Viridiplantae > Streptophyta > Magnoliopsida > Asterales > Asteraceae > Gnaphalium > Gnaphalium uliginosum. The sequence continues at coordinate 13,435,042 of OZ005685.1, read as the reverse complement.
TCCTCATAATTTATTTCATAAAATACATAAATGTGTGTATATTATATAGATTTTTTAATTAAAATCTCAATTACATTTGACAACAACATCAAAATTGAGGGATCTGGTAGAAAGTCGAATTATAATACGAGTCTAAACAAAAATGCTTTGGACTCCGTTGAGTCATTGGCACTTCAATATCTTTTCGCTTTTTTATATTATTCTATCTGTCACAATTTTATTAGTTCACATTTTCTTTTTGGGATGTCTCAATCTTATTGACCACTTTCAAAAATAGATATAGATAGATATAATTAAATGAAATTCATTTATTGTCCTTCATATATACATATAGTATAAAAATGTGTGCGAAAAATTAAGGGTAACAGTGTCATAAAAAAGTAAAGTGTAATGATTATGTTTTTTATATTTATTTTCTACATGTAGAGAATAAATTTGAAAGGGAGAGAGTAATACGTATTGTGCTTTGAAACATGATTATCTGAGTCATTCATAATAAATCCAAAATTCGATGTACATTGGTTTCATTTGTTTTATTATGTATTCTTCTCTGTCTATATGATCATTGTCTTTAGAAAAAGAGGAAAAAGGTAAAAACTACAAAAAAAAATAAAAATAAAAGAAGACGAACGCATGGGCCGATTTTATCTTGATCAATTATGAGTTGGTTAAAAATGAAAGGTCATGACTTGTTCATGTGTCAAGTTGACCAAGTGGATTGGGCCTTAAAATCATTTTTACAAATTACAACCACATATCACGACTTGGATAAAGTTAGGCATTCAGAAAAAACAAAATTTTATGCATGTAGATGAACAGTAATTGAGGATGGAAAATAAAGTTCAACACGATTTGGTTCTTTCAAATTCATAAGATATATGAAAATCAAAGAAAATAGATAGTCGAAATGAAAACATTATAATTTTGTTTGATGAAAGATATTAAGTTTGTGAGATAATTAAGTTTATGGGAGTCACAATAGCAAACAACGCTACTAAAAACGGTGCATCGATCAAAAGAATTAATGTACGTTGATGTTAACTCCGATGTGTAGTCTATTTGGTTCTAGAAAATACGACCATTTAAAATTATTTTAGGTTAACTCAATGCTTGATCACCGGAAGACGATGAGGAACATAATATAATATTTTGGAAAGTGTGGAAAAGTTAATTGGTCGAGCTACTATTTGAGCGAGCGAAACGTTTCAAGAATTTACATGATAGTATTAGAGCAGGCTGGGATGGACTGCGGGTTAAAGTCCCGAATATAAACCTTTTGGAAGAAGATAATGTATGTTTCTATGCTTTGGAAGATGGAAGAACTTTTTTACGCTTTTACTACTACAAGAGTAGATTACTTGGCGGTGAAAATGTCAATTTCAGGCGGTGAAGCGCCCGCTTTAGATGAGAGTGTTGTAAAAGATACATTCATTTAATAATGTTGTCAAATGACCGCTTCAGAAAATTATTGATTGGAGCATTTTTTAAAGTAGTTTAGTCAAAACGGTTCTACATGAACCGCCTTAAAATTTAAGAGCAATTTAAAAAATACTCTCTCTCTCTCTCTCTCACACACACACACACACACACATATATATATATATATATATATATATATATATATATATATATATATATATACTGTTATTTCTAGAAAATAAAATAATCAACTATTAACAAAAATAAAATAAAAAATACAGTTATTCAACTAACATCAACAAAATAGAAAATGAAACTATAATACTTATTCAAAACAAACAAAATACATCAATTAAAAGTTGAAACAAAACACATAAACTGAACCAGGCTACACTAATATGAACCCAACATTCAATATCAAGGAACAAATTGAAAGATTTCATAAGTTAAAATTACAAATGGAGAGATAACATATTCCCTTTCGATTCTTCTTCAACACCGATAAATTCGTTTGCAATTTCACATATTCGGTTTTATTACATAAACATAAAGTAAAAAAAAAAGTAACAAAAGTTTTGAAGAGAAACCCAAGAACTAGTTAAAAAAACCCTGCAAATTAGTTCTACACCTTTATCGCCGACACCGTCATCTTCATTGCCACCATCTTCAATTCATTTGTACGTTTGGCATGTTCATCACCAAACCATCGACACCACCGTTGTCTTCCCTTCCTAGATTTGTTTTGAAATAAAAAATATTTTATGTGTTTCTTGTGTGTGTTTATCTTTTCTATTCAAAGAGTCACTAAGGATTTCATATGTATATACACTATCAATGCTCAAAGTTGAATGGGGGAGGAACATGCGATTTTTATTTAATAGGTTGAGAATTCATTTGGAGCAGGAGTAAAAAGGAAAAGCGAAGAGAGAAAGAGAAAGATAAAAGAATATGTTGGAATGTGGGATGTTTAATATCCTTTATTGTATTTGTTAATAATAAAAAGGTTCATTGAAATTAATATAGTGGTTCCAAACGAATAACCGATTTAAACAAATGATTTAAAATGGTAGTTTACTTATAATCACATTAAACACTAAAATTTAAGTCGGTTCTTACATACATACTAAGAATAAATCCAACTAATCGCTTTAACTTTATTTAGACCCACTTTTTGAACCTTTGAGCGATTTTTACCTTAAAATCGTTTTACATGAGCACTTTTAATGATATTTTTGTAGTAGTGTTTAAAACATACATAATTAGTGGTAAAGTGTAATTACGGTGTTAATTGGTTGTGACAATCATGAATATTGTGTGCTAGGTATTTAATATGGAGTATGTGGTATGAAATTTTATAAAGTGAAGTTAAAATTTTATATCCTTTTTAACTTACAAATGTTGGTTAACAAGTGTGTAGCACTGTAGCGCAAACAAAATAAGGTATTATTACAACCAACTCCTCCCCCCTCTTCCCGCAAAAAAGAACGTCTATATCTATTTTTAATATATATTTTTTAATTAAATATTAATAAACTCAAACCGTAGGTACAATAAGTACGAAGAGATAACTATAGTGCTTTGTCCTTAATTTGTAGCATTTTCTCAAGAATATATACCTGTGTTAATATGACGCACGTGATGTGTACATGCACGGATCCGTAGATACTAGAAGAGTAGATGGTATCGATTTTCAGATCGTCAAACTCAAGGAAAAAAACACTACTATGCACATAAGGAAGATGATTCACAAATTACATAATTTGTTATATGTTATGTTGTGTGAAACTAAACAATGTAGTGTAATTATAGGCTTTTAGCCATTTGGATTAACACAAAACATAAGAACAAATTTGTTTATTTTCCAACCAAAAATTACACGTTTTTCTAGTCAAAACGAATAGGTGATGCCTTTTATTTTATTTTTATTTTTTAAAAAAGACAAGTACTACTCGCACATCCTATTACATGCTCAAAAATGAGAGCCGCCCAGTCCACCAAGAGGTTCTTTCTCAAGCACTACCACGAATCCGCCTGCGGTGCGTCTACTTTCTTACTCCTACGGAACTAAAATGGAAAGGATTGTGATGACCGAAGAAGCGAGAGATTTGAGATTCCTCACAAATATATAAAAATTGTCTCATCCTCAAGATTGAACTCTCAACTTCATGGTTGGATGAGTTACCTCAGTAACATTGGGCCAGCAGCCCTTTGGTGTCCTTTAATTTCTATTACAACCAGTTGTACAAACTGATTTAACAGTCATTTCTATATGACAGAATTCGAGTGTTACTTCGAGTTCTCCCATTGTATTTCGTAATCCATGTTGCAAAGGATTCAAACACCGCAACCTGAAAGTGTTGATAGACGATTCATAGTAGAACGATATTCAAGTTTCTAATGCAATCACTATCATTTTATCAATTAAAGACGGTTAATTAAAGAATTGTTACCAACAAAAGAAAAACATTTACATATAAACACATTACATTATAGCTAGTTAGATATTAGATAATATAATAATAATAATAGTAATAAAATAATAATAATAATTCTAATAACATGAAACATGGAATTTGTTGACTTTTGAGTTTAGTAATAATTAACAGATCTAATTAACCTTACACTATACACAATCATCATCACTAACAACTTAAATCATGATCATGAACATGAATACCAAACATGGTGTCCCAAATCTCAGCAAAAGCTTCAACAATCACTCCATGATGAAACCTTGAATTCAACGACAAAAAACACTGTAAAAGCTGTTCTAAATCATTCTCTGTAAACATTTGTTTCTCCAATATCATCTCCATCATCGACCTCTTAAAATCATCATAAGGATTCTCCGATCGTTTCACCACCGCAAAACTCTCCTTCATTTTCCCTTCCACTAACTTACACGGTATCATTTTCTTAAACACCGACAATCTCGCCGGCGATCCCCATTCCGGCGACGTCATTCCAGCACCGCAGTTAACTCTTCCTTTGCTCTGTTTTGATAATATCATTTCTCTCTTCTTTTTCTTCTTTTTGATTAATTTGTAACTGACTGGTGCGCTTTCACGTATTGTTTCTAATTGAGGATTGAAATCAGTTGAAGTATCAGTTGAGAAGCTTCTAGAAGATGAAATTAGCGTTTCAGTTTCTGTATCATTCTCAACAACTTCTTCGCCAGAAGACGTACTGAAGTTATTACGTAGTTTTAGTTTTCTGCAACGACGTCGTTTCTTCTTTTCTAACGGAGTTAACGGAAGTAAAGGTAACGGTAACGGGAAACGGTCGTCGTCAGTATCAGCTTCAGAGACAGAAGAGTTGTAGATTTTACGACGAGGTGATTCGACGTCGTAGATTTTAGCGACGACGTGCCATTGGTCGTCTTCTTGCCATTGGAAGTAAGAATCGGAGTCGGAGTGGTTGCCGGATTTAGAACCGCAACCGAAGGCGGAGGAGACGTGGCTTTTGAAGGAGGAACGGTGCGGTTGTTGGTGGTGTTTGGAGGGTGGTGGTTCGGTGGTTGTGGTAGTAGGTGTGAAGATGTTGTGGTGGCGTTGGAAAACGGGAACCGGGTGGTTTGGAAGGGTAGAAACGTCTTTTGATCGGCAGGAATGAAATAACCGCAGCTTAAATTTTGCCATCTTTTTTGGGAGGGAGAAATGTGAAATTAAAAACTGAAAATCAGAAAGTGAAGGATTTATAGGGGAAAAAACTGTATGGTGGTGGGCCGTGGCTCATTCTACGTACTGGGTCAACAGGTGAAGACCAGATATGAATGGGTTGGATAGTATCAGGATTAATTAACTAAATAATTGTTTATTAATTAAATAATTGTATTTAAATATTAAATATCAATATTCAATTACATATTCTGATTTTTGTGTTGCGGGATAAATATTATGATCGGAAAAGAAGTTAATTTGAGCTAACGTCATAATATAAACCATAAAAACCAATAATCTAGAAAATGAAACACAATCTTTATAAAAAGAGTGATAATTTGTACACAAGAGATAGTTTTTAAAATATCAAGTTTGGTTCATTTAACTAGAAAAAAATAATAATTAATGTTACTTTCTTAGAAAGAAATTTCTTTTTTATCCTATGAACTACTTCTAATATGGTCGATCAAAAAGTAGGTTAAATAGCACAATTACGAGCACAAAAAGATATGGAAGAAGATCTAGAGAGCATATATTTAAAACTTGTCATTTTCCCAATGTTTTTTTTATAAAACTTAGAAATAAATTATTGTAGGGTGTAACACAACTGTGAAGCACGTACAACATCTTTGGCACTTTTATATAGATCGATATATTCACTGTTATAATTTGACTTGGCATGAACTTCTAAAATCCCCTACAGCTCACGTATTGACCAATCAATCACAATTTCATTTATTTGGTTCAACATACGTCACAAATTATATATATATATATAATTTGGTTACATCGATTTACAAAGGAAAAAAAAAAAGTTTCCTGTATGTGTCTTGTAATGAATTTTGTGTCAAAAGACTTGGACAAGTCGATTTTTGTATGCATTATGTACAGTAATATATATCTTTCGATATCTTTTCATCAGCTTCTAAATTACAAATGTTTTATGTACAGTAATATGAATGTTTTAACGTGACATTCAGACTTTATATTACAAAAATGATGCAAGTTGTCAACATATTTTAGTAGGATGATAAACCTACTAAAACAAAAGATATTAGCAAATGTAGCATAGTACATTTTCACCACTAGTTATAATAAGTTTAAGAGTATACGAGTCTACAAATGAAAATTAATAATCTAAGATATCAATTGGAACTTCAATCGTCGATATTTGAGGTTTTAGACTTTTTTTTTAAGGTGATAACTGATAGAATGAATTTGAAAACAAATGCGTGTGATAACTTTTTAGTTGAAGTTGAGCTTTGAACTATCATTATGAGCCATATAAATATTTTAGCCAATTTTCTTTTTTTTAAATAGCTCATTTTTGTAGGATCGGACCGTTCACCGATCCTACGATTTTACGTGCGATCCTACAATTCTACTCCGATCCTGCACGTTTTTGCTTGGTAGAATCGTAAGATCGTGCAATAAGATCGCGATCTTGACGACCTTGGTTTTTAATGTATGTAGGGCCATTTACCTTTTAAGACATGTTTAGGGTTGTTTGATATATACGAACTGGGAGACTTATAGAGTATATATTTTTTCTTCAATTCAGTTTTTCTTTTCGAATAGCAAAGCATTTCAGTAAACAGCCAAAAGGCAAACAACAAATGTACAAATGGGCACCAACAAGGAGACCAACCAACAAGGCAAATTGCAAAGGGAGAATTACGTTTACGTGCATAACCTGCTCCAACTCCTCATTCTTAAAATGGAGAATTAAGTTTCGCCACTTCCAAATATACCAAATAAGCACACATAAATAGCCCCACAGCAATAATATCATTCAAGGATTGATACAAGAGGTTTAGATTTCACCAACTGATATCGCACGTATTTAGATGAAAAACAAGTCTTCTCGTAAAGACATTCTTCTTCGATATGACTGGACTCGCCCATGGCCCTTGCTTTGTAATTTTTTTTAATTATTATTTGTTTTAAGCTATTTCTTGAGGTTGGGTCTGGTCTCGTATTATATAATCATTGTATGTATGTTATAGGCCTTCTAATACAATTCGTAGATTTTCAAACAAAAACGTAGTGTACGTTTATATTGCACAACCAGACAAGGCAAATTGCAAAGGGTGTAATACAGAAGGTTCCAAGGACAATAGGACAAGTTCTATAGCTATTTTTATCCTTCATTTACATGAACATTTGTTTTTTCTTTTCTTTTCTATTTTACTTGACCATATAACTATCTAAGAATAAATTTATTTATCTTGGTATTTGATAATTAGATTCAAACAAGTCAAATATAGGGGGTGTTTGGCTCAAAGTGCATGACATATTACATCTTATTGCTCACTAAATTGTCTTCTTGCAATAAGGTTAAATTAATTGGGATTTTTTATTGAACTTTAGGGGCACAAGTTAGTCAATATGCCGTTATACACTTGTTTAGTTTAAAATGAAAAATGACGAGTTGGTTATATGCTTTGTAATTAGGTTAATAGACCTTCACCATCTAAAAGAAAAGTTGATTTTACAAAAGAGATTGCAAGCATCCAATGAGGGAACAAAATCATCTTATGCATGCCATGTCTTTTCTTTTCTAGCTTTTCTCTCTTTTCTTCTCCTAAAGTCTTTTCTTTCTTTTTTTTTCTAATAAAAAATTACAAGAAAACAAAACACTATCCTACACGTATATCCATAGACCATAGATAATAAAATCTAAAGGTTTTAAATGGTAAAGTCGAGAGGAGAAGAATTTAAGTGACGAGAATAAGGGGTAAATTGAATTTGTCGTATTTCAGGATAAATTTGTAAGAGTTAAATGAAGTGTTGTTAAAATAAAGTCGATGGTAAAATGCAATGAATATGAATGTAAATCACAAACAAATTTATACTAAAATTTAGCGGCATGCCTCTCCTTCTATTCATTTGAGTCATCTCCTCTAATCCTCTACCAATTTTAAAACGTATTTGTCATTTTATTATTTTGGTTTAAATACTTCAAAACTTAGACTAATAATTAGAAAACCCTAAAAAGTTTGTATTAAATTCATAACTCAGACATCGTGATTTAATTTGATTGTCGATAAACATTAATTGGAATGTTTAATGTTAAAGAAAATTAGAAACTTAACGTATAATCATCTTCAATTAATGCACCAATAAGAGACTAATTTTGGGTGTGAGAATGGTGCCGAGGAACTTCATTAATACGTTATTTATTTAATGCATCCAAATTTAGCCAAAAATTAAAGTTAACGATTAGCATAATAATTCTAAAACATTAATTATATTGTACCTTTTTTCTTTATGTAAAAAATACATATTTAAGGTTTGTTTGACACAAGCATTTTAAGAGATTTTAGAGGCTTGTATTTTTAATTTTCATAATCTCAATCCTCTCATTTCTCTTTGGCAACAAAATTAGAGTATGAAATATTGAAAAAATAATTTTGAGAATCTCTATAATCCCTTTTAAGAGAAGCTTTTTTAGATAGTTTTTAGAAGAATCTCCAGCTCCATTTAATTATTAACAAACATACCTATAATTTAACTATTTTTATAAAAGAAAACATTTGTGCTAAAAACAGTTGACGATATGTACTTGATAATTTCACAAGTCTGACATGTCTGTCCGAACACCAAAACAAGACCTCCTTATTTGATTACGTATACTCCACGCCATATTTCCTTTTTATTCATCGTTTTTGGTAGTTCCCTTTTTGGCCTTCAAAATTTATTGTTTGTACCAAAATGAAATAGAATATATGTACCTGAAAATTGTATCGTGTTAAACGTTTTCATTTGTCAATGGTCATAATGTGGCGAAAAATTATTTTTATTTATTTAGTTAAATGAAAATGAAAATAAAAGTAACGTGAATTAACGAGAAAAAAGGAAAGGGTTCAGGAGTTTGACACTCTCTCACGGCATCAGAGATTCCATATATTCTTTGTTAATTAACCATAAATGACCATTACCTTTTCCTATTTTTTTTTTCTTTTTCCTCTATACCATCTATTCCGTCATTCCAACATGATACTACTACTGTAGTAGTAGCATATGTATTTAATCAACTTAACAGCTACCAAATCTTTGTCCTATTCAAGATGATCTAGACCGTTGGATTGTAATCTGTGATTCCTATTGAGATGTGGCCATTGGAACAATGGAATGTGGGAAATGGGAACTTGGGACTGTCCGATTCCGGCCGGCCGGCGGTTGGAATGGGAATTGGAATAGAAAGGGTCAAAAAAGAGATGGACATAATTGTTCATTTGGATTGACAACTCAATCAATGCAATGAAAAAAGGTTTTAGTCTTTTACAAATCTTGGACCTTGAACCCTCCTTTTGACACTATCACTCCTTATTTCCCAATAACATAATCTTGTTTGATTAACAAAAAGTTTAGTGCTTAATTAAGTTAATAAATAAAAAACTACTACAGAAAATGTGCAAGTGAGAAAATTTCTTCAAATACGAGTATCTTTTAAAATTAAAAAGTTATATTTGTTGTGGTATGATTCAGTTTTTTTAGTAGGATTTACAAATCAAGTTAACTTGGATAAGTTATCGTGTTGCTTATTTAAATAGGAGTTAGTTGTAGGTATGTGGCGAGGAGGTTGAGAGAAAAAGAGAGAGCTTATAAGTGGTCTCCATCCATCCCGTGTGGTGATCTCAGTGATTCAATAATAACAGCGCGAATTCTGTGATCGTAATCAACAATTGAAAATGGTGTGAGGATATTCAAAAGTGTCGAGAGTTGAACGTCTCCAACTTGTAATATCTTTCATATGGTGGATGTTATGTGGCCTACATGTCCCGTGGTTTTTACTCTCCATTGAGGGGTATTTTATGCAAAAAGTGTGTGTTTTCGTATTTTTCTGTTTTGTACGTTTATTTATTGACTTATACATGGTTGTGTGAATTGGTACGGCGGTGATCAATCCCAACGAATCGTATGAGAACGAAATCGATCCCAACAATATTTGATCATACCCAACAATTTTGTGTTTTTTGTCTACGCGATACAACTTCTTATGGTAAAATCTTTATTTATGAAAAAAATACATCGACACAAATACCCTTGTCCTTTAATAATAGGTTGAGCCATTATATTAAATAAAATGATTATTCGGAGTAATACTTTACTAATATGGTTTACGCTTTCCTTAAAATTTTATGTCAAACTCACTTTAGATAATTTAGATTCGGCGAACTTTTTTAAGCATCTCAAAGTCGAAAGCTAGAGGTGACGTACATAATGAAAGTACTTAATATGCAGTTAAAATATGATACGGACCAATACCGTAAGGTTTTCCAATAGTGGACAATTGTCACTTTGGTGGACTCTTGCCATCGCTCGGAGCCCAAAGTTATACTCCGTATTTTGTAACATAAAGCCCAATTCAAGTGACATAGGCTCAATTAGAGGTGCAAAAAAATCGGTTTTTTTCAGTTTTCGGTTTTTTAAAAACCGGTTTTAAAAAAACCGGTTATTTGAAAAACCGGTTTCGGTTAAAATCGGTTTTTTCGGAATCAGTTTTTTTCGGTTTTAAATGTTCGGAATCGGTTTTTTTCGGTTTTGCACCGGTTTTAATCGGTTAGTTTTTTTCGAGATTTTTTTCGGATTCGAATTCGGTATAAGTGTATAATAAAATTTAGATAATACAAATGAAAATATAAAATACAAACATAACTTTTATTTAAACCATGCAATTACGACTAAAATTATAAAATACAAACATAACTTTTATTTAAACAATACAATTACAACTAAAAATATAAAATACAAATACGAATACATTTCGAGCTTCGGCATGGCCATCACCCGGAAACGTAATCGTGTAGTAAGTATATCGAGCTTCGGCATTGCCATCACCCGAATACACTTAACTAGTTATGTCGTCTCAAACTTCATCTTCATCCACGGATTCAACTTCAAGTTCTTCAAATTCACCTTCATCTAATTCGGTCGTTGGAGGTGATATTCCCAATTCGACTTCTTCATCTTCGATAATTTCTTCAACGTTACCTAATAGTGGGCCTTCCAACGTTGTTGCATTTTGTATTCTATCCACTCCGTCCAAGTAATCTTTCAAACATACACATACTTCTACGGATTGAGCGGTTAGTCTTGACCTTCTTTCCGATATTATTCTACCGCTAGTAGAAAAAGCCGATTCGGAAGCTACCGTCGAAGCTTGGACGGATAATAAATCCCGAGCCATAGCAGATAAAATGGGAAATTGTACTTCTCTTTCTTTCCACCAACTCAAAATGTCAAAATTACGAAACTCCTCAACAGTTAAAGTGGTTAAAAAGTTTGTAGACATATATTGTCCCAACTCGCTTGTTGGAGCCGATGTTCGTTGACGCTTTGTAGCGTCTTCAAGTAAAGCATTATAAAGATTTATATTTATGTCGTAGGATGATGATCGAGATGTTCCCGCCCGCATTGAGTCAACAATTGGGTTATGATGTTGACCATATTTTGTTGCATAAATCCCAAATAATTGTTTAAAATTATTTTCAAATTTAGAAAGTTCATTTGCTATATAGTGCAGGTCGTCGGTTAAGTGTAAGTCTAAATTTTCCAAAATTGTTGAGATTATACGTTGTACGCCGCCAACATTTAAAGTTGGATTTAGTGCGGCGGAACAAGTAAAAATCAAATGCAAACTACCAAAATATTTTATAAATTTCTTTTTTATAGCTCTAACCATTTTTCTAAACATTGGATATTGCGAGGTTTCAAATTCTTTTAATTTTTCGGTCATTATAAAAATTTGGTTTAAAACTAACGAGCTAGTTGGGTAATATACACCCGATAATATAGTAGTAGCCTCTTTAAAAACTACTAAAAACGAAGTTAAATCATTTAGTCGATCCCATTCATAATTGGTTATAGCTACGGACTTATTTTTAGCAACTAACATATCATTAAAAGCACTTAAAGTAGCACGTTGCCGTAAAATATTTTCAAACATAGTGTGAGTAGAATTCCACCTAGTATTATTATCGTAGCAAGGTCCTAGGGGAATTTCACCACATTGTGCACGAAAACGTCTATAATTAGCTTGTCGTTCGTTACTCGAACTATATATAGTTACTAATAAACTCTTAAATTTTTCACGTATATTAGCACATATTTGTAGTGCCGCTTGCACGGACAAATTTATAACATGAGCAACACAACGAGAATGAAAAAAAGCGCCATCTAAAATTGGTTTTATACGTAATTTTAGTAAATTCATAGCTCTATTATTATTTGACGCATTATCTAGTGAAATTTTAAAAACTTTATCGTCTAAATTATATTCAATTAAAGTGTCATTTAAAATTTTTCGCAAATTACATCCCGTATGCGGATAACCAAACAATTTAAAAGCAATTGTACGTTTCATTAATAACCAAGACTCGGGATGAAACCAATGGGCCGTAACGGCTAAATAAGAATTTGCCGTACCATGTGGTGCGGTCCAAACATCACAAATAATAGAAACGCCATATTTATAGTTTTGAAAACCATCAATTATATCTTTTTAGCCGTTTTCCATAATTTATACGCATCGTTTCTAAGGGTAGTACGACTTACTTGTTGGTATCGCGGTTGTAGTCTCTTTTTGATGATATTCGTAAGCCGTTGGTTGTCGAAGTGGTTGAATGGAAGCGCCTCTTGGATGACAAACTTTGTAAAATCTTCTCGAAGCGCATCATTATCGTATATAAATACCCCACCATCCGAACCAAGTGTCGATTGTGACACATCTTGACTAGCCGCCCTACAAGAACCGTTTTTGTGACTTCTTAATGTTGAGTTTGATGTGGGGTTATAAAACCTCCCACATCTCTTACAACGGGCCTTTTCCACCCCATCATTCATAATGCACAACTCGTAATTCGACCAAATTTCCGGATTCCGATTCGTTGATTTAATTTGCACAACATCAACATTTGTGTAAACTTTGTTTCGTACATTGCTACCAACGGAAGCGGAACCGGAAGCGGAAGCTTGTGATTGTATGTTTTCCATTTTTCGCAAACAAAAAGTATATAAATATCGAGATTTAGAGTGTTTTTGAGAGAAGAAGAGAATGTTTGTTGGTGTGTTTTGAACCCAAACCAACTAGGGCTATTTATAGGGATTTGGAGGTGCCAAAATGTCAAAAAAATTCAAAAAAATCGTCCCCCCCCGCTCCAACGGCTACTAGCCGTTTTTTTGATTTTTTTGAAAAAAACCGGTTTTTTCAAATAACCGGTTAAAACCGGTTTAAAAACCGGTTCTCCCCAAAACTGATAACCGGTCAAAACCGATTCGGTTATTCCAAAACCGGTTCGGTTAAAAAAAACCGGTTTTTCTAAAAACCGGTTTTCGGTTAACCGGTCGGTTAAAAAAAACCGGGTTTTTTTTTCACCTATGGGCTCAATATAATAATAATTATATACGAAAAAAAACTACGAAAGAAATGACAATAGTTTAGCTCAGGATAAAATTCTGGCTATTTAAATAAAATTAAAAAAAGGAAAAAACTATAAAGCCATAATATGCTCCAAATATGCCAAAGATAACAAATTGATTTATCAAAGAACTAATGGATCTATAAATGGAGTTATATCAGTTAATAGATGCATGATAAATCTTTGATATCACGCTTTCTACAAGATCACCATCCTTTTAGCATGTTTGTGTTCTATTTGCAACAAGATTTTATGCGATAGTTGAGTTCAAATGATCATTTTTCATAAGGTTAAGATGATCATTTGATCATCATATGGCTGACAAGGTCAAATATTTTATACTCGGGCCTGTTGCTTATTGTACAAGTTGCTTTCATCTTTATTTGATTTTCCCTTCACTCAAATGAACAAGCATGCACATTTATTGAAAACTATACACCAAGAAAAGCATCTGAATGTTCAACAACATACAAAATTAACCGACCTTAATACCAATACTAGATAACAACCTAAGACTAAACATTATTATTCATCCAAAAATCACACATAAACTCGATCTGTGGAGTTTCTTGAATTTGCCCATATTCGATCACATTCCACTATGAATGTTCTAGTTTCTCATCTAGAGACCATGTGTAATCTTTCTTACTCTTCCAAGCTTCCACCACCTCTTCTGCCTCTTGCTGCTTCTTCGGCCTCCCTTTGTCGTCGTTCCATCTCTTCCTCTTCCCTGCTGGCAGCCTCCCCTTCTCCTCCTTCCCCTTGTTGTCCTCTTCTTCCACCACCGCCACCACGACTTCCCTCTCGTCGTTGTCGCCTTCTAGCCTCCTCCTCTTGTTGTTGCCTTCTTCTAGCCTCTTCTTGCTGCCTAGCAGCCTCTTCACGTTGTCTTGCAGCTTCTTCCTCATGTTGTCTAGCAGCTTCTTCCTCTTGCTGCCTCCTAGATTCTTCCTCTTTTTGTTCTCTTTGTTGTCTGGAGGCTTCCTCTTCTTCTTGTTGCCTCTTGGCTTCTTCCTCTTCTTCCTCTCGTTGTCTTGCAGCCTCTTCTTGTTTCCGTTGTCGAGAAGCCTCATCTTCTTGCTCTTGCCTCCTAGCTTCCTCTTCTCGTTGTTCTCGTCGTTGTTTAGCGGCATCCTCTTCTTCTTGCCACCTCCTGGCAACCTCTTCTTCTTGTTGTCTCGCAGCCTCCTCTTCTTGTTGTCTCCTCTTATCCTCATCCTCTTGTTCTTGTTGTTTCCTAGCCGCCTCCTCATGTCGCCGTCTAGCGGCTTCCTCTTCTTGTTGTCGCCTTCTAGCCTCTTCCTCTTCTCGTTGTTTAGCGGCTTCCTCTTCTCGTTGTTTAGCCTCTTGTTCTTCTTGTTGCCTTGCCGCCTCGTCTTCTCGTTCCTTAGCTTCCTCTTCTTCCTTCTTTCGAGCTTCCTCTTGCTCTCTTTTCGCTTCTTCTTCTTCTTCTTCCCTTCTCTTAATTTCTTCCTCTTCTTTCTCCCTTTCTTCCTCTTCCTTTCTCCTAGCCTCTTCCGCTTCTTCTCTTTGAATCTCTTCTTCCATTATCCTCTCTTCTTCTTCAGCACACGATGTACATTCAAGAATAATCGCTTCTCTTTGAGCTGATAATATTTCATCCATAGTTCTATTACTAACACCCAAAGAGGTTGCCAAAACCTTTTTATCCAATGCCTGGAAAACCGAAGCCGAACCAACTAAATACTGCGGATGGTTATTCTTCTGTGTAGATGTAAATCCCACAAATACAAACGACTCATTGTTAAACGAAATCTGAGCCATGGGATGGTACCTCGGCACCACAAATACATCACCTTCTTCAACTCTAAACCTCGTGTTCTTACACTCTGTTTCATCTATAGTACTCGGACACACCACATGAACCATTCCTCGTCCCCTCAACGCAACCGCAATCTCCGCAGTCATCGGGTTCCAATGTGGCCCCATCATCGCCCCCTAATATAATACCAAAATTACCATAAGAAACACCGAAGTAACATAAATAAACAAATTAAACTACTACATATTGAT
The DNA here is from genome assembly GCA_963930675.1 of Gnaphalium uliginosum. Classification (NCBI taxonomy): domain Eukaryota; kingdom Viridiplantae; phylum Streptophyta; class Magnoliopsida; order Asterales; family Asteraceae; genus Gnaphalium; species Gnaphalium uliginosum. The sequence goes on along the minus strand of OZ005685.1, from coordinate 13,419,507 downwards.
ACTATTGATGATCACCTTGGTTAGATTGACCATATAAACACCAAAATCAGAGTCTTTCAACGCGTCCAATTGTTTGCTCGTAACAATAAGACTCCATCCGTTGCAATTTTCCACATCATGCTTTGCATCAAGTATATTATACGCCTTGTTTTTATTCTTTTTATTCACATCGATGACTATATCATTCTTCATACGTCCGAGAAACGCTCCCATGATCCTATAATGAACCCCCATCAATTCCTCCCCTTTCATCACTCCATGCACAATCATCGGTTGATTTTCGCCACTTCTTAACTCTCGTATCACCTCCTCATCAACCTGAATCACACATATAAATGAAACATTTAGTCACAATTTGTTCATTTATTTCATCGTTTTCTCATGTCAAATATACAAATATTTTCAATTAAGTTTTACCCCAAGTGCTGCTTGAAGGACTTTATTATCAAATCCCAGAACCAAATCACGAACACTAGCATATGCTCCATACGTCGATCCTTCCTGCGTAATATTAATTGACAAATATATAATATAAAAAAAAAGATACTTATGACAATGTGGTATGTACTTCTATTAATTCGGCATATGAGTTTTCATACGTACTCGAATTTCATCCTTGGAATCGGAGAAAATGGCGTTAATCCGAAGCTTCCGGCGATCAGATTCTAAGCTGCTCTGTAAGTAGAAGAAAGATCCGGTACGTAGCCGGTAAATGTCTCCGGTATGCAACTCTACTTGCTTCAGTTTATCATCATCTTTCTCAAGATCAATCCAACTCAAAGTTCCACTCCCTTTATAAATGAACCAATATTAATATATTAATATATGTAACATTAATTAATCCTAATTTTTGCAACCAATAAAAGGTCACTTATGACTTATGAGTTATATCTACACACAGGGTCACACACAATATGAAAATATTCTAACAAATCTTAATAAATTGCTTCACAATTCCTTATAAATATAATAAAACTTGAAATGTAATTATTATTGAAAAAAAATAGAAACTGTTTACGTATATTTTATTACTCTAGCAAATACTAAATTTGTACGGTACAACTAACTAAAATATAGTAAAATGTGAATTAACTAATTAAAAGTTTATATACGAGTATTTAATAAATACCTGAATCAACATAAAAGACCATATCTGAATGAAGATGAACAGGAAGAAAAAGAGAGTTAGGTTCCATGGTAATAAACTGAAGATGATAGAATCCATTTCTACCATCACTCACTTTTACGGCGGAGATCTCACCACTCTCCGCAGTAACAACGCTCCTCCGTTGATCTTTTTTCACCACTGTCCCATGATTCACTGGCACCGGAACACTGCCACCTCCTTCCTTCTTTTCAGCATCACGCAAAGCTGTTGTTGAATGAGGAAAGAAGAGTAGAGATACAACAAAATATGCAGAGAGTACAACCCAAATTGATAAGTAAGAAGTGTTGATCATTTTTGGTTAAAAGTGTGAGCTATGTGTTTGTGATGAAGCTTGTTTGGTTTAATCTGTTATATGAAGGGTGAGAGTGATGTGGCAGTTGGGTGTTGGACACGTGGGTTGATGAGTTGGATACGTGGCAGTGGCTTGGTTTAAGGCATTGACTGTCTTTTTGTTATTTTACATGCACTGGTTGTTTCGTCTTTCAACTTTTTGAGAAACATCCGTGAGTCGTTAAACAGTAATGTTTTGTCGTTAATCTTTTGCCAATATGAAAGTTCAAACGAATTTGTTGACGAACTTATAATTTAGAACAATTGATATGTATTTTTATTGTATAAGTTTCTCAAATAATTAATGAAGCTTTTTTAATACTTTATTATTTTATTTATTCTCGTTGATGCACAGTCACGATTGCGTATACTTATTAGCCTTTTTTACACGAAGTATCGTTCTAAACAAAAGTTTAGTTGTAACTTGTAACGAATAATGATACATTTTTTTCAAAGTTACGGCTCACAGCCTCACATTAGCGTTTTACTATATATCGTACACAACTATGGTTTCTGATGCTTTGGAATTTATAACTCTATACAATTGTATACTTCAATAAATAACAAGTTAAAGGTCCACTATTTTTCCTATACAATCATGGTATAAGATGAAACGAAAAAACTTGGGCATCATTTATTTGCAACGGTAAGTTAGATGTATAAATTGACATGTCATTATTTTCTTATCTCGTGCAACCCGTAAAGTGCTGGCATTATTCTTGCTCTTAGAATTGTTAACAATTCAAATCTAACTTATTTTGAAAAGGAGTCATGCAAGTGTTTTTAAACAACGGAGTACACCTATCGTTACTTTCGCTTGAGTTTGGTCATGGGCTTACTAGTTACTGGATGAGCTATATGGGCTTAGAAAACTGGGCTCCAATTTAATGCAGCCTTACAGTTTTCTATCGAGTTTAAATGTAAAAAATATAATATGTATTATATCGATCTTAACTTTGCAATGTGACTTGTTCTTATTATGTTGTGGTGGCATTTGTAATGTGACTAGTTAAATTGTATAATCTGGTCTCTAGTTTTTTGTTAGTATTATTTTGTTATTTGCAGGTAACTACAAGAGTTCTTTGGTAACTTCAATAAAAGTTAAGGAATAAAGTGTTAAAGTCTAAGCTGCAGGGACCCAACTGAAACTTTATTTATAAGGAAAAGAATTAACACATAATACGTTCTGTTCCTGAAGATCATCAATATATTCTTATCTGCTGTTACAAAATTAGGGTTGAGTCGATCTGTGTGATTCGGTTTGTGTATAGATTGAGTCATGTAATTTTCATTGTTTTTTGTATTAGCGTTGCACACGATTATGGACAACTCATAAATTGAGTTTGTATTCGTTTATGAATTGAATCAATCTATTAATGGAGTAGATTAAGTTGGGTACTGATTCGAATTTCTTACTTTCTTTACATTAAATTACCACTTTTTATGCACTTTGATAGTTTATGATCAATTGCCTATGTGATCAGATTAATTCTTACTGCTGCCATTTTTCTTGTTTCGAGTCTTTGTTTAAAATAGACTACAGTTTAAACATTACTAGTTTTGATTTCGATTTGAATCTATGAATGATAAATAGCTTAAGGGGATGTTTGAGTTTATTTTGAAAATAGATTATACATTTCAAATAATTATAAATAATCAGCTGTGATAAAACGTGATATAGAGAGATGATGTTTCGATTTGATTATGCTATGCAATAACTCAATAAGCAAATAATGTTTACAAAGTGTTTGGAAAATGTTTTTATCTTTTATTTTATACAACGATAACCCTATAACCTTACTCACATATTATGTACAACCACGACGATACACTCACTGACTCAAATGAGATTTGAACCCACAACCTCTTAGTAAATAGGTCCCTCTCATACCGTTAGATTGGTAAGTGTTCGGCGTATTAAATTATTTGGCAAAGGCAATTGAAAAAGAAAATTAATGAGGAATCTTTACAACAAGTGATGAGTGGCGGAGAGTAAACGCAAATGCATGGAGAAAATAGGCGGTCAGGTCACAATGTCATTGAAAAGGTATTTATAAGGGTTTTAGGGTAAAATTAGAGGTAGGGATTTTTATTTCGATAATTACGTTTTGATAGCAGGGAAACCTACTTCTAGATTACCGCAAAGTAAATTCTCCCTAGATACATCTATTCAGAGGATGTTGCCCCGTGGCCAACTCGGCGAACAATAGGTCTTGGAGACTTTTTGGTACATGCGATTGTCTCGATAGAGTCTTTCAGTGGCATGTTTCGGTCCTCCCCACAGGTATATACCATTTCACCCTCTATTTGTCAAACACTATAAAAATAGATTATTTGTCATTTGAAAACGTATATAATACTCATATCTTTTTTAAACGTATTTAACTCTTTAAATAATATAAACACTCGACAATTCGACTCAACTTGACTAATTAACACGACTGACCATTAACTAATGACCAAATATAAAAAGACTTACAACTACCTCGTCACAAGTGTGATGATATTTGTCACAGCTATGATGACATCAATACAGGCTCGTCACGGTTGTAAAGATGATGTATCAGCTGACATGTATATTTGAAATATCTTTCTTCAGTAGGATTATCACGGCTGTAATGACCCTGACCCATTCATGTACCTTAACTACCATTTCAAAACCTTGTTAGTATTATTTCTTATCCGTATGCATGATTTATGTACCAAAATATATGACCATTAGGATATGTTTTCGCCAAAATATCAACATACAAATAAGCTCATCACTAGACCCTTTTAATCTATACTCGTGAACACTTTAAAAAGCCAAAATTCATCCTTAATAAACAGTACAATTTTTGCACATGAACAAACCTACTTAAAACTTGCATTTGTTCTAAATAAAACCACTTCACATGCATTTACGTATGTCACAAAAAAAATCATTGTACTTTTACTACAAGATAATATCAAGACTTTCACAAAACTCATTTGACTATATCTTTTGCTAAAACGACATACAACACACAATGCGTGCTTGATCCATCTTTGAGGCATGTAGCAACTTTGACTCGACACCAAGACAAACATGACCACTTTTCAACATGACCACTTTTCAACTCTTCAGTTCTTTTCAAAAGGGGCATATATATGTACCCATTTTACTATATCACAACTTCACACAAAATATATCACATACTTTTAACATTAATTTCAAAAACGTATCTTATATACAAGTTACACTTCAATTCAAAAGAGGTGTACAATAAACTATAGAGCACGATATAAGAGAATACTTGTTACCGTATAAATGCAACAAGCTTCACCTTTAGCTTCCCATGGATCTTTCTCCCAAAATAGTCCCTTGACTCGATTGCTTCACCTACAACGCTTTAACATGTATATAAATGGGTAAGCACATATGCTCTCTCAATATATATAAATAAATATAAATGGCATAACATGAGCATCTCTACCTACGAATCCATACTCTATACATGTCAATTCTCACCAACCAGGCAATCCTTTCATTGCCTTAATTGGTGGTCTCGACCTATCTCAGTCAAAACCTATTAGTTTGATTATCCATGAGTTATCACGACAAATAAAGTGTCTTTATACTTGTCAATCCTCATTGGTTTGATAACCCACAATTTATCACAACCAATAGGATTAACCTTTATCCTTTGTCAATTTATATAAATTAACCTCTGTCACTTGCTCATCATACACGATATAAATGTAATAACTTTGTAAACGTGGGTTAAGGCACATTCTCATACTCTTGAGCATTTGGAATGTCCTAACCCAACTTACCAAACCATTACTCATCTCAGCTTTGCATAATAGATTTTCTCCCACACTTGAAACTCTTGATGACCTATTACACATAATCAGTTAATCACATATATATATTACTTACACATTTGAGTAGTTATAATTCACCCATTTCTTACACCAACACAATTTAATCTAGCTCTTATTCTTTATTTCATAGTATATATTTTCAGTTCCGGACAACCTATAGTATTTCTATTATTTGACCCACTAAAGTTTTGTTTAAGCTCTCGAGACAAATTTTACTGGAAAGCAGAGTATAAACCTTAAATAACGGTTTTAGCCGCGCTAAAATACGAATTACGATTAATTTTCACTGTAAACATGTTAAATAGACTCAAGAATATTTACAATACTTTTATTGACAAACCTCTACATAATTAACACATTGGGGACTGATATACACGAATGAAAATTTGGTGCAACCATTGTAGGATTTATGTGCACTTGTTCAACACATAGTTATATTATTACTTACATATGAGTCTAAAGTGTCACAACGATGAGCAATGAAACATCAACTTTTATATATATATATATATATATATATATATATATATATATATATATATATATATATATTATATTGTTCAAGTAATATAAAAGATTGACATTAGTTAATTAAATGATTATAAACGGAAACTTATAGATTTTACTTATTACTTAGTAAGGTCTTTAAACATTATAGAAGTACGTACTCCATCCGTCCGAATTTAATTGTCCAGTATTTCATTTTGAGATGTTCTAAAAATTGTCCACTTTTGATTTCAACCAATCAGAAATGATTTTAGTGGGTATATATTAAATTCTATTGGTTGACACAGTAACTAATGTATATTCCTAAAAGTGTGTACATTTCAATAGTGAACAATTAAATTGGGACGGACGGAGTATTAATTTTGGTGGTAAAAGGCCTGGGCTATAAACCACGAAGGGCCTATTTGGTAGGGAGAAATTTCAATAAATGAAACGAAATGTAGAGAAAGAAAAATTAGGACAAATCTAAGAAATTTCCATTGTTTGGTGATTAGGGGAAATTTACAAGTGAAACAAGCAAAAATCATATCATGTGTTTGTTATTAAAACAATAGAGAAACGAAAGAAGATTTCAAATACTAAATAGCATTTGTATATTTGTTTTCTATTATTATTTATAATTTTCATATAATAAAAAAATTAAGTATATCAAGTAAGTTCATCCAAAATAACTTTCGAAAATGAAAAACAACAATCTAAACATTTACATTTGTTAATTTAACAACCCCACTTTGATCAAATAAGAATTCCATATATGAATACACTTGAAATTTGCAGCAACATTCTTTATTGAAATTATGACCTATCTTCAAACATCGTGACCCCCACATCAATTTTCTAATAATAACATGCTAGATTCAACGCAATGGGCGAGAAGGCTGACATGAAGGCTTTCATCGAAGGCAAAGCGGTGGGAATTCTCTTTCAAGGTGGCCCGCACGACTTAAAATCTTGAATATCTATAATGAACAAAACGATATAGTAAAGTGCATATATACAAGAAAATGATGGGAGATCATGACGTATGTGTAATTAGTGGTGACGGAGAAAGATGATGGCAAACAGTTGATGGATCATGCGTCGATGAGCAGGAGACGACGAGAAGGCGACAACGAGCATATGTGATGATGGTGACAACGGGAGAAGATCACAGTGACGACCGCGAGCAGATGATGCCGACGATAATTGTCACTTCAAATCACCTGAGATGAAGAGAGAGGGTTGAGGAGCGAGCGTCGGATTTGGTTTCTATTTTTTTGTTTATGTGCTACTTAGGTGAGTTTGGCTTTTATTCTTCCGTTTTAGTTAATAAGCATCAACAAAGGTGAAGAATGTGTTTTCTGTATTAACCGTCCTAACTAATTACATAAACACGTTTATAACTAATTTAACAAACTTTCTATCAAATTAACACTAGACTACCCTGTACTATCTAATACTTTTCAATTTAACCCTTATGATTTATAAACTTTACACTTTCACCCCTCACCTTTTCTATCACACTTCCCCTCAAGTTGTGAGTGTGAAGGAACAAACACTCCCAACTTGTGCAGTAAAGTAGTATGTTGGTCAACTCCAACAACCTTGGTGAAGACATCTGTAAGTTGACTTATGGTGAAGACATAAGAAGGATTAATCAAACCAGTTTCCAATTGATTTCTTACACATGACAATCCACTTCAATATGCTTTGTTCTAGCATGAAATACTGGATTTGCAGCTATATACAAGGCTACATGATTATCACACTTCAGATCAACTGGACCAAGATAAGATAAACCAAGATCCTTAAGCAAAGATACTAACCATGTAACTTCACAACAAGTTAGAGCCATTGCTTTATACTCTGCTACTACAGATGAACGTGAGACAACTTGTTGTTTCTTTGATTTCCAGGAAAAAGGAGAATCACCAAAAAGTATGCAAAACCCAGTAGTGGATCTCCTTGTCATTGGATAGCTAGCCCAATCTGAATCACAATATGCAGTAAGTGAACTGCTGAATAATGTGCAAGTAAAATGCCTTGACCAGGAGAATTATGCAAGTATAAGAGGAGATGCTTGACTGCTAATTTTGTTGTTAATTTTATATTATAGTATTTTTATTGCTAATTTTATTAAGTATTAATCACAAATATAAAGAGATGGGGTTAAAATATAAAAGAGAAATAAGTTTAGAGGCTTGGGTGTGAGTGTTAAAGCCTTGAGGGACTAGATTGTTAAGTTAAAAATTTAAAGGGGGTTTATTTGTGTAATGAGAGAAGGTTTAGGGACTAAATAACAATAAAACTATTCTTGTTTCCACTTAAGAAAAATCTGGAAATTTGTAGGTGTTTTGTGTGCGTGTATGTGTTTGTGTCAAGCTAGGAAGGAAGAAAGAGAAAACAAGTAGAATCACAAATTAAGCTAAGATTAAAGGTGTTTGAGGTTACAATCACCTAATCCTACATCCTTGAGGTAAGAACTACCATCTACTACTTTTAATCTGAGTTAAATTGTTGATTTGGTGATGAACCCTAAATTGGGAATTTGGGTAAATGTTGGGTTTTGGGTGTAGAAGTATTAGATGATTGTTATTGAGTATAAATGAGTGATTTGAACTAAAGATAGATGAATTCTAACTCTTTTTCTATAATATGATAATTTTCTCTAAATGGAGAATTTTTGATTATAAAGGTGATGATAATAAAATGTTATAATTGAGTAATTATTGTTAAAAAAGAGATCACTTAGTTATATGTATGTTTAATGAGAAAAGAGTCATATTTGTTGGTTGATATATATAATTGTAGTTTCATGAGAAATTTATAATTTAAAGATTGATTGAGAATGAATGTTCTTGTGTTAAAACACAAGAATTAAAGGTGAAAATGCTATTGAGATGATAATGGGTCAAATGAGAATGTGATTAAGTGATAAATGAGGATTTAGTTAGTTATGAGATATTGAAATTTGAGTTGTGAATAACTCTTGTATATGTATTTATGTGCTTATGTGATTAGGTGATTCAAAGAACTAATAGAGACATTTTGAGCTTGACTAAACAACTATTGTGCAAGGTAAGTAATGGGGAAGGGAATTTACAAGTTGACAACATTTGAATTTTTGAGTGATATCCAATTGTGTGTCAATTAGAGGTGGCATTATAAGTTTACATTGAGACATTTGAGTATGTCCAATGTGTATATTTAAAAGATGAGATTCAAGGGTAACAATGAGGCTTGAGAAATCTTATTGGTTATGCCTTGACACCATGAGATGTGCTCCTTTGAGTAGGAGTCAAATTTGAGTTTAAATTAAAGATCCTTAATCATGAGTTGCTATTATTTTGTTGTTAATGTTGTTAATTGTATTTCCCATTACTTACTAAGCATTTAGCTTATCCCATTGTTGTTGATGTTGTTTTATAGGTCCAAACGGGTCACGGGATAAGTTGGGTAAAGAACCGAAGGTCGACTAGTAGTGGAACTTGCTATTGCGATAGTAAGTTAATCACTTTTGTTAAATCATGCTCATGATACATGCCGAAGCCCCATTTTGTGAGAACTAACGAATATTTGAGTATGATCATATTTTGAGATCAAGATTTGACCCATGGAGGGTGTTTGGGGTACAATTGTGAAAAAATTTGTGATAGTAAAAGTTGTTATTTGGTTTAATGCTTAAGGTGTCAAAATGGGTCGTTTTGGTTAAATGGTCACTTTTCGGATCCAAGTCCAAAACCGTCATTAGTGTGAATTTTGGAAAAGTGTCAATTGAGAAACCTTCGTTATGTTATGTGAAACGTGGCTGCAAAATTTGGTGGGTTAATTCCTAACGAGTCAAAAGTTACACCCGTTTGAAATTGGGTTCAAAAACTGAGTTTGATGCACTTTTCAGAAATTCAGCACAGGTACGCGATCCCGTACCCTCACCAGGATCGCGTACCTAGTGCTAAAATCAGGTCAGTAGCTTCCCACGTTGTTGGTACGCGATAGCGTACCGTCACCAGGATCACGTACTAAATTTCAATAGATTCACGTACACTAAAAGACGAAAAAAATAATAATTTTGGGGCGTTTCACAAATGAAGGAATTCCGTTAATGAGATAAGTAGTTGTTATGACATAGTCACCCCAAAAATGTAAACGTAAACTAGCTTGAAATCTGAAGACTCTAGTCACCTTATGTCTATGCTTTCTTTCAACCCTACCATTTTGATGTGGCCGTTCGATGATGAATGCCTTTACTAGCCAAATACACTCGACATTGACCATGCACAAACTCTAAGGAATTATCTGATCTAACCACTTTAATTTGCTTGTCAATTTGTGTATTAACAAATTTAAGAAAAGACTTTAAGGCTGGAAAAGCACATGACTTATGTACTAGCAAATAAGTCCATGTAGCCCATTAACAATTGTCAAGAAATACCTATGTTTACCTGAAGTACAAACTTTGTATGGACCCCAAATGTCAATATGAATAAGCTCAAAAACTGTAGTAGAATGAGATTCACTTATAGAGTAAGGTAGCTTTGTAAATTTGGCCGCCCATGACAAACAAGTTCCAAAAACCTTAGAAACATTAACAGGAAACTAGCAATCTTATGAAGTTTGGTGTCAGAAATGTGACCCAATCTATGGTGCCACAAGCTATAAGGTAGCATTTTTCCTACCTTAGCTGCAATCTTGTTTCACTTATTGACAAACAAGAAAACAAAGTATCAATAGATTGCTTAATAACACTTTTAATCATGGACATAAAAGAAGACCATGCTTCCTCTTACCCAGACCTATCAACTTCATTTTTTCCAAGTCCTGTATAATAAAGAACTGAGGGTAAAAGAATTCCACACACTTTCTATTTTCAGTCAATTTTAAAATAGACAACAATCTGAACTTAAAGGAAGGAACCACCACAACATCTTGCAAAACTAGTTCATTTTGTAGTTTAGTACTCCCTACATTGGAAATTGTAGATGTACGTCAAGTTGGCAATTTAATTTGAGGTTTAATTGCTAGTTCTTCTATACTAAAAAGACATTGGCATACAAGTGTCATATGATCAGATGCACCTGTAGCCAGCATCCAATCATCATGCATAACTTTTTGACAGGAGAAACAAAAGGTACCTGCTGCAAATTGATGATCAAGTTCATCATCAGATTCTGCAGAGGTGTTTTGTCCAGTTCCAGATTGTAGAAGACCTTGCAATAGCTGTTCAATCTGCTTAGATGACATCACAGCATTACCAGTCTCAACATGTGCAACAGTACCTCTCACATTGCCAGCTTTGACCTTATCTGGACCCTTACCTTTAACATCTTTGGATTGCTTTACTAGATTTTGCTTGTAGTGCCACACATGATATCCCACCTTTTCCCAACATTTCTCAGGAGGATGCCACTTAAAACCACATATAGCACACTTATCCTTTTGATCAGTAGCACACATATTTCTGAGATTCTTCTTACTGAATCAATGAACAAGTATTTTCAACACTTGACAATGGAGAATTCAGTAACAGGTGGCTTCTCAAAGCATTATACTTATCATCTAATCCATTTAGAAATTGGAACAACCTTTGCTCTTCTTTTTTCCTATCAAGCACAACTAAGAACACAACAACTTCAGGTGTCAAATTTGCAATATTAGGCAATTCATTTAGAGCATCTAGTTCTTTCCAAACACATTTCATCTTAGTGTAGAATTCATTTACAGATCTACCTGATTGCAAAATAGAATAAGTATCCTTATGAAGCTTATACTTATGAGAACCATTACTAATAGCAAACATTCTCTCCAACTGTTGCCAAATATCAAATGCAGTACCAGTATACATGATTGATTTAGCAATCGAATCAACTACAGAGTTCATTAACTAGCAAATAACCATATTATTACATGTATCCCATTATTCAATCAACTTCAAGTCATCAACAGGTCTAGGAACTGTACCTCTCATAAACCCAACTTTCTCTTAGTTGAAAGCCTAATTTCAAATGCACGTCTCCATGAACGATACTTCTGAGCACCTTCAAGCTTTTCTTGTACAGATGATGAACATGGACCTTCAGATGAATGCAAGAACAACGCATTTTAAAAATACAATGGATCAATCAGAAAATCAGATTGAACGAATTACGAATTTTACAAATGCGGAAGCGAAATACTAACAAAATACAACTCAATTGAATCACATAATCGATCTAATACACAAAATCGGATCAATCTGAGCAATCGATTTGAAATTTCGCCATCGTTACGCTATGATACCATAATAAGCATCAACAATGGTGAGAATGTGTTTTCTGTATTAACCGTCCTAACAAATTACATAAACACGTTTATAACTAATTTAACAAACTCTCTACAAATTAAGACTAGGCACCCTGCACTATCTAATACTTTACAATTTAACCCTTGTAAACTTTACACGTTCACCCCTGACCTTTTCTATCGCATTAGTTTTGCCCGCCAATTTCTCAGTAGATGCACACGGAGAATTCTTTGTTCATAAATTTAATTTCTCCGATTTTCTCCACAAATGGAGTGGAAATCAATTTGTGAAGGAACTATTTCTCATTGCCTATAAATTCTCTGGTGAACCAAACAAGATAAATGAAACCATTTCCATTTATTTTGTTTCATTTTTCTGTACCAAACATACCTTTAGGATTATACACACGAGGGAATAAAATTATAATCCTCGTGTTCCAGTTTGATTATCCTCTAATAAGAAATTTCAGATTTAAGTTAGATAAGATGATTGTTAGTTTTGCCTTTATATTAAAGATAAGTTTAACTGAAATTTGTAAAATCAATTATTAGAATAATGAATGAGGATAAATTGGAGGTTTAATGATTTTTATAAAGGATTAAGTGTCTATAAATGTATACAATGGTCGAAATGAATAGTTACATACACAAAATGGTGGTCAATTTAGTTGTGTACACAGTAAAAAAATCAACGCATAGTTATACACATTTGCAGATACTTAAAGTTTTTATTAGATTTTTCTTGCAAACAGATAATATTTTTGAGAGAAAAAATAGTAAAGTAGACGAAAATGGGACGAAGCAGTATATAGTTTCTTTTTGCTTCTGGTAACTCACAGCTCACAAAAGAAATAATAGAAAAAGGATCTTTGGTTGTTGTTTTGCGTTCGAACGCAAATATAACAACCCAAAAGAGAAAGAACAGAAAAGATTTTTATTCAATTAAACATTTAAAATGGATTGTCTATAATATTATTATTATTAAAATTAGCATTCAATTGATAATCTTTAAAGTGCTTGCGTGTGAATTAATCGTAGAGATGTTCTATTTTTGAACATGTGTTTCTACTAATTTCATATGAATTGCTTGTTAAAGAAATATCTAACTCCACTCGTTATTATTGTTTATAAGATTATTAATCATATTAATATAATTGGATGTACATGTAAATCATTATAATACTCTTATATAATTGTTGATTATATCTTTCCGCTACGTTTATGATCATTGAATAAGTGTTGTTTAATTAAAAATGATTTTAATTACGTATGGATTTCAAGCAACTATGAGGGTGTAGTGTAATTTCTTGTTTGTTCATTTCTATAAACATATTTTAAAAGCAGTCTTTTAAGTTATGTTTTTAACTTCAGTTGATCAAATATTATGTACAGCAAAAAAAGTTTTGATTTGTATACTTGTAAATGAGTTGACTTGTGCTATATATTATCTTCAATTGATCAACTCGGTATGATAAAGGGATGGACATGCTTGCCAATGTTTACTGGTCATCGGTAGGGCATAGGGCATGATTGACAACAACGAGTGTTCATAAAAAGTTTGAATAACTTTAAAAAATCCGGCTCAAAAAGTTCAAATTTCAGATTAAAGAAAGTTTAGAATTTGAAGGTTGATGCTATAGTGAAGTTTGATTAACTGATTAGAGTAAATTCCATAAATGATCCTTATGGTTTACACCGATTTACAAAAACCGTTCATATACTTCTTTTTTCACCTTTTCAGTCCAATAAGTTTATTTTTTGTACGAAAATGGTCTCTCCTCCACCTAAAATGACTAAAGTACCCTTTTTCTCTTGTCATTTTCAGATAGTCATAATCTAAACGATTAAATGGTACTTTAGTCATTTTAGGTGGGTGAGAGATTATTTTCGAACAAAATACAAACTTATTGGGCTGAATAAGTTTAAAAAGAAGTATAAGGACAATTTTCGTAAATCGGTGTAAACTACAAGGACCATTTATAGAATTTACTCTTCTCAATTGATACTCCGTGTTTAGGGAATGTTATATCAAGAAAAAGTTATATCGATTTGTTTGGACCGTAGCAATCCATACTGCCTATTTGTATAATTGTTGTGTGATAAATGCTAATGTTTAGTAATTATCGTACACAAATCTTAGCGTATCAATCTGTTTCTCAGTTTTTTTCAAAGTTAATTTGTTATTTGCAAGTTTTTTTTCTTTATTATGCAAACAATATGTGTACGAACCAACAAGAAAGGAGCCTACAATAAAGCCACTTTAAAACACTAAAAAAATAACGACAATAGATAACTAATGAGTTTACAAATAAAAGCCAACAAATTAAAACCTATGAGGAAATAAAGAGGTTTACTATATACATGTAAATTTTACAAAGAAAGTTATACAAAATGATGTGGCAAGTAATATGCATCAATCACAACAATTTAATTTTTCTTTCCTATGATTCTCTCTCTTTATTTCATTGGTTAACCTAAGTTTGTGGATGTAATTTCTCGGAAATAAAAGCCAACAAATTAATAATTTTACAAATAAAATACAGAAGAATACTTTACAGCCTTTACACCCTTCCTAATTTGAAGGTAGACTTTTATGCTTACAAAATACCTCCCCAACTTTGTTGGAAATCAATTGATTTTCTTACTTAGAAACGTCGTTCTGGGACCCAATGTGGGGCACCGGGGCTAAAATGGGTCGATACGACCCTCGAATCCAAAATGTCCATTATAGTTGAGGAACTAACACACCTTGGAACTTTATATTGGTTTATGGATGCCCCTCTAGATATCGCATAATCCATCAACTCCTCAAATGTACCATTCTTCACAACACGAATCTCCAACGGGCCAATAGAATTATCTGCAACCCGACTCTGCCTATAAACCGAATTCAAGCACTGCTCCATAGCCAAATAGCAGTTATCCAACACCTCTTGACCCGGCCCATTAGTTGGATTTTTCACCAACAATTCCCAATAAATAACATAGTGACCTGGTATTGTGTTTGTGTCCCCATAGCTTGTGTACTCCACAATCGTCGTGTGACACTTTTGTAAAAGCTCAGAAGCCTTTTCAATAGCGTTTTGTAACTCGGTTTCATCGGTTTTGTCAGCATCAATACTTAATATAACATTCTTCCTTCTAATGAACTTGAACTGTGGGGCCGAATTATGGAAAGCCGCGACACGAAGAATGTCACCAACCCGGTAACGACATAGACCCGAGTAAGTCGAGATCACGAGCTCATACTCCTTCCCTAGTTCAAGGTCAGCAAGGTCAACGAGTTCTGGAAGCAAGTTATCCGATTTCAACATCGAGTTACCCGAGTCATGTGGAAGGAACTCAAAGTAACCCATGTTTGGCATAATAGTATAAGAAACCTCAGATGGTTTAACCATTGGGGTTAAATTTAACCCAAAGTAACATTCGGAAGAAGCATACATGGTACAAGTTTGTGGTAAATTACCGCTGTAAAAATCAAGAATCGGAATATACTGAGCCATTGCTCCAGTCACGATGACGTCAAGATATTTGGTATTGGGCCAAACCCGGGTTATAATCCTTTCCCAATTTTCCTCACAACATTGGTCCCTAACAGACTGGGCCAGATCCGGGTCAGGTTTCAGTATCTTGGACATGCAAGCTCGAATATCCGGGTCGGTGATATTGGGGTTCAAGAACCCAGTTTCGATATCAAGGGCTAGTTGTTTCCAATTTAACGTGAGAAACTTAATGGCCCGGACTAGACCGGAAGCGAAAACGGCACCACAACGAAGGACTTGTTGACGGTAAATGAGACCACAAAGCATTTGAGAGTACATGCTTTGAAAGGAATCGACACATAGGATGGTTTCATTTGGGCTTGTATAATCATTATACGGGTCGTAGGGTCGGGCTTTGAATTGTTGGCTTTTGTAGTAACTGGTGAGAACCGGTCTAGCTACTAGCCCGCTTGGGGTTTTTGTCTCGGCTTTTATGAACAGAAAATATAAACCTTTGCCCTTGTCTAAACCGGGCACGTACCTACAAATCCAACATAAATAATTCATTAGTTAATTACTATATGATTCAACTCTAAACACAAAAGACCATTTTCATCTTGTACGTAAGAAAATTTCATTATGAATAGAAAGTTTCGTAATACTACATTCGTTACTTTATATGTTTTTTTTTTAATCCAAAAAGATAAGTTTTGGTTATTTGGTATTTGATAAAAAAACTATTTGGTCATATAATACTCCGTAATCCGTAATCGTTTAATAGAGTTAGGTGGTGTGTTCAACTCTAACACTTATTTTTTGGTATCCAAAAAGTACGTACAGGTTCATAACAGGCATGAGCAGGCTATACAATTTCTGCCTACGGTCCATTTCTGCAGCAATTGTTGGCATCAACTTTCTTTCCCCAGCTGATGTCCCAGAACTGCAATATTTTTCACATGCCAATGTACTCCATTTATACACGTATTATATATACATATTATATGGAGTATAATAAAGGAAATAATTAAAAAAACAAATAATATATCTAAATCCATATATAATATTATAACCGTGCATGAAGTGATTAATATTAACCTGGTAAGGAATTCAGAGATGGGGTGTGAGGACAAAATAGGTGAACGATCGCCGTTAGCGATACGTTGGATGTAGGGCTGGAGATCTTCGTACGACATGACTGGAACCTTGGACTTAAATGTTTTCCTGTCAGTAGCGCCACCAAGGTTCCATTTTTGGACGTATTCAGCTTCCCCATTTTGAGTCAAAATTTCACTCAAAACATTTACTTGGACGGAATCACAGTTTTTAGTCATCTCTTGAATAAACTGAAGAGCTTTTGCATCACCGGCCATATATGGTTCGTAAATTCTGTGTGTTTTGATTGTGTATTTTGGTGGATGTGTTTTAATTTCATTCCTCTAACACCCTATTATTATTATTTTTATATATATAAGGGTGGTGATTGGTGAATGGAGTGATATGCCACGTAGGACACAGGCGATGGTACCAGACACCTAATATTGAATTCAGGGATGAAAAATGGATCATATATCTACGTTTATCCATTTATTTCTCATAATCTATAATCTATATATCCGTTAACTTTTCAGTTGTATAACTTTGTCAATTAAAACGGTTATTATGTTCGTCCATCCTATTCTCAACTAAACGACACAACTTCGATCAGCAAAGAGAACTTGAAAGTTTGAAACGTTGCATCGTCGGTATTACCCAATGAAACTTGTTATTTTTTACTGATAAAAATTGAATTAACTAATTTGCTTGAAGTTTATCTTTAAAAGCAAATGTCCGATTTCTATATCTTGGTTCTAACAAATAATAAATTGTTTAAATTGTTTTTAAAATTCTTATCATGATATGAAATTAGGATATTCTATTTCATATGTTGCTTCCTAATAATTAGGCTTATGTCTTTTCTTAATGTATTAAGGAGGGCCTCTTTCGCCTGCTGGAATGCTTGATCGACTTGACTATTAAAATACTGCTCTAAAAAGATATATTTATCGTTTTTTGAAATAAAATAAATAATAAATAAAAGATAATCTTCTGAATCCTATTATTCTCATATTCTGTTTATAACCCTCGCTTTCTTAGAAATTATGCAAATCGTCCTTTAAATTTACTTCAAATTTTACTGGCAGTCCTTAATTTACAAACTTTAATTACACAAATTATCCTTTCTTTTGAAACTTATTACGCCAATAGTTCTTTATAATAACGATTGTTAAATCTCCGTTAAAAAGGATCAAGTGTGAAATTCTTTTATTCTTTCATTTTTGAGTGAAATATAAATTATAAAATCAAAAATATGTATAATATTAGATGAACAAAATATTATTTTCATTTAGCAAATTCATCATCAAATTCGGTCATCTTCTCCAATAAAACATCAAATTTTATAGTTCATCACCAAATCTACTACCATCTTTCACCACCCAAACATACATTTGTGACTCAAAGATTATGAGTGCACATATCTGGTTCTAAGTTTTCAATGCCTTTTACTTTGATGCTAAGGTTTTCGTTTGAGATGTTTTCAGTGTAAGGAATAGATGCAAAAGAGAAGAGATGGTGACTACCAAATTCGTAACGAGATAAGATGAATGAGTGATGGAGGGTCTTAGGTGAGTGAAAGGATGATGGTATACTATAAAATTTGATGTTTTAGTGCAGAAGATGACCTAGATTATAGATGTTATCGGTTGTTGATGACATAATACCAAGGTTATTATAGCAACAAACCTAACAAGAGGAGGAATATTAATTTGGAAGTATGTAACAAATAATTTTTGTCATACACTTAAATTTATAAATTTATAACTCCATTAGTGAATGACTTATGTTAACGACAAATGCAGTAAAACTGACATAAGAATATGAAACAGATTTGTCAAAAAATATAATTGGTCCGTTTGTCAAAAGTCTACACTCATATGAATGTGTGATTTTATTATCGTCATACAATTTGCTAATTTTTGTACTGGTAAGGTCAAATGTATATTATTTGGTACCAACTCACGCACTTTAGGATTTGTCAAGTTTTAAATAGGTGTATATTTGTATTACTTTAATCCATCTAACTTCTTCCTCCTGTAAGTCTCTGAAAGTTAACCTATATACAACCAGTAAGCAGGCAATTCTATCATTTCTTATTTATAACCGTGCATCGCACCATAGTAGATGGTTTCCTAAACTTGACATTCATAACAAAAATTATTAGTTAATACACCAAATGTACTGGTTTTTCATTTCATTCGTGGTTGGTTGGGTGTAATTATATTGTTTTGTACTCTGGTGAATCAATTTATTTTCATTATTAAAGACGATTAGTAAATATCTTTTAGGTTTAAATAAAAATAGTGATGATATGCTTTGAGTTCGGCATATTAAGTTATAACATACTTTTTTTATCAGAGTTCATGTGATACTAGTTAGGTGTAAGCAATAATTTTCCTTGGAACAAGCAAGTAACTACCCATATTATTATTATTGAATTTTGAAATAAATCAGATATATAGAATATCATCCACTAAAAATAAAATTAATTAAGTTAAGATAAGGAGACGGCATCAAATTAGGGAAAGATGGGCATACTTAATTAACTGCAATTTAGAAACAAATTTGTAGCAGTAAAATGCATTGTTGTTAAATATAGTTAAATTTTAAATGTGTAAAATACAATGTTATTAAATTATTCGTTGGTAAGATGTAGTGAATCTGAACGACAGTGTTATTAAATTCCCATCAAAACCTTACCCTTAAGTTAATATAAAATAAAATTTACTCAGTGTAAATTATATAATTAATGAATGCATTTATAGAAAATTTCTTTTCTTTCACTCAAAAAATTCTTCGATTTTACCCTTTATATTATAATAATAAATAAATAATTTTAAATATAATATAATAAGCGGATTGATGACATCATTCTAAATATAATTATAGTCGCCGGATGCAGAATTTATATATGATTAGGATTTAAAGATCTTTAATAAAGTTAGATTGAAACGTAAAGCCAAAAAGAATAATCAACGATAACACTCTTCAAGAAAAACTGCAAAATATATATTTGGAGTATGCAGCAAAAGAAATCATATCCAACCATACTCTAAAACAATGCTCTATATTTGCACTGTTGACATATTTATACCACATAGGGTATCATTATTCATCATACTCTATAATATAACGTCTTATACTCCATTTATAGAGTATGTGACTCAAGATGACTCATTTTTAGAGTACAAACATTTTTAAAATATGTTTTTTCATATTCTGAAGTTGATCTAAGAAAGTTGGTATTGGCTTCCTAATATTAGAAAATGATATTATAAAAAGAAAGAAGAGTACCCGGCTTCTGACGTCCCCCATCGACTAGTCTCACGATCAATATTAGAGAGGTAAATCATATAACTCGCGTTTAAAATAATACGGGGACATATGGGATAAACTTATTTGACAATTGTCAACAATCCACAAAACTAGTAATTCTACGTTAATGATAAAGCTATTTGATATTTTGAAAGTAGGTTTGATCAATTTAAAGTCTATGAAACTCTGTTTGATTTTCTATTTAGTGTAGCATAATTAAAATCTCTTGATGAAAAAAACCTAGAAGATGATTGTCTTAACCTTGAAATTTTTTTAAGACAGATAATATTTCCAGAGTTAATCATTTCAAATGTTTGTATTGCATGTAGGGTTATGCTAATCATATCATTCCCATCACTATTGCTTCATCTGCAAGAAATTTTTCTAAGTATAAAAATGTACGAAAACTATTTAATATCGACGTGTCGCGAAGAAAAGATTATATATGAGTTTGATACTCTGTCAATCGAAAAAGAGTTTGTAAATCAAAATGATTTTTGTAAGTTGATTAAAGATTAATTTTCACATAAAAATCGAGCAAAATAATTTTTTGTAAAATAGATTAAAATAGGTTAAAAAGTTATTATGCGTAGTAAAAAATGTCTCATTTTGAAAGTTCGCTTTAGGCCCCAAATGAACTTGAACTGCTCCTGAAAACTAGTAATTATATCGTGAGTGGTTAGTGGATATGGATATGGATGCAAAAGTGGCATCCATAATTTCATCCATTATCAACCGAAATGTATCTATACGAGTATACATATACAAACTAAAAAAATGGGTATTTGGGCCACCCACTGAAGCCGCTCTATATTTCAATGGAGTACGACCGAACCCCCCACAAGGTCCAACATCACCGGACAGCTCAATCCATCACATATACCACAACGTCTGAGCCAGAACTCGCACGAATTAAGCATTAACGTTGTGGGTCATGCGCTTTATTGGTGGTAGGTACCTTTATGATAAATAATACTCATGTCAGGTTTTGAACCCATGACCTCAAAGAAGTCATGAGCTGCCCTTACCACTAGCCTATTTAGTCATTGGTTATACATATACAAACTATAAATATAAATAAATATATACATATAAATATAGATACAAAATATGAATGTCAATATGAATAGATTATAAGATTTTTATGTATCAAATCTCCAACACATATTTGATTTTCTCTCATTATTTTTCTTTATAGTATTTAATTTACACCCAACCAACCACGCATGTCAAGTTTTGGATCTCAACTCCTGCCCACATTATACTTATATCCTATTCTTTGGTGGATTTTTGATATTTCTCCTCTCACCTAAACTTAATTGATATATGTTCATCTTCCCTTTCTACAACCTCGATCCCCACTGTCTTTGTTGTTCTCATAATTTAAAAAGTAGAAAAGCAAACGCCTTGCAAACAAGCCATTGGTATTCATGTATAATAAGATGTCAATGCTAAAGATATTATATGGCCTATGTTTTTGTTTTAGTAGAATGACATTTTAATTTCTAGAGTATATTGAATTGCCCATCTAATTATCTTTCTTAAACGTATTGACATGTCTCAAAACAAAAACAAATTAACGTCAATGACTTCGAATCTCACAATTACAATTTTTTATGTTTTGTTTTCTGTTTTTGGTCATAAAGGTATAGCTTCTTTCGGACATGACTTGCTCCAAATTTGTTGGATAAACAATGGGGAAAAAATATGTGATAAAATTAAAGTTGAACATAAATAGGAAAGAAAGCGTATCGGAACAACTTCAAAGAATATAACAAATAGTAGAATTTTTCATTAATAGATAATTCATGTTAAACTATGAATAATATTGTATTTAATTGAATGAAAAGAGTTTACAACGGTCTATATTTATAGACTATCTAAGCTTGATACCTAAGAAACTTAATCCTAATACATATAGAAGACGAATACAAATAGGAGACTAATACTAATTATAAACTAACTATGATATATATAATCTAAATAATATATTTTAATACGCCCTCGCAGTTTGGGCGGGATAAAGATGAACGGTCAAACTGGAACGAACTTTGTAGAAGAAACTACGGTGACTACATAGCTTCTTTTGCTTGTTTTAGATGCATTGACTTGTTTAGCTAGTATTGACTTGCGTTAGCTACATAGCTTGCTTTACTTGCGTTGGTTTGTTTTGCTTGTGTTGGCTTGTTTTTCTGCGTTGGATATATTGGCTTTGGTTTGGCTCATCGACTCTTTTAACCGGGATTCTTTAAGACAATAATTGATTGACGTTTGATGTCGATAGCTTTGATTTTGTGAATGAAAGAAGAAGAAGGAGAAGAAGAAGAGACTAATTAAGAATAAACGGTTTGATCAACATCCAATATCAACGAATTACTCGATGTTACCCGTTCTATTTTCAAATTCTAATATGTGTGACATTTGTTTTATTTTCGTGATCTAAAATCACATTCTCATAATGAAGGTTTATTAAAAAAACCGATTTATTTTACGATAATGCAAATTAATTACCGAGTATACCCTATTTCAACTTATATTTCACAAGCTAATTAATATTTAATTTTTTTATAATTTATTTGTAAATACGTATAATTTTTAATTAAAATAATTTATAGCACTTCTAGCGACGACATTGTCTTCGTTAAAAGTGACCCTGGAATAAATTTGTTTAAGGGGAAACGATAAAGTTAAAAAATATAAATATCACTTTTAGCGATGACAAATTTTTAGGGGGAAACGATAAATTTAAAAAATATAAATAAAACTTTTTGCAATGACATTTCGTCGCTAAAATTGACGCGGAAAATATTTTCGTCATCAAGCCAAAACAAAAAAGTCAAAAATAAAAATAAAACTTTTAGCAACGACACTGTCGTCGCAAAATGTAGCCGGTGAAATATTTTCTTTCTAGATTCAAACAAAAAAATCAAAAAGAAAATAAAAATATCTTTACAAACGACATGTGTCGTTGCTGAAAGTTCAGTCAACAAAGTATACTAGTAAAAAAAATTGTCATTTAGCGACTTTCGGAGACGACATCTTGTTATTGCTGAAAGTCTTCGTCGTTTTTTCCGTTTTTTCTTGGAGCGAGGAATATAATTAAACCAAAACCTTAACTAAGAAGGAAACTATCTGAATATAACGTCAAATAACAACATACGCACTTAAGTGTGTTGGCATACACACAACTAAAATAAATAATACTAATTGTTTAGTTATTACACTTAATAATCTTATAGGCATACCATAATTCCAAACACGACTTAAAAATAACGAATTTAAAGTCACACTCATCATAATTTTACTGGTTGCCTCTTGAGAGTTTTCCCATCTACATAAAAACATTCAAAATCACAAAATAATGACAAATTTATCTCACATTTTAATGTTACTATTTTATATTTACGTCATATATTGACTTCAACAAAACTAAAACTCGGAAATATAATTTGAACGTTACATAATCAATTTTACCATACAAAGGACCACACTGTAACCAAGATTTATAGAAGACACAACAATATTAACATACATGAATATCAAATTATCTTAATTCAATGAGTAAATTCTATAAATGGTCCCTGTGATTTATACCGATTTACGAAAATCGTCCATATATTCTATTTTTCACTTTTTTAGTCCAATATGTATACATTTTGTTTGAAAATAGTCTCTCATCCACCTAAAATGAATAGAATACCCTTTGACTATTTAGATCCTTACTATCTGTAAATGACAAGAGAAATAGTATTTTGGTAATTTTAGGTGAAGGATGGGTCATTCTCGAGCAAAATATAAAGTTATTGGACTAAAAAAGTAAAAAATTAAGTACAGAGATAATTTTTGTAAATCGATATAAATTACAGGGATCATTTATAAAATTTACTCTAATTCAAGTGAAAAAAATTATATATCCTTATATAAATAACACCATCACTACAATACATTTTCATTCGTAATCATGCAAAGTCGCAGATCTTAAGCTAGTTTTGAATTAAAAATGAATATTGAATTACGAAATTAATAAGAAAAGTTGATGTGGCTGACATGTGATAGAACACGTGGCTAAAAGTGTACACAAGGCAACTAACGTGACTGCTTAGTCAGCTTCTTTCGGTAGTTTGTTAACATTTTAGCACGAAATCTTTCGGTTCATAACCTACCTTAGTACGTTGTTTACCTCGAGACAAATAGCCGACATAATGCAGTAAACCTTATTATTTCAATTCATGGAAAGCCCCTGTTTCTTGTGCAAAGAAGAAGAACGTAAGAAAGACAATTATGTGTATTTTGTTTTTCATACTGGAAGACTAGAGGAACGTTGATTGTATAGCTGCAGGATTTTATCAAAAAGAACGTGTAACATATGCATGGAATTAGTAATCAGACTGAAAATAAAAGAAGATTAAGCAAAAATATTGACGGAAGTAAAGAAAAAGAAAAGACTTATTTTAAAAGGAGAGAAAAACGAAGATATCTCCGGATTGACGGTGTTTAACCGATGATCGGAGAATGATTACTCTCCAATGAATTTACTTCCAAAACTCTTGTTCTAATACCGTAAAAAGTAATATTATTCCTTGTTGAATTGATTCACAAACATTACACACATATATATATAGTATAAGAGAAATAATAAAGGCCGAGTCCACTTATATAAAACGGGCTAATATAATAAATCCACTTACAGATTTGAGTGTGAAAAAGGACGTAAATACGTAATGGGTAGTGGTAAAATGGACTATATTGTTGACTATCGTCTGCAAAATATATTACTAAAAAATAAAGGTGAGATGGTACCAATTTTCGTATAGTAATAGGTATGGGTAGAGAAGTAGAATGTACATGATTTTAAAGAAGTAACAATAAAGATTAATGTATTAATAGATGACCTCTTTACATATTGGCCAAAGAGTAATGTATTACAACGATGAAAAAAGCTTCTCTAATTACCATAGTGTATTTTGATTAAAATGTAGGCGTGTAACATAATCCGCAATCTAAAAGAGTAAAAAATTCATATTATTTGTACAATATATGAAAATGCACACAGTATTTCCTTTTGTGTTGATATCCAAATCAAATTACATAATGATAATTAATTCTAAATTTGTTGCTCTATATTGTCTTCCATGTATTTGCCACATCCGATATTTTTTTTTACCAAAAAAGGAGATAATGGATATATAAATGATTAATGCATGTCTAATTTTATTTAACAATAATAAATAATAATAGTTATACTTATAGTCATCACAAAGTTCACAATTTCCAAAAAAATCTTTCGATGGGACTAGATCAAGAAACTATACTTTGATATCACATTATTATAAGGTATCTAAGCAATCAACAAAACTAAAGGTAACATAACCACAATTAACAGTAAGTTAATATATTTTGATCATGTTTTTTTATTATTATTATTAATTTTGGAGTTTAGTGTGAAATGATAAATTCAGTTATGGTCTGATAGCTTTTTGAGATGAATTAAAAGATGGATGCTAGCAAGCCTCTGTATGTTGCGGTTGCACAACACAAGAAAGATATAATGGTAAGGTTGCAGACATAGTTCTCATAGATGTGTCCAATTGCTATGGCACAACTGTAGCACCTCGTAAATGTACCCACCTTGTGGTCCAAGTCTAGGGCAACAAATATTTTATTGTCAACACTCTACATTCATTCCTCCTTATGTAATCTCACTTATTGTACTTGTATTGTATAAACTTCATAAATGGCTATTCACTCCATATATGGAGTATATTCTAAGGTTATTTTGCATCATAATACCACAATTATAAGTAGATTTTATAATGTGGAGCAACCTAGCAATGCAGTGTATTGCTTTCCGATCTTTGAAATTGGATGTTAAGCCAAAATAAGAAGCAGTAGAATGAGTTGTACGTCACCTTTAAGTTATTTTAAATGAAATGAACCTCATATTTTATTTAAAGAAAAGTAAATAGTTATTATTGTATCAATATTGCTATGTAATTCCTATCAATACATTACATATGTATTTATATATTTTCTAAGTGCATTATCGAAAAATGAACAACTAATCAACTTTTTTTATTATTAGGGTATCAACTAACTTTTTATGTTTAAAATGAATCACTAATTTAAAACAACACATTAAAGGATATTTGTCTAATTTATGCACATTTATTTCTTCAAATAACTACACTTAAAGATTGAAAATTGGCATTACATTATGAGCTTTTTGTACATTAAAATTGGTAGTTAGCCTTACATTACCATTCATAATTGATAACATATACCCTCTAATTTGAATTTTTAAATTAGTAATCCTTTTTTAACACAAAAAATTAATCGATACCCCAAAATGCAAAAACGTGAATTAGTTGTTCATTTTTCAACAACTTACCCTATTTTCTAACAATAGATAAAAAATTATTTATGGGTCAGCCACACCAAACGACATTTGATTACGACATGTTTTGACTTATTACTTACCTGTCTGGCCCACCTCGATTACCAACTTTACTTGAAACTGCATGTTGCATTGCTTGTCTTTTATGAAGCTCCTAATAAATGATTTTCGAGTGGAGCGAAAAAGAATTCTCAGCTTTTAATTTTTTTAGCAAATTGAAAAGCGATTAAAATAAAATGTTAATAATTATTATAATTGAATAAAATTGATTTTTTATTAATTTTGTTTGTTAAGTACTGAGTATTTGATTGTTAATTAAATAAGATGCAAATATACAGCTAATCTAATTTCATTCACAAACTAATGTCCAGTGAGAGTTTTAATCAAATGTATGTGTGGTACAAACATAATTACTAAATACAAGTGTCATTGAAAATATATCACTAACTAAAGTATTTTTTAAATTTAACTCATGTAAAGTAATATAAAACAAAAATGTATCTATTTCGTCATTGTCAATTTGTGTCATCCACTTCTTTTCATACCGACATCCCTGATTCATTTACTCCGCTAATTTTAGATGTCTTTTCAATTCAATTTTGGTTAATGTGATCAGTGACTATGCTTATTCATGATTAATTTTATAAGTTTTTCTCTATTTTGATTTTTGTTGATTTCTTTTTGTGGTACTAATTGCAGAACTCAAAAGTCAGTTATGATTGACAAACAAATAAGTAACTACATCCAATTATTATAAATTGATTGAATATGTTTGAAGTTTTCTATTAAAACCGGTTTACGACTTAGAAAAGTATTTCGTTTACAAATAAAACTCATATTGTTTAAAGAAATATTACTCCATATTAGTTGTGATATTTTTAATTCTTAAATGTACATATAGGTAGTTAATTTAAGTGATGGTATGGATAAAAAAGAATTGTGAATAAAAAAGTTACATTTAATGATTATAAAACATAAAAGTTAAATAGAAAAATATAAGATCGGTATATATTTTAAAAAATACATGTGTTTGTAAATTATTTTTGTATTACTACATGTATTTGGTTAATAACTCTATTACGGGGTAATTTAGATATTTGGTCAACTCTTCTCCACTATTTAGGTAATCATTTTTTCAAGCTAAGATCAATGGTCTAGATTAAAAGTTCTAATTTATTAATGGTAGGGATTAACTTATGAATTACTAAAAATAAAATGACTATCTGAATATGATTTTTTTTTTCTTTAATATATGAGAGAAAAGAGAGATACTATGATTTTTCTTTTTTAGTTTAATTCTAAATTTGTCAGAATTCAAATAATAAATGAATAATCAAAATTTTCTATTTCAAGAAATCTTATATCCAAAATGATAACTTAGCTATGATTACTTTTTTTAAGTTTATTTCTAAGTTTGAAAGATTTCAAATACTCCGATGAACAGTCAAAACTTTCTTTATAAAGAAGGCATTAGACACCTATAAATACGATAGATATGCGAATGTAAAAATACATCATATTTCAGAAAGATAAACAAAAAATATACTCCGATCCACTTCTTGCCGAAACTATTTCACTACTTCCATCATGATCTTCATAATTTTTCTCGTATCAATGTTCTCCTTCTTGCTGATCACAAGTTGCGTTAGTTTCAAACCCCCACAACCACTTCCTCCAGGCCCGAAACCATGGCCCTATATCGGAAGCATAATCCCCATGATACGGAACAAGCCCACATTCCGATGGATACATAGGATGATGGATGAAATGAACACCAAGATCATATGCATTCGTCTAGGAAACGTTCATGTTATAGCTGTTAGCGATCCAAAGATAGCTTGTGGATTCTTGAAGGACAAAGATGGGATATTCTCATCAAGGCCTGATTGCATGTCCAGTTATTTAACCAGCGGTGGATACATGACCACCGTTCTTATTCCAATGAGTGATCGTTGGAAGAGAATGAGAAAAGCCTTAGCTACAGATATTCTTTCGGTGGCTAGACATAAGTCGCTTCAAAACAAACGAGACGAAGAAGCTGATAATCTACTAAGGTATGTATATAGAATGTGCATGCAAGACGTACTACTTATGTCATTTATATTACTAAGTGGTGCTGATTAGCTTCATTTGATTATAAAGGAAAGTTCTCTATATGTCATCCATATCTTTTAACTTTGATGAACAAAATAACGAAAATTTTAATCTATTTTGTCCTTATCTTTCAACTTTGATGAATAAAATAGTTTCGTTAATTTTTATATATACATTTTTATATTACGAAAGGTCTAAAAACCCTAAAATTTATATCTTAAAACACATTTTAACCGATTTGTTCATAGGTGAACAAATATTTCTATTATGTGTTTCTACAAATAATTTTAGAATTTTTTTAAAATTCTTTCTCAATCGAACGTACATTAACGTTCACATATAAATTTAATCATACGTAATAAATACTTAATCCGGTAATTATAATAAGTTATCAACTTTTATATAAATGGTGATTAATCTTCAAATTAATGCCTACACCTTCTAGCGATGTAGTTAAAACCATTTCCATATTGCCACGTATGACTTGGATATAATATATAATATATATATTTTTTGTAACTCTTGTAGGTATGTTTACAACCAGTGCCATATAAATGTTGCGGTCACTACAGGGATCGTGAACGTGAAGGCTGTGGTGCAACCATACTCGAGCAACATTATAAGGAAGCTCATCTTTGGGAGTAGATATTTTGGTAAAGGAAATGCAGATGGAGGACCTGGGGCAGAAGAGATCGAGCATGTTAATTCACTTATGATGATTCTTGGTTACCTATACGCATTCTGTGTGACCGATTACTTCCCATGGTTGAGATGGATAACTGATTTTGATGGGCATGAGAAAATCATAAGGAATGCTGTTTGTACTGCAAGGAAGTATCAAGATCGTTTGGTTGATGAAAGGATTCAACAATGGAAAGATGGAGTTAGGACAAAAGAAGACGACTTGCTTGATGTTTTCATTAACCTTGAAAACCCCCGACTAACAGCGGATGAGATAAAATCCCAAGTCCTTGTAAGAATAAGCGAACTTTGATGCTTAATTCCATTCTAGTAGTCAGAAATGTAGATTTTCGTCTTATGCAATATATATATATATATATATATATATATATATATATATATATATATATATATACACGTTTTGATTATTGTTGGTGTTCTACAGGAACTTGTGTTAGCAACCTTTGATAATCCATCAAATGGTATCGAATGGGCCATGGCAGAAATGATAAACAAGCCAAGGATTTTCGAAAGAGCAATCCAAGAACTTGATTATGTGGTC
This sequence comes from Gnaphalium uliginosum, assembly GCA_963930675.1. Classification (NCBI taxonomy): domain Eukaryota; kingdom Viridiplantae; phylum Streptophyta; class Magnoliopsida; order Asterales; family Asteraceae; genus Gnaphalium; species Gnaphalium uliginosum. Next base: position 13,389,775 of record OZ005685.1, on the reverse strand, counting down.
GGAAAAGATAGATGGGTCCAAGAATCTGATATACCTAAACTTAATTATATCAAAGCTTGTGCAAGGGAAGCTTACAGGTTGCACCCTGTTGCACCTTTCAATCTCCCTCACGTGGCATTGGCTGACACCACTGTGGCCGGATACTTTATACCAAGGGGTAGCCATGTGTTACTGAGCCGTATCGGGTTAGGGCGAAACCCTGAGGTTTGGGACGACCCGTTGACTTTTAATCCAGACCGTCACATGAATGGTGATAAAGAAGTTGTGCTAACAGATAACAGCCTTCAAATGTTATCATTTAGCACCGGCCGTCGTGGGTGCGCCGGAGTGTTGTTGGGCTCTACAATGACTACAATGTTATTAGCTAGACTTGTTCAAGGGTTCACTTGGGAGTTGCCACCCAATGAACCATATATCGATCTCAAGGAGAACCAGCAAGACTTATTGAAGGCTAAACCATTACTAGCCCTGGCCAAGCCTCGCTTACCTCTGTTGGAAAATATTTTATAAAAAATATTTACTACTAGTTAATAATTTAAATGTAATAATAAATTTACTTGGTATCCAAGTAATTTCCAACGTATAATGTATTGAATGTCAAGTAAGTTTTCTTTTAATCTCATTTAACTCACCAAATTATTCCATTACTGGCTTCAATACACTTTAAAGCTTTTCAATGAAAATTCAATTTTCACTCCGAAGTCTTAGGTTACGTTTAGTTACGAAAAATTATCTGCATTTTTCCTTTTTCATTTTCTTAAAGTTTTTTATCACTTGAAATTCATAAGAAATTTAAAAAACACGTTTACGTGTAAGAGATTGAGTTTTCATTTTTAAAAATATGAAAGGTAGAAAAATGGAAAAGAAAAAATGAAAACGGAAAATTGGAAAGCGCCATTTTTCCTAATTAATTAGGTGCTTTGAATTTTATATATGCCTATAAAAGACTACGTATTTGACGACTTGAGGAGGAAATTAATAGAACAAATTACAGAAGCAAATTCATCCTTTCTTCACTTGTAAAAAACTACTAAAAGCAAACCGACCCTTTATTTCACACACGTTTATATACCAACTAAAGCCCAACGTTCAGCTCTGATCCGATTCATTCTTCATGCATGTAGTACCTACATTCAGTCATTCACATACAGAACCCATATCATTATCATTATACATCTATAATTCTATATGCTTATACATCCAGGTGGATTAACCATTGATTTATTTGATTCCATGATATTGATCCTTTTTTCGACCATCTATTTATCCACTTGAAACTCCAAATTTGAATCTCTAAATGCTCAAAAATTTGGACCCAAAAACTTTACAATTACGGTTGCGAATGTAAATATGTAATAACTCCTGACCTACACAACCGCTTGCCACAGCATTTGGGTACTTTTGGAGTTCGTCACATCCCATTCATTGTTGAGCATATCCGCAGCTGTAAAGGTATTTACGGCACCAATCTTCCACCACTTGAAAATCAACGATCGCCCGTATCTCCGAGCTTCTGAACACAATACTAGGCAATGATCAACCGATTCAACAACATTGTTGCGGCTCGGGCAAATGACTGAATGAAGATCAATCCCTCTTTTGTCAAGTTCTTCACTCACGGGTAGTCGTTTCCTCATTGCTCTCCAGGCAAAGATGCCTACTTTCATGGGTATAAGCTTATACCTCTTTAGAAGAAGTGTAGTACAACTAAATGTTTGTTTCTTTTTAATCATGAAGAAACGATCTTAATAATTGAAATTGAAATGACCCTTTTACCATTTTTCCTGAATTAACTTATAGTAACTATTTATAAGAATATCTACACTACATATAATTTTTCTAAATTTAATATAATGCCACGTCAGCATTATACTCTACTATACAAATCTACACAGTGCACTGAATCTAATAACTGACACATCAGCATCATTTTCTAATCAAACATTTAATATGTACATATACATAGAATATCCACCGATATTATAATTTGAATATCCAAGTATTGTATAAAATTTAAATTATACATAAACTTAAATTTTTTTAATGCAACATACAATTTTTTTGAGTTATTATTACGTAGTATTTGTTTCATGAAAGTTATAGAATATAATAAATATAGTTTTAGTTTCCAGTTTGAAACAATTTATTATTTGTTATCATCGATGCGCATATATATATATATATATATATATATATATATATATATATATATATATATATATATATATATATATATATATTGTTGGGTCTAAAGATGGCTAAAGAACTTGATCGAAGATTAACACTGCTGGTTAGACTACAACTGCTAGTTACTACTGGTGAAGAGGAGTTTCTACTGTTGGTTCAAAAGTTACTACTGCTACCGGGTTTTACACTACCAGTAGAAACAGTTACTACTGGTAGAAAAGATTGAGTTAGTACTGTTAGAACAAAGTTAGTGCTGCCGGGTGAAGTTTCTACTGCCAGTACAAAGTTTCTACGGGTGGAGTAAGTTAATACTGTTTATAACTTACTACTGATTGAGTTTATACTGTTCTCGGAAGTTTCTACTGTTCTTCATAAGTTTATACTGCCCGTGTAGTTTCTACTGTTTATGATTAGAGCATCTTTTTAACCAAGTGGGCCAATCAAAAGTCTTCTCTGCAAAAGCAAAAACGCTCAGTAAAACAGAGCATGGCTCAAGACGATAGGAGGATTAGATAGAAAGGTTCTTTGTATTAATTAGTGTAGCGTGTAATTGGAGCTCTATAATTCTATAAATAGAGCTCCTTACCTTCAATAGAAAACATCTCAGAATCTTAGCATCTCAATATCTAGCTTGTATAATTGTCATTTGTAAGCTTCAAGGCTAATTGTAACCCTGATACTTAAGTGTATTCGTATTATTCAAGGAAATAATATTGAAGCTTTTTGATAATTCCTTCGCTTTTACTTATTATTAATTTTTGCTTAAATCAGAGTTAATTTTACTTCTTAATTATAGATTACTATTCCGCGGTATTTCTATAAATATTCAATTGCTATAATTATTGACCCGAAAGGTTCAATCGATCCTGTCAATTGGTATCAGAGCTTTGTTACTTAATATCAACTTATAAATTGATATCAGAACGCTGTCTCAATAGCATTGAAATTTAAAAGAAGTTGAAAAATCATTGTTCCATTATGTTTTGATTAATCTCTGTTTTTCTTTATATTTGTTTTAAAATTCACTGTTCCATTGAAGTCTCTTAAATTCTGAAACATTCTTTATAAAAATGACTTCTGAAACTAGTGATGGAGTTCAGGCCACAAGAATTCCCATGCTCAAACCTAATGAGTATGAAAAATGGAAAACCAGGATTAAGCAATACATGCTTCTTACTGATTATTCCTTATGGGAAGTCATTGAATGTGGATCCAAATATGCATTAAATACTGATGGCTCTAGAATTCCTAGATCACCACCAACAAATAATGAAGAAAGAAAAATAAGATCCACAGAATTAAAATCTCTAAGTACTCTGTTAATGTCCATACCATATGAGTACCAAAGACGATTTGAAAAGTGTGATGATGCCCAAGACCTTTGGAAAGCAATTGCAAAGCGTTTTGGTGGCAATGAAAGCACAAAGAAAACTCAAAGATCGATTTTAAAACAAGAATTTGAAAACTTTATGGGTATAAAAACGGAAACTCTAACTCAAACTTTTGACAGATTTTCAAAATTAGTTGGAGACTTAGAAAATCATAATGTCAATATTGACAAAGATGATTTAAACAGAAAGTTTTTAAGGTCCTTAGGAGAAGAATGGACCATGTACACTGTATCATTGAGACAAGGGAAAAACCTTGATGAGAAAGATTTAGATGACTTATATAATGATTTAAGATCATTTGAATCAGAGGTTGAAGGCAAGAAACAAACCTCTACTTTCTCAAATAATGCTGCTTTTTGTCCATAACTAAATAAACATCTGAAAATCTAAATCAATATGGAACTACTTCTATGAGTCATGGAACATCTTCCAATGAAAAACCAAATGACTCAGTTTTAGAAGCCTTTTTTGCTAGTCATGTGAACTCTTCACTAACCAATAGAGATCTAGAACAAGTAAATTCTGACGATTTAGAAGAAATAGACTTGAAATGGCAAATGGCCATGTTAACCTTAAGAGCAAAAAGATTCATACAAAGAACTGGTAGAAACAACTTTGCATACAAAAGAGATGATGGTGCAGGTTTTGATAAAAGCAAAGTTGAATGTTTTAACTGTCATAAACTAGGTCACTTTGCTAGAGAATGCAGAAACACAGAAGGAAACAATCAAAGAACTGGAAGTTTCAGTGGAGCTCAAAACAGAAGTATTCAAATTCAAAACTCAACTGCATTAGTATCACAAGATGGACTAGGTTTTGACTGGAGTGACCATGCAGAACAAGAACTGCACAATCAAGCTCTGATGGCAATCACTGAATCAGAACCTTCTTCTGAAATTCCTTATGAGGTACAAAGCAAATTATGTTCTTCTATTTGTAAGAAAACTGTTACACATTATAGAGATCATAATGCTAAAGTACTTAAGGAATTTGACAAAAGTGAAATCATGAACAAAGCATACATCAACACCATTGAAAAATTTGAAAAAGAGATCAAATCATATCAAGAAAATGAAACACAGTATGATTATGATCTTAAATATGCAAGATGGGAAATGGATTGCTTACAAGATAAGATAGATGAGCTAAACAAAAAGCTGATAGAAGTTCAAGTTGAAAAGGATAGCATTAAGCTAAAAGCAGGTGATTTAGATAATGCTTCCTCTAAACTTCAAAATCTTCTAAATGCTCAAATTCATGATAAGCTTAAAACAGGATTAGGTTACTCTAGTGTTCCACCACCTTACAACAATAATTATTTTCAAAAGACCAAAATAAATACAAGTGACTTAACACAAGAAGTCCAAACTGAAGTTGTTGAGGCAAAAAGAGTTAAAAGTCTAGAAAAACATGATAAGGTTGGAGAAAACAAAGAAGTGGCTAAGAAAACTGGAAATAATGAGAATACTGATCTTACTAAGCTAGCATCTAAAATTGGTAAAACTAAACTAGCAGAAGGTAAGAAAATGTTTGAAGAAAAGGCAAAAATGAATCAAAAATCTAGAAATAGATTAGGATCTGAGAAAAAGGAAACAAAAGCAATGAATAAAAGGCAAACTGTTAATAATAACTGTGTTCATTGCAAATGTAAAGCAAGCTTCTCTTCACAAAACTTTTTGAGCCCAAGAGGAAATCAAAGAAACTGGAACCAAATGGTTTCACAAAAATTGGGACAAAACTTTTCAATTATAAAAAGGAAGAACTGCTTTATATGTGGAAGATCTAACCATCTTCAACATGACTGTTTTTATAATCCTAAGAATACTCAAAGGATAGTACATTCAGCATGGAAATCAACTAACAGAGTCAATCAAACAAATTTTAAAAGAAACTTTGTTAGTACTGGTAAAGAAATGAAAGCAAAGAAAACTAACAGTAGTAAAACAAAGAAGACAGTATTAAAAACTAATATGCATAATAATGCTGCTAAACCAGTTAATACTGTGAGAACAGTTAATACTGCTAGGCATTTTAATACTGCTAAACCTTTTAATACTGTTAATCATACTACTGCTACTTTAAAGAAAAGCATTTCAAAAATCAGTTGGTGTGGGAAACCAGTGGCAACAGAAATTTCAAACACCAAAAGTGCATCTAAATCAATGACCTTCAACAGAGTTGATTTCATTGATGCACTTGGGAAGCCCAAAACCTCTCTGGTTTGGGTTCCCAAAAGAAACTAATTTTTCTTTCTTATTAATGTGCAGAGCAAAAGAAACTTGTGGCATATTGACAGTGGATGCTCTAGACACATGACAGGAGACAGGTCCAAGCTACAGAATTTCAAATCAATCAATGGTGGACATGTAGCATTTGGAGGTAATTCAAAAGGAGGAAAAATTACAGGAAAAGGTATGGTGAAAGGTGAAAGACTGAACTTTAATGATGTTTACTTTGTTGAGGAACTCAAATACAATTTGTTAAGTGTCAGCCAAATCACAGATAAAAGGAACCCAGTTCTTTTTACAAACACAGAATGCTTTATTATTTCTGAAGATTTTAAACTTGATTAAAGTAAAATTTTACTCAGAACTCCCAGAAAAGATAATGTCTATTGCTGTGATTTGACAAAATTGAATCCTCAACAAAATATACACTGTCTTTTATCAAAGGCATCAGTTGATGAATCTGATCTATGGCATAGAAGGATGTGTCACATGAATTACAAAACAATCAATAAACTTGTTAAAAGAAAACTTGTCAGGGGATTACCTGAGAAGACATATTCATGTGAAAATCATTGTATTGCATGTCAAAAGGGCAAGCAACACAAAACTTCTTTTAAGACCAAAATTTTGAATTCTATTTGTTCTCCCTTACATCTACTTCATATGGATTTATTTGGACCAACAAATGTAAGGAGCATAGGACATAAATTATATTGTTTAGTGATCATTGATGACTTTAGCAGATTTTGTTGGGTCTTCTTTCTTAGAACTAAAGATGAGACAAGTGAAATACTTAGATCATTTATTACTAAGATAGAAAATCAAACCAATAAAAAGGTTAAAATCATTAGAAGTGACAATGGTACAGAATTTAAAAATCTTGAGATGGATAAATTCTGTAAATTCAAGGGAATAGAAAGACAATTTAGTGCTCCTAGAACTCCACAACAAAATGGAGTTGCAGAAAGAAGAAATAGGACACTAATTGAGGCTGCTAGAACTATATTAGCAGATGCTAAGCTACCCATAACCTTCTGGGCAGAAACAGTTAGTACTGCTTGCTATGTTCAGAACAGAGTGTTAGTTGTCAAACCTCACAATAGGACACCATATGAGTTATTCTTTGATAGAATACCATTAGTCAGCTTTCTTAAACCATTTGGATGTCCTGTCACTATTCTGAATACCAAAGATTACTTAGGCAAGTTTGAGAGCAAAGTAGATGAAGGAATCTTTGTTGGATATTCTACTCAAAGTAAAGCTTACAGAGTATTCAATCATAAGACCAGAATTGTTGAAGAGACCTTAAATGTGACCTTTAATGAACAGTCTGTTAACATTGTAGGAAAAGGTCCAGAATGGTTGTTTGATATTAATGCACTAACAGAATCTTTTAAATACATGTGTGGATCATCAAATGCAGGAATAACAGAACAAGAAGTTGCAGAGAAGAAAGAAAATAAATCAGAATATATTATCTTTCCTATTTGGTCTGTTGATCCACTAGAAATATCTCAACCATCTCAACAGGATAATAAAGAAACAGAAGAATTATCAGAAACTTCTGATACTGCAGAAGATCAGGGAAGCAGTATCAAAACCACAGAAGATATTGCAGGTGAAGAAATGATTTCTGAACCTATCTTTCCTGTTAATGAAGCATACAGTGAAGAAACAGGAAGTCCAGACATGAATCTCACAAATTTGGAAGTTGAAATTCCTGTAACTTTTCAACCATCTGCAAGGGTTCAACTCAATCATCCTCTAGAGAATGTTATTGGGGATATAGGGTCTGCAATTCAAACAAGAGGGAAAGCTGTTGTTCACCAAGATTCAGAAAGTGAAAGTTTTATAAGTGAATGTTTATTTGCAGCTATTCTTTCACAAACAGAGCCTAAGAAAGTGGTAGAAGCTCTAAAAGATCCAAGCTGGGTTGAAGCTATGCAGGAGGAGTTGCTTCAATTCAAAATACAGGAAGTCTGGTCATTGATAGATCTTCCCATAGGAAAAAGACCTATTGGCACTAAATGGGTCTTTAGAAACAAAAAGGATGAAAGAGGCATAGTGATCAAGAATAAAGCCAGATTGGTGGCTCAGGGATACACTCAAGAAGAAGGAATTGATTATGATGAAGTTTTTGCTCCTGTTGCCAGAATTGAAGCTATAAGATTATTCTTAGCTTATGCTTCCTTCAAAAATTTCAAAGTCTACCAGATGGATGTTAAAAGTGCATTTTTATATGGCACCATTAAAGAAGAAGTGTATGTTTGTCAACCTCCAGGGTTTGAAGATCCAAAACATCCAGACAAAGTTTATAGACTTGACAAAGCCTTATATGGTCTACATCAAGCTCCTAGAGCTTGGTATGACACTTTGTCACTATACCTGCTGCAGAATGAGTTTAATAGAGGAGCTATTGATAAAACCTTGTTTACAAAGAAAATCAATAATGATATTCTTCTTGTTCAAATCTATGTGGATGATATCATTTTTGGATCCACAAAGGATTCTCTTTGTAAAGAATTTGAAAAACTCATGCATCAAAAGTTCCAGATGAGTTCCATGGGAGAATTAATATTCTTTCTTGGACTACAAGTTAAACAGCAGCAGGATGGTATTTTTATAAGTCAAGGAAAATATGTAAATGATATTCTGGAAAAGTTTGGTTTCAAAGATGCAAAGATTGCAACCACTCCAATGGAAAAACAGAAGCACTTACATGCAGATTTTGAGGGGGAGGATGTAGATATTCATCTATACATATCTATGATAGGTTCTTTATTATATCTAACATCTTCAAGACCAGATATTATGTTTGCTGTATGTGTTTGTGCCAGGTTTCAAGCAAATCCTAAGTTATCTCATCTACATGCAGTCAAAAGAATCTTCAAATATTTAAAGGGTCAACCAAAATTGGGCCTTTGGTATCCAAAGATGTCATATTTTGATCTTATTGCATATACAGATAGTGACTATGGAGGATCAAATATGGACAGAAAATCAACATCTGGTGGATGTCAATTTCTAGAGAGTAGATTGGTCTCATGGCAATGTAAAAAGCAAACCTCTGTCTCAACATCAACAGCAGAAGCAGAATATGTAGCAGCATCAAGTTGCTGTGCACAGGTACTCTGGATTCAAAATCAATTGATGGATTATGGTTTGATTCTTTTAAATACTCCTATGTTTATTGACAATAACAGTGCAATCAGTATTATTAATAATCCTGTTAAACATTCAAAAATCAAGCACATTGAAATCAGATATCATTTTATTAGAGATTGTAATGAGAAAAAGTTAATTCAAATTTTTAAAGTTTATACTGATAATCAATTTGCAGATCTATTCACTAAAGCATTTGATGTTGGTAGATTTACATTTTTGATTACAAGTATTGGAATGATCAATATTTCGTAAATAATTTTTCTCATAAATCTCTATGGTGCTTGAACAAGGATTAATACTGATATACTAGTTAGTGCTGCTTATAGTAATTTTAATACTCTTATGTATTATTACTACTATTTTCACTAATTAGTACTCTATCCTATATATACTTTTTTGATGATATAAAAAAAAAAAAAAACTAATACTGCTAAAACCTCTTAGTACTGCTTGTAATAAGTTTCTACTGCCTTGGTCGGTTAGTGCTGCTTATAACCAGTTAGTACTGTTAGCAATATTAGTACTGCTCTTTAACTCAGTGTGAGAGTTCATACTGCCAGTTGTTAATACTGCTTGTACACTTTCTACTGTCAAACTAGAACTATAAGAGTATTACTACTGTCTTCACACTTTCTACTGTTTATAGATACTACTGGCATCAAGTTACTACTGATTATCAATTACTACTGCTAGTGTGTATCTTTCTACTGGTTGGAAGTTACTACTATTTTTAAGATATGCTTCTTTACTACTGTTAGCATAGTTAATACTGCTTTCAAGTTTCTACGGATTGCAAAATTCTAGGGCTTGGCAGTACTACTTATACAACAGTATCAGGGTATCAAAAACACTTTCACTCTCCCAATAGCAGAAACCTAAAAACAGCAGAAACCTCAACCACCTTCAAACTCAACCACTTTCAAATCAAACACTCAACATCAATGGCGTCTTCATCCTCATCAACTACAACTCTTCCGATTGTAGATAACCACAATATGCTCGCATATTTGGTTAAAACCCAGGATGCGACGGACTTTCATGAAATCATCGATTTCTTGAAGGAAAGTCACATCCACTATGCTTTGACTGTAAACCCAACAGTCTACTACAAGCATATTAACTCCTTCTGGAACCACGCCAAGATCGAATCTATCGACGACACTAAACTCATTGTGTCGAAGGTAGAGGGCAAAAGGGTGGTGGTCACAGAGGAGTCTATCCGCAACCATCTCCATCTAGGAGATAACACAGGTATTTCTTTACTTTCAGGCACTGTAATTTTTGAAAATCTAAAAAATATGGGTTATGAAGGGGATCTTACCAAATTTACTTTTTACAAAGGGCTTTTCTCTCCCCAATGGAAATTTATAATCCATACAATCCAACAGTGCCTGTCCTCTAAAAGAACAGGTTGGAATGAGTTTGGGAGTGCAATTGCTTCTGCAATTGTATGCCTAGCCACAGACCAACTGTTCAATTTTTCTGAAATGATTTTTAATGGGATGCTCAGAAATATTGAGCAATCCTCCAAAATGTTTTTAATGTATCCCAAGTTTGTGCAAATCTTCTTAAATGAAGAAATAAATGATTTAAATGAACATTCCAAAATTTTGAAAGTTCTGTCTCATACTCCCAAAGTTTTTTCAAACATGAGGAGACAGAACATTAGATTTTCAAATAAGGTCACTGCATTATTTCCCACAATGCTTAGTGTACCTGCTACTAGGGATGAGGGAACAGAAAACCCATCTGTATCCCAACCCACATCCACTAGAAAGGCTCCCAAAAGAAAACAAGGGACCCCCAAGCCAACCAAAGCTAAGAAGCAAAAACAGGCTCAACCTGAGGATCCTCCCCTCAATGAGTCTCAGCCAAACATAGCAGAGGAGGTGGTCCATGAGGAGTGGGGTGACCATTCTGGAAGGGCTGACCCTACTGCTTCTAGCCCTCTGGCAGAGCAGGACAGGGTCAACATAAATAAGACCCAACCAAAGGCAACTGCAAATGATGAATCTCCTTTAGGAGATGATTCTGCTGCAGGTCCCAGTACCAAGAAACAAGGGGCCTCTGCTGATCAGGCTAGGCCTGAGGCAGCAGGTAACACTTCCAATGATTCACCAAGTGAGTCACATCCTAAAGGTGATGAGGATAGACTGTACAAAGAATTGACGGAAATGTTGGAGTTTATGTGGGAGGAAGTGAAAACCCACAGGCAGGTGGTTAAAAAGCAGAACAGGGACATCATAGAGCTATACAAAATTGTTGATAATCAACAACAGCAGATAGATGATTTGAAGACTGTCTTGCTGAAGTGCCTGGATGAAAAGAAGAAGTACATCTGGGTACAAGATGAGGATGTCCCTGAAACTGCAGAGCCAATGGGTGAAGAGGAAGAGCCCAGGGGAGAAGAGGAAATGGGTGGAGAGGCAGAGCCCAAGGGTGCAGAAGAAGAGCCCAGAGTTTATAAGAGGAAGGAGAAAGGGGTCTCATTCTCTGAACCTACAGAAACATTTTCTGGAGGTGAGATGCCCAAAATAGACCCTAAGGATAAGGGAAAGGGTCTATTAGTTGAAGAAGAGCCTGCTAAGAAACCTAAAGGAAAGTTTGGGGGGTTCACTACCAGGGAGGAGCAGGAGGCTCATGACCATGAGGTAGCCTTTAAACTACAAGCAGAAGAGCAGGCTCAGTATAATGAAGAAGAGAGGGAGCAGGCCCTAAGAGATCTGCTGGAAAATAAGAAGAGGGCAGAGGCAGAAAAGAGGGCAGCTGCCAAGAGAAGCAGGAAACCAACCAAAGCCCAGCTAAGAAAGACATACATTGGGAGATTGGGAGGTTTGATTCCAGATAGGGAGCTTAAGAGTATGAATTTTGATAAATTGGAATTTCTATATAAGAAGGAGGTCGAGAAAGAAAAGATGGAAAGGAGTAATAAGGAGGGTCAGGATGAAGGGAAAGGAGGAGAAGAAGAAAAAGAAAATGAGATAGAAAGAGATGAAGCACAGCTGCTTAGTCTATTGATCTTGAGGGATGATGGGGTGAGGGTAGATCAATTAGCTACCAAGCCACCAAAGATAGTAGACTGGGATCATGTACAGCTGGTGCACAAAGGACCTGAATTGACCAAAGTTACAAGGGAAGATGGAGCTACAGAGTTCTATAGGTCATTTCAGGAAATTTTGAAGAAATTGAATAGAGATGATATAGAGAAGATGTATGAAGTAGGAAAGATGAAGTATGAGGGAAAACTGGTTGGGAAGGTGATGAATAGAATATTCTGGGAATACTTCCTTATGATGTTTGAACCTGAAAGAGTACCTCATCTCTTCAGTAGATTCTCAGTAGTCAAATTTTGGATGTACTTTCCAAGATCTGGTGTCCATCAAGTTGCTTTAGCGAATAGAGAACTTCTGTTCATGTTTACTGAAAGACAATACAACTTGAATCTGGGGTTGATGAGATGCATGATTCAAGTCAAATTGATCACCCCAGAGGACTCAGAGACTGCAAGAATTCTTCTTCACATGATCCTAAATTAGATACATCAGAAGACTGAAGCTTCAAAAGGAAGAAGGTAGTATATTAGCATCCCTGAATTTATTTGAAGATTTTTGTAGAAACTTGAATCTGTAGGAGACAGATTAAGTTTAGGGGGAGATTGTTGGGTCTAAAGATGGCTAGAGAACTTGATCGAAGATTAACACTGCTGGTTAGACTACAACTGCTAGTTACTACTGGTGAAGAGGAGTTTCTACTGTTGGTTCAAAAGTTACTACTGCTACCGGGTTTTACACTACCAGTAGAAACAGTTACTACTGATAGAAAAGATTGAGTTAGTACTGTTAGAACAAAGTTAGTGCTGCCGGGTGAAGTTTCTACTGCCAGTACAAAGTTTCTACGGGTGGAGTAAGTTAATACTGTTTATAACTTACTACTGATTGAGTTTATACTGTTCTCGGAAGTTTCTACTGTTCTTCATAAGTTTATACTGCCCGTGTAGTTTCTACTGTTTATGATTAGAGCATCTTTTTAACCAAGTGGGCCAATCAAAAGTCTTCTCTGCAAAAGCAAAAACGCTCAGTAAAACAGAGCATGGCTCAAGACGATAGGAGGATTAGATAGAAAGGTTCTTTGTATTAATTAGTGTAGCGTGTAATTGGAGCTCTATAATTCTATAAATAGAGCTCCTTACCTTCAATAGAAAACATCTCAGAATCTTAGCATCTCAATATCTAGCTTGTATAATTGTCATTTGTAAGCTTCAAGGCTAATTGTAACCCTGATACTTAAGTGTATTCGTATTATTCAAGGAAATAATATTGAAGCTTTTTGATAATTCCTTCGCTTTTACTTATTATTAATTTTTGCTTAAATCAGAGTTAATTTTACTTCTTAATTATAGATTACTATTCCGCGGTATTTCTATAAATATTCAATTGCTATAATTATTGACCCGAAAGGTTCAATCGATCTTGTCATATATATATATATATATATATATATATATATATATATATATATATATAAAAGAATGTTTAAAAATATTAAGTTGTAATTTTGATTAACATTCTTTCCAAATGAATATTAATATTCTGAAAAAATTTTGAGTTATTTACAATTTTGCCACCGTGTTGACTTTTGAGTTGACCAGAATGTATGACTAGGAATACCTTCCCTCCTTCCTCCATTTTTTTACTTCCCTCTTGATCCCACCATATACCCTCCTTCCTCCATTTTTTTACTTCCCTCTTGATCCCACCATATAATATATGGTGAGATCAAGAGGGAAGTAAAAAAATGGAGGAAGGAGGAAAGCTATTCCTAGTCATACATTCTGGTCAACTCAAAAGTCAACAAGGTGGCAAAATTGTAAATAACTCAAAAAAATTTCAAAATATTAATATTCATTTGGAAAGAATGTTAATCAAAATTACAACTTAATATTTTTAAACATTCTTTTACGATGAATGTTAACTCATATACATTATTATACACTGATGAATGTTAAGTTATCTCGTTCAACAATGTATAAAAACATATATAAGTTAATATTCATCATAAATTATTGTTTATGAATATTAATTGTAATTTTGATCAACATTCATTCCAAATGAATGTTAATGTTCTATTTTTTTTGTGAAATTCGATGGTTATTGACGACTATAATTAAATTAATTACTTGTTTATAAGTTTTGTATGTTGAAATTCGTTTAATTTTATTGTATTCATTGGTGAATCAAAATTTTCACAAAAACCCAAAAGTTATACACAAAATTCTTAATATTTGATGAATATAAATTATGACGAATTGAAGATATGTATGAATGCCTTTGATGAATTTGAAATTTATAATGTTTTGATTGATTTACATGTTTTAATTTTGAATTTTAAACAAAAATTGATGAAATAGGTATTGTATATAAGTTAGAGAAGATACAAGGAAATATGTGGTTGAGGTTTGCGTCCCTCCTTCCCTCAAATTTAGAGCTTTCCTCTTGATCATTCCATATATATATATATATATATATATATATACACCTTCCGGTCGCCTCGCCAACGCCTTCTCTCCCTATCGGTCGAACTTTTCCATCCTCCCGTTGTTTAAGGGTAAAAGGTATATATGTAGCGTATGTGATCAAGAGAGATGTAATTTTTTGAGGGAATGAGGGAAACTAACCATTCAGTCGCGATGAATGATAATCAAACGTTAAAAAACATATTTATATCAAAAAATATTAATCAAAACCGATGTTATAACTATTAATATTCATATATAAACTATTTTTTATAACTTAAAATATCATATTATAAATATAAAGAATTTTTTTTAATATTTATCATTAATGAATGTTAACCGAAGTGGATATTATCATTTTCTTTGAAAAATTATTCGTTAATATTGGTCAACGATGAATGATAATCAAAAAATTTAAAACCATATTTTTACCAATAAATATTAATAGAAAATGATGTTATAACTAATAATATTCATCAATAAATTATTTTTTTATAACTTATAATATCATATGATGAATATATAGGAATGAGATCATGTGAAAACAGGGAGATAAAATAAAAACGGTGAAAACAGATCTCAACCCTTGGATCAAAATATATATATATATATATATATATATATATATATATATATATATAAAAAGGGATGGAGATAAAATAAATACGGTAAAAATAGTTGACCTTCACAATTTTATTAACTGTGAAGTTGAATTTTTTTTTGCTTCACACTTTATTTTTAAATGTAAAGCTTATTCTTTTTAGCTTCACGTAAAATTTATTAATTGTGAAGATTAAAAATTAAGCCTCACACATTCATAAATCTATGTGAAACTAAAAAAATTAAGCTTCACAGTTAAAAAATTTATAAATTTATGTGAAGAAAAAAAAAAGGTTCACAGTGAAAACTTTTTGGAAAATAAAAAAAAATGTAAGGGTTCACAATAAAAAACGTATGTGAAGCGAAAAAGTAAAAGTTCACAACTAAAAAAAATATGAATACAAATTGAAATTGTTTTTATCGTTTTTATTTTAACTCCTTGTTTTTACCATAAACCGACCCTATATATATATATATATATATATATATATATATATATATATATATATATATATATATATATATATGTAAAGAAGAGAAAAGAACGGAACATAAATAACTTTGTGAACGTAATTATTCATCGATATTTTTTATGCACTCAAGTGATGAATGTAGTTTGAATATGATTATGAAAAAGAAAAGAAAATAGTAACAACACTGGATCATCTTTAGTTTTAACTTTTTAAATAAAAATCAAATCGATAAGGGCTTACTAGTCTGTACTTCAATTTGTAGCATACACTAACCCTTATTGGCTTTCAACTTCTCATAATGCATGTACCACCATATACCATTATTTACTTTCGATGTACAAATGGCACACAAGGGAGCAATGTTTTGAGAAATATTGTAACTACTGCAATCAAGATGGTCATTTTGAGGAGCAATGTTTTGAGAAATTGAGTTATCCTGATTGGTATAACGGGAAAAGAGGCAAGAAAGAGACCAGAGTTGCAGCTAAAGTTGATACTAGCTATGATCATGAAACTCCATTTAACATGTCGTGTGAGAATGAGCTTGAAATGGGATCAAACAGTGGTGTGGATGAAAAGTTGGTGACAGTTATATGTCAAGAAATGATGAAACTGTTCAAAGGCAATGGGCAAAATAGCAACAAGACTAGTTCATCATTGAATCATGTAGGTAAAACTTGCTATGTTACAACCTTTGCTTTATCTCATAACAATTTACCAACAAATAGTGAATGGATAATAGATATTGGTGCTTCAGATCACATGTCTCCTCACTTAACACTTTTTCATTCAATTAAAACACTCAAGCATTCTATTCTTGTGCATCTGCCTGATGGAACTAGAAAAAGAGTAAATACAGTTGGTCAAGTCACATTAAGTTCAACTTTGACTCTTCTTAATGTATTGTATGTACATGAGTTCCAATTCAATCTCCTATCTATAGGCAGACGTTTGATTACTCAAAATTTGTTTGCTGAGTTATTTTTCACATGTTGTGTCTTTCAGGACCTTTCAACTTGCAAGGTAATGACTATGGGAAAGGTTCAAAGTGTCTTTACACTTGTATTCCTATGAGTGATAGTATTTTACCTTCACTACAAAAAAATAGCCATTTAGTGGCACACATTTTTAATGACATTTAATTTATGTGTCACTATATAAGGTTTTTAATGACACTTTTGCGGATATGCCATCAATGTACATGTATATTAGTGACATAAATTTGTCATGCCAATAACGTACATATATGTTAGTGGCACAATTTCATATATGTCATTAATGTACATGTATATTAGTGACACAAATTTATTATGCCACTAATGTACATACATATTAGTGGCACAATTTCGGATATGCCATTAATCTACATGTATATTATTAACACAAATTTGTTATGACATTAATGTACATAGATATTAGTGGCACAATTTAGGATGTGCCATTAATGTACATATAAATTAGTGACATAATTTTTTTACATCATTAACAAACATATATCTTAGTTGCACAAATTTGTTATGCCATTAATGTACATACATAATAGTGGCACAAATTCGTTATGTCATTAATGTACATACAAATTGGTGGCATAAATTCAAATATGTCATTAATATATATACATATCAGTTGCAGAAATTTGAGTATGCTATTATCAATTGAAAACATATGATATATATATACAGTTTTAGACACTTTCGTCTTAATAGTGTTAAACGAACGCTGACATACACCAAACAGATATATAAATGAATGCATCACCAGAAATATGAAGTTTAAATATCTACATAAGATATCTAATTGTTCATGTTCATTAGTGTTCATTTGTTAATATGTACGTTAAGTGGCCACAAACAAACTTATTAGTAAAAAATCGAGAACATTAAAGAACTTGTTACCAAATGTTCACGAACGTAAATGAACGAACAAGGCAAATGTTTATGTTCGTTCATATAATTAAATGGATATAAATTTTTGTTCATGTTCATTGGTATACTAAACGAGCGAACTTAAACGAAATTTCCATCGAAATGCACCACATTTAATATCATACTATCTCCGTCCACTAGAAATCTCCACATTTCTATTTGTAGTTGTTGCAATAGAAGTGTTAATTTCATATTTCAAACAATCAAAAAAGACTTTATTGAGTATATATGATATTTGATTGGTGAAAATTGTAATTAGTGAAAAATCTAAAATTTTGTGTTCAATCAAAATAGACTCTTTGAGTGGGGCGAAGTGAATACTAGAGGTTAAAACCCATGTGTACACGACATTAGCATCATATCACATAGTTAATTTTTTAAGTTATTTGGTATATATTTATTATTATCATTTGAAAAGGTTAATATGTCAATATAAAATTAGTTCAAACTCTAACTCATGGATGGACACCATGCTAGACTCTTTTTAAAATTAAAACGAATTAAGCTATTAAAATTAAGAATAATAATAATAATAATAATGGGATGACTATTAATGATATCATGTTAGTGAAAAATACAAAGAGCTTAAAACTTTAAGTCACTGGCCAAAGAAAAGTCCACATAGTAGGCCTAAATTGACAGATATGTCATATATGATGATAGTTTATGAATATTTTAGTGTTATCTCTTATATATATAAAAATAATATATATATATATATATATATATATATAATTATTATATTATTATTATTATTATAATTATATTATAATATTCCATTAGTTATCATATTTTTATTATATCCCTTTCTAAATGTCACAATAGACCAAAATAATTCAGCTGTAAAAAGGGGTGGGGATTTTTAGCTTTTCCCTCCATTCACAATTTTATCAAGTATCTTGTTTCCTTAATTTCCTCAAAATCCCTTGTTGATCGGTACTACCTTCTATTAATCTTTAAATGGCTAGGTTGATGATACTTGTTGATGATACTAATCAGAAATCATTACATAAGATTACATTGAACGGCCACTATATGCATCGTTTGAAAACAGTACGAAAATAGTACATTGATAATCAAGTGTCTACAAGATCAGTGAGTTCGCGAATAATCCTAGAGATTCTAATACATAACTAATATTACAAAATAGTAATGCAAGGAAATCTCTGATGTTTGTAAATCATGCGACTCGAGTATGCGGTCCCCCTGAAGGAATCCTACCGTTGCTGTGAACCTGAGAATACATACTAAAACAGTCAACAAATAATGTTGGTGAGTTCATAGGTTTAGTTATCAAAAGTATAAGTGTGAACCACGAGATTTGTATGCGTTGCACGTATGCAAAAATATGTATACTACTGCCATGAGCTCATAGTCCGAAGCTTAACCGTAATGAGTTTGCCTCCTGCAGGTGCCTAATCCAGAACACCCGTATGAACAAATAATAATGCGCCCATTTGACCAGTTAGCGCTACTAACCCGGACGAGGATGGTCAATCCCAAATATATCTATTCATTAATACTCGCGCTAAGATCCATACTAATGAAACTATGATATGTAGAAGACTTTTGTGTGGATTAGAAAGTAAAACCACTCATGCAATCCGTATATGTGTGTTTTTGTACTCGCGTTCATGAAAAACAGTGTATGTATTGTCACCCCAATAGTTAAAAACAGTAAAAGTGAGGCTATGAGAGTCACCTGAGTCTTGAAAGCAAGCGTTTATATCAATAAACGTATATCCGTAATGTAACCTTCTAGCGCCCTAAACGCATAAGGTTATGTGTAAGTGAATGTCTCAAAAGATCATTCATGCTAGTTGTCCACTCAACTAGTTATGTCCAAATGTTTGTTTATCGTTTGTGTTTAGAAACATGTACGGCCCGTTGGTGACTTTTTACAATAATAATTCCCGAAGACATTGTTTTCATATTTTGTTTCGTTGTATACTTATAATAGTATATGTATTGCGTGTACGAGTAGTTTCATATATGATTATTTGTTATTTGCGATTACGCGTATTTAATACTTCGCAAAAACATAGATTTGGTCAAACTGTTTTATGCGACACATTGAGTTAGTGTCAAGGTTACTGCGACACTTGAAATGGTTCCGACACTGGCTTAGTGTCGCAAGTGACAAGAATTAAATTATTGTTGCGACACTGAAGCTTATGTCGCAGTCGAGAAAATCAATAAGTGTGCGACACTAAGGTTCGTGTCGCAGGTCGTGTTTTCAAATAGGTGTGCGACACAGAGGTTTGTGTTGCAGTCTGCGACATTGAATCTGTATTGCAACACAGGGGTAGTGTCACACCCGATTTGGGCCTGGTGCGACACTAAGGGTCTGATGTGTTTTCGAGTTCGGGAACTTGGTCAGACGTGCTCGGTTTGACCCGAAACTTTTACACGACTCTTAAATATGTTTTTATGACTTATAAAAATTAGAGTTACGTTTTATGATTAACCCGAAAGTGTCGTTTTCAATTGTATGCCAAAACAGTCCCTGGTTTTGTTTCATCAGTTTTTGTATCGTTTTCGTGGCTCGTTTTGACTAGTCAAAGCTTCGAGATAAAATCCGAGAAAATTTCCAAACCTTCCCCCATGTCTTAGCTACTTAAAATAATTTTCCATGATTTTTAGTTAACGTTAAGTTGGTCAAATAAATAGGCAAATCCCCTGACGTCCAAAAATGACGAATCCGGACACAGGTGTGATCTTTAAATACTGAGAAAAATATATGCAACTTCATGAAATGAAATTGTACAAATTTTAAAGCTAACAAGATTTGTGACCTCTAGGAAAAAGCCTCATATCGTTGGAGTTGTGTAGCTCGAGTTATAGGCTCGAGAAGTTGGTGCAAAAATCTGTCATCCAAGACAGAATTGCGACATGTTTTTGTAAAATCGTTTTCGGGTATCAAACGGTGTCGAAAAATTACGAAACCACTTGGAAATGAAAGCTAACATCTTAAACTTAAGTTTTGACTTTTGATTCGTCCATTTTGGTTGAGTTAAGTGTACGAAACATTTCCTTGAAGTCGTGTTATTTTTCTGCCCAGAAAGCTGTTGCTACTTTTGTATTTTCAAAACGTTTTTCGACTTTGTTTTTGGACAAGATCTTGTTAAATGGAGATTATAACATGTTTATAAGTATGTTCCAAGTAAAACAAAAGAGATGTGAAGTTTCTTACAAAGGAGATGATGAAAAGAAGATGAAATGGAAGTCGTGAGCTCGTTATTCCGCGTTTTCTTACAATACGAAGTGGCGGTGTTATGGCGGTTTGTGGTGGTGATTGTAGTGGTCTTGGGTGGTTTCTGGTGGGGGTTTGGGGGCTGGAAAATCGCAGGGAGAGAGGTGAAGAGAGAGAGAGATTGAGTGTGAAAGTTATGAATGTGTTTGTGGGTGAAAATGAGAAAGAGGGTGAGGGGGTATGGTGTAAATAGAGGGAGAGGGCATGGCCATGAGGTATGACTGCTCTCTTGTGGGACCCACAAGGTGTGGGTTGTCTAAATTTTGTTCCCCAAGTTACATTACGTGCGGTGCTCGTTAACCGATCGTTTCGTCGTTCGTTTAAACATTAAACGTTTATTAGTTATGTTTTTCCTTAACGATTTATTCGCGTGAATTTTTTATTGAAGTTTTATTTAAAATACTTCATTTTAGGTTATTGAAATATAAATCGATTTTCGTTTGGTTGTCGAGCGCGATTCGCGCGTTTTCGTCGCGTACAGTACGTTTTATACGAAACGTATAACGTTTGATATATTATCGTAATAATATAAGTTAAATAACGATTATTTAATATAGTTACGTTATTTAAAAAAATGTTTTTCACCAACGTCCGCATTTATCGTGTCGGATTCCATCCGATTGAAATCGCGTAACTAAAATTAATTAACGTGTGTATATAAAATATACAAAATGTTGTTGTACTTAGCCCTATTTCAAACTAAATACATGTAATAATGACCTAGCTTAGGTACAAATGACGGCCTAATTTGCCGGGTGTGACAGTTTTACACCGAATCTTTCCTCTCTATTCCAATTCTTGAAGATTTTACATTCACTTTCAAATCGACAAAGAACTCAGGTTATTTCATCAAGTAATTTAAGTTTTCTACTTTTAATTTTGTTGTTCTAAGGTTCAATTGATTGTTTGTTTATATGGATGTCTCTTTAAAACTGTAATATCGTATTACCATATCACTTTAGGGTTTGTAAATGTTGACTTTAAATTAGTATTGTAAATTAATTGAATGGTGTTTGACAATTATAATTGTGTACGTAGCACCATGAAACCATGAAAGGCATAATCCACTTTTAGTTTCTTTTCAATTTTGTTAACCTTAAAAATTGCAATTTGTTGAACGAAAGAAACAGAGAATGTGATGGTTAACAGAGAATGACGGTTGTATGTTACTTGTATGTGTGATTAATTTTATTTTTAATTATGAATGTCTCTTTAATTTAGGATCTTCTTAGGCTTTGAATTAATTTTAGTCTCTGATGTATAATACGTTTTTGTTTTGCTCATATGTATGTATGTGTACATATGACGAGCACAGAGTCACAAACGTCTCTTCTAACACTTTCAATATTTATTTTATCAAGCACTCTAAACCATAATACCTTAATTTGGGCTGAATAAATAAGATTCAGATGGCAGTAGGATAGTTTAGTTTATACAATGCATAATTTGTTACTTGTGTTGTCGTATATTAATTGCCTTTTGTTGCCTTATAACTTGATATTGTATTTCATATTAATTCTAATCAAATGTAGCTTGATGATCTTTACATTTAACACTAAATTATTTAGTCATGGATAAATCTTGGATGTATCTTACACGGAGATCAAGTGAACGTTTCATGAGCGGTGTGCAAATTTTTTTAAATTTTGCCTTTGAGAGGTCAAGTGTTAAAAGTGTAATATTGTGTCTTTGCTCACGTTGTCTAAACAAGTTCCATTTCACAAGAGAAGATATATATGATCACCTGGTATATTGGGGTTTCCAGAAAGATTACAAGGAGTGGATTTTTCATGGGGAAGGCTCTAACACATCGTCATCAAGTAAAATGCATAATGAGGAAGAGCGGATGTTTGACCATGACATGCAAGGGTTGTTGAATGATGTTTTTCAATCAACCCTACAAGCAGAAAATGCCACCGAGCCTATTAGTGCAGATGAAGTAGAAATGAATAACATTGATCTGAACACTAATGAAGAGCCAAGAAATGGGGGAAGTAAGTTTCATGATCTACCTGACGATGTTGATAAAAAGGTATATCCAAACTCTAAGTACAATAAACTATCTTGTTTGGTGCATTTGTTCCATTTGAAATGTCTTAATGGTTGGAGTAACAAATCATTCTCAATGTTGTTGGAGTTTTTGGGAGAATTGTTGCCTGAAGGAAATTTATTGCCTAAAACAACATACCAAGTTAAAAAAAATAATGGATAAGTTGGGATTATGTTATGAAAAAATTCATGCATGTCCTAATGGTTGTATGTAATTTTGGGAGGATAAGGAGAAAGATGAAAACTGTTCTATTTGTGGAGCTTCTCGATGGACAGTGGCTGAAGAAAATTCGGAAGTTGAAACGAGCCAAACTAAAAAAAAGGCTGTAAAAATTTATTGTGGTTTCCATTAAAGCCTCGTCTTCAGAGACTTTTTAAGTCAACTAAGACGGCTCACCATATGAAATGGCACCATACAGATCGTGTGACAGATGGCAAATTAAGACATCCAGCTAATGCGTTAGCTTGGAAACATTTTGACCAGTGCTTTCCCGATTTCTCTAGGGATCCTAGAAATGTTCATTTAGCATTGGCTAGTGATGGTTTTAACCCTTTCAAAACGATGAATGTAACCTATAGTATTTGGCCGGTTATCCTGATTCCATATAACTTGCCACCATGGTTGGTTATAAAGCAACCAAACTTTATCCTTTCTCTAATTATACCCGGTCCACGAGGCCCCGGAAACAAGATAGATGTATAGATGCAACCTTTGATTAAAGAATTAAAAGAATTATGGGAGGATGGAATTGAGACTTTTGATGCCTCAACAAAACAAACCTTTGACTTGAAGGCTGCTATTGTCTCTACAATATCTGACTTTCCTAGCTACGGAAATCTTTCTGGGTGGAGCACGAAAGGAAAACTTGCATGCCCTTCATGTGGTTTTAACACTGATTCCATGTGACTAAACCATGGAAGAAAATGGTGTAACATGTGTCACCGAAGATGGCTTCCCGCCGACCATATATGGCGAAAAGACACTCGGTCCTTTATTGGAGGTGGGGATAAACGAAATGCTCCCATTCGTCTTCAAGGTGAGGAAGTCCTTAGACAACTGGAAGGTGTCGAATTTCTCATAGATAATGCTGGTGAGAGATGGAAAAAGAAAAGCATTTTTTTTATGTTACCGTATTGGGAGCATTTGCTGTTGCGACACAACCTTGATGTTATGCATATTGAAAAGAACGTGTGTGACAACATTATAGGGACTTTGTTAGGACAAAAAGGGAAGTTGAAAGATAACTATAATGCAAGACTCGATCTTCAAAAAATGGGTATAAGAAAAGAGCTACATCCCAAAAAGCGTCCACGAAGCAACACCACTTTCTTGCCACAAGCATGTTATCAGATGACCCGAGTAGAGAAGGACTTGTTTTTAAAAACTCTTAAGTCGATCAAACCTCCCGATGAGTATTCATCCAACATCTCTCGTTGTGTACAACTAAAAGAGAAAAAAATCATGGGGTTAAAAAGCTACGATTGTCATATGTTGATGCAAGAGAACTTACCTATTGCATTACGACGAACTCTACCTGATCATGTAAGTTCAGCTGTACTTGATCTGTGCAATTTTTTTAGAATAATTTGTTACAAAGATCTAACCGAAATGGATCTTCAATTCCTCGACTCGCAAATTCCTGTCACTTTATGCAAACTGAATAAAAATTTTCCTCCTTCATTTTTCACTATCATGGTACACTTGGTAATACATTTAGTTGAAGAAATTAGGCTTGGAGGTCCTGTTGTTTTTCGGTGGATGTACCCTATTGAAAGGTAACCTCTATCTTTAACTTTTTATTTTTATGTTTATTTTTTATTTTTTATTTTCTTTTAGTTATAAACAGATGAGCATTACAACCACACAGGGACCTCTTAACACTTAAAAACTACGTACACAATAGAGCTCATCCAGAAGCATCAATCGCAGTAGGTTACTTAGCTCAAGAAAGTCTGACATTTTGCTCTCGGTATCTTTCAAGAGTGGAAACAATCTTCACCAGACCAACTAGGTATGATGATGAGGATGATCAAAATGAGATTGAAGAGTCAACTTACTTTGCCCTTGCCGACCGTTGGGTAAAAAGTTGGATAATGAGTTTTCATCTCGAAAGAGAAATAGATCATCGAGTCACGTACTCGATGCACAAGCACATCGTTACGTGCTTTTTAATGTTGATTCTGTCACACGTTTTCGAGAGTAAGGTTATTTATATTTTCCCATTTTAAATTGACTTTTTATTGCATTCAAATTATAATATTTTGAATTTGTTTGAAGGGAACACAAAAGGTTAGTGAAAAACCAACATCGTTCGCGTCGTTTATCTGTGTACGAAATGGAGAAGATTCACAGCCAACAGTTCAGTGAATGGTTTAAGAAACGGGTAATATAAAATAAATAGTTATATCACTTCTACATGAGTGAACAAGATACTATGGGCTAACTAATTTTCCTAACTTTATTGTAGGTTGCACGCATGGAAGAGCAGAATGATCCATCAGTTACCGAAGAAATAAAGTGGCTAGCTCGTGGTCCACTCAAAAGTGTGCAGCGTTTCTCAAGTTACCTTGTCAAAGGTTATAGGTTTCACACAAAAGACCGTGAGAAGGGGAGAAAAACTCAAAATAGTGGTGTTGTTGTTACTGTAAGGGGTGAAAGTTATGCTAGTAGCAGAGATAGAAATCCTACTGAAGGCGTGATTAACTACTATGGAAAACTTACAGACATTATTGAGTTAAACTACTGCAGTAAAATTCGAGTTGTTCGATTTAGGTGTGAATGGGTAGATATTAATAGGGGTTGTAAAAAAGATGATTTTGGTGCAACATTAGTGAACTTCTCATACTTGAAACATACGGGTGCTAATTTACTTGATGATCCATTTGTTTTCGCGTCACAAGTTGACAAGGTCTTCTATGGCAAGGATCCAAAGAACAAAGATTGGGTAGTCGCGAGACATATAAAGCTTAGAGATGTATTTCATATGGGATGTGTTGATGACCAAGCAACACAAAATCTTAGAGATGTATTTCATATGGGATGTGTTGATGACCAAGCAACACAAAATCCAAATGAGGCCACATTTGATGTGACTAATTTGCATAGAATTGGAGATGATGGTGATGATGGTGATGATGGGGAGGATGTTACACCAGATATGGAACTCGAAGGAACGGATGATGAAGAAAATGAAGCCGAGTGACTGAGAGATGGGTGCTTATTGTTGGTTTTCCTTTAGAAATGAACACAAAATTTTGCATCTTCCTTTTTCTCTTATTCACAGTGGTTGGGTTATTTGTGTGATGCTTAGTCTCAAGTCTTGCAGTCATTCACTTTATTCACTCTTTATATAAAAGTATATGCAATAATCTTTGTGTGATAAACGTTAAACTTTAATTGTAAATCTTATGCACTAAATAATGATTTGCTGTAAAGTCATTATGTTTTCTGTATGACGTGTTTATGTAGCTCTATAGTTGATTTTTCTTTTGTTTATTTCAGGATGGGTAGGCGAAAGAGACTTTGTATCATCTCAACTGAATCCGAAGAGGAGCCGCATCATAATGAAGGACAAAATTCTGAAACAAATGTGCACTCAACTACTAAAACAAATGGTGAACATTCTTCTCAACACGACCATTCAACTACTGAAACACACAATTCTGAAAATCAAACTGAAGGAGAAGATATTCTTTATTTCAATCTTACATCTTTTAGCTTTTTCTTTTTAGTCTATCTATAATCTATATACATTTATGATTACACACTTTGACACCCAAGGAGTAATCCTATTGTATTATCAGAAAAATGAGTAATTTTTTCCATATCATTTTCATTGCAAGTATGATAGTGATAAATAATTATTTTGTTCACCGTTAGATATTGTTTATTGCAGGTCCTCAGAAGAAGATTCGAGGTCCTACTCGAAAGAATGAAATATGGAATTTGACAAAAACGAAAAAAATTGGTGTCACATTCAATAAATATGGTAAACCGGTAGGAGAAGAAGGAAATGAGTTGACGCAATTCTTAGGATCAATTGTAAGAAAGAGTGGAAATGTTGGACTAGATTGTTGTGACTGGAGAAAGGTTCCTATGAACAAGAAGGAAGACATGTATTCTATAGTGATGGTAATTTTATTTTTTCCTTCGTTATCTAATAAAAAGGCTAATTGTCAACTCTATTAACATGTATACTTTTCATTTGTAGGAAAAATTTGAGTTTCTTTCTGCTGAAACAAATGAAATCAAGAAATGGGTTATCTCCAACATGGGGAAAAAGCTGAACACTTGGAGAAACCTGGTGAAATCACGAAATTATGATTCAGTTTTATCCGTTGGTCAAATTCTTGAAAGACAAAAAGATAATAGGGTGAACCCGCAACAACTTGAAAACCTTGCGGCTCGTTGGTTGACTCCTGAGTATCAGGTGTCAATATTTGGTATTCTTACATTCTTTATGAGAACTAAGTCATAAACTAACTAAATTGGTTTTTTTGGTTTCGTAGGCACTCTGTGAACAAAAAAGAATAAGTCGGTCAAAAATGGAAGAGCCTCATGTGACGGGAACAAAATCATTTGCAAGGCTTGTTCATGAAGAGGTAAATTATGTTATTGCTCATGTCAAAATCCAATCAGTAGGCTAAATGTTCAGGTTTATATTGAGTTTAAGTGGTTAATTTTATGCAAATGATACTTTCCATAGGCAATAAAAAAATAATGGTGTACAACCTACACGAAGGGAAATATACCAAAAGAGCCGCACCCGTAACGATGGAACTATTGTTAACGAAAAATCTGCTGGAATTATGGTAATGTGTTTCGTCATTATTAAAATTATGTGCTCCTATATTTAAACAGGTTGGTAGTTGATTATATTATTGTTTGATAGGCATCCTTACAAGTTGTTGCAGCCGATTCTAGTAACACGCTTGATGATGTGTTTTCTAAAGTTATGGGGCCAGAAAAGAGAGGGTATATTCGATGTATAGGAAAGATGCCTTCTGTGAAGAATACTACTGGTGCCTCGTCATCTACAGGTACGAACACTATGGAACAAAAACTGGCTCGTACAGAAGGGGTCGTAAAGGCCTTAGTCCATCTCTTCAATGAACACATGCCAAATGCTAACTTGTCCAACATCCTAAGTAGTATGAACATAGAGGTACAATAGTCTACAACAATTCGTCACTCTTACGGTAATATAACTATTGTTATTACTTATTTCATTTGCTTAAATAATTACAGATTTCAGATAACTCTATGGATCAAAGCAACACTCATGATGTAAATTAGAGATCTTTGCCCGGAAGTCATAAGAGAGCTACAATGCGGTTCCCAACCGAGTTCATTTTGCTAGTAGTAGCTTTTCTTATTTGATATCTAGTCAGAGTATTAGACTTTTATCATTGTTTTTTTATGGATAGTTGCAAGTTAGCTAAATTTCATAGATTATCATTTCCAAAAAGTTGAATTTCCTTCTCCATTCCTTTTGAGTTGATACATATTGATCTGTGGGGACCATACAAAAGCCCTGCTTTAAATGGAGCACACTATTTCTATACTATTGTTGATGATAAAAGTAGAGCTACATGGACTTATTTAGTTCATACCAAAGATCAGATTGCTACAATTTTGTCCAATTTTGTGGCTTATCTTAGTACTCATTATGATACTAAACCAAAGTTCTTGAGATCTGATAATGGTACTGAGATACTAAATAGGCATTGTTCTAGCTTTTTACAATCAAAATGGATAGTTCATCAAAGATTCATGATATATACTCCTCAGCAGAATAGTGTACTAAAGAGGAAACATAGACATTTATTGGAAACAGCAAGAGCTTTGAAATTTCATGTTGGTTTTCCTAATACCTTTTGGGGTGAATGCATACTTGCTGCTACCTATTTGATAAATAAAATGCCCATGCAGAATCTGAATTGGAAGTCTCCATTTGAAGTAGTTCATGGTTTTCCTCCCAATTATGATAATCTTAAAACCATTGGATGTTTGTGTTATGCAGCAAACTTGAAATCACACAAAGATAAGTTTCAACCAAAAGGAATTAGGTGTGTATTACTTGGTTATCCACCAGATCAGAAGGCTCATAAGCTATACAATATACACAATAAAGAAGCGTTTTGTAGCAGAGATGTTATATTTGAGGAATCAATATTTCCATTTAAACAGGATTCAAATCCTTTAAATGATATTCCACATCCTGTTTCATTTTCAATGGAAGATGAGGATTCCAATGTTTCATTTGATAATATTAATCTTATTTCTGAGTCACTGCCTATTTCTCCTAGCCCAATCTATTCACCTTCTGCAAGTATAGATCATGACAGTCCTGTTCATTCTTCTCCAGCTGATAATATCCAATTTGTGCCTTTAAGAAGATCAACTAGGTCTACTGTAACTCCCAGTTGGCTTAAGAATTTTGTTACTCCTAAAATAGGAGTTAAACAAACTGCATATCCTTTATTTACACAGTCAGACCTTGATTCTATTCATGTTGATCATTTATCTTTCTTGGCAAATGTGTTTACTACTGATTCTATTCGTGTTGATCATTTATCTTTCTTGGCGGCTGAAGCAATGAGCAAAGATTTAGCTGCATTTGAGCAAAATGAAACTTGGCAGCTTACTAGTTTACCTGCTGGGCATAAAGTCATAACCTCTAAATGGGTTTACTGGTGGGTTTTCTATTCCCTTACTAGATTAACATACAATACGAAAATAACAATTAATCTAGGGTATGAAGGAAACTAAACCCTAAAGGATCTTAACTTAATAATAATAATAAGCTATAAAACTAAATAAATAGATAAATAAGAAAAACACTAACCTTTGAAACAAACGGATTTCTCACACGCAGACCAGCTTAGCAGACCTTCTTGACTTGGAGGTGAGCACTCAAACCAGATCACCTCTAATGGCTCACACCCACGAACCTAAGAGAAAATTCCAACTCCTAAGGTCCGGAATCTAATTGAGTAAACTCTTACAAGGAGTAGGAATGAAAAAGAGAGAATTGTATACTTTGAAGCCATGGCATGCCCTCTATTTATATAGGGAGAGGGAAGCTAGGGTTTATATCCTTGGCCGATGTGGGACAACCTGATTTCGTCCTCCAACCGCCGGTTGGATTATCCAGCCGGCGGTTGGGCTTGCTTTCTGCCCAAGTATCCGAGTTACGACCCGCGTGCTCCACCGCTGTAACACCCTCCTCTTTGTATGGTATAAAATATTCTTTTATTTCGGAAGCGTAGGTCAAAACATATATTGCATTAATAACATTTTATAAAATGTACATATATATTGTTCAAAACAAAGTATGACAACTAGGTGTTACATAATTTCAACTTTCATTTAAGTTATCAAAAACATATCAGAGTTGCCAGCTGGTCAAACATTCCTTTCAAACATAATATTCCTGCCCGCCCATTTCAATCATGACCTGCAGGGATTAAGGTGGTGGGATTAGCACAAAGCTAAGTGAATGAATGTGAAACTAACAGTTTAACATAGCATAACAATCTGTTTACATCAATTAATCGTAAACACATAACGTCAAAGAGGATCGGTGGTTTTTGAGGAACCCTACTGCCGCGGTGGCCCTCAAAGAATGCTTATCACAATCTGTATTGGCCTATACAGAATATACCGATAACTTGATACTGCCATTACGCAACACAGGTTCTAATACAACACATGTACAAGACCCTGTATCTGTAATTCTGTAATAACCCTCAAGGGTAGACAACAAGCATACATTTTCTTCTGTGGCCAAGTTGGTCACTATAAGGGTTTTGATTCCTTTAGCTACAGCTAAAGGATGGCCCTTGCATCAATTGGATATTAATAATGTTTTTTTACATGGCTATATTAATGAGGACATTTACAAAGCAAGCTGCTCCTGGTCAGGTTTGTAAGCTAAACATGTCTCTTTTTGGTCTTAAACAACCCTCAAGACAATGGAATCATGAGCTAACGAAGTTCTTGATTAGTCTTAGTTATGTGTAGTCAAAACATGATTACTCTTTATTTGTGAAGAATAAGAATAGTCAATTTACTGCTACACTAATATATGTGGATGATGTGCTAGTAACTAGCAATTTTTGTGTAGGATATAATTTATACTAAAATTGCACCTGACACCAAGTTTACTGTTAAGGATTCAGGTTTGGAAAAATACTTTTTAGGAATTGAGATTTGCAGAAATTCAAATGGTACTCATTTGAATCCAAGAAAATATATTCCAGATCTATTGCAAGATGTAGGATTAACAGCTGCAAAACATGTGCCTATGCCCTTTCCTTTGAATATGAAGTTGATTTTAAATTAAGGTATTTCATTAAGAGATCCTAGTTCATACAGGAGATTAGTGGGAAGGTTACTTTATCTTACGATGACTCGTCCAGATATATCTTATGGAGTACAACACCTCAGTCAATTTGTATCTGCACCCAAAGATGTACATATGCAGGCTACAATTCATCTTCTATAGTACTTAAAAGGCACAATTTCAAAAGGGTTGTTTTATCCAATTCAACCTCATTTACAAATAACTGGTTTTTCAGATGCTGACTGGGCATCATGCCTAATGACAAGACGTTCATTAACTGGATGTTGCATATTCTTAGGCCATTCATTGGTTTCATGGAAAACAAAGAAACAAGTTACTGTTTCTCGATCTTCAACTGAAGCTGAGTATCGTAGTATGGCTTCTACCACTTGTGAAATACTTTGGTTAAGCTATTTACTACAAGATTTGCATGTTCCAGTCAAGTTTCATGTTACCTTGTTTTGTGACAACAAGTCTGCACAACAATTGGTGGCTAATCCTTATTACCATGATCATTCAAAGCATTTTGATATTGATTGTCACTTTACTCATGACAAGGTTCAAGACGGGTTCTTACAGATGGCGTACATTCCATCACATTTACAATTAACTGACCTTATGACACAAGTCCTAAACAGAGTGCAGCATTCTTTTTTGTCTCACAAGTTGGGTCTTGACGATCCTCCAACTTGAGGGGGAATGGAGACATTATTACTATACAAGGGACTCAAGTGCAAATAATAGTTTGGGAGTCACTTGTATATAAGTTAAGTAGTACAGGGACTTATAATGTACATTAGCTAAGTAAAGTTGTTAGTAGTTAGTTAGCGTAAGAATGACGGTTAGTTGGTTAATAGTTGTAATCATTGTATATAATACGTCTTGTAATTTCATTTTCAATTAATGAGAATTATAATCTTTCTCAATTAGCTTCCGCGCAGTGGCGGAGCCATGTAGAAGGTATGGGTAGCAGTCGCTACGGGTCCTTTCGCTATACGCAGTGTAATTTGTTATAAAAAAATGCATTTTTTGCTGCATTTGTTATTTGTGCTACGGGTTAACAAAAATAAAGATACCCCAGCTACGGGTCACCCCAGATCCTGAATCCGCCACTGCTTCCGCGTTTATACTACACAAAAAGATACGTATTGATACACAACTAACCAAAGAACACTTAAATACTAAAATCAATGTTTTGAAATTTGAACACACAAAGGTACAAAACACCGAAAATTAAAAATATTGGAGAAGAAAGCTCGCCGGCAAAAAGAGGCATGTCACGTGAAACTTATCGGAAGCGGAAAAAAAAAAAGAATACCTATCTCTACGTTGCCGGAAATAATGCAACAAGTTCGTTAGAGAGAACGGCAAAGGTTCGCCGGAGAAGACCTCGCTGATTTGTCGCCGGGAAAAAAAGAAGTTGGTTCGTCACCCAAGAAGGTGGCGTAAGTTCGCCGGAGAGGGCGTGGGCGTTAATGCGGCAAATTTTCGACAACGAAGTTTCGATCTGAGTTTTCGGAGTTAAAATGTTGGTGAGAAGTGGAAAGTTTTTTAGACCTGAGTTTGGAGATGAGTTTTTGATTTTTAACTTTCGTAAGTGTATACGAGAAAATACTAAACTTACAAAAACAATACAAAAAGATTTCTACAAAAAGAGATGGCATGATGCCATGATGTGTGGAGCAATCACATAAAATTTTCCATTTTTTCACTTGTTTCTCTCTAGGTTTTAATTGATGCACCTCACTTTGTAAATAAATTTTTGTAAAGTTTTTGTAGGTGTATAATACCTCAAAAGGTGTATGGATGAAATTGTATCTTACCATTACCATAATAATTATCAACTCTATTTGAAATCACCCCTCAAATCCTTAACTAAAAACAAATGTATTAATGATTGCGTTGAATATATTTTTAGTAATAAACTCGATTCGACTAGCTAGATACTTTCTCCGTCTTAATTTTACTGTCCATTTTCCTTTTAGATTATCCTAAAATAATTGTTCATTTTCAGTTTCAACCAATCAAAAGGTGTTTAAGTGAATGATAATGAATTCATGTTAGTCAATAGTACAATTATTGTATTTTTAAAAATTATGTACAAATTTATACTGAGACGGAGAGAGTAATAAACATATTTGACTAAACGTCAAAATCAAATATCGCAATTATAAAAACAAACGAAGAATCAAATAAAGTTGAAGCAAAAAATGTAAAGCGAGTGCAATTTTTATAAATTCCTTACTTCACCAACAAGTTTCCTACGATATGGCCCAAAAACACTCAGTCCCCACTCGTTCTTCACCATCGATGGCCTACCATATATTTTCTTCATGCATATCACCCTCTGTTTTTGTTTTATTTTTATTTTTCTTTAAAAATCATTTCCAAAAGCACCCAACCCACTTCCTCTTTTCCCTAAAAGCTTGAAAATTCAACTACAAGTGTAAAAAAACAAAAGAAAAGGTTTAGTTGCGTAACTGCAGCATTACCTTTTTGAGTGATGAAATTGCCCTTTGCTTCAAACCAAAACAACCTCTCATCTCCAAACATTCAATACGAGTCGAAACCAGTTATCGAAATCGATCATAAAACGACTGATGATCCGTTGCCATTTGAAGAATGGGATTCTCTCATGAGTGAATTTGGCCTCCAAGATGACGATGATCCCGTAAAATCCGCTAACCATTCCCAACTTCAATCCGCAATGATAGCCCCAACCATGTCCTTATTCCTACCCTCAGATTTCGACAACCCGAATTCGGCTCATTTCATGAACCAGTATCATCAAGATACTACTGAAAACGAAACAAGTCAAACAACTGGTTTAGATTTTGTAGACGAGTTAATTCGTATAGCTGAGTGTTTAGAAACTCAGTCTTTTCAGCTAGCGCAAGTGATATTGGCGGGGCTCAATCATCAGCTTCCTGTTCCCAACGGGAAACCACGTCAACGAGCTGCGTTTTACTTTAAAGAAGCGATTCAAAATCTACTCACCGGTTCAACCCGTTCGACCAGTTCATCTGAAATAATACAAACCATCAAAGCATACAAAACGTTCTCCACGGTTTCTCCTATTCCTATGTTCGCTAACTTTACCGCGAATCAAGCGATCTTAGAGGCGGTTGACGGTGCGATGATCGTCCACGTCATCGATTTCGACATCAACGTCAGCATGGGCGGACATTGGGCGTCGTTCATGAAAGAGATCGCGGAGAAAGCTGAATTAAGAAAAGTTAACTCGCCAGCTTTCAGGATCACAGCGGTTGTATTAGAAGAATTCGAATTAGAATCGAGATTGATCAGCGAGAACTTACGTCAGTTCGCTCGTGATCTGAAGCTCCGATTCAATATCAATTTCGTTACCGTTGAAACGTTCCGAAACCTTTCGTTTAAATCGATTAAGTTTTACGATGGCGAAAGGATTGCGATTTTATCGAGTCCGGTGATTTTTCAGCGTGTAGGTGTTGGTTTCATTGATGATGTACGGAGAGTTTCTCCGCACGTGATCGTGCACGTAGACGGAGAAGGAATGAGTGGCGGAACGACGTCGTTTCGGCAGACGGTGATTGAGGGTTTGGAGTTTTATTCCACGGTTTTGGAATCATTAGAAGCGGTGAATGTTGGTATTGGAATGGGAGGTGGTGATTGGATGAGGAAGATTGAGGTGTTTGTGTTGTTGCCAAAGATAATGGCGGTGGTGGAAGCTGCCGGTCGCCGTGTGACACCGTGGAAGGAGGTGTTTGGTAGGGCGGGGATGCGGTTGGTTGGACAGAGTCAATTTGCTGACTTTCAAGCAGAGTGTTTACTGAGGAGGATACAAGTTAGGGGATTCCACGTGGCAAAACAACAAGGGGAGATGGTGCTTTGTTGGCATGATAGGCCACTTGTTACCACGTCAGCATGGAGGTGTTAGCCAATTTTTATTTTAATTGAAGTATATATATAACAATAACTAATTTTTAAAATAAGAAAAAAACATGTATATGCATGAACAATCATAATGTTTGCTAATGAAGGTGATTTGCTTTTACGATTTATTCTCGTATAATACGAAGAAAGAAAATGTTGATTAAAATGACTTTACCTTAACAATAATCTCAATAGGACAAATAATGAGATTAGGGAAGAATAATGTAAGGCTAGTTTTCGAGCATAAACTGCTCGAGAAAGTATTTTTCTGTTTAATATTTTGCAATTTATCATTCGAATTCTTATAGTTAATCAGAAAAGGGTGTTTAGTATGTGTTTTGTGTTTTTATTATCTCCGGTTCGTTTTTTGTTTACGAGACATTTTATCATATGCATGACCTTAACCAGTGATGACATTTGATATATAGGTGATTAAATTGTACCATTAGTGTTGTGTAGATCTAATCAAGAAAATTAACTAATTAACCCCATGGGAGAAAGAAATTGAAATTAGGGTATGTCAATCGATTCAAGTTCCTCATGTTTGCTCTTGACGGAATAAACTTAGCCTGAATCTGATGAACTTGATCTTATATTGATGGGATTTAATGGAAACGATTATTGTTGAAGGCATTTCATCAACTTAAGCCAAGATCGATCTGATGGTTGATTTTTTGTGATTAAAACATGTATATACAAAAGTTAAGCTTGTAAGCCATTTTAGATACTAAAAAAAGAAAAAAGTGTACTTATCTTGATAATCAATTATTCTTATGACGAGATACAGATTTCACCTGATTAAATAAAATAAATTACACCCATCTTGATAATAATGAATAATTAAGCATTTAAACATTGATCTTTTCAGCAAAAAAAGTGTACTTATCAAAGAGGCGCCCGTTGACAATCGATGGCAGTATTGAACACGCTGGGCTTAGCAACCAACAAAAGCAACCAAATCCTTCATCAAAATAAACTCATAACGAAAACAGTATAAACGAAGTAACCCACAGATTCTTTTACTTGTACAACAAACAGATGGTCTATATATTTTTTAAGTATAGATAGTTAAGAAGGAAAAAAGGGTCACAGTTACAAGTATATCATATATGAAGAAAACACAAAGGGGTGAGTAACAAGTAACAACATATGAGTTCCCGTGATCAATCCTAACGTCAGTTTCCCAAGCTCCGAAAAGATGTCCTAATTTTATAACTTAAATCCCTAACTTGTTTGTGTATGGCATTCTCAACTGTTGCCTTCATCGAGCTGCAACACTGCCTCAGGTCCACAAACCCTAGTCAATTCATCCTGTTGAACCATAAACAAAATATTGAAATTACAGCGATGACTGATGAGCAGAAGGGTTTAGATAATAAGATATAGCAGTTTGTGTTAAACCTTTATGGAATTATTTTCAGAAGTAAGCTTCTCGCATTCCTCTGAGAGCCTCTGCAGCTCATCTCTGAGTGAATTATTCTCACTACTTAGTGCCTCTACTCTTGCCTGTAGCTCTTCACACTCGGCCTACAAAATAAGTGTATGTTAGTAATAAATATAAAGAGTTCCTGATTTCGATGTATAATTCACTAATCTTCAGCCTTTTGAGTGTTTATTTGTAATTTGGTTTGACGGGTTTAAATTACCTTCACGTGATGAGGCCATATAAAACAAACATATTAAAGCCGACAGAGACCCAAGATATCATCTATTTCTTGATTTTCTATATAAAGTATCTTCCTCTTTTAAAGTATGATGTTAATTTGTTGAATAACTACGCAAGCAGACCATAAACTTCCTCATGTTCATGGCTAATTACTACCACCAGCCTTCTGCGGCAGCCATTGATAAGATAAGTTATCCAAACAATAAATTTCATTATTGCTCAGATAACCTGTGTATGGGATTTCGATGTTATCAACATTGATTCAACTAATAGAAGGAAAGAGCATATTTTCTCTTGGCTTGGTGATACAAGCAGTCAGCAGTCAGCAGTCAACAGTCGACAGTGTTAAAATAAACCTTAAACTCATGCTTCTAAAATCTAAATAGAGGTAAGTAATTTTAATCCAGTTATAGTTAAATGGGTCAATTTGGGTTATATACTACATTTCAAACGGAACAAATGGTAACATCACATTTTAAATTAACATAGAAACGGGTCTAAAGTCACTCGAAAGATATTCAATGCATATAATCTCCTAAATCAATGTACTCAAACGAAAAAAATATCAAATTTATGACACTAAAGTTTATGCAATCATATTTTAAGCATGATGTATCTAATGATTCAAAAAAGATAAACAAACAAACAAATGTGTGCATGTCAACCAAACCAGGCCCAACCTCTTTGAACCCACTCCAAAAAGTAAAACTACCATTTTTAAACCATTAACCGATCCCACTAGACCCTGAATCATTCTATTTCTGAAGCATATCTCACGTGTTCTCTATATGGAGTATATGCATTGATAAAATAGAAATTTGTAGTTCAGAGAGCCAAATGTGCCAAAAATTATCATGTAAAACCTGTAAGTTAGCTAATAATGGCTTATTAATTATTCTTGCTCTTCTTCTTAGAAACTAATTATGCAGCTGAGACGCTATGCGATGCACGTCAAAGATGAAGCGTTTGATACCTGTTTGCGCAATCTTGATCTCCTAGCTGACTCTCGATTAGACTGCTTCCTCTTTTGTCTCTTCAGTTCCCGCTCATCCTGCTGATATGATTATTGATAATGGCACTAGTTGATATTTCTATAAACATACTATGTATTTGAAATTATAATCAATTCGGGAATTGAACAATTAATCAAATTGATAAAAAAAAATGCCAGGAGACGTGAACCTAGATGCTAAGACACGGTAAAGCCTATTTAAGCAGTTACATCATCATGCACCAGCTCTAAAACCACTTAGGGAAGTAGATGACTACGAAAGTTAATGCATTCATTACGTTTACAAAAATACTATCATTGGAGTATAATATAAACTAAATTGTTGAATAATTTATGAAGTTATATGCAATTAGATTTTGAACGATTTTCAACCCGATTAACCCGTTTCCGTTATTGCACATTTTCTTGATTCGATACATTCAACCCTCTAGAGATAAAAACAACCCAAATAAGCCCACTAATAAGCATCTGTCCCGATATTGCCACCTCTAAATAAACTAACAGGGAATTAAACTAATTCATACCTGAACCCACTGATCAGGCATCATTCCTTCTCGTCCCATCATCTGTGGTGGCACCGCTGTTCGAGAAGGATTTGGTCGCATTTTCATGGTTCCACTTGCAGCAGATGGATTCCACAAGTCCATCCCCATATTAAGATTAGTACCAGTCATAGAAACTACAGGGTTCCCAGGAACTGCCGTATGAGCATTTGGCCCAGAATTGTTGTTCTGTGCATTAGCTGAAGATAAAATGAAAAATTAGTATGTTATTGCGAGGACTCACATAAGCAGGGAGAGAAAAAGAAAAAGTGTGCATAATTACCATCTGCAAGCATCTGATTGAAGCTTCCTTTCTTGCCTCCTGAATATTCCTGGAGGTGTTATTTATATTATGTTAATACATAAAGAAACAAACCATACTTCTCATTTCCTCACTCGGAAGACATCAAAATTTACTAACCAAAAAAAACAAAAATCACATACTGTCATGAAAAGATGCTAACGGAATTTTTTTATATATATCTAACATGGAAATACATACATGTTGATCATTCTCGTCACTTCCATCTGATGAACCATCACTTCCACTTTCAGCACTGTTTAGTTCAACAATTACGTAACAAGAGTCAGTTTTCATTGGATAACTGAGAAAGCTCAACGTCATATATCCAGTTAAAAACGAAAGAAAAGAATGGCTGAAAGTAATTGTACGACTACAAACCTTTGGGTGGCACCATCATTCCCTGAACTTGATGCTGCCTTCCCGCTCTCTCCAGTTCTCACACCAGCGGCATTTCCGTTTCCTGAAGTTCCCTTGGACTTCTTATTAGTGGTCCTTTCCTTGCCTTCATAGGTCTTCGCTTCCATTTCAGCATTTGGTGGTGCAGTATTTGGGGTCTGTAACGAAATGATAATTTGGTTACATTTACAGATATACACACAACGCCTTTAACTGCACATAGCACAGAAACACACATGCATATGCATATACAATCAAACCATAAGTTACATACACATATATGGAACAACTACTCAAAGCTTCAAATAGAAAATTACGCAGTTCTAAATTTAATCAAAATTATGTAACTTGGATCAGTGATTTCTG
Organism: Gnaphalium uliginosum; assembly: GCA_963930675.1. NCBI lineage: Eukaryota > Viridiplantae > Streptophyta > Magnoliopsida > Asterales > Asteraceae > Gnaphalium > Gnaphalium uliginosum. The sequence continues at coordinate 13,350,446 of OZ005685.1, read as the reverse complement.
TCAAGCTCACCCAAAGCTTGACTTAAAACAGATTTACACATTCACATGTATGTACGTATGTACACATATATGTTTACTCTACACATTCATGCATACATATATGTGTATATCTCATATATACATATACACAAAGAGATGTATATATATGCATAAATATGTGTATGTAGATAGTTAAATTGATCTGGGTATATGTATACATATATATGGGTCATTCATAAATGCGGAGGTCATGGGTTCAATCCCCATCCCCATGTTCCTTAAACCACGGGTTACGCAGTATACCTCTCCCATGTTGGCCGTGGGACCGGTTGGGGGGGGGACGCTCGAGAGTCGGTTTTACCCTTTTTATATAGCTATATATGTAATATGGATGTGAGTATTATATTGAAGCGCTTAAGGATAACAAGGATTGATAGGCATCTTAGGTCCACGTATCGTGATATCCAAGAGGCCAACCAAAGAGTGTTGTGCCATCTAAATACATCCTAAACAAAGTGGCATATGCAACTTAACAGCATAGGAGGAAAAAATTGTGATCACCATAGGAATACTAGGATGAGCATAAACTCCTGCAGGTGGATATAGAGCAGGATATGGAACTGGAGTCCCATATGGTGACATCATAGGATGCTGAAACAAGTCACACATTAAAGAATAACCAAAAGACTAGTCAGTTATCATTTGCTGTACAAATCTCATAAATCTTCAAATTTGGCTTTCAAGTTCATGATTACCTGACCTCCCCACATGTATGGATGAGGAGTTGGAGAAGGAACAGTTGAGGCGAAAAAAGGTGGAGTACCTCCAGCGCCATAATAAGCCTAAACATAAAAGTTGTAAACTACGTCAAGAATTTATATCTGCATCCTACACTCTTAATGCAACTTATAGCAAGTAGTTCAAATCAATATCTAAATCACACCTGCATCGAGTTTGACCAATCAGCATATGATGGTGGAGGCGCTTGGGCTTCCTGTAGGTAATGAGTAAGATAAGTTTCATGACACAAAAATTATACAATACATGCTGCACAAAAGGAAGTGCTTGAAAACCTGAGTTGAAACAGGTTTGGGATGCTTAGCAGGTGAGCTCTCTTCCCCAGCCCCCATGTAATCTACCGGAAAATCTCAGTATGCAGCCTTAAGGGTTTAGCTTCTACACGTTCGACTTTTACGTATCCTAGAAATATAATCAACAAGTACCTGAAGACAGTAAAAAAATGTGGTTAGCCACTAATGAACGACAGAGCTGATTAAGTTACATGCCACCAGCCCACCATGTAGCAGAAAACGGAAGATAACATGTGCATGTCATATACATAAACACATCGAAATTATAGCAACTGTCAGATTCAAGAACTAAAACAAGATTAAATAAAGTGTCGTTGTTTTAAGAATGGGCCTTTTCATTACAGGCCTCACTAAATTCTACAATAAAATGGACAATAGTCAAGATTGCTAGAATATATGGGCATTTTCTATTTCTGCTTTGATTAAAACTTAGACTTAATTGATACAAAGTAACTAAACGGATCGCGTACAACATGAAAGGTGCAAAGAGATGATGTTGAAGTTGTAACATGTTCGATTCAATATCAAGCACGTTTACATGTTACACAGATTTTGACATATTACAAAAAAAAAAAAAAAAAGCATTTCCATGGAAATGATATTGGGAGCTTACTCTTCCACACCTATACAAGTATACAAATTGGTACCTAAACATCATATAGAAAAATATGTTCCACAACAAGCAGGCAGTGCCAATGATGACACAAGAAAAGTCCCAATTTTAGAAAAGTTAGATACTCGGCTAAACTTATCCCTAGACAGCCTAACCTTCCACTTTCTGGTTCGTTATTATGAAACATCTTTTTCTCTATCTTCTTCCCCTGTACCCACTAGTTGACATGATTTACCAGGTTCTGTTCATTAGTACCACGTTCTAGCATTATTATTCAATTTGGACGATGCGAGCTATGCATTTCTAACACTTGCCTTTTTCTCTCAGAACCCTTTCATGATAACCTTCATTCCAACCAGATTACCAAATATAGGAAAAACTTTATCTTAAAGTCTATCCATACCCTAAAAAATCCCAACTAACAAAAAGAGCCTGACCAAATTACACAAAATAAATTAAAAATATATAAAAGTGAAGAATTTCAATAACAAAAAATATTAAATTAATGACATAAAAATAACGTAATTATCAGATCTGGCTACTTAATTTAACAAATTATTCATTAAAGTAGCGTATCATGTTGGCTAATTTTTAAATTCTGTCTAATTCTGCTAAGACGTAATAACTAATAGTATGAATTTTGTGTGTGTGAACATGCAAATATATAAATAATTAAAAGTCAGAAAAAGTACCGAGAGAGTGAATTATTGAGCTGGTAGCTACGGAAGGAAGTTAAAAACAGCTGGGAAATTAGGGTTTGTTCTTTCTTTATTCTTCTAGAGAATTTTTAACAACAGCCACAAAAACAACGTAAAAGTTTGGAAGTTTGAAATTTAGTATGGGCAAAGTGAAGAATTGGTGTCGGTGAGATACGGCGGTGGCGGTGGAAGAAGAAACCGCCGGTGAGATTGGGGGTAGGGTTAGAGTGGGGATGATGACATGTGAGGGTGAGGGTGAGAAGGAATCCAGCTGTTAAAGGGAGAGTGGATGGATAGGTATGACGAGGCAAATAAACATTTTATTGATGTTGATGACTCGGTAACTATTGCTATTGCTACTTCAATTCAATTAAATAAGGATAATTTATTTTATTCTAAAGATTTATTTATTTATTTTATCATTAATTCATCTTTTCTATTTTATTGAGGGTAATTTCATAAAACTTTCTGAAAGTTTGGTTTATACACGGTAACATATACGGTCTGTGTACTTTATTTTGCATTAACAGTTTAAAAACACAATTTAGTAACAAATTACTTTATAAAAAATTACACATGAATGCACAATTAAATAATTAAAATGAATTTATTAACTGAAACATATAAATATTAATTTATTTTACAATTGATTGCTCATACTTTGAAGCTAGAGCCAGTTAGAATCGGCTCACACTTGTTGTAGTCATTTCCGTCGCTACTCTAGTAATTGACAAGCTTTCTAGTAGTCCCACTTGTTGCTAGTTCGATTTGCATACCAAAAATAGAAGAATTGTTGGTTGTAGACTTCAATACATACTATTACCTCATCTTTATTTGCTCGTCCCTTTTATTATTGGTTATTTTCTTGGGTGCTATAACATTGGAAAACTAATAAAAAGTTGTTTTAATTAAATGTTTAAAATAATTGCATAATAGAAACGAGGATTTATGTCTGTTTCAAGTATGTATTTTTCAAAAATTGTAGAATCGTGTTTAATCTTGAACTCTGAGTGTTCCTATTCAAACTTCTTACTCTTCCAACAAGTCTGTTGATTCTGAAATCAAATTGCAACTTGGCACGGATCAAGTCCGAGTTCTGATGTAAACCAGTCTTTTCTTTCTAACTTTGCATTATGTTCATTTCTAAAGTTTTGTTCAAGGGTACTCGATCATCAAGCTTCCTTTTTCTAAATTCACTCCTTCTACCATCTACTTTGTTCCTCTTCCGTCTTTTTTATAGTTTCACAACTTCCTTTAAACATACTTACAAATTACATCCAAGCACCCTCTAAGATTTTAGTGTGTTTATTCTTGAGTTGGAAAAAGAAAAGAAAAAGTAATTGCATACTCATGTTTTTCAGCTTACAAAAGTAGAAAAATTACATTAATTAAATGGTTTTACAATTATACTCCATCTTAGATTAGAGTTACTCGGGTTTAATTAGTAATATTTTGGAGGAATTTATTTTAAGCAAAAATCATTATAATTTTCATTTATCTCATTTTCTTTCTTTCCTTACATAAAAAACTAAAAAAATAGATAAAGTTTTTTTATATATTTTCCTTTCTTTTTAAAGTCAAGAATGGAGTGTAAAATTATAAAGAAAAATAATAACGACAGCTTTAAAGACTCTCAATAACAATTTAGAACATAAATTAATATTTGAACTCATACTATAATAAATTTTCTGACTCCCTGAATTTTAGTTGACCATCATAAATATCACTTGAAGTTAAATATCACTTGAAGTACAACCAACTTATACACGTTATTGACATCCCTAAGAGTTGTCATTAATAATACTCAATTATAAAATCGAGAAATTGAAATGTTAATTGAAATTTCTCACAAACCACAGTAACATTTATTTTTGTTGGTTCCCTTGGCACATATATAGCAACAAGAGGGTAATTAGTTGAATAACCACTGTACTCTCATATTACATAAAAAAATATAAAATGCTATCTACATTAATTTGCTAGTAAAGAAATTAGAAAACCATTAATTAACCATTAAACAAGGAGAAAAGATGTACACTAGATCGATCGTTAATTACTATCTACAAGACTACAATACTAAAACTATCCAATTACATTTTTCCCTACTAATTAATAACCGGATGTTTAGCCAATTCAATCTTTTTGGTTCATGGCAGTTAAGTTGCAAGCATTCTCTAATCCATCCATTCCAAATCCCCCAAGAAATGGTGCCTCCATGGCTTCCATAGAGAACGATGAACTCGGGCTTGCGCTTGAATTTCCATTTGTCTGTTCGAGTAGCCTGCTCGAGTAGCCTATTTATTTCCTTTTCGGTTTCAAATTGTTGTTCCTTGAGCTTTAATACATGTACATTACTGAACATAATGTACTATCTAGGGTCTATTCACTTTTATTCACTTTTCATATTATGATTTGCTTTGTATCGTACATTTTTTGGGATATGTAATTACAACTTACAATGTTTATTTTTTGTTGAGCTCTATAACAACCCAAAATTTATAAGTTTATATTTTTATAAAATGTGTATTATTTAAATTATTATATTTGTATTGGTGTTAAATACGAATAATATTGAGTTGGGTTGAAAATATAAAAGAGAACCTAGTTGAGGGCTTTAGATGTAAACTGAGTTAACCATAAGGGGCTGAAAATGACATGTGAGTGTAATTGAGGGTAGGGAGGTGAAAAGTACCAAATATACTCCCTCCTTCTTGTTAGTTCTGGAACCAAAAACAGTCCAGAGAGTATGTGTGTGTGTGTGTGTATGAAATTGGCAACAAGAGAGCAAGAGGGAGAGTCGACGGACTTCTTCTTGTCTCCCAGGTGCCCGCAGGTGACACCTTGCACTATGAGGCTCGCTGCTCCTTTAGCAGCGCTAGCTGCCTCCGCTCCAAATCCTCGATACGCTCTCTGACAGCGCGGATGCGCGCTTCTTTCCTGGAAGGATCCAGTGTTCTAACACTCCTCAAAAAGAGGTTTAGCACTCTACGGACTAGAAGTCAGTAGTTCACCGTTTCTACCCAACGGCCCCTTTAGTGGCATTTAAGCAACCCGTACAAAAGTGAGAGAAGGCCCTCGTAGAACGTGTTATCTTAGCTGCATGGGTTTATGGCCTGAGGGAAATCACAAATTAAGCTAGGGCTTGAATAATTGAATGTTTTAAACTCTAATTCTCCAACCTTAAGGTATGAATAACACCCATCACCCTTTAAATTGAATTCTTTGGTGAATTTGTTATAAACCCTAGAATGAAAAATTGGAGGAAAGAAGGGTTTATGGGTGTAGGATGGTTATGTCATTGTTATTGAGTTGTTGTAAACTCATACTAATGACTTTTATTATGAAAGCGTTGATTAGATAAATTATGTGTAATTGTTGAATTTATACATAAATATTTAAGTGTAGAGATTTGGATGAAAGGATGATTGCAAGTTGCTAAAAGAATAATTAACCACCTATGTGTATATGTAATTATATGAGATAAAAGTATGAATGACTATTCAGGGATTTTAGTATTAAGAGAGAAAACACTTGAATTATAATTTAGAGAATGTGAATGAGTTGAAATTGAGTTTAATTGAGTTGTGAATAACTCGTGTACGTGTATTGATATGTTTAGGTGATTAAAGAGTGGAAGTGTTGCTTGAGCTAAATTGATCATATCTGCAAGGTAAGTAATCGGTGATGTTGAATTAAGGTGACAATACTTGGATTACATGAGTAGTCAAGTGTATGTCATCTTGAGGTTATTAAACAAAGTGGTGTCATTGAGATACATGAGTATTCAATGAGCACCCTTTTATGGTGGAATTCAACGGTGGTAATTGAGATACAAGGGTATTCAATTGACCATGTTCTTGACACCATAAGGTTGGACTCTTTAAGTCAAATTGAGATGGAATTGAGAATCCTTAATTTATGGTTGTTGTTGATATTATTATTGTTGTTAATGTTGTGTTTAAATTCCCTTACTTACTAAGCAAGTAGACTTACCTCGTTGTTGTTGTTGATTTTAAGTAAGTGAGTCAAGTGGGTCAAGGGGAATTTGGGCAAAAACTCCAAGGGAGAATAGCGGTGGACTTGCTACTCGTTTTGTAGTAAATAATCTCTTAAAATCATGTTCAATACAATGGAGGCCCTTTTTGAGTAAATGTTGATCTCTTGAATTCTTTTGAAGAGAAACTTGATGTTTTGTTGGTGTTCAAGTCTTAAAGAGTTTGTAATAATATGGATCGTTTACATTGTCGTTAAGAGATAGAATTGTAGTGTTAAATGACTTGTGTTTTATGTCGTAAACTTTTCTTAAAAGACAATATGTAGTCCTTGAATTGTAGCTGATAAAGATGGAAAAGTAGTTGAATTGATCCAAGTGGTGATTTGGTTGTAAATATTGTTAAAAAAGGTTGTGTTTCAAGTAAGGTCAATTGTTTTTGTAAAGCAAGAACTATGGCGTTTTTTTAATGTAAATGTGTTGGTTGTTTTGATATGATCCTAATATAATGTAATTAATGAGATTATGTGTATTGTATAAATGGGTCAAAGTTGCTAAATGAGTGAGTTTGGGTCACTTGAGAAATCGACCTGTTTGGTGTAGTTGAGTTGGTTAGATTGGTTGTTAAAATGGTGTTTTTGATTGTTAAAAGTCTGGACTTGTGATGTTGGAATTGTGGTAACCAAATCTGGAAATGTGTTAGAGTCAAAAACTGATTTTTGTGGGTCTGCAGCTTACCAGGCGGGTACCCTGTGTACCCGGTGTGTGTACCGCGTGGGTACACCATGTCCAAACGAGTAGTCTCTTCACAATTTAGATCAGAATGTTGGGGTGTGTTGCGTACCCGCAAGTACCCTTGGAAGTAGTTTATTTTGAGTCCAAAAATGATATCTTAAGTTGTATATCGAGTTATATGTATGTAATAGAATTGTGGAACATTGTAAAGAGTATTTAAAAAAAAAAAAAATACGGGCGTTTCAAGCTGATAGGAATGAACCATTACAAATAGGGTTTATATTATTTTTTACCGTTAGCAAATCGATTGCCATAAGATAGCTAGTTTTGGGGCTTTCGACGTAAAAAGTTCTAAGGATCGAAACGAAATAAGGCCCTGGCTTTACTACAATCCTTTCCCAAGATCTAATTCTTTGGTCGGTGTCAACCCAAAGTCCATTCCTTGCTCTTGACTACTTCTATTACCGAATCAATTTGTGAACCGGATAAAATACTAGGTAAATATGATAACCAAACTGATTAAACAAACTCAGCCTCTAAGTTTAACAAAATCAAAAAATTTAAAATCCAAATCATATTATAAAACAAAACCCACAAACATTATATTTACAATAATTGTCCAAGGCTACCTATCACTCATTTGATCGGGTAAATTTGAGGACGCACAGCACCTTTAAAATTGGTTATATATTAAGAACATAGTATTTTATGTGCAAGACATGAAGATTAGGATATACAATATAGCAAACAGATATTAAGAATAGTAAAAATGATATTCTTATTACATGAAAATGAAAACAAACAAAACTAACATTTTGCAAAAAGTAAAACCCATGCATTCATGTGTTGTGACAATCAAATGACCGTTTTGAAATAAACCACAACGATCATACTGTTAAAAAATTAGAAATCAAATCCGATTATGTGTTTTGCTTTTCTGTATTATTAACTAAAACTTCTTCAAAGTTACAGCTAAAGATCACAAGATATCAAGCTTTCATATGTATAATATAAACCCAATTTTTTCGAAAAGTTTTTACAACCTTGGCAAAGTGTTTGGATAATTACTTAGAAATTCAAATTTATGGACAAAGAAGGTGTTAACGCGTGAAACCAGACCGCTTTGGCCTGCACTATAATTTCAAAAGTTAGCACATTACCCATCCCGTCTTAACCCGCCCATTTAGCTACCTGTGTTATCTTTTCAGTTGTCGCATGTATAAACTAGCTATGAAATTCAGTTATATAAATGACTCAACAAGTGTGCACCAAAACAATTATATTTACAAACTCACATTTCAAATATAGGCCTAGCTAAAAATGCACCCTCAATTATATTCGCAAAACTCACATTTCAAATATAGGCCTAGCTGAAAAGGTCCTCACATATTATGTCTATGGACCAATTCTAATAATCCAATTGACAAGATCATCTAAATGTCGTAAACAAGTAAGATTAGAAGTACTGCAATATGAAAAATGGTAATCCAATAGATCCACGTACCTTACAATTGTTACTGACAAAAAATTTAACTTTTACATTATCCTCCCTCTCCTATTTTGTGTCTATCGTTCATTGCTTTCTCGAATAGTGGAAATTTTAGTCCTTATCATTCCAGTCCCAAAGTTATAGAATTATAGGGCAGCGTTCAAGATGACACGTTGAAAGTGAACTTGGAGTTAAATACTAGTGGGGAGTGGTTGAACTCTGATTCTAGCGTTCAAGTTGGTTGAACGTTGTTATTTTGACATCTGACTCACTCATGTACTCTCATTTTACTCTTATTTTGGAATCACATTAACATTCTTTTTTGTTTTTTTTTTTTTTTTTTGAAAACTTAGGATCATATACCTTCTCTTGTTGTTGGATTAATATTGTGTTATGAGTTGAAATATGGAGTTTTGATTATGTGTTGGTGTCATTGTGTTGAAACACAAGAGTTTGATGTGAAAAATAAAATGAGCTAGTAATGATTTTTATGAGAATTTCAGGAGAAAGATGTTGAAAATGTCTAGTTGAAACATTGTGTGTTTAGAGATGTGAACATTTGAGTTGATTGATAATTTGATGTTATTGGGTTGTAAACATGGTTGATTTGGATGTGTAATCTTGTTGAAATCAGTCCTAAATATGTTAATTGAGTTTGAATTATCAATAAAAATGTTTTAAACATGTTTGATTTGGTTTGACATGTTTTGAGTGAAAACTCGAATTTGGACGGCAAGTTGTGCAGAAAATGAGTTGTTTTCGTAAAATCATTGTAAATCAACCGTAACTCGTATTTTAACGTGGCTGAAATCACTGGAAAGGTGTATGATTCTACTTTACAATAAAGTTTGTTTCAAGAGCTGAAACTGAGTTTAAGTCCGTCAAATAATTAAAATGCTACAGATTGTCCCGAATTGAGATTTAGTTTAAGTGTTTGAATGATTTGATTTAATATAGAGATTTTAATGATGAGAGAATGATGATAAATTGTTGAAACGCCCCTAAATTTTTATTTTTTTTTGTCTTACGCGATCCTAGCAACGTGCTGGGATCGCGTACTTATGTACAAAATTGTTCCAGAAGCTTTTCTTCATGGTTACACGATCCTATCAGCTTTCTGGGATCGCGTAACTATGTACAAAATCGTTCCAGAAGCTTTTCCTCAATGTTACGCGATCCTAGCACTTTCCCGGGATCGCGTAACTATGCACAAACCCAGAATTCAGCAAAACTTAAGCTTTTGACCCAACTTCGCACACACATAACTTTTGACTCGTTTACAATCAAGATGTAAGATTTTACGGACATATTTCATATGACACAATGAAGGTTTCTCAATTGGCACTTTTCTAAAATTTACACTAATGACGGTTTTGGGCTTAAATCCGAAAAGTGGCTATTTTGACACTTTTAGAACCAAATTTTGCCACCAAGTTGATTCAACTATTCCTACCACTTTTCAACAACTCTATTTGCAATAATTTAACATCACAACACACACCAAATCGTCCAAACCATCATTTCGACTAGTTTTAACTAAATGACCCGTTTGGGAACCCATTTTGACCCATTTGAAAAACTTTGATATCTTAATATAACCACACCAATTTATCATTCACAAGGGTAATTACAATCCAAAAACAATTTTCAACATATCATTTTACAAGATTTCATACATAACACACTTAGTTACAAAAGATAATCAAATTCCCTTGATCAACAATTCTACCACTTGGGCGTTCTTACGTATCAAGAGCATGATTTGAAAGGATTACTTACTACAACTTGTAGCAAGTCCACCGCTATTCTCGTTTGGGCTTTTTACCCAAATCGCCCTGTGTCACACCTTGCTCACCTACATACATCAACAACATAACTATAAGCAAAATGCTTAGTAAGTAAGGAAGATATAACGTTAACATTAACATAACAATATAACATGAATTAAGGATCCTTAATCTCTTATCAATTTGACTCAAAGAGTCCCACCTTATGATGTCAAGGCATAACCTTTGAGGTTTCTCAAGTCTCAAAGTCACCATTGAATTCCACCATTTAGTATGATCATTGAATACTCTTGTATCTCAATGATCACACTTCATCCACAACATACCAAAGAGCAAATACTTGACTACTCAATGTAATTCAAGCATTGCAAGATAATCATACTCATCCATTACTTACCTTATGAAAGTAGTCAATTAAGCACAAGCACTCTTTCCACTTTCAATCACCTAGACATATTAATATATGTATATGAGTTACTTACAACTCAATTTCAACTCATTAACACTCAACTAGCTATGATTCAAGTGTGTTACTTCACACACCAAAGTCTTTAATCAATTGATCATACACTTAACTCGTAATATTACACATCATACATAATGGTGATCAAGCTATTATTTAACAACAACAACTTGATATCACCACCATCATTTCATTTCCTTACTTACATACACACTAGGTGAATTTTAGACATCATTCACAATTTCATCAATTCAACTTCTTTTCATAATAACATCATTTCTTTGTTTTCATACAACTCAAAATACTTACATATTCATTCCACACCCAGTACCCACCTTAATTTGACTCCTCCTTCTCGAATAAATTTCTAGGGTTCATACAAAATCATCAAAGGAATCAAATTAAGAGATTAGGGAGGTTATTCTTACCTTAGGGATGTAGAATTAGGGTGCTAGAACCTTCAATTTAATCAATCTAGCTTCAATTTGGTTTTCCTCCTTCTTGCTCTCCTTGTTCGTATGACTCACATACAAGACACACATACACAATATTTCTAGCAGGTTTTAGAAGGAAGAAGAGAAGTATATTTGCACATTTTCACTTTTTACCCTCTACCTTCATACTTAACACTTTTAGCCCCTCAACTTATATCTCATTTATGTTTCTAACCCATAAACTATATTTGTATTTAACACTAAATACAAATATAAAAATTGTAATAACACATCTTTATACGAATATAAAACTTACAAAATTTTGGAGTGTTACAATTGTTGTTGATATGCTATTGTTAAATATGAGAAAATAAACTATGAGTACTTACATTATATGAGAAAAGAGTATGTGTGATTTATTGAGAAATTTGTTGTTTTGAGTTACAACATTTGAGTTAGTTTATAAATGAGAAATGAGTTAATATTGTGTTTATGTGTGATTTTGTGTGGTGATAATATCTATAGGTCTATAAAAGAGTTGATGTGTTGTTTGAGCTTGACCAAATCAAATTGCAAGGTAAGTAATGAGGGAGGGGATTTACAAGTTGACAACACTTGAATTCGTGAGTGATAACCAAGTGTGTGTCAACTTGAGGTGGTTATATGAGGTAACATTGAGACATTTGAGTATGTCCAATGTGTACATTTCAATGGTGGGATTCAAGGGTAACAATAAGGTTTGAGAAATCTCATTGGTTATGCCTTGACACCATGAGTAGTACTCCTTTGAGTAGGAGTCAAATTAAGTTTAAATTAAAGATTCTTAATCATGAATATTGTTTATTGTTTTATTGTTGTTGTTGCTTATATACCCATTACTTACTAAGCATGAGACTTACCCCTATTATTGTTGTTGTTGTTGATTAGGTACTTCAAGTGGGTCAAAGGGTAATATGGGCAAGGAGCCAAAGGACAACTAGTGGTGGACTTGCTATTGAGTTAGTAAGTCAATCACTCTTGTGAATCATGCTCTACTAATGTTGAAAGCCCATTTTGAGTAAACTTTGATTATTTGAGTATGATTATTATTTTGAGTAAAACTAGATTCTTGTTAAAACATATATCTTTAAGAGTTTTATAATGTTATGGGTCAAGTGTACAAATGTGGATATTTGGTCATGGTTATGACAAGTTGGTTGATGTTGAGTTGTCTAATTGGGTTGAATTTTGATTGATTGAGTCTTGATTCGTTTGTGGAATTGGTTAAATTGGATTTGTCTAAGATGGTCTCTAAAGCTTGATAATTTTGGTTGTTTTAGAAAGTGATTGTCAATTGTTTTTGGTAGTAAAAAATCTGGACAATAAGTTGAGTCTTGTTGATAAAAATATGCAGGAAATATGTTGGATCAAAACTGGACTTTTGTTGTACCGGTCAACTTTCAAAAATTATTTTATTTTGAGTCCATCAATTGTGTAATTGTCTTATTGAATTTATATGTTTACATTTGAGTTGTGGGGCTTTAATAAAGGTGTTTTTATATCGAGATATATTAAAAAAAAATCAGGGCGTTTCACGAACCGATAAACACCCCTGTATTGAAGCTTTATATGCTTTTTACGTAAGAGGAAAGAAGTGAAATTTGGTGTGATTTTACTTACGGATTTAACATGCTATTTATAAGTGAAATATTCGACAATGAAACGAAAGTTATGTCGTAAATTATGTAATTTTACCCTCTTGAATTAACTAGATGAGAAGATATATTGCCTAGCACTATTTTGTAGGACAACTTTAAATTTCAATGTGTTTCCTGGTGATAATTTCAATCATGCAATTTTCAATGAATAATTTGCAATTCTAGTCATCCATGGTTGTACTATTTATTGATTTTATATCCTTACTATTATCAAGTACTATCACATGCTTATTCATTTTTTTATACATAGGTATTTTATCTACACAGATTGTAATTAAATTTAATTATACCGTATAATTAAATGTAAATTGATGGAGTGTTACATCATTTTCCTTTAAAATCATATATGTGTTAAACTTCAAGTCACATTTTTTTTTTAACATCAAGTACAAGAAAAACTCCTAATACAAGGGTAAACTTTTCATCTAATTTCAAAACATCAAGCACTACCCCCTCCTTGTGTTCTAAGTAGGGGTTTCATAATAATCTGAAACCAGAAAATCAAACTGCAAATCGGGTGAATCGCACTGAATTTTAGGTTTGCTGAACCGATTTTTTTTGTTTTCCGGTTTCGATTAACCGAACCGGCATTTTTTTCGATTTTCGGTTTCGGTTTCGGTTCACACTTTGGGGATAACTGGTTAACTGAAAAATCGAAAATTTTAAATAATTATTTTTAATATGTATATTTCTAAATATAAATATATACTTAATTATATGACATGGATGCTGGTAAAACTATAAAAGACTAGTAAATATATTTATATAGACTTATTATAAATCAACATTATTAACTATATTTATAAAAAGGGGAATGTATCTTTGTAAAAAATGGGGATCAAGATTGAAGGGTATATTTTTGTGAAATGATTAATACTTTTAGTGAAAAACTTTAACTTAGATAATTATATATCAGTTTGCAAGTTACGGATATGTATCTTTTGTAATTTGGTGGCATATTTAACTATATAGATTCGCCAATGGATGTTGAAATGTATTTGGATATATGTTAAGACTTAACAAATATATTTTGATAAATGTGTATTTGTATGCTATTCTTATTTTTAATATGATTAGTAGATAAGAATCGGTTAGTTGGTTAACCGCATAACCGAACCGTAAAATTCGATTAACCGGTTATCGGTTAACCGAACTTTTCGATTTCGATTTAGGTTCAAGAAATTGGTGAACTAGATTTTCAGTTAATGAAACCTCCGATTAACCGTCTGTGAACACCCCTGGTTCTATGGGTAAAATTTTCACCCAATTTCCAAAGCTCATCCCAAATTCAATTCCAATTACAAATTACAAATTACAAAATTAAATTAAAATAAAAAATAATTAAAAAAATAAAAACAATTGCTACCTCGTCACAATATTTTAACGTGAAGACCGCCAAATAAAAGAGGGACCACCATTCAAAGTTTCAAACCAAACGAAAAAGAGGCTCAAATTCTTCTTCCTACAAATCCCCTAAACGAAAGTTTATCACCGTCACAACCATCGTAACCTCTATTTCTACGGTTTCCGTAATGAATCCACCGGCGTATACTCATTTCACGGAGCGAATACTTCAGGTTAGCCTCCAGTTCTTAAACATTGACAATTTAATTACGTTCAATGAGATTGTTCGTTACTCCTTCTACTACTAGCTGTTATAAAACTGTTTAGCGATTGTACATGTGCTCAATTTTTATTATTGCTGTGTCGAAAAGAGTTATTTATTGATATCAATACTGGTATGGATTTCAATTATTTTGAACATATTTGATTAATTAGAGATTATACAGAGAAGATGTTTAGATATTATCATTGTTGTTTGCTGTACAATAGCTGTCGTGGTTATAGCCTTTTTGACAGGATCGAATTGAACCTCTTGGGTCAATAATTTTAGCAATTGAATATTTATAGAAATACCGCGGAATAATAATCTATAATTTAAGAAGTAAGATTAATTCCGTTTTAATAATAACAAGTAAAGTTTAAGCAATTATCAAAAGCTTCAATATTATTTCTTTTTGAATAATACGAATACACTTAAGTATCAGGGTTACAATTTAACCTTGAAGCTTACAAATGATAATTATACAAGCTAGACAAAGAGATGCTAAGATTCTGAGATTTTGAGATGTGTTTCTATTGAAGGTAAGAAGCTCTATTTATAAAACTATAGAGCTCCAATTACACGCTACAGTAATTAATGAAAAGAACCTTTCTATCTAATCCTCCTATCGTCTTGAGCCATGCTCTGTTTTGCTGAGCACTTTTTGCTTTTTGCAGAGAAGATATCTGATCAGCCCACATGGTTAGAAAGATACTCTAATCATAAACAGTAGAAACTACTCAGGCAGCATTAACTTCTGAAGAACAGTAGAAACTCCGAGAACAGTATAAACTATCACTAGTAGTAAGTTAT
Organism: Gnaphalium uliginosum; assembly: GCA_963930675.1. Taxonomy (NCBI): domain Eukaryota; kingdom Viridiplantae; phylum Streptophyta; class Magnoliopsida; order Asterales; family Asteraceae; genus Gnaphalium; species Gnaphalium uliginosum. The sequence continues at coordinate 13,335,053 of OZ005685.1, read as the reverse complement.
AAACAGTATTAACTTACTTCACCAGTAGTAACTTTGTACTGGCAGTAGAAACTATACTCGGCAGTACTAACTTTGTTCTACCAGTAGAAACTATACCCGGTAGCAGTAGTAACTTTTGCTCTAACAGTAGAAACTCCTCTTCACCAGTAGTAACCAGCAGTTTTAGTCTTAACCAGCAGTATTAGTCTTCGATCAAGTTCTCTAGCCATCTTTAGACCCAACACTTTTGCTCTCTGTTTGTTGCTCTGTTATATAGCATTATGTTTATCCATTATTCATGTAATATCAACACGAAACTACATTTGATTTTCTTATTCTGAATGCATAAGCAGCATAACACAAGTGATGCTCAATGTATGAAACTGAACATTTTTGGATTTGGTTGATACTGATAAAGCATATTGCAATGTATTGATATCTAGTTGATAATACATAGCTATAACTTCTAGATTTGTCTTTCTATAGTACATAAAAGAACAAGGATAAACATACAGTAATAAGTACCATCAAGAGTGATAGCTATGACCACAAACTTTCATTTTAGTACTCGAGATTTTATTTTGGCACAGCGTTTTCTACAAATTGGACTCTAATCGAGGGAGTGGTATTGTTAAAAGAAGAAAGGGTAGATGTTAGGTAAACTGTAATGTTATCTGGATTTCCTTGCGAACCCACTGCAACAATTCTTTTTGTAGGTTCCCTTAGCATATATAGAACATGAGGGTGATTGGTTGAAACATGGGACGAGAACTATTTTGATGTGCAAATTGATGGGACTGATTTTGTAGGTATAGCTAATATAATGAAAAGAAGAGAGTTGTTGATACTAGTTGTTACGTGCTGGCTGAACCTTATAGCGCTTCATATTTGACGATCTTTGGGTTGGTCATGTGTATCGTGTCTATGTTGGGAAATGGTACACATACTTATTTAATGAATGTTACGTAAATGCCTAGAATCCATTTGTAGAAAATTCACAGTAATCACTAATCATGTTTGGCACTTCAACATTAATTCTAATATTCATTAGCATAGGCATGTCCTAGAGAATAAGATTTTTTTTTAATGGTGGTGATTAAATAAACACATTCTAGTAAGAAACTAACAAAAGATTACATACAGTTTTAGGATTGCAGCGACAACCAACCTAAGACACTGCATGCAACCAATCAAAAGCTTGAATCTCCATACCTGGGTTGCTGTTAATTAATGATAAATTCAATTGAGGAGAAAATACATGATATGACCACTACAGGTTTAGAACTTCCATTGTTATTCTATATTAGTGCAATGAATATTTGACAAAAATAAGAAAAGAAAAAAAAACAATTAGTTAACTCATTATAATCACTACCTGAAAGAAGTTAGAAAGATAATAGCGTGGTCCTTTCTCTTGATAAAAAATGAACTTCTCATCATTCACCTATAAAAGTTTTAACCATCTTTACAAAACTTAAATGTTTGGTTACTACATACTCATTGATCTATATTCCTATGGCCTAGTGCTATTACATGCCTACTACTCAACATTCTTGTCCCCTGACATAATAATTATCAGTTACTTACAACTTTTATCTAGTATCATTTAAGCTTCATCTGGTGACCTACTTATCATGGTCTTCTCCGACTGTGGATGCAATTATTGGCTTGGCTGCTATTGCAGCTTTAGTAACGAGGTTAGCTCGAGCAGTCAACGTAACGACTCTTGTAAGATGGTCAACATTGTTTCATGAGGGGTACTGAAAGAAACCTTTAGAGGGACTGAGATGCCATTTTCTTAATTATCTATCACATTGCCTTCGAGATAAGAGGGCACATGAAAGAATAGTTTTTTGTATGTATCCCCAAAAAGGTTTGTGTGGCTGTATATAATAGATATCTTTAATAAGCAAGAGTCGCTAGGACATTGAGATCAACTTTTAACTTCATCTACCTTATGAATATAGAGCATCCTGGAATTCAAATAACAAGATAAATGAAGTGAGATTCAAATATGTCCGAGTTAAAATGATGAAACAAGTTGTAGACTTTGGTAGATATTACTCCATCTCATGTCCTCATCTATATATGCTATGGGTTTTGATATATATATATATATATCTGTGTGTGTGTAGGGGAAGGTTCAAATAAGAACCACTAAAAAAATAGAAAACTTGTGAGAACCGCAAGAATATGTAATTGTTCACATGTGATTAACTTTATACACATGTGAACATTAATATTTGTTTGAATGAGAAATCAAAAAATGTCAGAAACATCAAAATTACATACAAAAATACGTAAAAATACATATGTTCACAACTGAACAATTCACATGTGAACAAATCGGTTGAGCTTAGTTAAAATAAGTTTTAACATATAAGTATTTGGTTTTCAAGGTTTTATTTATTCTTATTAAGTTTTTTAAAGTTATTTTGACATCACATGTAAACAATCACGTATTCTTGTAGTTCTCATAGTTCTCAATATATTAGTGGTTCTCAATATATATATATATATATATATATATATATATATATATATATATATATATTCCAATCAATCAAGTAAATGGCGAAAGGGTATATTAGAGATGTATAATGATTGCAGGTAGTAAATATTCTTGCCAGTTCCATTTGCATACCAGAGATAGAAAAATTAGTGGTTGTGGACTTCAGTACATACTGTTATCTAATCTTTATTTGCTATTGTCTCCATCCTAAATTATGCATCTAACGTTTTGGTTTGTCCCAAATTAATTGTCCACTATTATATAAAGATGGAATAAGTTGCTAGTTTTCTTCTTTTCTAAATAAGTTACCATTACTGCAACTTTTGTGATTGAATGGTGTCTTAAATGCAAGTGTAGAAATTCAATTAACTAAAAACTGCATTTGTTGCACATAGCTTATAAAATGTGTGTGTGTGTGTGTGTGTGTGTGTGTGTGTTTATGTGGAGAATAATTTTGAGATGCAGGGAGTTTTGTACTTTATTTATTTTTGCCAAGCAATCTAGTAATATGATGAAATAGCTTGTATACTTATGATGCTTGTGATAATCAGATATTGTCGTCGGTTCCCCTTGCATTTCTATGTTCATCTATGAAGTATTGAAGTATGGGAAAAGGACACGTAATTTCCATATAGTGAATGTCCTTAAGAGGTCGCACCATCAGTGTTTCTTCTTTCACTGACCAATACAAATGCAATTGCAGTTATCCATATTTACCTTTTAGTTGTCTGCAAGATACCTGCAAAGCTTCAGCTTGTATTACTAACCTGTAGTTGGTGATTGTTTCTAGTAAGAACCTATACTTGTAACAAATTGTTATGGGTTAATAAAATTCCGTAATTTGCAGTTGCTGTTCTCCTTGAATTTAAGTAGATAATGTTACTTCTTCTTTTGTATCATTTAAATCTCCAAGCATTACACCAAATTCTTTGTTTCTGTTTGTGCTTAAATCATTGTGTCTCTCAGGCCTCAGGGTTCGCAAAATATGATGTGCCATGTTACCCCTACTCCAACATCTTGACCCTGTTCTTCTTTGACGTTGTTGGCCTTTGCTCCCATCTCTGTAGAGGACACAATTGGTTACTTGCTTGGCTTCAGAATGTCCATTGTATGCCCTCCAAATTACCCTCAGAATGTCCATTGTATGGTATATCAGGTTAGTGGTTTTTATTAGTTTACTTCTTTTTTTGTTCTCTTACAGTGAAGCTATTTCTATCGACTTGTTTTGATTATTATTAGCTGTTCTGTAATGTCATTCATGATATATGTCTATGCTTTATTTGCCATTATCTGTGCTGTTTCCAGTTTTGCATGGTGACGATGCATATTTCATGTCATTATCTTTGCTTTATAGAATCTTAAAAGCCCTTAAATGCATTATCCCTAATCAAGAATGTCAGCTGTTCATTATCTCTAGAGTGGTTCCCATGTTCCTTTCTAGAGGTTCTTTCCTTGAAGTCTAGGTGTCAATCTGATATAGCTTGAACATGACATTTAATTTTGGGAACTGACTTCCCTGCTTAGTTTGTGATTTTGACCTTTTGGGAGTCATAATCTCTACATCCACTAAAATTTCTTGCAAAATATGGCTTTGCCAGATAGTGACAACACATGTAATCTAGTCTTGACTGTGTTGGTCTTTTTGAACCATTTAATTTCTAGTTGAGAATATAAGCTAAATACTTTCTTTCATGAAACTTTAATATAGTTTATATTAGTATTTATCTGATTCATAGTTTTCCCAAAAGATTTTAATTCATAAAGGTACTTCAAATTATTAATGAAGTAACTCTGTATGTTTTAAAGTACATTCTCTTTTGTAAGGTAATCTAGTGCTCTGAGTTTTGGTACACTTTCCCTTGGTGTCCAAATGTGAACCATTTAGGAAATACCTTGGTAATACACGTACAGTTTGACCATGCACTATGCATGGACTCCCATGCATTTTCCAACAATCTATAACCACTTTACTCTCACACTGCACAAAAAAAAATAATAAAAAATAAGTCAAGGACTCAAGTAATAATCCAACATTAATTTGCAAGTCAAGAAATTAGAAAACACCATTACCATTAACCATAACACAAGGAGCTAGAAAAGATGCACATTAGATCGATCGTTAATTACTATCTACAAGACTACAATACTAAAATTATTTAATTACATTTTCCCTAATAATTAGATGATTAGCCAATCAAATCCTTGTATATAGTTGTTTTCTGGCAAGTAAAAAACATTCTCCAATCCTTCCATTCCAAATCCCCAAAGAAATGGTGGCTCCATGGCCTCCATAGAGAACGATGAACTCGGGCTTGTGCTCGATATTCCATCCGACCGCTCGACTAGCTTGTTTATCTCCTTCTCAGCTTCAGATAGTTGTTCCTTAAGCTTTAATACCTTTACATTCATACAAGATCATGATCAGCCTTAAATCTTTATAAATAGCAACAATAACTAAATTTAATTTAATTGGTGTAATATAGAAGATGAAGGTTCACGTGGGTAGATATAACTAGATATGTGATATGTCATATTGTCATGTGCTTCTCCACTAACTTAACATTACTGTAGGACACCCCTGTGAACAACCTTAAAAAACTACTTGTGATTTTAGCACCCTTTTTCTGGACCAATTAGATATTAGTTTCCTTATATTTGTCAAAATTACATGGTGTTTCTTGTTACACCTGTTGCTTCATATTAGTTTTAAACCCGAAAAGATAGCATTACTTTTCTCGAGCCTTGAGTCCATGCATGTCTAAATGAGTTGCTTATTTTTAGCTTAAAGTGGATAAAAGTCTCCCATGTAAAAATATAGTTACCGTCATGTTAATCTAATTCATATAATGAGACACCATCTTAAATCCCAAGTAACAACTTAACACATGGCATGTCAAAAGACTACTCATTTTTCTTGTATCCTTTTCATATATATATATATATATATATATATATATATATATATATATATATATATATATATATATTTTACTTACCAAAATAACTACCTACTAGATACATAAAAAATGTAAAAAAAAAAAGTTATTCAACACAACACTCTTATTTTATATTCCCAAGATCTTAAAAACTCAACGTTGGTATTTTCTTGGGTGCTATAACAACGGAAAGCTAAAGAAACACTAAATGATTATCAAATTAATGGTAAAAATCATTGCATAACAGAAAAGATGATTTACCTCAGTTTCAAGTCTGCATTTTTCAAGAACAGTAGAGTCATGTTCAGTCTTGAGCTTGGAGTATTCCTCTTCAAGCTTCTTACTCTTCCAGCGAGCCCGGCGGTTCTGAAACCAAACCGCCACTTGGCGTGGGTCAAGTCCGAGTTCAGATGCAAGACGGTCTTTTCTTTCCGATTCAAGTTTATGTTCATTTCCAAAGTTTTCTTCAAGGAGGGTCACTTGTTCGTCACTCAGCTTCCTTTTTCTAAACCCACTGCTGCTACCATCTGTTTTGTTCTTCTTTCGTCTTCTTCGTGGTTTTACAACTTCCTCTAAACATAATCACAAATTACAATCAAACACCAAGCTTAACGAATACATAAATTTGTGAAATAAGTAAATAAACAAACCTTGTTCTGGTATGAGTTGATCATATATCCCTGGATAATACTGGGATAGAAGAAGCATCTGTTCATCAACCTGAGTTTGAGTTTGAGTTTGAGTTTTCATATTAGTTGTCATTTTTTTTTTTTTCTCTGTGGGTGTCTCTCAACACTTGGCAGAGGTGTTCTTCTTTGGTGAAACAAGTGGATGTCTTAGGGTGGGTACATATCAAGGGAGACTTTATTTATAAAGGTGGAGTGAAGACTAAGGAGTCTGCTGTTACTTTGGATTGTGCAGAGGGTGGCTTTATTTATAAGTGTGTAATGTCCATATTAACCTTGCTATTATATTAAATTCCGGTTTTGCCTTCCTTGAGTTTTAAATCACTTGGTCTAATGCAAAATAAAAATAGCTAGGTGACGTGGGTGTGTCTGTATTAAGGTGATGAGATTGAAAATAACCATGGGTATCAACCTTTTGTCTAATTTGGAGAGACTAGGACTTGATTTATGAATTGATCATTATGTGCCTCTCAAACACCTAATTTTTGGAGTGTTTGTGTCATGATCATTCACACTTCACTTAATAATTAAATTACTTCATCATCTATGGAGGGACCTATAGGATTGGTGTGATAAGGATCATTTGTACTTTTAGTCTATTAATGAAAAATTCAATACCATTTGTTATGTTCTTTGAAGCTGTCCACATATGTTTACTTTCCCATTTATGTTCAATTTTATTTTCATCAGCATATTTTCTTCCCAATGTTTATCCAACAAATTTGGAGCAAGTCATGTCCGAAAGAAACTAGACCTCTATGACCAAAAACAGAACAAAAAATAAAAAAGTTGTAATTGTGAGATTGGAAGTAATTTGTTTGTTTTGGGACGTGTCTATAGGTTTAAGAAAGATACATTTGATGCAAAATTTGATTTAAAAAATTAAAATGTCATTTTACTATAACAAAAACATAGGCTATATAATATCTTTAGCATTGGCATCTTATCCATTAATACCAGATTGTGGCTTGTTTGCAAGGCTTTTGCTTTCCCACTTTTTAAATTATCAGAACAAGAAAGACAGTATAAGGGAAGTTGTAGAGGGATTGGCTTTCCTGATTTGGTAACAAAGAGGGGAGATGAACATCAAGTCTAGATGTGAAGAGAAAAATCAAAAATTCACCAAAATATGGGATAGGAGTATGATGTGAGCAGGAGTTGGGATCCCAAACCTGACCACTTTGAAGTTAGTAAACAAAGACATTTTCTTTTTAAATTATTATTACTATTTTTTGGTTGGATTAGGGTGCCTCTGGATTCGGACAAATACACCAATTGGGTGGTATTTATTCCCATTTCTGTGGGTACTTAATTACTTAGCCAAGCCACTTCTCAAGATTACCCTTCAAGCCTTCTAGCTATCGGCTATCACTAACTTGGCTTCATTTTACTAAGCAGACACCATCTTTTTTTATCCGTACACCTCTAAATATGCTTTATCGTATTGTACAATACAACGTAATGTAAGACAATTAGTGTTATACAAACAAACATTTACGGTGTACAAATTATCACCCTTTTATTAATCGTACTATTCGTGGCTCAATGAGAATTACTAGAAAAACTTTACACCTGATAATATACCATTGGTTAATATAAGCTATGTGACACATGCACTTACATCACATGTCATCTCTTTACCGGGTTTAAAATATTTCTTGTTTGTGTATAATCTCTTGCATAAAAAGTGCATTACTTCAGAGAAAAAAAGCATGTTTTTAGCATTAGAATTTCCATAGGCAAAATTGTTACTATGACTTGGCCATTTCAACTTCAGGAAAACATTTTTTGGTCGTAGGATTGTGTTAGTATATGCTATAACTACATAATGGAGTAATATACTACTATGATATTTTAAATTTGTACATGGTATTTAATTACATATGTTTCAGCCACTATTTGTGACCAAATTACATTCGACATTTACTGCAAGTTTTGTTTTTAGAAGACAAGTCATTTCAAGTAATTTCTCTTTCTTTTCCAACCAACTAGTTTGTTAGTTGGATATAATTATTAATACTTTCTTGTCTTTCTTAAACTACGCTTCATGAAATTATCCTATGAATTTTTTCTTAGTTTGTGTAACATCCACCAAACTAAAATAGCTTTTGAGAAGCATTACTCTTTATGAACTCATGAGTGCCATTGTATCTTGAGCACAAAATAAGATGAAACTGACTGGGATCTCAGTCAAGTGGGTAATACGTGGCAGGCTTTTGGTCACTTCCTTGAGGAATTTTTGTACATGGATAAGAAAAACCTTACCTATCTTTTTACCTTTCATCCCTATGTGCATGTTATATGCAGATGTGTTGACACATGAAAATGTATATGAATTATTTACATATACTCAAAAAGATGGTGTGGGAATGGGACCCACCTGCTACACACATTTTGTAGTTACTTGAAAGCTCTAGAAGGTTTTTTTTTTTTTTTTTTTTTTTTTTTTTTTTTTTTTTTGTTACTGATTGCATTTTTATTAACTGTACCATTAGAAATATCCTTATATTCCACTTCTTAATGTGGCAATGAAATATATATATAATGGCCCCCATGAATCTTATCTTTATATAGAATAACATACTTAACATGTACTCTCATAAAATGTAACATGCTATTGGTTCTTGAACGTACAAGGTGTCTCTGAGAGTGTTTTTTGATTGGCCAATGAATTGTCTCCCACTCTTCCATTTAATTTTAACATATATCTTCCTCAAATAAAGTATTCTTTAGAGTGACCTGTTTTTCTTCACTTTTTTTTCTTGATTTAGCTCATTAATCATATTTTTGTTTCTAAATTTCCCACAAAGGTACTGGTAATATCCAACAGTATAGGGTACCAAATTAAAGAATTAAGTGTAGATTGTTTATAATACAGAAATAAAATATAGAAGGAACTGAAGCTTAAAAGAGATATGGGTTGAAGCCAATTAAGTGATGAGTTGGTGTTTGGTTAAATGGGAAGTAGCTAGTAAAGGTGATTTGAAAAAGACAGGTTTGTTTGAATGAGAAGAGAAGGCATGCATATGCAGTTATGCACATGGGGGGCTCCCAAAACCTAAGTAAAACTTTTACACGCGTCATCTCCCCAAATATCACTACTTTCTTGGACCACATTTCCTATCCTTCCACCTCTACACTCATTCCTATTTTTTAACCATAGCCGCCAATACCAACAACAACAATTTGCTCCAAATTATAATCTTAGATACTATTATTTGTAATTATCATCTTATAACTGCTAATAACTAGCACGGTAATTTGTAAAAATAATTCTTGTATGAACATAGAAGGTGCAACTTGGCCTTAGTGTTTGCGTGCAACTAACTTAAACCTAATATCTATCGTGTCTACTCAACTTATATGTATGTGTTTTAATACAGACAACATGTTAAAAATCACTTTGAATGCATCCATCCTACGTGGTGCTGTTTACCACTTTTTGTGCCAAGTCATATGCCACATGGCACTACACGTGACATGCTACGTAAGATCTGAATGCCATGTGGCATTACACGGGGGCATGACATGTCATTTTTGGATGTCAAGTGGCATGCCCCATCAGATGCCACGTGGACGTTTAGATAAAAAATCCGATGTGGCATGCCATGTCATTCGTCACGTGTGCATTCAGATTTGAAAATGTCAAAGGGTAACCGGTTAAGGGTCAAACGGATAAACAAATGCATCAAAAATACACTTTTAACATGTTACATGTATTAAAACACCTACCTGTAAGTTAAGTACACACAATAGATATTAGATGTAAGTTAGTAGCTTTCACAGGCATTAACGTCGTGCGACTTTTATTCCATGGGTAGAAGCTATTATACCGATGATGTTATGGCTTAGACCAATTTTAGCTTCCATAAAAGTCTCGCCCTAATTTGATACGTTAAAGACTTAGCGGGTTAGTGGTCTTGACTTGTTTACCATCTGAATTAAAATCAAATGGTAACCGTATGACTAATTAGAAGGTCGGATTTTGAGGAGGCATAAGCATAAACTTGTTAAGACCTAACTCGAATGGTTCGCGACTCTCTAACTTATTAAGACCTAACTCGAATTCTTTTAGTTTTATTCAGGTTCATGTCTTATCATAAAATTCCACCTCTAGTCTAATTATATATTTAACATTTTAAAACTGCCCTCATAAACAAAAAAAATCTTTAAAACTGTCCCAGTCATATAGAGATACACATATAGCGATGGTCATAAAAATTTAAGGTACTTTTTAGGTGAAAGTGACCAAAGGGAATTTATTTAATTTGTAGTACATTTTTGGATGGGTTAGCTAATCACGTTTGCGGCTTTGAATCGTATTATCTTGTTGCCATGTTCACAAACCTTATCTAAAATGTGTATAGGTGTAACATTTTCCTAGGTTGAACCGATTTCTTCAAGCATTTGGTTTTCTCTATGTTCTTCTTTTGGGTTCCAACCATAGTTCCGTATAAGAATTGTTCATATTCTTTACGGCAAAATAACAAATGCATGCATGAGCCATTTTACATTGGTATGTAATATGGTTACAAAGTGATGAAACATTTCCTTTGTACTGTGTTTTTGAAGTTCCCTTTGTCGATTTATCCACTCTCATCTATCTTAATTTGGAAAAAACTTATCTCTTTCTTTCTCAATATGAAACCACACAAAGCTAGGTTTTAATCCATAATGGTGAAAATGTCTTGACATTGACTAAAGCTATATATTACTTTCTTTTCATGAAGTTATGATAATGATAATATAGGTAGGTAACTAGCTTGAATGATGTGTAAGTTTTTAGTTTATTAAGGGGGGCATACACACTCAATATCCATTGCCATACCAAATGTCTAATAAGTCAAATATTTCATCCCCCCATTTAAATTATTCATTGCAAATAAGACCATTTTAATTCGGCAAGTCAAATCCAAACTCTTTCACCAATCAATCATAAAGTTTATATCATGTGTTTTATTGGTACTAGATGTCGCACTAGCATGTAAAATAAAAAAACATACATACCCAAAAGTACATAATACCCACTATATGAGAAACTTGTAAAGTTTAGTGTTATATCGACATCGATGGTACGAATTGAATGACACAAACCGAACTTTTTTATTTATTTATTTTTTTTTTGTCAGAAATGACCATTGACCGTTGATTGGTTCAATTACCATTTAAAGGGTTATTTGTGATTTTAACTTTCAACTCCCACAAACTAATCCTAACCCGTAGACCTTTAGATTCATGACAAGGCTATACACTCAACTTCTTGATCAACAGTCCCTAGTCCTAGGAACTTTAATTATTTAAAACTTTGTTATCTTAAGCAAGAAGGATAAGACTAGGGGCTTGCTTAAGTTTACTAGAGTAATTTACAATGTTTTAACTTCGATTAAGGTAACGACAACTGTGGTAATTAAGGATAAGGATGAGACTAATGTGTGTGAATGTGTGTGTGAGAGGAACAGATTTTAGAGAGATTCTATAGGCTGGCTTGGGATTACAGTTTGATAATGAACTTTGATTAATTGCTTAATAGGTGTTTAGGGAATATAATATCGAGAAAAAGTTGCATCAGGATGTTTGGACCGTAGTGATCCACGGTGAGTATTTGTGTAATCGTCTTTTAAAAATGAAAAAAGTTTTGGAAAAGATGCGCATGGTGTGGAAAGGATTCCATAGTACATATGCTTTTGAGTTTTTTAAGACACTAATTAAGGTTTTTGAATAACTTAATTAAGGTGCTCCACACTATGATTAAGGATTATAAAATTGGGTGTCATCTTTATACCGACAGACCTCACTCTTGTTTCCAATTTTCCAACTCAATGATTCTGTTCTTAAACATATGTAATTAAATTGGTGATTGGATCTAAACCCATTAGTTTCTAGCTAATCAGAGTTAATTACATAGATTATCAGCATTTTTAACTAGTTAATATTCTACCAATCACACCTCAATGCTTTTTTGCCTTCACAATACGCATCATATTGGGTTTTTTTTTTTTTTTTTTCTCCCTAAACAGATTTATTTTAGTTACAACTATTTGTGATCTCGAATATTAATTTTAGGGGTACTTTAGCAAGGACACTTTTAAGACTAGCATATTTTCACTGGTTGAACATTTTGGAACAAATGCATGACTCATGGATTAACGGCTTTTTAGGGTACAATTAAATAGTAATCTACAAATGTCCTTTATTAATGGATACGAAATATTAATAAATAAACCTGCTACACCAATTGATCACCAAGTAATTTTAAAGGTAACATAGGTGTCTATACCTGGAAGCTAGCTAGGTGATGTAAGATAATGGGAATCACACATAAATATAGTTATAAAATAAGTGATTGTTATGTGTAAATGTGTGCACTTTGATATATATAATCAGTGTCATTATCCCTTTAAGGTCAAATTTGTTTGTGTCGTATATTCCATACACAGTTTCCTTCCATGTTTCCCTCTTCCCTTACTATTCCTTCTCTATTTATAATAATATTGTTTTGAATAAATCTGTTAACACATAAATTTTAATAATACTTTGAGTCTTGATCTCGAGTCAAGCTAAGGTGTCTATGATCATAATTACGAATCACGTCTTGAGTATCGTTAGAACATTGTCAAAACATAATATATATATATATATATATATATATATATATATATATATATATATATATATATATATATGTATGTATGGTTAACTGATAGTTTCGATGACTTTTTACCAGATTTGAATCCAGAAAATACACCTTCCCTCACATAATGAAGATAATTTCTATTCATTTGGTTAAATCAATCATACTTTATGTAATAACTAGTTAGACAATGTAATGGGGTTTAACTCTAACATCAATTGATGATTCGTTCAAGGTTGTAAAAGTCACTAGTCGGGGTCGAGTCGGTCGGGATCTCGGAAGGACTAGTCGGGTTTTGACTTTTGTTGACTTTTCATACATTTAAATAATAAATTTCAAAATTATGTGTAAATATAGATGAAAACCTTATACATTTTAAAGATAAGGGACTAAAATGTAAATTTCTCTTAACTTTTTCTTGAAAAGTACAACTTTATCTCTCATTGTTTCATTTTTTCAAATCTAATTTCAGATCTATCTCTTTTATTATCATCTTCTTCTTCTACATCTCATTTTCATCTTCATCATCTCTTACTCTATTTTACCACTTTTTCCTTTATTTTCTCTCATATTTATCAACAAAAAGCAATGGAGAAACATATCCAAGCCATAGACCGAATGATTATGACATGTTGACCGCCGTTGACCGGTCAATTTGAGCGACTTGGCCCTGATCGAGTCGTGACCTTTGCTGGAGCCGACTAGTTGCCCTAGTCGGCCAACTTTTGCAACATTGGATTCGTTGTGATCATCAAGTCGAATAGAAAAGTATCGACATTAAGATTCGTGTACACTGTAACTCTGGTATCATTTGTTATAATTATTTTCATCTCAAACTCGTCCAATGCCGATATATAAGTTATAACGGGGTTCTATTTAAATTGGTGAAAGAAAAAAACACGTTAACTTATATACATTTTTAATGTGGGATGAAGGTTTAAACCCAACATATTCCGTAATTTAACGTGTAATTAATAGAGAAATGAATGTACGTCCTCGGTAAACTGTTTGTTTATTCACAAATCAGAATTGGTCAAGTGTTTATTGGTCAATTTAATTAATATGGGACGGGTTATTATAGAATCATTCTTTATGATAGGAATCGTATGAACGATTTTTTTCATTTTTAATTTACACTTTTTGCAAAATAAATAATAATAATATTAGAATTTTATTCTCTTAAATATGAAATTGATTTATATATAAAATATATATATATATGATACACAACTTAAAGTTGTGTATCCCAAATTTTTGGTGTGATACTGTGATACACATTAAATTTTTTATAATGTGTATTATATATATATTTTTTAAATATTTCATCTTAACCAATATAAAATTCTAATAATTTTGATATAATTTTTTTTATCAAAAAATGTATGTAATCTTAAAATATATATAAAAATGTGTGTTTCTACCCTTCCAATAATAAGACGTATTGTTATTTGAACAATTCCTAATATTACATATTCGTATGAAATAAAAAATTGGAATACGAGTAATATTTGTTGGATTAGTTACCCTATTTAGCGTCAGCAAAATACTTGTGGCATTCACATGATAGGTGGTTAAACCGTTAAAAAATTAAAAAGTTTAAAGAAAACCAGATATTATAATGAACATAGGTTTCAACAACCCTTAAATTGCGCCTTAATTTTAGGCGTATTATAGGTGGCTTAGGACTTTGAAATTCGTCACTAGCACCACTTTTAAGGTCTTAACATTAACCATTTTAACGTATCGTCACAGTCCAAATGTCCAATCACCCAATTAAAAATGCCTAATGTTATGGTTAACTCATATTAAACATTCTTTCAATCGGGAAGAGGCTTAACAAATTGTTGTAAAACGTTGATGGAAATTGTACGAGAAAATAATAACAATCAGTTTTATAGTAGCAATTTTTAGTGGGTTAAAGTGTAACTTAGTATAGTATAGAGATTTAATTGTATTTAATAGATAAAATTAGGATTAGACTTAAATATGATTACTTGGCTTCCAAGACAAGAAGGGCCTTTAAAGGCGGTTCTAGAGAAGGCGCAGTCGATAGAGATTCGTACCCCTCATCTCTTTAAAAAAAAAAGAGGTGAGGGGGGACACTAGTTGTACATTTTCCTTGTTAATTCGTTGGTTAATAAAGGTTTAATGTTTGAGATCTCATTTGTGATTTTTTTTTAGTCATTATTCCGTACTAGCTTTCAAGATTTGTTGGTTTTCTTCCAACAATTGGTATCAAAGTCAAGATTATGTTGGTGTCTTAAAGGTAGGTCAACTTGAAAGTATTCAATCCCAACAAGTAGTATCTTCTCTTTTTGGTTCGTCAATTTCTGCGCAGCGGTGGGAGAATTGCCTCTACGGGTTCGTTAACAGTTCGATCTTTATGAAATTTAAAATGTAGGTTTAGACACATAGATCTTAATTCTGACCAGAGGGATTTTCGATTGGAGGTTCCAAGAGAGAGATACACGATTTTGAAGTTGATGTTCAGATTATGTGCTTCATTCGAAGTTTCTTGTGATACAAGGTTTGTCGAGGTTGAAGCAAGGTTGCAAAGGTGATCGTTTAGCATAGGGTTTCTTGTTGATCTATTATTGGCACAAAATTTCTTGGAATTCGGTTTAGTGCTTCAAAGGTGTCAATGTTTGCTAGGGTTTTCGGCTTCAAGGTATTTGACAAGGTTGAATCTTCGAGCTTTAAGAATATGGGTTTGAGAACTTGGATAAAAAAATCGATCTAGAAGGTTTATTCAAGGTTTTTATCAATTTTTGAGTTCTTGGTTTCTTGAAGGTATTGGGTTTGAAGGTTTCCGCGGATTTCTTGGATTAAAGTCTTGTTGATACTTGGAAGACAAGTAAGGTTTTGCTTTTTCTAGGGAAGCGATCCCTTGGAGTACAAGGTATCGGATTTGTAGACTTGAGCCGGAAGGATCAAAGTTTTAGGGTTTTCTACGGCTTATGAGACTTGTCGGGAAAGGTTTTAACTTTAGGGTTTCTAAAGTGTAAAAGATAACTAGACAAGGTTGTAGCAAGGTTTAAGAAAAAGGAAGGTGTTACTAGGATTCTTGGGTGATCGAGGTTTTTTGCGTATCAAGGTACGTTGTAGTTCTTGGGGAGCACGTTATCAGTATCAAGGATGATAAGCAACAGTACTAGGAGTTACTAGGGTTCTTGTGTTCCAAGTTTAGTCGGGTTCTCTTGCTTGTTAAATTGCGGGTTTTGTAACTTAGAGAGCAAGTGGGTGATTGAGGTGTTTGGATAATCTTCTTTAGGGTTTTCTAAAGGTATACGATTTGCAAGGAGGAGTAACAAAAGAATGGCTAGTTCTATAACTAGGTTGGACATCAAGAAAATCGATGGGACGAATGACTTCGGGTTATGGTAGGTAAGGATGAAGGCTTTGCTGGTACATCAGGGATTAGCTTTAGCATTGGAGAGTTACCTTCAACCGAGCCATCAGGGTATGATGATGTCATTCAAAATAAGGCCCATAGTGCGTTGATTCTTTATTTGGGTGATAGGGTTCTGAGAGAAGTCACCAATGAGACATCTACTGCAGGAGTTTGGGTTAAGTTGAAGAGTCTGTATATGACTAAGTCCATAGCAAATCGTTTGTATATGAAAAAGAACTTGTATACTTTTTATATGAAACATGGATTGGAGATGTCTGAGCACATTGATGAGTTTAATAAGCTAATCGTGGATTTGGTAAACGTTGAGATTGAGATAGCGGATGAAGATCAAGCATTAATGTTATTTACACCTTTATCGCAGCCATACATGCACGTCGTGGATACTTTGTTGTTTGGTTGGAATACCTATCAATCTAAAGGGAGTTCGCGTTATAAGTCACGAGGTGGACGGTATAAACTCGAGTGTTTCATATGCGGTTTGGTTGGGATAAACATCAATCGAAGGGGAGTTCTCTGATCATTTCAAGTTGTTTATGACGTGTTTTGAATTTGGGTCTTGTCTAAGAACTTAAAGACGGCTTACCACTATGACATCTCTAAGATGGTTGTTTAGTTCTTTTTATAAATCTACGTAACTTAAAAATTGAGTAATTTTGTTAGGAGGTTGGACTTCATAACAATGATACTACTATTAATATGCAGAATGTTGGTTTCTTACGATTATTGTACGATAGAGGTGAATTTATCTCTACCATATTTGGACTTCAGTTTTAACCTCAAGTTTCCTCTAGAGATAGGATCATATTCTATGTCATCTTTGACCATCCTTTTATCTGGTTGATCATTGAACACGTTAAATTCCTCGCACCAAATACAGCATCATTTTTTTTCCACCATGTTTTGGTCTTTTGGATAAAATCCTGAGGTTAAATTTGGTTTTCATATACAAAATGTTATCATCAATATTTGTCAGACAAAGAGTTAAACTCTGTTAGAGTACAGACGAAAAATACTGGATACAATTTTAAGTGGCGTGATTTAGTTTTCTTATTGAAATTAAAATTGGCCCACAAAAATATTTTGAACAAATCTAATAAAAGGAAAACAAAAGAAAAGAAAAAAAAAATCACATTTCAATGTCGCCACCCGGACTATGATGAAGAACACTGACGGGAGTGGAGAGACATCGAGATCTCGGTGTTCTTGATGAAGAACAGTGACACCACGCTTTACAGTGACACCACGCTTTACACATTAATAATTTTATATTCCGAATGGTTATAAAAATGAGTCACCAATTTGTTTAAATTAACCTTGTTAGATACAATACGTCGATATCCTATGTGCTATTGGAGGTAAACTTAGACCATCAACGTCATTAACTTTAAAAAGTCAAATAAACGCACAGACACAATGATTATGAACCATAATTAGAAGGGAAAAAAGTATATCTTGCAAGCCAACCATTGAATTTTGATAACACTGAGGTGTACAATTTTTAATGGCTTGATTATATAATGAGTTGATACAAAAAATGATTTGGGTTTACGTAAGCTTAATGTAATCTTCTTTTTGTTATGGGTCATGTAAGATTGAAAGACTTTGCTTGATGTCAAGTGAGTATGATAGCGGATTTAGACTCCTAAAAGATAAATCGATCTAAGCAATGGATATTTGTGTATCGTAATCGCTATAATTTTCTTGTAAAAGAGTTGACGAATTGTTTTAAGTACATGTGAAAGACAATGTCAAACTTATTTGTATATGAAATTTAACTTAAAAAGTGAGCCAAGTATATCAGAATATTAATTTTATTCATTTTATAGTTGAATATTAATATATTACACAAACTGTTTGTTTTTGCGTTATTAGCGTGAACATACCTTTTTGCAATCCAAACTTCAAGTTGTTCGTCGAGCTTAGATTGCAGATCAATACTATGAAATTAGAAGATACTTTTTATAGTTGATTATACTTGATGATTATGTTTAGAGAGTAGGGTTCAAATTAGTACAATAACTTTGTGTAAGAATAGGGAATCAATCTCAACCATTCATTTTCATCAATACTCATTTATCCCATCTTTTTAAAAACTAAATATCTCACAAACGACAAGTCAAAAAATTATGAAAATTGCACCATATTTTTCAGCGTTTTCTCCTCTTCGATTTAAGATCTCACAAGCTATACTTTCAACAAGTTTTTTTTTCATTTTTTGGTGGGTTTTACAGATTAGTAACACATGTGTTACGGATTAGTTATACATTTGGTTTGCGTTTAGGGTTAGGGTTTAGGGTTTAGCATGGTTTAGGATTTAGGGTTTAGGTTTTAGCAAGGGTTAAGATTTAGGGTTTAGTATGATTTAGGGTTTAGGGTTTTGTAAAGTGTTTAGGGTTTAGGGTTTGAGATTTAGGGTTTCGGGTGCAAACCCTAAACCCCAAACCCTAAACCCCAAACCCTAAACCCTAACCCCTAAACCCTAAACGCAATACTAACACATGTGTTACTAATTTGTAAACCCACCAAAAAATAAAAAATAAAGAAAACTCGTCGAAAGTATAGCTTAGATTTTAAATCGAAGAGGAGAAAACGCTGAATTTTATGGTGCAATTTTTATAATTTTTCGACTTATCGTTTGTGAGATATTTAATTTTTAAAAAGATGTGGGAAAGTGGGTTTTGTAACACATAGCGCATTCCTATTGGTTTCTCTATTCTCAACACTTTTTCCATTCTCATTTGAACCTCACCCTATGTTTAAATTATCATTAACAAATTACTCTAAGCTTGATTTAGTTGGTCACCAAGATAAGCAGAGTCTATAATAAGGTTTATCTAATCTGTATTGGGTCATTAAAAATATAATTATCTCTTTGTGTTTTAATATGACTAATATCACATCTTTAAGGTAAATATCAAACAAGTAACAATTTTAAGATAAATAAAATTGATTTAACTGCACTTTTTAGCAGACTGTTTGTTTAGTCTCAAGTGTATGTTCAAAGCATTAACTTTCACGACTTCATGTATTATCTTCGAGGCGGTACGAGTGAAGAAGTGTTCCCCAATTTTGCAAAAAGTTAAGCTAGCGATTAACCATCATCAAAGTGGTCTAGTGGTTGACGTCCTGGTATTCTCACGAGAAGTCTCGGGTTCAAATATCACTAGTTGCACATTTCGGAATGACCAGAGAAAGGGTCAAAAACGAATCACGGAGATATCTCGATTAGGCCGAATACATCTGAGTAAAAAATCTCGTGATTCCTGAGTAAGCTGAACAAGGAAACTTCATCCGCCTAAGGCTCTAAGCTACGAGTTGTGTTGACAAGAAATTACGGTGTTACGTAGACTGTAACGTAATTTTAAAAGTTTGTGTATCATAACGAATTTTAAACTTTTAACCATAAAGATTTCAGAGCATATTCGTATGGGAAAGAAGATGTCCGTACAAGAGACGTGTGGAGGGCAAGTGAGAAATGTGGCTCCCCATCCCAATATTGGCGAAGTGGTCCTTACTCTTGCTTTATTTCTCATTTTCTATAAATTTAATATAAGAAATAATGAAGAAAAAAATATTTAACTTATTCCACCTAATTGGCCATTTAATCTCAGCCCTTGCACATGCTTACCACTCATCTCTATTTTGTTTTTATTTATTTTCCTATTCCTTTTTAACTCTAACTTAATACCTGTTTTATGAAAATTATTGCTTAATTTTGTATTTATTTTAAAAAATTTCATTAAAATGTTTTGTCCCAACTTTAATAAATGATTATTTAAATATAATTATTTACTTATGAAAGTAACGTCACTTTACATAAAACAAAACAATGTCACTTTTTCAATTAAGTAATAACTGTCTAGCATAATTAATTAATATCTTCAATTCAAAGTCTTTAGTAAATAATATTCAAAGAAGAAAAAATTATACAGATCATCCTTTAAATTTACCTCAAATTTTACTGAAAGTCTTTTACAAAATTTAATTATACCAATCATCCTTTATTTTGAAGTTCATTACGCTAGTAGTCCTTTAGACTGACGAACACTAATTATCCGCTAAAAATAACCATATGTGATATATTTTTTACTCTTTTAAATTTTTTAGTAAAATATAAATTATAAAATCTAGAATATGTATAGATACGTCATTAGGTGCACATAACATCATTTTCATCTTATCCATAGCATTTAGTATATTCATCATCAAATTCGATCATTTGCTACACTGAAACATCAAATTTATAGTCCACCGTCATCTTTTACCACTCGGGAACCCTCCATCACCTATTAATCTTATCTCGTCATGACTTTGGTAGCCACTGCCTCTTCTCTTTTGCATCAATTCCTTACTCGAAAAACATCTCAAACGAAAAGTCAAACTTCAAAGTAAAACGACGTTGAAAACTTTGAACTAAATATGTGAGTCGTAATCTTTAAGCCATGAATTTTGATTGGGTGGTGAAAGATGGTGTTGGATTTGGGTGGTGGACTATAAAACTTGATGTTCCAAATTATAATAGAAATGATGTTTTGTGCACCTAATAAAGTATCTATACATATTTTAGATTATATAGTTTATATTTTACTAAAAATATTAAAAGAGTAAAAAAAAAGTGTGATTCTTTTAACGGAGAGTTAACGATCGTTAGTCTAAAGGACTATTAGCGTAGCAAGTTTCAAAAGAAAGGACGATTGGTGTAATTAAATATTATAAAGAACTGTCAGTAAAATTTGAAATAAACTTAAATGATGATTTGTGTAATTTTCTCAAGAACTCCAGTTAAACCTCAAAATTTGAAAGTAAATACAATTATAAAACGACACATGGAAATGTCACAATTGTCTATAAAGTGTTTGAAAACGATTTCTCGTAAGTGTGTGACATCTTAAGTTTTCAGATATCTTTTTGTACTCTTATAGTCTTATCTGTGAAGTTATAATTTGGAAAAAAAATGACTAAAGAAAGTTATAAATTCATTTTTCGAATAATGTACATTAAATTTGTGTCTATTTCTCATGTATTTACAAGTAAATATAAGGTAAAATCAATTGTGCAGTTAAGAACATTTAACTTAACAGTTGTAAGCTTAAAAAGAATGACTAAAAGTACATATTTGAAAAGATAAAGGGGTAAAAAAAAATGTAACAATAAATTCATATGACTAGTCAAACTGTACATATTAAATATGATGATGTAAACATTATACTCATAAAAAAAGAAGTTTAACGTTAGCAAAGTATAGATATATTACATTGATTTTATGTTGAGTTCTTTAAAAAAAAAAAATACCAACTTACTTTTACATTTTGTGTTTTTGAACCATTATGCTATTTTTATGTCTTACGACCTTACGGGCATTAAACGTTAACTTTTATATAAGTTTGGGTCATTATTCGCATGATCAAATGACAATGATCAGATGACAGAGCCGATAAAGTTTTGACGATGTGAATACTTCTATAAATATGATTTTACTACGTAGAACCATATTTTGAAAATATATATTTTTTACGATAGAGCTGAACTTTATACATATATATATATAAAGTGACATCGTTTTACGTAAGAAAAACCCATTTAATTCGAACGGCGATTTCAAATTACGTATAATTCTTAACACGTAAAATGATGTCGTTTCATGTGTATATATATATATTTTTTAACTTTTACGTTTTTAATATACGTTGCCATGTCATTAAATTTGATATATAAAATTGACTACATTTACTGATTTTCCCGATGGATCAAGCAAATAATGGCTCAAATTATATAAAACTCAAACTTTAAATGACCACATAAAACATAATATAAGTACAATAGTTTAAAATAACAATAATGAAAAGTAACTTGTTAGTTTAGAAAAGAAAAACTCTTCTATGTTTGATGTTTACAATCATAAAAGTTATTGTTCTCATTGTAGTCAAATAGTCAAACATATTAGTTTGTTGTAGTTGTATCCTCAAGTAAGATCCAAGTTCTTCATTGGAGAAGATTTGTTCATGACAGTTGTATTGAGCAACACAAACTTTTTTAACATGAAAAAATTAAAAACAGAATTTGTTTTCCTGGTTTTAATTAAGCATTAAATTGTTAATTAAACCTTGATTAGTTAATTAATACCCACGTGGTACTTTATCGTAATAGTCTTGCTGTAAAACACAACAATGGTTTCTAGATTGGTCTTTCAGGTGTGTTGTAGATCCGAAGACAATGGTCTGTGGTAGCTTTTTTGGGCACTAAGGTAAGGTGCACCTAATGGTGTTTTTATGTGGTCCTAAACCTATGTGTATGAATTCTAAAGCACCACTAAACTTTTTTCCCTAATTGTTTAAATATCTAAATATTCATTTGAGCTTTACGAATCATATCTACTGTTTGCTTCTTCTTGAAATGCCAAAAGAACTATTTAAGTAGAGTGTAGTTTTATCCTGATATTTTTTTATTTATATTATTTAGATTTACAAATCATAATAAAGATATTGTGTATTTAAATATAATAAAATTGGGAATACTCTAGAAAAGTAGTATATAGTGTAAAACTTGTGATTGGTGATAATTGGAAAGATGTGTAGAGTAGTATGTCCTATATAGTGGGATTTTACCATTTTTGATATATACTTGTGATGTGAGAATTCTTAAAACATCTCTTCTTATATAAAACAAAAAGGTTAAAGAAAGAATTTCCCGCCTACATTAAACGTGCTAAGAATGATTAATTGGTATGGACAACTTCTGAAAATTGAAAAATAAGTTTTAAAAAAGCTTCACGGGAAAAGCGTAACATTTGCACGTTAAAATGATTAAATGTTCACCCTTTCTCATAAAAATGGAAGTGCATACTTGCACGTAAGTTTCGATTTGGGGTTTCGGTTGGCAAATTTATGTGATGATGATTGTCGTAGTCGCTCCTCTAAATCGCGATCGAGCTACTCCATTACGACCATCTCAAGCAACAACGCCTTTATAAGCCATGTCAAGCACTTGTTAGTGGAGTTTTGATCTTATTTTTAGTGATAACGAGAATTTTGATTACCATAAATTCAGGTTATAGAGTCTCCGACAAGACCACCCGCACCGGTGAACTACCATTGGAGGTATTAATCCTACCGTCGACGTATGGTTTATGAATATGTAATTTAGAGTTAGTTCAGATTTTTAGTATGTCTATCGTACGTATAAATGTAACAAAATGTATGTGCATACCTATATGGTTTGCGTGCAATGTCTCTTTAAATTAAATATTAAAAGAAAATCATATTTAGATAATCATTTTATTTTTAGTAATTCATAAGTTAATCCCCATCATTAATAAATTAGAACTTTTAATCTAAACCATTGATCTTAGTTTGAAAAAAATGATTACCTAAATAGTGGAGAGGAGTTAACCATATGTCTAAATTACCCATGAATAGAGTTATTAACCAAATACATGTGTAATACAAATATAATTGTCAAACTCATATTTTTTAAAAAATATATACCGATCTCATATTTTTCTACTTAACTTTTACGTTTTATAATCATTAAATATAACTTTATTAATCACAATTATCTTTTATCCATACCATCACTTAAATTAACTACCTAAATATACATTTAAGAATTAAAAATATCACAACTATTATGGAGTAATAATATTTCTTTAAACAATATGAGTATTATTTATAAACAAAACACTTTAGTTGTAAACCGGTTTTAATAGAAAACTTCAAACATGATCAATCAATTTTTAATAGTCGGATGTAGTTACTCCTTTATTTGTCAATCAAAACTGATTTTTGAGTTCTGCATTTAGTACCACAAAAGAAATCAACAAAAATCAAAATAAAGAAAAAATTATAAAATTAATCGCGAATAAGCACAAAATCAATGATCACATTAACCAAAATTGAATTGAAAAGACATATAAAATTAGCGGAGTAAATGAATCCGGGATGTCGGCATGGAAAGAAGTGGATGACACAAATTGACAATAACGACGTAGATACATTTTTATGTTATAGTATACTGAATGAGTTAAAAAATACTTTAGTTAGAGATATATTATCAACGACACTTGTATTTAGTAATTATGTTTGTACCACATATACATTTGGTTAAAACTCTCACTGAATATTGCTTTGTGAATGTAATTAGATTAGTTGTATATTTACATCTTATTTAATTAACAATCAAATACTCAATACTTAACAAACAAAATTAAAGAAGATACCATTTTTATTCAGTTATAATAATCATTCCCATCTTATTTCAAGCGGTTTTCAAATTGCTGAAAAATTTAAAAGTTGAAAATTCTTTTTCGCTCCACTCGAAAATCATATAGTAGGAGCATCATAAAAGACAAGCAAGACAACATTCAGTTTCAAGTAAAGTTGGTAAGCAAGGTAGACCAGGCAGGTAAGTAATAGGTCAAAACATGTCGAAGTCAAAACGTGTCATGTTAGTGCCGTTTGGTGGGGGGTTGACCAAGAAACAATTTTTTATCCATTGTTAGAAAATAGGGTAAATTGTTGAAAAATGAACAACTAATTCACTTTTTTGCATTTTGGGGTATCGATTAATTTTTTGTGTTTAAAAGGGATTATTAATTTAAAAATGCACATTAAAGGGTATATGTTACCAATTATGAATGGTAATCTAAGGCTAACTATCAATTTTAATGTACAAAAACCTTATAATGTAAGGTTAAATGTCATTTTTCAATCTTTTATAGTTATTTGAGCAAATAAATGTGCATAAATTAGATATATAACCTTTAATTTGTTGTTTTAGATTAGTGATTTATTTTAAACATAAAAAGTTAGTTTATAACCCAAAATTCAAAAAAGTTGATTAGTTTTTCAATTTTCGTTAATTTTCCGTTAGAAAATATATAAATACATATGTAATGTAACGATAGCAATTACATAGCAATATTGATGCAATAATAAGTATTTACATTTTCTTTAAATAAATTAGGAGGTTCTATGCATTTAAAATAAACTAAAGGTGACGTAAAAACCATTCTACTGCTTCTTATTTTGGCTTAACATCCAGTTTCACGGATCAGAAAGCAATACACTGCATTGTTAGATTGCTACACATTATGAAATCTACTTATAACTGTACTATGATGATGAAAAACAAACTTAGAATATACTTCATATATGAAGTGAACAGTCATTTATGAAGCTTATACAATATAAGTACAATAAGTTAGATTACCTAAGGATGAATGAATGTAGGTTGTTGACCATAAAATATTTGTTGTCTAGACCTGGACTATCATGTGAGTATATTTACTAGGTGCTACACTTGTTGCATAGCAATTGGCCACATTGAAAAAATAAAAAGGAAATATAGTCTATTGATGTAGCTCCATTAATTTTTTTTTTTTTAAAAAAAATTGTAAACTTTGTGATAATAACCTTTCAAAAAATAAAAAAGAAATATAAATACAAATAATGTGATGGTAAGAACATAAAATGCTTTTGCACAAGTATGTCATTTGAAAATTACGCGATGTTAACCGCATAAATATATCATTTGAAAATTACATAGTAAAATAAAAATATAATATAAACTGGCAGCTTGCGAATTTGTTGGTTATAATCTAGTGTAAAGAAAAAAGACCAATTACATCTTGACATATGGAAAGTATGAAAAGGTTAAATAAATAAAAATGCACATAAATTGAGAAAAATAAAAACTAAAAAGTTAAAGGAGGGAGATTGCAAGAGTGTGTAAAGCACAAGAACAATCGATGCAAATAACTCTAATCTTTTTTTAGTAAAACAAATAGACGTTGAAGCGATCATACGTGGGTAACCAGTCAAGAATTAGGTTGTGATTTGAGGTAAGTGTGGATAATATCTGAAAAAGTTTTTGAAAACGTTTAAAAAGCATTAGGCATATAAATGGGCCTTGAAAGCATCTCAAATTCAAAGGCTTCTAAGTTCTAACAACTATTTGGGTCCGGTTAACCTATCGGTCCACTAATCCTTCTATTTTTTATTTTATTTTCTTAACCATAATTCCATAAATAAGAACACGGCCCTTTTGAATTTCCGATTAAATTAGAACCAGATTTGAGGGTGTGGAATCAATACGATCCTACGAGGCGTTTAAAGTTGTGAATGGTTCCTTTCATTTTTCTTTTAACTCTAGAAATATAAAAGTTTTAAAGTTCTTTTCTTTTCTTTCGAATTCAGAAACACAAAAATTTATAAAAGTATCTCTTTTCTACTTGTTTTTTCCGTTGTTTCGTCTTATCTTCTCTTCTTTTCTTTCAGTGAAAAACTATACTACTACATTAGGAAAAAAAAAAAAAAACAGAAACTGCATAGGATACGTCCTAAATGCTTATTTCATTTGGATCATAAAGAAACTATACCCACGTATAAATTAATTTCTATCATTTGAATCGCTATCAAAAGTCGAAAACTATACTACTACATTAGAAACCGTATGAAAACTCTAAAATCGTCAATCTGGTATAACAACATCAATTTTACGTAGTATTATATTGGTTTGTTACTAAAACTCATATTTTTTTAGAGGATGTAAATTAATTATTTATTGAAACTAATAGCACGTAAATTGAAAACCTCTATATTTAATAGGAGTAAATATAACTATTCAATAAATAGTATTTTTTAAAAAAATTACATATTTTAGTGTATATTTTGTAAATTATATATACATTACCTAAATATAACTTTCAAAATACTCAATTAATCAATGTGTTATCTTTTAAATAATCATTTAACTCGATTTGACAAAAAAAAAATACAATTTAGATGTATTTTATTTAACATAAGTGTCTAATGTTTTTTTTATTATTATTTATAATTTTTTTTAATAAACAATAAACCGGTTTTCTTCAAGTTACACTATTAGCTTAGTATAAATGAGTCACTAAAACAAAAGCGATAATTGTTACATTAATCACTTAACTCGGTTTTGAAATGCCCCGCTTTTTTTACTCGATTAATATTATCGACTTAATAAAACACTTTTATGTCCCACAACTCAAAATAATAATACAAACTCATCAAAATAATTAAAGAATCAAAATTTGACTCAAAACCAAACAACTCAAACTCAGGCCGCGTTCCTGCGGGGTTGGCCACGGGCCCAACCTTCGGTGAGAATTTACAAGGGGTGTACCCATCGTTGCGGTTCCACAAAACTCATTTTAACTCACAACTTATGCTACATATTTCAACACTCAAATACCGAACTTTTACAACTCAATGACCATATCAAGCCACAATTTAACCAAATTAATACTATTTTGACTTAACCACATCAAAAAATTTACTTACATACACTTTTACCCAAAAAAACTACAAAACTCATTTAGATGACAACTTCCAATAAAGGATCACTTTCAAATATAACTATTCAATGAATAGTATTTTTTTTTAAAAGTTACATATATTTATATAATGAATTCTTTAAATGGTTGAAATATTTTATAAGTTTAATAAGAATTACTCGTTCTTTGACACTATCCTTTTTAGTAAGGTTTATTTTTATTATCGGTCAAGACTAACATCTCGAGTTTAACTTGAATCATTCTATATACATAAACAATTTTACTTAGAGCTTTAGAGAATGATTTCGTTTTTAGTTTGTTAAATATTTAGAGTTGAAATATATGATACGAACTACAAATAGCTTAACTTTAAGGTGATAAAATGGATGTCGTAAATGAAAAAATGGTTAAAGATAATTGTATTTAATAATATCATTTTGAAGATGGTAAAGTTATTTGATGAAGCTAGACAAATAATGTTTTGACAGTAAACTTTAAGTGTTAATGTTTAAGACATATCGTTAAAGAATGTTACATATTGTAAACTTTTACATTAAAGTTGTAGCTTTATTTCAACAACTTAACATAACTTTTATTAAATAAATATTCATATAATAAATTCAGAAAGGGTTTTCAACGTAAAAGAAGGGGTGACACACTACATTAAAATAGATGAATAACGGTCCTTTAAAAAACATTAGCTAAAAATTTTATACTCCAAACTTAAAATAAATCATCTTTTCTTATTTTAACATAACATATATTTTATTTAGTGTTGCATACGGTTATTAATATAAAGTACTAATAAAATGTATCTATTATCGTAAATATATTTTATATTGGGTAATATATCTATTTGTATTAAAAAAATCAATTTTTCATATCCACATGTTGGACTTAAATTTTTATTAAAAATTGTAATATATTTTGTTCTTTACATAGTAAAAGTAATATGTGCCATTATAATATTTTTTGTTTTGTTATAATTAAAAGCTATAATACTTTGTTCTATTATTAATAATGAATATAATATCAGATTCTGTTGTTAAATATTATATTTTTACAAACTATTTATTTAAAAAGTTCGGTTGGAACGCACGACCAGCAATGTTTTAAGAACCGGTTCGACCGGTCTAGTCCGATCGGTTGGACCAGATTTTTCAAGAATTTCGGCTCAAAATAAACCGGTTTTTTCCAAAGTTTGACTAGTCAACGGGCTGCTTGGGCCGGCCGGTCGGACCGGGTTGAACCGGGAACCGGACCGGCGTGTTGAACCGGTTCTTTTTTTTAAAACTAACTAAATTGCTTTCTAAACT
Organism: Gnaphalium uliginosum; assembly: GCA_963930675.1. Taxonomy (NCBI): domain Eukaryota; kingdom Viridiplantae; phylum Streptophyta; class Magnoliopsida; order Asterales; family Asteraceae; genus Gnaphalium; species Gnaphalium uliginosum. The sequence continues at coordinate 13,306,279 of OZ005685.1, read as the reverse complement.
TAAAGAAGCCTTTAGGCCCCCTTAAATTGGATAGTAAGTTGAATTGTGAATTTTGTTGGCATTATATAGAAGGTGATTCTTATGTTGAGATTACTAGGTTATAAACCCGTGATTACACGGGCTTTCTAAAAGGCTTTTGTACTTTAAATATAAGTAATCTAATATGTAGCCATTAGTTACTTAAGCATTAATAATGTTAAGTATTAAATTGTGTAATTCTATAGTTCTTGGGATAGATATATAAATTACGGTTATAATAATTAAATTAAAATGTGCATTTCGTATAGTTATCTTTCGTTTATTTAAATGTTAAACCCGTGAATACATACGGATATCGAATAAAAGTATTTTTTCATAAACCCCCGTGAATACACATACATTTCGCATAAAACTATCTTTCGTTTATTTAAATGTTAAACATGTGGATACATACGGATATCGAATAAAAGTATTTTTCATATAAACCCGTATATACACACAGATTGTTAAATGTGACTTTTTCGTTAAATGTAACTTTTAGTTGTATTAGTGTGAATAAATCATTTACACATTAAATTATTCTATCTAACGAGAGATTATTATTATTATGATATTATATTAATTGATTAATTAATTTAATAAATTAAAAGTTAGAGTAATTTTATTAGAAATCTTCGAAACTACACTGTTACCTCCTCAATGATTGGTAATTCAACTTTTCAAAAATCATATTTACTTATTTATTTTATTTAGATAGATATAAAATGGATAACTCGTTTATTTAGATTATATATAAGTATTTATTTATTTATTTATTCAAAAAGATAAATCTTAGGGGGGATAAATGTATTTGATTGGTTAATTGAACGTGTGATGAAATCAAAATATTTAATTGGTCAATTGGAAAGATTGAGTAATTATTTTTTTCATAGTTAACTGATAATATCGTTAATTATAATAATTAATCAAATAATTAGAAATCATCTAATATTTTTTTTGAGGAATACGTGTATCACATTAAGGGTCATTTCCCATTTGTTTATTTGTTTTTTCAAATAGATTTTTTAGTTTTTAGGCGATAATATTAAATTAATTTTGACCGTAGGAGTTTTTATTTTTAAATGTGTTAATTTTTAAGAGAGATATTTTAGGTAAATGAGTACATTTAATTGGTTAATTGAAAAAGGATTGAAATCTAGCCATTTGAATGGTTAATATGTGTTGATTTTAAGCAAAATTGAGTGTATGGAAGTTTTCTTTTATTAATATTTAAATAGGTGGGACAAATTAAAGTTAAAGTTTTAAACAAATAGAAAATAAAATAAAATTGTTGGTTATAAGATTCGAACTCACGACCACATTCATGAATAGCGGCTTGTAAACCAACTAATCTAACATTTAACTTGTTTTAATTATTTACTCTAAATATATTTATTATATACATTGCAGCACTCATGATATATATTATATTTGAAAATTAAAGGTGTATTATCAAATTATAGTTTGTTGATATTATTTATAAGGCGGTATGTATTATTTGATGATGTACTACAATGTAAAATGCGTTATTAAAAGTTAATTTATAGATATACAATGCGTTATTAATTGTTACGGAGTAGTATAAAATATAATTGCAAAATCCTATCGTTAAGAATGTTATTTACTTATTGTTAATTGTTATGAGATTGTATGTCTTTGAACAAAGTTTATTTTTTGGATTGTTAAATTATTTGATGGACATGATTTTGTATGTCTTTTACTTCATGTATATATTATGTTTTCAGGTTTTAACAACTCCGGTTCGACCTTTCGGTCCGACAAGAAATTGAAAGTCATCTGATTTGACTGAAAATCGAGTTTTAAAACATTGACGACTAGTAAACATATTCGTTATATTACATATTTGTAGTGGAGTATTTTCCCAGAAGAAAAAAATAAATAAATTTAAAGTCGCATTTAAATTCCGCACCAAACACATCCAAGATCCAAAACATGCCTCAACAACAATTGAGAGACATAATAATAAGCTAAAGCATGCTTCAATTGCAAAGTTAATGCCGGATCCAATCCCTCATTGCCACCCATAAACCCCCAAATCAGTCAACGACCCTCATTTTAGTCAACCCTTTAATTTTGACTTTTCAATGGGCAAAGGCGGTGGCTGCGTCCCCAGCAAAAACAACCCGCCGGCCGTCGACACCACCAACGCTCCGGTCACAATCAGTTCCCCCACAACACAACTTCAAAATCAACCGCAAACAAATACCCAGCTCCCAATTGTATCTAATTTAAAAATACTAATTGTATTTTACTCGATGTACGGTCACGTTGAAACACTAGCACGTAGGATGAAAAAAGGAGTTGACGGCGTTGACGGAGTAGAAGCGGCGTTGTTCCGTGTACCGGAGACGTTATCCGATGATGTTTTGGCGCAAATGCGGGCGCCGTCGAAAGATGATGAGATTGGTGAGATTACGTCATTGAGTGAGTTGGAAACAGCAGATGGGTTTTTGTTTGGGTTTCCGACGAGGTATGGGTCAATGGCGGCGCAAATGAAGGCTTTTTTTGATTCGACCGGACAGTTGTGGAAAGATCAGAAACTCGCTGGTAAACCGGCCGGGTTTTTTGTTAGTACTGGGACTCAGGGCGGCGGACAAGAGACCACTGCGTAAGTTTTTCTATTTTTTGTTTTATTTTATTAATTGTAATGTAATGTAATGTAATAATGTAATGTAATTGAAATGTGATCAATGTACCTTTTTTAGGTTAGGGTTCTGAATTGAATCAAATTGATGAGATGAGATTTAGGGTTAGTTCAGTATAGTGTAATATATGTGTTAATTATGTCCGCATTTGATTATTTTGATCCTATTATTATCAGAAATTAGTAATTAATATCGATTTTTGCTAAACACGTCGAACTTATTATTGTGACTCGGACCTTGTGATAGTCAGTGTGAATCCAAATGCGAATACCTCCTTTTCATTTCGTTGTGCCAAAAGATCATCTGTCTGTGAAAATGAAAGAACAAAATGAATAAGAATAAAACTTTATACAACGGGTAATTTTGTACGAAAGATGTCAAGTACAGTGTTCTAGGTTAATTTGCTCAAAACTACTCATGGCGTCAAACTTTATCACATTTCCACTTATTTATAAAAAAGATGGCTGGTTTTTAATGAAATGCGGGGCTTAATGATCTGAAAAGGCTACCATTTCTGAAGGTATAAATAAAAGGTTGAAAGGAAGTAATATTAGGAACAAAGAGTCATTTGTACTTGGTAGATATGGGCTTCCCGCCTTCCCGGCATATGAATTTTGAATAAAGAAACCATCGACCGATGTTTTAGTTTCAAACATAAAGAACTAGCTAGAATTTATGCTTATACACATGTCATTGTATGGCTTATGGGCCATATACCAAGGATTAATCCTTTTGTTTCATACCTAAAATAATGTTTCTACTTATAGTTGCTTAACGTTCCTACCTTAATTTAATGTATAGCCATTTGCACATGCAAATTGGTTAAGTCCTTTTCCTTTATGTCCGGAAATAACTGATGGGCAAATGAGTTCAAAACATGAGACATAAAGTCAAACAAGCAACTTATATAACACAGTGAACTAGTGAAGTGGCTAAAAAAACACGTCATTGTTTTGGTTAATGTATGCAGATGGACGGCAATCACGCAACTGGCACACCATGGGATGCTTTTTGTTCCAGTCGGGTACACGTTTGGTGCAGGTATGTTCAAAATGGACTCAATCAGAGGTGGTAGCCCTTATGGTGCTGGAGTGTTTGCTGGTGATGGGACCCGTGAACCCACGGAAACAGAATTGGCACTTGCTGAACATCAAGGCAAGTACATGGCTGGTGTGGTTAAGAAGCTGGCGCGTTCCGGCTCTTGATTTCTATCAAAGCGTTATACATTTTGTGGTTTTGAGTTTGGTTTGTGTTTTGTGATTAATTACCTGTGTTCATTTATCTCTTGATTGCGTAAAACATTGTACATTTGTGGTAAAATTTGATTTTGACTTGTTACATACAGATACACAATTATATAACATTTGTTCATGGTGGATGTGTTGTTTTTGTGTATCCATTGCTTTGAATTTTCTATACTTTATTACAATAAAAACTCTGATCAACCACTGCCTTAAGTTTTGTGCTACTAAGGTGTACAGCTACAATATGCACAAATTACAACCTCTTTATAAAGCAATATGCAGGTTGCCAAAATTTTGCATGTTTCTATGATTCTTTTTTATTTCTATTTATTTTAGGGCAAACCTACAACTAATCTCAACCCATATTGTATATACATCACAGACAAACGTTCCTTTCATTAGGCTTGGATCACACAAACTCTTAGTTGATGGTTTCCTCACATAACACTAGTCCAAACACCCTTTGATGATTCATGATTTTTTTTAGTTTGTTCAAATACGTAAGTCGGGTTATTATTATTCATATATATGTGGTTAAATTGACTGTTTGACCCTTGAATATTTCATATCGAGTAATGATATATAAATCTAATTAGATGAACTTAAAAGTAGGTCTAACTCATTCATTAGTTGATACAGTTTCTCCCTTATAATCTTATTAATTGAACTTAACATGTGTCATTCTCACATTTTTAAGCCTACTTTAGATCTCTCTAAGTAGACATATCTATCATTTTCATATCCTTCTATTAGATATTAATATTAATGTATATATCGTTAAAGACGCGCTTCACTAGTTGAATTATGTCGTTATTAGAGTTAGCAATCATTAATACTAATACATGTTAGCGACTTATCTAGTGATTGCTACCTAACACATCGATTGAATTACAAATAACTGAATATGGACTGATTTAGAATTATCCTTAACGTGTTTAAAAATAAAATATGATAACTCCGTCAAAATATTACCTAAAGAATGTAAGTTTCTTTTCTTTAGGTAAGGAGGACGATATCTCCGACAAAATTTATAATCATTCCAATCAACTTCTAAACACCACTTCAGAGTTTCGTCTTAGTCACCTTTTCCTCGTCGACGTGATGGAGGACCACATTACAAGAGTTTTAACTTTTAAGCCAACCTCTTTGTCAAAAACACACATAGCGTATTCATTTTCTGCATATGTCATTACATATACCATTTTCTTTTACGTAACTCTATACTAAGCCAAAACTATTTGTTTAATAATAACTAGGTAGTAACACTTTTACAATTTACTAATATTTATTATTTTAAAACTTTAAGAGACGATAAACATAATGTCAACAAAGCACATGTAAATTACTTCTTATCAAAATTATAGTAGTATTTATTAGGAGTGTTTAGTCGAATATCTAAAATATTAGAGTAATCCGAAAATTTGTTAGTTTATGTTAAATCGAAACGAGCAATATGTGATTGATAACTCTTGAAAATGGCTATCTGAATCCAAAAATTCGGGTATCGGGTTTTAGATACGGATATGAATATTTGGAAAATTCAATAACCGAAGTATCTTATTTTTCCTATATCACCTCCGAAAAGTACTCACACCCCAACTGAATATACAAACATTCAGAAACAAGTTCTTCTTCACTTCACCGATCAATCAATTTTGATCATAAAACCCTAACAAGAAGATAAGTCAAAAAATGGCGGACACACTAGCCGCTTTAAGATCATTAATGGCTTCACACACTCCGCCTCTCGATGCCCTAGTTGTTCCATCTGAAGATTACCATCAGGTCTTTTATTTCATATATATATATGCATCTATGTTTCGATTTCTTATAATTTCAATCTGATTGTTTTAATTGATTGTGAATTTGTTAATAGTTTGTTTGTCTACATGTTTGGTGTTCAGATGATCAATTTGTGCTTTTTATTTTAATTAATACTAATTGTGTGTGTGTCTATATGTTTGATGATGTTATAGAGTGAGTATGTATCTGCTAGAGATAAAAGGCGTGCTTTCGTTTCTGGATTTACAGGAAGTGCTGGTTAGTTTTCCATTTCTTGATTGAAGTTGACTTTGTCGAGTTATTGTTTTTTGTAGCTGCTTAATGTTACTGTAAATGATGATGTATATAATTAGATCAGAAAGTACATGCTATGCCTTTGAGTTATATGTTATATGGAAGAAGCTTGTGCGGGTCAACTGATAATACGATATAAGGTATTACGAGTGGGTATGTCATTAGTCATTACTACTAATAACTAGCAAATGGTAAGTCATGGCCGATTCTATAGGAAGCAGGTTGGTTGTCAGTAGTTTCCGTTGGTGACAGTACGTTTCAAATTTTGATTGATTTCCGTCGATGGCAGTACTATCCATCTTATCCCTAAGCTACGTTGAGTCGCTACAATCCTTCAGGTTGCGATATAGGCCATCCTACGTCTAGTTAACTTACCCTTGGCACGGAATATGCTTTGTTCCATCAATAGTCCAAGATCCAAGATGCCAAGCACATAGCTAGTCATGGGCTCACAATAGTGTCATCTTACAATTCAAAAGTACAATAATGTGTACTTTAAATTAGTATATATTGGGAATTTAATGTGCATACTTGTGTCATATTAAGCAAAAATATGCACGTGTCATTACTTTTAACTATTTCGATGAAATATTAATTACTTTAGGGTTGGCACTTGTAACAAAGAATGAAGCACTGCTATGGACGGATGGCCGGTACTTTTTGCAGGCAGAACAACAGCTAAGTGATCAGTGGAAGCTTATGCGTATGGGTGAAGACCCATCCGTAGATTTATGGATATCCAATGTAAGTCTTTTGTAACCTCTTGGATTGTAGACAGTAGACCCCCCTAAATTAAAGATCTTGTTAATGTTTGATTTTACCCATTAACGTCTTTAAACTAATGAAGTTCCTGTTTCCCTTATCAGAGTTTACCTCAAGATTCAGCTATTGGGATTGATTTCTGGTGTATATCAGCCGAAACTGCACTGAAATGGAAGTCTTTGTTTGCAAAAAAGCAACAAGATTTAGTTGCCACAACCAAAAACTTGGTTGATGAAGTTTGGAAGGATCAACCAAAAGCTGAAATCAACCCAGTTCATGTACATCCTTTGAAGTTTTCGGGTCGTTCAGTTTTAGACAAATTAAAGGATTTACGTGACAATCTCAAAAAGGAAAAAGCTCGTGGAATAATAATTACAACACTTGATGAGGTAAGACTATCGCTTACTATTTCGCTTATTTAATTAATGTCTCTTCTACTTATTTGTTGCTAATAAATTAGAGGGATTTCATTATCGTTCTGCGTTTTCAGGTTGTTTGGCTATTCAATGTTCGTGGGAGCGATGTGTCGTATTCTCCTGTTGTTCATGCATTTGCTGTTGTAACAACAAAATCAGCTTTCTTTTATGTGGATGAAAGAAAGTTGTCATCTGAGGTAGCTTTGCCAAAAATCTATTTCTCTATTATTTCCCTATGAAGGGGTTTAGTATCATTATGCAGATGAAAATATATATTTTGCGTAGGTGAAATCCCATATGGAGCAAAATAATATCATAGTTAAAGATTACAGTGCTGTGAGTTCAGATGTGGCTTTGCTTGCATCTAATCAGCTGACATCAGCAAAAGAAACACAGTCAAATGGCACACATGTAGCAGAAGATAATAGCCATAAGATTTGGGTTGATCCTCGTTGTTGCTATTCTTTGTATTCAAAATTAAACCCTGACCAGGTCCTCCTGCAACTGTCACCTTTGGCCCTTCCAAAATCTTTGAAGGTATAAGTTTTATATTTGGCATCTGAATTTATTAAAATAGGTTTTTTGGTCATTTTAGTCTCTCTCTCTCTCTCTTTCATTTTTTAATTCCGTGCTCTATTTTGCGGTCTATAGTTAATTACTCTCTCTCTCTCTCTCTCTCTCTCTCTCTCTCTCTCTCTCTTCTGTTTTTTAATTCTGTGCTCTATTTTGTGGTCTATAGTTAATTAGTTATGATTGTTGGAGATTATCGGTAGCTAAACAGTTTCTATTATCTTCTAGAATTCTGTAGAGATGGAGGGGCTAAAAAATGCACATATCCGTGATGGTGCAGCTATTGTGCAATACTTTGCATGGCTTGATAAGCAGGTACGCTTTTGAGTTTTGAGTCTCGAGACTGTTGCATATATTAGTTTAGTCCTAGTAATTGCAAAATGTGATGGTACATCACAATTACTTATCGTTTTATTTTCCTTTCTACTTTGAACTGATCTCTGCTATTCAACAAATATGCAGATGCAGGAAATCTATGGTGCCTCTGGTTACTTCAAGGAGTCAGAAAGCCAAAAATCTAACAAACAATCGTAGGTTTCTATTCATATGAATGTAATCTTAGTTGCAGCGTATAGAGTTGCCAAACTATTAAAGAAGGCTTGTATGTTTTTATTCTTTTTAACTTAAATTCTTTGTTGATGATTGTTGCAGGGGTAATGTGAAACTGACAGAAGTGTCGGTAAGTGATAAGCTTGAGGAGTTTCGTGCAGCGAAAGAGGTAATTTGGGTTCTTCTATGTAGGCCACCTTGACTTTCCTAACGCTCGCCGGTCATTATGGATCTAGTGGCATGGCGGGGCATTCGTATCGAAGAGATGCGACAAAGTGTTCGGAGTTTATTATGTTCTCATGTTGTTTCCATTCTGTTTGTGTTTATATTTTTTCTATCAAGATGTTGGTTTGAACTAATATTGTATGTGATTTATGAAGTATCATGCTGTTTTACTTGATTAAATTGTGTATTGTATTATTGTAGCATTTCAGAGGGTTGAGCTTTCCTACTATCTCATCAGTTGGTCCAAATGGGGCAATTATTCACTATGAACCAGTTGCTAAAACGTGTGCTGAACTTGATCCAAACAGCATGTATCTTTGTGATTCTGGAGCTCAGGTTTTTTTCAGAACTTCTGTGCAGTTTTCATTGCATACCTTTTTGCATATATAAATGATTAACCACTTTATCTTATGTGGTTATTCTTTAAAGTATCTGGATGGCACAACGGATATAACTCGGACTGTTCATTTCGGAAAGCCTTCTGAACATGAGAAAAGATGTTATACTGCAGTACGTTGGGCTTACTTTTTAATTTCTCTGTTTTAATTGTAATTATGTATGATCTTTGCGTCATGTATAAATTTGTGAGGGTGTTAATTTACTTAGTTTCAATCAGGTTCTCAAGGGTCACTTTGCTTTGGGTAATGCACGTTTTCCCAATGGAACCACTGGTAAGATTACCTATAGTTTTTATATTTTTGTTAATGTTTAAGCTCCATTTATTTGATTTATACCTTATTGTTTTTGGTATGGCACTTATATCTTGAATTCAAACAAGTACTAATTTCGAGTTCACTCATATTAGGTCATTCTCTTGACGTTCTTGCTCGTGTCCCATTGTGGTCATATGGTCTTGATTACAGACATGGAACTGGTCATGGGATAGGCTCGTACTTAAATGTGCATGAAGGCGAGTTGAAAGCACCTTATCTGTATCTATACATTTCATTCTAATCAGAGATTAGAAGCTTATCCTAATTTTATCAATTTTTTTATCTCACATATGCTCAATGAACAGGTCCACATTCAATTAGCTTCAGACCTGGTTTGAGTGTCCCACTACAAGCTTCAATGACCGTAACAGATGGTATGTATTGCATCACTTCAAATCTTGCATTTTTGGAATCAGCTTAAGAGAATAACTACTAATTATGCTTAGTATAACAATAGATAGCTTCAAATATATTTTTAAATGAACTTTATTTCTCTGAAGAGATTTTATTATGCTACGATTTTGCTTTCAGAACCTGGTTACTATGAAGATGGCAAGTTCGGTATAAGACTAGAGAACGTGCTTATAGTCAAAGAGTCGGCAACACAGTTCAACTTTGCTAACAAAGGTTACTTGGAATTCGAGCACATAACATGGGTAAGTTTGCTAAAATTGTATAAATTATATTATTATTATTATTAGGATTAGGATTAGGATTTTGCTAACAATAGCCTTAAGGGTCGTTGATAACAACAAACTCTCCATTATTAAACAAATAATTGAAGACAAACAAAATGTGGTTGACGATGCACTGTTGCAGGTCCTAATTTTACTCTCTGATCAAATATCTAATTATCAAAGTAATTTCTTATCTTGCATTATTATAACTTCAAAAATATGCATTTGCTCATTCGGTAACTGGTTATTGCTCTTGATTTGTTCCCTTTATTAATTTATTACAAATTTAAATCTTTATAATCTTTTGGCTTTATAATGAATAGTAACTACACAGTTTCTTCAAAGACGAAAAAGTCAATATGCTATGAGATTCATTCTAGTAAAATGCTAAAAAGTGATCAAGGAAATTCTACCTTAATATCAATTGATGAAGTAAATGGGTAAATTATCATGATATTTAGAAGGGTGGTTTAGTAATTTTAGCAAAAGATCATGGCAATATGTCTATTAAGAGTCTCATGAGATTTATTAAAGAGTTAATGCCCTTTAACTTCAATATTTTATTTCTCCACTAAACAAATATATATAGCATATACAAAGTTAAATCAAGTTTAATAATCTAATAATCTAATTCTAATAAAATATAAAGATAAAAAATTAAATTTAAGCTTATCAAAACTTACATAATGAATTGATTGAAATATATATAGCATACAAAGTTATTTGAAGTTTAATAATCTACTCCAAATTAATAAATAAAATATAAAGATAAAATGAAAAATTAAAACTTATACAAACTTACTTATGAATTGATTCATAAATAAGTTGTTACGAGATTACTATTAATTTATTAAACAAAAATCAGTAATCTATAAATAAATACTGTATAATACATTTTATAAAATAAATAAAAGGAAATTAAACAACTCTACATATTTTGGTATTAAGATATGTATATGTTTGTCACGTCAAGATGCTTTGATGTTATAACGTTACTTTACGTTGTAACATGAGTTATATATCTATGATTAAATTCAATGCAATATGATATCATATTGTCCATGGACCATGGTAAAGGACATCTTTGTTACTAGAAGTATCAATAGACTTTTAGAATAATAATGAACAATTTAAAAATACATAAATGTTTATATTTTTTTAGAAGTGAACATGAACTATATAAAAACAATCACATATAATTTGCCAAAAGAAAGTGTGTTATAAAAGTGACAATAATTTGTTTGCTCGAGAATTAATTTGTGCTAATAAAGTTATCTATTACTCCGTACTACATATTAGTTTAGTGCTTGCACAATTTAGTAGATTTTATTCTTTTAAAGTAAAATATTTAAATCATTCATGTGCTTTCGAGGACTCAAGGTTTCTCCACCGGTTGTCCCCACTTTGAAAAAGTATTTGAATTACCCAATATTTGAAAGTTTTGTTCACCGATTCCATATAAATAATTCACTTCATTCTCTTAAAAGTAAAATGCACCAAAGAAGCTAATGTTATTAGCATATTGAATCAAACAACATGTATTTATATAAGTTTAAAAACAACTGTAATATTTCAATTAGCTACAAGTGATCTACCATGATATATATATTTGATATGATCAATTAACCGGTTGCGTTGCAACCGGCAATTAAAACCTTGTTCAGATCAATTAACATTAAAAAGTTTACCTAGAGATGAGAAGGAAAGCGAAAAGGAAAACCTCAAAGATAGGAAATCATAGAAATAAACAGAGCCACAGGATTTGATTGTTCCACTTGACCTTGACCTCATTTGTTTGTCTTGGCAAAATCCTAAAGAATGAGCATCTCAAATATCATTAGAAGAATAATATGATGATGACCACAATCAAAATTTTTTGAATAAAATAATATACGACATTGTATACACTAAAACCATCATTTGACATCATCATATAAAACATAACCCAAGTCACTTGGGTCGAAATGACCACCTCTAGTTTCATCTTGATATGGTTGTTATTTATACAGGCACCGTATCAGAAAAAGTTGATTGATGTGAGCCTTCTGCTACCTGAAGAAATAAAATGGGTGAACAGCTATCATGCGAAATGTAGAGACATGCTGGCACCGTACCTCAATGAATCCGAGAAGGCGTGGCTGAATCAGGCTACTGAGCCCCTTGCAGCTTAGTACATGATACTCGTAGTTTTACAAGACCGAAATAATTCTGGTACATTCATATGTCTATAGAAGCTATAACAATTTGCAGGATTAAACTCTTTAATGCTCTATCTGCACTGTCCCTTGATACATTATCACAAACTTGCATAGCGTTCATGGTCTTTTACACATCTGTATGGTTGGGAATAGCAAAAAAGGCGAGTATGGACGATTAGACATGTTTATCTTTTCATTTTGCATCTTGTAACCGTTTCTCTTTCTGCCTACCTCTACCTCACCCTTGATTACGTTATCATGATCCTGATTGGTTTCAAAATTGATGAATATAGACCAAAATCACTTGTTTTACCAAAAAACTCGGAACTAAACTATTGAAGATCTAAAACAAAAACTTGACTTGAATACAGAGGTAGAGTTTCCTAATTTGAAATACACAAATATAAAAGCCAGGGTGATTGATTTTGGCCCTCAAGTCTAATAAACCGAAAAACAAACTAACTAACCAACACACCAAATGGAAACTAACATACCAAATGTAGCTGGTTCCGGTTTGGTCTGATCCTCTAATTCTCATTTTTTTTCAGTCTGAACTGGTTTTTGAAAAGTCCTTTAAAAAAATACAACTATCTAAATTATTCACAATAATTGAGATATATAAAACTGATAAACAGAAAAGGACTATTATACTTGATGGTTAAAAACATACAAAAGGTGGACGTGCCGGAGTGGTTATCGGGCATGACTAGAAATCATGTGGGCTTTGCCCGCGCAGGTTCGAATCCTGCCGTTCACGCATTTTAAAATTTTATTTAATTTTCTGTGAACGTCAAAACTTATGGTGAGCTTCACAGCAAGCGGCCTACGTTTTTGCTTAGTACCCTACTATAACAGTGACGACTATAAATGCAAAAGAATGTAGAGTATGGAGTAGGAATTTGACTTGCAAGTTATTGGAAAATTATACTCTGTAGAATATAATTATAATCTTTTAAAATAAGTTTGATCAAGAATGATAGTAGGCTTATCTAAGCAACCTAAAATACAAACAAGTAACACAATTTAAGAGCAAAAAAGCTATAGAGACGATTGTGTTTAAGGAACGTCTGGGTCTAAGCATGTAAAAACGCTATCCTTAAAAGAGAAAAACGTTGCACTGCACATGGTGAATTAATTTTATACGCCTCTCTCCCAAGAAACATCAACCTGTTGAATTATTCGTGTGCACCAAAAAACTTTCGAAGTGATGACTTAAAAAAATATAGTTTTATAATAAAGATAAGGTGAAGCTTTGTAGTTGCTAGTCTCCTACAATGTCAGTGGGAGATGAATTTTTGTATTACTGTGTTCTGTTTCCCTTTCTCTTTGACATAGTTATTTATTTATATGGATAAGTTGGCCCTTGAGTTTTGAAAGTTTTAATTAATGGCATAAGAATGTAGGTAATGCAAATTGTATAGAGGTATTTTTTGATAATGTGTCATTTCTTCTATACTATTTACCATTACAGAAGTTTACTTGGTATGGTATCTTATAAAATTTAATCATCCGAGATAGCGTAGTAGTTGGCATTGTGATATTCTCACACGAGGTCTCAAATTCAAATTTCACCAGCAACACATCTTAAGGTAACTAGGAAAAGGATCAGAAATGGTCACGTATAACCTGGTTGTATGCTTTATTAATGCTCTAAGAGTTCCTAATAAAAATATAATAAGAAAATTAAATTTTCAACAGAATTAACACAAAGGAGTGTAACGGGCTTTTTAGCATTTTTGGATCTTCAATGACATGAATGTCACTTCTAGTCGGCATTGAAGGTCATAGTCAGTGGCGGATGTATGCACAACATAGGGTATGCACTCGCATACCCTATGAATTCTCTTTAGTAGAAAACAAAATAATATTTAAAACCTTTTAGATAAATAAATATTTATTAAGTGCATAGCATATGAAATGTGAGTGCATACCTCGTTTACTTCTTCAACTCTCACAACTAACTAATAAAGTGATCTATTATAGATGTATAAAAGTATGACAAGTTATAGCCATAGCCATAGCCATAGCCTGATATTCATTAAATAATTTTAATAAATCTCTTACCCTCTCAGGTAGACCTTAACTAGGTTTCAGAGAATAATTTCTATTTTTTAGTTTGAAAGATTTATATATATATATATATATATATATATATATATATATATATATATATATATATATATAGGGTAAGGATCAAGAGGGAAGTACTATTTGTTGGGAAAGAGGGAAGCTACACATTCATCATCGATGAATATTAACGAATTCCCTTAATATTCATCATATGATGTTATAGGCTATAAAAAATTGTTTATTGATTAATATTAGTAGTTATAACATCGGTTTTGATTAATATTTATTGGTAAAAATATATTTTTATACGTTATCATTATCATTCATCATTGATGAATGTTAATCAATAGTTTTTCAAAGAAAATGATATTATCCACTTCGGTTAACATTCATTAATGATGAATGTTGGAAAATTCTCTTAATATTCATTATATAATATTATAAGTTATAAAAAGTAGTTTATATAAGAATATTAGTAGTTATATTATCGGTTTTGATTAATATTTCTTAGTAAAAATATATTTTTTTACGTTTGATTTTCATTCATCGCGAATTAATGGTTAGTTTCCCTCCTTCCTTCAAAAAATTAATTCTCTCTTGATCCCTACCCTATATATATATATATATATATATATATATATATATATATACATACTAGTTTTAAGCCCGTGCAATGCACGACAATTTAAAGCATACAATTTTTATTTTTATTAATTTAATTAAATCAATTAAGTATTAAGCGATTTGTTAAATATAATTGTGTTTAGTACATACTATTATTACATTGTGAGTTGTTCATCGTAATAGATATATATTATATACAAATTCCATGTCATTACACTAATATAAGATCGTATCTAAATATATGTCAAATTGTTTAATGGTATTTCCTTTTCTAATTAATTATTATTGATAATAAAATAATAATATTAATTAAAGAATTTGTAGGAGTTTGTTTTCATATAGAACTTCATCTTTTCATATTAGTATTTATATTTATATTTATTAATTATTACTTATTAAAATTAATAAAATAATAAAATAATATTAATTAAATAATTTGTTAACTAAAATTAAGATGTTGACACGTGACATTCGTGCTTACGTGGCAAGTTTTGAAACTTTCTTTCATACTCCTTTAGTGTGTGTGTATATATATATATTCAAGGGATCCAGTGAGAACCATGAGAACTTATAATTTAATAGCGTAAAAACATTCGGCCTGTTAAAAATCTTTATTCGTTGTATCCAAGTGCCCCTAGTTTTTTGAAATTAAAGCCCTAAAAAATTAGTTTCTACTCCCAATCAACTTCATACGCTCTACGTTCTTTATCTCACCAGTCACCTGACGATCATGATGACGACGAAATTGTCAGTCACAAAAAGCAATAAACCATGGGGTTGAAAAATCAATTTAGTTGGTGTCCTTATTGTTAAAATTAAACTAATTAATAGAGGTAACGGAATACAAATGAATTCGAGGTGTCATATGATATTGCTTTTTCTATTTGATTGATTATTAGAGAGAATTTGGTCAAATATGTTGGGCTATGTTTGAAAGTTATGACTGCATTTGGACTTCATAGCAGAGTTCAGGCCAACAACATAAAAAAGAAGCTTGCTAAATGTATGCTTCAATCACTTAATTTTATATAATCGGGGCATTTAGGTGTCATTTACATTTGATTAACTCTAATTATCTAAGTTTGCGATTGTTCTGCACCTGCAATCTATTCTGCACCTGCGATTGTTCTGCATAGGGATGAGCGTGGTATGAAACCGGTACCGTACCGTACCAAACCGGTTGGTACCGCTTTTCTTTTTTGCCCTAATGTGAGTACCGAATATTGTACCAACTGAAGTGGTTTGGTACCAGTACGGTACAAGTACTGGTACGGTAAAATGTGGTACTATACCCGCTTGGTACCGGAAGTATAACAATACTAAAGTGAACAATGTTCAACTGTAAAAAGTGGTACAGTACAAAAACATAACACCACCTCAATACCAAACTGAACCAAATATGCCAACTTATAAACAAAAAGATGACAAAGAATCAACATGCTTATGTTTTTGATGTACACAAAAAAGTTAAAAATAACTACTAATTAAAAATCAATTTCTTATACATCCAAGTGATTCTCCATGTATATCACTTGGGTAGTTGGTATATAAATAATATGTCAGCCTTAATTGAAATTTCTTATATGCCTCTATTACAAAAAATGTCTTACAAATAATATAATTGCTCCTTCGTGTTACAAATTTATCATTTATGATTGTTAGCTTCTTTAAGTTCTTTATGCTTTTGAATTCGTTAAATATAATTAGATAATTTATAGTGGGAGGTTGTTTGATTTATCTTGCTTTCGGTTATAAAATTTACCCTTTACACACTCAAAGTTGTATACAAAAAGTAAAATTAATATGACACCAACTATACACTTAATATATATACTATCTTATATAATTTTATTGCAAACTTTACTATGTATTTTTTTAAATAAGATAAAACCCTAGAATTTTATTGTATACATTATTTGTATAGTTATAACAATTAAATACAAATTCAACGGCTCGTGTGTACATACGTGATTGAAATCTAGTTTCTTAATAAATAATAATATCTTATATAAATTGGGACCAGGTACTATACCGGGTAAATACCGATATCATACCGAAAGTACCGCATCCAAAAAAAATGTTTATATATGTACCGAATACCGTACCATTTGAAGTGGGATGGTACCGATACATGTACGGTAATGTATGGTACGTGTACGATATCGAGATTTCGGTAATCATCATTCGTGTTAAAGTAATCTTGATTTAAAGATTTGGGGTAGTTCTCATAGTTCGTTATTGCGGCAAGTTTGGACACGAAAATGGGTAGTTCTCACAGTTCTCATACATTGTTGGTTCTCACAGGATCCTCACCTTATATATATATATATATACATATATATATATATATACATATATATATATACATATATATATATATATATGTATAGGAGAAAGTTCAAATGAGAACCAATTAAAAGTTGAGAACTTGTGAGAACCACAAACGTATGTAATTGTTCACATGTGATTAAATTTATATACACGTGAACATTAATATTTGTTCAAATGAGAAACAAAAAAATATCAAAAATCGAAAAATTACGTATAAAAATACGTAAAAACACATATGTTCATTACTAAACAGTTCACATATGAATAAATCGGTTAAAGTTAGTTAAAAATTCTAACACAAAAAATTTCGATTTTCAAGGTTTCATCAATTCTTATTAATATTTTTATACATATTTTGGCATTATACACATATGAACAATCATGTATTCTAGTGGTTCTTAAAGTTCTCAACTTTTAATTGACTTCATTTAAACCTCCTGTTATATATATATATATATATATACATATATACATACATACATACATACATACATACATACATATATATATATATATATATATATATATATATATAGTGGGATGATCCAGGGGGAAGTGCTTTTTTGGGAGAAGCGTTATTATTCATCAAGACGCATATTACCTTCACCCATACAAATCTCACAAAAAACGAAGTGAAATTTAGAAAATGTTAATTAGAATTGATGCTATGAATGTTAAATTTCCTTGATAAATTCTTTCTCATGTTATAACACCGATTGATGAATATTATATTCAAAATCGTTAATATTCATCGCGGTGAATGTTAGTAAACATTAATGGTGATGAGTATTAAAATTAAAAATATTCTGTGATTATGTGATGTTTTAACATTCATCGTAATGAATGTTAGTTAACATTCATCACGCTGAATGTTAACAATTTATTAAATAAATATTAATCAACTAATGTTATGACATAAAAATAAAATTCATCTGTTAATATATTTATTACAGTATCGATTGTAATTATTTTATATCTTTCTCCTCTTTCCGTTCGCTCTTCCCCAAGTAGTCTTTTTCAATATTTTAAAGTTTGCTTGAGTTGCTTGAGTTGTTTGAGTTGTTTGAGTTGTATCGTTAATGATTCATTCATCAAAATGTAAGAATAAACATTACTTGTACCATATAGCATGATCCTTTTAAGTTTTGGTTTTAAACCTTTAAATTGGATTTGCTAATATAATATAACCATCTAATATGATATTAGAACTTTTACGAGTACATAACATTTGTTTCTATAATATATATCCATCTGTAATTCATAGTTAATAAAAGTTTTTTGTTTAAAGGATACTATAGATGCCCAAAATAAATTCTAACTAAATTAACTACACTCATACTACTCACTTTCCAAATTTAATGTAAACCAAAACTAAACTGATCTTGGATACCTTGGAACTAAAATTCTATATCATTATTGAAATATTGACCATATTTGAAAAAAAATATCTATATCCAAACTCAAAAAATTTAAATTTATAAAACCGAATACTAATTGATCTAACACTGGTAAAAAAAACTTTTTGTCAGACAATACATACCCTAATTTAAATTTTAAGATTCGCCACTGGTCATAGTGATGATCAATGGTGCATTAAGCCTATTTTTTTTATTTAATTTATTAGTCCAAAATAATTTTGTGTGTCCATTTTCATATTCAATTCAACACTGAACACTCCTCTCTGAAAATAAATTTTGATATTGAATTTAGTGTTAAACTTGGTATTTAATTCAACACCGAGTTTAACACCATATCACTTCTTATACTCTAGTAACTTGAAAGAATTTCAATGTCATAAGTTAGAAACGAAGGTTATGAAAAAACATTATAAAGAACCTGAATGATGACTATAAAATTTCTTATACTCTACAGTAATACGTTGGCTACAAATGAATGAATTTAATAGTATTTATTTTAAGTTGTCAACTATTACTGTTATTTTAAAAATCATTTTCTAAAATCTCAGGTTCAGTTGATTCAAAATAGTGTTAGTAGCTCAAACTTCACGTCATTTTCATAAATGATTACCATGTTAAAAATTTTGTTTAGCATTGAGATACACAAAAAGTATACCCGTTATAAATTATAAATAAATACCATTACTGATTATATAATATTATACGTGACTCAATAAGTTAGGCTTATAGATAAAACACATATCATTTTCTGTCATATTACTTTTGATATATTTTTCGTTCATAACATTTTATCCATAAAATTACGAGTATATGAATAAAAAATCTTTTGACACATATCATAACTATCACACAAATTCCAAATAAGCTGAATTAATATATCCGTCTCCTGAATTCAAGTTAAAAGTTAAATTCTAAATAATAGGGTAAGGTTCGAACTGACAGCTGCATTTTGAAAGAATTGAGTGATAAACGATCACAGCCATTGATTTTAATGATCAAGGGTCTAAATTCGCCGCACCTTAATAACACTGCATTATACGAGGGTAAGGTTTGAAAGAACGGTTGCATTTTAAGAGAATGAGTGATAGATGACTCCAACCGTTGATTTTTATAATCAACGGTCTGAATTCGCTGCACCTTAACAACACTGCATGTTACAAATCTAGATCGTTGGTCACATAAATCAACGACTAAAAAACTTGCCCCTCATTCCCTTTAAAATTTAGATGCCCCATTGATTCCACGTCTTCGTTTTAAATGTGGCAAATCCATTTAATGTGGATTAACATTTAAAAATGTGACTGTCACATAAAAAAAAAAAAAACTAGTTCGATCATTAAGGCTTCACCCAATGAATATCGTCAGTTTCAACCGACACCGATGGCATGGAGCCGTCGGTTCGATCCGTCGATTTTAACCGCCGGTTATCCGACGCTCCGCGTTCGTTTTCGTGGGTCCGGGTCCGCTAGCCGTTTGAACGAATAAATAAAAACAAATTGAAAAAATTGAAAATAACGGCTATTTGACCTTTTTTAAAAAAAAATTAAATACTACTTTTTCACTATAGATAAACGCTATCTTTTACCCATTATTCACACTACAATTCACTACAATTCTTGTATCTTTTACACATTTCACACAACACAATTCTTACTACTTTCAACATTTTCATACACTACAATTCACACAGCTTTTACACATTTCATACACCTCCATTTCAAACACAAAAAGTACAATTCATACACTACACTATGTCTAAAAACAACAAATTCAAATCCAAAAAAAATGAACAACCAAATGTTGATAAAGATATGTGACAAAATTTGTTAAACAATCCGATAACTAACCAACCTCCGCCTACGGGATCGTTCTCTGCTCAATCAAACTACGCATCCTCGTCTCAACCTACGGGATTTGCAAGTTTCGCACCCATTGCAAATTGATGCGTGTTAAGTTGTCGTTAAAAAATACAAGTTTTAATTGATTGGAAATAATAAAGTAAACTTAAACACAACCAGGCAATAATACATGTTCGTATTATAGTATAGCTTTGGGAAGACCGAGTCGAACCACAGAGAATCGGTGTAAATTAAAATAATTAATTAAACCTAAATTACAAATTACAAATAGATAAGGGGTGCGTTTTAGTTCCGTACGAACGTATATTTAATTGAAAACTAATAAAAACAATTATAAGATAGAAAAGATAACTAAAAATAATCAGATAAGCAAACATGTATTTACTTAGATTACTGATTTCTCGATTCAGGTTTCAGATATGTTTATGGATTGTTGATCATTTATTATGGTGATTTCAACTAAAATGGATATCCTCCTGTTAAGGTTAACTGATCCCTAATAAACCTTACCTTAATACTAGATTCTCTTGAATACACTGAGGCGTGTTATCAACATATAATTTATGCTATTAAAACTATCAACAGATCGTTGAGATTCATTCAGTGACTTTGTGTTAACGTAAGTCTATAATTATTGATTTTCTAATTATCACACCAATTAGGTTGTATTAATTGCTATTGGTCTTAACCTATTACCGGTTACAGTCTCAAGCCACAATTAACTAATAAATTACTTAATTGCAAATAATCAATCAACTCATACAAACGTTAGTTCTAGCATAAGTCTTTTGACCACGTTAAGTAACAATTAATAAACACACAATCGATATGGATCTTTCAAACAAACTCAATAACCATTCATAACTCAGATCAACATAAACATATAATGAAACCTTTATCTAAAAATCATTCATCTAAGTAAATACAATAAAGAATTAGTTCATAATTAAAATAAGATAGATCAGATCTAAAAACAAGTTATTACACATTGCAAATAGAAAAGAATAAGAATCAAACCCTAATAACCGAACCGAATCTTCGTTAGGGTTGAAAACCTTCAAACCCTAGCCTTCTAGCCTCCTGATCGCCCTTAAAGTCGACCTTAAAACCCTAAAACCGAATTAAGAATTACTTAATTCGTATTATAATTATATGGTATATGGTTTGGTAATGGCCCTATTTACAGATTTCTGGCTCGCGAATCCAACCGCCGGCAGGATCGGAATTTTACCCGTTAACTCGGATTTTGACCCGCGCGCTCGACCGCCTTCCTGATTTATGTTCAACCACCGGTTGAAAGCTTCAACCGCCGGCTGAATGCTCATTCCAGAATGTTCTTCTGACGGGCTAGGCTCTCTTCTTGGGCCTCTATCTTTATTCAAGTCCGAGTTTTCTTTTTTTAATTGGCCCAATAACTTATATCTTTTGGGTTCTTCTTCTTTCCAAGCCCAATCTTTTTGTTCTTTAATCTTTTCTTCATTTTCTTCAGTATTGAGCCATTTTCGTTCATTTTCTTCATTTCTTTATTTTAAATACCTTTATGCAAATATAAACGAAATCAGTAGTATATATAAATAAATTGTAATAAAAAGGCTTTAAAAATAAGAGAATATTATTATATAAATATTACATTATTTGATGTTATCAAATATCCCCACACTTAAGTTCTGCTTGTCCTCAAGTAGATTTTTGATGAATATAAGGCAAACTTAGAAATTCATTGTTCATATCACTTTATTCGCGAATATTTTTAACTACTCTGGGATCATATTAGACAACATGCTATTTATTAGGAATAATTAAATCTATATAGATTGTTGATATAAATCCTCATAAAACCTTGCTAAACACTTTTAAATACAAAATTTTTAATTTTGACATTTGAAGATGATTATCGATATTCGAATCCTCTATAAACTTTCTATACTCCAGCTTACGAATAACACTTTATTATTGTTATGAATATAACTTATGCATCCCACAATTGAAATACCCCTGTAATCAAATCATGACCATATTTCTGTATAATGGGTGAGTAATTGAAAAATCATTTTTAGAGTTAAGACGTTGGTGACAGGTCTATACCTTGGTACAACAAAACGACATAACTTAACTCGGTTAGAAGTGTAACCCTTCTTACAGATTTTAGTCAAGACAGCGGTGACAGGTCTGTACCTTAGTACAACAGAGCGACATAACTTGACTAACATTTATATTTCTTTAAGCATTTTTTTTTGCTTTATAAATATTTTTAGATATTCTGATGAAACTAGGTCTGTACTTAGTACAACAGAAGAGTCGATCAGCGTATCTTTTAAATGATTTCAATTTAAACCCCAAAGTTATAGAATATAACAAGATATCATACAGAAATTAAGACTTAATAGTCATATATCAATTTATGTTCCTCCTAGAATTATATTCATGTTAGATTATTACTTCTTAAAATTTAAAAACTTTTGTATAGAAAGCCTATCAATACATCATATGATGAAGATGTCTAACACTTTTGTGTAAAATTAAAAAAATGGGATTTAAACATGTTTAGTTAGGCTTATCAACATATCAAAATAGTATTTAAGAATTCCATTTTTATGCATATTTCTAAAGTACTATCATCTCCCAAAATAGTAGTATCGCAAAATTTTATGTAATATGACAAAATTTCATAGTTACTTCTAGAGGACAAATAAACTTTTTATTTCTTTTCGTCTCTCATCCCCACAATTAAATTGTACAATGTCCCCATTGTACATAAACATGAAAAATGAAAAGGAAAGGAGAAAAGGAAATTAGAACGAAAAACTCCCCCTGACTGTGCAATAATGCTTTCTGGATTTGATCGGAAATATACAACAGCTCACTTTCGTAGGCAATCACGATTGCATTTAGCATATGCAATAAGCCTTTAAACCCCTCGGTATCTCAAGTGGACGAGTTATAGTCTCGTGAGAGTTTCCAGGGAACACACCTACAAAGTTCGAAAACCTGCAAAAATAAACATATGAAAAACACGGGTTGTCTCCCGAGAAGCGCTTTTATTTAGTCCGTGAGTCGTTAAGCTCGACTCGAAAACTGTCGTTATTGTTCATCTTCAAAGAGGATGGTACCTTCGCCATCATCTTCCTTGGCACCTTCGTTATATTTCTTCAAACGATGACCGTTAACTTTAATAAGAATACCCTCAGTATTAATCAATTCAACTGTCCCATATGGAAATATCTTTGTAACCGTATACGGACCGGTCCATCGTGAATTCAACTAACCTAGAAACAGACGTAATCGAGAGTTATAAAGAAGTACTAAATCTCCTTCAACAAATTTATTATGAATCTGGATCCGTTTATCGTGCCATCTTTTCGTACGCTCCTTATAAATCCTCGAGTTTTCATATGCAGTCCAGCGTAATTCGTCCAACTCATGCAGCTGCAAAAACCTGTGTTTTAAAGGAACTCAAAATAATCAAAACGGCTCGAAAAGAAGTGGTGGAACAATATCAAAACATGTATGGAGGATAAGACTCGGACGAAGACGAAAACGAGGCCGAAGGCACGAACGAAGCTGACGAATCGACCTCGGATTAGCCTACTTTTTTTTAATTATTGTAATGTTCTTTTTTTATTTAATTATTGTAATTTTTTTTATTTAATTGTAATTTTTATTTTATTATATTAAAATGTGTTTTATTTTAATTATTGTGTTTTAAATATGTAATTTATTAGTTGTGGGTCCCTGAAAAAAAACTGACCGAGCACTGATGGCAGGGCCTGTCAGATTCTGTCAGTTTTGTGAAAAAGCTGACGTGACTCTGACATGACCCGTCGATTTTTATCAGTTTCTGTCTAAAGTTGAGAGGAGTATAAGACATTAATGAAAGGTTGAAAGCCAAGTTTGAGTATTGTCGTAATTGGTCACTTAAGCTAGCATTAGTTGTGCACCTATTTAGGTGACTGAGATTTTCTACTTTTAACGGCGGCTATAATTATAGCTACTAAATTCAAATATAGCATGATAATTTACATTGTACACGCACCATATTAATATTAGTCAATTTCTAGTCCTAAAATTTCTTTAACCAAAATAACGTTACCAAAATCTTACTCATTAGGATAACATTTTAGTTAACTGATAAATTACCTAATTTAATTTTATCTTCAAATCCTTTTTTTTAGGTAATTGAGTCAATAAATAACAAATTCCCCGTTGACTCAAATTCCTCAACTCTTCAACAATTATGTAGATATCTTTTTTAACAATAATGAGTGTAATATATGATCTTGTAATATGGTTTTCTCTACCGGGACACATCACCTAACAATCTCAATGTAAAAAAGACTTTCAACACAAAGAACCCTAATGATCAACATGATCCATATAGTCTCATCATTGTTAAACCGAAAATCATCCATATCATCCATTTAGCATCATAGATCCCAATATTCTACTCTAAAACAAAAAAATTGCACAAAGATCAACACAACGACTTCATAAGAATTTTACAGATAATTTGTCCACAGCTGCGCCAAACCCGACGAATTTTCTGCAGCAAACTTCTAGAAGACATATCTCTCTATCGCAATGGTTAGTTGTAGAACAACATCATGTGAACCTACAGTTCAAATTTCAAATTGATCCAACAGTTAACGAACGTACAACGTCAATTCTCTCGCCGCTAACGAACGTACGTTAATTCTCTCGCCGCTACAAAGAATATAACAAACAACAAACGAATTTTTGTTTTTCTCTCGTATTGGTGGTGATGAATAGATAAAAAATAGTGTACAAATTATCCCGAAATGATCAAACCGCAATTATTTTACGTCTAATTCAGACCATCAACGCCAAAAAGTCAAAAATGGTATTAAGGATGAGATCGTAATAAAATATAAATTGTGGTGCGTAGCTACTAATGTTTCACTAAAAATAGTTTTCAACTTTAAATTTCATTTCGTTTAACAATTATTAACATTTTGAGATCATGTAGAATTGGAAGTGTTTTTACATAATAAAAAGAGCCAATTAATTGTAATCGATCGATTACCTAGATATTAAGCTTCCCTAGTAGTCCTTTTACTATTTTAATATTTTTGTTTACTTCTAATATCATGTCATTATCGTAATTAATGTCTCGTATTAGTTGAATAAACTTAGAATACTTATAACCATGAATCACGACTCCTAACCCACGTTATTAACATTAACATTAACATTATTATCAATAGAAAAAGAATAACAACGGTAGAATTATAAAACACGTTATATTATTTATTTGTTATTTTAATTAATAATATATAACATAACATAACATAATAATCTCAATATAATCGTTCGTTTTTTCTTTCGGGTTGTCCCAAATTTATCGTCCACTGCTATAAATATATAGAAAAGTTTGATCCAGATTAACATATTACCGTTATTTGAATTGTGATTACAAACTTTACAGAAAGAATTAATTATTTAGTTAAGAGTAAAACTGTCATTCTACAAAAAGTAAGAAAAAAAAAGAAAAAGAAAGTAAGTTTTTTTTATCGGATAGACAATTATTTTAAGAGGGCAGCCACAATTAATTTAATTTGGTTACTTCAATATCCCTTATAAATAACCCATAAAAAGATTCTTTCACTTGAAGACAACTTTCTTCTCCCTTTTAACATTGTTTCCCACAACTCCATCATAAATCCATTCATCAATCCCAGCTCCAAAATTTCCTTCATTTCTAAGAAAATTTAAAAAAAAAGAGGAAGAAGAAGAAGATGAGTCTTGCAAACCCCACAAGTTTGTTCTATGGATGTCCAATTAGAATCAGATCTACTCAAACCTTGTTCTACCCGACCCGAATACGCCAACCCATTTCTTCATTCTCTTCAATCTCCGCAATTTTGACCACCCAACACCAGTCAAACCCACCAGAAAAACCAATTACTAAAAACCCACCACCATTTGATTTTGATTTCAGAGCATACATGATTGAAAAAGCTGATTTAGTAAACCAAGCCTTAAACGACGCCGTTCCACTAAAAGAGCCAATTAAAATCCACGAATCTATGCGGTACTCCCTTCTCGCCGGGGGGAAACGCGTCCGTCCGATGCTATGCATCGCCGCCTGCGAACTCGTCGGCGGCGACATCTCAACCGCGATGCCTGCCGCTTGCGCCGTCGAAATGATCCACACTATGTCGTTAATGCACGACGATCTACCGTGCATGGATAACGACGATTTCCGCCGCGGAAAACCTACAAACCACGTTGTTTACGGTGAAGAAATCGCCGTCCTAGGTGGCGATGCGTTGCTGTCGTTTTCATTCGAACATATCGCCACCGCGACAAAAAATGTTTCCGCGGACCGCATTGTTCGTTCAATCGCGGAGTTAGCTAAGTGTGTGGGGTCCAGTGGACTCGTGGCGGGACAAGTGGTCGACATCTGTTCAGAAGGAACAAATGTTGGATTAGACAAATTAGAATTTATTCATTTACATAAAACCGCAGCGTTACTAGAAGCTTCCGTGGTACTCGGAGCGATTATGGGAGGTGGGACCGATGAAGAGATAGAAAAATTGAGAAAATTTGCGAGATCGATCGGGTTGTTGTTTCAGGTGGTTGATGATATACTTGATGTTACAAAATCAACCGAAGAATTGGGGAAAACAGCGGGAAAAGATTTGGTGACGGACAAAACAACGTATCCGAAATTGTTGGGAATTGAAAAATCGAGGGAGTTTGCGGAGAAATTGAATAACGAAGCGAAACAATATTTGTTCGAGTTTGATGACGTGAAAGCTGCGCCGTTAATTGCACTTGCTAATTACATTGCTTTTAGGCAAAATTGATTGATGTTTTGTAAACGTGTTTTGTTTGTGGATTTGAAATTGTGATGTATGTAAGTTGTTGGTTTGAAAGTTGGTCCCTTTTGTCGAGATTTTGCTTCATTGTCAATCTAAAAAGGTGAATTTGGAGCCGTTTGCTAATGTTGTGGATCATATATTTTTGTTTTAACAAACGAATAAAAGATTAGGTGATACAGAGATTGGTCAACGAGATCAAACAACAACAACAATACTCATTTCTGTTGAGGACAAGGTATGAGAATGTCGAATGAAGACAATTATAGCTTTACTTTAAGGATAGGGGGACTGCTTTATGCAAAATGTGTGTGAAAAAAAAAATCTATTGTAAATGAGTATGAGAATATATAATTGTAGGAATAAAAGCATATAAGAAAGACATGGGAAGTCATTAACATATTTAAAGTTTATCTACATAAAATGCTAGGTTACGAGTAAATAGAAATATAAATGTATCCATATGTGTAAAAGAATAGGCAAATATCTATAGAACAAGGCATTAAGTCATCTAAAAAGTTTAAAGAAAACTGCCCCATAAAATGCAAAGTTGCAAACCAACCAAGTCATCTAAAATCTAGATTAAGCTACAATGCATAAGGCTTTAAGTCACTTTAAAAACATTCTACTTATATATCCTAATTTAAATTAAATTTCTCTCGTATTCATATCAGAGGTTTCAGCTGTCTGCGCGAGTTATCTTCTTCTAGGCTCCGCTGGACGATGCGGCATTCTCGTTTATATCATTAAATATGAGAAACTCGTTCAAGTTGAATTTCAATCTATCTTCTCAACTAAGTCTTGATCAACCCTTTCTCCTCACGCCATTAACTGTAATAATTTTCACTCTCCTAACATACGCTATATATGGTATCCTCCTAACATATCCAAATTATCTAAGTCGTCCTTCTCTCAGCTTGTTAGTGATAGTCAAAACTTCTAGTTCCGCACTAAACATTTCATTCGGTATCATGTCTAACATGGTTTTACCGCATGTCCACGTTAGCATCCTCAATTTTGTCACTTCCATACTATTTGTTTGAGCTTTCGTCATCAAGCAACACTCTGACCCGTCAATATAGATGGTTGGATTGCCACCAAATAAAATATTCCTTTCAGCTTTAGATGACTTTCTTATTTCACATGACTCCTGTAGCCGCCCTCAAATTTAACTGGCCTAGTTATATACGGTGAATCACGTCCTCGTCTATCATTTCCGATTTGTGTAGCAATGATCACGGATATCTAAAAGACTCTTTCAGGTGTAAGATCTCGTTTCCAATATGGGAATTCCACTTTATCTTTTCGTTGATTCTCATTTACGTCGAAGTCACACATTAGCACGTAGGTATTATGTATTTTCTCGTCTGATCCGTAGAACCTTGTCTTCTAAAACTTCCCTGCCCTACACCTTCAATAAAAACGCTCATTTTATGATATACTAGCATAAATGGTTTGTTTAACACTAGCATATATATGGATTAGATTTAACATCAAGTAAATATGAAGTTATGATTACTGTTTTAGGAATGACTCTGATTCTACATGCATGTAATATTGTGAAATTTCCTTTTTCGTAATACAAATTGAAACTTAAATTAGAAAAAGTTTATTTATTCTTGAATAAAAAGACAACATCAGTGTTGATGGTTTTGAATGTTGTTGTACATATATTGAAGGTGTAAATTTGGATTCCAAATTACTCAGTAAGTTTTAACTTCATGTCAAAGAAGAAACTAGATGGAAAATTCTTCAACCCAACTTTTTCTTTGTCCTCTACAAAATGGGTAAGGTGGTTAGGTGTATACGGATGATAATTGATGATTCGGATGCTTATTTTATTATGTGCAAATCGCAATTATTAACGTACAATGTACGATGTATTTAACAAACTGTTTTACCGGTGCGTTGCGGCGAAAATAAAATAAAAAAGATTCATTTTTTAATACCTTATTTGATTCTTATTTTTAAATTTTAAATATAATTTGATTTTGTTATTTTTTTTTATATATACACTTCAAAGCAAATATCATAATCTTCCGTCTTTCTTTTGTAATGATTTAAAATAACATATGAGATGTCCTTCAAATTGAGTTTATGTAATTTAAACATGTATGAATTTATATCTAATAATACTGGATAATGTCTTATAGATATCGTAATAGATGTGTTTTTGTGCATATGTAGTGTAAGCAACAAAACTGACATCACATGATATCTTCAAAATTCTTTGTACTTCATGGTAAAACCATTATATTGGTAATATAAATAATAAATTATGCTAATTATAATAATTTAGATTAGATGATTATGTGACATGTTAGAAAGTGATAAAATTCATAATATTATATAACACGTATACCAACAAACGTTTAAGTTATAAAATGATAAAAATATAAAAATAACTTATAACGTTAAATAAAACACACCAATAGTATTATTTTTTGTTACTTCAAATTAAGTTGTTAATTAAAAGACAACAATTGATTAATCAGATGTTTGAATATTTATATAAGTAATGTATATATATTATAAAATATACAATTTTACAATTATAAATTAAGTAAATTAATCAATAATATACTTTTAGATAGTAGAATATGAAAGTCAAAATTCAACTAAAGTAATTACATTATATAAAGTTTATATTATAATGATAAGTTAAAAAAAAACTCTACTATTCATGGCACTATTACACAAATAGTATTTACAAGTTTGTAAATGTAGGAGTTGGTAATACTCCTATATATTTGGGATACGCGAATCAAACAAGTGAATGTCCATACCTAATCATTTACTCTGTAGTCTTCGCGATGATAGCCTAATGATGGGAGACGTATAGTATAAAATCAGAGGTCACGGTTCAACTTTTATATGTGTGTATGTCTTGACTGTGGGTTGAGTCGTATACACTTTTATCCGTTATAATTTCCATAAATAGTAAATGTAAATACTAGAGAGTATTTTTAGAAAAACTCATTGTTTTGGTTTTGCTTCTTATGTATAGCAGTATTTGCAAAATGTTAAGGTAGCAAGTTTATCTTTCATTTAATTTTTGTTACTCGAGTCTTTAGAAATGAGTCACAAATCAATTTCCTATTATCACGGTAATGTCTTAAAATTTAAGGTAGCATTTGTTTTGTATGTAGTTTTAGGTCTCTCTATATTTTGTAAGAAAATTACGATAAGAAAAGAATTTGAATAATCATAGTATAAAAGAGATAATTTATGACTAATGTGATTTGAAATTTAAATTTAAATATATATTCAATGAAAATGAAAATAAAAATTTATGAGATAGATAGAGGGAAATAATATCAGTCTCACGTATACATGGTAAACTCGTTTAAACACACTCGGAGTAGCATGAGTACAAACCTTTTCACACTGCGGTTCTTTCTTGCACGCAAGTTTTTTACTCAACACATCGTTGTTGATAACGTTGAAGAATCAACGTTGAACGACAACGCCGTGCGGAAGACTTTTGTTTTTAATAGAGTGGAAGTCGCTCTAGAGCTTCACATTGATTTTATAATGTTCACGCTCCTTGCATTGTCAGTGAATTTTGATGCATTCTTAATTTTTAACATCATTACCATCTATCAAACTCAAATAACTAAAACAAACACTTTATTTTTTTAATTTTAATACCCATTCTTACTTTTTAAAACCAGAAAACAAATACACCAAATTGAAGGTTTAGATTTATTGAACGAATAAACTTTGGCTAGGTAATCGTTGTCCAAATCTTTCTGTATATACGAACATCCCAATCGAATTAAACTAACTAGCCAAGATAGTGTTAACAATAAAATCTAGTTTTTTTTCTTTCTTAATAATTTTCATTCAATCAGTTTTTTGATCTACAATAACATTTAAACTTACACATATTTTAAATAACATAAAATCAAATAATAATATATTCTTATACGGAGGATGTGTTTGGTAAGGAGATCGAGCTTTTATTCTTAATAAGTCTCAACTCGGCCATAAGCTTTGTAAACATGGGACTTCTTGAATAGAAGGGACAATCACAAGTTTCAGGCACAAACTTCAGCTTCAGGCACAAACTTCAACTTCAGTCCAATTCGATTCGTTCTTTTGCCAAAAACACCGGTGTAAAATTCGGAAGATGTATACAATCCGTTAAAGAAGGTAATTTAGAATCCAACATAACACAGTCACTGTTAATCTTCATAACTACGTTCGTTCGTTCGTATACTCATGATACGCTTAACATGGCCTATTAAATGGTACACGTGAACACGTGAGTTGTGATCAGATAGTCAACTCCTCAAACGCTGTGATACACATGATTTATATAAAATTATCAATCAATATTTATATACTATCAATGTGTATAACGTTGCCAACCACTTCTGAAGACAGTTTGGTAATGAATGCATGTTTCTCGATTTCAATTATAAAGGAATAAAATCATTAATAGCATATTAATTTTTTGTATCATATGACAATGTAAATTATATTGTTCGTTTTCTCGTAATCATGTGAGGGGTATTTTGGTAATTAGCATAAGGTGTTTATTTCATGGTATATCAACTTGTTTATTGTATATTCTTTTCTACATGGTTGACT
Organism: Gnaphalium uliginosum; assembly: GCA_963930675.1. NCBI lineage: Eukaryota > Viridiplantae > Streptophyta > Magnoliopsida > Asterales > Asteraceae > Gnaphalium > Gnaphalium uliginosum. The sequence continues at coordinate 13,274,428 of OZ005685.1, read as the reverse complement.
TGGATATTTTGTCAGATCGTTTTCTCGCGATAATTTGAAGAGTATTTTAGTATAAGGTGCTTATTTCATGAACCATGATACCTCAACGTGTTTAACGAAATTTTAGAGGTTGTACTCTAAAATCAAAACTTTTTTCATATTGTAAAAATTAAGTGAATGTAGTATTGCTCATTTTATATACGGTAGGTGACAAATAAATCAAAAAAATTTATGAGCGGATCAAGTTTTAAACACCTTCATGCACGTAACACATAATATATTAGTTAACAATGACGAGATTGTACTTGTGATATTTCGGCTTGGGGCGCATTTTATTTTGACCCCTATTCTGACAAAAAAAATAAACAACACCATTTCCTTTTGTTTAGACTGTTTTTATCAATATAAATGCAGAGTACTAAAAGCACATCACTCTATATGCTATTTTTTAAAAGTGAGTGACTAAAACCATTTTTAACAGTGACACTAACTGACACATCAGTTTCTGTCAAATCAGCGCAACGTCATCACTTTTCAAAACTGACATTACAGTCAACAGTAAATATTAATCAGTTTTTTATGGACCCCACACATTATTTACTTTATTTATTTAAAACAAAAAATTAAATAAAACATTTTATTAAAATTTAAAAAAAAAAACATTATATTAATATCTTTAACTTATATATTTAACTCAATTAAAACAAATATATTTATACTTTTAAAACGTAAGTATAAATAAAACACAAACTGAACTCATTTCCAATTTAAGATGAACTCATTTACACAGGAACTGAGCCCATTAATAAACGTCAAAAAATTGAGTCCATTTCCAAACCAAAAATCATCCTCCATCATCATCATCTTCTTCTTCTTCATCTCCTCCGACCTCCTTCTTCTTCTTCTTTTTTTTTTTTTTATTTCCCAAACAAAAATCAAAGAACTGTATGTAAAAAAAAAGGAAAAGTAAAACGAAATCGAAGGAAAAAACGATATGGGCCCACCCTCCCCTTCAATGAAGCGTCCGTTCCCCGTCGAAAAACTGATGGCAACCGACAGTTTGCTGCCAACGGCGTCGGTTGCAAACCCAGCGGTGCCGTTGGTACCGGTCTAAATGTCCACATAAAATAAGTTGAGGATTTAGAAAAATAAATATATGTACAAAACTTGCTCTTTTGTTGTACTATGTTTGAGATTGCGTTTTAAAAAAGTTATCTTATTATTGCGTTTGCAAAATGCAAACAACTATAGGTTATTATGTTTTTGTCAGTTGAACTTCAACTTAATTAGCAATACGACAACATGATCTTCATAAGCATCTCTTATGTTTTTGTCCCAACTTATGACTTGGTTTTTTTGCAAGACTGCAACTTAACAATTCCAAATCTTGCTGCCGACAGTCGGGCAATCGACTTACTAATTTGGGAATATATATCACTCAGACTTACGCATACCCTATATACGCGAACAATTTTCCTTGTCAAACAAACAATATGTCGGAAGAAAGTATCAAAATACTTGTAACGATCATTGTACCTTTTTTCATTTCTTCCCTAAAAGCTTCAAATGTACCATATGAACATCACTAATCACTCGATCAGACTACCACTATGTCCTTTTCCATAATTTACTCGTTATGCTTTTATTATTCGAAACTATTGTGTCCACTTTTTTTTTTTTTTTAGTTCTTCTAAATTTTAATTGGTTAAGGGTTGTTCGACTTTAGTATGTTCGTTTAGAGTTTTGGTCTCCGTTGAACTTCCATTAACTGAAGTTTACGAATGATATATATGAAATCCAGCTAAGGAATTTATCTTTTGAAATCCTTCTTTACTATTTAAAAATACCCAAAGATTGATAGTTTTTCCTGGAAAAAAAAATGTTTGATATAAGTGTGACATGAAGTCATGAACTATTGGGGTGCATGTTTAATGTCATCCGGCCCAATCTAAAGATGAATACAGAAAGAGCTGAACAGATTGGGCCAATGCCCAATTGTCGTGGTCCAGTAATTTGTGTCTATATTTTTTGTGTAATTAATTAATTTTTACAATAATATTAAGTAATTTTTCGTTGTTGTACAAAATATATGTTCATAACAACGTAATAGTTTAGTTTTTAATTGTAAAATGGTTTACCTTTTTAATTTATGGGTATATGTTTCGTGTTAATGGATCAAGCGAGTTAACATCTAGTAAGGTGTGAGTCGAAAGATGGTGATAATTTTAAATTGTATTGTTTTTTGGGTAAGGTTACGAGGTGGAGACTTCAAATGAGAGAAAGAGGAGCATGCCGAATTTGATGTATTTTTAGATAAATTTGTAAGAGTAAAATGCAGTGTTATTAAAATGCAGTCAAATTTAACAGTTGTAAAATGTAGTGTTGTTAAAATGCAGTCATTAATAAGATACAATGAATTTAAACATATATCACAAATAAATTTGTTTTAAAATGCATCAAACTCAATCTGACCATCATTTCCCTGAATATTATTAATTATTAATTTGAAATGTTTTGAAATTGAAACCCTCATCTGCTCCCTCCGGTTGAAAACAAGATGCAAGACAAAACTGAAATACATCATTGACGATCCAATTATTCCAATCACTGTCGTTTCTATCTGGGAAAAATAATAATGATCAAACCAACAATTATAATTTATAAGACATGTAGCCACAAATTTATTAGTAGTACTCTTTTATTTTTATAACACATTTGATTTATGTTTATATGTTTTAGGAGTATTAATTAATAAAAAAATGAAAGAAAAAAAAGTGATCCCAAACAAACTCGTGCTAAACATTTTCAGGGCAGCTGCATTTTGAAGAAAGGGAGGGGTAAACGATTTCAGCCATTGATTTATGTGATTAACGGTCAAATTTGTAAAATTGCATTTTACTAACAGCATAAAATCAACGGGTAAGATCGTCTGCTCATCTTTCTCTCAAAATGTAGTTGCCCCTCAAAACTTTACTCACAATTTTTAAGTTAACGTTTCTAAAAAATAAAACAAAAATATCTAATTTCGGAAACACTTGTTTACGGTTTGTTATTCTATGCAAAAGGTTAAGGTCAACAGGTGAAAATTATTTAACGAGTTTTTAATGATAAAATTTGAAATGATTATGAAGTAAAAGATAAAAAGTTTGTTTTGGTGTTAACTGGCGTATGGTATATTGGTATGTGTTACGTAAAGGCAAATGGTTTTATGTAAACCGATGATAAAGTAGGACAAAATTGACGCATTATGGCCCAGCTAGGTCCCAAGTCTATGATCCATAATGCTTGGGCCCACCTATGATGAGACTCAACGAAGATTGGCACATGTCTTCTATGGGATCCCATCCCAATTTCAAATCTTTCATATTCTTCAACTACTTCTTACAATAAAAATATACTCCTATTTATCAAATTATATTGTTGGTTTTATGTAAATAAATTATAACATGAATATAATGTGTAGTTGCATTTTTTGGTAATATAGACACTCAACTTTCAAATAAGGTATAACTAAGTTACACACGACGTAAATCGAATGAGAGGATTGAACCTTACAAAACGAAGTATGATCTTCCCATGCACGGTTCAGTTCAAGAGAATCAAGTTTGAACCCTCACTATGGGCGTGCCCTCCCTTTATTTCTAATGACCAATTATCATGATTACAATACGTCGGCATTGGGTCCTTTCTTGACGTCTTTTATCATTGTTTCTACAATATCAATGACTGACGTTCGAACCTCATTAGATAACATCTTGTGGGTGATTAAGGATTAAGGAAAGAATTCAAAGCGGTCACGATGATATCCCAGTTAGACAGTCATGCCATATACATATGAGTAAAAAAATATGTGCTCTCTTTGGATAACCAAAATAGAAAAACCTACCCCGTTTATATATAATCGGACGTGACTTAAAATTTAATGACAGATTACCTAATATTTAGGGTGTCAATCTCTTATCATCTCGTCTCAAATTTTGTAAGCCAAATAAACATCCTTCTATTATGTTATAATTTTGTTATTTTCTATTTAGATGCATTTCTCGCTTAATTATTTTAAATTTGTTAAGAGTGATTGCAAGTTGCAAGTACCAAATTAAAATTTTAAATAAGATTTTGTATGGAGTTGGGACCATTTTTTTTCAAGCTCCTATGGGAAAATCTTGTCAATAAATGCTACATTGTTTCATTTATGAAGGTTTGTACGGATACGTAAACAATCATCACTGATTTTTGAAACTGAACAATGTTACCGTATATCGGCATCGGAATTATATATGAAATGAAATCACATGATATACATTCATTCAAAATTTCAAATATACGGCTACGTACACGACCGGTCAAATTTTATTTAAAAAGTTTTCAAATTGTAATTTTAATATTTTCAAAATATATATGAAAAGGTCAGATTTAATGCACATTATAACTTAGAAAAGTAAATAGTGTAAATTTTCTATCGTTCTAGAGGAAATTATGTTGTTACACTACGAGCTCTCGCTATGAGCTTCGTTGTGCTGCTTCTCAAAGCCCAGAACGCCTTCACCATAGGCACGAGGTATTCTCGAGTCGTCACGGTGGGTGACGGTATGGGGAGTACGAACCGTCCACAAATTTATTTATTTTTCTTTTTTTTTTCTTTTTTTTTTTTTTGGTTTTAAAACAAATTTAATAATAATGAATGTGGATCTCAATTGAGCTATGTGTATGTTTGTAGAAAATGAATTGTTCTGGTAAGGTCCGATGATGTGAGGTTGAGGAGACACCGAAACAACATGTGTGAAGAATCTAAGAAGTTTAAAATTATGTAATTAAAAGAATTGTAAGTATTATTGGTATTATATAATTTTTAATCTCTTAAAAATAAAAACATAAAAAAACAAGAAAATAAATATAAATTTACACGCGGTAAATTAATGATATTTATGAGCAGAGTGATAAATGTTTTCGGCCTTTCGGACATCATATGTAATTATCCCAATCCGACCAACATTCAAAATTTATGTCACCTGGTCCACTCTTATAAAAACAAGCCTCTCATGCCATTTGAGGCAACATAAAACCTTCCAATATTGCTACCTTCTTTTCTCCCATGGCAATGGAAACGAAATCTTCTTTGAATTCTCATATGAAACAAGATCAAGATCTCAAAGAATGGGGTGTCAAAGCCCGTATGATTAGTCGTGATAACACAATCTCTAGACGTTTTTCGTCTTCCCACATTACGACTTTTAGGGAGGATGCTTGCAAGTCGTTCCGCTCTAACTTCACCATTTCTAGTACTGCATCCTCCCCCGGTTACTCTCGCAAAGGTATAACTTAACTATATACATTATTTAAGTCACTTAATTAGCAAGAAGTTATAACGCAGATTGTAACTACTAGCCAATTTAAAACATGCCCGCCTAACTGTAATTGGTTCTAATTACAAGATAACCAATTACAGTGAGGTGATATTGTGTTTATTAATCTTACAAGTATATTTTCTTTTATCCAGAGGAAATTGACCCTTCTACATACTCATTCACCAACGCGCTCAAAGGTAAAGAAATTACTCTATTTCTTATAAAAATGAATTTTGATATACGCTGTAGAAACGTGTGGGCCGATCAACATTTTTTTGCAAGAATATACGCTATGGAACAATGGGACTAATTTCTTTTGTTAAATTGTAGCATTACAAATGAGGTCAATAAACACATGGGAGTATATGTCACCAGAAGGGTTTGCATTAAACTCAAAATGGAACGAAGCCGAAAGATATATATGCAATCCGCTTTCGGGTGAAGTTCCTATGGAGTGTTTATCTTCGAAAACATTAATGAAGGGTCGATCTTTTCGTAACATAACCAATCGAATGACAATGTCAGCCCCTTTAATCCATCATTCTTCAAGAATTCAACCTCACAAACTTGCCAACATGATTCATCCAATTGAAGGTTCTAAATTAAGCACCCTCTTTAATTTGTGTTTTATTATGTTTGTGTTTGTATTGCTTGATCATAACGTTGTTAATGAGTTAATTGACAGATGAAAATGAAGCTAAAGAGAATAAGATCGAAGGAAGGTTGATAACGATGATGAAACGAGATGTTGGAATTCAAAGTACACTCAGCGAAAGTAGTATAAGCCCGACTTCTACTCCTTCGATTCAAGAACGGCCGATCAACTTCAATTTGAACTTAGATTCTTCAGTTTCAAGCGCCAAGTCAGAATCAAAATCGGAATCAGAATTGCAATCAAGTTTGGAATTCAAGGTACATTGCTATACGCCTATATATACCTAATGATAATGATGTGTTTATGTTTATATGGTTTCAAAGTTGTGAAAAATAATGTGGTCTGAATTCAAAATTTTCAAAGTTAAGGATTTTTTTCAATGTGGGTTTTGAAAGTATACGGATTACGTTGATAGTAACGTGTAGTATTTCAAATTTGTACCCGATTAAATTATGGCTATTTTAATATCTTTAGTTTTAAAAGTTTCGAAATTTAGGGTTTGGGGTTTTGTATAAGAAAATATTCGTTGTTTTACTTTATTTCACTTGATATCTTACAGAAAAACTTGAGTTATTATTCAAATATTATTGTCCATTCATGAATTAAAAAGCCTTTTAGCTATAAAAATTAGTTAAAGCTATAAGCGTCGTTTAATTTGTGTTAGACTAAAAAAAGACCTTGCATTTTAATTTTAAAAATATCATTATTAAAAATTAAATATAATTTATCAAGCATCTTGAAACTTTAAACAAAAAAACATAATAAAATCTGAATAAACAGGTTTGGATCATCTGTAAAACTTAAACTGAAATTAAAACTTTGATAGTGAAAAACAAAATAAAAATTTTGTGGGACCACGTACTGGTTTGGTTTAAAAGCCAGAGGGGAGAGTCGAAGGAATCATGCATGGGAAGGTTCTGCATCCAATCACATGTAATCAGTAATACAGCTAGCTTTATAGCTTGCACCTGTGGTACATTCAACACCCAGATATTTGTAGTAACTTTTAGCTTTAGGTAATGTTTTTTAGCATATAATTTAAAATGAAAACATTAAAAATCAAACAAATTAAACACCAAGATTTTTAAAAGTATGAATTTTTTTTATTTTTTTTTAAATGGGTTTTTTCTGGGAAAGCAGCTTTTGTAAAAGTTAGACCTAGAAATGTCATATTTTGGGCAACAGTTAGTTCATATGTTCAATCAACACGCCAGAAGATATTTGAAAATATTACTGTAACATCTTTTTCCCCTCTTTTCACTATCTACTTTTTTACCAATCTTTTGTTATTTCACACGTCTTATCTCAATCATTGCTTTCTACAGTTTACGTACATTACGTTTATCCTTTTCCTTCTACTCATTCTTCAATTCTTCAATAGAAAAAATGCATAAATCATAAGGAGTATTAGTGAACATATCTTTACTAGTTAGAGCACCCGCTAGCTGTGGGTATAATGGAAGCTCAGCGCCGAGTTACCACGATCAGCATCACCATATCGGTCACGATCAGCATCACCATATCGGTGTCCTCGGCCGCTCGGCGTCATGGGTACGTCCATACATCGGCGTCCCAAAGCCAATCGGCTAGAACCTTTTTTTTTCCAACATTTAAAAAAAAAAAAAAAAAAAAAAAAAAAAGTGGTGAAAGTTAGTAAAACTGGTGTAAAATGTAATGCTAGTTTGTAAATAAAACTGATGTGACGTTGATATGACTCTACCAGTGAATAGTGGTTGTTAATTTGTTATCACCTTAGACTCCTTTCAACCGTGGACTAAAACTGACAGAAATCGACGGGTCACGTCAGCGCCACGTCAGTCTTTTTCAAAACCGACTAAAAATGACGGACCCCTCCATCAGTGGCACCGTCACTTTAATTTTTGGGTTCCACATTTACCAATTTACCTTTATTTATATACACACGCGAAAAAAGAAAAAGGAAAAAAACTGATCGAACTTCAGTTATCCGACGGACCGAACCGACGGGCCGGTGCCATCAGTATCAGTTCCGTCGGTTGGAAGTGACGAGAAACCGACTTACGCGTTGGGAGAGGCCTTACATGCTCTTATAACCATTCTTAAGTAATTGACTCACATTAGACTCAATCATGCTATAAAAACTTGTACTTTATACGTCTCTATTATAATATTTGGTGAAATGAGAAGCTTGTGAAATTGTGTGTAACTTAATGTGAGTTGTACCTTTCATAAACAGGATGAAGATGTGGGTGGAAAAGAAGAAACAAAAGAAGATGATGAGGATGAAATTACGAAGAGATATGGTTGCATGTGCCACCAAAAACGTGGGTGTTTCTCCTTCAGCAATTTGTGGTCAAGAAAAAAAAACCAACCAATTAATTAACTTAATTAGCAACCAAAAATGATTAGTAGTTATAAAATAATTAAGGTATGATGAAAAAAATGGTACGGATGAAATTGATCGACTGTATCGCTACCTACATCATATTGTTTTGATATTCCATAGCTTTGTGAAAAATTGTAATAATTTTTGTTTTAGAATCTTATGAGAAAATGTTAGTTTATGCGTTTATCATTAACACACGCCTCATTTAAACTCAATCTTGCTAGGGAAGATGTGTATTTATAAGAATATCCAATAGTAGAAACTAAAAACTGTAATATTTGCAATTACGAAAAGGTCAGCTGGAGCGCGCTAAGGAAAATTCAGAAGATAGGTAGATCGAGCGCGCTAAGGAAAATTCGAGAAACTAAAAACTGTAAAACATAATATTTGCAATTGGTCAACGTACATTACATATGTACGTCTCTGCTAACTTTGAATATGAAATAATAGTCCTATTAAAACAACTCTTAATACTGTCATTATTAACATGCTTACATCTATTTTAATTATTCAACATTGTTTTATTTATCGATCAACCAATTAATGTTGTCACAAATCACAAAGCAAACCTTACCACAAATTGAATACACATGTGCATTCTCTAGAATTGCCAAGATATAAATCTAAAACATCCATTTTTAAATTGAAAATGATGCTTTTCAATTAATGAAGTCGAATTTAACTGAATAATCAAGCCAAATCGAATAAAACGTAATATTTTCTGATTCAACTTACTCAAAAGTTTACTTTTCATCAAATAAAACATTACATAAAACAAATGTTTTTGATCTTCACATGCTTACCTTCGATTGTTGTACGATTTGACAAAAATATCTCATCATTTTTCTCTCTCGCACTCTTCCCCATGATCATAATATGTAATTGACAATGACTAACTAGATATGAGAATATGTGACATGGCCCTAGATCCCAAACATGTGGTGCTTACGTGGACCCTATGGATAGGTCCCACGTGTGCTATTGATGCATAGTTGGAAATTTGGAATATTTGTATTGATTGATCACGACCGCTGGGTCACAAAAATATATGGATTGTATGTTGCACCTTATCTATACAAGATTTCATATGAATTATGGAGATGTTGATGTAACACATATATGGGTCATGATAATCCTTATTTTATGCAAGTTGTCTAATAAAGAGATTGTCATGATCGACTTGATCTTAATCAAAATTACAATATTTAAGCTTTGAATAATTAACAAGAAATTGCGAAATAATACTTGTTAACTTTGGAAGATGTATCGTTTGTACAACAGATTGTAGTACAAATATAATAGATAAGTTCACAAGAGTTTGATTGTCAAAAGCTTCAATATTATTACTTTAATAATACAAATAACTTGTTGTATTGGGTTTACAAAGAACCTTGAAACTTATACTATTGGGTTCGCTCACACTTACAAGATGACTACTAGTCTAACTTATACACAAGTTACAAAGGACACACCATGCCTCTAAAGTAAGAAACTCTATTTATAAAATTATAAAATCTCTGTTACACAGGATTGTAATTAATGCATGGAAACAATTTTATCTAATTGTGGTCTGTTACCTTAAAGCATGACATGCTTTACTGCGCTTAACTTTTACAGATTAGGTAATTTGACAGACCCACTAAGCCGCATAGACACTGAGATTACTAACTGCAGAATCACTACTAACAGTATTAACTCCGAAGACCAGTAGAAATCCATGCAGCAATATTAACTTTGAATCTTGGTCTAGCAGTACTAACTCTTGAATACACTGGCAGTAGAAACTCTTGGTAGCAATCTTAACTTGTTAGAACAGTAGAAACTATGAAGCGGTATTAACTTTAGAACTAACAGTAGAAACTCTTGACAAGCAGTAGTAATCAATCAGTTGTAATCTGACCAGCAGTAAAAATTTCATCCAACATATAGCCATCTTCAAACCCAACAGAGATTCTCAAATAATGTAAAGCTTATTTTGATTTCTATTTATGCCCTTAAGCAAATTCTCATAATTTTTTCTAAAAAATGTTTTGCCTAACCAACACCATTTTTGGAACCCAAACAAAGTCAAAATCATGTGAGCTTTTTTTGCATGTTTTTCAATGTTGTACACTTGTCATTTCCCTCCAATTGACTACTTAAAGTAGTAGAAAAAACACTTAAACCAAAGCTTATTAGTACATACGAAATAAGTTTATAAAGATTAACTTAGGAATACCATCATATTTTGTACAACTTCAAAAGGTCATGTGTTTCAAAAATGCAATCAATACACAAGTTCTTTAACATCAAGGAAGATGCAAATTGCAATTGCGGCCTAAATATGAACATAGAACAAAATATACCAAATTCCCTAACAGCCAAGTCTCCTGTAGCCCTGTATATTACATGAAGAACCAATAAATGGGTCTTTTCGTTTATATGATCAAATTAAGTCAATAAAATGATGTAAAATTTGATTCAAGCTTGAGCAAATGGTATTAAGGGCACCACATACAAACCTGATTTTGAACGTTGAAGATCTCCTAATGCTTCTTGACAAATTGCCTCATGCAAAATGCTTAGATTTTCCTTCTCTGCAGTAACCCGAAAGAGGGAAAACACACTCAGACTAACCACAATATAGGGACTTCAAAAACAAATAAGTATTATAATGGATAAGTATTCTTTTAATTGAACTAGAGGCGGCAATTTCAATCCGTTTAAGGTAAATAGGTCAACTCGGGTTATTATGTTTTTGTCTAACAAGTCAAATAGATGAACATAGACCACATAGAAGGGTTTATTAATATAGATTGTTATTATTTTATTGAATAATGATATACTTTTGGTAATGATATAATACATAATAACACACTAATTATTTATAAAATTTGATGAAGAGAAGACATAAAAAAGTGATTGTGGGTCAGCCCGAGCCAACCAGTTTCAACCTTTACATAAAATTTAACCGTTCTAAAACCGCCTATCTTGCTGCCTATGGTTTGACTTTGACCTCAAGCTCAGTGTAACTGGATGCTGAAAGTCACTATCATTATGCTAACCCCTGGACTATCGTGCACCGTTTTGTGAATGATAATATGATGTACTCAAACTTAAATCAATGAACGTTATTCAATATTGGACTACTAGTATCAACTCCATGAGTATGGATCAAACACAAGTCAAGGATTTTATACTAATATTTCTCAATGGTCAACCAGCCTTTAATTTTCATACTCCCACCGTCCCATTATAAGTGTCCTCTTTAAAAAGGGTCAATTCTTGGTCATAGTTGCATTGATGGATACATGACTTTTAGCTAGATACACTAGAAGTCAGCTTTTATACAAATTGGATCTATGCAATACCTTGAAGCTATGTGCTTTTCAATCACTGTCATCTGTTCAGCATCAAACTGGAACCAACTTTCACCTGATTCAATTGCATTATCTTCAGTTCTTATATCTGCATAATGAGCTGTAATAAGTACATAGAGGGATCATAATTCATCAGCAAATAGGATCCTTCACAAACTGCACTTAGACCTCACCTTGAAGAAGAATATCAGATTTGTCAGCACAACCATTTAATCTCCAGTACACATGCCCTTTGTTGTCCCTGAAAATTGGCTCTGTTCTCACAGCATCAGACCTTTCTTTATCTACATAAAAAAAATAACAATTGTTTTTATTACACATGTAATAAATGATTATTAAATGTTTAGATCAACTACGACATTTGTTTTCACATCAATTTAGTCATGTAAAGAAACTGGCAGCATACCAATAGGAACCATTCTTTTGCATTCAAGCATCTCAGCATGAGCTTGAGCTGCTTTTTTCTTGATCTCAGAAACAACAGATTCATGCTCTTGGATTGTAAGTGGAACACCATTTCTTGCAATAAGTTCTTTGGCAACATCATCCTGCATTTTCTGCTTCAAGCATTTCTCCTATAGAATTATGTAACATAACACCATCAACAAACTGAATTAACGTTTCTGCAGGCAGCAATAAGTGTTCCATGATACCTTATCTCTTGCAGCTGCAAATCTTTCCTTTGCTTCCTTCCTCTGTTCAGCAAGCTTGATATTTTGATCATCAATCCAACTTCTTATTTTCCTATTTGATATTTTCAAGAATTAAAAAAGGTATCTTTGGTTGGGGTGGCAAAATGAACATGTTAGGCAGGTTGGGTAACAGGTCACCATGGGTCATTCTAGGGTACAGGTCAGGTTAGGTTGGGTTGAACCAAAACACCTTTTTAACTACTAATCAATTTTTATGATTTATTTTTTATACAAAAACATGTTTCAGAGGTTTCATTCATTGAAAATGTATATTGGAGGACTTGCAACCCATTTGACCTGTTATCATTTCTAACTTATTATTTTTATGTACTTGTTTGACCTGTTAGAGATAAACACAATCAGAATTGACCCATTAATAAGTAAATGGGTTGACATTGGCACGTCTATGTTTAGTCCTTCATCAATTTCCCACAAACGAGTTTAAGCAAATCTTACTCAGTCCCGAGGAGCTCATCACATAGGAAATTCAAGAGCCTAAGCTTCATCGAAGAGTCCAAATGATCATATCCACCAGCTTTTTGATCTATACAATCAAAAGTCTCCCGCATATATTTGGAATTGGGAACACAACTTTTAAGAGCCTTCAGCCATGTGTCGCTGCCATGAGTTAAATCAAACACAGAACACCTGCAAGATTATAACCACAATCAGAATGTGAAATTATAGAAGTACAACATTACAACCTATAAACTATTTAATAAGATTAGACAACATAGTGCATACTCTGATCCAACGTCTTCCTGCAAAAATGATAGCAATTGGATTTGAAACTGGATTACTATAGAACACTTTCCTCGGCGTGCACTTCGACTTTTTATTAATTCTCTGAGAACTACTTCAGCCTGTCCTTTTCTAACATTTAATACCTGTAAAGAGATGATGGAAATAAGATTGGCGCGAATGAAATTTCTTGGAATCTTAATATAGTAACAGAAAGTTACCTTTCCAAAAGTAGCACAAAACTCCAAGAATTGCAAAACATTACCAGCATCTGTTTTTGGAATGTCAATTCCAGATATAGTTACCAATTCAGCCCCCGTTGGTAGAGGGGCAACAAGCTCGGTATCTTTACAAACTTTATTCATCTTCTCAGCTTCTTCTTTTTCTTCAATAGTAAGCTTGAAAGCCTTTTCCTTTTGTTGATCAACATCAACATTTTCATGAACATATTTTGTAGGGTACCCATTGACCTCTTGTATGACTTTCAAGCCTTTTCGCTTCATTTTCTTAGGTTTCTCACCAGCAACGTTCTGGACTGAAGGTGGATTCACATTCAGATCTGTCTTTCCATCAAATATATTTTCCTTTCCTACCATCTTAGATGAGCTAACCATGTTTACCTATTCAAAAGAGAGATACAAAATGGTAATGTATCTGCCATACAACAAATAGTCTTTGAAACTCGCTCAATTTATGGCATGAAAAAAAAATATAGAAATGGTCCTTTCAGCATATGACTCATAACCCATCGATGACCTTTCAGCAAATGGTCCTTCAAATGGTTGTCATGTGTGCTTTATAACATATATTTGAACAGTTGCAAGAAAATTTGTGGAGCAAACACAGGCCATCAATTACTACCTATAAGGCTATAAATAATAAACATGTGTGTGTGTCTCAGTGTGTGTATACACACACAAAGGACTGCAATCACCTCTTTTGGAACCTCTTGTTTTCTTGGTGAAGCACCCATTGCTTTCGGGTTCTCATAACGACCAACATTTTCAGAACCTTTGACATCGAGAAGCTCAGTTACAGATGAAAATCCACTAGCCTTTGCCATTTGGACAAGAGCGCCAGTCGGCTTGTGACCATGTTTCTTCCTGTAACAGTGTGCAGTCTATAAGAATTCATAAAATCAACAAAGGCTTTAAGCAGTCGATAATTGAAAAACGAACATATGAACTTACATGCAGAAGCTACAATTGCACAACCCTCTACACCTAGGACAACTCCAATCCTCTAAAGACGTCACAACTTCTGCTTTCTCCCCATACCTAACCAGAAGCATAAGTATCAATGATCGAGTCTAGAACATCCTATAATATTTAACAACATACAACATGATTACCTGTTCATAAGACATGTGTAACAGTACTTGAGGGTACATGGTTTTCCATTTGCATTATTCTTGCAGTCAGCTGAGAAGTCCAATGTTTTTTGCCGGCACTAATGAAAATCATGCAAAATTCAGAGGTATTAGGCAACCAAATTGAGGAATGACTTGATGTGCTATAAACCATTAAAATGAACAAATAGTCGCTGATGAATTTCGAAATTAATCATTAGCACTTAGTTTTCAAGTAACAAGCCTTTAAGTTACAAATATATCTTTGAAAAAAGCCATTAAAATGAACAAACCTTTAAAATGAACAAACAGTCGTTGATGAATTTCGAAATTAATCATTAGCACTTAGTTTTCAAGTAACAAGCCTTTAAGTTACAAATAAATGAAAAAAGCCATCAGTGAAAGCTGTTGATTAAATCAAATTTATTAAAGATGTACAAGTGTACCTAATTCTTATAATTCAGCCTTATATCACACTTATAGTTTTCTTATTCCTATATAATTTATTCGTCAAAGTTTCATCTTCAATCCATAGTTTCAAATATATATTTCTTTTCACTATCACTTCAATTCATGGCAGAAAAAATCGTCCCTCTAGTGTGCAAACTCTTTTCAAAAGAGTTAATTATTAATAAATCCTAATAAGTACATTGGGTGTGTTTGTCCATTTGAAAGTATAGATATACAAACATTAAATGTAATATTTTAGGAGGTCTTTGGTATTGCATATCTTGAAGTGATTATGGCTTATTGTGGTTTTTAAAAGCCAAGATACACTGTGTAGTGTTTGGTTGCAACTGCATTTTAGCTAGGGGTAGGAATTGGTGTCAGATTTAGGTTGAATTTGCCCAACCCAAACATGTTAGTTAACTATGTCAAAAAATCCAGCACTAACTCGGACACGCTTAACCCATGTAACCGAATATGACCCGCATAAACTCTTTTATGTAAACGGGTCAAATGGGTTGGTGGGTTTTATACTTTTATGTAATCGGGTTATGCAGATGGACATATTGATCCACAATTTCTCCAGAACACAGCCTGTTTAATACATTTTTTTACGGATTGACCCATTTACGACCCAGACCCGTTTTAACCCAGCCCTAAGCCCCTAACCTGTTTATTTTCTTGTTTTGCCACCCCTAAATTTTAATAAGATAACACATTTGAATTTAAACATATATGGAAGCCCAAAGAACATCTTCAATAACAAGTACATTAGGTTTAGAAAGAAAAAAAAAATGAATACATAAAGGGGATTTGCTCCCATTTTGTAATAATAGTAATAAATATAAATAATAAATAATTAAAAATAATATTAATAATTATTAATGATAGTAGTTAAAGTAACAAGGAAATTACATACCTGATGGCAAGTTTTCCCATTTTGAGAATCATAAATTCGACCACCAACAACACGAACTCCGGGAGCATTGTTCCGCTTATGTTTAGGTTGCGTTTTCGTTTCCTCAACCATCATCTTTCTCTTGTTCTTCTTATCCGCTACCATTATCGATCTGAATCCTAACTCTTGACTCTCACTAGTAGTGTAAATATTGTGTATAGATTGAAAATATTTGTAGCATCTAATTTGAGCTGGTAGGTTTTTGGCGGGGATTGCTATTACCTTTTGAATTAAAACTTTAAAATATTTCACAATTGGGCCGCCAGACTCAATTTGAAGACGCGTGCTAAAACATTTGGGTTTATTACTTGTGGGCTCGTTAGATGCTACTAATCGTGTCCAAAATAACCAAAACCGAAATCGAAACCAAAAAAAATCCGAAATCGAAACCGATCCTAACCGGTTTTTGATAATAACCGGTTCGGTTATTAAAAAAGCGGCGGTTAGTAACTTATAAAATGAGATTGTGTAAGGATACGGATTCCATTTTTTTAACCCCTAATTGAGATTGTCCTACAAGATGGAATTCAACTTATAAAATGTTTGTATGTGGTTTACGCCAACGTTCGACTTTACAAAGTTTTCGTGATCAACTTGCATTTAGAGGTAAAATTATACCATTTTCAAACCAAACTTGGGATGTTATTATAAAAATAACTGAATTGCTCAAAGTTTTTAAAACCGCAACAACTTTATTATCGGGTGTTTATTATCCCACAATTCATTTGGTACTTAATCAAATTTATTTAATGTGTGAAAAATTAAGCGAATACGAATTTAATGGTGATGTATATCCATTAATGGTAATGCCCATGAAAGCAAAACTAAAAAAATATTTCAAAGAAATGTCACCGGTAATTAGTTGTGCCGCCGCATTGAACCCATGTTTGAACATTAGCGGGGTGGAACTACTTATCGATTCCATTTGTAATGATTTGGAGTTGAATGACGAGGACTCATGGTTTGCAATAAATGCAAAACCTTATTTTAACAAATATTTTAATGATTTATTTCATGTTTATTTTCAAAAATATGGTTCAAGAAATGTTTCTTCAACTTTAGGTTCCGCATCGTTTACTACATCTACTTCTAGGGATCCGATGATTAACTTATATAATAGTTTAAGATAAGAAAACACTAAACGGGCTAGGGGTGATGGTGACCAACCATCGACCAGCGAATTTGGGAGATATACCGGAACCATTTTTTTAGCCACCATGGGACCCAATGAATTCGCACAATTTGATATTTTGGCTTGGTAGAAAGGAAGGGAATCTCAACTTCCTGTTCTAACCGCCATAGCCCAAGATTTACTAACCGTCCAAGCTTCTACGGTAGCATCGGAATCCGCTTTTTCTATTAGTGGCAGGGTATTATCTATACGAAGAACGAGACTCGCACCAACATCATTAGAGATGGCATTTGCTTGAAGGATCACTTAGACACCGCAGAACGTATACAATACATTTCAAGTCTTGAAGGTAAACTAGAATACGAACAAGATATACACGATGAAGAGGTGGAAGCGGGTTTGGCATACTCACTTTCCGATGAAGAAATCGTTCTCGATGAAGCTTCGCGCGAGGCTAGCTCCGAAGAAGATATCGCTCTCGACAAAGATACGAATTAAGTTTTACGTTCGTATATTAATAAAAGTTAGAGTATGATGAGTTTATTAAGTTTATGTTTCCATTCCAAATGTTCGAATAATGTATTATGAGTTTTGATGTGTGTTAGATAGCGTTTAAAAAGTTATAAATTATGTTTTGGAATTATCAATACTATCACACAATACAGGCAAAAATACCCGATCGAATAATAATATAGTTTTGGTAAATTCGAGTGTCGAACTCAGGGAACGATGTATTAAATTGAATTAATTAATTAAAAAGTAAATAACAAGTAAAAGGGGTGCGTTTTAGTTCCGTACAAACGTTTTAAGAAACTAATATAAACTTAAATTAAACAAAATAATTTAAAAATAGATTAAGACAAATATGGATAAAGAATACGTTTACTTAGACTTTATTACCCTAGATTCCAGTTATTATGTATGTTTGAACCGTTGGATAATCTTATTGTGAATAAATCTTTCGTATAAAGTAACTTTTATCAGGTTAACAATTCATATAAGGTTTAGATAAGACACAAGACTCGTTAGGAATACACAAGAAATCATTTCTATGTGTTGTCTACCTATTCTTATTTAATTAAGTACTTCAACCGTTTATTGCGATTTATCCTAGCGACGTTGAATCAACAAGTATCTAATAATCGCCGTTTGACAATTGTCACATTAAAAATGATGTTCAATAATTATTATTACTCTTAACCTATTGCCGTTTAAAACTTCAAGCCACAACTATTTAACAAGTTAAACAATTGTAAATAATTAATAAACCTAGACAAGACTACGTTATAGAATAGGTTAATTAATCACGTCAAGTAATAATTAAAGACCAATTAAATAAGATGGATATTTCGGATAAACATAATAAACTTCATAAAATTAATACTCCAACGTAAACATACATTAAACCTTCATCTAGGTTTTATTGTCTAAGTAAACACAATAGAAAATTAGCTCATAGCTACGATAAAAGAATTCATAATTTAACTTAAACAAAATAACATTATTTAAAAAGAATAAGAATTGAAAACCAAACCGAAAACCCGAACTATCTTCGCGAGGGTTGAAAACCTTCAAACCCTAAACTTCCTCGCTCCAAATTCGTGCTTAAATCCCTTCTTAAACCCCAAAGTCGAATTAGGCTTTGGTTATTTCGTATGGTTAAAGGCTGGGTGAATGGCTCTATTTATAGATTTGTAAACTGACATCCAACCGGCGATTGGGGTCGGGTTCCAGAATATTCTTCTCGCGTCCAGCTTCAACTCTTCTTCCTTTTTACACTTTAATCCTTTTTCTTAAATTCTTCTTCGTTTTAAGTCCTTTTTTCATTCGTTTTCAGATTAAAGTAACAAATACACCAAATTGCAAATATGAACGAATTAAGTATCTAAAATCATATAAATGCAATATAAATGTATCAAAAACAAGGAAATATTATTAATTAAATATGTATTTATTTGATGTTATCAAGTTTATTTAATAAAAGTTGAAGTTTACGTTTTTTGAATTTATATCGCTCAACTTTTTTTTTTTGAGATAGAAAAAAATCGGTTAATAACCGGTTTTTGTACCCGAACCGGTTTGTAACCGGTTAGTATAGGTTACGGTTTTCAAGCTTGGTAACCGGTTCGGTTCGTAACCGGTTTTTAGCTAAAACCAGTTATAGACCGTTGACCAATAGCCCGTTTGGTTATTGAACCCGAACCGGTTTTTGAGAAAAACCGATTTGTGTATGCCTAGATGCTACACAGAGCGTTGAATGATTCAAAGACACTGAATGAATTTGGTTATGAAGGAAAATAAACTGTTTGATAGTTATTATAAATCAACATTCTGAACGATGAAAAATGACCATATTAACTTTCTCCATAAAATGAAAGAAAAAGTAAGGATATATATTATTATGAAATGTCTTAAACTTATAATATTGATAACTTTGATTACTAAAATATAATGTAATCAACTCAATCTTAAATATAATATAGTAAACGCTTGGTGATATCATCAAAAATCTAATCAACCAATAGGATCATTCAATTTTGTCCAATTAACTAAAATATAGGATTTGATGATATCATAAATTATGAATTATTTTTGTAATAATCATAATAAAAATTAATTTGGAATCCTAATCCTATTCTAATTCTAATACTTTATAATTTGTTACATAAAACATACACAATAATCATTAACGACCAAACAATTATTTTAAACTTATTATATTTGGAGCTCCAAAATCACAAAATAGTATTTATTAAACTACCCAAAGAACAATTTAACACTTAACAATTTACTGCCAATCGAACGTACTCCACATGACAAATAAATAATCCAATAAATACTTTCAATTACCGTATATATGTCCGAAATTGTATACAAAAAATAACAATGATATAACACCAACTAATGTTAAATATACAAACTACCTTAATTTAATTTTAAACTTCATTGTTCATAACTTTATTATATACTCGGTTTATTAGAATTAAATACAAATTTAATGACCCGTGTGTATATACGAGTTTAATATCTAGTAACTCAACGATTGATATCAACGTATGCCATGACTTCTAAGAATAAATAAGATAACCTAGAATCTTAAAATTTTAAATATAAAATGAAGAAAAGTTATAATCTTATTTAGAGAGTACAAATTACAAAACATAAGGTATAAATGTTGACGTTGGTTATCATCTTGGTTACTGTACAACATTAACATACATCCATAGCAAGTCTCCACCAACAAATGTAAAATTAAATTTTGATAAACCAATTAACTTATAAAAAAAAATAAACCCTACTTTTATCTGTAGTAAAGAGTAATTATCATATCTTTAGCCGTATCATTTTAATTTACAATCAATTTTTGGATTTGAGTTTGAAGATCTATTGTTTCGAGTAAAAAGTTTTTTTAAACAAAAAGTTCCTTGATAATTGAAGATGGAGTAAAAAAGAAAACTTAAAAAGCAATCTGGAAGAGAAAATGAAAGAACAATCGAGGAATTAGTGTTGCAAAGCTTGTGATATTAGAATTGAGACAGAATCATACTTTTGGGGAGTGCGTGAAGGAATAAAGAATGAGAGGATAAATATGAGGGAGAAGATGGCGAATAAAAAGAGAAGGGTATTGGAGTAAACTGCACCCTCTGAACAGTTTAGTCTCCTTTGAAATTGAACGGTTTAGCACTTCGGTCAGCACAAGAGTTCGTTCAGAGATATTTTCTATGCTTTATCAAACACACTAAATGTTAAATGATTCAGCATTCAGCTCTGAATCAATTCAGAAGCAAACAAACACAGCCTTAATATTATGTCTGGTTTGATTCACATTGCTATTATTTTTTCGTAATACTATTTGTCTCATAAGCTAAAATCTATAATGATAATGATTTTATCAACTCTAAGATATATTTGCTTCTCTTTTTGCTTGTTAGATTAGAAAATTAATAAACCGGGTCAGGAAAATTATTCATCATGTTGGTTTTACTAACTCAATTTTGACTAGCTTATAATAAAAGACTTTTGACCCATCGATACAAAGATCAAGTATCCTAATATTGTATGTTATTCTAATACGTCTCACATGACAATTTTGGTGTATGAAAAACACTAACAATAATCAGGTGATAAGAACACCTTCTCTTATGATTGATATGATATAAAGTCTCAAATCTATATGGTGGAGATTTTCGCACATATAGGAATATATAGGACAATACCGCTCATTCATGAGCAATGGCAACAACTTGTTTTCCAATATTTTGGCCCGAAAATAAGCCAACGAGTGCAGATGGGGCATTCTCGAGTCCTTCAATAGTGTCCTCAACATATGTTATTTTTCCTTGTTGAATTAGAGGCAAAACGGTTTCCAAAAACTTAGGATATAAGTGATAATAATCGGTAACCAAGAACCCTTCCATTCGGATACATTTTAAGATTAGGAAGATAAGGTTGTTTATGCCTTCGTGCTTCTCGAGATTGTATTGTGAGATCATCCCACAAACAGCAATACGACCGTGAACCCTCATGTTACGTAGTACTTCATCAAGCATCTTTCCACCAACATTTTCAAAGTAAATATCAATACCATCTGGAAAATACCTGAAATAACCAAAATTAAACAAGAATTGCGCTTAGTAACTTATAGCTGCAACCTAATCAATACAACCATTTTTCATTTAGTACTAATGGGATATGTACCTTTTTAAAGCAACGTTGAGGTCTTCTTCTTCTTTATAGTTAAATGCTTCATCAAAACCGAATTTGTTCTTAAGTAGATCAACCTTGTTAATGGAGAAACATATGTACAGTAAGTTTTATCAATTTCGCATATATAAAGAATTATGACTAAAAATTACGAAATTTATGCAAATAATAAAAGTAATGATATGTTCTATTTCATTTTACCTTTTCTTTTGATCCAGCACTTCCAACAACATAACAACCTTGGAGTTTTGCAAACTGCCCAACGAGTTGACCAACCGCTCCTGATGCTGCTGACACGAACACTGTGTCTCCTTTCATTGGGGAACATAACTCATAAAAACCAGCATAAGCAGTCATGCCGGCCATACCTAAACCATATATTCAATTCCCAGATTCAAGAAGACGACAATATCACAAATAAGAGCATGTAAAATCACTAGTTAAGAATAATACAAATACAATGAATAGAATTACCGAGAATTCCAGTATAGTACGAAAGAGGGACATCTGTATTTTGAATCTTTATTAAGGACTGGGGATTTCTGATCAAGCTATATTCCTCCCAACTAGTCAATCCTGATATCAAGTCGCCTCTTTTGAAGTTGGAATGAGTCGATTCCAATACTTTTGCGACTCCATATCCAGATATAGGCTATAGGAAAACATATATAGCTTCATTTGAAAATAGAATTCCCATTTGATTACAAATAGTATTAAAACAATTTGATATCAATGGTTCTAAAATCTTGTTTTCTACTTATAGATGAACCATATGCCATGAGTTTCCAATTATAAGGAGACAATTTTTTTGTTATTTAAGTCGATAGTAAAAGAAGTGCACCAATATTGAATACTACAATCGGCGTCTATAATGATGTATTTATCAAAGAAGTTAAAACTTACAGAGAAACATAAAAAATTGACAACAAGAAAACATCTGTAAGTAACAAAAACACGCAAATACATACATTTTTTTTTATTTTGTCATCCAAAATCGCACCATTTTTCTTTTATGAATAAGTCGGTAATGATTGCGAAGCCTAAAATTTATGCCAAAACTTAGGCCTAATGATATTATTGGTACACGTGAAAAATTGATTGGTAAATGTAGGGAGAGATAACTAGTGAAATCTACGTGTTAAATAATGAAGGGTTAGAAATGACTTTATGCCTATATTTTTAGACCTATTTAGCAATGCTCAATGCTTTAGTACGTGCATACTAAAAAATTAACAGAATACTTTAATTGACAATTCATTAAAAGAACAAGTTTGATATATGGACAAATGCATCAAAAGAGTAGCCGAATTAAGGTACAAAAAACATAGTGAGTAATGAGAAATGATCGATACACATACCGAGCCTGGAGTGAAAGAAGATTTGTAACTTCCTTCCATCGCCCTTTTCATGCAGCCACCCATATAGGGATCGCATGACAAATAGAGATTTTTTGTTAAAATGAGTCCGTTTTCATTATTGGGTAGCTCTAAACGGATGGTGGCATCACAAACGACCACCATGTCTGTTTCTTTCGGGTGTCCATTTACGTAGTCTTTGAGTATCACTTGCTTGTTTCTAACTACTTTTGCCATTTTTTTAGGTAGATTAATGATGAACTTTCAATTTTCTATGTATAAGGTATATATATATATATATATATATATATATATATATATATATATATATATAGTTCTAAAAAGTTTATTGTTTGTAATGTAGTATATGGGTTGACCAGTTGGAGTTGAGTATTTGATTAAGCCGGCCAACAATTAAATCGTTGCATCCAAGAACATTAAAGATGTATTTTCTTGAATGCTTTTGTTTTCCTCATGTCGTCGTTGTTGTTTGTTTTTTAATGATTATGACAACAATAATATTGTAAAAGAAACAGCTTTAATCAGTGCTACAAATACACTTTGTTACCATATATAAATTTCAAATCCTTATTCTGAATGAACAAGTGTAGATTTTTGGACTTATGAAAATACCGCTTAGTCACGAGCTATGACAACCACTTGTTTTCCGACATTTTTGCCAGAAAATAAGCCAACAAGTGCAGCTGGAGCATTCTCAATGCCTTCTACAATGTCCTCGACATATGTTATCCTTCCTTGTTGAATTAGAGGCAAAACGGTGTCCAAAAACTTAGGATACAAGTGATAGTAATCGGTGACCAAGAACCCTTCCATTCGGATACATCTTAAGATAAGGTAGATTAGGTTTTGTACACCATCATATGGATTAAGGTTGTATTGTGATACCATACCGCAAACTGCAATGCGACCGTGAACTCTCATGTTGTATAAGACTGCATTAAGCATCTTTCCCCCAACGTTCTCATAGTAAATATCAATTCCATCCGGAAAATACCTTAAACATAAAAAAATTCAACATAATGTTTAGAGTAATGATATATAAGACTAAAAGTAGAACTAATTCACTAGTTGGTTAATACATTTTTTTTCTCTCCTAATGTTATCCGTTGAACTTGAACTTGTCATGTGTCATGCTCACCTTGTTAAGCTGATTTTTAGACATATTATTTAATTAGGTTTATCGATCATTTTTTCAATGTTTAATAGTTTGTGAAATTGTTTCATGATCATAAAATTAACGAACTACTTGAACCGATAATTTTCCCATGATCACGGGTTTTGCTTTCAAACTAACCAACCACTTGAAACGTACGTATGTGTTGCTATAAGCACGTATCTTAGGTGCTACTAAAGGAAAATATATCACATTTCGATCTATTTATGTAACTTGTTAAGTACTATATGCACAAAAGCAACCCCTGATATTTACCGATGGTAGCACACAATCTTGCGTACTGTTAAAAATATATATATATATGACATCATTTTCTGATAAATATAATCAGTTCATGTATATATAGTTGAAATCACAACCTCTTTAAAGCAGCATCGAGGTCTGGCTCTTCTTTGTAGTTAAATGCCTCATCAAACCCGAATCTGTTCTTAAGTAGATCAACCTTGTCAAAGTAAGGAAATTTCAGTAAACATTTATAAGTTAAATTACTAGAAATGAAAATTATATATGAACTTTTTAACAGCATTATGTTTGGTTGATTGTGTTCTATTTTCACCTTTTCGTTTGATCCGGCACTTCCAACAACATAACAACCGAAGAGCTTTGCGAATTGGCCAACAAGTTGACCAACAGCTCCAGATGCTGCTGACACAAACACCTTATCTTCTTTCTTTGGCTTACAAATCTCATAAAAACCAGCATAAGCAGTCATCCCAGGCATACCTAATCATACCATTCCCAAATTTAGGAAGATATGTAAATCTATCTTATAAATAATATAAGTGAACTGATATAAGTTAACTTACCGAGTATTCCAGTATAGTAGGAAAGAGGGACATTTGTATGTTGAATCTTTATTAACGACTTATTGGGATTTGTAATCAAGCTATATTCTTCCCAATTAGTCAATCCAGATATCAAGTCGCCTTTCTTGAAGTTGGGATGAGTCGATTCCAAAACTTTCGCGACTCCATATCCGGATATAAGCTGTTGACAATGAAGATTTGGTTTGATAATCAAATTTCCCTTTTCATTACAGAGGAAATTCATAAAAATGTAAGCTTTATATCTAGAAATAACATGCATCTCTAGAAAAAAATAAAAAATAAAGAAACCCTAATATATAACCCAGATTTGAACATAAATGCTTAGTTATCTAAATAAATATAGAACATATAGAATTTCTTTTTTTTTCAAACAGCATCCGTAATGAAGTATATTTATGCGCACATACGTGTATACTGTCTTTGCCATGTAAAAACGCCTAAAAACCTTCTTATAAATTCACAGTAAAATATACATTAATCGAAACATATATCTTAAAAACATCTTTAACAAATACGAGTAACACGACAGATTCATTAAACAGAACAAGGTAGTTCAATTCAATGGATTAATATATGAAAAAGGTAGCTATCCGAAGGTTAAAAGAAGTCACATGTTTTATAAATTATAATGATCCGTACATACCGAACCAGGAATGAAAGAAGTGGTGTAAATTTGTTCCAAGGTACGGTTCATGCGACCCCTCATGTAAGGGTCACACGACAGATAGAGATTCTTTGTAAAGATTTGCCCTTCAGCATTGTCGAGTATCTCCAAGCGGATGGTGGCATCAGAAGTGACCACCATATCTGATTCTTTCGGGTAACCTTTTATGTAGTCTTTGAACATAACCTGCTTGTTTCTCACCACCACCTCTGAACACACGTCAACAACCTCTCCCATTTTTATGGTCTATGTTTCGATAATGGCTCACTCTTTCTCGATAAAGAAGGTGTGTAATGTGTATGTGTATATATATACAGATGAAGGTAGGTCAAACAAGAATTAAGCTACAAATCTGCAAGGAGTTAAGAGTCAAACAAGAACTATATATAATAGGTAGCTGGAGTGCTGGACTACAAATAAGCAACCAAAACAAATGTCAAATCTCCGTTATACATATCGAAACACCACCATCCAAAACTCCACTAAAGTGCTTACTTATTGCTAATAGTTGTTTGAGATATGTTTATCTATTCATTTAAAATACTTTATTCGTATTAATTAAAATAGATGTTCACTAGAATATACATATAGTTTTGATAAGTTGTAGTCATTGCATTATTAAAAGATGGAATGTGCATTTTACTTTTATAAAGAAGGTACTCTCAGAAATCCATTTTATGAAGAAAAAAGTGTAACCAATAGTAGAATAAAAATTCTCTAAATTTGTTTCGAAATGAAGATTGTATTTGGAATAAAATACACGGTAAATCTTATGTCTAGTTAACAACACCAAAATTTAAATGTTGTTACGCTAAAACGTCTAATTGTGAATATATTGAAACTCAACGGATACGGTGGGTCATCGTCGTGCTTATATGTGACTTGAGGTAAGCTCCTTCTTGGAACATGTGGGGTTAGAAGTAAAGTATCCTGAGGATTTGTAAAAAGAACACTCGACAACATATAACATGTGTCATTAACAACATATACTTTATCCGCTAAAATATAATAGAAATGTGAACAATTTTTGAAATTGTATTTTGAGGGGTCAGTGGTGAATATTTAAACTTAGTTAGAAGTACAGGGCGCGTTTAGTTATGGAAAATTCTTTTATTTTTCTGAAATTTTTTTAAGAAAAGTGAAAAATTAGATAACGTGTTCAAATTGTAGTTTTTCGAAAGAGTTTTATAAGAAAATAATCTATATGATTTAAAGTTTTCTACCTTTCCTAATTTGAAAAATGAAAACTCCTGTCTTTTATATTTGAACGTATTCTTTAAATCCTTTATGATTTTCAAAGGATAAAAAACTTTAGAAAAATAAAAAATAAAAAATAAAAATATTTTTCACTAACTAAACGCGAATTATAAGGTTTTTAAAATTTTTATTTTCAGGAAAATATCCAAATATTAGACCCGGCTGGATCCGACAGAAAAACCTGGGTAGAGTAGCGTGTCGCTGATCAAGAACCGAAGCATTTTAAGGGAAAATTGATAATTGATAATTGATTTAAACAGAAACAAAAAGAAAAGAAAATGAGTTACGTCGAAAAAGCAAGAGAAAACCACGTTAAGAAGAAGGTTGAAGAAGGTATAAACCCTAAATCCCCAATTCAATGTTGTACTAGGGTTTATGTCATATTATTCCAATACATTCTTATTATGATCTATTAAAGCTGCAATGTTGTTTTCCTTTGAATAACCCTTAAATTAAGTCATGAAGCCACCAGCTTGTTTTAATCAGGATTCAAAGATCCAAATTGCAATTTATCATTTCAATTCAACTTATATTAAAAGTAATGCTGTAATTATATAAATATTAGAAACTGATGAATATACCTCTCTGTATGTGTAACAACAGTGTGACCTTAACCATTAGAAAACTAGTAATTGTTTCTACAAGTTATCATGTATGCTTTTGATTTATGTTGAAGTCGATCACTTTCGTGCCTATAGTTTGTTTTCTGTTTGAAAGATGAATGCATGCTTAGTATATGTATTCTTCTTAGAGGTGGCAATTTTGACTGGTTCAATTATGATTTGGCCGAGTCAGGGCTGTAATTAATTTTTAACATGCTAACTTTCTTTGAAAAAGATCTGGAAGAAACTGGTTTGGGGGTCAACCCAACTCGACCCACAACCAAAATAACCGGTTTGGACTTTGGAGGCGTTACCCAACCCTGCCGACCTGTAATATTTCTCAAGCAACACTCTTTTTTGGCTGAACAGTATTTCTCCAAAAACCTTTGATATCGTTGAGATGATGTTATCTCTGCTCTGTGTTCTTTATTTGAATTATGTAGCACCCATTCTTTGTTATTATCTAAACAAATATGAACACATTCCGATTTAAAAAGGTACGGAGTATTACAAAGCTTTAAACAAAATTCAAGAATCAAGAGTTGTGAATGAATTTATTATCACCGCTTGTTTATCTGGTTTCTTCAATGTATTTCAGATACCAAAACAATAATTTGTACTCACAATGATCTAAGTCTTCTATCCATATTTCTATTCAAGTTATGATTTTTCATTCACTGGCTGTAGCTTTACGAAGCAAAATGAAGGCAAAGGCGCTGAAGGAATGTGATTATTACACTTCTAAATATGCAGAGTGCGCTTCAGGGAGAACGTTTTCAGTTGTTTGGAAATGTCGTAAACAAGCTAAGGAACTCAATACTTGTCTTCATGACTAGTAAGTTCATTCTTAAAATCTTACCAGGCTTATGCTTTATCTTTATGTCTTCCCTCCCCAAAAGAACTTTTGTTTTAACTGAGTATCTATACTTTAAGAAAAGAACTTTGGCAATGGTTTCATTTTTGCAGCATTAAATAGTGACAACATAAGGTATTATCTTATGCACCCAAATCAGTGTGACCAATATTGTGTGATGATTAATGGTTACAATGGCAGATAAGTAACTTTGGCTTCAAAAATTGCATATAAGGCAATATTGCAGTTGAATATTGCAAGTTTGCAACTTGGAAGGTCCAATGCTTATGAGTCGACCATAGCCTACCTGATTTTAATTATAACTTTGACATACTTACTTCTGATTAAGATACAACTATATATTGATCTTCCATACTTAATGGTTTATTTCTTACATGTACATACTCGTGACTTCTAATAAACCCCTATTGTTAAACAATTGTCGACTTGAATTTATCATGTCACAAACGACACTCAAAAGTAGAATGTAAACTTGTTACAAACTTCTAATAATCACCTTAACACTATCAAAGATTGGTTACTTGTTTTACATACCCTCCTACTCCCTAAGACTTGGTTATAAGTTCAATCAGCACTTTCTAAGTCCAAACTTAAACTTGAATGCGTTTTGTTTAATTAGCTTTCATTAGCTAGGGTTACCAACCAAATTATTTTTGTTTTGTTGGCCAATGGGCTTGATCCCAAATGAACTAATAGTAACTGTTGTTTTCCTTGCAGTACCAATGACAAAGTACTAGAAGAAATGAAGAAAGAGTACTCACTTCAAGAGGAATCCAAGAGACCCATCGGAGTCTAACTGTGTTGTTCTCCCTTTTCAAGACATGTATGGTCACTCGGCTCGTGGTTTTTTTCCACCAAGTTCTGAATTTTCAATTATAAATTAGTCATTAGTCGAATAGACATAAAGTTTATGTATATGTTTATTTTCAAGACAGTCTTGAAACCAAGATTCTATCAACCCAATTAATCTTTGAATTTTTTGGTGGCGTTGGTGCTGTTATGAACTCCATCTGGGTGCAACTTCTTGATGCATTACTCCCTTTCTCAAAGTTCTTGTGTTTCTCCTTGTTATGCTTTTGAATTATTACAAGATGAACATATGAAGACGAAAGAAATGAATTAGGGAGCATGCTATGCTATAAAAGCCTTTTCCTTTTTTTCTTTTTTTTTTATCCACAGTAAGGTTGTTTATATCACCAGGTTTACAAACAAGTTTCATGATCATACCTCAAAAGTTAAATGGACTAAAACAACCCTTCTTTCTGTTGCAATTATTGTAGAAAGGAAAATTAAACCTCATATTTAGACTTAGTTTTCTTGACTAAAACTGCTTTAAATACGATAATTTAGTGGCGTTCGTTTTACGTAAGTAAACTATACAAAATTAACAATTACTTAACTACTTGACCTCAGGTTTAATTTAATAACTATTTTCTTCTTTGCACCTTTAACTTGGAATAACCACTGAACTAAACCTCGATATTTCAATCTTCTACTCTTGGAAGATATTGTATCAAGTCAAGGTTCTCATTTCAGTGGAAAAGGTTACTGTCTAACATGTCAAAGTTCAATTACATCTCATAAAATTCAGATGGTGCGGAAGCAAGCCGCTTAAACATATCGACTAAACAGCTTAACGTCAACATCACAATCAAAATTCTTGCAATCCATTTCAAGATGCTTACTTCACATGTCACACAAAAATCAACATTGATCTGCAAGTATAGGCTGAAGAACATAAATGAGAAGCTTAAGTTGGCTTTCTCATGTTGCGACCAGCACGAATCACTTCATCCACAAGTAGCAGCTGTGATGCAATTACTGGGCTGTAAAAAGAGCAAAATTTCATTTCCAATCAGAAAAGGAGCACTTAACAAAATCTTTGAAAAGATCAACCATTCATGTTTCATCTATCTATGAATGCCTCACAAATTGGGTTGTGTTTTATCTACTGGTTCAGACGGGCAAGGCTAGATTTAACTAAAACCGGAAACAGGCTATAAAAGCATCCTTAATCGCTTTACTAAAAAATATTGGATTACATTTTTTTCAACATACACAGTAATTGTTTAGAAAAAGTAAAAAAAAAACAACACCAAATCATATATGTGGGTTGGCCCATCCTATTTTGATCCACAATGAATATTTACTAACTAGGACAAGTTGCCCAACCCACCCCTGCCCAATTTCCCACCTTTAACTAAAAGCATTTTGAGCCAGGACTGGACAATTGTAGTGCCAAGTTCTTTGGCAAGTAACAACTTCAATCAATATCAAGCACACACAGGACTACAGTAGCTTTTTGCATACCCCGAGTTAATAATTTGGCGCTTCACAGCATAGTTGTCAAAAATACCCTCCATTTGAGGGTCGATTGGCTCCCCTGTATGCTGATTAAGCCCCACAATGTTACCCTTGTCATGCTCTCCCTGGACAATTGATCAAGTTAAAGTAAAAACCAGGTATGCGAAAAGAGAAGGAAAACGTGAATTAATAGACGATTACAGTCAACGAAATTATGACGTCTTGTGTGTCAAGTCCAGAGTTCTCAGCAAGTGTCTTAGGCACAACAAGAAGAGCATCAGCAAAAGCTTGAATACCAAGCTGGGCACGCTGTTCACACATGCAGGCACCAAAAGGTAAGAGATACATAAGTTAATACTGACTAAACCAAGACTAATGTGAGGACAATGACGAGCGTACCCCTTTAACAGATTTTTTAATATCATTCATCAAATGTTGTCGAGCCGCAACTTCAAAAGCCCCAGCACCCTGTGAAACAAATTTAAATCACGTTATAATATTCTAGGTTTCATTCCTGATTAAATTATCGAACAACTACATTCATATCTTGACAAAAAAGTACAAATACTCAAATATGATGACTCCAGCAATAAAATTCCAAGATGTTTTTAGAATTGACATTTTCATCATGCGATACACGATTATATGTTTGTACTGAAAGAACGATATGACTGTGGGTCCGGTTGAAGTAAACTTACCAATACAACAGCTTCATCTTCGATTGTATTTTTGACAGATCGCAGTCCATCTCTAACAGCATCCTTAATTTGGGCAATCGTATGGTCATTTGGTCCTTCAATATGTACGTAGTAAAGATTAAGCACCATTATAAATCACATGACAGACTTTTGAGCAAAACATAACCATGTAAACTTGTAAAATACCTTTAATTAGAATCGTACAGGAGTGAGGATGCTTTACTTCTTCAACAAAGGTATATTTCTCTTCCCCAAGAACATGCTCATAGACCAGTCCAGCCCATCCAAGGCAATCAGGAGTCAAGTCATCCACAGAGTTGAGTGACTCTCCACCACAAGCCAAAACCAATCGTTCCATATTTCTCCTCTTGGCTCTTCTAAGAGCGACTATCTGATACGCTGCTATGTTAGCAACTTTTAAGGATACTACAGTAATTCATATACAACAAGAAAATTATTTATGCGGAAGTTTCAATTTTGTAATGAATCATATGAATGCTTTTTATAATAAAACATGATAACGAATTTACAACCAACTTACCCCTGCCCTCGCAAGAATATCCAATGATGGAGGATCGATTCCTTTCTGATTAATAACCACAAAGTTTTTATCAGTTCCACCGCAGACCTGCCGACCACCAAAGACAAAATATTTGAATATGCTATTCATGACAAATGAAAACTTCCAACATCCACCAACATATAAGTTAGATACCTTATTTTTCAACTCGACTATTTTCCTTACTCTCTCATCAACAGAACACCTTTCTGCAGCAACCATTGCTTCTCTTTGTTCAGCATTTGAATAGAAGAATCCAGCATTTATTTCACTATAAAAATAGAGTAACTTAGTATTATCATAAACATAGCCCAAAAAGATAAACAAGTATATCTTACCTTTTCTCATACTCCAATGATACATTCAAGGTCATTATGTAGCAATTTTCTGCTCGCCTCTTCATATCTGGATGCCTGGACCCATGGTCAAGAACAAGGCCCTCAACCTAAAAAATATGTGAAATCAATCCTAACAGGTTATTAGATCCAACTGACAATTTCAACAGTTATTTGTGAGTCCATCTAACATTCTGACATACCAGATGAGTATCTACATCAAACTTGTGGCGCATGTGCATAATTTCAACCATAAAAAGATCAATAGGTTCTTCTGGCTTGCGGACACATAGTACCTACACAGAAATTAACAAAATATCTTCAGTTATAAGTTAAATCTAGCATGCTGTATCAACATCAAACATATATAAAAGGCTTACCGCATTTGCAACTATATCAGTCAACTGATCTGCCAAAGCTTCATACAACTGTCAAAAGAATCAATAAACAGGATACACAATTATCACTATGTAGCCATTACAAAGAAAACAAGCATGTAAAAACTAAAAAGAGCTTAAGTGATATAAAAAGAGAGAATCGCAGTTTTTTAAGACCTTTGTTCTCAATGTTGTCCTCACAACCATCTTAAGTATCTCTTTGTCAGGCTCTTCACCCATCACAACGGCAGTTTTAAATTTTTCCAAAAATTGCAGTGTTGCTTTTTTGGCAATTTCAAAACCATCGACCAAAACACGTGGATGCATGCCTATATTAACAGGAGTTAAAAATGATAGCTATCGTCAGAAACATAATCCAAATATTAATGAGTGTATGTGCTTTGAGATCATATAGTAAACTGGAATAACAAGTAGAGAGCCGATACTAAAAAGTGGAATACCTTCATCAATATAACGCTCAGACTGTTTCATGAGCTCACCAATGAAGATAACTGTAGATGTTGTCCCATCTCCACTTATATCATCTTGTGCAACAGCTGTCCTTGCGATCATAATTGCGGTAGGATTTTGGATTTGCTGAAAGCAGGAAAAAAATGAGTGTGAAACTTCCGATTAGACAAAGAAAAATGAGAAAAAATGAGACCACAGTAAACATATAGCAGATCTGAAAAATTACGACAAGCGGTTAAGTAGTTAGCTCCCGTTAGCATTTAAATTCCATATAATTCCCACATCCAACCATTGCATAGCAGAATCAGGAAGGCTAACTAAGCTGACTAACAATAACCCCAACATCACACACAATAACAACCATCATTCAATAACCCAACATATCTAAGTGTTACTATAGATACATGAAAATAAAAAATCCCATTAAGCTCTGTTAACTGCATAGGTAAAGATGTACATATTAGTAAAATGTGAATCACATCAAGAACATATAACTGCTCCTAGATAGCCACTCCCTCTACCTATTTTATAACGCCCTCAAATGTTGAACCTAATTTAAGCTTCCTGCATTAGGTAGATAGAAAGAAAACCAAAATTATCATACAATATGGTAATGAAAATTTCAAGGTAAGAAAACGGTAGCTTAGGTGACTTGTTGAAGATCACCGTATGAACCCCTTTCCGTCTTTAAATATGTTAATGTGGTAAGAAACTATCATAAGAGACCTGACATCATATACAATAACTGATCATCGTTCGTTTATGATTCATTAATCCAAAGACACACACATAATTACAAGTATTACGCGCACATACGAGAACAAGCTTGTATAAAAGAGGCAGATAATAGGACTAACCATCTCTTTTAATAAAGTGTTACCATCCTTAGTCAATTTAATATCACCAGCTCCACCAACAAGCCTAAAAATAATAAATACATAAACACAAGCAACGGAAAATCTATATCTAAATCTACAAATAAATTGAAGAAACATTGTGTAAAAACTAACATTTTAATAGTGCCTTTAGGGCCGAGATTGCTTTGGAGGACATCCTGTAAGCCTTTTGCAGCATTAATGTTCATATGAAGTGCAGCCGATTTGTTCAATACTTCCGCATTAGGGTTTAGTACTCGTATTGACATCTTCGTTACTGAGAATTCGTAAATCAAACTTTAAGTAAGAAGAAGAAATTGAAGACGATCAAAATGAATAGGATCTCATAAGTTACCTGCGGTGTATTAGAGTGATAGTATATCTTTTAGTGTTACCAGAATGCACGACGGAGATCGAAGGAAGTGTGCCGGAGTGTTGGAGGGAAATGAGAGCGTGAGAAAACAATGTTTAGAGTAAGTTACAAAGTGGGCACTTGAGTTTGAAAAATATGCATCCATTTTCCAACTTCTTTTTAAGAATTATTTTTTAAAAAGCAAATAATAAACTCTGATATATATAGGGCAGAATTACATATATCCCCTTCATAAACCATACAAATATCATATATACTCAACTCAAATTAAAAATATCATATATACCCAATTCACTATTTTATTTTTATCAATAATTCTAAAATCAACAATAATTGTCTATAATGACAATTTTATCTTTATTCCTTAATCTTTCTCTCTCTTTCTAAGAACCCTCAAAAATCAAAATCTATTCAATAAACTTAAAAAATAAGGTCGACTACCATCCGTTCATGAGTTCATCACATGATTTTTCTTCTTTCTAAATATATAAATTATATCACATCACCTACTTTTCTTAATACGTACTAATATATAGCTACTTTACAAAAGATGAAGTCCAAACACTTCTAAAGAGATGTGGATTTACGTGCTTTGATGAACCGAAAACTTCAGAAGTGCAACAAACAATCAACAAATATATTTTCTATTGTGTACAACTCATTTTGTAATTATGGGATTTTATTGGATTTCAATTAATTGATTTCATAATTGTTTTATATATTTTATATTTAGTGTTCGATTTTTTGATTTTTTAGTTGTAGAGATATTTAGGGTTCTAAGAACGAGAGAGAAATATTAACTAATAAGGATAAAATTGTCATTATAGACAATTAATGTTGATTTTAGAATTATTGGTAAAAATAAAATAGTGAATTGGGTATATATGATATTTTTAATTTGGGTTGGGTATATATGATATTTGTATGGTTTATGAAGGGGATATATGTAATTATCCCTATACAGAAATGGGAAATGGATCGATTTGCCTCAAATTCTGAAAAAATATAACGATTTGTCTTTGAAAAAAAGACTTGACGATTTTTCCTACCCTGTCACAAGTCGCAAGTTTGCGACTTGCGACCCATATTTTTGTGACTTGTGACCCGTTAATTTAATAGGTGTGACCGAGATCGTATCAAAAACATGCATCTTATGTCCGGGTACCGGAAGCAAGTCACAAGTTGCGACTTGCGACCCACTTCTTGTGACTTGTGACTTGCAACCCGGTTATAACGATATTCAAGTCACAAGTCACAAGAAGTGGGTCGCGAGTCTCAAGTCACAAGTCGCAAGCTTGCGAATTGCTTCCGGTACCCGAACACAAGATGCACGTTCTTGGTAACGATCTCGGTCATGGCTAGGAATTGTACGGGTTGCAAGTCTCTAGTTTTGAGTAGCAAGTCGCAAGTTTGCGACTTGTGACCGGGTAGGGCAAATCGTCAATTTTTTTTCAAAAGGAAAATCGTTATATTTGTTCAAAAAAGTGGCAAAATGATCTTGCTTTTTGTTCTGAAAAAATACAAAAAAGTAATTTTCTTCTATTTTGGTTCTTCAAAATTGCTTTCCTTTAGCAAAATTTTAATTCTCTCCTTGCTTTTTGTTCTTTGTTTTAAATGTTTTTATTTATATTTATTATTTATTTTTATATTTGATTTAATTATATTATATTAATTATATTACAAGATGAACATTTGAAGATGAGAGCACACTATGTAATCAAGGGCTTACTAGTTTTTCACAACAGTTTTTTTAAATCCATAAGTAACGTTGTATAAAGACAAGCTTGTGATCATATATTCTGCCGAAAAGAAGTGGGTTCAATGTAGAATGTTAAAAAAAATATAAAATGAGACAACTAATAAGAATGCTTCATTTTCTTTAAAACTCAATTTCACTCGAATTTTTAAAATTAAATATCTCACAGACGGCATGACTAAAAATATAAAAATTACATATTCGAAATTAGCGTTTATTTCTCTTCTATTAAAGATACGACAAGCTATAGTTTCGACAAATTTTTTTTTTCTTCATTTTTGTCGGGTCTTAAAAAATGCGATTTATATAATCACATGTGATTTTATGTATAATCACATATGATTTTATGTATATTTACATGTGATTTATGATAAAAATAAAATAATTGGTACAATTATTTATCACTGGTGGATGTTAACTCACACATGATTACGAATTCACATAAATAATTATAAATAAGATTTTAAGAATTAAATTCGTTTACGGCCAAAATCATATGTAATTATTGATTTGAGGTTTAATCACATGTGTTTTTCAAATGAAGTATATGATAATAACTGATAATTCACATATGATTATAACTAAAAAAAATTCTGAGGGTTTATTAAATTATCAAATAAATTATTTTTATGTGATTTTAAACTTATAATTTATAAATTTGATTATTCATATGTAATTATAACCAGTGATTTAAAACTTATAATTTAATTGTAAATATGAATACATATGATTTAACATTACAAATTCACATGCCTATTAGAAAAAAAAAAAAAAAAAATTCAAACGAAAGTATATCATATGAGATCTCTAATTAAAGATAAAAAGACGCCGATTTTAAATGTGTAATTTTTATAATTTATAAATATACAGTTTGTAAGATATTTAGATATAGAAATAAAGATGAAAATGAGTCATTGAAATAGAGTAATCATATTGATTATTACATTTTACATTTTTTTAGCATTGACTTTTCTCTACCGAAAAATCCCTTTGTTATTTTGCTTGTATAATTGTATCACAACAGGTAATAGGAAACAAAAACCTCACATACTTGGAAAATAAAATTCAACAAGCTTTCTAAAAGACAATTGACAACAATGTAACAACTAGAACTCACTTCAAATACATTGTGCTAATAAACCTAGCCGCCTTGCGTTCTACCAAAGAAAAATATAAAAACCATCACTCAACTACTTAGTACTTACCAATGTAAAAGGTTACAATGTAATGTCTCATAAAATTCAGATGGTGCGAAAGCAATCCGATTAAACATACCGAATAAACAGCTAAACATCAACATCTTAATCAAAATTCCTGCAATCCAGTTCAAGATGCTCACTTTACACGTCACCCAAAAATAACCATTGACCTGCAAGTGTAGGCTGAAGAACATAAACAAGAAGCTTATGTCGGCTTTCTCATGTTGCGACCTGCACGAATCACTTCATCCACAAGTAGCAGCTGTGATGCAATTACCGGGCTGTAAAAAGAGCACAAATTTCATTTTTATCAGCAAAAGAGTACTTGACAAAATTTTAAAAAGGATCAACCACTCCAACTCAAAATTGAGTTATGTTTAATAACAGGTTATAAAGGCGTATGAAGAGCGATTACAGTATAAAAAGCCTTCTCAATCACTTTTTTATTAAAAAATAGATTATTATTTTTACAAATTAACACATTAATTTCCTATAAAACTCATAAAACGACACTAACGTGTAAGAGGGTTGGCCCATCCCGTTTTTAATACAAAATATTACTAATTCAGACCACCTACCCAACCCACCAACCCAATTTGCCACCTCTAACTCAATACTTTTTGAGCTGGGAATAGCATTAATTAAGAAGACTGGACAATTGTAAATGCCACGTTCTTTAAAAAGTAAATAGCTTCAATAAACATCAAGCACACGCAGCACAATAGTAGCTTTTTACATACCCCGAGTTTATAATTTGACGCTTCACGGCATAGTTGTCAAAAATACCCTCCATTTGAGGGTCGATCGGCTCCCCTGTGTGCTGATTTAGCCCCACAATGTTACCTTTGTCATGCTCTCCCTGGACAATAGATCACATTAAAAGTATAAACCAGGTATGGGAATAGAGAAGGAAAACGTGAGTTGATAGACCAAGTATAAAACAGATTACAGTCAATGAAATTATGACGTCTTGTGTGTCTAGTCCAGAGTTTTCAGCAAGTGTCTTGGGCACAACAAGAAGAGCATCAGCAAAAGCTTGAATACCAAGCTGAGCACGCTGTTCAAAAATGCAGGCACCAAAGGGTAAGAAATGCATAACTTAGCATTATACCATGAGTAATGTGAAGAAAATGACAAACTTACCCCTTTAACAGATTTTTTAATATCATTCATCAAATGCTGTCGAGCAGCAACTTCAAAAGCCCCAGCACCCTGAGATACATATTTAAGACAGTTATTATCTTCCAAACTTCCTTGTTAAATGATCGAACAGCTGCATTTATAACTTAACAAAAAAAATACAGCTGATTCGTACAAATATATGATGACTCCAACAATCAAAATCCAAGGTGCTTTCAAAATTGATATTTTCATCATGACAAACACTATTATATGTTTGGGAAAACTTACTAACACAACTGCTTCATCTTCTATGGTATTTTTGACAGATCGCAGGCCATCTCTAACAGCATCCTTAATTTGGGCAATCGTATGGTCATTTGGTCCTTCAGTATGTACGTAGTAAAGATTAAGCACCATTAATAGATAACACGAAATAGACTTTAAAGCAAGCCCAACTATGTAAACTTGTAAAATACCTTTTATTAGAATAGTACAGGAGTGAGGATGCTTTACGTCTTCAACAAAGGTGTATTTCTCTTCCCCAAGAACATGCTCATAGACCAGTCCAGCCCATCCAAGGCAATCAGGAGTCAAGTCATCCACAGAGTTGAGTGCCTCTCCACCACAAGCCAAAACCAATCGCTCCATATTTCTCCTCTTGGCTCTTCTAAGAGCAACAATCTGATTCACTAATATGTCAGTAATTTTAAAAGATAATACTATAACTTACATATATATATATATATATATAATATATATATGTATGTACAAGGAAATTATATATGCAGAAGTTTCACTTGTGTACTATTTCCATTCCAAATTATTCGTTCATCTTAATATTTATATTTGTCCCAAAAATATTGTCCACTTTTGGATTAATATGGATTATTGTTTGAATTCCATATTACCCTTGATTTAAAGGCTACACAAAACTCAAAGATATTTAATAAGTGGTACAAGGTTACAACTGCCTTATACTATGTCAAAGCTGCATTTAATGTACTTCTCTTAGAAAGTGTATTTGCAACTTGCGGAAAAATAATTTTGGACGGAGTGAGTAATGAATAGAACATATTAAGAGAAACTTACCCCTGCCCTTGCAAGAAGATCCAATGACGGAGGATCAATTCCTTTCTGATTAATAACCACAAAGTTTTTATCAGTTCCATTGCAGACCTGCAGACCACCAAAAACAAAACATTTGATTATGCTAATCACAAGAATAAAAACTACCAACATCGACTAATACCTAGCTTAGATACCTTATTTTTCAGCTCAATTATTTTCCTCACTCTCTCATCAACAGAACGCCTTTCGGCAGCAACCATTGCTTCTCTTTGTTCAGCATTTGAATAGAAGAATCCAGCATTTATTTCACTGAAAAAGTAGAGTAAGTTAGTTTTATCATAAATTGTAGCCCAAAAAGATGAAGAAGTATATCTTACCTTTTCTCATACTCCAATGATACATTCAAGGTCATAATGTAGCAATTCTCTGCCCTCCTCTTCATATCTGGATGCCTGGATCCATGGTCAAGAACAAGGCCCTCAACCTAAAAAACATGTGAAATCGATCCTAAGAGGTTATAAAACCCAACTGACAAACAGTTATTCAGTGAGTGCATCTAACATTCTGACATACCAGACGAGTATCTACATCAAATTTGTGGCGCATGTGCATAATCTCAACCATAAATAGATCAATAGGTTCTTCGGGCTTGCGGACGCAGAGTACCTACAGAAAAATTAACAGAATCCTTTTAGCTTGAACTTAATGTAGAATGCTGTATCAATGTCAAACATACGTAAAATGCTTACTGCGTTAGCAACTATATCAGTCAACTGATCAGCCAATGCTTCGTACAGCTGTCATCACAAAACAGAAAAAGGATATACAATCATCACTAAGTAACCATCACAACAGAAGAACAGCGCATGTTTCTCAACTAATTAAGAAGTTAAGTGGAAAAAAATTGCAAAATCATGGTATCTTGTAAACCTTTGTTCTCAATGTTGTCCTTGCAACCATCTTAAGTATCTCTTTGTCTGGCTGATCACCCATCACAACAGGAGTTTTAAACTTCTCCAGAAGTTGCAGTGTTGCTCTTTTGGCAATTTCAAAACCATCCACCAAAACACGTGGATGCATCCCTACATTTACAGAAGTTAAAAATGATATATGATCTTGGCGTATGGTATGATAACCATGATCAAAATGTTAATAAGTTAAACCATATAAAAACGGAAATACCAGTAGAGAACCACTACTAAAAAGTGTCGTACCTTCATCAATATAGCGCTCAGACTGTTTCATAAGCTCACCAATGAAGATGACCGTGGATGTTGTCCCATCTCCACTTATATCATCTTGTGCAACAGCTGTCCTCGCAATCATTATTGCGGTAGGATTTTGAATTTGCTGAAAGCAGATAAATTTGATCACTTTGAGACTTAAAATAAATAAAAAATGACACATAATTAGACCACAGTAAGCATATAGTAGATCTGAATATTAAAATTTAAGGTTAAGTTGTTAGCTCCAGGAAGATTAACTAAGCAACGTAACTATAACACCAAAATCACACACATACGCACAAAAGTGAGCATCGTGCAGTAATTTACCACATGAGTAGTAAAATATAGAGCTCCATTAATTACATAACTAAAGATGTATGCATAAATAGAACGTGAATCACATCAAGAACATACAGGACTTCAAGATATCCACACCTTCTACCTACTTGACAAATTATAATGCAACGTTGATCCTAAGATACGCTTCATGGTTTTAAGTTGATAAAAAGCAAACCAATGTTATCATAAAAAGAGCCATAAAATTTTCAACGTAGGAGATCAGTATCCTAGAGCCCTAGACAGCTTGTTGAAGATCACAATGTATACAATCTGTAAAATAGGAGTATAGGACTAACCATCTCTTTTAATAAAGTGTTGCCATCCTTGGTCAATTTAATATCACCAGCTCCACCAACAAGCCTATAAATAATAAATATGTAAACACACACAACAGTGAATCTATATTTATAAATAAGTTAAAAATCTATAAATAAAATTGAAAAAACTAAATGTAAAAGCTAACATTTTAATAGTGCCTTTAGGACCGAGATTGCTTTTGAGAACGTCTTGTAAGCCTTTTGCAGCATTAATGTTCATATGAAGTGCAGCCGATTTGTTCAATACTTCCGCGTTAGGGTTTAATACTCGAATTGACATCTTCGTTACTGAGATTTCATAAACCAAAATTAGAGTAAGAAGAAATCGAAAACTTTGAAAATGAAGAGGATCTCGTTAGTTACCTGTGGTGTATTAAAGTGAAACTAGATCTTTTAGCGTAACTAGAACGTACAACGGTGATGGCAACGGCGGAGATCGGAGGAAATGATGAGAGGAAGTGTGCCGGAGTGTTGGGAGGGAATTGAAATGAGAGCGTCAAATTGAGGAAATAGGGTTTATTAGGGCTTTCTGGATTTTTCAGATATTATGTTTAGAGTAAGTTACAAAAAATACCCCTCGCGCTTGAAAAATATACTTTTTAGTCTTTCTCCAACTTCTTTTTAACAACAGTGGATATCTAAGAAAAAATATAGTCTATACGCACAAAAGTAACTCTATAGTTTACCTGAGTAATTTGATAGACAATCCAAATTGGATTTTATGTTCTGAAATTTTGGTTATTTGTATCAGTTGAACCATAACCGTTGTTTTATTTTTTTATTGACTTCGGTTACTACATTAAAATTTTTGTAGATATAACCT
Organism: Gnaphalium uliginosum; assembly: GCA_963930675.1. NCBI lineage: Eukaryota > Viridiplantae > Streptophyta > Magnoliopsida > Asterales > Asteraceae > Gnaphalium > Gnaphalium uliginosum. The sequence goes on along the minus strand of OZ005685.1, from coordinate 13,232,087 downwards.
AATTTCAACGAGTCGAGAACCCTCACTAAATAAAAAATAGAATGTGAAACAATTAAAATTTGATTCAGTTTGGCTACTAAAATAGTTTGAATGGTTTTGTTCTAATTTTTATACATCAAAAGTCAACTTATGTCATATAATCAGTGGCGAAACTATGATGAAACTTCAGAGCTAGAACATTTTTTTTTCATAAGACTTAAAATAAAACATAAACAATTATAAACGTACGATTTCAACAAATATATCACATCAGAAAATGCGATTTTAACTAAATATGATCATTATATTGGACAAATTTAGTTAGTAACTTATTAAATGACTAGTTTCATGTAACAAATTTCACTAGTTGCACTTGAAAATTTTACTAGTTGCAACAAAAATTTACATTTTTTACACTATGTCTTGCTACCCGTCGCCATAGTGATTTCGCTCCTGCATATAATAAAATAAAGTTTAAACCGATCTAATCATATAATTACCATGGTCTATTAATGATGGATTTAAACTATTCAAGACGCAATTATATGCCGTATATGCACATGTTATTAACAAAAAATGAAGTATTTCTAAAACAACGGTTCATTTTATAAAAATTAAAAAAAGTTTTATCTTTCAGTTAAAACAAACGTCAAGGACCATGACCTAATAAAATTAAATTTGTTTAAGAAAATTGCAATATTGCATAGTCGAGGGCCAATTATAACGGATCAAATATATGAAAATAGTGTTAACACAAAAAAGGGGTTTAACATAAAAATTCAGTTTCCGACTAGTATATCTCCGGCCGGCGGGGACACACGACGCCGTTGCCGGCTTGTGGTATATTAATGATGGAGAAAACTCAATCATTATTGATTCTATACGCCACTGAAACTGGAAACGCTTTAGATGCAGCTGAAAGATTAGGTCGTGAAGCTGAAAAACGAAGTTGCCCTGTTCGTATACTTTCACTCGATGAATTTGATCCCGTAAGTCAATTTAATATAAAATTGCTATAATTTTATTGAAATTATAGTACTTTTTAAAAATTTAACAACATATACACTGCTTATGTGAATTGATTTAACGTAAACATATTTTTAGACTTTTAGTATTGGCCTAGTGACAATTTATTGATGTTTTGTGTCTTTTGAAGTTTCGGGTTCAAATTGACCGGAAAGATTTGAAATTTGTTGTTAAGTTTTGTCGTTTTGAAGTATGGGTCGGGTCATTTGAATTCAGACGATCCATAAAAGGTCGTCACATTTTATTGCTCTAGCTATGTCATTGTTGCAGTTGATGTACTTATATGAGGAAATAGGGAAGTTCAACTTTTAAGGATTGGTATGCTATGCTTTCGGAATTGTGATGATTCTACATTATGTCACTACTTACTAGTACCAGTACTGTGATAATTCGAGTTGTTTCCCCTTGCATATATCTTAATCAACGGGTTATGTGTTTCTGCCATGCATATTGCTCGTGGACTACGCCAGAGCTCCTTACCTTGTGAAAATTTTGTAATTTTTGTTGTCTCCACAACTGGGCAAGGGGATACCCCAAACCCCATGAAGGTTGGTTCTTTATTAGTATCATTAAGTTTCATACATACGCATTTTGTTAGTGTTTCTCCTTTCTAATTTTGGTAACTCATGTTTAGGCGTTTTGGATATTTCTTTTGCAAAGAAGCTTAAGCCGACAATGGCTAGAAAATACACACTATGCGGTATTTGGATTAGGGGACTCAGGTTACCAGAAATACAATGTGAGTTATCTCGTTGCTGATGTATCTGTGTATATCATATAAGCACTCCATTCTATTACAAAAATGTTGATATCAGTCCCTTTCTCTTTAGAAAAACAATATTTTGTGACATAACCTATCTTATAGAAAAATATTTTTATGTGGCTTGTTTATATCAGTATGTGATGGTTTGTATATGGTATCTGTCATCAGATATTTCATATTCGGTCTCCTGAAATATTTTCTTACTAGTACTAGTAACTTAGATACGTTGTGAATTGTGATCTAGATTACGGTTGTGTCATAAATTACATGTGTTATTTGATTTCAGTTTGTGGCAAAGAAGCTTGACAAAAGACTTGCAGACCTTGGGGGATCAACTATAATTGAAAGAGGTTTGGGAGATGATCAACATCCTTCAGGGTATTTTTTTTATCACTGCCAATAAGTTAACTTGAATCATGACGAGTATATATTGTTTTTATGGTATTTTTCAGAAAGGAATTTTAAAGGTGCTTTGATTTTATTTTGCAGGTATGAAGGGACCTTAGACCCATGGATGTCTTCTTTATGGACTACGTTATATAATGAAAATCCACTCCTCTTTCCAAAAGGCTTGGATATTTCTATGTCTGATATAAAGATGCTGCATCAACCCAAAGTAGACATCACATATCTCAATTCTGATGAAGTGTATCCACAATCTTCAACAGAAATTGGTCAGTAGCGTGTTTAAGCTCAATTTTACTGCTTGTTTATTTAGACTTTCTTTCGTTTCTTGCATTTCTTTTTTGTGATTTTGTCCATACCTTTTTATTAATTGTTTTGGTAATTGACTTTTCATACAAAGATTTGAAGTCACTTGAGAAGGAAATAGTGGGAGCTCGGTCATTGCTGTCTGGAAAAAAGTTGAATGACAAGAGTAAACCCGACTGCTTTCTGAAAATGGTAGTAACGATATTCCCTGGTATATATATATATATATATATATATATATAGATGAACTGTATTATAAGTTTATAACTGAAAACAATGGGATCTTGTGCTAGCTGTAACATTCTTTACTCTTGCGCTTTGTGCTGACTTTTTGTTAGAAAGCTTTACACAAAGAACTATAGTTTTTTACTTTTTTTGCTAGGATTATATGTACAAGTTAAATGACAGTTTTATCAACTTCTCCTTCTTGCACCACTGTAACTTATACAACTTATTATCGATGTAGGTGAAAAATCATTTGATAAGTAGAGCAGGTAGCGGAAAGTATGTACGCCATTTTGAATTTGAGGGGCCTTCATCAGTAAGTACTACATTAGTGGCCCATTCCTTTCTCATAAATTTCTGTTTGTGTAGTCGTTCCTATCTAGTTAATGATTGTTATGAACTGTTTCAAAATAAAAATGATTGCTCTACTGAAGTAATTACTGATTTTCTTCTTTCAGACCATTGATTATGAAGTTGGTGATGTTGTTGAGATTCTACCTGGACAAAACCCTGAAGCTATAGATGCGTTCATCAAGCGTTGTAATTTGAACCCTGAATCATATATTACTGTGAGTGGTGTTCTTATATATAAGATTGTTATGCTCGTGTTTCAAATGCATTTATTTTGCTTGTTATTCTTAAAAAATTTATGATGCAGTTTTAACTTTTAGTCTTTAAGTTATTGCTATTTAAGAACCAGCTTATTGCATTTCTTTTCAACTGCTGTACTTCTAAAGTTCATGTTAAAGATGTTACTGTTATGAACTTTATCGTGTGAGAACTGAGAAGCTTCTGCATAATAAACCATTGTGGATATGATCTAGACTCTGATTTCAGGTCAAGCATAGATGTAAAGAGGATTGTATTGAGGATGGTGTAAGTACCTCAAACGTCCCTATAAAGTTGAAAAGTTTTGTTGAGTTGACTATGGATGTCACATCCGTTTCACCCAGACGTTACTTCTTTGAGGTAGCCCCTTTGAGTCCGAGTAAAATTTTGTGGTCTTATATGCAAATTATACGTCATCTGACACATATAAAATCACATTTAATTTTAAATTTTGTTCATCTATCTGATGATTGATTCATCTAGGTGATGAGTTTTTTTGCCAGTGCTGAACATGAGAAGGAGAGGCTTGAATATTTTGCGTCACCTGAAGGACGTGATGACCTGTACCAATACAACCAGAAAGAACGAAGGACTGTTTTAGAGGTAAATATGATAGTCACCATTGTTACTTGAATTTAGCGTGCGATGTACTTATTTTGGAACTCAATAGCCTTTATTTCTGATTCTCCATGGTCAGGACTTCATCTGACAATTAATCAAATATCTAACATACCCCATTGACATAGTAAACAACTTTTTATCATGAAATTTAAAACGATCATACAAATATAGTTTAGTGGTTGGTAATGGGCATGTAGTGTTGGGTTAAAGTTTGCTAAAGGGAAATGTGCTCTTTTAACTTATACTCTAGTTCTCTGACTGTGCAGGTACTAGAGGATTTTCCATCTGTTGATATGCCTTTTGAGTGGTTGGTACAGCTGACTCCTCCCTTGAAAACAAGGGCCTTTTCGATTTCTTCGTCTCCTTTGGTTCACCCTAATCAAGTACACCTCACTGTCAGCATAGTTTCATGGACAACTCCTTTCAAGAGGAAACGTACCGGTCTATGCTCCAATTGGCTAGCTTCACTCGATCCTCACCAAAGTAAGAATTTTAAACATGTAAATGCATATATATTATTAGAATTCGATCAATATTAGTATATGCACCCATACAAGTGGATGCAAATTTCGACCTTTTTACACCCCTGCTACATACAATTTACAAGTAAAAGAAAACTGGGTTACCTGTTTCTACTTAATTTAAACTGTGTTCTTGAACAGGAGTCTGCATACCAGCCTGGTTTCACAAAGGCTGTCTTCCTGCACCCCAACCCTCAGTCCCACTCATTCTTGTTGGACCTGGAACTGGTTGTGCACCTTTTCGTGGATTTGTGGAGGAACGCGCCTTATTAGAGACTAAATCTACACCAACTTCACCAATTCTTTTTTTCTTTGGGTGTCGAAACGAACAGAATGACTTCTTGTACAGGGATTTCTGGCTTTCACACTCGCAAAATGGTGGGGTGCTCTCTGAAGAAAAAGGTGGAGGGTTTTATGTAGCTTTTTCGAGAGACCAACCACAGAAAGTGTACGTTCAACACAAGATGCATGAACAAAGTGTCAAAATATGGGATTTATTAAGTAAAGGGGCTGCTGTTTATGTTGCGGGGTCTTCAAATAATATGCCATCTGATGTGTTGGCGGCTTTTGAGGAGATTGTGGAGAGAGAAGGCGGCGTATCGAGAGAAGATGCTATAAGGTGGCTGAGGATGTTGGAGAAAGGTGGCAAGTACCATGTCGAAGCCTGGGCTTGAGTTTGAAGCAGTGTATTCATTTCGGTAATGATTAGTCAGAGATGTGTTATAAGTTATTTATAGAAATTTGTCTAATTATGTGCACTAGATGAGATTTTGTTTAGATGGATAGAAGTTATACAAGATTGGACTAGAAAGAACTGTCGAAATAGGAATTTGTTAAACAAATTGTTCCAAGTTATTCAAAATTGTTTTTGATTATGAAATTAGGCTCTTCAAAGAATTATTAAGATTTATTTTCAATTTATTTTTTATTTTAATTATTGACAGCAATTAACATAGAGAGGATAAATGCTTTATAAGTAGTACTACTTCTCAATCGAACCAAAATAATACCCGTTCAAAACTGATGTAAAAGTTAGTTTCCAATATGTTTTCAGTTTTATTGTGGTTATGGCACGATTTTTAGACTTTTAGCATATTAGACCACTCCATCAATAGATTGAAAATGACCGGTCACGTTGTATCATATCAGCTTTCACTAAAACTGACTGAAACTAACTAACAATTGACTGACTCCTGCCATTAGTGACCGGTCACTTCATTTTTCTGAGACCCACAGATTATTTACTTTATATATTTAAAATACAATAATTAAAATAAAATACGTTTCATTAAATAAAAAACATTACAATTAAATAAAAAAAACATTACAATAATAAAATAAAAACATTACAATAATAATAAAAAAACACTAGAATTAAAAAAAAAATAGTCTAATCCGAACTCGATTATTCGTCTTCGTCCGCGGCTTCGGCTTCGGATTCGTCCGAATCTTCTCCTTATCCCGAAAACAAGGGCGAATACATTGTTACTACATCTTTCCGAGCGATTTTGATCACTTTTAGTTTATTTTTTGACGCAAACTTTGGAATTTTTTTACAAATAAAACTCAATGCTTTGAAAGCAGTTTTTTTGTTCGAGTTCTCGGTAATTGTATGAATTGCTTTTTGTTGCAATAGGGCGGTTTCTTAACCGACTCAAGGGTTTCAAACTTTTCTTCTCGTACACTTCTTGACGAGGAAGCGACCTCCGATGAACCTAAATTCTTTTTAGCCTTTCTACCGGGTGGACGACGTATTGGGTCGTCTTGGAACAACTTTTGCATATTAGCTTCAAGAGATGAGGGGATCGGGACGTCGTCCGTTCCAATATCGATGGGTTCTGGGTGGGGTTGGAATCTCCGTTTGTTGCTCATTTTCCCCGGCTCTGCAAAGAATTTCATGTAATCTTTTAGTACTTTCCAACATTGCTCGTAAATAAATTTACGACCTTTCACTTGTAAAACGTATTTGTTTCCCGCACCGCTTTGAGGATGAATCTCATCATAGTATTTGAAGAGTGGTTTGAATTTTTTGACGTCGGGTTGAATTTTATTCCACTTCCGGTTAGTTGATTAATGTTACGCTTTATGGCAACTTTGGAATTATACGCTTTTTGTACTTTTTTCAAAAAAAAAAAATCATCCGTTTGTGAGTTTCCTTGTACGCTATTTTCGGAACAATGTAACCACCGTTCGGTCAAGATTCTTGCCTCCTCGTCGGTCCACTTTTGTTGCTTCCTTTTTTGCTTGACATCTTGTGTTTTGGGTTCGGCTTCGTGTTCAACTTCGGCCTCGTCTTCACTTTCGTCTACATTTTGTATTTTGGGTATGGAGAAATTTGGGTTTGATGATCTGGGTATGGAGAAAGTTGTGGGTTTTGTGAAAAATGTGGGCTATGTGAAAATTGTGTGTTTACGGGTTGCGAGGTATGTAGGTGTGGCGTTTGGTACCACCCTTGGACTTGGTAATTGTTTCGTGGGTCGTCAGGTGGAAGCTGGTACGGATTAGCAATGTGTGCGAAACTTGCAAATCCGATTAGTTGAGATGGTGATCGGTAGCTTGAATACCCCGTTGGTGAACTTGAATTTGATATCGGATTGTTAATCAAATTTTACCACATATCTTGGGCTTTTGATTGCGTGTCTTTGTTTTTAGACATTTTATAGTGTGAATTGTAAAATGTGTAATGTAGTTGAAATGGTAGTGTAAAAGTGTATGAAATAGTGTTTAAAATATATATTAAAATAAAAACGGCTAGTTTTTTGATCGTTCCCAACTTTTCAAAAAATAAATTTTTTTTTTTTGTAACGACTAAATAAAAAAAATATTCAAACAGGACCCCACATAACAAAGTGACGGAGGATCGGTTTATTGACAGAGGAAACTGACGGCCCGTGCCATCGGTGTCGGTTTCGTTAGTTCCAACCGACGGTGAAACCGACGAACTGATGGGAGTGGTGAGAGCAAAATTTAAACTGACGTGACACATCTACATTAAACACTTTTAATCTTAAAAATTCAAAAAAATGTTTTAACGGAATTATACGAATATATGTTGATTTTTTTATTTCATTGGTCCAAAAATATATTTGTGATCTATTTCCATGCCAAAACACTCTATCACTACAAAAACTATACTCGGTGTTAAACTCAATGTCAAAATTTATCACCATATCACTCCTTTGTGTTCTTTCACTCTTATGTTTTATTTCGTATTTTTATTACCCTTTTCCCAATGTTTTCATAACTGTATATTGACCTTTAAAATATAAGAATGGGGTTCAAATGATTACAAACCTTTTTTGTGAGAGGGAATACATATGAGCTATTGGATCTTGCAAATCAAGGGTCTAGATTAATACATCATTAAAAAAAATTTAAGTTTATATCAGATTTTGGGCGGAAGGGTACTATGGTAATTTTACCATTTAATTATTTTCATCAGTTTTTTGTACGAATTATTTCAAATCAACCTCGTTCTCTCTATTGCTCAAACCCACATAAACTCTAACAAATAAACTCCACAAATCGCCGATTCCGTGCTTCATTCATCAAATTGATACTCTAAATCATTGTTTTCTTGCATCACGATTGTTCGAATCATCATTCTGGTTGTGAATTATTACCGATTTCGTTTTTCGAAACCTTAAATCTCAAAACCTCATTAAAACGCAAATTATCACTGATTAACTTTGATTCCTTCGTTCTAATGGATATTCATGAAGAAATCGCACCTGCAACATCTTCAAAATCGCCTATTCGTAAGTATATTTTAATTATTATTTTTTCAGTAGTATACTGTTTTGATGCTGGATTAGGTTTTGCAAATACCAAAATATTGAAATTTGTTGTACTGTGTGTAATTTGTTTACTCTTTATAATAAAGTTTGAATGTAGTTAACACCTAATGTCAATTTTGTTGTTGTATGTGTGTATGTATCTGTGTAGTTGTCACCTAAAATAAGAGTAAGATGAAAAAGTTACTTAACTATGTTGTTCTCATTCATATTTTAATTTATTTTAAGGTAATTATATCAGCAAAATTGATTGTTAAAATGTGTACATTGTTATGTATGATGACACATAACTTCAATTTTAGTTGATTAGAATGTATGTTAGTGATTATATTGTGTAGGTGTGGGATGGTGTCAAGATGACATGATATTTTGTGGTATGTTTGATGGTCATGGTACATGGGGACATTTTGTTGCCAAGAGATTTTGCAATTCGTTTCCATCATCGTTGCTATGCAATTGGCAAGAAATGCTAGCTGAAGGCTCAATTGACCATGATCTCGATTCGCAGTCTGATACAAAGCTTGATCGATTCAACCTATGGCAGAATTCGTTCATAAAGACAAGTGTTGATATTGATCAAGATCTAGAGCAATATGTTCTTAGAATACCTGGTGAGTACCTCTTAAAATATTCTTAATGGGTGGCAAGTTCTACCATTTTAAATTTTAATAAGTCTGGTCGGGGTTGTATTTCTATCTTAAATGGGTCAAGTAAAAAAACTAGCTGAAGTGGAAACGGGTCGAAAAGGCTTAAAGTTACACAAACCGTATATGTACACAAAAAATGAGAATATAAACAAAAAAGTCTTTGCAAGTCAACTAAATCATAACCGGACCATTTCGAAGCATGCTAATAAATGACCCATTACAACGGAACTTGTTTTGACAATTTGACCCATTATCCACTTCACCCTTTGTCAAAAAGCCACCTCTAGTATTTTTTGCATTTGATTTTAGTGGATGTCGCAAAATTAACTTATGGTGCGTGCAGAGGAGGCTGAAAGGATAGTTGAGTGCAACGGGCATGTTTTCTGCTTAGAGAATGACCCTGGTTTGCACCGTGTGTGGCTGCCAAATGAGAAATCACCTGGTCTTGCTATGTCACGTGCATTTGGTGATTATTGTAAAATAAAATTCGGACTTATTTCTGTTCTTGAAGTCATACAACGACAGATAACCAGTAGAGACCAATTTATGGTTCTTGCTTCTGATGGGGTACGTTCTTGAATCCCAAAAAACTTAAAGTTGTAGATTTACAATCACATGTGATATCATTTACTATCACATCTGATAATTTACTTTATATGTATCAAGCTTTTATATGTTTTATGTTATATATTTAGTTTATATTTCAGTATCACGTGTGGTAATGGATACTATCACATGTGGTACTAATCATCATCACATGTATTACTGGGTACTATCATATGTGTTACTAGTTACTATAACACACGTGAGTGTGGACTTGATCAAGAGGGTCGTCTGCAGAATATACAACTTATCCATTTTGCGGATCAAGTATGCTGCAAAAATGTTACTGCACGAGGAAAACACTCACAAAGATCGTGTGCACACTCTTTGTTGATCAGTTTATGCATGTCCAAACAGTGGAGATTGATAGAGAAGCAAGTCAAATATGCCATTAGAAATCACAAAAAGGAAGCTGGTGATTTAGAAAATGCAGCAGAAGACCTTGTTGAAGAAAATATCACGGAGCCATTGTAGAAAACTATAATTTGATAATGTTATAAATTACAAGTGTTAAGAAAATTTGGTGTATGCTTTTGAATTGGATGGTGCTTATAATGTACTTATATATTTTGGTTAATGTTTTTAATTCTGAAAATATATTTTGGTATCAATTACTTTCATTTTTATAATACATTATATATTCGTAAACAAAAAAGTACAAACAAGTATCACATGTCACACATTATTGGTAATATATTTGATAGTAATAGTATCACATGTGGTACTAACCAGTAACACATGTGTTACAAACCAGTAACACATGTGTTATCAACCAGCAATACATGTTGTATGAACATACTATATTTGTAAAATATCAAATCAATTTGATTATATCAAGTTATTGAAAAACTAATTTTTAACAAGGAGTATGACATGTTATTCAAAGTTAAACAACTATTAAATGTTTTCAAGTGATAAAATCCAGTATCACATGTGATACATGAAGTATCACATTTGTTGAGGTTGAATGTTGGATGTTGAAGCCTCAAAATCCGTCTTTATGTTCTTTAACTTTTGCACATAATCAGGTAGCTTATGTTGATCATTTCTTATCAACTTCATGCAATTATAAAAAAAAATATATTTGCATGTGATAGTAATTCTATCACATATGATACTTAAAGCAATATCACATGTGGTACCAACAAGTATCTTGGTCTTAACACACACTTGTAGTAAAAATTATTACATGTGGTAGCCTTTCATGTTTATAACACACACGATATTTGTAAACAAACGACTACAGACAAGTATCACATGTCACATATTAATAGTAACAAAGTTGATAGTATTAGTATCACATGTGGTACTAACCAGTAATACATGTGTTAGCAACCAGTAACACATGTGGTACTAACTGAATCATATGACTTCACTGAGTACCGATCTTCGTGTGATACTAATATCACATGCGATACCGCACGAGTTTTGTTGTGATTCAATTTCACAGAGTTTCATAATCGTCATCATAATCCATTTTTTTTGTTTCAAATCGAATGAAATTGATTGATGAATAAGTAGAATTTAGTATAATCAAATTAGTACAAATCTACAACTGTAACACAAAAATATACAAGTATAAACGATTTTATTCAACAGTTTTTGTAAAATCATATGTGATACAATAACATAACACATGTGTTACAGTGACTTAACACATGTGTTACAACGACTTAACACATGTGATACCTTAGCTTAAACATATATGATAAAAAGGAAGAATCAAATGTGCAATGTGTTACAATGACATAACACACGTGTTACAATGATACACACGTGTTACAATAGCTTAACACATGTGATACATAGTGTCGACATCCCTTTTCTAAGTTCTCATGCCTTATTAAACACGTAGTGTTTTTCGTATACAATTTTATCTCTATTGCCCCTTCCTTTCTAGATGTATCTCCTTACACCAAATCCATCATTAGCTCCACGTCTTTCACAACAGTTGTATGCATTGTCAAGTGATAGATGTACTTGTCCCACAAATGATTTATTAGCATCAGGTGCGTGGAGTATTCATAATGGATTGAGAACATATAGAAGTAGGTAACGTATTAAACTATTAATAAATACACATGATAGAACTATATAACACATGTGTTGTTATTATTTACAATCACATTTGTTTGTGTTATACATGATGGTTAGTAATATAACAAGTGTTATTATAACTAACACATGTGTTCTCATAAATTCATAATCACATGTGTTTTTATTACACAACCACAAGATATCTAGTAGTAATAACACATGTGTTTGTTATAATATAACATATGTTATTATTACTAACACACGTGTTATCAAAAATTTACAATCACATGTGTTTTGTTAATAGTTAGATAATAATACATGTTCTTATAAATAACACTTGTGTTCTCAGAAATTCACAATCACATGTGTTTTTGTTACACAACCACATGATATTTAGTAATAATATAACACGTGTGTTATTATTGCTACACCATAATTGTTTTGCATTATTAGGTATCACATGTGTTACTGAATCGCAATTCATGAGTTGAAAGTTTTTTCACCTTTTTTTGATGAATCGTAGCAACTGAAATGAATCACATAGAGTACCGATCTTCATTTGATACTATTATCACATATGATACCACACTAGTTTTGCTGTGATTCCATTAAACAGAGTTTCATGATCGCCGTATGATATCTCTCATTTTGGACATGTTTATACTTCGCGATATCATTGTTTTTGTAATTGTTTATAGTCAATTTCGTGAACTTTCGATACTTATTAGGTTGGGAATTGATTTCAGGTACAATTGTCGAAGGATTGGTGAAAAGAGCTCGAATGTTGAAGAAATGGAGAAAAACTCAGGATTTGCTGAAAAGAGGCTGGTACGCGATCGCGTAGCGATGCCAGGATCGCGTACTGCTGTTGAGTACGCGATCGCGTAAGGGTTACCAGTTCGCGTACATTATACTGAAAACGAGACAAAGGATTCAAAGAACAAAGTACGTGATCGCGTAAGATTCGCCAGGATCGCGTACCAACTATGGTTACACTATCCCGTAGGTATCACCAGGATCGCGTACTAGGGCAGCCACCGGCTTTTCTGAATTAAGTATAAATACGATTTTTAGAGATTGTTAACCTAACTTTTGGATTCTAAACTTGGGGCTACGGAATTCTAAGCAACTTTGGAGGTTTTTCCATCACTTTGAAGATCGTTCATGGCATTTAATCATTCGGTTACGAGGAATCATCATCGAATCATTGTAATCATTCGGATACACTTTTTATTTAATAAAATTATGTTTTCTTTGATTTCAATTATTAATTGTGATTGTTCTAGTTTGATTATGAGTAGCTAAATACCCTAACACTTGCTTGGATGAAATAACTAGTGATTAGGGGTGTTATCCTTTGAGTTTATGATATTTAATTTACGTTTAATCGAAACCCTTGTGTATTTGAGTTTTAATTAATTGTTGAAACTTGTTGGTGAATTTATTAGTGACTATAGTGAATGTTCTTCACATAATTAATTCATTACAATTGTATGTCAATGTATGATTGTTAATTGATCACGAACGCGGATTTTAAATAAGTTAGACAACGAAACTCAAACGCGTAAGATAGTGATTTTGGCGAACGTCTTTCACTAGATTAAATTGTAAGTTAGTGAATTGAAATTAAGGTGTAGGAGATAGCGAACGTTGATCATAGCTTAATGAAATTTATCATTCCAACTTTGATAAACTGGTTTTAACAAAACACCCTGAAGTCACTAATGAAATAATCCAAGTAAGTGTCGTTTTAATATCTGAAAAAGTTAATTCTCAATAGATTCTTTAGAAGTCACTTCCCTTGGTTAAAATTAATTGGATTGTTAAGTAAAGCAACAATTCGGTTGCAAAACTCTCCATATTTATATTTCTTGTTAGATTAATTACATTTTTACATTACTCTTGAATACACATTCCCTGTGGAACGAACCGGACTTACTGTAGCTATACTATACACGATAGGGTATACTTACCTAATTGTGTAATAGGTAATTACGGTATTTCTAAATTTATTTTATAACTAGATTTTACACATCATCGTACAATTGCACGCTTTTTTTTTCCGAATCGAATGAAAATTGATTGATAAATCAGTAGAAATCAATTTACAATTGCATTTTCGTAAATCAAAATCGTAAATACCAGATCATAATAACGTGAAAATCGCCTACGTTCGTAAAAAAAGATCGATGAAACTCGCATAACTAAAACCTAATTGAATCACAACGAATATGCAAAAATCGATTGTTCGTGGTTTCAATTGATGTGTTTGAGTCGAATTAACGTAAGCCGTACCTTTAATTTGGTATTTACTGAGATCGATTTGAAGAAGATTGAAAAACCCCTGTGATTGTATATATGTATGTCTGTATGTAATAATAATAGATATATTAATATTATCTTTTTAGTTTTCTATTTATTTAACTGGAATTAAATAGAATGTATAATCACTAAAATGTTCCTCCTATCTCTAATAAAAATAATGTTCCTCCATCTCTAATAAAAATGAAACATTCTCGTTGGTTACCTCGTTCTCATGCATTTTCTTATTGTTGTTGTAACCTTACTCTAAAATATAAATAAACTTATATTCATATCGGATTCTCTCGAGTCTCTACTTACGTTTTAAATTGTTACAAAACTATACCATAATTTTGCAAAAAAAAAAAAAAAAAAGAAAAAAAAAAAAGAAAAGAAAAGGAAAGTTTGTCAATTTCATCTCAAAAATCCGTGGGGATAGTTTCACTTTGATCTCTCAAAAATCTCTAATTTCATCTCCAACATATCATCATCAAGAAAATGTTATCATCAATGGGGATGAGTGTCAATTGCACTTGTTCTTCTTACAAACCCTCAATTCTCACTCAACCACACTCACACTCACAAACCCAAACCCCGTTTAAATTTACCGGACCAAAGCTCTCAACCGGCGCCAATTTCAGCCATGCTTCCACAACATTCAAAAACCCTAAAACTGCCGTTGCTGCCACAGCTGAAGCAATTGCAACAGAAACACCCCTTGACTCCGAGGTTTCACTTCTAATCATTTATATTCCCTCTTCAATTTTTGTTTCCTTAATTATTCGTTAGTTAGTTAGTTAGTTAGGTAGGTTTTGAAGAATTGTATGTTAAGCCCAGTAACTACCAACTTGAGCTTATCAACTTCAATAAGTAATTGCAATAGAAAAGCCACTTGACTCTGAGGTACGATTTAAAAACGATTTTGTCGCTAAATTTTGCACAATAAAAAACCTATGATGTTTGGGAGAGCTTGTTTTTGAAGCTTTTTAGCTTATTTGCATATTTTTATACAATAAGTGTTTGGAAGAGCTTATTTGTGGAACTTATATGCCTATATTAGATGGGGATCAAAATAAGCTTAGATTTTCTAGCTTATTTGCTTATAAGCAATAAGCAATAAGCTAGGAAATAAGCCCGTTTATGTTGATGTAAAATTTTAAATGTTATTGTCTTTTTGGTAGAACTATAACTTATAAAGTGGGCTTATTTTGGGGTGGAGGGAGTATCCAGTTTACCCTAACTGATACAATTTGATGAAATTAATAAGTAAGAGACCATCCTGATTTGTATGATTTGTAGATGAATTTTAGTATGTTTACGCTCATACTCTTTATTTCTTTCTTTGGAATGAATGCAGTGGTATGCATCACTATTGTGAAATAGACAAACATTTTAGGATTTGATAAGATGTCGTTCCTGTATCGTTAAATCTTTGTTGCAAGCTACCCATTGGTTTTGCTAAATTAAAAAAAAAAAAGAGTTTGCAAGAATAAACAATTGGACAAATAATGGAAATACACTGCACTTTTTTCCAAAGTGTGACATTCTTGCAAAAAATTTCCAAGATCAATGGTCTCTTTACTATGAAAAGTCAAATACAATCGTGTAATAAGTAAGGGATAAATGTCTGAAAATGTATCGAACTTCAACCAAAAATTTTAACTTATGTATCCAACTTTAAAAGTTTCAAATCTATGTATCAAACTTCCAGTTATTGTTGTTATATGTATCCGACCTCTTATAACTTGTTAATCATTGACGTGTTACCGGCTTTGATGATGTGGCAGCTGACATGACAGCCTATATAGCTGCCACGTCAACAGCAAATCCGCTTAGCTGATGAAAGAGTCATCAGATAGACGATAGGTCATATACACTAGAAACTCTCAATAGTTGCATACATGTGATAGATTTTGGGTAAATTTGGATTGATTTCAGACACTTTACCCAAAAGTCAATAAGACAATAACTCAAATACGTAAACTGCTATTCAAAAAAGAAAAAATCAGTGTTGATACTTGTTTGGACTGAACTTGTAGAAGCTTGGAGTGGTTGTGAAGCCAATGGAGAAACCTCGGCTAGTGTTGAAGTTCATCTGGATGGAGAAAAACATCGGGTTAGCCCTTGACCAAGTGATTCCAGGATACGGGACTATTCCAGTTAGTCCTTACTATTTCTGGCCAAGAAAAGATGCTTGGGAAGAGCTTAAGATCATGCTCGAAAGTAAGCCATGGATTTCTCAAAAGCAGGTTATTATTCTACTTAATCAGGCTACCGATATCATTAACTTATGGCAGCAGAGTGGTGCTGATACTCAGTAAGTTTGTACGAGTTATATATGCTTATTGCTTTAGATAATGGTAAGCTTGTTAAAGGTGAATTCATATGGACCTCATATTGTTCACTATTTGATATAGATTAATGCTAATCAAGTTGGTGTTTTTTCTTCTTCATGATTTATTGGCGTCTACTCATATTTGTTTGAAATAATCATTAAATCTTCACTATTTGCTTACATATTTACACACTCGTGTATTTATATATGAAATTACTAAACTCATGCATTGTCATGAATCATTATGTGACACCTTTATGTATCTTTCAAAAACGAATTTAGTTTACAAAGTTATGCATGTCTGCACAGGTTACGAAACTTATTATTCACTAAAACAAGAGCTTTAACACAATTTTAAGTGTTGAATGTGTTTCATCTTAATTGTTGCTGGAAAACAAAACACACTTGCAAAAAATGCTTTGTTTTCCTAAAAGACATCAACCATTCCATTGCGCCCGATATAACCATCAAAACTGTTGTTCAGCAAGGTGTGAACATCAATCTGTTTCATTTTGTTGGGAAAAACATCATATTATGGTAAGTATATATTGTGGAATTGACCTGCTTTGTTCATCCTTTACTCTCACCAAAAGAATTGCCCATATTTTGACATTGATACATACTTGGACAACATGTACTATGGGTATGTTTGGCAGCCGCACTTGTGCCTGAATACGGGGCTTATGTTAGGGGCTTCTAAAAGTTACTTGAATTTTTAGATAAAAGTTAATATTAGGATTGGATACTAAGAGCATAAAGTTCAATTGACTACTACATCAACATCTAATTTCTCATACAGCTTTATCAATCAACCTTTGCAATCCATACAACCGCATGAAGTTTGATAGATTTTGTCAAATGAAACCCTCATCGACCTCTTAATAGCCATCAACTATTTAATCTGATTGACTGCCACGTAAGAACCTCTAGTTGGAGGGGTTATATATACAATGTGCCAACTGTCACCTCACCCCATCAACCTTATGTTGAATCACCATTGCAGATACTCCAGACCGTTGACTTCTTTTAAAAACTAAAAGTTGAGAAACGTTACAAAAGTAAACACTACCCTATGAAATATGTTATTGTATTTTGCTATAACAAAAGGATATAGTAACAATTAGTTGAAAGGTTTCTAGAAAGAAAGAAAAGTAAACGGTTGGTCTTAGATTGGATTGATATTAGGTACTCGCAACCATCTTCCTTCAAAACGTGAAACCGGCCGCCTAAGTCCAACCGACTCCCATTAAGTACGACATCGACGCATATATAAGCAGATCAATTTTCTCTCCTCTTTTTTGAGAAAAAAAGTAATAATAATAATCATAAACTTTACAAAGACTTGTTAAATAGAGTTGATGATCTTTTAATGCAATAGGTCGAAAATTGCTAGGTTTAGTGAAGACTTATTGTTAATTACTTGTCTACTTGTCTTCAATTTTTAAGGAAACAAGTGTTTGAAAAGGTTTTTTTTTTTTCTCATCATAATACATACACATACATTTTAGGTAAGATTACGAGGAGCATGTCTCATTTGAGATAAAGGAGGAGAATGTTCTTTTTACTGGATTTTAGGATAAAATTGTAAAGATTAAAATGCAATGAAATTTATAGATATAAAATGCAATGTTGTTAAAATGCAGTAAAAAAAATTTCTCATCCTTCCTCAAATGAAGTCTTCCTCTCAGATCCTCCACCGTACTTTTCTGTTTTTTGTAACATAATTTTAATTAGTGCAATTATAAGATGTCAACCAAAATAGTCATTAAACCTTTTTAATTATCACTAGGAATGCTCTTATGTGATTTGTCAATGATCATTATAAAGTAGTAGGAGTAGATGATCAATTGATCGGCTTGATGCCTTGATCGACTGCCCTGCACTATTACTTCGATATGTAGTCAATTAATGCCTAAAGTTTTGATCGCTGTGAATTATCCAAATTGAAACCGTGATCACCGCCTGTTAAATCTTCCTATCGATTTTGACCATTAGACGACTGGCTATTGATGTCCGCTGATTTAGATCTTCTATTTACCAAGAGTTGTGCTACTATTGTTGCTTAATTTGGCTAAAAAAATTGGGCTAAATGAAACAAGTGAAAATAATATGGACCGAAAATTTGATGCCATCTGTTGTTGCCCGATTTGCTCATGTCGCTCTTTATCGCTAGAATGCACATTTTTTTTTATATAACTAAAGTTAACAGAGTAATGATCAAACAAAAAAAAAATAGTGATAGAAAAAATACTAAAACTTTTGCAAATTTCTATTTAGAATAGGGTAAATAACCCAAAAAGGACCCTTAGTTTTAATTTTTGCCAGAAAAAGATTATTTTGTCAAAAAAAATTAAATTAGGAGAAATATCAGCTGATCGATTTTTATTTTTTTAAATTACGGTCGGTTAACGATGATGTACATCATTTATAAACACTTTATACCATAAATTAGGGTATAAAACATTTGGGGATTATGAACAAGCCACTTTGAATTTCAAATTGAGTGACAACTTCTTAGAGATGGCAAATTGTGGAATTAAAGGGCTTCTTGTGTGGTGATGATGCAACAATATCGGCCTCTTATACACATAGGAACTCATACAAAGTCGTTTCAATGAGTTAATTTTGAAAAAATAAAAAATCAATAAGCTGATATTCCCCTTAATTTAATTTTTTTAACAAAATAATCCTTTTCTGACAAAAACTAAAACTAAGACTCCTTTTTGGACCACTGAAAAAGTGGTATTCTCTATATTGAGAAATTTTGGATCTTACATTACCTTTTTGGGCTATTTTCCCTTTAGAATACGACCAAAATAACTAATTACGTGAATTGACCATTTTTGACAAGAATTACCTAAATTCTGGATATTTTGCGAAATGTTAAAATTTTCTTTCTCACATTTTGTTTTTGTCATTTAGAACTCAACACCATCAAAAAATTTCAAACCAACGATGTTCCAAAGGAGTCGGAGAAAAAAAAGAACTGATCGAGTCGTAGATGATTTGACGGAACGACAACTCATCATCGATCCAACAATCTACCTCGATTTCTAAACGGTAACGCTTAGTTAAAGCACTGTGTATGAACTAGAAGTCCTGCCCAACATCAAGTAAATTTTTGTTAAGAAATTGTCAATGACCATCGGATCATTTGCTTAGTGTTTAATTGGGCACTAGCTAGTTTGCTTTTAACTTTCGAGACAATTGTTTAAATGTATGTTACTTTTTGGTTTGGCTTGGTTATATTACAACCTGTACCGACGTACGTTATATATCACATTTATGACCACTTAAAAGTGGGAAAAAAGGGATTAAGTTAGCGAGAGCATTAAGGAAGAAAGTGACATATGAGTTAGATGTGTGGTTGATAAAAAGTTTTATACTTTATAGTGGTGCGCGTTGTACCATGACCACAACCCGTTACTATACTCGTTAATTTGGACCCGTCTATACCATGACACATAGATTATCTATGTTTATTATATGAATTCTCAACTACCGTGAAAGCTTCAAACAAGAATCGTTAAAAAGAAGAGAAACAAAAATGAATCATTAAAAAGTAGAGAACGGAAAGAATTTTTAAATTACAAGATTTTTTCACGTATAACTAAGTTTATTTATAGGTAAATGTTGATTTAGATTAAGACTAATATAAACAAACTTATAAAAGACAAAAACACAATTTAATTCAAATTTATATTTTTCTTTCGTACGTGAACATTTGACCCGTTGTGAACATTTCATTTAATATACAGTTAAAATGGTAATTTTGAAATTTTGTTTTTCTAAAGATTAAACAATATTTAATTGTAATTTGTGTTGTTTAATAAAAAAGTTCTCGTAATGTTCACCGAACATTCTATCTCCAACTAATAATCATTGGCATGCGACAATTCTACGTATATACTATATATCTAACACCCAACTATTAATTCATTTACAACTATAATGGAATTTAATGCCACTTCCATAATTGCTAATACAAAAGAACATGTAAAATGGCACGTAAGTTTCAATTGTAGAACTTATATAATGCTTCGATTTGACAATCATTAAAGTAATTAGTAGTTCAAATGTACTGAAGAATATTGTTTGAATGTACTATATCTTTAATGAGTGATAAGATAATATATACGTAACAATTATTTAGTCGCAAAAGTTGATAACTAACAGACAGGTCACAATCTACTGACTATTTATAATATGGGGGCATAACTGACTCATTCAACAGTTGTAGCTATGCGGTGTCATAACTCGAACCCCGTAACCTTGTACTATTTTCCGCGAAGATGCCCAATTCATAACTAACTGAGCTACACACGATTCCCATATAGTTAGAGTTATATGAATTTAGTTTACATAGTTAAGTTTCCCGTTATGTTTAAATCATTTAAATTGCATCTTTAGTTACATCCTAAACTTACAATTAAATTTAATTAAATAATACGCAATTCATTAAAGCATTTTTCCAAGCAGAACTATCAATCAAACATTTAATTGATTTGATCTAATCACTAGTAAAATGTTCCATATTCCAATTGATGTCGATCTGTAAGCAAGGATGAAGTCGGGATTTGAAGTTAGTAAAGTCTGTATTTCACTGAATAATAGTAACAATAAACATTATACGTACCGAATTGTAACAGAATAATCTCATAATCTTGATTAATTAAACGATGAAAGTTCTATTACATTTTTTAGTACGTGGAGCTACAAATTGAACGTTATATTGAACTATCAACAAAGATAGAATAATCTAATAAAGACACTAATAAATCTAGTGTTTTGAAAAGGAAAGAGCTACATATATACTATTTGAAAATAACTAAACTTCATTATGCCAAAGCTTGACAAACATGAAAATGAAACCTCATTCATTAATGTAGTGGATTATGCCCGCAAACACACCCACTAATGGTAGGACGGCGTTACATCTCACTAATTATTCCATAATTTTTTTTTTTTTTTGAAGTACCGATTTATTATTTATTAGTGAATACATGAGTTGTCACTTTTTAGTAAGAGAACGCACCGCCCACAACTTGTACCTGCGGATCTTTCAACCAACAGGTCTTTGTTAACGAATACTCCGTATATGTTTACTCACGTCCCCGCAATTCAGTGGTACGGGCAAAATCTAATGGATAGTTATCACTATTTATCAAATCTGTTCCTATCTAACGGAACACACTATTGGATCAAATGACAAAGGCATTGTCTTCTCGCTCGGAATTAACCCATGTAGTTGATGTAAAGCCAATTGTTCGAGTTCGCGTTCTTATTCAGGAAATGACAATATGGGACGTGAATTTTGTATAATACAAATATTTTATGAAATAGTCAAATATTTATTTGGTGGAGGATGTGAGGGAATAACTCATTTGGGAGGAATGAGGAGAAATCTTTTTACTATATTTTAGGATAATTTTTTTGTAATTTACGACAACTACTACATTTTAATAATACTGAATTTATACCTATAAGTTTCATTGCATTTTAATATCACTGCATTTTAACATCTTCAAAACAACAAATTATAACTTTAAACAAAGAACTAAATTATAAAATTTAAAACATATGAACTATATTTCAATAATTATGTATATTTGTACGTAATTCCCTATACGAATAATTTCAGTATATATTGTTTAATTAACAGTTATGTATAGATATACTCGTAGTAACAGGATCAAAAAAGAAGGAAATTTAGGGAGAGAAGAGGGAGAAATTTTTTTTGTTACTATGATTCAATACTTTATTGATATGATTCAAATTTTTATAATATAATTCTATATTTTATTGCTTTGGTTTAATATTTTATTAATAAAATTTAGTATTTTGTTGCTATAATTCAAAAGTTTATAGTAATAAAAAATCTTTCTTCCTCTTCTCTCCCTAAAAATCCTTCTCCCTTTATCCCACTCCTATACTCGTATATCTGATAAATGATATGTATATACCTGCCCTTAAAAAATTAATGGGTTTCATAGGTTTGCAAGTCTAGATTATCTCTCGGTAAAAATAATACATACCCGTGACCTATAAACCATCTAACATATGTTATTTTTTACTCATACTCAACTAGTATATATAAGCGACTAAAATTTCACGAGATTCACTCACTCGCACTGAAGGGGTACTCAGAGGGACGCGGGTTATATCTTACCGTTGACGTCCGTACTTTAAAGATATAGTAGGATAAAATGACTCTAGCTATTGTGTCATATATTGTAACACCCACTTTAAGGGCCTAGTGGTATTCCGGTAATTTCCCTAAACTTTAAATTATTATTTAATGTGTTAGGAAATATTTTACTATTATTATGTCTGATAATATTAGTAAAATGAATAAATGAATTATTGTGACTAATACATAATTCATTGATTTAAACCGAACTAGTTGACGGTAAAATAAAATATTTGGTTTTCGCAAAATGGTTTTAGGTTCCCGACAATAGATTAAGAAGGGGACTAAATCGTAATGGTATTGGGTTAGATTAATAAATATATATACATACCTTCTCAAATTGATTCTGTAACATTCTCAAATCTTCTCAAATTGTTCCTGCGAACCGAAACCTCAAAAACTTGAAGAAACCTTCTGTGAATTCGTGAATTATTCGTGTTATCATTTTCTTGTTTCAAAAACGGAATTCGAGTAACATAATCAAATCACCATCTTGTTCCTGTAAGTGTTTGTGGTTATAATTGTATTTTTATGAAAATTAGTTAATTCACGAATTGATATGAAAATTAAGCTTAAACGATGTTGTATGATGTTATTTGATGCATATAAACCGTTAGAAAGCTTAATTGAATGTTAGGAAATTGAATTCGTAAGTTTTGAAAGATTTCAGTTCGAGTTTCTGGGTTCAGCAGCGAACTTCGCAGCTTGAAGATGAACTCAGTTCGCAGTGCTTAATTGCGAAGCGAACCGAGTTATCTTGCGAGGTGAGATGTCTTGCGAAGTGAGTTGCCCTGCGAACCGAGTTATTGTCTTGCGAAGTGAACCTAGCGAACTGAACTCTGCGAACCGAGTGGTTCTGCGAACTGAGCTGGTTTGCGAACCGAGAATTCCTGCGAACTGAGATTGCTGCGAACTGAGTTGTTCTGCGAACCGAGTTGCAAAGCGAACTGAGTTCCTGCGAACTGAGTTTGCTGCGAAGCGAACCGAGATTGTTGCGAACTGAGATTTTTAAAATTTTATTTTGCAAATTTTGAAATTGCGTAAGTGTTTTCAGGGTAGCGACTGAGTGACAAAATTCACTAACTCGGATTGGGCCGAGATTCGCATGGTCACTCGAAAATGACCCAATAATCAAGGTTCTATTTTAAGAGCCTAGGCAGTTTTTGGCCTTTCGGGGTCATCTAAGGGTCGAAAATGACATTTTTCAGTTTTAATCCTCGTTTCGGGACTTTCTGATGTCGCTTCGGATTGAACGTTTGTTTTCTTAGACTTCAGGAATTTACCTGCTTGTTTAAATATGTTATATGATTATGAAATGAGTTACTAACTCATTATTTGTTGTATTCTCAGATCAGCAGAAGACTCAGTAATATAAGACTTCTGAGTTGTTGGATTGAGATTGATAGGTGAGTGGATCTGTGATCCTCAGTGTGATTTAGTTGTAACATGTTTGGTTACAACGGGTAATGTAATACTACTGTTGATAGACTGTTTAGTCTGGGTTGTTTATATTATCCATGATGATTATGGATTATGTGATATTTGGCCTTTGGGCATATGTGATATGTATATTCAAAGGTCAACACTGGTTGGGCTTAGTTACTATTGTTTGGCCAAACAGAGATTCCTTATACACATAGTTGATAGGAACTGTTGTTGGTGAAGATAGTAACAAGCTATTGGTTAATCACTGTATTGGCCTGCAGTTGATTTTAAGTGTTCCTTGGAGGATACCTCAGGAACCACCGGTCCTCTTTGACGTTGTGTGTTTACGATTATTCGCTGTAAACAGATTTGATATTTCTGAGTTAGACTGTTGGTTACAGTTCTTCTCACTTAGCCGTGTGCTAATCCCACCACCCTACTTCTTGCAGGTTAATGTTTGAATAGGGGATGGGCAAGAAACTTTTGATTTAATGGGATGTTTGACGACCAGCTACTCTGATTTTATTTTGATACATAATGATGGGAATTGTACTGTATAACACCCAAACTGATGTATGTTTTATGTTTTTTTTAAATGATATAACTTTAGCATATATTGTAAAAGTATGTTTTGACCAGACGCTTTCGATATTTCGAATATAAAATGATATTTAGAAAGTGGGGTGTTACAAGTATGTTTAGGCTGCACCTTAGGTATCTTTCTCAATATATAAAGGGCTTAACCGTAAAAGGGGCAAACATGATTTTCTTCTTAAAACTGTTTCCACATGTATTATTAAAGAAATTTTTGACATTTGGGAAAAAACACTCTTTTATGACAACTAGAACAATCGTATGTCAATTTCAGCTATATTAAGTTTGTATTGCAACGGACTTTGTCCATGTGGGATACACGATACTGGCCCACAGATGTGGTGTAAAACATTTTCCATATGTTTTATGACATGTATGTTAAACATTTTCCACATCACTTGGTCACCTCCACTGCATATGGACCGAATTTAATTGTTGCATGTACTAGCTAGTTAGTGTTAGGGTTTGATGATAATGTGTTAGTGAAATTAATTAGCTAGGGTTAGAATTTGATGATGATTTGATCTCGACATTTGAAACGCTCTGAAATTTATATTTATATATATATATATATATATATATATATATATATATATATATATAAATACCTTTATTAAAACCTTGCAACTCAAACGTAAATATATAAATTCAACAAGACAATTACACAATTCATTTAGACTCAAAATAAAATAATTTTGAAAGTTGGCAGGTACCCATTGGGTAGATAGGGTACCCTTCGGGTAACCACTTTTGCCCAATTCTTTGTAAAAAATAACGAAGGAATTACTCGTTTGAACCATGTGTACCCACCGGGTAAGCTAAGTACCCACCGGGTAGCCTGTATGTAGATCAAAAGTCTAGTTTTGATCCAACACACTTCCCCTATATTTTTACCAACAATATTCACCTTATTGTCAAGATTTTTTTACCACCAAAAATGTTTCACAATCACTTTGTAAAACAACCAAAATTATCAAACTTTAACAACCAAAAACAATTACTCAAATCATCCAAACTCCAACATTTGAACAATTTCAAACAACATAATTTCTACTCAACTACTCATTCCAACCTCATATTTTCCAAAGCATTTTCATTGAACATGTTCATAACTATTTGTAATTTAAACATTACCAAATCTCATTTTTACCACAAATTTGACCCATTTCAATACAAATCTCAATTTAACAACAACTTCAACAAAGATAAAGTTTTATCCACAAAAGTGATCATACTCAAATAATCAATGTTTACTCAAAATTGAGCTTTCTTCATATCTAGACCATGATTATAAAAGGGATTGACTTACGAACTCAATAGCAAGCCCACCACTAGTCGATCTTTGGCTCCTCGCCCAAATAACCCCTTAACTCGTTTGTGCTACCTGTATGACACAACAACAACAAAGGAATGTGGTAAACCTCATGCTTAGTAAGTAACTCAATAGCAACAATAATAAATAATAACAATACTCATGATTAAGGATCCTTAATGTATACTCGATAGGACTCCTACTCAAAGGAGGATAATCTAATGGTGTCAAGGCATAACAATTGAGATTTTTCAAGCCTTAATGTCACCCTTACTCTCCACCATTAAAGGTGTGCACACTGAACACCTCATATGTCACAATGGCAAACCTTCTTTCCACCTCGAGATGGCACACACTTAACTACTACTCACGTAATTCAAGTGTTGTCTTCTTATAAACCTCTCCCCCATTACTTACCTTGCAAATAAGTCGGTTTATTAACTCACGCAATGTCTCCAACTCTCTATGGACCTATAATTAATATAATACACATAAGGTCACATATACAATTTATTTACATCATTTAACTCAATAACATTCTCTAATTAATCTCATGTGTATCAACTCAATGATCTCAATATTTCAATCAAACTCAAGTGTTATATCTCCTAACACAACAATTATTTCAATTAGCAATTTATCCTCTTTCTCATGGAAATTTATATGCATATAGTTTATATGATCCCCTTTTAACAACAACAACCCAACAAAAACAATTTATCATTATTCACCTTTTCATCAAAATCTCCATTTTTAGCAAAATCATCAATTACTCAAAAGTTTATTCTCAATTCTAGACAGCCTGTAGCATTTTAATTAGTTTTAGCTCTTGAGAAATTTTTTACTGAAAAATAGATTCATACACCTTTCTAAAAACTCCAACCACGTTAAAATACGAGTTACGGTTAATTTACAATGATTTTCCAAAAATATTTTATTTTCTGCACTGCTGTCCAAATTCGAGCTTTCACCAAAAACGTGTGAAATCAATTCATATACATTTACAACACTTTTCTTGATAAACTCTTACTTAACCAACACATTAAAACTGATTTTCAACAAGATTAAACATCTAATCAACCATATTTATAACTCAATGACACAAATTTTTCAATCAACTCAAGTGTTTAAATCTCTAACTCAATTTACTTCAACTAGTAATTAACACACTTTTCTCATAAAATTCTCATGCATATAGTTATATAGATTATCCCTAACAACAACAACAACAACAACAACAACTCAACAACTCAATAACAACTCATCATCATAATCTCATTTATTAAAATCTCCATTTCAATCAAAATCATTAAAACACATAACATTAATATAACTCATCTCTTTCATCTCAAAGTTACTCAAATAAACTCATTTATGATTCAACAACAATCATATAACCTTCCCACACCCATGCACCCCCGTTTCTCCAAATCTCAAAAGTTTGGGTTTATACTCAAATCACCAAAACAATCAAATTAAAAGATGAATGTGGTTATTCTTAGCTCAAGGATGATGATTATGGAAGTTTGAAGCTCAATTACACAAGAATTTTGACTCAATTTTTGTTTCTTCTTTTCTCTCTTCTTTCTCTCCTTTGTCCCACTCTCTGGAACGCGCACACACACAAAACAAAAGGTTTCTTCCAGATTTTGTTTCCTTTTAATTAAAAGGAATAAAACTTTATTTTATTTATTATTTAGTCCCCAATACTCTGTCAATTTTAACACATAATCCCTCCTAACATTTTCTGTTACAACTTAGTCCCTCAAGACTTTAAAACTCACACTCTAGCCACACAACTAATTTCTCATATTGTCGCACCCCCAGATTTACTGTGCAGCAGAAGTCGGGTCGGGGCGCGACTAATCCAGTAATCATTGCGGAAAGGAAAAGCAAACGACTCTATATGAGACGTTTTGAAAAATAGTACAAAAGTAGTTACATTAATATAATTAAAGTTTACATCAGTCTCGAGTTCGCGAGACGAAATCCTGAAGATTCTAGTACATAGCGATTTTACAAAATAATGTAAGCAAATCTTCATAAACGTATGATGCATGCGACTCGAGCTAGCAGGCAGTCCTGGGGGCAACCCTATGGTTGTTGAGTACCTGAGAAATACACGCTAAAAGGTCAACAATAATGTTGGTGAGCTCATAGGTTTACGTAGTTAAAATCATAGTATGAACCACAAGATTTCAGAGTTATCGTAGTAGCACGAATGCCAAAGTAAATCATAATATACTATTGCAATGAGCTCATAGTCCGAAGCTTAACCAATATGAGTTTGCCTCCTGCAGATGCCTAATCCAGAACATCCGTATGAATAAATAATAAAGCGCCCGTTTGACCAGTTAGAGCTACTAACCCGGACGGGGATGGTCAATCCCAAATAGTACTATTCTTTAATACTCGCGCTAAGATCCATACTAACGAAACTATGATGTGTAGAGGACTTTTGAGTGGATTATGAAAGTGAAACTCATGCAATCCGTATATGTGTAAATCTGCACTCGTGTTCATGAAAATAGTGCATGTATTCTCACCCCAATAGTTAAAACAGTAAAAGTGGGGCTATGAGACTCACCTGAGTCTTGAGAGCTAGCGTTTAAGTTAATAAACGTTTATCCGAGATGTAACCTTCTGGCGCCCTAAACGCACAAGGTTAGGTATGAGTGAATGTCTCAAAAGATCATTCATGCTAGTTGTCCACTCAACTAGTTATGTCCAAAGTTTGTTTATCACGTGTGTTTAGAAAACGTGTACGGCCCGTTGGTGACGTTTTGTAATAATAATTCTCAAAGACATTATTATTATGTTTTGTTTCGATATATACTTATGAGAGTATATGTATTAAGTGTACGAGTAGTGTCGTATATGATATAGTTGTCGTTTCACGAAAACGTTCCTTAGTAAAATATGTTTTCAATCAGACTGTTTTATGCGACACATATGTTATGTCGCTATGAGGTGTTGCGACACAAAGGTAGTGTCGCAAAGTATGAAATTCAATTAGCTGTGCGACACAAGAGTTGGTGTCGCAAGTCGAGATTTTAAATAGGCGTGCGACACAGTGGTTTGTGTCGCAGGTTAGTACTGTTCGGTATAAAATGTTGCGACACGAGTTAACACTGCTTGTCTAGCGACACTAGGCTTGTGTCGCAGGTTGCGACACAAGTTAGTACTGCTGGTTTTAAAGAGTTGCGACACAAAGGTTAGTGTCGCCAGTTAGTACTGCTAATTATAAGTGTTGCGACACAAGGGTAGTGTTGCAGGTTAATACTGTTGGCTAGCGACACAAGTTAATACTGCTTGTTTGAAAAGTTGCGACACAGGGCTTGTGTCGCAAAAGTTTTGGGTCGTCTGTGACACAGAGGACCTGATGTGTTTTTCGTGTTCGGGATTTCGGTCAAACGTGCTCGGATTGTCCCGAAACTTTTAGGGAAGTCTTAAATATGTTTTTAAAGCTTAGGAAAATTGTCGTTACGTTTTGTGGTCAACCCGAAAGTGTCGTTTTATATTTATTGCAAAAACAGTCCATGTGGTCATTTTTCCATAAATTTGGGTCGTTTTTGTGGCTCGTTTTGACTAGTCAAAGCTTCGAAATAAAATCCAAGAAGATTACTAGTTGTTCATATATGTCTCAACTACTTTCAGTAATTTTTCTAGAATTTTTGGACAAGTCTAAGTATTTTTAATAATTTCATTTGTCCTCTGAGGTCCAATTTTGGCCAATCTGGACATGTGCTCAAAGATCGAATTACTGGGAGGGATCTACACATTTTCAAAGAAAATCATCTAAACGACATTTGTACTTAACAAAATTTGTGAGATTTTGGCGGTGGTTTCAAGTCATTTGGAGTCGTGTAGCTCGACTTATGGACTCGAGAAGTTGAGTCAAAAATCTATCACCCGTAACAATTTGGCGACACATTTTTGTAAAATTGTTTTCGGGTATCAAACGGTGTCGAAAAATTATGAACCCACTTGGATCTGAAAGCTAACTCTTTAAACTTAATTTTTGTCTTTTGATTCGTCCATTTTGGTTAAGTTTTGAGCACGAAACTTTCCCTTGAAGTCGGGCCAAATTTCTGCCCAGAAACTGTTAGTATTTTTGTGTTTTCAAAACGATTTTCGGCTTTGTTTTTGGACATAATCTTGTTATATGGACATTGTAACATGATTATAAGTATGTTTTAAGTAAAATAAAGGGGGATGAAATTTCTTACAAAGGAGATGATGAAAGCACAAAGAAATAGACGTCGAGAGCTCGTTTTCTTGCTTTTTCTTGCAAACCGAAGAGGGGGCGTTATGGTGGTTTGTGGTGATGATCTTGGTGGTTTGTGGTGGTGATTTGGGAGTTTCTTGGGGCTGAAATCTGCAGAAAAAGAAGAGGGGAGGGAGAGAGAGAGTTGGGAGAAAAGATTGTGTGAGAAAGTAAGTTTGTGTTTGAGTGTGGGAAAAGAGAAAGGAAAAGAGAGTATGGGGAAAAGGCAAGGGGAGGGGGCTGCAGATTTTTGTGGGTCCCACCCACATGTGAGTGTCTTGAATTAATTCCCCAATTTGCGTTACGCGCGGTGCTCGTTTACCCGTTCGTTTCGTCGTTCGTTTAAACGTTAAACGTTTATTATTCAAGTTTTTCGTTAATGATTTATTCGCGTATATTTTGATTGAAGTTTTATTTAAAATATTTCATTTTAAGTTATTAAAATAATAATCGAGTTTCGTTCGGTTGTCGGGCGCGTTTCGCGTGTTTTCGTCTCGTACGATACGTTTTGCATAAAACATAAAGTGTTCGTATATTATTGTACTATAATAATATAATGTAAATAACTACTATTTAATTATAAAATAGATTTACGTTATTTATGAAAAAGTTTTCACCAACGTCTGTATTATTGTGTCGGATTCCATCCGATTGAAATTGCGTAATTCAAAATTAATTACGTACGTGCGTATAATGTAATATACAAAGTGTTACCGTAATTAGTCCTATTTCACACTAATTACAAGTAATAACGATTTACGATTAGTTACTAATGACGGCATAATTTGCCGGGTGTCACACATATATGTTTTAAATCCCAACTCAATATTTGTATAATACTAAATACAAATAATAATTTAAATAACTAATTTAATATAAAATATATACTTACGAAATTTGGAGTGTTACAACGTTATAATATTTATAATATTTTGATGATGATTTTGAGTGTTGGTGTTTATAGAAGAATGAACAAAGGAAGCATAAGAATTTGATGTTGATCGATAATAATGGTCAAAGAAACACTAATGCAGGGAAGAACTTAATCCGAAATTGTTAATGGAGAAGATTTCTTATTAATCAATAATGAAAGTCTCAAAAAACGTAATGAATAAATCTTAACAAAAGGTTAGCTATTAGAGATGTCTAAAAACCTTCATTTGAAGGAAAGCAAGATATCCTCAAAATGGATATATAAACAAGAAATAAAAGGATATAAATAATCTAAAAGTTCAAAATAAACTTAAAAAAAAGTAAAACATCATTTTCGAGTTCTAAACGATCTCGAAAGGCTGAAAACTGTCAGGTAATGGCGAAACAAAGAGTTTTGATTGTTGGGCCGTTTTTGAGTGAATATGCGAATTTAGGCTCAATCCGACATCGAATCAATTCGCATTCGGCAAAATAGGCTCCAATTGTTTTTGTCGTGTTGAATTTTTCGTTAACTGCCGCATTGATCACGTCTATATCAGAATTAGGGTTAAGAGAATTAGGGTTAAGGTTTAAGGATTACGAGGGTATTCGATCATTTGATATTAAATTTAGCGGAGAATTTAACTTCAGTTAGTTAGAAAGGACAAAATTACAAAAGTTAACAAATTCAAAGGATACATATAGTGACAAAAAGATCTAAGGACAAAATCAGCAAAATTGTTCGACCATGAGGACGAAAAATGCACTTTACTCTTCTTTTTATATTCTTAAAATTTCCATTTTTTTAATGTAGTGGGTAGTTTTTGGAGGTTGAAGTCTTTTAAGTTTCTTATGTATATGTGATTGTTGTGGCGTTGAGTTTAATTAAAGAGAAGAGAAAATTGATAGTAAAACTATTCTAATTTTTTTAGCGTTCTTCGAAGATTGACCATCTCGAATCGGATTATGCCTCCAATCGATAATGCCATAGGTTTCGGCCACATAGGCCCCCGACTCTAAGTCACCATGGCCAAATTCCTCGCAACTTCTCGCCTCTCATTTTGACAACATCTCGAAACAACTACCCGTCCAAAACCCCAATACCACCAATCCCGTTACCACGGCCATCACCGAGTCAATATCTCTCCAACTCGAAAAGTAAACGGACACTACAACCAATCGTACATTATCGAGCCAACACAACCACAAACACCAAACCGTCTTTCTACAAGTCACTTCTCCCAGCCAAATCTACCCTTTCCCCGTTTGTCATTTACACACAATGTCAAAACGAGAGCCACGAGCGTCTGTTTCTACTAAAAATTTTCACTTCCCTTTATATCAAACTCAATGCAACAATCACACGTAAATAGAAAACTTAAAAGACTTCAACCTCCTAAAACTACCCACAGAAATTGGAAACATAACTCTAGGCTAGTAACTATAACTATATTTTTAGTATAAGATAAATGACAATTTTTTTATTTGCAATTTTAAAATATTATGAACACAATAGACGATGGATCAAAGTACACCGTCTGTTGGGATGCGGAAGTTAACGAAATTTGAACCTTTTCGTTGTCGGAAGTTGAAATGAGCAGACTCAAATATTTACTAGGTATGGTAGGGGCCATTAAGGAACTATTAGTTTAAATGGTTCACATGGATGTGTTGTCAAGACAGTGTTCGTTAATTCATATAATTTAGGTCATTTTATATGTAAGAGTTTGAATTATAAAATTTCGATTGGTTTTTTGTTTTTATAGAATAGGAAACATATATCATATCCCAATTATGATATACCAACTATCATCTAAATATTGTATCAAGTTCAACTTAAACATAAAATCGTTAAATGAAATGCCCTTTAATTATTATCCCCTTGGCTTAATCAAAATTTCGAACGATTTGCTTGGAAACCAGAAATTTTGATTTCTAGTGTGAACGATGACAGCCAGTGATCGAATGTGATTGAAGGAGAAAGATGACGAGAATTTTCTTGTTTTAACTAGGCGTTTATTATCGTATTTTAATTGCTCGTGACACTTGACTCAATGTTATCATTTCTCTCGTTTTCTAAACATAAGCTCACTCACCGATAATCACACCGTTTTAATATGTGGCGTGGAGTGACTTGTAAATCACCAAATTTTAATCGTACACCACTAAATTAAACGTGTCTTAGGGTGTTTTATATTACATGTACCAACATCTTAAAGAATATGTGGCCTGGTGACATTTATAACTACAAATTGGCGGTATAAAATAATCCCAAAAATATATAGTCAAACTACTCCATGATCATTTACAGGTTATGTATGATCATATTGTGATATAATAAATTTAAAACTAAAAATCCGAAACTTCATTAATAAATTTTGTTGTTTATATATAGTGAAAAAAAGTAAAGAACGTAACACGTGCCCATGAATTGCGTTACCAAAAGCAGAAATTTACAAACTAATCTATAAATGACACCATACTTTTACATATATTTTGTGGAAAGTATTTTGGACCGTCGAGTTATAAAAGTGAAAAATAGTACATTTTAAATTAAGGTTTCTATTTAGAGATGTAAAATTTATTAGGGTATTATATAGCCTCTTGTTTAGGCAAATGTTTAGCTTTATGGGACCAGGATGACTGTCGTGTATGCTCAATTTCTTTTTAGGGAAATTACATGAACGACCATTTCTCTTTCATTAAACGACAAAAACTATCCTCATTTATGAACAATGACATGCTAGTCCTCTTACTTTTGGATATATAACTTTGATAATGTTGTGATTCCTTTATGTTTGTAATCGAATTGAAAGAACAAGAACGAGTCTTATTGACCATCATTTGTTTTACTTTACTACCCTAGTGAACGCTTTGTGACATTTAACGGGGAAAAAAATTGTGTTTATATTCATTCATTTTGAAAACCTTTTAAAATACTTCAGTTACATCTGTTTTGTCAAAATATTTTTAGATCATAGTGACCATTTCAATTTCTCATATATAATCGCTATGTGTGTGCACCATATCCCTCTTCTACAATGTGCTATTTCTATATTATGTCTAGGGGCAGAAATGTTATGATGACGATGTGACCGTTGCTATTAGTTAATTTGTTAAACGTAATGTAAATCATGTTGAAAAGAGTTTGGTGTGTACTTGAAATTAAACTAGTCGTGAAATTGAGCTGCAACTTATAACTGAGCTAATCTAATCAAATTAAATCAACCCGGTTTTGTAATAGTACTCTCGGTTGAAACCAAGTATACCTTTATAATAATTAAGTTTTACTTTATTAAAATTTCTTTTTTAAAAAGCAACTATATTATTAAAACAACACGTAGATACAGTCTCAGATATGTACATACATATTTCTGCTACTGTCACACTTTGGTCTACCAAAACAATACCCACACACTTTTACCTCCATTGAGATAGCACCTATATACTAATTACAAGCTGCACACAAACTACACACAATCTACTGGTACTACATGACTCGTCACAGTATGCACATCAGTTCAACAACCTTGCATGATTTCACACACTAATAGCCCATTTTTTACTGATTAGCTGATCCCACTTTGATCCACCATATTTGACCCGCATGAACCATGATCTAGTAACCATTGTTGCCAAATTACAACACCTTTTTTCATCTTTTTAAACACTCATTCATAGCTCTTAACCTGAATTTCATTGAACAAAACCGGTGTACTCCACCATTTCTTTCCAAAGACATTTTGATTTTTATTTTTCCATAGCAAGTACTCACATACCCACTCAACAGCCTGCCACAACATTTGACCTATAAGCTTAAATTCGAGACATTCCCATAACCCCATCACTTATATATCCTCTCCCATATATTCATAGCAGCCTTACAAAATAATAATACATGCTCAACCGATTCCATGTCATCATCACACATAGGACATCTTATCGAATGTAAGTCAACCCCTCTTTTGTCTAACTCCACGCGAACTGGCAGCCTACCTTTTAAAGCTCTCCAAACAAACACACCCACTTTTAATGGGAGTAATTTTCACAGTGTTTCACGGTTTCTACCCTGTCCTTACAACAACTTCTCATCAATTTTCGCAGCTAGAGATCTTTTCTTGAGTTCGCCATTTTCTTCCACTTTCCAACACTATTTGTCCCTACCATTCAAACATGGTCTAAAAAAATATAGTACCTTAGTCCTACCCCTTGGTTCTCTTAACCACCTCCAATTTCCTTCCCACCCATTTGATGACCATCCGCCTCTTTCTTTAATTGTTACCTCCTTATCAACTTCTAAACTATATAATCTACGAAATTTATCTTTCGGTTTTTCATTTCCTACCCACACATCCTCCCAAAACATTGGGCTATCACCATCTCCTATCTAATTAAAATGATTCCCGAAATTCCAACCCCTTTTTATCCATCTCGACACCTAGTTTAATAATGTTACTCTATGTGTTACCCTTCCCATTCCCATCAAAAACCGAATGTACTCCTAACCCCCCATCCCTCCCGTAAATACTTTTGATTATTTAAACCCAAAATGCATCATTTTCATTTCTAAATCTCCACCACCACTTCCCCACTAATGCTCAATTTTTACCTTTTAAATTACCAATATTTAAACCACCCTTCCCATATGAAACTAAAATATTATCCCATTTAATCCAAACATTTTGTTATGCTTCTTAATAACATTATTCCACCCCTGATTATGTCTTTGGTTGACTACAATCAAAGCTTTAATTGAACATTGCGTACTCTTTCAGAGATATTTCCTTAAAACCTTTCAATTTATCGTCATTTCATAATTTTAAGATATTTCTACAGTTATATCAAAAATCTGTACGTCCTTAAGACCAGTTTCCATAGGTTAACTTGTTCAAGTGATAATTAATTAAGATCGAAATCATAAAGTGATCATATTTTAATTTCGAAACAAAAACGTAGTCAAAATTTGAACCTCCTTTAATCACATTCTCAAAGTATATATAAACATGCAAGTAACATAAAAGAATAAGGACTATAAAGGTAAGTAAAATAGCTTAGGTTTAATATTCACTTTTATTAAAGGGAGTCACAGCAGTACCCAGGGACCGTTGCATGATGTTGAAGATGACCCGGCCCCTCATTTATATCTTCTCATCTGTTTTCATTCATTGCTATGAACTTGCCTTTAAATCTCCCTCCACCTCCATACCTTCATTCATCCCACCACCCCTTATTTTTTGTAATAAAATAATCCCCAAAATGCCACAAATGTTACCTGATTTCTCATCTTCTGTTAAACTCAAATATGTCAAACTTGGTTACCAGTATTTGGTTAACCACATCCTAACATTCTTACTTGTTCCAGTGATCGCAACAATCGCGGTCCAACTCCTTCGCCTCGGTCCAGATGAGATCGTCTCCACCGTTAAATCGCTTGAGCTTGATATTGTTCAAATACTATGCTCAGTTTTTCTCATTTTATTCATTTCAACTGTTTATTTCATGTCTAAACCTAGATCCATTTACCTTGTTGATTACACGTGCTACAAGGCTCCTATCACGTGCCGTGTTCCATTCTCTACTTTCATGGAACACTCCAGGCTTAACCTGAAAGATAATCCTAAAAGTGTTGAATTCCAAATGAGGATTCTAGAACGTTCTGGATTAGGTGAAGAGACGAGTTTACCACCAGCTATTCATTACATTCCGCCTAAACCTAACATGGAGGCTGCTAGAGGTGAGGCCGAACTCGTAATTTTCTCCGCTATTGATTCGTTGTTCGAGCGAACAGGTTTGAAACCGAAAGATATCGATATTCTTATCGTGAATTGTAGCTTGTTTTCGCCTACACCATCGCTATCTGCGATGGTCGTAAATAAGTATAAATTGAGAAGTAATATAAAGAGCTACAATTTATCCGGAATGGGATGTAGTGCCGGTTTGATCTCAATCGATTTAGCTCGAGATTTACTTCAAGTACTTCCTAATTCAAATGCGATTGTAATTAGTACAGAGATTATTACACCTAATTATTACCAAGGAAACGAGCGTGCGATGCTCCTTCCTAATTGTCTTTTTAGGATGGGGGCCGCCGCGCTTCTGCTGTCCAACAAGCGCCGCGAGCGAAGCCGCGCGAAGTATAAGCTCGTTCACGTCGTCCGAACGCATAAAGGTTCAGATGACAGAGCGTATAAATGCGTCTACGAACAAGAAGATCCGCAAGGACTTGTTGGAATCAATTTGTCAAAAGATCTTATGGTGATTGCAGCTGAAGCTCTTAAATCAAACATTACAACAATCGGTCCGTTGGTTCTACCGGCATCCGAACAGCTTCTATTTTTGTTCACGCTCATTGGCCGGAAAATATTCAATCCGAAATGGAAACCGTACATTCCTGATTTCAAACAAGCGTTTGAACATTTTTGCATACACGCAGGCGGTAGAGCGGTGATAGATGAGTTACAGAAGAATCTTCAGTTGTCTGCTGAACACGTAGAAGCTTCTAGAATGACGTTGCATCGATTTGGAAACACTTCATCATCGTCGCTGTGGTACGAGTTGAGTTACATTGAATCGAAAGGGCGGATGAAGAAAGGAGATAGGGTTTGGCAAATAGCGTTCGGTAGTGGTTTCAAGTGTAACAGCGCCGTTTGGAAATGTAACCGGAATATTAAAACTCCGACCGGCGGACCGTGGGAAGATTGCATTGATCGGTACCCGGTGCACATCCCGGAGGTTGTGAAGCTGTGAATTTATTACACATTTACAATATTAAATTACAGAAAAATAATAAAACACGTTTCAAAATTATTGTTGCTGTTTTTCACTCTTTTATAGGGGATATATTCTTTTCTTTTTATTCTTCTTTTTTGTTACTTTCACATATTTCGGCAGAATTAAAAATTCTGTAACTGTAAAACATAATTTGATGTGTTATGTAATGTAAAACGTTATATATTGTGTATCATTATACATTTTTTTTCTATCTGTAAAGTGTTTTTTTCTTTGTAACTATAGTACTGTATGTTATGATA
Source organism: Gnaphalium uliginosum (assembly GCA_963930675.1). Lineage (NCBI taxonomy): Eukaryota > Viridiplantae > Streptophyta > Magnoliopsida > Asterales > Asteraceae > Gnaphalium > Gnaphalium uliginosum. The sequence goes on along the minus strand of OZ005685.1, from coordinate 13,194,184 downwards.
ACTTATGTTTAATTAAAGTTATTAAAACGCTATATTGTAACTAAAGTATAAATAGTTAAATTTGTTACTATTAAGATCCGTATATGTTTTCATTTGTATCAATTAAGTTTGTTAACCATAACTAATTAATTTACAGTATACTCGTTATGTTAAAAACTTGTATAGTATGAATTTAACTCGAATATAATTTGATCACATATAAAATAAAAAATATTATTTTTCAATGTTATTGTTTATTCTATTACTCCTTTTCAAAATAAGTGTTCACCTTTCCATTTTGACTTGTCTCAAATAAGTGTGAACCTTCAAAAATAATATACCAACTTTATCAATTTATCCATAATTTAATTTTTCACAAAACTGATTCACATAAGACTGTGTAAAAAGTAAGGGTAACACTATCATTTGTCACAAAACATATGTCTTTTATTAAACTTTGTGTAATTTGATTGTCGACACTTATTATGGAATGAATGGAGTATATACGATCATATGTATATAAACGTAAAATATCAGTGAGATGGGATGCATGAAAGCCATCTTTGTGTTACAACTTACAACTTAAGTTGCTGGCTGGAAAATAAGAATTGTTTCATGATTTTAAATTTAAAGAAAACCTTTTGATCATCACAATGATATGATCGATTGTTGTTAGTACATGTTATAGTTTGTCAAGTACCTTGTTTAAAGAGTTAGTATTTTGTATATTGACATAGCGACACTTATAGAGTCATAGCGACACTTACTAGTGTCACCTAAAGCGACACTTGCAATGTCAGTCGGTCTATATATATATGTCTAAGTGTCGATGTTTTCATAACTTCGCGAGTTCTGTAATTCGATTCTCTCTGAATGATTATATAATTGTTTTGATATTAATAGAAAGAGAAACGTTATTTACATCGTGTATACAATGCTCACTATTACAGATCCCACGACGACAGCTCCCGCTGAAGCAATTGTTGCTGCGGAATAAGTTCGTTTGATTCAATTACTCGATTAAACTCAAGTCACGGATTCTACACGTACTCGAGTTGTGATTCGAATTAGATTCTAGACATTGGAACCTATCAAGTGGTTTCAAAACAAATTCGTTCACAACTAGTTATTAACCAACCACTTTATAGTAAATGGTATTTCATTCGTTCCGAATTAAAGGTTCAATTCGTCCGATCCTTTTATTTTAGTTTTTGTTGTAAAAAGCAATTCATTTCAACTATCAAGTTTACTATTTTACCGTTAGTTATACACTTTAACAAAAAATAAATCTTAGAAAAGGATAAATTCAAGTAAATTGTATGAATGATCCTTATAGTTTACACATTCTCACCGTTAATCTTATAGTAAATTGTATAAATTCAAGTAAAAGTTGTTATACGTTTAGTTCATTCTCTATTTAAAATGACTAAAATACCCTTGGTAATGTGCACTTAACAAATCTATTTGGTTCTGCGAGATGAGAGTATTTAGTCATTTTATATAAATGAGGGATTGAGCGTGCAACAATTGAATTTTGAATTATCTATGCGATAAACAAAGTATGAGAACTAATAGTGTAAATCACATGCAGGATTCATGCAATTTACTCTTAAGTACTATATTTAAAAACTAAATATAATTATATGTATGTAAAACTACGTGCCATTTATCTAACGCATGCTTAATTTATGACGGAAGAAATATTCTGTATTTAGTAAGGAAACGAGTTCGATTCAATCGAACTAGATTTTAACTATTCCCTTTATTAATTTTCCACTTTAGAATAGAATATGTTTTCCGGTTACTAATAAATACAGTACCATATACACCTTCTAGCATTTTCACGTAGCACATTATTGGTCCCACTATACATTAAAATATATAAAAGCGAGTTTCAAATGCAATTAATTAGGTTGCTAAATATCCTAGCAAGAAGCTACTAACTAAAAGTTATTTCATCTACTAATTAAAACAAGTTTAAATTCTGATTTTTTTGTGAATTCGTGATTCCCTCCCTTTTGCCCTCTAGGGCCTCTATGAATTACGGGGTAAAGATTCGGTATAAAAAATTATGGGGTAAGGATCAGGTGAAAACACAATAAAGTAAGAAGCATAATACTCCGTAACACATTACATACATACATAAATTAAGTTGATATAAAATAAATTTTCTTAGTGTACAACGATCGAAACAGTGACTATGAAATTTGATCATACTGATCTCAATTTAAGATCGGATACCATCTAATATATCCTAAATGTATATGTGTAATGACATAATTTTCCTTTCCCAAATCTAGCAACAATAAGAAGACACAAAAATTGATCATGTGGTATAAGTCATGATCTTATATCCAGATATCGCAACAGCAACAACATTTTCCATAACATAGGTTTTGGTACCAAACACAAAAGTGTTAATTACATAATTATGGCATACATGTTACACCACGAGATCGGATGTAGTGAAAATTAAGTATACTGATGTGGTCAGTATCCATCTGTTTATCACACATAAAGTCGAACTCAAATCGATCAGGGGTTCAAAAACTTAACCATATTTGTCGAAACGTCAAATCGTGTAAAGTCAATGTTAACTAAGTTGTTCCAATGCTGTTGTTATCAATGACAGATATCTAGCTAGCTTTTTTTTTCTTATATCGATTGGGATGGAAGACATTAAATTCAAATAAATTAAAGCAGAAGTTGTGAAATGGTTTAATTTATTTATTAAAGCATTTAAAAAAAGTGAGTATTAGACAACTGTCTCATTCGACTTAGTTGTTGGTTGAGACTTGAGAGTAAGTAGGTTTGAGTAATTAATACTAATAATTAATTATGGAGTTACTGTTGCGTACCAATTACTTTACTCAATTTTTGAGTACTTTTTATTATCCCCACATTTGATACCTTATGTATTTATGTATGCATATGCGTGCATATGTATTTCAACATTATATGTCATGACCTATATATGTACGTAGAGATGTGGTATGTGTGTCGTACGTATTTATATACTGAGATGAAGTCATGTGTATGTTTGGGTTCCAAAGGAATATTAAATTAACTTGTTTGGTTTAACGAAGTTATACAATTAAGAGCGCATTTAGCTTACATAAAACTTTTTCTATCTTACGAAGAGTTTTTCTTACAAAAACTGGTCGGAAACCTGGAAAATACGTTCAATATTATGTTTTCTTGAAAAAAATTTTAAGAGAACAGATTCTCTTTATAACGACAAGTATGAACTTTGATTTGTGTTTTTCCTTTACATTTCATATTCCTGAAAACGAAAAAATTATCTAATACGTTTGAATGAGTTATTAAATTTTGATTAGTTTTTTAGTGACATAAAATACTTTCCCATCTTTAGAAAAAAGAAATAAAAATGAATTATGTAACTAAATGCTTCATAATTAATTGGCATGTTTGAAAATCTTGAAAACGAGTCGTTCGACTAGGTTATCAGCAGATTAAAGACTGAATTGTATGGGTATAGGTGAGCTATTAAAATGGAAATAATATAAATGAAGGAAATTAAGTGAACAATTCTTCATTTTAATGAATTTTGGTGATGCAAATTTGACTTACCTTTATATATATATATATATATATATATATATTTTGTTAAGTTCAAATGAAAATCATTTAAAAATTTAGAACTCTAAAAATTACTAAGATATATAATTGTTCATATATGTATAATCTCAAAATATTTATAAAAATGTTAATAATAATCAATAAAAACTTTGAAAACCAAAAAATTATGTGTTAAAATTTACTTTAACTAACTTTTGCCGATTTGTTCACATGTAAACTGTTCAGTTGTGAACATATGTGTTTTTATGTATTTTTGTAAGTAATTTGTTGATTTTTGATATTTTTGTTGTTTCTCATTCGAACAAATATTAATGTTCACATGTGTATAAAGTTAATCTCATGTGAACAATTACATATTTTTGTAGTTCTCACGAGTTCTCAATTTTTGAGTGATTCTCATATGAACCTTTCAATTTTTGAGTGATTCACATATTATACAAGCTTATCAATCTCTGTTGAATAGTATTGATCTCTATCCATTGAATACACTTATCGTTATTGCACACACTTTCTATATTGAACCTGAGGAGCCCTATTTATAAAATTATAGAGCTCCAATTACACGCTACAGTAATTAATGAAAAGAACATTTCTATCTAATCCTCCTATCGTCTTGAGCCATGCTCTGTTTTACTGCGTGCTTTTTGCTTTTGCAGAGAAGATATTTGATTAGCCCACATGGTTAGAAAGATGCTCTAATCATAAACAGTAGAAACTACACGGGCAGCATAAACTTCTGAAGAGCAGTAGAAACTCCGAGAACAGTTTTAACTCAAAGTAGTAGTAAGTTATAAACAGTAGTAACTTACTTTGACAGTAGTAACTTAGTACTGGCAGTAGAAACTTCACCCGTCAACACTAACTTTGTTCTGGCAGTACTAACTCTAACTTCTCTAACTTCTCTAACAGTAGTAACTGTTTTTACTGGTAGTACAAAACCCGGTAGCAGTAGTAACCTTTCTACTGGCAGTAGAAACTCTTCTTCACCAGTAGTAACTAGCAGTTGTAGTCTAACTAGCATTAGTAATCTTCGATCAAGTTCTCTAGCCATCTTTAGACCCAACAATCTCCCCCTAAACTTAATCTGTCTCCTACAGATTCAAGTTTCTACAAAAATCTTTAAATAAATCAAGGGATGCTAATACACTACCTTCTTCTTTTTGAAGCTTCAGACTTCTGATGTATCTGATTCAGAATCATATGAAGAAGAATTCTAGCAGTCTCTGAGTCCTCTGGGGTAATCAATTTGACTTGAATCATACATCTCATTAACCCCAGATTCAAGTTGTACTTTCTCTCAGTAAGCATGAATAGAAGTTCTCCATTTTCTAATGCAACTTGATGGACACCAGATCTTGGAATGTACATTCAAAACTTAACTACTGAAAATCTATTGAAGATATCAGGTACTCTTTCAGGTTCAAACATCATAAGTAAGTATTCCCAGAATATTCTGTTCAGAATCTTCTCAACCTGTTTTCCCTCATACTTCATATTTTCAACTTCATATATTCTCTCTATATCCTCCCTATCCATTTTTTTTCAAAATCTCCTGAAATGACCTATAAAACTCTGTAGCTCCATCTGCTCTTGTAATTTTGGTCAATTCAAATCCTTGGTGCACCAACTGTACATGATCCCAATCTACTATCTTTGGAGGCTTGGTAGCTAATGGATCTACCTTTATCCCATCATCCCTTAAGATCAGTAGACTAAGCAGGTGTGCCTCATCTCTTTCTAATTCATCCTTTTCCTTTTCTTCTTCTCCTTTCTTCTCTTGCTCACCCTCCTTATTACTCCTTTCTAACTTTTCCCTTTTCACCTCCTTTTTATACAAAAATTCCAATCTATCAAAATTCATATTATTAAGCTCTCCATCTGGAATCATACCCCTTAATCTCCCAACATATGTTTTTCTCAACTGAGCTTTGGTTGGTTTCCTGCTTCTTTTGGCAGCTGTCCTCTTTTCTGCCTCTGCCCTCTTCTTCTTCTCAAGCAGATCTCTTAGGGCTTGCTCCCTTTCTTCATTATTGTATTGAGCCTGCTCTTCTGCTTGTAGTCTGAGGGCTACCTCATGATCATGAGCCTCCTGCTCCTCCCTGGTAGTGAACCCCCCAAACTCTCCCTTAGATCTCTAAGCAGGCTCTTCTTCAACTAATAGACCCTTTCCTTTATCCTTAGGGTCTATTTTGGGCATCTCACCTCCAGAAACTTTCTCTGTAGGTTCAGAAATTGAGACCCCTTTCTGCTTTCTTTTATAAACTCTGGGCTCTTCCTCTGCACCCTTGAGCTCTGCCTCTTCACCCCTGGGCTCTTCCTCTTCACCCATAGCCTCTGCAGGCTCATATTCAGACTCTTTCTCCTTCTCAGTCTCCTTAGGTGCAGGCTCAGGGACATCCTCATCTTGTACCCAGATGTACTTCTTCTTCTCATTTAGGCATTTCAGCAAGACAGTCTTCAAATCATCTATCTGCTGTTGTTGTCTATCAACAATCTCATAAAGCTCAATGATGTCCCTGTTCTGCTTTTTAACCACCTGCCTGTGGGTTTTCACCTCCTCCCACATGAAGTCAGTTATCTCCATCAATTCCTTGTACATTCTATCCTCATCACCTTTAGGATGTGACTCCCTTGGTGAATCATTGAAAGTATTACCTGCTGCCTCAGAGCTAGTCTGATCAGCAGAGGCCCCTTATTTCTTGGTACTGGGACCTGCAGTAGAATCATCTCCCAAAGGAGATTCATCAGTTGCAGTTGCCTCTGGTTGAGTCTTATTGATGTTAACCCTGTCCTGCTCTGCTAGTGGGCTAGAAGCAGTAGGGTCAGCCCTTCCAGATTGGTCACCCCACTCCTCATGGACCACCTCATCTGCTACATTTGGCTGAAGCTCATTGAGGGGAGAATCCTCAAGTTGAGCATGTTTTTGCTTTTTAGCTTTGGTAGGCTTGGAGGTCTCTTGTTTTCTTTTGGGAGCCTTACTAGTGGATGTGGGTTGGAGTTCAGATGGGTTTTTTGTCTCCTCATCCCTAATGGCAGGTACAACAAGCATTGAGGGAAATAATGATGTTACCTTGTTAGAAAATCCAATGTTCTGTCTCCTTATATTAGAAAAAACTTTGGGAGTATGAGACAGAACTTTTAAAATTTTGGAGTGTGCATTTAAATAATTTAATTTTCATTTAAGAAGATTTGCACAAATCTTGAATACATTAAAAACATTTTAGAGGACTGCTCAATATGTTTGAGCATTCCATTAAAAATTATTCCAGAAAAATTGAACAGTTGGTCTGTGGCCAGGCATACAATTGCAGAAGCAATTGTACTCCCAAGCTCATTCCAACCTGTTCTTTTAGTGGACAGGCACTGTTGGATTGTATGAATAAGGAATTTCCATTGGGAAGAGAAAAGCCCTTTATAAAAAGTAAATTTTGTTAAATCCTCTTCATAACCCATATTTTTTAAAATTTCAAAAATTACAGTGCCTTGAACACAATTTATACCTGAGTTATCTCCTAGATGGAGATGGTTGCGGATAGAGTCCTCTGTGACCACCACCGGTTTGCCCTCTACTTTCGACACAATGAGTTTAGTGTTGTCGATAGATTCGATTTTGGCGTGCTTCCAGAAGGAGTTTATATGCTTGTAGTAGACTGTTGGGTTTATAGTCAAAGCATAGTGGATGTGACTTTCCTTCAAGAAATCGATGATTTCATGAAAGTCCGTCGCATCCGGTGTTTTAACCAAATATGCGAGCATATTGTGGTTATCTACAATCGGTAAAGATGTAGATGAAGAAGAAGTGGACGCCATTGTATTTTGAGTGTTTGATTGAAAGGTGGTTGAGGTTTCTGCTGTTTAGGTTTCTGCTGCGAAGAGAATTTTGAAGAAAGTGTTTTTGATACCTTGATACTGTTGTATAAGTAGTAGCGCCAAGCCCTAGAATTTTGCAATCCATAGAAACTTGAAAGCAGTATTAACTATGCTAACAGTAGTAAAAGTATCACAAAGTTTAAAAACAGTATTAATAATACTTTAACCAGTAGAAAGATACATACTAGCAGTAGTAATTGATTAACCAGTAGAAAGTGTGAAGACAGTAGTAATACTCTTATAGTGGACGCCATTGACAGTAGATAGTGTATAAGCAGTATTAACAACTGGCAGTATTAACTCTCACACTGAGTTAAAGAACAGTACTAATATTGCTAAGAGTACTAACTGGTTATAAGCAGCACTAACCGACCAAGGCAGTAGAAACTTATTATAAGCAGTACTAAGTGGTTTAGCAGTACTAGCAATTAAAAAAAAATACTAATTTGTGTAATTTAGCAGTACTGAACTTTAATTTGCGGTACTATTTTTTTTTTTTTTGGACAACATAACGTTAGAAAACAAATAGTCTATATAAATAGGATAAAGTACTAATTAGTGAAGACAGTAGTAATAATACATAACAGTATTAGATGGTCTACCAGTACTTGATAAGTAGCAGTAGTAACTAATATTGATAGTATTAAAATTACTATAAGCATCACTAACTAGTGTATCAGTATTAATCCTTGTACAAGCACCATAGAGTTTTATGAGAAAAATCATTTACGAAAGATTAATCATTCCAATACTTGTAACCAAAAATGTAAATCTACCAACATCAAATGCTTTAGTGAATAGATCTGCAAATTGATTATCAGTATGAACTTTAAAAATTTGAATTAACTTTTTCTCATTACAATCTCTAATAAAATGATATCTGATTTCAATGTGTTTGGTTTTTGAATGTTTAACAGGATTATTAATAATACTGATTGCACTGTTATTGTCAATAAACATAGGAGTATTTATAAGAATCAAACCATAATCCATCAATTGATTTTGAATCCAGAGTACCTGTGCACAGCAACTTGATGCTGCTACATACTCTGCTTCTGCTGTTGATGTTGAGACAATGGTTTGCTTTTTATATTTCCATAAAATCAATCTACTCCCTAGAAATTGACATCCACCAGATGTTGATTTTCTGTCCATATTTGATCCTCCATAGTCACTATCTGTATATGCAATAAGATCAAAAGATGACATCTTTGGATACCAAAGGCCCAATTTTGGTTGACCCTTTAAATATCTAAAGATTCTTTTGATTGCATGTAGATGAGATAACTTAGGATTTGCTTGAAACCTGGCACAAACACATACAGCAAACATAATATCTGGTCTTGAAGATGTTAGATATAACAAAGATCTTATCATAGATCTGTACAGATGAATATCCACATCCTCCCCCTCAAGATCTGCATGTAAGTGCTTCTGTTTTTCCATTGGAGTGGTTGCAACCTTTGTGTCTTTGAACCCAAACTTTTCCAGAATATCATTTACATACTTTCCTTGACTTATAAAGATACCATCCTGCTGCTGTTTAACTTGTAGTCCAAAAAAGAATGTTAATTCTCTCATGGAACTCATCTGGAACTTTTGATGCATGAGTTTTTCAAATTCTTTACAAAGAGAATCCTTTGTGGATCCAAAAATGATATCATCCACATAGATTTGAACAAGAAGAATATCATTATTGATTTTCTTTATAAACAAGGTTTTATCAATAGCTCCCCTATTGAACTCATTCTGCAGCAGGTAAATTGACAAAGTGTCATACCAAGCTCTAGGAGCTTGATGTAGACCATATAAAGCTTTGTCAAGCCTTTAAACTTTGTCTGGATGTTTTGGATCTTCAAACCCTGGAGGTTGACAAACATACACTTCTTCTTCAATTGTGCCATATAAAAATGCACTTTTAACATCCATCTGGTAAACTTTGAAATCTTTGAAAGAAGCATAAGCTAAAAATAACCTTATAGCTTCAATTCTGGCAACAGGAGCAAAAACTTCATCATAATCAATTCCTTCTTCTTGAGTGTACCCCTGAGTCACCAATCTGACTTTATTTTTGATCACTATGCCTCTCTCATCCTTTTTGTTTCTAAAGACCTATTTAGTGCCAATAGGTCTTTTTCCTGTAGGAAGATCTATTAATAACCAGACTTCCTGTATTTTGAATTGAAGTAACTCCTCCCGCATAGCTTCAACCCAGCTTGGATCTTTTAGAGCCTCTACCACTTTCTTGGGCTCTGTTTGTGAAAGAAAAGCTGCAAATAAACATTCACTTATAAAACTTTCATTTTCTGAATCTTGGTGAACAACAGCTTTCCCTCTTGTTTGTATTGCAGACCCTATATCCCCAATAACATTCTCTAGAGGATGATTGAGTTGAACCCTTGCAGATGGTTGAAAAGTTACAAGAATTTCATCGTCCAAGTTTGTGAGATTCATGTCTGGACTTCCTGTTTCTTCACTGTCTGCTTCATTAAAGATAGGTTCAGAAACCATTTCTTCACTTGCATTATCTTCTGTGGTTTTGGTATTGCTTCCCTGATCTTCTAAAGTATCAGATGTTTCAGATACTTCTTCTGTTTCTTTATCATCCTGTTGAGATGGTTGAGATAATTCTGGTGGATCAACAGACCAGATAGGAAAGATAATATATTCTGATTTATTCTCTTTCTTCTCTGCAACTTCTGGTTTAGTTATTCCCGCATTTGGGATTCACACAAATATCTAAAAGATTCTGTTAGTGCATTAATATCAAACAACCATTCTGGACCTTTTCCTGCAGTATTAACAGTCTGTTCATTAAAGGTCACATTTAAGGTCTCTTCAACAATTCTGGTCTTATGATTGAATATTCTGTAAGCTTTACTTTGAGTAGAATATCCAACAAAGACTCCTTCATCTACTTTGCTCTCAAACTTTCCTAAGTAATCTTTGGTATTCAGAATAGTGACAGGACATCCAAATGGTTTAAGAAAGCTAACCAATGGTATTCTATCAAACAATAACTCATATGGTGTCCTATTGTGAGGCTTGACAACTAACACTCTGTTCTGAACATAGCAAGCAGTACTAACTGCTTCTGCCCAGAAGGTCATGGGTAGCTTAGCATCTGCTAACATAGTTCTAGCAGCCTCAATTAGTGTCCTATTTCTTCTTTCTGCAACTCCATTTTGTTGTGGAGTTCTAGGAGCACTAAATTGTCTTTCTATTCCCTTGAATTTACAAAATTTATCCATCTCAAGATTTTTAAACTCTGTACCATTATCACTTCTAATGATTTTAACCTTTTTATTGGTTTGATTTTCCATCTTAGTAATAAATGATCTAAGTATTTCACCTGTCTCATCTTTAGTTCTAAGAAAGAAGACCCAACAAAATCTGCTAAAGTCATCAATGATCACTAAACAATATATTTTATGTCCTATGCTCCTTACATTTGTTGGTCCAAATAAATCCATATGAAGTAGATGTAAGGGGGAACAATTAGAATTCAAAATTTGGTCTTAAAAGAAGTTTTGTGTTGCTTGCCCTTTTAACATGCAATACAAGGATTTTCACATGAATATGTCTTTTCAAGTAATCCCCTGACAAGTTTTCCTTTAACAAGTTTATTGATTGTTTTGTAATTCATGTGACACATCCTTCTATGCCAAAGATCAGATTCATCTACTGATGCCTTTGATAAAAGACAGTGTATATTTTGTTGAGGATTCAATTTTGTCAAATCACAGCAATAGACATTATCTTTTCTGGGAGTTCTGAGTAAAATTTCACTTTCATCAAGTTTAAAATCTTCAGAAAGAATAAAGCATTCTGTGTTTGTAAAAAGAACTGGGTTCCTTTTATCTGTGATTTGGCTGACACTTAACAAATTGTATTTGAGTTCCTCAACAAAGTAAACATCATTAAAGTTCAGTCTTTCACCTTTTATCATACATTTTCCTGTAATTTTTCCTCCTTTTGAATTTCCTCCAAATGCTACATGTCCACCATTGAGAGATTTGAAATTCTGTAGCTTGGACCTGTCTCCTATCATGTGTCTAGAGCATCCACTGTCAATATGCCATAAGTTTCTTTTGCTCTGCACATTAAAAGAAAGAAAAATTAATTTCTTTTGGGAACCCAAACCAGAGAGGTTCTGGGCTTCCCAAGTGCATCAATGAAATCAACTCTGTTGAAGGTCATTGATTTTGATGCAGTTTTGGTGTTTGAAATTTCTGTTGCCATTGGTTTCCAACACCAATTGGTTTTTGAAGTGATTTTCTTTAAAGCATCAATAGTATGATTAACAGTATTAAAAAGCTTTGCAGTGTTAATATGCTTAGCAGTATTAAGTGTTTTCACAGTATTAACTGGTTTAGCAGTATTAACTGGTTTAGCAGTATTAATATGCTTATTAGCCTTTAGTACTGTTTGCTTGATTTTACTATTGTTTGCTACTTTTAGGATTATAAAAACAGTCATGTTGAAGATGATTAAATCTTCCACATATAAAACAGTTCTTCCTTTTTATAATTGAAAATTTTTGTCGCAATTTTTGTGAAACCATTTGGTTCCAGTTTCTTTGATTTCCTCTTGGGCTTAAAAAGTTTTGTGAAGAGAAGCTTGCTTTACATTTGCAATGAACACAATTATTATTAATAGTTTGCCTTTTCTAAATTTTTGATTCATTTTTGCCTTTTCTTCAAACATTTTCTTACCCTCTGCTAGTTTAGTTTTACCAATTTTAGATGCTAGCTTAGTAAGTTCAGTATTCTCATTATTTCTAGTTTTCTCAACCACTTCCTTCTTTTCTCCAACCTTATCATGTTTTTCTAGACTTTTAACTGTTTTTGCCTCAACAACTTCAGTTTGAACTTCTTGTGTTAAGTCACTTGTATCTATTTTAGTCTTTTGAAAATAATTATTGTTATAAGGTGGTGGAACACTAGAGTAACCTAATCCTGTTTTAAGCTTATCATGAATTTGAACATTTAGAAGATTTTGAAGTTTAGTGGAAGCATTATCTAAATCACTTGCTTTTAGCTTAATGCTATCCTTTTCAACTTTAACTTCTATCAACTTTTTATTTAGCTCATCTATCTTATCTTGTAAGCAATCCCTTTCCCATCTAGCATATTTAAGATCATAATCATACTGTGTTTCATTTTCTTGATATGATTTAATCTCTTTTTCAAATTTTTCAATGGTGTTGATGTATGCTTTGTTTATGATTTCACTTTTGTCAAATTCCTTAAGTATTCTAGCATTATGATCTCTATAATGTGTAACAGTTTTCTTACAAATGGAAGAACATAATTTGCTTTGTACCTCATAAGGAATTTTAGAAGAAGGTTCTGATTCAGTGATTGCCATAAGTGCTTGATTATGCAATTCTTGTTCTGCATGGTCACTCTAATCAAACCCTAGTCCATCTTGTGATATAAGTGTAGTTGAGTTTTGAATTTGGATACTCCTGCTTTGAGTTCCATTGACACTTCCAGTTCTTTGGTTGTTTCCTTCCGTGCTTCTGCATTCTCTAGCAAAGTGACCTAGTTTATGACAATTAAAGCATTCAACTTTGCTTTTATCAAAACCTGCACCATCATCTCTTTTGTATGCAAAGTTGTTTCTACCAGTTCTTTGCATAAATCTTTTTGCTCTTAAGGTTAACATGGCCATTTGCCATTTCAAGTCCATTTCTTCTAAATCATCAGGATTTACTTGTTCTAGTTCCCTATTAATTAGTGAAAAATTCACATGACTAGCAAAAAAGGCTTCTAGAACTGAGTCATTGGGTTTTTCATTGGAAGATGTTCCATAACTCATAGAAGTAGTTCCATATTGATTTAGATTGTCAGTTGTTTGTTTATTAATGGACAAAAAAGCAGCATTATTTGAGAAAGTAGAGGTTTGTTTCTTGCCTTCAACCTCTAATTCAAATGATCTTAAATCATTATATAAGTCATCTAAATCCTTCTCATCAAGGTTTTTACTTTGTCTCAAAGATACAGTGTACATGGTCCATTCTTCTCCTAAGGACCTTAAAAACTTTCTGTTTAAATCATCTTTGTCAATATTGACATTATGATTTTCTAAGTCTCCAACTAGTTTTGAAAATCTGTCAAAAGTTTGAGTTAGAGTTTCAGTTTTTATACCCATAAAGTTTTCAAAGTCTTGTTTCAAAATCGATCTTTGAGTTTTCTTTGTGCTTTCATTGCCACCAAAACGTTTGGCAATTGCTTTCCAAAGGTCTTGGGCATCATCACACTTTTCAAATCATCTTTGGTACTCATATGGTATGGACATCAACAGAGTACTTAGAGATTTTAATTCTATGGATCTTATTTTTCTTTCTGCATCATTTGTTGGTGGTGATCTAGGAATTCTAGAACCATCAATATTTAATGCATATTTAGGTCCACATTCAATGACTTCCCATAAAGAATAATCAGTAAGAAGCATGTATTGCTTAATTCTGGTTTTCCATTTTTCATACTCATTTGGTTTGAGCATGGGAATTCTTGTGGCCTGGATTCCATCACTAGTTTCAGAAGTCATTTTGAAAAAAAAAATAAAAGATTTCAATAGACTAGTAAAATTTTTATTTCCGTATATTCAATGCTATTTAAATAATTTGGCTCTGATACCAATTGACAGGATCGAAATTGATCTTACGAAGTCAATAATTTAGCAATGAATACTTTATAGAAATATCGCGGAATAGTAATCTATAAATTTAGAAGTAAAATTAAATCTGTTTGAAGCATAAATCAATAAGAAGTAAAAGCAAAGTAATTATCAAAAAGCTTCAATATTATTTCTTTGAATAATACGAATACACTTAAGTATCAGGGCTATAATTAACCTTGAAGCTTACAATTGATGATTATACAAGCTTATCAATCTCCGTTGAATAGTATTGATCTCTATCTATTGAATACACTTATCGTTATTGCACGCACTTTTTATATTGAACCCGAGGAGCCCTATTTATAGAATTATAGAGCTACAATTACACGCTACAGTAATTAATGAAAAGAACATTTCTATCTAATCCTCCTATCGTCTTGAGCCATGCTCTGTTTTACTGCGTGCTTTTTGCTTTTGCAGAGAAGATATTTGATTAGCCCACATGGTTAGAAAGATGCTCTAATCATAAACAGTAGAAACTACACGGGCAACATAAACTTCTGAATAACAGTAGAAACTCCGAGAACAGTATTAACTCAAAGCAGTAGTAAGTTATAAATAGTAGTAACTTACTTTGACAGTAGTAACTTAGTACTGGCAGTAGAAACTTCACCCGTCAACACTAACTTTATTCTGGCAGTACTAACTCTAATTTCTCTAACAATAGTAACTGTTTCTACTGGTAGTACAAAACCCGGTAGCAGTAGTAACCTTTCTACTGGCAGTAGAAACTATTCTTCACCAGTAGTAACTAGTAGTTGTAGTCTAACCAGCAGTAGTAATCTTCGATCAAGTTCTCTAGCCATCTTTAGACCTAACAATATGATAAAGTTATAAAAAGTAGTTTATCTATGAAGTACGTATAACATCGGTTTTGGTTGATATTTTTTAGTAAAAATATGTCTATTTTAGGTTTGATTATCATTCATCGCGTTTTGATCCCTACTACTACTACTACTACTACTACTACTACTACTACTACTACTACTACTACTACTACTACTACCACACACACATACACACACACACACACACACACACACACACACATATATATATATATATATATATATATATATATATATATATATATATAGAGAGAGAGAGAGAGAGGTGGTTCAAATAAGAATGCTAATTTTCGTGAAAACGTAAGAAATACTTCAAAATCACTTTTTAACTATCCAAAATACATTTTTCTTCAAAAAAATTTCAAAGATTACTAATAAAATAACTTTTGGAAACTATGATATAAATATAAACAAAAAATATTAACTTTTTTACATAACGGTTGTTGTGATTAATTAAGATAATCACAAAATATATTATGATAATCACACGTGAGTATTCTTTAATATATTGTGATTATCATGTGTTCGAGATAATCACAAAATATGATATGATAATCACATATTATTTATGTGATTATCAAGTTATAAAATGTGATTATTATGAATAAAAAAATTAATAAAAAATAATTAAAAAATCAATAAAACGTCGAAAAAAAAGTTATTGAAAAAATAGCTTTTTAAAGTTATTTGAAAAAGAAGCTACGAAGAAAATTAGTCTTCTTATTTTAACTCACGACTCTATATAATTCATTTCCAAATTAAAAAGATAGTGAATCAAGCGGCCGGTAATGTACCAATCATACCATGGTTGGATGTAAAATCGACAAAACTTGATGAAATCACTTAACTGCAGAAAACACCTCCATATAAGTATGAGCTTTGTAGTTAGATTAAGGGTGATGGTTTGTAATCATCAAATACTTGCCATACATCACTTAGTTTGTGTAACACACTAAACCAAATGTACAGCCGCTAAAATATGAGTAGCTTCGTGTATAAAAAATTATTAGTTGTAGATAGAAGGTGCAGTCATTTCACTTAGATATATAAAACGTGGAATATATAAAATTAGATCATTATCCGGACGATGCACAAATAACTCAAACAAGATGTAAAGTTAGTGGCTTTGAATTTTTATTTTATTTTTTATTTCAATGACCTGCTTTTGAGAAATAATTTGTAAACATAAATATATAAAATGGTATCAATAAATATTATAGGATCAATTGGAATTTTTTGATAATAATAATATACGGAGTACAATTTTGGAAGTCTGAATTTCTGCACATATGTTAATGTAGGGGCGGACCTAAGTTATAGGCAGTGGTGTCACGTGACACCAGTCAATTAAACCAACTTAGTTTAAAATTAGTTGACATATTAGTTAGTGGTTATAGGCAGCGATTTACTGTTTACATAAACTTAATAAACTACCATGCGAAGTGAGATTCAAATGTTTTGTGACACCGGTAACTAAATTTTTTGGGTCCGCCTCTACGTTAATGTTGACAGAGGTAGTAAGAATGTTTACAGTTAATCTTGAAGTTGCATGCATGGTTCTCCGCTCATTCGGTTTGTTCTTATATTTGCCAGTTTTAATTGGTTCAACGTTAACCACTTGTCCAATGACATAGAAAGTCACCATGAAAGTCATCAATGCTTTTGAGGGTTGTCTCGGATTGGAATGTGATTTTGCACAGATATTTTGTAAAGTCGTATCCCGGTGTTATCCATATTCGCAGGATCATTACACGTATAAAAATATGTTTAGAATCAACGTTGATGTTGTTGACGTTGAAGATGTTGATGTTGTTGACGTTAGTTATTGAAGATGACGATGTTATTGCCCGTTAATGAAAATAAATTCACCACAATTAACAAAGTTGTGGATAAAAGCAAGAATAAGAATAAGATAAACATGACGAATTTAAGGATGTTGTGTGGGGATGAAATAAATTGGATAAGAGGTAATATGCATGACCGTCGCTGTAGAAGTTTGGAATGTCAGATGTGGATAATGAATATTGAATTTGGTAGGATTTTGAGATAATATAAATGGTTTGTAATGTGAATTAATTTAGGGAGTTAGAGATGTTTTGCAAGTCATAGGATGTGTTATATTTTTGTTTATATTATTTTAAAGATAGAAATAAAAAGATGATTTTAAAAAAAATAGAAGATTTTATTTGTATCTATACAAATAAAACAATTAAATATGATTTAGGAGTGACAGTTAGTGGGGTTTAGATTAGGGGACTTCTGAAGGTTTGAGGCAGTTAATCAGTTATTCTCAAAAGGTATTGTAATGATGGTTGTTACTGAACTGATAGAAAAAAATGACGATTGAAACGGTGGTAAATGTGAGTGGGAAAAAAGGTGACGTGGAGAGTAGGTGTTGTCATTAAGGAGGATAATTATCCTTTTTTTAATTGTTTGGATATAAAAAAAACGTAGACAATTTAAATCATTCGTGTCGTTGGAGTGGTGAATATGTTGAAAACCAATCTATCTTATTACTTAAAATAATGGTCATTAGTCTAACCATTAGTCTAACCATCAACTTGACTAATCTCACCATTAATCTTGTTAATGACATCATTTTTCTCTAACCTCTTTAAAGGAAAGACTAATCTACCCTTAATGAACTAATTAAAAGAAATAATATATGACATTTACCCTTAATTTGCTTGTCATCAACTTGACTAATCTACCCTTAATTTGCTTGTCATCAATTTGCTTGTCAATGCAAGTTAATGAACTAATTAAAAGACTAATCATCAACTTGACTAATCTACCCTTAATTTGCTTGTCAAAATTCGCGAATTCCGCGAGTCTTAATTTAGTGTTAATTAAAGGGCAAATTGCCTGAAATACAAACTGTCTAATTATCGAGTCAAAAAGATAAATAGTAAAATTATCATTAACAAAAAATAATTCTCAGTTTTATTTCTTCATTTATAGAATCAATAATTAGGCAATACTTCAATTTACTTTTTAACTAATCTAACTATTATATAATACATTTGAGATACTTTTTTTAAAGATATATATATATATATATATATATATATATATATATATATATATATATATATAAATGACTATTAAAGCGATATTTTTTTAAGATATATATAAATGACTATTTTACTCTTACATTACTAAATATAATAGCTTTTTAAAAAATCCATAAAATTGACTAACATACCCCTACATTACTAAATTTTCATTAATACAAGTATTATTAAACCATAAACTAATTAATATATGACATTTAATTTTAATTTAAACTTCTCTACATCTATACTATTATGTAATGCATTTGAGATGATTTTTTTTTTAAAGATAGAAATGACTATAAATGAGAAATTTTGTAAAGGACATAAAACTTTTGAACCACTAGTAGTTACGGGATGTTCCAATAATGTACGAAAAGGTTGGGATGACACAAACACGTTATCAAACTGACAAAGGCGGTTTGTCCATCTTTCGGAGTCAAATTCCGTCTCTAAAACCTTTAAAAGTTAACATTCCTGAAATTTTATACGTATTGTAATTTTAGAAAATAAAAAACTAACTATAAGATATCTTTTTCAATGGAATTCTATGTTTACACCTTTTTTACATGTTTAATTTCATTATTATATTGTCAATTTCAATATTGAAGTAATTCAATTTTTTAATCAAGTTTTTGCATTATAATTTAACATACATGATGATTAATTTCATAATACCAAAAAAAAAAATCAAAAATAAAAAATCAATGCAAGTTAAACCTCTTGACTTAACAAACGACTATCCATTAAGAACTAGAAACCCGACACTCGCAACTAGCTACTGGACCGTCGAATTTTTAATGACATATTATGATATATTTAATTTTGGGTTATTTTGTTACAACTATTTTTGAAAAAAATAGTTAAAAGATAATTTTTCCATTCACAAAACAATATTCTTTGTGTATTGTATATAGTTTTTAATTTTTAAATTGATTCAGAAAATATAATACTGTATATCAAATTGATGTGAAGCTACTATATTTCTCCCCCTGCGCGAGTATTCTACTAGTTACTCGTAAAAGTGAATGAAGTATTCACCTCCTTTCCATATTGAATAATAAAATAATAATAATAATAAATAAAATAATAATAATCCTTGAATGTATTAAACCATTGGGCCAGTTGCTCATATGGTTTGATATTCACTAGGTATGTATTACAACTGCTAAGTTATAGCCAAATGCCCAAATTTGATAGCCTGACAAGACCGTAAAAAAAATAGTCTATTTGTGATGACGCATGCACGTACACGCATAGGAATATGGTTGGCCACATTTAATACTCGTTCATAAGATCGATGAGATCACAACATGATCGATATGTAAGTAACGCACTTCGAGTACGTACTCACTGAATAATATATGTTCTGCAGACCACACTATTTAGGGAATTTGCATCAACAGGTTGATCGATAAGGTTTATTTGGATCAGATCCATTAAATTTAATATCCGTCTATGTTTTATAAATGTTGAATGACAAGGTACGTTGTATGAGAAAGATTTTATCATCTTAAAGTGTATAAAACTTTATATGTTTTACAAGAGGCGAAATTTAAAAATTTATATTACGTGTAATAAGTTCTAAAGACATATATTTATATGATGATTTTGCCTCTTATTGCTTTATATAAAGACATTGTTTTAATTTGGTAATTTCTATATAAGTGAGTTTATAGTTGACGGTTTTATAAATTTAATACACACGATAGAAATTTTTAAAATTTACCTATAGTAAAAGATTTAAAATTTAATACATTTTGAAAAATAAACTCTATAAGAAATAAGTTGTGGATTTGGTAATTTATTAAAGGGCTTATCGTTTGAAAATTTATTGAACTTGTTACGAAATTCTTTTGTATGTATATAAGTCTTAATTATCCTTGCATTGAAGTTACTAATCGTCCCTATTGTAAGCGTGTATTAATCGAAAACTGATATTTTGCTTACGTGACACCGATTAATTACTTTTGACCATGTCAGCTGACACGTTGGACCAAGAAAATGTATCCAACTTTATATTTAGGTACCAAGCTTAAGTTAGGTTGGTGTATTGATTAGAAAGATAAATATTTTGAACGTGAGAAATCGAGATATATGGTTGTGAGGTGCTGATGGTGGTAACGTCGAAAATGGTGGTTTTTACAGGGGAAGCTGGTTAAGGTGGTGTAAAGTTGTTTGGTGTCAGAAAAAAAATGATGGTGGTAACACCGAATATGGTGGTGAATATTCAGTGGTGATGTCTAGAGATGGTGATAATGTGGAGATCTATAGAGATGGTGATAAATGTATCACATAGATTTCATATAAATACATAGGGTGTTGTAACCTCGTATGTCTTTGTGGTTATGTATGAAAGTTATACAACTTCTTTTTTAATTATTTTTTGGAAAAAATAGTTTATAATTAATTACAAGGTGTATTTTACATGACAAAATCTTAGTCGGAGAGTTCGCTTCAAGTGCAACAGTAAACACCATTTCACTTTAGGGGTGTACATAAATTGTTCGAAGTCGTCAGAACTGCCAAATTGAATTGAGACCGGATCAGAACCGTACCAACTCGAAACATAATGGTCCGGTTCTCGGTTCTCGGTTCTATCGTTTTGCCCTAATGGTTAGCGGTTTTGTTCGGTTCTAAAACCGGTAAAACGGTTTTAACCGTCAGAACCGCCTCAATAAGAATAGATACATATAGAAGTTAGATGTATATGTTTTAATATTTTGATAGAGATTAAATTATATTATTAGATTTATTAAAATTGTGATTGTAATTTTAAATATAAATATATGTGTCTTTTGGTTTTTTCTTTTATAATGTTGATTGTTAAACATCTGCACTTTTTATATACTTTTTGTTTTGTTCGAAAAAAAACTTAGATATATATCTTATGTTCGAACCACATCAACGTTTTAGTTTTTGAATATTTCTCGATTTTAAGTTTTATATGTAATTTGATAACTACACGCTTTTAGACATGTTTTCTTTATGATATATATGAACGTATATGTAACAACCACCAAAAATATTAGGTTAACACTTAACTTAATCTTCACCTAAATCTGGACCTGACTTTCTTAAGGATTAAGTTAATACTGCTGGGCAAAAGTTACTACTATTGGCCGTAGTTAGTACTGTTGGTTAGAAGTTTATACCTCTTACCGGGTTAATACTGCCAGTACAAGTTAAGTTAATACTGTTAATACAGTTAGTACTGCTAGTGCAATTGTCACCGTTTCCACTGCTAGCACAAATATCTCAGTTAGTACTGCTAGTGCAATTGTCACCGTTTCCACTGCTAGCACGAATATCTCAGTTAGTACTGCTAGTGCAATTGTCACCGTTTCCACTGCTAGCACAAATATCTCAGTTAGTACTGCTAGTACAATTCCTTAGTTTCCACTGCTAACACGTATTTCAGTTTCCACTGCTAGCACAAGTTTCTACTGCTAGTGAGTTTCTACTGGTAGTCGAGTTACTACTGCTCTCATTGTTTCTACTGCTTGTGTTACCACTGCTAGTTCAGTTTCTACTGCTAGTCAGTTTCCACTACTAGTTCAGTTACTACTGTTAGTCCAGTTTCCACTGCCCGCATTGATTAATACTGCTTGTGACATCCAGTTACCACTGCTAAGTAGTTAACACTGCTGGCACAAATCACCATTTTCACTGTTAGTTCAAAGTTTCCACTGTTAACACATTAATGTCCGGAACAAATATGAAGTACTAAGTGTCAATCTATTACCAGTGAGATGCTTAAACAATTTTAAGACCAATCAAGTGTTGCCACACACAGCAAAACCTCCTGCACGATTTAAAAGCTTTCTAAGTAGCTTAATAAGTTAAGTAACCATTCATATTCTGTAAAAAGGGAACATTAATATTTGAAATAGAGTTAACTGTGCACGCAAAAAGGGTTATGATTACCTCTTTTCCCTCAAAATCGGCCAGCAAACCTAATTCTCATAAAACCCAATCAATTAACTTACACTCCCCATAAAATCACCTCCACCTTCACCCAATCAAATTCCCGGATGATAATCTTATACACTCCACCTTTTATTCCTTTTGTTTCAACCAACAGAGAATACACATTCATATTCAAAACTCACTCATCTATTTTCTCTCAAACTCTCTCAAGACTTATACTCGGTTTTAACCAAAGCACCCAGTTTATTCATCATCTTTCATCCACAAATCAACCACTCCGGGGAAACCTGCTCACACTCAACTTCCTGTGGATAGAACTTCATCACTCCTAACATACACTCCTGGTCGAAGAGGTAATCATAAAGTACAAGAATGTTTACATTCTATTCTGCACAACCCACTTATTTTCATTCTATTTACTGTTACATTTCTTAAAATATGTGTGCATTAGGGTTTTTGTACCTGAAATATGATAATGTTTTGCAAATAAAACACACACTTAAAGTTTGTTCGAATCATTTACATACGGATTTTATAAAAAGTTATGTGTTTTTGGTAAAATAAGAAAATTGGACAACTTTCTGTTCAGATTTTCAAGTTAACGTTGGACAACCGTATCCCCCTCTATTCTTCATAAAAATGGTGACTCTAAACTGGGAATAACTTGCTTTCTAATCTTTCACACAAAACCTAAATCATACACCAAAGATCAAATATTTTGAGGTGTATCAAGAAGATGTCCAGAAATTGTTTAGTTTTGCTAAAAAGAGTCACAAAACCAACTACAAAAACCTGGGCAGATTTGTTATTTAAAACCGTGGGTAACCAAATTTGTACAAGCTATCATATTAAAGCATATCACTAGACATTAATGGACACTTTACTACTGGACTAGGTCTCGATTAGAGCATCTCTTCAGTTGCAACATTCTCACAGCTTAAACCGTTATCTCAACACACAAGGTGAGTTCATTGTCCCCTCTTTCTGATTTCTATTTTTGGGGCTGAAAGCATGCAATTACCTTAAACTTTTGGTTGAACTTTTACGTACTATCAACTGCTTTTGAACTATTTTACGCGAACTGTGGTATGTCAACATGTTAAGCTTGGGTTTTTCTTATACTCAAAGTCCCCTGTAACTAACCCACCACTAATTAACTCGTAGCGACGAGCCGTAGATATTATGGGTAGCATGCTATTTAGGGTAGGACCATCCCTCACTCACACTTCACGTGGGTGCATAATATCGTCTTTTACTCATGTTTGTTGAAGAACATGCAGCTCTTATACTTTGGGGCAGCGGTCAGATAACCGGATTAGTTGTGGTCTCAAGGCTTATACATTCTCTCTTTATTACCACATGTTTACTTGCAATATCTTTATCAACCAAATGCTTGTTATAACTGTCCCGATTGGACAAACACAGGGATGATAGCGTCCACGAATCGGACGGCTATACCCACACTTATGTCCACGATTGGACACACTTTTGGTTTAATTATTTCAAACTTTGAACTCACCAACTATGGCCATAGTTGACCCTTTTTGTTTTGGCATTCTTTTCAGGAGAACGTCGGTAAGCACGGATCATATGTGGGTTAATGCATGGGATCATGTCGACCAAGCCATTTAAACGAACTTTGATCTAAATTTTTGTAATAAATACTTGTAATGATGTCGTATACTTGGAACAATTTGATGTATTTTGATGCCCCCAAGGCTGTTTTATTTTAACTTAAATGGTATGGTTGTTATATCTTTGTGTTGTGAAATCATTAGCTGTTGCATCTCGTGTTTCCGCTTTAGCGGGGTGTGACAGTATATTATTCGGTTCACAGTTTTGAACAAAACCTACAAGAACTAAAACGGTATAGACCGGACCAGAACCGAATTACATGGTGTGGTTCATGATTCATGATTTTTTATTTTTTGATTCGCAATCCAGTTCGATTCTGGTCCGGTTTAATGCGATTCTTGAACCACATGCACCCCTACTTCACTTCCCCACGGATTTCTCAAACTCTCTTGATTAATGTTAGTTCCTTTCAATCGAAGAGAGCCTATGATGAAGCTTTTTTCAGTGCAATAGCTTTCAAGTTGGAGATGTTTATGACACAATCTTAATTGTTATGATGTTTTTTACTTGAAAGTGTTAGATAATATATTTTAGAGATATTATTAGTAATTATATTTATCTAGATCTAGATTAGTTGGATACTATTTTCAATTAGTATTAAGTTAGGTTACTTGCTTCTTAAAGACTCTTTTAATTTACTTTACGAGAGTTTGATAATAATATTATTCGTAACGTTACAGACATTGTTACTATGCCTTTTTCGTGATAAAGTGGTTAATTAAGAAATCTAAAAGTTGTTGCGCATTCAGTCCCTACTCCGTTAAATTGACTCACTGTTATTGTCGATCCATCGAAGAAGAATCAGAAATGTAACATAAAATTAATATTAATTTGTTATCTTTTGATATAAAATATTGTATAGTGATGTATAGCGTGAGTGAGAATTACGATAGTTGTAATGACAACCAAGAAATTTGTTTCAAGTATTATTGAAACTAGTTTAATTGCGTTTGAATAAGTCTTATGTTATTATTGCGACTCCTCTCTATTTAAGAGTTATCTTAAAAGAACATTAATATAATTTTCATGTCTATCCAATCAATGACGGAGTATGGAACCGATAATTTTAAGATGACAACTTAATCGAAACTAATATGCGAATCAATGCAAATGCAGGTCTATTCTATGCGAAATATAGTTAAAATAATTTGCGAAGTTAAAAGTTACGTTAGAACCGTTGTAAACAGATCTTATAAGTCGCGATTTTCTAGAGGGTACATTGTGGAAAAAATAACACTATCCCATTTTCTTGTATTTTGAGATATCGACTAATTCTTTTTCCCATTTAAAAAGGATTTTAAAAGCACATATAAATGATATATGTTCAAATAACTTCAATTAAAAAATTAAAATATGACATTTAGATTTACATTATTAGGTTTATGTTCATTAAGTGGTATTTAGCCTTACATTACAATTCATAATCGATAACATAAACCATTTAATGTGTGTTTTAAAAGTATTTATTCTTGTTAAACGAAAAAAATTAGTCGGTACCTCAAAATGCAAAAAAGTCGATTAGTTATCCTAATTCGTCAATTTGCCCTTATTTTTAAATTCTAAAAACACTTTTTTCCTTTATTTATTTATTTTTTTTGTTGAGAAAAACGCCTATGAATATACGATGAAAGTTGCTATTATCTTTTGGGTGTAACTAGACATCTCTTCCAAGAATGAACCACTTTATCACAAACGATGCAGTGGTAACAATGTCTGTAACACATCAAGTGCTTCGTAAAATACATCGTAACAATTAGATTTGAGATCAGAGGGGCATGTGGTTTAGAGAGAGAAGGAGAGACATACAATCTCAGCCCTTGATATTTTTGATTTACGGCTCAGACTGACTGCATCGTAAATGTACAGTGTATAGTTATAACACTGCATCTTACCCTTAAAATTTAAATTGCATCGGAAATTTTAACGGGATTCTGCTACTCTGAACTAGACCATAAGTCCCTAACAATTAAGATTGTGCCGTAAATATCTCCTACATCATATTTAAGCCTTACAAGTTTTGATTTTGTACATATAGAATAACAACTTCTGTAGCCAAGTAAAATATAACTCAAAATCGTTTTATAGAGAATAGAATATGCGTAATTTGAAGTAGGATGCCAGTTTCACAAAATGTCATTTATATTACATGTAGAACTTCACTTGTTAAATGAAAATGACATTACAGGTCTACAAAAATAAAGTTAAAATTACATGGCATGTGACAAGGCCTCAGAACATAACTATTTAGTCATGTTTAATCGGGCCTAGATAGATGGGCTTTCTGGGCCGGACTTGGGATTTAAGACGATTGTTTAGATCTTTTTATTTATTTTCGTGTAATAGATACAATACAAGTTGTACACCATCGTAATAAATATTCGTATACCACTAGTCAGTTCTTTATATTGACACAAAATGTGGTGATTTAAAACACCAGTTAGTTTTGTATATTAAAATAGTATATTGATCATGTGCTTATCATCACACTAGGAGTGGCCTAGTATACTAAATGAATAATGTTGGTTGAGCTCGACTTGAACTCGAATATTATTAAGTTTAATTGTAATTGTTAGCTACTCGACTCACTAACATCCCTTATCGTTAACTAAGATATACTAAAACATGTGTATATACGTTATATTATAACAACGAGACATACAATACAACTCCACCTAAATAATCATCACTAGTAATTTTTAGACGTGCAAAGTTACTCTTTTCATGGTTGTTAACTTAAACTTTTGATGTTTGTAAATTACAGATTTTAATTCGATTTGCAGACTATTCAAATTTGGATACACTTCAGATGTACATTTATAATGCAGTGTACTTTATACAGTAAATTTGGACTGTATATCCAAGGATCAGTAACTGAGATTTTTCTGACACTCTTTTCCTCTCTAAGCCACATGCCCATCTACTTTCAAATCTTTAAATTTTATGTATCATTTTAATATCAAAAAATCAAAAAACGTCATAATGAAAGCATAACATGCATGTCGGAAAAATACTTAAAAGGTCTCTTATTTAGCCCAATGTATGATGAGCATCACACCAACCCATTTCGTCCATGTTAGGCTTTCTTGAAGGACACATTGCCCTTAACAATGGCAATTCAACAAAAAATTTACCTTTTATCAACTCCCTTTTTGACTCAACTAATTGGTTGTTTGTATCATACTGATTATGTCTCAACTACGTAGATAAGGGTGTTGATTTCTACACCGTCACATGTTAGTAATACAATCACTAATCATACATCACACTATTGTATTGTATAACACTTTAAAGCATAATTGGTATTGTATGTCTAAAATGCGACAATGTACAAATCACTACCCTGTTGATAAGAATCGGTCACATTTGGGATAATCAACATTTTTTTATTTATACAATAACTAATATATTATCTTAAACGTTGATAACTGACCAAACAGAATGAACATGTGGTAACTAATATATTAGTACATGGTCAAAGAAACTATTTACCAAAAATAATGATTCAATGTTTTTGAGAAGGTTCATGCTAAGTTTATTTTGAATATATATAGTTTTCCATGTCTTGCAAAATAGGATCCTGTTTTTTTGACTATTTTGGTCAACATTTCCTTTTCAAACAAATAGAATGTTTTAGACTTCAATCATAGGAACATGTAAAATCATACCTCTTCCTCCCACACATTGCTTTCCGTCATTCATGACATTCTCCTTAATTTAACACATTTTAGTTTTTCATATCGCTTTTGTAACACAAAAGGTTGAGAGATTTCTTTTTCTTGAGGATTGTAGATAAAGCTACGTTGGCAAGACATCATTAACCTTTCGCATTTGATTAAAGTCCTCTTCATATAACATTTGAACATATCCCGAAAATGACTCATATACGATCCGCTTTTGCAACCGATTCTATGTTTGAACTTTGACGACTAGAGTTTTCCCCGGATATGGGGAAACTTTTAAGTTATTTCAACCTTTTTCTCATTTTCGGATGCGGAAATTTAGCCACTAGCCATAAGTCTTGGTTAATATCTACACTTGCATTCTTTCTAGATACAGATTAAGTAGAAAAGACTTGATTGATAACCCGAGATCAACTTTTTAATTAAAATTACGTATTTTAAGAAATGATCGAGGTGATATGTACAACATATAAATTGATGTATAGACAACAATTATTCATATGTTATGTTTTATAATGTGAATTTCTTTAAATTAAATAAAATTAAGGAGAACATGAAATCATAAATCATCATTTAAAAAGAAAATAAATTCAAATAAATAACATATACTCCGTATGAAAAAAGAATGCATGTATCCAAATTTAAATGACATTGCTAATATATCATGAATATTTTAAAACAAATCCGTTTGTATACACGGCCACACGGGTTTAAAACTAGTTAATATGATATACCTTAATTAAAGGATTTGTAAAATATAATAACTATATATGTACTCCGCATAAGAAACTTTCCTTTTTACTAGAAATTTGAATGATATAAGATCTTTCTCCATTTACAATTTTCATGTCCATTTTTTTTTAATCATATCCTTTTCGATCCATTACAATGATTAAAAACTGAATAATTAAGTTATTTATATATATATTCAAAAGTCCAAGTTGTGTTAATGAAAGGCAAAAGTAATAATAATTAAGAATAACCATAAAAGTCAAGTGGCAAAATCTAAATGTGATAAGAGTTTATGGTGAAAGCATAATAAAAGCGCACAAACTTTTAATGATTTAGTTTTTGTTTTTAATAATCAAAAATTAACAATGTTAAGTATTTGCAAACTATGCCTGGTTTATATCAGTAACTTGATCGATAAATTCGAATTACGTTTTATAAACTATGTTACTTTATAACAAATGTGAACTAATCTATTTGTAAACGTTGTTAATTAATAAGTTAATTAGACTTCATTTTGTCACGAAAATACCAAAAATAGTAAAGTAACACTTATAGCAAAGAGTCATTGTCAAGCGGTATTGATGTGACCCTTTTAACCATGAGGTTGAGGTTTCAAGTCTTGAGGACGAGACAATTGTATATGTTCGTGGATTGATATATATATATATATTCGCAGTGATAGTAATAGAGTGAGTAATAGTAATAGAGTGAGTAAGTAATTGCCTTTACTAAAAAAATTATAGTATGAATCGACGATGCACATAATCACCACCCTTCTTCTTAAACAATAAAAAAAGGGCATGATAAAAAGAAGCAAATTAAGTAATTAACACGTAACCTCTTTGTGGAAGTGAAATACACTATCATTGCCCCACTATTTTTTTCTATATATATAAGATATAAGATACCGATCACCACAAATTTTGTGCACAACAATTGAAAAGGTAGTTACCTTTACTTTTTCCTAATTTGAGTAAATAAAGTTAAATGTTCAAACGTAGAGTGGAGGTATGATATGGGGCGAAAAAAATCTCTTGTGTTTTACCTTTTTAATGGGCAAAAATTAAAAATATATTATTGCCTTTAGAAAATAAATTTTTACTCTCTACTCACTTATAGATTCGCCTATCGTCAAACGCACCTGTTGGTCAAAGGGCATTTATATGTTAATCTTTAAGCCTTAGAGCATCCACAACAAAGACTTTTTACATAGCTTTTTTTGTAAAATGTCGTAAGAGGTTTTTGGAAAAAGTTTTAAAAAAACTTTGACTCCAACAATGAAAAGCATTTCTTACACAAAAATTATTAAATTTGATTAAATAAGAATGAAAAAGATTACAAAGACTTGAGAAATGTAAAGCTTTTATACTCTTTTTCCTATATATTATACTAGTTTTTAATGTTTTTTGTGTAAGAAAAGTTTTTCATTGTTGGAGTCAAAGCTTTTTTAAAACTTTTTTCAAAAAACCTCTTACACCATTTTACCAAAAAAACTATGTAAAAAGTTTTTGTTGTGGATGCTCTTATAAAGGGTTTGCAACTTTAGCTTAATAACTTAGAGAACAGTTCATAAAAGTATCAATGAGAATGATTCACGTATATAAAAACTCATTTACTCTCAAGATCTTAAAAATTAATTATTTTACAAAAGGCAAATCGAAAATTATGAAAATTGCACCATAAAATTCAACGTTTTCTCCTTTTCGATTAGACATTTCACAAGGTATACTTTCGACGAGTTTTTTTTCGTGTTTTGGTGGGTTTTACAAATTATTAACACATGTGTTAGTGTTTGGTTGTACATTTGATTTAAGGTTACTACAGGATTTAGGGTTTAAGTTTAAGGGTTTAGTAGAGTTTAGGGTTTAGGGTTTAGGTTTTAGCAGTGTTTAGGGTTTAGGGTTTAGTAGAGTTTAAGTTTAATAGGGTTTAGGGTTTTGTAAAGCGTTTAGGGTTTTGTAAAGCGTTTAGGGTTTTGTAAAGCGTTTAGGGTTTAGGGTTTAGGGTTAAGTAAAGGGTTTAGGGTTTGGGGTTTAGGGTTTTCCAAAAAACCCTAAACTCTAAACGCAACATGTTAACACATGTGTTGGCAATTTGTAAAACCCACCAAAAAACGAAAAAAAAAAATTCATCGAAAATATACCTTTGTTTAATCGAAAAGGAGAAAACGTTGAATTTTAGAGTGCAATTTTCATAATTTTTCGATTTGACATTTGTGAGATAATTAATTTTCAAAAAGATGGGATAAATGAGTTTTTGTACAAATGATACAATCTCATTGGTTCTTTCATACTTGAAAAAATTGTTGTATTCTATTGATCTCTAATAACTTACAAGTTTAAAGATGCGCGTTTACCATTGTACCCCTCTAACAAACTAGACACATTAAGGTAACTACAGCCGCAGGTAACGAAAATCAATATATGGAAAGAAATCGCGATCAGAAGAATTATACAGAAATCATGGAATTCAAAATATATATAATATAAAAGATAAATGTAGTCTATATTAATTAAGTAGGGTGAGGTTCAAATGAGAATGAGAATTTTTATTAAAATGGATAAACCAATAGAAATGCGCCACGTGTCACAAAACTCATTTTCTGATATCGCTCATTTTATACATATTTATTTAACGCGATATCGTGTCATTTGTATTTATTTTAAAGTAAATTCCATGAACTGTTGGTACTTACTATGCTTTGAATATGTTTAATATTGTTAGGAATGGATACAAGAAGAAAATGGAGGAAAATGATGAAGAAAGGAGATTTGTTGAAGATTCGGTGAGGCTCTACGGTTTTGGTCATAACTCCCTCATACGGACTCGGATTGAGTTGATTCAAAAGTCCAAACAACCGGAACTCAGAGGGCTACAAATTTAAAAAAGATGAGGTTCTGAAATTCATTAGTACCCTCCGAGTACACTTACTTACCCACCGGGTAAGGGTGCCAGACGGGAAAATCTCAATTTTGGCTATAAATACGAAAATAAAACCCTAAACTTGATATCTTTCAGCTGCAGCGATTCAAGGGCAATTTTGGGGTTTCTTGGGAGCACTTTCAAGAACTTTTGAAGATCTTTCCACTACTCCAATCATACGGTTACACGGATCAATCATAATCGCATCGTAATCATTAGGTTTACATACTTTTCAACTGAAACAATGTTTAATCTAATTTTTATTATTGATTTGATTCTTTCTAGTTTAATCATGAGCTAATCTCCTTTATGCTCACTTGGATGATGTAAACTAGTGATTAGGGGTGTTCATCTTTAGAGTTTATGTTGAACAACTTAAGTTTATTCGAGAACCTTACGTATTTAAGTTTAATTCAAATTAATTTGGCTTGTTGGTAAATTATTGAACAATTGTTTGTCTATGAAGATTGGCTAATGATTGTGAACGCAGATTTAAAATAAGTCAATTATTTAAACTGAAATGTGTGAGATAGTGAAGTTGACGGAAGTTATTCTCTAGATTAAATCGTAAGTTACTTAATTGAAATTAAGGTGTAGGAAAAGTGGACGTGTAAAATCTAGTTATAAAATAAATTTAGAAATATATATAATACTAATATGAAGCTTCCGCTAAATTGATTATCCATTAATTTACCAACAAGCCAAATTAGGTTGAATTAAACTTAAATACGTAAGGTTCTCGAATAAACTTAAGTTGTTCAACATAAATTCTAAAGATGAACACCCCTAATCACTAGTTTACATCATCCAAGTGAGCGTAAAAGAGATTAGCTCATGATTAAACTAGAAAGAATCAAATCAATAATAAAAATTAGATTAAACATTGTTTCGGTTGAAAAGTATGTAAACCTAACGATTACGATGCGATTATGATTGATCCGTGTAACCGTATGATTGGAGTAGTGGAAAGATCTTCAAAAGTTCTTGAAAGTGCTCCCAGGAAACCCCAAAATCGCACTCGAATCGCTTCTACTGAAAGATATCAAGTTTAGGGTTTTATTTTCGTATTTATAGCCAAAATTGAGAGTTTTCCGTCTGGCACCCTTACCCGGCGGGTAAGTAAGTGTACCCAGCGGGTACTAATGAATTTCAGAACCTCATCTTTTTCAAACTTGTAGCCCTTTGAATTCCGGTCGTTTGGGCTTTTGAATCAGCTCAATCCGAGTCCGTATGAGGGAGTTATGACCAAAACCGTAGAGCCTCGCCGAATCTTCAACAAATCTCCTTTCTTCATCATTTCTTCATCGTTTTCCTCCATCTTCTTCTTGTATCCATTCCTAACAATATTAAGCACATTCAAAGCATATTAAGTACCAAAAGTTCATGGAATTTACTTTAGAATAATACAAATGACACGATATCGCATTAGATAAATATGTATAAAATGACTGATATCATTTTCCCCCGCGTTTTTAATAATTAAATATCTCAAGAATGGTTCATTGAAAAGTTATAAAAATTGCACCATAAAAATCAGCATTTTTTCTCTTCGATTAGATATCTCACATGATATACTTTCGACGACTTTTTTTATGATTGTACAATATTAGTCACACATGTAGTACGCGTTGGTAACCCATGTGTTACTCGTTTACAAAACCCAACGAAAATGGAAAAAAAAAGTTGTCGAAAGTATATTTGTGATATCTCTAATCGAAGAGAAAAAAACGCTGATTTTTATGGTGCAATTTTTATGATTTTTCGACTTACCGTTTGGGAGATATTTAATTTTTAAAAACATGGGGGAAAGTGGGTTTTGTGACACGTGGCGCGTTCTTATTGATTCCTCCATTCTCACAGAAAGTTATTGTACTCATTTGAACCTCACTCTAATTATGTAATCAAGAATCAAGAATATTAGATAAAGAAAAGATCTACTATACATTTATATTTGTATGAGTCTCTAATGACACCGTGAAATAGTAGGCAAGAAAGATCATTGTTTGGTTTGTGATGTGTTTAAAGACAAGTTTAAATTTACACATTGTTTTTCCTATCTTAATGCTAAATGAACATACGAGTATACCACCATCACCGACATCGTATTGTTTCAGATTCTGCCGCATTGCGCGGATAATCTACTAGTCTAATTATTTGGCATACCTTATACTTAAAATTTTCATGTAGTCATCAACTCATGATGCTGATATATTCGTCCTGCAGATATCAATCTCGGTATCTAACCCGATGGGCTTAGCCACACATGACCGAGTTTGAACAAGCCTAGAACAACTCGGCGGTATTAAGTTAAAAACAAACTCAAT
This sequence comes from Gnaphalium uliginosum, assembly GCA_963930675.1. Lineage (NCBI taxonomy): Eukaryota > Viridiplantae > Streptophyta > Magnoliopsida > Asterales > Asteraceae > Gnaphalium > Gnaphalium uliginosum. The sequence goes on along the minus strand of OZ005685.1, from coordinate 13,160,924 downwards.
TTGGATTGATCATTTTAGAGCTCGAATAAATTTTACCATATCATCGGACAATTCAAATGTTAACGAAGATTTGGGACCGAATCAGCTACAAACATCTAATCAAAATCGCAAATGTGTATATTAAAATAAAAGAAGTTGTATATTAAAATGAACGAAGATTCTCTGGTTCTATAAGAATATAAATCAGCTACAAACATATAATCAAAATCGCAAATGTGTTTAACATTTGGGACCGAATTTGATAACCTGATTCCAAGGTTATAAAAGTCGTTAGGCAGGAACTAATCGGTTAAAACCTTGTAGAGAATAATCGGCCAAATCCGGTACTAGTCGGATTGGACTATGACATTTAAATAATAAATTTCGAAATTATATGTTTAATTATATAATATAATCATAAACATATATATAATTGTACAGAAACATAAACATAAACATAATTGACAAGAAACATAAACATAATCGTTCAATTGTTCAAATACTTCAAGTTTGACTAAGTTTAAAATGTTAATCAAATTTGACTTTGACCGACTATGACTGATTAATCCCGACTTTGATCTTTTGACCAACATTGACCACCGTCGATTGAGTTTTATACCGCATGCAAGCTAGTCGAGTCGGAGTTGCCCTAAATCCAATTAATCGAAAATCAATCCCAACTTTTACAAGTCTGATTGTTTCAAACCCAATAAACAAGCATAAGACGTCTTTGTAATCTTTTCTCGAAAAAGGTTAACTAATGACTGACGATACACATGTCCATTATAAATAATAACAATTAAGAACCTGATGAATAGTAACGTTTCCATTAAAAAGTTGACATGTGGCATGTAAATGTTGTATGTTATATAGTTTAGATGTAAATTAAATAACATGTGTTGATGTAGCTCAGTGGTCACGCCCGCTGTATTTTACCTCTTTTCTTTCATTTTGGTACGGGTTCGATCCTTGATTACAACTCTTTTTTTTAGGCATTTGACCTCTTTTCTTTCATTTTGGTACGGGTTCGATCCTTGATTACAACTCTTTTTTTAGGCGCCCTATATACAACATATATATATTTAGCTTAATCAAATAATAAACTAGGAAAGAGTTCAACTATGTTGTGCTGCTATCTTGGCGGTTCTTTGGAGTTGATCTATACGGGACGTCCGCAGGTCGAGCCCCACCTCCCTTTTTCTTTTTTCAATCTGCACTTTTTTAAGTATTAGATTATATATATTCAAAAAGAAAAATCATTTATCTATGAATAGTTGGTTCAGTGGTTATTCCTGTTATTGCTGTTGTATTCATCTTTTATTATGAGTTTTTTTTAACAACAATTGTTTATATTTAAATTTTTAACTTCATGGGTCATCTAATTTTTTCTATATTTCAACATGTAATGGAAATTTAAAAATTGATAATGAAATAAATTTTGACGTCAATGCAATAATACGCATCTTATGCATGTTTAGTAAATTTAATATCTAGCTTTGTTATTATCATTTTTTATTTACAGAGTTAAAAATTATCATGCGAATGTGATGTATAATCTAATTCAATAGATAATCATCCTTTTTTGTTACGATATATTAACTTTTACTCTAAATTTGTGTTGTATAGAGGAGTAATGTGTATGTGTGTGTATATATATATATATATATATATATATATATATATATATATATTTATTGTTCGGGATTGTTATTTTTAAATACAACTATTTACTATAAAGATTTGAATGTATTAGTATGATCTAAAGATCTCGAAGATATGGAGTAATAACTCATACTATTGTTTGTATTGTTATTGTTCTATATAAAATTATTATGTTATAATTTGCTTATATTTAAATCATTGGGTTTGAATTAAGGAATCTAATATGTAGGAAAATGAAGAGGAATGGTAGAAGGTGTTTGTTTAATTGATGTATATTATTTAACGTTACAGTTTGCTATTCATATTACTTTGAGTGTGTTTGGATTAAGGATTTTGATATATGAGAATGAAAATATGAACGAAAAGGAATGATAGAAGGTGTTTGTTTAAGGGATGTTGCATTTGAAAATTGTTTGTTCCAAACACAGGTAAGACCAAGGAGACGTGCTTCAAAATGATTATGATTCTCATTTTGATTGAGTTAAGTACAACATGTATATTATTAGTGTATTTTTGTTGATAAAAGTAGAGTCTTAATTTTTTGATTGATTAAACTAATCGAATTTTATTTTATTTTAGTAAAGCTAAATTTTAAATTCTTTTTTAATCAACAGAAATAAATGTTGATTAAAGTATTTGTCAAAATTATCTGCTGCGAAGTGTGGGAATTTACCCCTAGTTTATTTATACATTTATGAACGGCATGTTGATCCAAACCGTGTACAACTAAGGAGTGTACCAACGGCAAGCATAAACAATAGGCGCGCAGATCATGATCAAATTGAAATACATTTTTATATCGACGTACATTATATAGTAGTTATTGCATAATATGAACGGTGAATATATACCCCCACGTTCACAATCATGCTACACATAAAGTACATTACATCATCTTCACTCAAGCAATCTTGTTATATTATAAAACCAGATCTTACTTGTTTAATTTGCTCATTTTAATATTTTGCTCATTAGATTCTTAAGTACATTCTATAAGTTGGATACTATTTGTTCGTGCAACTGGCTCATTAAAAGACTTACATAAACCAATCCGAAATTTGCATTTTGAAATTGCATATCGTGTTCTACTTTTATTATTTTTAGAAATACACTTGAATAAAAGGAAAATTTAGATAAATCGTAATTTATGTTTGCCATAAATTTCACTGATAGTATATATGTGACTAACTTTAATTGCATCAATCACCATTTCTTTTGAAACTTGTTACACAAATCGTCCTTTAAACTAACGACCGTTAATTACTCCGTTAAATTAAGACACGCTGATAGGGGTGTTCACGGTCCGATCCGACCGGTTTTTGACGAAATTCCAAACCGGACCGGTGTATGACGGTTTAGGAAATTTCAAAACGGACTGACCGTTTGTATTGTTTAACCGGACCAGACCGAACAGCAAAAACCAGTCCGGTTCGGCCGGTTTTGTGATTTTTTGTTTTTTGCGAAAAATAAAAAAAAAATAAAGTCAAATTTGAATACATGTAACATGATGATAACATTACCAATTAATATTAGCAACAATAATCATAGTCAATTTTCCATAATTAAGTCAAGAAATATAAATTTCGAATAAAAATATAGTTAGCACGTAACGAACTTAGATATAAGTTTAATACAAATCTTTTGTGCATAAGATTAGTTAAAGAAAATATAATGTTGGAACCAACTAGTGGTTTTATGAGATAAATAGATTATACATTGTATGATTTATAATATTTTTTAAATATATATAAAAAATGTATATATATTATGTATAATATATTATACAGTCCGGTCCGGTTTAACTGACCGGTAAATCACTACAAACCGTAAACCGGGCCGGGTAATCCGGTTTTGTGATTTCCAAACCGGTGGACCGGAGCGTCATCTTTCAAACCGGACTGAACCGGTTAATTTGATACGGTCCGGCCGGTTTTCACGGTTTCGCGGTTTCGTGAACACCACATAGTGGGTAGTGCGGTCATAATTATAAATTGTTTGTTACAACGTAACTACGGTATACTTTAATTACGATATCAATATACTCCATTCTTTTAATTACTTTGCTATAATAATATGAATACAATACAATGAATGACAGAATGACTTAGGAATATATGTCTACTAAACAAAGAAAATAATTATAAATGAAAGGTAATTTTAAAATTTAATGATTTTGACATATCTAGCTTGCCATAAAATCTAACAAAATCTAGAGGAACTATTTTATAATGATATGCAAATCTTTTTCATATCTTGTTTCCCATACCTATAGTTCCGTTTTATCTGATAATCTTAATATGCTTTTGGGTCTTATGATTGTTCCAGAAGTTACAAACTTCTATATTTATTGTCAATGCCTAAAAATTGTAAAATGTACGTTTTGTATCAAGAAGACTAAAAATGTGTTTTATACTCTTGGATGCTTCTTGATTATGTACCGTAACATTTCAAGTATATCCCACATCGGCCTCCAATGAGAACTTTGTAGTTAAGCGTGTTTGGGGTAATACTTGGATGAGTGACCTTCTGGGAAGTCTTCGTAGTGCCACGCACCAAAAACAAAGAAGTACGCTTGCAAGGAAAGCAGACAATATTAAAGTCGTAGTAGGCGAGATGTTACATATTATATTGAATCGGTAATCGATGGGTTAACGTTTAAAAAGATTTTTCTCTACAAACCATGTTGCACGAACCAACTTTATTTCTTTGATGATAATTGACTAAGAACACAAAGAACGCACAATATATGGTTGCTTAAACCACATTGAAAAAACAATATCACATTACCACTAGAGTGTTCATTTTTGAATATATGAAACTAATGTTTTAACCCGTGCGATGCACAGCACCGCATATACCATTTCATTAGGTAGTTCATACAAGGCAAGAAGACAACACAAACTTAATGATACATGATATCAAGTTTAAATTGAATTAAAATCTATAAAGTTTACTTATCGATTTTTATGAGTAAGTAAAAGATGATATATGAAGCTTAAGTAAAACTCATTCCAAATGTTGATCTATACTCAAACATTGGTTGTACAATACTACTCGTATTATTTTTTGTGGTTATATCACAACACGAATACAACTATGAGGAAACTCAATACAAATATACAAATTCATTTCATCCTTTTTATAATATAAAATAAAATTACTTTATTTTATAGCTGTGAAACTAATCATACCATAAAAAGCATGTACCATTGCAATGGAAGTGATAGGTTATAAGTCGCGAAAAAGAGTTTTCAATAATTAAAATCACATCAAAATAACAAACAAAAGAAATTTTAGTAAGAGACACAAGATAATATTTATACACCTTATTTAGTCATCCTCACTGCGTAATGAAGGTGTCATCCATGTTCTTCATTTTTTTTGTTTATTAACAATATTTTCATTATATGAATGATTAGTCATGATAGACCTTACATTTGAAGAATCTATTAATACAATCTTCCTCAAACATGTGTGAAAAAAAAAATCTAAGTATAACTTATATGAATAATAAATACAAACCAATCATAATTTTAGCTACCTCTTCAGTTACTTGAGTAACATTAAGAACAATAACAAACAAAGAAATAAAACTCATTTTTACCAATAAAGTTCTACATTCACAATTCATCTAATATATGGTTACAAATGTATTAATAATTTTTATAATTCTAAATGTATACATAAATTTGATAATTCTTCCCAAATTAGAATAATTTGTTCTTTTAACAGTGTTCTATTAATATTGAAAGTTATACTTTGAATTATCAATAGTTTGTGAACTTTAAATGTCTTTAATATTATCTCTCTCCAAAGACAAATAAGAATTACCAAACATTCTAACAAATCATGATAAAAGTAGATTGAATACAAAACAAAAATCATATTGGATGAAGATCATCAAACTATACAACATTAGGGTTTGGAAAGTATGTAAAAAGTGTATTGTAGGTTGTAAATTATATAGTATACTATTGATGCACCATTATTTATGAATCATTATCATTATTAATAGTAACATTCATGGAACATTGGTCGCTTTCAACTCTAGTAACTCCCATTCTAGCTATAAAATAAATTCAGAGAATTGTAAAAGTCATCCATAAAAGACATGATTTCAGAGTGAGGTTCAAATGAGTACAACAACTTTCTGAAGGATCCAATAAGAACGCGCCATGTGTCACAAAATCCACTTTCCCCCACGTTTTTAAAAATTAAATATCTCTCAAACGGTAAGTCTAAAAATCATAAAAATTGCACCATAAAAATCGACGTTTTTTTCTCTTCGATTAGAGATCTCACAATGTATACTTTCGACAACTTTTTTTTCGTTTTCGTTGGATTTTGTAAACGAGTAAGGTAACACATGTCCAACAGGTAACACATGTGTTACCAGCAGGCAGCAGGTAACACATGTGTTACTAATATTGTACAATCATAAAAAAAAGTCATTGAAAGTATATAATGTGAGATGTCTAATCGAAGAGAAAAAAATGCTGATTTTTATGGTGCAATTTTTATAATTTTTTAATGGGTCATTCTTAAGATATTTAATTTTTAAAAACGTAAGGGAAGTGAGTTTTGTGACACATGACTTGGTTCCTTCATTCTCATAAAAATTTTCATTCTTATTTGAACCCCACCACATAATTTGATTCAGATGTCAATCTATACCTGATGTTGGAGGATAGGTATTTTCAAGGAAGATTTTGAATATTCAAAATTTTGAAGTGATTTCACTGTCTGAAACCCTTTAATGAAATTTAGGATATCTCAAATTTCGGAAACGGATATCACATTGTCAGGATATCCGAAACAAAAAAATAAATATTTTATTTAAATAAAAGACATACATATGTAACAATTTAAATAATGAATTTTTATTTTTATTTTAATTTTAATATAATATAAGTATAACGTATACGTATATATGCAATATACATCTCGATTTGGATGATTGAAGTACGAAAAACATTTCCTACGTATACAATACTTTATTCTTAAACATCTAAACAAAGCTTATTTAATCATTTTTTCACATAATGAACTAACCAATTACAAAATATAGATGATATTACAAAAACTTAATAAAATAAGTAATTTAAAATCTAAAATTAATAACTTAAGAACCTAACTTTTGGATATTCGAATATTAAATTTTTTGAATATCACTATCCAATATCCGAACCCGAAAATTCGGATACTCAGATTTCGGATATCCGAACATTCAGATGTCCAAATGTCTGGATAATTTTGGATCGCATATTTAGTATATTCAGATATCAGATTCGTTCACGGATATTTTGATGATTATGCTGAAAATTTGAAACCAAATTCAGTTATTTTAAATTTGAAACCTAAAAAACGTGTAGGAGCAGGAGCATCGTGGGATTTGTGACATTGTCTGGATTACATCGTGGCCGACGTGGAATGTCCTTCATCCACGGTAAAAAAACCAGTGCCATACCCGTTCTGTTGCTTTAGTGCCATTTACTTCTTTGTTGATCCCCACATGCAATATGGTTTTGTATGTAGAGAACTTAAAATTGTTGTTTGCTTTAATTTGCATCTTATTATTAGTTTGATCAAAAGTATATGAAGCATCAATTAGGTAGATCACGTACACCAACTCGCAGCTAGAGATAAGCCTCGTCCCATCTTTTTGCTATTTTTAAAGTATATGATGTAGTGTGTTTAATTTGCCGCCTGATTTTGAATACATTTTCTTTTTGCTGTTTTTCTTTTCAAATTTTTTTTTGCTAAGTTTTTTCGCTTGATCTTTTCCCCTTAAAAACACTGCATAATACTTTAAAATAAAAATTATAGTGTATTTTACTTATAAATTAAACACATTGCATCATTCATCTAAACTAAAACATTGCATTATATTATTAAATTAAACATACTGCATCTTGCTTCTAAATTAAATGCATTGCATGATGCTACTAAATTAAACACATTTCATCTTGCTTCTAAATTAAATCCACAACATTATGTATTAAATTAAACACACTCCATCCTTCTCTTAAATTAAAAGCACTGCAAGATGCTAGCTATTAAATTAAATGCACTCCATGATGCTATTAGATCATAAAGATAATACATCATCGGCCAATTAAAAAATACTGCATAATACTTTAAAGTAAAACACACTGCATGTTATTTTTAAATTAAACACACTGCATTATGCTTATAAACTAATCAAATTGCATCATGCTATTAAATTAAACACACTACATCATCGGTCAATAAACACTTCATGTTGCTCCTAAATTAAATGCACTACATGATGCTATTAACTTAACACGCTACATCATCGACCAATATAAAACACTGCATAATGCTTTTAATTAAAAACACACCGTATCATCGTTAAAAATAGTGTATCTTGCTTTTAAATTAAACACACTGCATCATCGGCCAATAAAAGTAATGTATATAATCACACTGCATCTTATTTGTATTAAAAAAAATAATTGCACCATAGTTGTATAGTTTGGTTGTAAATATTAGGAAAATAACAAAACGAAAAATATATAAAACAAGTTGTTACAAATTGTTAAAAAAAGAAACATAACTAAAAACAAACAACAACAGTAAAAAGTAGAAAAAAAAACTTAAAAAGCGTTGTTGAAAAATATTACGTTTAAAGTTTATAAAAATAAAAGCAAAAAAAAGTTAAAAAGGTAAAAGATAGGGTAATTTGCAAAAAAAATAAAATAAAAGGAAAAACAGGCATCAGAATTTCGTAGCTGACGACGACCGGTGGATGGTGGCGAGGTGGTGGAGGAAGAAGGAAAAAGGAAGTTGAAAGAAAGTGGAGGGGCCAAAAAGGAAATATAAAAATAGTGAAAAGGAGCAAGTGAAAAACTGATATTATTTTGTTTTTAAAGTTTTAGCTTTTTCAAAAACACACCCTTGTACAAATATCTTGATGATTAGAGGTGTCAATTTTAGAGCAATTGATTTTTTATGGGTCAAGTTGAGTAATATTTATTAGGTGATTAGTTTGATTGGTTCTCGTTCTATTTTTTTAGATGAGTCTAAATGGGTATCTGATATAACCTCCAATTGTATAACAATTAACCAACGGATTTTGACGGGTTTAACGGGTAATTTTTCACTCAAATAAAATAAGGTTTGGGGAAACCCGTTTGACCCGGACCCGTTTAAACCCGTACTCCTAAATAACCATCTAAACTCAAATCCATTTATACCCAAACTCATCTAGACCCATAACACAACTTGACCCACTCATTTTACCACTTATATTGATGAGGAAGGGCTTAAATTTATTGACCCGAGTAGCTCTCCATAATAGAGCTGCCATTTTGATCCTAAATCAAACACTTTACCGTATCTTAGAATTGCTCTGACTAAAAAGTAACCGTAATACACTTATACACTTATTAAGTTTTATAAATAACTTGTAAATCCTATAAATATTGATTGACCTTGATGCTAACTTTTTTTTTCTTTCGCCATAAAACTTTAAATCATTTAACTTTAAAAGCTCATTTTTTCTAATGACCCTCAATTTCATATTTATACCTCCCTTTGTAACAACTTTATAGATTTAAAAAAAAAAACGTATATAAAATAGGAGGTGATTTATATACAACGTAAATATAAATTACCGTGTGTAATACAACTATGTATCTATAATGTTGTACTGTATGTATATAACTTTATGATTTCCATATCAACATGATGTACAAATCACCTCGCATATAGAACTCCGTGAACTTGTGAGAGACTACATTGCAAGGAGAGAGGTCTCGTCATCATTATCGACATGAATTGGTCACGATTCTACTTGTAATTTTCTGACATTTGGCTCACCAAATGTTTTTAAAAATAATGTACATGTATCATTTAGAGTAGAAATATGAAAAACTTATAATTTGATCACGAATTAAGAAATGTGAATATGGAGAACCCACTTCATTATTATTTTTGTATAATTTAGTTATAGACTGAGGTTCAAATGATAATTAAATTTTTTGTGATAATGGAAGAATCAATAGGAATGCGTCACGTGTCATAAAACTCATTTTCTCTCACATTTTTAAAAATTAAATATTTTAAGAATGGCTCATTGAAAAATTATAAAAATTGCACCATAAAAATCAGCATTTTTTTCTCTTTGATTAGACATCTCACAAGGTATGCTTCTAATGAATCTTTTTTTAATGATTGTACAATATTAGTAACACATGTGGTACTCGTTGATAACACATGTGTTACCTGCTGATAACATATGTGTTACCTGCTGCCTGCTGGTATAACATGTGTTACCTGCTGATATCTCATGTGTTACTCGTTGGTAATACATGTGATAATTGTTTAAAAAAAAAGGTTGTCGAAAGTATACCTTGTGAGATCTCTAATCAAAGAGAAAAAAACGTTGATTTTATGGTGCAATTTTTATGATTTTTCGACTTACCGTTTGAGAGATATTTATTTTTAAAAACGTGGAGAAGTGAGTTTTGTGACACGTTGGGCGTTCTTATCGGTTCATATATTCTCACGAAAAATTATGTACCCGTTTGAACCTCACTCTTTGGTTATATTTAAATTTAATTTAACGCCTACCTTTTAAAGTATTGTAACTTACCTTTATAATTTATATAATTAAGTGTCAACAATATATAATTATTTTAGTAACTCACTTGTAAGTTTTTTTTAGTATATGTGAAATTAACTAATGTAAAACACGAGTTTATAAGAGCAGTGTCAATGCACCCGTCGGTTGGGCCGTCGGTTTGGCTAACAAAATCGACGACATTGGCACGGGATCGTCGGTTGAGCTGCCAGTTCATTTTAGTCGGATACCCGACGAGCTTCGGCTCTATTTTTATTTTTTTTGTTTTTTTTTACAAACGGATCAATTTTTTTAAATTTTGAACTCTCAAATTTTGGGCCAAACGGCCAACTTCACAAACCAACAAAAAATTTATTTATTTTTAATTATTTATTTATTTTACCCCTTAATTCATACACAATTACTCCTATATATATACCCACTCCAAACAACTATAATTCACACCAAAAATAACCAATTATATCTATAAACTTATATAATTTATACACCGATTTTATCCACACAAAATACATATTATGTCTAATTCCAATTCCAATTTCGATATTGAAGAAATTCAAACGCTTACGAGTGTTTTCGATACGACCGCCGCAATCAATATGATTAATTCGATAGACTCCGATTCCGACGAAGATGTAGAAAGCTCATTCAATCCGCCAAGAAGACAAAGACGATTTTTACGGAGAAATCGCGACGAGGTGGGCCAACGTTTATTTTTAGACTACTTTGCCGAGCACCCAACATTCCCGCCGGATTACTTTCGACGACGTTTCCGAATGAGCCGGCCTTTATTTATCTGTATATGTCAAGGTATATTATCGTACTCCCAACTTCCGCTACCTCTATATTTTGCATATTTTCACCAAAGTCAAGACGTTGTCGGTACACTTGGTTTTAACGTTTTTCAAAAGTGCACTTCCGCCGTACGCAAATTGGCATACGGTTGTGTCGTCGATGCGTTTGATGAATACTTACACATGGGTCAACAAACGTCACACGATTGTTTAGACAATTTTTGTAAATGTGTATTTCATCTATTTTCGACCGAGTACTTAAGAAAACCTACACTCCAAGATGTGCAACGTTTACAACAACGTCATGCCGAGTTGCATGGTTTTCCGGATATGCTCAGGAGCATCGATTGTATGTATTGACCTTGGAAAAATTGTCCAGTGGCATGGCAAGGTCAATACACCCGAGGTGATCAGAGATGTCCAACGATCATACTCGAAGCGGTAGCCTCTTACGATATGTGGATCTGGCATGCCTTCTTTGGTCCTGCAGGTTCGAGTAACGACATCAACGTTCTGAATGAATCAGATTTATTCTCCGATTTACTACAAGATAGAGTTCCTCAAGTAGAATTCACTATTGCCGGACAACAATTCATCAAAGGCTATTATCTTGCCGACGAGATTTATCCAGAATGGGCTACTCTTGTAAAATCGTTTAAGTTTCCACTAACGAACAAGAAATACGGTTCAAGAGATATCTAGAATCCGCAAGAAAAGATGTGGAACGAACATTCGGTGTGCTTCAAGGTCGTAGGCAAATCATCAGAAACCCGGCAAGACCATATAGCATCAACAAAATAACAAGAATCATGTATTGTTGTGTAATTTTACACAACATGATAACCGAGGACAACGGTCGAAATATGTGTCAACTTGAAGAAGATTATTTGACAAACCCGACAAATTTACCACAACGTTCATGGCAAGAAAGGGTTGCAACTCAATTACGTATGGACAAGGAATTACGCGATCGAACGACACATCATCAACTTCGCAATGCTCTAATCGAACAGTTGCGCATCTCCCACCAAATTTCCATCAATGTTAATCATATTTTTTTTTCAATAAGTGTAATGTTTTTAATTATTGTATTTTATTTTTAGAAAATGTAATGTTTTTTAATTTTTAATTATTGTAATGTTTTTATTTTAATGAAATGCGTTTTATTTTAATTATTGTGTTTTAAATATGTAAATTAAAAAGTGACCGAAAAACTGACCGTGACCATTGGCACGGGTCAGTCAGTTGTTAGTCACTTTCAGTCAGTTTTGAAAAAAGTTGACGTGACGCTGAGTTGACAGAAAGTGACCAGTCAGTTTTGGTCAACCATTGGAAGTGCCCTAAACTAGTATTAGTAAATTATATTACAAGAACTATTACACGTGTAGTTAATAGTATCAGTAGATCATTTATGTCCATCATATTTTATATTTTATATCCTTAATCATATGTACATATTCAATTTCTCTTTATTGTCTAAAAGAACCTAACTTAGATATTGTACCAATAGTTTTCTCTTTCTTATATTTTAAAATCCTATAATATAATAATTATAACTATAATTATAATTATAGTTATAATTATAGTTGTCTAGCATACAAAATTGCATTACATTATGGTATTTTATAAATAAATTAAACATATATTTATGTCATCTTATTAACTCAAACGAGTTTTTTACTGGATCCTTGTGAGGTATAAACACTTATCAAACCACATCCGTGTCTTTAAATTTATGTTCTAAATCACTACATTTTTCTTTGCTTTAAATTTATAAAATAAATAAATCTAGAAGAAATAGGCGCTACACTTGAATATTGAAGTCTCGAGTCTTGTCGCCCTTTCGGTCTCCTGCGCAGTGCGCCCCCTCATCGTCAACAACCGATCCTTGTTATGGTTTAATTAGTCAGGTCCTATATATGAATTTCTAATATTGTGACTTTGTTCATTTTCTTGGTCTATTGACTATTACAGTGCTTCGTGAATGACCATTTTGGTCTTCATTTGTGCATGAAGTTTAGTTTGTGGTCAAACATTAAAATAATATATATATTTAATGTTTGATGAAAATAAATATTAATGTACATGAATGAATTTAATTTAATTATGAGATAAGTGGTATGTTTTTATATAAACACTTAAAAAGAACAAAAGGAAAATATATTGATTTGAAATATAATTTTAAAACTGCTCCCAATGGTACTCGTCAATTTAAACCGGCATGCGTCACTAAAGTGACACGGTTGGAATTGCCGTGTCACTTGGGTTTGCGTCGGTATACCGAAAAGAGAAATGTATGTGTCATTTATTTTTTTGTATTTTTATTTTTTATTTAGTGTATGTAAATGAATGTGTATTTAAAAATGAGGCCAAAAAATTAAAGTGACACAATTACTGTTGGAACCGTTGTGTTGATAGTGTGTCAGTTTAGGAAGTGTTGAGGTGACGCTGAAATGACACAACTGATACGGGAATAATACATCAACGGTTTAGATTGGTTTAAGTAAATGACATGTATGATTACATCATGTTGTTCATGTGCTGCCAAAGTTTATTTTTATATGGAATATTTATATTTATTTATATGCTGCTAAACTGCATGTTAATACGGAGTATTAACTTCCATGGACGTGAAATGAGCATCGCACAAGTGCACAACGTTTTCGCTCACTAGTACGGAGTATATAATTAACAACATTGTGTTCATAGATATAAACATTAATTAGGAAAGGAAAAAAAGTAGTAAAGAATTAAATCAAAATTAGGAAAGAAAAAAAAAAGTAGTAAAAAACTAAAAAGGGAAAAGGGATGTACGTAAAGAATTAACAGATCGGTTTTCCGCATAAAATAAAACTATTTATATGTTATTTTATTAACTCAAAAGATTACCATGTTTATAACATGAAAAAATATATATGATGACTTAATTAACTAACCATGTGTAAATTTTGTTTATTGGATATATTTAGTAAATACGTGTAATAAAATCTTTTATACCAAATTAATTACAAAAAAAAAAAAAAAATCTACATATATTGTCAATATAATATATAATATAATTTCAAAATCTTCCCATTTATAAAAAAAGAAGCTAGAGTTGATTTAGAAAAAATAAAAATGTAATTGATATCATATTAAATAAGAGTCAAATCTTGACTATTTTTAGATGACTATTTTTTTTTTTTTGCTTGACGAGTGGTCATCACTATAAATTGGCTTCCTTGGTCCCCTTTCATTCTCAAAAAAACTTCCATCTCTCTCTTTCTTTTTGTCTCTCAATACATATGAAATTGATGATCACAATGGGTGTTGTTTTATGGGCTTGTTTACTTGTTATTCTTTATTTATTGATAAAGATTGCTTATCAAACTCTTGATTGTTACTTGTTTACACCCATACGTATCAAGAACATCATGTCACGCCAAGGAGTCCATGGCCCGAAGCCCCGGTTCCTCATTGGGAACATCTTGGATATCGCTTCTCTCGTCTCCAAATCGACATCTTTCGACATGCCTTCTATTGATCACGACATCGTCCCACGCCTTTTACCTCACCTTGTTCTTTGGTCCAAAATTTATGGTATATGCACACATGTACCCTTACATCATATTGCCGTTAAAAAAAAAAGATTTCAGACATCTGAAACGTGATCCATTGATTTGAGTGAAATAAAAGAAAATTATGATATTCGATGTCTTTTTTGTTGTCTATAATTTTCTTGTACATGAAAAACATGTATAACGTATTATACAAGTATTTCATGCACTTGATCTGAATAAATGGAAAAGTAACGGGTCATTAATCGTGTTATCGTAACGGATGCAGGACTTAATTAAAGTCTATGATCGAATATGTTATAGAATAAGAAATAAGGAGATAAGATGTGTTTTTTAATGAATACTTTGGTTATCGGCCGGTTCCACAGATTAAACTTTACAACCCAACAAAATGTATATCTTGATTTATTAATTAACTTATTTTCTGATCATGAATTGTAGGAAAAAGATTTATATATTGGAATGGTACGGAGCCTCGAATGTGCTTGACCGAAACTGAACTGATAAAAGAGCTTTTAGTAAAGCACAGCACTATTTCTGGGAAATCATGGCTTCAACAACAAGGTTGTAAACATTTCATTGGTCGCGGGCTTTTAATGGCTAACGGTGATGACTGGCACCATCAACGTCACATCGTCGCACCTGCATTCATGCGAGATAAACTCAAGGTTCACATCATATACATACAGTACATACTCTTTTTATTAATTGGTGTATTATCTTTTTGTTTCTAGATCTTAGAAGTCTAATAAGTTCTTTTTTCTTTTTAATACTACAGAGTTATGCTGGATATATGGTGGAATGCACTGAAGAAATGATTCAATCAATGAAAGAAGCTGTTGCAATGGGACAAGCTGAGTTTGAGATCGGCAAGTATATGGCTAAACTCACGGCAGACATCATATCGCGAACTGAATTTGATAGTAGTTACGAAAAGGGGAAACAAATATTTCATCTTTTAACGGTTTTACAGCAATTGTGTGCTCAAGCTAGCCGTCACTTATGTCTTCCCGGAAGCCGGTAAGACCAACAATTAATTCATCTATATAGTTTCAACGCAGGCGGTATTTAGTTTGTATAAAAAACTAACATGTTAATATTTTTATGTAGATTTCTTCCTAGCAAATATAACAGGGAAATAAAATCGTTAAAAATGGAAGTTGAGAGGTTGTTAATGGAGATCATCCAAAGCCGAACAGATTGTGTGGAGATCGGTCGGAGTAATTCGTACGGGAATGATTTATTAGGAATGCTGCTTAATGAAATGCAAAAAAAGAGAGAAGGAAATGGATTTGGGTTAAATTTGCAAGTGATTATGGATGAATGCAAAACGTTTTTCTTTGCTGGACATGAAACCACTGCACTCTTACTCACATGGACCATTATGTTACTAGCAAGCAACCCATCTTGGCAAGACAAGGTTCGAGCCGAGGTTCGGCATGTCAGCAACGGTGGTCCGCTCTCGGTCGAACATCTCTCCAAGCTATCAGTGGTAAGAAAATAACAACTTAACATATTGAACATCGTTGCATAAATTAATTTGCATAATGGTTTAAATTAAATCATATTTTGTCAACCCGATTTTGGGTAGTACTTGCCATCATTAATGCATTACGGAGTACTATTCACCTAAAAGAATTTGACCTTTGAGTCAACTTGTAATGGTTGACTTTTAAATTCGTTTCTACCTTTTCTAATACTATAACACAAATTTAATGCTAAGTTAATGAATTATAATCATCGGATAACTTTTAAAAGGCAAATTGTTTTCTTTTTTAAATGATAATTCTAACATGCTAATGCCGTTTAAAAGTCAAAGAAAATCAATGATGTGACGTTATTTAGAGGGCCTAGATAAAATAATAATAAAAATGATTATTACCGTATGATACAGGAGTATTGCTCGAAAAAGGCATAAACAGGTTAACTAATCCTGAATTATTTATTTATTACTATTATTATAACTAAAATTTATAGTATATAGTTATAAGTTATATATATTATTTCAAATATTTTACGCAAATGCTTTTATATTTTAATTGAGTTTCGAAATTAAAGATAATATATATATATATATATATATATATATATATATATATATACATATATATATATATATAGCAGTTTGACTTGTATATGTAGAGCTTCAAAGTTCAAATAATTAAATGCGTTGAAAGTTCACTGAATACTATTGTGATTTAAATATACGCAAGAATCTCATGCATGGTTGTCTGTTAACCATAAGTCTATAATAATATATCCCATTTAAATAAATAAAAATTAGTTTCAGTAATCCTAATTTCTAAGCCAAATTCACTTAAATATCAATTTTAATCCATTCAGAGAAAATGATAATTTAGTTAAACTTAATTAAATGATTTTTTAATATATAATGTAATAGTGGATTTGTATCATATGCAGTTAAATATGGTGATAAACGAATCATTACGATTGTATCCTCCTGCCACCGTGCTACCAAGAATGGCTTTTGAAGATTTAAAACTCGGTGATCTACACATTCCAAAAGGGTTGTCGATATGGATCCCAGTTCTAGCCATACACCATAGCGAAGAGATATGGGGTGATGACGTAAATGAGTTCAACCCTAATCGGTTTGCCTCTAAGTCATTCTCTCAAGGACGAAATTTTATGCCATTTGCTGCGGGCCCACGTAATTGCGTAGGCCAGTCATTTGCCATGATGGAAGCTAAGATCATTTTGGGCATGCTAATATCCAAGTTCAATTTTACGATATCGGACAATTATAGACATGCGCCAGTTATCGTGCTAACTATAAAACCTAAGTATGGGGTTCAAGTGTATTTGAAGCCCTTGGAGGAATTGAATGATAGAGATTTTCTTTAAGTTTGTTAATTGAGATCGTCAATTTTGGCTCTTTTTGGGGGTGGATTTTACGAATGTTTAATGCGTTTTATTAGTTTAGTTTTTTGTGAGTTGAATATAGTTTTTTATAGAGAGTGGAGAAGAATGGAAAGAGATATAGATGGAATGATCAATGATGCTTGTAATGATGAATTAACACAAGATATGTTAATATAATAAGAAAAAGGGGCGATTTTTTGCTTTTTTATATTTAGTGCTTTTGTTACTTCATATAATCCTACTTCTATTTAATCATTCCATATTTCTTTTTCTCTACCTTCTTGTTTGTTTAATAACACTATTAGCCAAAACATAAAAGCCCATAGAAAAGAAACCTTTCTAGGGAAAATAATTTGAGATACATACACTACCATGTTGATTAAAGTACGTTTGTCAAAAGAAATATTATACTTCCCGTTCCCAATTTAGTTGTCTTGACTTTTGAAGTCATTCTTTTTCAACTTTGACCTTGAATATATTTGTTTGTGCTATATAATATTTGATATAAAATATATAAATGTATTAAGTTTTAAATGTATTTTCATTGGTATAATTTTATTCAAATATCATATAACACAAACAAAAATATTTAAAGTCAAAGTTGAGAAGGACCAATTAAATTGGGACGGAGGTAGCATGAAACTACCTCGATCGATACACAATTTTAAATTTTGTTATACGGTTATTATTATCAAAGGACGCACGATTTTGTGTTTTATTTATATAAAATTACATTTATATATATTCAAAATGGAGGAAAGATCAAATAAACACTCCAGAAATAAGAACACTAAAAACGCTTAAGATTGACACACACACACACACACACACACACACACACACACACACACACACACATATATATATATATATATATATATATATATATATATATATATATATAATCAAGAAAATTTCAGCTTGAATGCGGGATGGATGGAAATCACTTCTTTACTCTACATAAATATTGTAACCCGTATCGAAATTGTTCTCATCGGGGGTGGTAAAGAGTGATTGAGAGTACCCATCTAAGAAGATGGGGTTTAGGTGTCGAGAGCATAGAAACTGCCCCAATCTTGTGTGTGTGATCTTATGTGTCAGATCTTTTTTTCCATCTAGGGTTTACCCCTTTATATAGGGAAAAGGTTGAACGCAATTAGGAAAACCCATGAGCTAGGTCATGTGGATTATGGAAGCCTCGGAGTGGAGGGTACATCATCAATACACTAAATAAATATATTAAATTCCATTCGTACATTTCAAATATGTAAAAAAAAAAAAAAAAATAGACGCCTATTTCTGAAAATTATAAAATTCAAAAATTTGAATTGTGTAACTTTTTTATTTTAATATGAAATTGTGATTTTTTATTTTTTTCATGCGTCTATGAGAATGCGCATCTATTTTCTATACATACTTGAGATGTATGGTTGTGAATTTCTGATTTTGTCGGCTATATATGCGACTTGACGGGTGCACCTTTGGTAGCAGCGACATCTCTCTGCAAATGCATCACGGGCATGATCTTTCAACCTTCACTCATCTCTTGATCCGATTTATTAAACATTCTTATCGTTCTTATATTAAAATATTTTTACAGTAACATAGCCTTTAAAAAAGATATGATAGCATGTAGTCTACATAGTTCAAAGTGCATGTAGACGTTAATGATCATATAATTAGTTATGGTGCGACTAGAGATTACTTTTTAGTTTCTAATACTAGGAGTAGTAATTATTTAAGCATGAACAATGAGATCGATACTAGAATAAAATGAACCATCATATGTGATATATATATATATATATATATATATATATATATATATATATATATATATGTATATATATGGAAATGATCAAGAGATAAGCAAACCTTAACCACACATTTTCTTGTACATTTTCCAACTCATATACAATACTCATTTCATCAATTTTTATTTTAAATTCAAAATTAAAGCATGTAAATCAATCAAAACATTATAAATTTCAAATTCATCAAAGGCATTCATTCATACATATCTTCAATTCGTCATAATTTATATTCATCAAATA
Organism: Gnaphalium uliginosum; assembly: GCA_963930675.1. Classification (NCBI taxonomy): domain Eukaryota; kingdom Viridiplantae; phylum Streptophyta; class Magnoliopsida; order Asterales; family Asteraceae; genus Gnaphalium; species Gnaphalium uliginosum. The sequence continues at coordinate 13,141,393 of OZ005685.1, read as the reverse complement.
TTAAGAATTTTGGGTATAACTTTTGAGTTTTTTAAAATTTTTGATTCACCAATGAATACAATAAAATTACACGAATTTCAACATAGAAAACTTATAAACAAGTAATTAATTTAATTATAGTCGTCATTAACCATCGAATTTCACAAAAAAAAATTAAAAAATTAGAGCATTAACATTCATTTGGAATGAATGTTGATCAAAATTACAATTAATATTCATAAACAATAATTTATGATGAATATTAATTTATATATGTCTTTATACATTATTGAACGTGATAACTTAACATTCATTAGTGTATAATAATGTATATGAGTTAACATTTATCGTAAAAGAATGTTTAAAAATATTAAGTTGTAATTTTGATTAACATTCTTTCCAAATGAATATTAATATTATGAAAAAAAATTGAGTTATTTACAATTTTGTCACCGCATTGACTTTTGAGTTGACCAGAATGTATGGTTAGGAATAACTTCCCTCATTCTCCCATTTTTTTATTTCCCACTTGATCCTCACCCGATGTGAATTTACCAAAGATATCTCAATTTTCATGTCAATATGACAAGCAATAAATTAATGGTACAAGCTTACGAATCACTCAAGCTAGAAACTTCTATTTTATTAGAGTAAAAATAAAATCATGTTTGTAAGTTGAGTAAATGGGGTTCTTTAGCTAAATTATTCATTAAGAAATAGATTTGTTTAAATTCCCAAGAAATATGTTCGATTTGCATCATTCTAAGTTACTTACGAAGGCATGTACGTTATTAAGATGTTTCAATGATTTGTAAAACACGTGCATCCATAATATCAAGTACAATCCTTACTAAAAATGGAGATCGGAGGATGGTGGATTAGAGATATTATCGGCACAAGATCTCAACTCTTTATTTTTGTGATCTACAATCCAAATTTACTGTATTATAATAACAACATTGCATTTTAATCTTATAAATTTAACTGTATCATAACTCTCTTCGCATTTTAACCGAGCCCTTATAAAACTTTAGTTTATTTAAGGTAGAATTGTTCATTTATGATAAGTCATATTGGGTAGGGATTATTGTTTGGTTATGCGTTCGACTTTACACTCGTTGCTATTGTATGCGCTCAACTTTCATACCCTATATTGTATGAAATGAAAATTCTAAAAACTCTATTGTATGCTCTCAACTTTTATACTCTCTGTTGTATGACGTAAACTTTCTAAAAACTCTAAGTAATATGATATAAATTAGACATTATTTTAACTTTTTAGAAAAGTTCATCTCATACAATAGAGGGTATGAAAATTTGGTGCATACATTAGAGTTTTTAGACGGTTCAGCTCATACAATAGAAGGTATCAAAGTTGAAAACATATACAATACTAATGAGTATAAAGTTGAGTCTATAACGAAACAATAATATAACAAACAATAAACTCTATTGAGTATAAAAGTGAGAAGAAAATAATTTTAGTCCCTTAGATCATCAGAGAAATTTTTTTATTAATAGCTCAAATTGGGAGGTTGTATTTTGCTGCCAGACGAACCTTTATATGAAAACTAGACTAGATCCGTCATAATCATTCTTTTATATAATAATTGGGAAAATATTAGGTACGGTTGACTGCACCTAATTTTAGGTGATGTTAGTATAAAATAAGGGATTAAACATGTATATATGAAAATGTTAGAGGGTGTAAAGTATAAAAGTAATCTCTCATGATTGGTCAACTACAAATAAAGAGTGTGGTGTTGACTGCACATTTGTCATCCCCATAATAATTTATTAATTATTACTACCTCCGTCTCATCACAAGTGTACACATTACTATTTTAAATTGTCTCAAATAAGTGTCCACTTTAATGTTTTAACCAATCGAAAGAGACTTTAGTGGGTAGATATGTTATTAGATTGATGAAAAGTGTAGTTAGTGGAGAATTCTAAAATTGTGTGCAAATTCAAAATGTACACTTTGACTGGGACGGAAAAAATAATTTTATTTAATTATATTTTGGTAAAATTCGGATGGTAGAAGCGAAGTGAAAATGATGTACGTACGTAAGTCTTGAGACGTAACCAAGGCAAAATTAGGATGAAATTTTAGAGGTAGTACAATTTTTTTTCATAAGATATACGTAATACATAAACAATTATAAATGTACAATTTCGACAAATTTATGATATCAAAAACTGAGATTTTAACTAAATAGAGTCATTAAACGACTTTAGCTCATTATATTGGGCAAACCCAATTTATAATAAAGATATATATAGTTTAGTTAATAACCTTTTAAAGAACTAGTTACACTCGAGTTGCATTTCTACCAAAATAACAAAAATTATACATTTTACATTATGTGAAAAGATTTGACGTGTACACATGCTACCCTCTCTGCCATACTGGTTCCGCCCCTTGATGTAACTATGGAATGACGTCTATTCTAAGACCACTCCCAATAGTGACTGAAAATTGACTGGTTAGTTTGTGTCACATCAACGTCACGTCAGTTTTTTTTTTCAAAACTGACTGACCCTTGCCATCAGTGACAACGTCACTTTAATTTTTGGGTTCACATTTATCAATATACTTTTATATGTATACACACACGAAAAAGAAAAAGAAAAAAAATGACGGACCGTCGGATATCCAACGGAAGAAACCGGCGGACCGAATCGGCGGCTCCGTGCCATTGGTGTCGATTCTATCGGTTTCAACCGACGAGATACCAACATTACCGTTAGGAGTGACCTAATGTTAAGTACGGTTAGAAATAAGAAAATTATTTATAGTTTGAACACTATCTTTCTTGCATGCTAGTGAATGACCTCTTCTTTGCACTAGCATCAAGCAAACATGCGTGATGTTTGCACTACAAAACATTTCCCATTTCTATCTCATTAACCCGGCAATCACATAAGCCACATATTCTAGTATAAATTAACGATCGATAGATGGTAGCCCATGAAACTTATGGTGCGGTTGGTTTGTGGAATGTTTTCGATTAAATTGACATTTATCAAATGAAATGAAATTTTAAAAATTGGAAATTCCATTGAGTAGAGGAATTTGACGACTTCTAAATCAATACATTCGTGGACCAAACACCTTTATAAAATGGAATTTAAATTCACCTCTATCAAATTTAATTTAATTCTGCGAACCAAACTCAACTTTATGGATTGAATTTGTACACAACTATACACATTCATAACAAGGCAAATTAAGGGTTTGTAGCTAAACAAAAGCTATGTCACTCTATTCTAATACAGTATTAAACACATGTATGTATTCATTAATGATAGGATAATTTATAGCAATGAACTCCTACAACCAAATTAATAATTATCTTTTACCAACAATCGTTGTCCAGCCAAAGTAGCAAGTGACCGTGATGGTTAATAGTGGAGATCTGACTAAGATAAAGACATTATTATTTTTCTTTTTCTTTTTTAAATATAATAAAAAATAAGTGTGTTTGACTAGTGCAAAACTTTGGGCAACTAGGTATGTGCCGTTGTATCGTTGTATCGTTCTATTGATCTTCCTTAAACAATTATATTGACTTCTGAGGTGATGTAGAAATCAAGTTTGATGTACAGTCCCATTATTTTTAAACTTATTATGCAACTTAACATATATTTTAAGAGCCAAATTAATGGTATTCAAGATTAGATCCAATTAATTCAAGTTCAAGTTGTAAGATATGGTTACGTACGCTTTTGTTTTGTACCTAAATCCATAAACGTAATAATTCAATATATGTTAACGTTCATGCATTTGTTGACTCAAATCGGTTGCGTTAGAAACCAGTATAAGGATTTTAAGTACAACGGCGTAGACGGGTCGTGGGCATTACAAGCAGTCCCCTCTTCAAAATTTATATAATGTGATTTTTTTTTTAATAATTAAGAGTATTTTAAATTTTTGCTCTTAAAATTTAAAAGTGTGTATATATATATATATATATATATATATATATATATATATATATATATATATATATTTAAGGGCATGTTTGATGTTTACCCATTAAAAAAATTTATCTTAGTTTCGCCTATTTCTGACACTGCACCTTTTATGATACATATTATTAACAATAAAACAAAGTGACCAAACCAATGGAGACGGTACTAATGAGAAAATTACGTTACAGTCATGGTAGAAAATTAAGTTTATTTTAATTTTTTGTTAATAATAGATAGATTTATATTGTTTGGTTTGGTAAAAGATGATATATATTGTTATAATAGTACAAAAGGAGAAATAGGAATAAATATTACCCATAGCATAGCAATAACAATGATTAGAAAAAAGGGTGTGTAGGAATTTGATTTGCATGATTTTTTAAACATGCACGAGTTCTCTTTGATTAGTGCCCTTAAATTGGTAGGTCATACCCACACACCTACACGGGCCACGCCACCAAATACGTACTCGTCTTATTATAACAGTATACAGAATAATCATCCTTCAGTTCGATGTTCATTTTAATATTAAAATTTAACACGAATACGATTTTGGAGGAGTAATTCATTGTTCAATTCAGAGTTAAAATGAGCCCACAATTGAACCAATCAAAAATGAGGAAAGGGGTTAAAGCCTTTATCGTAGCGTTCTACCTTGCACTTCAGGCTTGAACGCCGACTCTCCGACGTTCAAGTTGTTGAACACTGAAAGTTTACCCTTCCACTCCTTGTGCTCTAAGGGGTTGTTTATTTTAGTAAGGGAATGAGAATTAGTATATATCGTTATAGGGTAGAATGGGAATGATTATTAATACGTATATCATTCCCAAGTCTATAGATCGGTTTCAAAGTTATGGATATATTTAACTTGTTTGAGCTGTATTTTGTGATTAAAACTAGAGATTTTGATTGAAGTCTTGGAATTGAAGAATCTTTTACGAGATTTTAGAAGCTACTTAAATACTTTTTTTTAATGATTTTAAGAGATTTTTTTTCAACAGTCCTCATTTATTTTTTTATTTCAAATAGTCTTATTTTTCGTATAAAACCACTTATAAAAACTAGAATCTCAATGTCTTATACTTGAATAGAATCTTCGAAAATAGTGATCTCAAACACTGCTATGTCTATTTGCAACGGTTTTATATTGTTCTTGACAAATTTAACGTCATAATTTAAATATTTTAGATGGAAATGAAACTAATAGCTTTATCGTTCTTTTTCATAAGTCAAATACACTATTGTTCTAGGATGCACTTCAATCCGATTCATTCATATGACTTGTTTACTTCTTTGAGGACATTTTAAGACATAACTACCAGATAAAGAGGACATATATCTTCCATTATGTGAGGTAATTAATATGGTGTGTGCTTTTATCATATGAAAAAGAAAATGATAAAAGTATAAATTCTTATAGTTTGATCTAGCGATGTTAATTTTTAAAATTTAAGAGATCTAAACAATTTTAAGATAAAAATATAATGAAAACGTGAAAGTGATGAAGGAAATACACATTTGTAAAAATTAACTTTAATCATTGTAATTAGTAATTAAATATTGCACATATTATTATAATCACAACCTAACTAATCATCAATTTATGCGCCACCATCCACCACCACCCACGACTGCCGGCTGGCCTGCCGTCTTACCTGCATTTCCTTATTAAAAGATGAAAACAATTCATTATATTTTGCTTAATTCTTAGATATATTTTTTAATCAAAATACTACTTTTATACTATTTCTATAGAAGTTAATCTAGTGGGAAAAATGAATCAGAGGTCGAAAATGACAATAAAGAGTCGTGTAATATGTTGCAAAAGGAAATTAAATTATTGTTACTTAATCGTGACAAGGTTTTTTTTTTATTTTTTATCATTCAATAAAAAAAAACTGTCATAAATCTATTTAATTTTATCAGAGCACAAAGAGCGATTTAGTGTATAATTCATGTTGAGTTCTTTATAAGAGCACAAAGATTAATTTAGAGTATAATTCCTGTTGAGTTCTACACTGTGAACAAAATAGTAGTTCAAAATTAAAGGGAGTTATCCACACAATGGTTGAAGTTTCAAACGTTTAGGCTAAGAAAACAAACAAAACGATCATTACACGCACTCGATGTTGGCTCGTCAATGCCGGTTAACGCCCACTGGAAGTGGGCTAGTTCAACAATGCCAGCTTCCAAGCGGCCAGGGAGTTAAAAACTCGGCGTAGAAGAAGGAACAAAGGTGTAGCTTTGGTTCTCACTCCCATGCGCTAAGTGGAATAAAAAAGAGTTGTACAAATAGGTAAGTCATAGTATGAAATAAATTTTTGGAGTTAATGTAAAGCTAGCCATTCAATCAACTTTTTTTTACTGAGTTTACACTCGGTTATTGTAACACTTCAAAATTTGAGGTATTAATATATAAATATAATATGATTATATTAGAAAACGATTTTATAAATCGTATGAAATGTTAGGAGTTTTGAATATATAAATGTGATGTGTGTAAAGTTGCTAGACAATAAGTGAACGGGTTAGTAGTGTAACTACCAATATAACTAATAAAAATAAAATTTATTACATACAAACACACACACAAATTAAGTGGGAACTTCTAAACAATTCTAGAGAGAGATCGAGAGTGAGCGAACAAAAGGAAGAAGAAGTAGGAAATCAAAATCAGTTTTTATAGCATCAAACTAACTTCAATTAGCTTGGATTCAAGTTGCAATAATCATTCCTATACAAGGTATGATCTTGTTCTTCCCTCTTTTTAACCTTGAAAGTTAATTGTAGAGGATTTGAAGATGGGTTTGTTGTATAAACGAAAATTAGGTTAGGTTATGGATAATTAGTGGTGGTGGAGGTTAGAAGTGATTGTTACTAACCTTAATTCAACTTAAAAGTTGATAAATCAAATGGTAAGTATAGTGATTAAGGTGGGTTTTGTCAAAAATCTCATTAGTTGTTGTTATTTCACTTTAATTATTAGTTAGGAAGATTGTTATGGTGCTATTAATCATAGGTAAGATGGAATTCTTTAGAAATGACCAAAAAATTGAGATTTGATGTATTATATTGATGAAGAATGATAAGTTTGACTTTAAAAAGTCAAACTGATCAACTAGGGAGAGGGAAGATAATCATGTTAATAAGTTGAGTTTGATAATTGTTAGTCTCTTAACATGTTGCATATTGTTATATGATACTTGCTAGGTACTAAAAGCTTGACGAATTCGTGTGGTCATTGACTGCTAACTTAGCTTAAATTCTAAAGGTGAGTATATGAGGATTAATTGGGTAATTATTGTGTAATTCTGAATTGCTTCCGAGCAAGAGATTTATATAATCAAGTGGGGTATTGTTTGTATCTTATCTTGTTCCAAATTGTTGGTATTTGTTGATGAAGTATGTGAAATAAGCAAATATGTAGAGATTAGTTAACTTTGTTAGCATAGTGTTGTTGTTGAATATGTGCATAGCACATTATGTTGTTTTGGCATGCATACCGACGTGGTGTGGTGCTAAGTGATTATTGACCACGGATCCGCATAGTGCAATTAATCTCTACAAGTTGCTCAATAGTTGTTGCTTAAACTTATATGCTCATTGTTGATAATTATTGGTTGTAATTTTCTTTAGTGAATTACTTGGTTAATTGTTCATATCCTCACTAAGCTTATTGCTTACCCCTTAAGATGTTTAATGTTGTAGGTACAAGCGGGTCAAAAGACTCAGGTGGACATAGGGAGGGCAAGGCAATCGCAAGGGACTAACGTGGATCGTAACTTGCTATATATAGGTTTGGCAAGTTACCTCTCTTTTGAATTGTCGTTTTGGTTACCACCTTATGTAAATCGCCTGATTGTATTCTGTTGAAAGTTTTTATAAATGAGGTGATGACAAAACAATTGTTGTTTATGGTAGTGAATGATGAGTTTGGTTAGTATGAAATGTATGATTTTTGGTCAGTGTCAAAATGGGTTGCAAATGGGTCGTCTCGTTAAAATGAGTCGAAAGGATGGTTTGAATAGTATTAATGTGAGTCATTACATTAAGATATGAATGTAAACTTGTTGAAATGGTATTCGAGTTGAATTAGTTAAAGTGATGTAATTTTGGTACCTAAGAGTGTCTAAATGGTCATTTTCGGATTTAAGCCCGAAATCGCCATTAGTGTGAAATTTAAAAAAAAAATGCCCATTGAGAAACTTTTGGTTCATTATATCGAAGGCGCTCACAAAGTTTTGTATTTTGATTTTAAACGAGTTAAAAGTTATGCCCGTACAAAATTGAGTTCAAAATTTAAGTTGTGCAGATTTTCACCAATCAGGACTCAGTACGCGATCGCGTAAGGGTCACGCGATCGCGTAAGGGTCACGCGATCGCGCTAATGAAGAAATGGAAACAGAAATATTTACGTTGTAGGTACGCGATCGCGTACCCCTATCGGGATCGCGTACCTTGTACTAAAACTTGAACGAGACTTTCTAAACGTTAAGTACGCGATCGCGTAGCATTTGCTAGGATCGTGTATTCCCTCATAGTGTGGGGTACGCGATCGCGTAGCTCAGGCTTCCAGGATCGCGTATGTATAAAAAAAATAAAAAATTGGGCGTTTCAGTTATGTATAGAACATTAACCATTTACTATTTTAAGGATGGAACTATCAAACAGTTTATTGCATGTATTAAATCTGTAAAAAAAAAAAGCTATGTATGTATCCGGTTTACCTAAAATCGATTTATAACATACGTGTATCCGATTGATTCTACATTCTATTTGTTTATTAGTTCAATGCGTACAATATTAAAAGGTCAAAAGTTTGATACATAACAAAACTATAAAGCATTAATGATATTATTCACTTGTCAAGCCATATAATGCGCACGACTAACGTGTACTAGTACAATACATACAATTAATAGAACGATTAAGAGTCGATACATAACCAAACTATAAACCTTTCATCAATAAATGATTGTAATTGTTTTTTTTCCAGTGGTTATTTGTATACTAATATAAGTTTATCATACACCACTTATTTTGTATATTTTTACAAAACAACAAATCAAATGACAAATCCACTAAAATATGTAAGATACAGTTTTATAGCTTTTCGTAAAGTACAAATCACTATCCCTTTTTATATGATGATGATTTATACATCACTTACATCACTTTTTTTTCATACAACACTAAAAGTATTTTAGACACTTATATAATATAATAATTTAAAATATGTTTAATGATGTAAAAAAAATTGATGACGTACGAATTAACATTTTAGAAACGTATAATCAAACGCCAATTAATTCTGGAACCTTCCATAAATGTGTGGAGAAATACGAGGTAATTAGTTATTTAGAGCACGGGGTGTGGGGTGGTTTTCGTCGCCGTTTTTCGACGAGAACGCCGTCGGACTGCGTTCTGCCGCACCGGAACGGCGTTCCCGTCCGTTTTCCGGTTCACCGTCTCCTTCCGAACGTTGTGAACGGCAACATTTTTCTTTTTTCCTGTGTGCAACGGATATATGTATATATTATAAAAAAAAATTAAAAAATATAGCCGTTCAACGGCATAAATTTTTAAAAAAATAATAATAATTTTTTTTTCCTATTTAAACACACCTTAAACACATTCTCAAACCACAATTCAAAAACACTATCTCAAAAACTATTTCACATACACAATTAAAACAATCAAAAACTCATCCAAAAATGTCATCCGATTCATCATCCGATGACGAAACCACGTACAAACTTATGATGCTTGCTCGTAAGTATCGTAATGAGCAACAAGATGCCGAAAGTTCCACGGCTCGTTCACGTCGTTTCATACCTCGTGACCGAGTCACGGCGGAGCAGACGTTACTAAACGATTACTTTGTCGAAAATGCGAAATATCCGCATGAATATTTCAAACGTCGATTTCGAATGAGTCGTCGTTTATTCCAAAGAATTTGTGAGGATATTAACCCTTACTCCGTCGAACCACTTCCCGACTATTTTTTGTGGTTTCGTCAACGACCCGATGCACGTGGCGTACCGGGTTTTTACTTGTCTTCAAAAAGTCACTTCTGCGATTCGTCAATTGGCATACGGTATAACTCCGGATGCCTTTGATGAATACTTGCAAATGTCAGCAAGAGTTTCTCGTGAAACGTTACAAAATTTCACAAGGTCGCGTTATCGATTTATATTCAAATGTGTACATGAAAGAACCAACGAATGAAGACATACATCGTTTGTATGATAAGCATCACGAGCTTCATGGTTTTCCCGACATGCTTGGTAGCATAGATTGTATGCATTGGGCTTGGACACAATGTCCAAATGCATGGAAAGGTCAATACACCCGAGACGATCATGGGTATCCGACGATTAGGCTTGAAGCCGTCGCTTCGTACGACTTGTGGATATGGCATGCATACTTTGGAGTTGCGGGATCCAACAATGACTTAAATGTTCTTAATACGTCTTCTTTGTTTAGGAATCTGCTAAATGACTCCGCTCCCTAAGTTCCATATACAGTGGCTGATCTGGATTACGATAGAGGGTACTATCTTGCCGATGGGATATACCCGTCATGGGCAGCGTTCGTGAAGGGATTTTCAAGCGAGATTGATTAAAAGAGGGCTTATTTCAGTAGGAAACAATCGGCCGCACGAAAGGATATTGAGCGCGCTTTTGGTGTTTTACAAAGAAGGTGGCATATACTACAACAACCGGCAAGAGCTTATAGTGTAAACGATATAAGAAGAATCATGTATGCTTGTATCATATTGCATAACATGATAATTGAAGACAACGGTTTCAACATTGCTGAGAATTAAAATTATTATGTACCTGTTGGAAACATACAAGGTTCTTGGATCGAGAGATGTAACACATACGAGAGGAAAACAAAGGAACTACGTGATCGGGAGACACACGAAGGACTTCGAGCTGACCTTGTGGAACATCTTTGGAGGTATCGTGAACAGAGGTGGAATGAATTGCAAGCTTCGGAATCGGGAACGGGAGCGGGGGATGATTGATTTGTTTATTTTATGTATTTTAATTTTAGGACTTGTAATCTTTTATGTATTTTAAATTATGTATTTTAATTTTAGGACTTGTAATTTTTTTTATGTCTTTTTAATAAATTAAATCTTATTTTATTTGATTTATTTATTTTTTATATATTAATTTATACAATTATCACCATTAAAAAAACAAATAAAACAAATACTAAAAAATTGCAGAACACTGTGACCACACTACAAAATCCTCAATTACAACATTCTCCAGAACACTGTCTCGAACACTGTAGTGACAGTGTCACTACACCCCGTCCTCTTGGAAGCAGCCGCCCTTGATAGAATGTGTGAATATTCAGTCCTTGATTTCGCTATGGGATAAAGGATATATTTATATGATGATATATATGATGAATATAAATATTGCTCGCGTGTAGCTTTTGGCAGTATGTGAATACCAACAATAAAAGTCAGTGAAGATGGTATCTAAGTATCTCAGAAATAAGAGTACGAATTTAAAAACAAAAATTTCAAGGCGGCCAAGTGCTATTGCCACATTTCCTAGTCATTGAAGCGATAATATATATGATAGTGACACACAATTTTTTTTTTTTTTACAAGTACATTTGGTAACAACTAGTTAGAACTGTAGATCGTGACTGAAGTCGAAGTAAAAGATTGTGGTTGAAATTGGAACTGATGATTCTTTTTCTAGCTCGTTAAGAAAACTTATACAAAAAGGAGTTCTAATAAATTTCTCGAGGATTCTTTTTATAATAATATCTTTTATATTTTTGTTGCCAAATAGAGATGGAGGATTAAAAAATTGAGATTATTAAAGATATAAACTCAATCTACTAAAATGCTCTAAAATATTTGATCTAAATGCACTTTACATATAATAATTTTTTTTCTGTAGTGTCAATTTTAAAAATAATATTGTACTAAGAATTGAAAGGTCAATTATAGTCCAAACTCCACACTAAACGTTATTTTATTTTATGTCCCATTATTAAGTGATAGTTAGGATATTTAATTACCTGATAATAGATTAAAAAATATATTTTATTGCTGAAAACAAAGTACAGTCATATCTCATTCATGATTTATACGTTGAATAAAAGAAAAGTCAAAACTAATGAAATTTTGCATAAAACACCTCATGTGCTTTTTCATGGGTCAAACGATCCATAATCATCCAAAATTTTACGATTCCCATGAAGAAAAAAAATGATTGTGTACAAACGTTACTTTACTATGGATTATCGACATCAGTTTTGTTAATGACAACTTTAATATATGATTATACCGTAATCAATATTCAGAGAGCATGAACTTTATTATAATCCGAGTACAAATATATTAAAAATATCTTGACGTAATAATTTAGACCTCAGTTTGTCGTTATCATTTTTCTATAAAAATAAGATCAATGTAATAGTACAAACTCAAGCTATAAAGTAATCACAAAAAAGGAAAGAAAAGAAAAAAGGTTATGAAAAGAAAATGCAATCCAGATTCAGATTACACCGAAAAAGAAAGGCAAATTAGAAAGGAAGATATGGTGATGGCTCCTGTTTACAGCACAATTGTCCATTGAAATGACAATCTGATACAAAATTCTTTTGGCTTCATTCTTAACATATCTAAACTAAAAGTAATTTATTTATTATTATTTTCATATAATACGACTAATAATATAATATCTTATATTTTTTTTAAATTATAAATATTTCTATTTGAAAATTTTATAATATATAAAAAGCAGCCGATTTTCAGAAAGCCCTATCGCATAGTTGCCAGAAACGGGGTTCGCTTCGATTCGGGTACGCAATTCGAGTTGTTGGTTCGTTAGGTGCCGATACGGAGGGGTAGGTTCATTTCGATTCCTTCTCCGGTACGACGTATCGTATAATTCAGAAAGTTTACCTTACGAATAACAAAATAAATTATGTATATGTAATATAAACTCTAGTAAGGAAAACTTTAATATTTAACAAATTATCATACATAAGATATACTCCAACACAATTACACAACAAAAGAAAGCATAGTAAAACATCAGCTAGCAAGCAGCAACACATAATTCAAATGAATCTGGCTCATCTAGCATTTTAGCGAATCTGATCAGTCCATCCTTGGCCTTTTTCCTTTCCCATCATCAACAACAGTTTCGCCCAAGTTTTTCCACTTCATATACTTTAACCTGTTGGAAACGTTTCCCCAATTTAACTCTTTCTGCTGGCATTCAAAAGGACAATTTCGTTTCCTGTATCACCTGAAATACTGTTTCACTCGGCCCGAAATGCGAACCCATGATCGGTAGAAACGCGAACCCACCATCAATCGAAACGGAATCAAAACTTTTTGGAAACGTTAATTTTCACCACAAATTCGCGTTTCTGAGCGTATCGGATACGCTAGCGAACCCGATTCGATTCAGCCGAACCCAATTCGAAATTCACAATCCGAACTCGAATATCCGAATATCCAAAAATAGTAAAAATAAATTTTTAAATATTAAAAAATGTCAAATTATATAAGCAAAACTAACATTATTGAGTTCATGTATCGTATATATAAAACAATAGAGCACAACATATCATTATTAATCAATATTCAATAACAATAATTCATTTCCTTTTGTATAATTAATAAAATTAAAAAAATGAAAATCTTTTTCTGATTTTTCAGATTCCGAATTATCCGAATTACCTGAAAAACACTATCGGAATTCGAATCTGAAAATTCGGATATAAATTTTTTTGGATATTTCGGATCGGCTTTTCGAATTTTCGGATAATGGATTCGGATATGAATATTTTTGAACACAGGGCCCATAAATCATTAAACAAAAAGCTTTTTTGAAGTGGTTTTTGAATAGGAGGCTAGGCTCCAATTCCAGACACAAGGTCCAGTCATAAACTCTAGTTTCAGTCCAAACTCCAGCTTAAACTTTAGCTCAAGCTCCACTCCGTTGTTGTCAAACATACCCAATGAATGATAAGTTTAGGAGTAATATTAAATATGCTTAAATAGACTGATCTAAAATTAAGTTTAATCATATAATTTTTGAAACATTGATTCCACTTATTATCTCTCGGTACATTCAACGACCAGTTTAACCTATACACAAATCAGATTATTAAACTTAATTAGATCTATATATATGTTTAAGCATATCAAACATTTTTTTAAATTTAGTGGCGGTAAAGTTTAGTTAGTTATCAACAAAATATTTTTCTAAATTTAGGCATATCAAACTAGTTTTATTAAGATCATATCTCAGAAGAAAAGTAGTACGGAACACTATATTTCACTACGAACTCTCGCGCTCTTTCATATCATATTTTTAGGAATATGACGTGCATTATTATACAATTAATTAACGAATGAAAAGAAACAATATGAATATATGATCATTTAAATAATTATTTTTATATATATAAATGGGTACAGGACGAGGTTATTTTACATTTGATTGTCTGATTCTAACTCTTATTTTATTAATTTAATATGCGAATGTATAAATTAAAACGACCACCTTTGCTTGAATAGTATTGAGTTTAAACCACAAAAACTAAAAACTTAATTGATGACCCAATTAATATAATTTGCGGTTCTTTTTTCATCATTGTTATTATATTATGGAATATGGATACTTTAGAAGAAGAAAAACTGAGTAAAATTTGTGGTATAAAATGGGCGTTCCCGTAAATGAAATTTTGAAACTAAGAGCATTGGAAATGGTCTCCTTTTTTTCTGCCTTGAAGGAGTTCCACATTGGGTTTGCGGTTTGCCATTCCCCATCGGTGTGATGGATTTAAGTGTTGAACTCTTTGATGGGTCAACATTGGGTGGAAGGTTTTCAGATTTTTAGTTTTTCTTTTTTATTTTCGATATCGTTAGTAGAAAATAAAATGTGAGTCTCCCTTTTTTCGACTTTGAAGGAGTTTCGAACTGAACTCCACGCTGTTTTCGCTTACTCTAAATATGGAACACACAATTAAATTTAAATTCCTCACTGTATTCCATATTGAACTACTTATCGTGCTTTTAAGTGTAATGAGTGCAAATAGCCCTGGTCACCAAGTTTAGTGTCAGTGTGGACTTGTTGGTGGAGTCTAATCCATATTGGTGTATCCTGGTGGATGACTTAGATAACATGCAAAAGAGTACTTCACTTTGTACCATAAAACAAGGCTTGGTGGATATGAGATGTGCAACTATTTATGGTTGACATTTTTTATCACCACCTAGGTTTCTCATTCGGGATAACACGTGTGCAAAAAGTTTGGCATGGTTCATATGATAAGTGGTCACCTTCAAAGTAACAATGCCTATACAAATCACGTACCTCACCCTTCACAATCAAAATTGTATCGTATATTTAACGGACCAAAAAATAGTTTTAAATAAAATAAATAATCTGTATGTACCTTTGTATTATGAATCATTGTGACGTCTAGTGCAATTTATCGAAGCTCGATCAAAACTTGATTGGAGATCAATCTAACTTCAATTTTCAAGCTCGAGCTCAACCACATTTTCTAAATGCTTGACAAAATATAAATGAACTTGTTAACTACTCTACCTGGCAATATGATTTGCATAACAACAATAGGACACGAAAAAAGCATGTACGTTATAAATGAAATCACATTATTAAGGATTTATCACAATAATCACTACAAAAATTCTGATGACAAATATTGGATTGGTGTATTTACACTCAGATGGTTAAAGGTACGTTGAGCGAGTCTTGAGCTTTAATCCCAAAACTGAACAATAAAACCAACATGTTTACAAGTGAGGCTTTAGCCTCAAAAAAGTAAATCAACCTCAAAGTCAGTATATCAGCATCTGAAATACATACAACAAGTAACAAAAACAGAACCAACAGCCGAATGTAGTAAAACTAAGTAATGTAGATTAGCCAAAAGAAAAGAAAAAACAAGTAGTAATTATTATTATTATTGGGCTAATGATGACTGCTGGTGCAACTAACAAAGATCATACTAATTATTGGGCTAATATGTAGTCCATTTATCCATGATTTATTACAGCCCACTATCATATCGTTGACTATTTACTACCCTCTGGTATGATTTCCTGCTGTTGCATCAAATTAAGATCAAGCCCATTATTTTTAATACGTGGTTTTTACTTAAAGTATAGACTATAGAGTACAATACTGTATATGCTGATGTCAATTGACAACCACATATGCATGAGAAACGAAGAATAACATTTCATGTCTAAATATGACACTACCCGTGAAATTATTGGGTTGATGAAATTGTAACGGCATGACGAGTCCAACATGCTGTAAATGTGAGCTGTTCTTAATTACGCCGTTTATCAATAACATAACAACTTACGTATGTTCCTATAAACGAAAAATAGAAACACGGAGAAATCGATTTCTATGAGAAATACAAATACATGTGAGTATGTGACCTAATTTCGTAAGGTCACCATATTGTTATTGTTCTGGTAGTTGATTTAATTAATTGGACAACTTGGATTGATAAGTTTGAAAGGACAAAAACAGATAATCTATAATATTGTCCAATAATCATCTTGTTCATCTGTCTAAATTTGAAAACGACATTAGGTTCGATTAAAATGACAACATGCAAATATATAAGCATCGTCCATATAAGCATTTGTTTATCCACGTAAACAAATTGTTAAAAGCATAGATGATGTCGAACCGACGTTATACTTAGCGTGGTACGTATCACGGGTCATATATATATATATATATATATATATATATATATATATATATATATATATATATATATATTTAAGAGTATTACCTCTCAAATTTAAACGGTGCACCTTACTGTTTTAAATAAACTTAATAAACTAGTTACGTTTCAACTATAGTGAACTTCAAATTTTCGTGCTACCGGTGTGGGTCTGCCACTTGTCGCTACCTTACTTGAGACGAAAATGAAGGTACATGTTAGTTTTTAAATGCTTAAAGTTTTTGAAATTCCTATCAAATACGGAGTAGATGAACTAGTTTGCTTGCTTAATTATTCGTAAGGTCAATTTCTTTATCATCATCATCAATTAGTGGAATTTATTAAATTTATCAATCAGTTTCATTTTTATTCATATCACTTCATCTGCTTTACTTCATTTCACTAAACTTCTTTCTACCAAACGCACTAAATGTCGAATTACTTTGGTACCAAACATTCAAACAATACTTAAAGAAAGGCTACCTTGTTACCCTTCAACTACGGCTTTGTTTGGGCCTTTTTTGGACTCTAAAATGGTTCAAATATATGACGACATGACCGTGGTAATACCTTTCGTTAGCTAGCTTTTATAATACCGAACGTGGTTTAACCTTAGAGTTATTTCATTTTTATTTTTATTATTTTTAATAACGGCAATACTTTATAGTTAAATTGTTTATATCAAATTAGTGAATTACCATTACTCTAATTTCAGTATTTCACATATAATCTTTTGACCAAAAAAGTATGTATACAAACTCCAAAAAAGAAAAATACATTTAATTAAAACCATCAAAACTGATGTAGTCCTAGTTCCATCCTATAAACTCCGTCACCGGTTTTATCACAATCTCCGGCAACTTTTCCAACTTTTTCAGGACTCCGGCTCCGGGAGCGATATACCGGGTCAAACCCAAGCGTCAACTCCAGTTCAATCTCTTCACTCGTAACCAACTCATTTCTCTCCGCTTTGATCGGAGCAACAGCAGATCCCTCCGCCGTCTCCACAATTTTTTCCGGCGTCTCATGACTGTCACCTTCCACCACATGCGCCGCCGCCGTCTCTGACTGATGGCTCAACGTAGATTCATGATCACTAGACGACCTGTTATTATTATTATTGTTAACATCATTAACCTCATCATGACCCGATTCTTCATCACATGACCCGACACAAGCCCGGTTACTTTTAGTCTTTGATTTAGATCCTGATCGCTTGAAACGACACCGTGTCCGGACCCTGTGAAGTTCGTTTGACTTTGACCCACCTTCGAGGGCCTCGTCTTTTGATACGTGACGGATATCGTAGGCTTTCAACGGCGGTCCGTTATTTGTTTCTTCAGGGTCTGAAGCTATTTGAGTTATTGGAGATCCGTTTAACACTGCTTCCACTGCATTCTGACATAACTGCCATTTTCCGGACCATAATAACCCGACCGACCCATATATCGGGTTCACTATCCGACCACATGCCTCGTACAATAGTGACCTAAATACAGCTGTAACACACACAAAAAAAGATATTAATTATTTGTACCAAAATTTAGCAATATAATTATTTATTTGTAACCAGAAATCCACTAAACATGTAATACTAGTGACCTAAAAATACTTGTAACACAAAAAAATAAAAGTTTTTGTAATTACCAGGACGAAGGTGATCAGGACCGGCGTTGACTAAGTTCATAAGTCCGGCTCGACCGTAGAATTTAGCTAGAAAAACGGTGGCGTTTGCTTGAGATTCAGGGGATTTAATCCATTGTAAACAAGGTCTGATGCTACAATCGTCACTACAACCTTTACGAAGGACTCGACACCCATTACAGCTCATTCTCATTTTTACAAGCTTTTTATTTGAAGTTGAAATGTGTATAAGTAAAAAAGGATATGGTTGAAAGTTGTGAAGTGGTGGGTGGTATATATATGTTTATAGTTGGCCGCTGGATTTTTGGGAGGGCGCAGTTGTTTCCAAAAAACTGGTATAGTTTTATATATTGGGTTTACAAAACCAGGTTTTCCACATTCATTTCGGTTGAACGATTCTTTTTTTGTTTGTAAAAATTCAAAAACATTGCTCCTAAACCCACTTGAGATATTATAAAAATTAAATAAAGCACACGCCTATGTTAATATAACTCACTTTCAGTGGTGGCGCGTGCAACTCATTGTCCAATCAGCGGTTTAACTTAATCACTTTATGACCGTCCATTACCACATTCAAGAGTCATCCTACAACCTTATTCTAATGTTTTGCTAACATTTTCTTTAACTTTTTTTATTTATTCTTTTTACGAAATGCACAAAGAAAAGTAATTCAGATACATTTTTATATTCAAAAAACCCATCTTTAAAACTCATACGATCTTAAATTTATTATGCATCTTTTCCTTTTTAATTATTTCATATTTATTGACCTCCTCTGTTTAATTTTTCATATTTATTAACAAGACGCAAGTCGTTAAAATAAAAACAGAAAATAAAAGTGTCATTTTATGCATAAAAAATAAAAAAAAAATTTGTTTGTGTTGTTTAACAACACAAAAGGTCAAAAAGTTACTGTTAGTGAAAAAAGATTTGCTAAAAAATTGTTTGTGTTAGTTTACGCTATTGTTAAATACGTTTCTCACTAGTAGATATATATGTGCTCTAATTGTATAGTGTAGTTGATTTTAAAATTTATTTTAGTGGAGAATTAGAGATGTTGAACACGTGGCGAGACGCGGCGGACAAGTGGAGGTGAAATAAGTAACGAAAAACGGTGAGCGCGTGGAGAGAGTGGGGTCGAGTCGCCACATAAGATGGAGGGTGGAGTGTGGCCCACCTGGTATGGTATCCTCTCTCCTGGTTTTCTGGAAGTCGTGTTCAGCTTTTTGATATGAGGAGTGAGTCAGCAACCAAAAGCAGAGTCTGGTTTCTGGTATTTAAAGAAAACTAGGAGCGGAAGAAATAAAATAAAAAGGAAAAAGCAAAAACCATGGGCCACTGTCATAAACTGTAATAATACCACATTGGAATATTGCCACCTTTCTCATGCTTATCCCATAAACCAGGAGTTTTTCATCAAAATTTGGTCACAAATCACAACATGCCAATTTTTAAAATAATATATTTCAACCCATATGAATTCATGGTTCGAAAGGGTGTGTTGATGGTTTTTTTATTGGTTCCTAATATTAATTAATGTTTTACGTGCATAGAACATATGGTTAAAAAGATGCTTAGAGCATCACAATGCAAGTTTTTTTTCAATATTTTTGTTTACTTATGTGTAAGTAAATTAAAAAAAGCTATAAGAAAGCTTTTAAACCCATTAAACTTCAAGATTCAATAAAAAACAATAAAATATGAAGGAGAGATAAATGTGAAAGGTTTGTATACATCGAGTCTTTCACTCTATCTCATATATATATTTTTATTATTTTTTATTTAATTTAAGAGTTTAATGGGTTTAAACCATTGGAACAAAAGCTTTTTATCTAGTTTTTTTTAGTAAACAAAAACCTTTGAAAAAGCCTTGCATTGGGTATGCAAAACTCACATGATTCATTAGTAAAGCTTTTTATCTAGCTTTGTATAACCAAACATTAGAATCATATATTGTGACACTGTAACAAATACTATATATGTCATAGTCTAATTAAATTGAAGTTCGTTTATGTCTATATCCAGGTAAGGATGACGAAGGTATTTTAGTTATCAGGCCCGACATTAAACATATGCTTAAACGATCGACATGTTTCATCTTATAAACTCAGGATTCCTAGCAGTTTAAGAGTATTAATTTGTGAAAGTTATCATGATGGACACTTCAATAATCGATCCAAACACCCTCTAAAGTCCAAAAATATAGTTTTCAGATTTTAATAGGTATTATAATGGTTATAAAGCTAATATCAAGCATCAATTTTTATATACTCGAGAGTTGTTCAACTAAAAACTTTCTATAATTTTCTTATGATTGTATTTTAAAGTTTTATTTAGGTTTTCAAATATGAGGAAGATTTTAAAGCTCAAACAATAAAGCAAAATACAAGATTCATTTAATCTTATACCTTACGAAAATTTTAAATTAAAGAGGAGTGCAGTCACCGAACCCACTTTTTTAGTCGAACCGGACGAGTGTCAATTTCTGATTAGACCGGTTAGCCGAAAGGTCATACTGGAGTTGTTAAAATATGAAAACATAATATATACATGAAGTAAAAGACATACAAAATCATGTCCACCAAACAATTTAACAATCCAACATCCAACAAGTAGACTTTGTTCAAAAACATACAATCTAACAAGTTAACAACATTCTTAACGATAGGATTTTGCAATTATATTTTATACTACTTCGTAACAATTAATAACGCATTGTATATATAAAAATTAACTTTTAATAACGCATTTTATATTGTAATACATCATCAAATAATACATATCGCCTAATAAGATATTATATAATATCAACAAACTTTAATTTGATAATACATCTTTAATTTTTAAATATAATATATATCATGAGTGCTGCGATATATATAATAAATATATTTATAGTAAATAATTAAAACAAATTAAATGTTAGATTAGTTGATTAACAAGCCGCTATTCATGAATGTGGTCGTGAGTTCGAATCTTGTAATCAACAATTTTATTTTGTTTTCTATTTGTTTAAAATTTTAACTTTAACTTGTCCCACATTGGTGAGAATACAATCTCAACATAAGAATAATCTTCTATATAATGTCAACAAAGTGCACACTCCAATTTAAGAAGGTCTGAAGGTTTCTTAAGTTTAGAAAGTAATTTAATTAGTTTTAGAAAAAAATGAACCGGTTCAACACGCCGGTCCGGCCGGCCGGCCTAGACGGCCAGCTGACTAGTCAAATTTTGGAAAAAACCGATTTATTTTGAGCCGAATTTCTAGAAAAATCCGATCGAACCGGTTCTTATAACACTGACTTTTACACAAAGAGAGACACAAAAGAGTGGGGAAAAGAAAACCACAATTCTTGTTTTGAGTACAACAGTCAAGAAAATTGTTGATCCTCAGAGATTGAGATTGAATGGTTGAATCGTCATCATTTGGGCAACAGCTTCACAACATCCGAGCTAACATTTTGAATGTTGGCAATTGTGTCTGCTTGTTTGAAGGTCTGAAGCTCGAGTTATTGTAGTTGGAACCAAACGTGGTTTTTTAGTGATTTTTGTCCTCTTTAAATTGATTCGATACTTGTTGATGTTATATTATAAGAGTATGATTATTGTTGTATACCTCTAGTATATTTAGAGTATACATGTTGTACGTATTGCTCTCTTGTTTGTTGGTAATGCGAACTTTAACATGTTTATGCGTCCGTGATTTTTATTCTCGCCTTAAGAGGTTTTTCGAGTAAAAAAGTCTTGTTTCTTTGTGTGTGCTTGATCATCTCCTATATTTGGGGGCTAATTTCGGTTGCATTTAGATTATCATATTTATTTGCGTCATCATTAGTTCATACGGATTGGAAAAGTGCTGTACAATGAGAGTTTAATATAGCATTTGTGTATTAAAGTTGTGACATATATATGTAGGATAGAGAATTACATTTCAACGACTAGAAAAGTTGTGGAGTTTCAACTGGTATCCAACACAGGTTGGGGGAGGTGAAAGCAAGAAGGAAACTGGTGACGATTAAACCAATGTTTTTTTTTGTAGTAAAACGTGATTTAATGATTTACTTGTTGAAATATTAATTAAACGACAAGTTTTCACGTGTTAATGATTATTGTGAGTTTCCTAGACATTGTATCTGAATGAATGTTCGATAATGAATTTTATGTCACGGTTACCTGTTAATTTCATAATACAACAACGGTTAGAATGTTTTTTTGTTTATTACTAAAAATTTGGGGAAATTGTTTGATCAATGTTTAATTTATACACAATTTACATTTAAACTTTGAAAAAATTATCTACATGGTCTAATTTAGTCCGCAATATCTAGATTTGTACAAAATCTACAATAATATCTATTTTGGTCAAAGATCTCGCTCCATCACATCAACTTGAAGCGAAATGTAGTATAACAAAATCATTGTTAGTTCGCTCCAATTAAATACCTAACAATTCGCTCCAATTATTAAAAAAAAATACATACAAATTCACTCAAATGTTCAACAATTTGCTCAAATACCATTTATTAAAAATACTCATTAATTCGCTCAAATGACCAACAATTCACTCCGATTATTACAAAATACACATAAATTCGCTCAAATGCTCAACAATTTGCTCAAATGCCCAACAATTCGCTCAAATGCCCAACAATTCGCTCAAATGCCCAACAATTCACTCAAATGCACAACAATTCGCTCAAATTATTAAAAATACACATGAATTCGCTCAAATGCCCAATAATTCGCTCAAATGCTTGGAAATTCGTTCCAATTAGAAAAAACGCACTACATTTCGCTCCAAGTTGATGTAATGGAGCGAGATTTTTGACCAAAACGAATATTTTTCTACATTTTGTTCATATTTAGATATGGGAGGTCAAATATGATCGTGTAAACTTTTACTTGATAATTTAAGCTATTAAACTTATTTTAGATATATTACACAAAATGGATTTTGATATTACAAGTAAGTTATCAAAACGAGTGAGAAGTAGGAATTGATAATTTTACTGTCTATTAATGTTATATAGGCTTACTTAGAAGTAAGCTTAATATATTTATCAGTTAATACAGTTTATCTTTTTTTAATCTTATTAGTTGAGTGTAGTCTCACATTTTTAGGTGCACTAGGCTATGTCTATCATTTTTCAATTCCATTACCAAATATATCACTTCTCATGGTATTTGATTGTATTAAGGGCTTAAGGCCCACTTCTACTTGCGTTTAACGTTAAAGGCCCAAATGCTTTGAAAGCCCATAAGAAACCAACCAAGTTTCAGTCCAACAGTTAATTGAGCATGAAAATTAAAAAATTTGCCCTCATTATTAAATACATATAAAAATTTGCCCTCGTTACTAAATATAAGAAATTTTCTCTCCAGCATACTTAAAACTCACCTACTGTAAGCATTGATCCAGCATAAATTTGGGTGTGATTCATACAAAACATCAAAACGCTTTAATTTTATTATTTTACATCAAACTTATTATTAAAATATTTGTCGCATCAAACTTTTACAATTTACTTAATCAACACAAAAACTACTCCGTAAAAATGTAATTCATAAATGTAAGACTATCCCCTAGAAGATATCATTAGGATTTTTGAAGTTATACAATTCAACGAACGAATCGAAAAATTGATGTTTTACATTATATTCATATAATAAATAATATTTCAAACGGACTCATAAATTCCCAACGATAACCCAATCAAACTGTTACGTAATAATTTTTCTAATCTATCAAATTATTGCGACATAAATGGTTGGCTCGAAACCGAGCAAATGTAAGTGACGTTTAAAGCAAATTGTCCTTTGTTTTCTATCGTTTAATGTAAACGTAGTACCACTACCACTACCAATACCAAAAGAGTGAGGGGTGTTGACCGTTGACGATATCGCATGTGCTTCACCCATCAAATTAGGGCCGTTAAACGTGACTTACACACAATGTTTGGAGGGAGCTCCGGTCACGCATACTTTGGTCTCGTCGAAATTGTACATTACCCCCCTTCTATTTGAGCATATTCTATTTAACTCCTTCAATAATCCTAACAATCACTAAACTCGATATATATGAAGTATGAACATTTCCGATAAATGCTCGATTTCCTGTTCGATGGATAGTAGACAACTTGCATTACCGCTCAGCCGTTATAGATTTTAAGTTATCGTAAGATTGATGTCAGACTCAAGATTAACTAGATGAGTTTGTAACTCTATTGTCGCCATATACTCTTATTAACATGTGAGTAAAAAAAAATTAGAAATGCAATCCTACAACTAACATACTCCACATAATATATGTACATTATGCATATATATACATGCCTCCCACGAAATTTGAACCCACAACCTCTTAGTTAAATTGTCATGCAATGGGGTAAAAAAAACATGTGAGTAAATTTTTAACCGTATGCATTTCTATAGAACATTGATACAATGAAACAACTTTTCAAAGTTAAATTGTCAGATTTATATTTCTGGAGCTTGTAATTATTTTTTTTCTTAATATTATTTCTTATGAAAAAGATGTTTTATGATACAATCTTGTGCATCAAGGGATTAGAACGATGGTGACATTACTCTTATGAAAAGCCTGAAAAACACTTTTTCGTTATACAAATTCGTAGAATGTCTTAACATATTCAATGAAATATTCTTCAATTCTTCTTATCAAGTTAAAAAGGTTTCCATTACCAAATAGAGCATATAAAACATCAAGGGCTAGAAGTGTAACTTGCACAACTAAATGCAATTGAATAAAA
Source organism: Gnaphalium uliginosum (assembly GCA_963930675.1). NCBI lineage: Eukaryota > Viridiplantae > Streptophyta > Magnoliopsida > Asterales > Asteraceae > Gnaphalium > Gnaphalium uliginosum. Next base: position 13,116,251 of record OZ005685.1, on the reverse strand, counting down.
AAAAGTTATGGAAAATGACATGGATAGAGTTGGATTACACCTACAACATTCCAATTATAATAGGATAATGTTTTTTTCTTTTTCTTACAAGTAAAATTAATATTGTATCTACTAAATTTATAAACTTAGTATGACAACAAATTAGAAAACTTGTGGTTTTCTGTTAGCGTAGTGGTTCTTATACCACTTTTTTTAATGCATACAACACATAATAAGCAATATGGAGGTATACTATGTGCATTAAGAATATAAAAACTGTGATGTATGCATCAAAATAAGAGGTGTAAAAATCACTATATCGTATTCATAAAAAATACAGTACATAGTAGGAATCCAACCTATAGTTTTAAAGCATTATCAAAGACTAACATAATATAACGGGTCGCCGGTGGTTGGTGTCGGTGGTTGGTGTTAGTTGTGAGCGTCGCCAAAGCGATGGGAAAAGGACGGAGGAGTGGGGCCCGTGAGATTATTTAATTCTTCTTTTTTGTCGTTTTTCTTTTAAACCGTTGCAAAAAAAAATGAAACGGTAATATAGCCGTTAGATTAATAAAAAAATATTTTTTATTTTATTTTTTAACTCCTTTTTCATATCCCAAACACACTATAAATACACATACAAATTAATTAAAATAAACACACAATTTTCATCATCTTTCTACTACACTTTTCATATATTTTCAACACTTTATTACTACATTCATCATATATATAATTCTACCAAATTTATCGAAACGTAAATGTCGTCCGATTCCGATAAGGATGATTTTTTGGCCATTACTCAAATTTTCGATTTGTTCGCTAGGCTCAATAAGCTTGATGTGGAAGAGACGGATTCGGACGATGATGCCGAAAGTTCAATCCGGCCGCCAAGAGCACCAAGACGATATTTACCTAGAAAACGAGAAGGTGCCAGCCAACGTTTGTTTCAAGACTACTTTGTTGAACACCCAACATTCCCGCTTGATTATTTTCAGTGACGTTTTCGGATGAGTCAGCTCTTGTTTATCCGTATATGTCAAGGTATATTGACGTACGCCCATCTTACACTACCTCCATATTTTGCTTATTTTCATCAAAGTCAAGACGCGACCGGTAGACTTGTTTTTAATGTTTACGAAAAGGTCATATCCGCCGTACGCCAATTGGCATACGGTTGTGCCCCGACGCCTTTGATGAATATTTACATATGCGTCAACAAGCATCGTACGATTGTTTGGACAAGTTTTATAAGTGTATTTTTCATCTATTTTCGACCGAACACTTAAGAAGACCAACACTTCAAGATGTGTAACGTTTACATCAAAGTCATGCGAGTGCACGGTTTTCCGGGTTGCGACCCTACCACCAAATTTCTGTCAACGTTAATTTATCGTATTTTTTTAACTAAATATTTTAGTTATTGTAATGTTATTTCTTTTAGTCAATGTAATGTTTTTAATTTTAATGAAAATGTATGTTTTAATATTGTATTTTAAATATTTAAAGTAGATAGTGTATGCGGTTCAGAAAAACTGAGTGATGTGCTACTGTTGAAAGTGATGTGTTAGTTTTGTATCAGTTTTGAAAAGTAATGACGTGACACTCGTATCAGTTTGTGTCGGGAGAGATCTTAGAAAACAATGTGATTATTTGCACCAAGTAAGGTGAGATGAATATTCATCTCCCCTGTATCCATGATTGTTCTATCTTCTCTTTCTTACACTAGTACCACTTCTATTTTCTTTTTTTCTAATCATCGTATATATAGTATAACTAGTGTTATAACCCGTGCGATGCACGATAAACATATATATAACATCCCACATTGTAACATTTGGCTAAACCATTTGAAACTCTGTAATTGAACTTCTTTTAACGGGACATGATACTTAGAAATTTAGACACAAACACCTTATTATCCCAGTTTATTCATCAAAGTTAATAATTTTAAATAGATAAAATCAAAAGTGGTCTAGGTTTCAAATTTTGAAGGTAGGATTTAAGCATGTATTTTATTATCTTGAATGTTTGAGAAATGAATGACCACATTTGCAAATGCAGATAATCATAATCTTGATTTTTCATGAGCACCTAATTAAGAGATAGCACATTCAAAATGGAGATTACAAAACATCCATATCATAAATCGAAGCATTTGAAATCATTTTGAAATATATCACGATTGTATTATTCTTTTGAAAACTTTGAAATAAGCAAAAGAAAGAAAAACAAAAGAGTTAGTAAAGTATGAATTAATAACAACATGAATGAGCTAAAAAACACTAAAGTCTGAATCAATGTTAAAATTCAAGTTAGATCAACCACAAATAAAAAATATCACAAAGTTAACCATATATTGGTAAATCTGTGAAAGGATAGCCAGCCATGTATATGTATATGTTATATTCAATATTCCATCAACATAATCAAATTAAATAAATCTTTCTTAAGTTGAAAAAAATCAAGAACAGAAATCTACCTCGACGATACGGATATGGTAGAAAATCTAACTTGCAAACAAATTTTAAGGACAAACAGAAGAAACATGATATGAACATCTAGAAATATAATTATAGTTGTGGAACACAATAATTAAATTATCAACAAAATTCTATAAAACAAAATGTATGAAATCAAAATTAGATGTCTAGTGAATTCATACTTAGTAGCAAATCAGAAATTCATTTATTGATATTAATCTAAAACATTTTGATCACCAACAAACACATATGTAAACATTAAACTAAAAATAAGAAATTATAAACCTCGTAAATCAAAACTCTAAATGACAAACTTGAGAAAAAGAAAATTGATTTTTAGGGGGGAATTTGATGGATGGGTATATAACCACAATTGATACTAATTACTAATCAGATCAACTATTATTTGAAAAGAATACGAAAGAATTTTATATTAATATCATTTTAATTGATTTTAATTATAATTATAAATTATAAGTAAATGTGAGGCCCATTTAATTTTTAAGTTATTAACAAATGATGCCAGGTCACCTAATAATTTGTAGAAAACTCACTTGGAGGGGATCCCCGCATAAGTATACAGGTAAGATAATAACTAATTCCGACGAACACTAAACTATTTCGTCTCTCAGTTTCTCTTATTTTGTTGAACCTATTATGGCTTTCTCTTCTTGCCTTTGCCACCATCAATCTGCACTCAAGGTATTGCCTTTTTTTTTTTGCTCTTTTACTGTGTTAGTGTCTGTGTGTTTACATATGTTCTAGTGACTTTGTATCTATAAATTCATTGTCAATTTGCCAACTTTTGAACTGGGTGTGAATTATTTTGGTTTCTTGGTACTGAATTTGGTTAGTTTTGCTCTCATTTATCTGATATGTGGGTTGCACTGTTTTAATCACTTTACCTATACATAATCTTGATTTATAAGCCATTTTACAATCTGGGTATGATTCAGTTTACTTTGTTAGTATTTGGTTTATTCTGCATATTTGATTCTGTTTATAATATCATCCAGTTTGTGTATGTTTGTGTGTGCAGAATGAATTATTACTTTACATAAAAAATATTATGAGTTTCATAAACTTGTTTAGTTGGTGTTCTTTCTGTTATTATTATATTATTTTTTCTGTTCCAGTTTTAATTTTGATTAGCAATTTAGGGTGATGTTCTATGTTACCATTAGTACCATGAAAAGGGGTACAGGAGTGGAAAAACTCTGAATATTTGGGAAAAAGAGTTCGTTTAGGATCTAAATAAAAAGTCTTTGCACCCAATCTTATATGTTAAACACTCCGTGAGTCAGTGATCAGTCTGGTTATCGGTTCCCTTATTTTTAAAGTAATTAAATGATCATGTGCCTAATCTACTGGCTAACCTTTGATTTAGATTAACCTCTCGACAAGTGATGTTAAACACTCGAAATCAACATTCGTTCTTAAAGCCGTGAACACTGAATTCTATGGCACCCATATTGGATGTAAGCTACGAAGTGAATGGAGTTTTGCTAGAGGTTCACGAGCCATTGTCATACAGAACCCTGGAAACTTTAATCTGCGTCGAAGAAGCACAAGATTAAAAGCATCATGTAATTGCTTTATCCTTTGTTTTTCATGTTAAAACTTACCGAATAAATGTGCTACATTTGTTATCATTTAGTATCTTATAGTTTGAGAGCCTCAAGTTTCATTGGATAATCGGGTTTTACCCAATGTGACTAAGTTGCTATTGATGTAGGGTTTGCAAATCCAAACTTAGCAGGAGATGCTTTTACGTTAGGAACCGCTGCTGTTCTTCCATTCTACACTCTCATGGTTGCAGCTCCAAAAGCTGAATTGGTAAGGGTTTATTTTGTAGATTGTAGCTTGGTTTGGTCATGGCAAAAGCCACAAACCAAAACCACTAGTTCCTGGTTCCAACTTCTCTGGACTAAACTGAACCATTCGGTTTGTAAGTTGGAGCAATATTACAAATAAGGGTTAAGTGCACCAGAATGTATCAAATTAAGGTCTGACATTCACAGTGTGTATCTATTCGGGCTTTCATTGTGTGTAATGAACTTTTTATTCATTATTATTGTAGTATAAATATGGTACATTTAATGGTGTGTCATCTACATAAGGTGTCACACGTGACATCCTTACAAGTCGTCACGTACAATGTCGTTAAACTAAAAGTCCGTTACACACAATGGAAGCCCGAATAGTTCCATACACACTATGAATGCCAGCCTGTCTATTCGAAGTACTTAAGCCTACAAATAATAACCAGATTAGTTTATTGCGATTCATTTCAAATTGGGCAAAACCTATTTCTGGTACAAACTGTGTTTCGATAATACCATATTGTGGCTGACCCATTTGACCCATATCCAATTTAGCTTAACCCGTTTGACACTGTTAGAAAAGAAACATAACCGAAATCGACCCATTCCAATGTAACTGGGTTAAAGAAAGGCAATTTGTTTGCTTTACCTTGATGCAGACTAAAAAGTGTATGAGAAGTAACATACCATTTGTTGTGCTCGGCATTTTATACTCGTACCTTCTTTACCTCTCATGGACACCCGACACATTCCGTTATATGTTTGCAAGCAAATATTGGCTGCCAGAGGTATGGTTTTGTGCCTTTACCCATGGTTTGTTAGAAACTGAATATCAATTCAGATATACAGCAACTATTTTTCTTTTTACTAGTGTCATGGTCTATTCACAGCTTCCTGGTGTAGCTAAGATGTTTTCTAATGAGATGACATTAGCCTCCGCTTGGATCCACTTGTTAGCCGTCGACCTTTATGCTGCAAGGTAGCTCACTTTCCTTCTTTTACCCAATGTGAATGTAGTTTGGATCAAACCTAATGGTAACCCAACGTGGTTTTGATTACACAAAACAGACAGGTGTATCAAGATGGATTGGAGGATGAGATCGAGACTCGCCATTCGGTTTCTCTTTGCCTATTGTTTTGTCCAATTGGAATACTCGTTCATGCCATCACCAAAGCATTGATCAGCATATCTAGAAAATCCAAAACTGAGATTCAATGATGTCTTTTTTTGCCTTACCTGGGCTTTATATTTTACTAAATGTTCATGAGTAGACGGCATCTAAATTTTTATGAAGATAGTTTAAGCATTTGCTCATCTTTTTATCTTTTAAGTACAGTTTTGGCATAAATCTTTTCATGTTCTCATGTGAAAGCTACAAATCATTATAACACAGTTGCCCTGAATCTATAATGAATGGGTGTAATTTCATAGAATGGATGAAATAGAATAGTCTAGTACATAACTGTTTACTGTAACCAAATATGATGTTTCTTTGAGAAGTCCATTTTGTAAAAGATCATCTCTATTGAGCATCCTCCAGTCACCATTATATGTCTTGGAGAAGAGAAAGCTATGTGCAGGCTGTGAATCATTAAAGTTGTACCGATTATGTGGGAGACCGACCCCATGCCTTCATAAGATGTATTTTGCAATTAAAATTTAATTTTACAGAAACTATACTAAATGAGAAATCTGTCATCATAATTCAGAAGTGAGTTGGGCAAAAGTGATGCAAAAAGGTTTTATAGAGACCAAATCTTACAAAATGACTATCTAAAAGTTAAGTACATACAATAGAAGCGCTTTAAGTAAGTTGTACACAATAGATTTTTGTGCATATATAAGTTTGATACATTTAAGAGCACTTAACAATATTTTCTCATATGTCAAAATCATTAATCTTGCACTATATGTTGATTGTTGAATGTATCTATATGAAGCTGTACGGATGCAGACAGCTGACAGCATGTAGAGTGTTGGTGTTACAGTTTTTCCTAAACTGTGATACCGCCAGGTTTGAAACTTCAGTCTTTCACCCTTTTTCTTCAAATTCCCGCTCATTTGCATTGTAGCTGCCTCCATGGATTATATACATTATTTATCAATGGACTAACATGGTCCATCCTTCTAAAGTGTGCTTTTTATCACATGTTTTGCAGGAACATGGTACAATGCTATGAAAGGAAAATACAATGATTTGAAAATAAAAATCACCCATATTAATCTTTTCAAGAACTACTTATGGATGATGTCTACTGCATGTTTCTTATTAGTGCAGGTGTGTAGCCGATATAGAGACTGGAACCGACTTGGATTACATGACAAACGAAAAAATGTATTCCATCTTTAGAAGGTACTATACCCATTTCAGTCTCCAAATAATATCACATCATCTTCTAGTAAAAGCGTGCGAGATTTCGACATTCACTGTTATGACTTGGTTTGTCTCACTCGAATATTTTTAAAACCCAACTAATCAACAGGGTATGGGGTTGTAATCTTTACTCAGACGACCCGTTTTCTATTGACTAATTTAACCCAATTGACCATTTACATACTTAAAAACCATAAAAACCATATTTCCATCATGATTTTTGAAAAATACACCAAAAAGTCAACTATTTATACATATAGTACAACTGTTTATTGCCCAATTTTGGTGTATCCATCAAAAACTTTGATGCAAATATCATTGAATTACGAAAGATGAGTACATATACTATTTTTTTCAACTTTTACCAAATTCACCCATTATAAGTCGTGGCTTCATATGTTTCAATCGTACGTTTAACCCACTTAACCTCTTTCTCATTGACATTCAACCCAATTGAACCCTTCCCCCTCCATCTAACCCATTTATCCATTTAATGGGTTTATAATCATAAATTTAATGCAAAATATAAGTGCACATTTTTTACTTATTTTTTTGTTACCGATTTGACCTGTCGGATTTATAAACTAGTAGCATAATATAGTGAAATAATATAGAATTTAGTCTATTCTAATATACTACTACATATATAATAATATAATATAGTTCTATACAGTATAAAGTATAATATGATATAGAAATATATTGTATCATTGACGATTTTTAATAATGACAATTAGATACTCAACTATACATGTAAATCATCAGGTGTTCAGTTTTAAATGTGATATTCGAGTCTTCTCAAACTTTCTAAGTTCGTAATGGGAAAACTTATCATATGTTTATTGTTATTCCATATGTTATTTGCAAACTTGAAGATTGGTATGGCCGAACCCAGAGAAGAACTTTGTCACTCTATTGGTAATATCTACTTCTGTCGATGACAACTTTCTTCGGCTATTATTCTTTTATGGTTAGTGAATTTGAATGATTATAAAAAATATGATCACCAAGCAAAATAATTTTGTTTGGTTATTTTCTTGATTAAAGTTTTGCATTGTTTTCATTGTCAAACAGATGATGGTTATATAACCTCTGTTTATGGTTTGGCACCACAAGCTTGTGATAGAGATTCTTGTGTTCAAACATGTTTGGATCACAACCCTAAAGGAGGAGCCATATCATATTCACGGTGTCATGGCAACTTTTGTATCTGTTGTTTGAGAGATTGAGAGACGATTGATAATGCTAAAAAACTTTATGCAACTGTTAATGTAACATTGTAGTTACATCTACATGCAAATGGTAATTATAAATTTGTGGATCATTCACCTTGTGATGCTCAATCCATGTCAGTCGATAAACTATTGCCTGAAGTAGTATCAAATACAAAGGCCAAACGGTTTGAAACAACAGCAGAAAAATACTAGTTCATGAATCATGAAAACATCATTTGCAGCAACATCTAAATCACTGCATTCTTACACTTGCCTGCAAAAAACTGGACTATGTAACCTCAATAACAAGCTCCGCTATACAACATCTGATGTCGAAGCCAATGTTCACAAGATTATAATCTGCCCTTTACCACGTGTTGGTGTGTTTTGATCATACAAATTCGGGGCTACTGAGTTGCTTGATCATCATGTTGAATTGATACTTTTTAAGAGTGGTTCTTCACACTAAATATTTTCTAAGCTTTTTAGCCATGACAAGATCAAGTTTGCTCCTTTTTCCCATGAAGAATCCAACATCATGTCATGGGCAACCCCTTCAACACACACTGGTTGCACGCCATAGAAGCTCCCGGTTTCCTCGAGTCCTTTTGCATCCTGTTAAGATTGAAACAGAGACACCCATTAACACGCACAGAAATATATAAAAACTGAACTTGCTTAGTTTAAAAAGGAAAAAAAAAAAACTTTTAGGGTGTAAAGTGGATTTCTTTTCCCCATCAAATGATTGCAACCACAATATTTGTGTAAAAAAAACATTATGTTTACCACAATGAAGTCGTCCGCTGCACCCATGACGAGAACTTGGGTAGAGGGATTTGCCACTCTTGCAACCGGAAGTGAAGCATTAAGCTTTTTTAGATCAAACAATGGCATTCTTGAACTTTCTGTCATCAATTCTTGATAGCTGGAGGTCAATGGAATGTTTAAATTCAAATAGATTGCCAAGTATATTATACAGGTCATAAAGAGACAAACCGTAGGACAAGATGATCATCCATTTCCTGTGAGAAAAATGTTTCCTTGCAAAGGGGTAAGGATGTTTGAAAAGCTTTTGCCGCTAAGCTCATAGTGACCTGAGAAAACAGAAATACATTAAGCCATATAAATATGACTGACAGAATGATTAAAACCCAAAATAAAGATTATTTCTTTGTGGCTACTAGCACTGTCATCTTTGTTTCTCCTCACATTAGACTACACGATATTAAGATAGCGTCTTTGTTTATTTCTTTTCTATGCCACATATATAAGGCGTCTTTGTTTATTTCTTTTCTATGCCACATATATAAGATTCAAATAAATGAAGATGTTAGATTGTAAAAAAGGTATGTTACACTTTCTGGGAAGCCACAATCACATCTTTAATTCTTCTGTACCAACCAATGTGACCAATTCCAGGGAGTATGTGGATGTGTACTTAAATTGATTATTATGATTTGGAGTTGGAAATTGGAATAATCAGTTTCAGAGTGTTTGGGTAACACTAATTCTGCTTCTAAATTTCTGATTATATAGTATTATATAACAATCACATATGGATAATATGGTAAGGAGCTGTTGTAAGAAAATTAATTATTGAAATAAGTATTTACTTTAAATGACTAACTAATTATCTGATTCTGATTCTGATTCTTCAAGTCGAAATAATCAATTTGAAAATGTGCCTCCCAACACCCCCCTTAATGGATGAAACTATAAGATTCCTAGTTTGTACCTATCAAGATACTCCAAAATACATTAGAAGTTAGACTTTAATCGCTTAGTCACATGGTTAAGAAAATTTGTCCCTAAATCAAGTAACTGGAATCCATGGTCACGTCTTTATTCTTCTTAAACCATATTAATTGGACCCACAATAACAAAAATGGAACACCAAACCAAATTTTTTTGCTTTATTATGGCTATGAGATGCTACAATAGACATTATATACTTTTAAAGAGATAATATTTGTTTCTTGAGTTGTGTAGAGGGGCATATAGCCATATAGTGTACCTTAAAGGCGGCAACAGGTTTGGAAAAGAGATACCGCCATACTAAACCGCTGACCACAAAAACAGAACTTGTTAGCCATCTCATGTGTCAGCAGGAGAATGAGGATAAAACATGAACAGCACCTATTCCCAGTTGGCGGCACAGAGCAAACAAGCACAGCTCCAGCGAGATCTGCGTGCATATTTCTGTTATTAATCATGTCTATTGCACAAGTTTATACATAAACTCTCATTTCAAACAAACAAAGGAAAAGAAAAAAGTATGCCACTTTGAGTCACAACCAGATAAAAAACAACCTTTTAGCTTCTAAATCAATATGGGCTCTCTAAATTACTAACTTTTCTTTATTAACAACCTTGCAGCTAATGCATAATAAAGAGTTTATTGTGTTAAATTCGCTATCAAGGTGCTTTGAAATCAATATCAATTCTTATAACTTACTTCCTCTTGAATCTTTATCAAGATTAGCTATGTAGTACTGGACAATGAGCCCTCCAAACGAGTGTCCAATCAACACAGGTGATGATTCGGTTTGCATATGGATGAAATCAGCAATATCGGCTGCATGTGTCTATTGCACAACTTGAAGTAAGTTTACCATCCCATGATTACATAATTCATTGTAAAGATCGGCTTCCTTATTCAATTTCAATAATACATAAAAATTTATAAAAGCACCTGAAGAGAGCCTGCCACTGAACCATCTGGTGCATCACTTTCACCCTACCCATGTGCCAAATTATGACTTAAATGAGAAAATAGGAGTACAAATTACTTAAATAAATCATAAGTACACAATGCAGTAATCATATCAAATCTGATTAGGCAACTTTTGACCCATTTGACCCAATTGTCCTTCAAATTTAAACCCCAATCATTTATTACACAATTAAATTCTGATATAGATAATAACTCAAATAAATGGAGAATTGAACCTGACCCAAGAGGCTGAGGGCATATGAATCAAACCCGTTTTCTGAAAAGAAAGGCAACCAATGTTCAGCCCAACACCAAGCTGCATGAAAGCTTCCGTGAATGAACACTAATGGAGCTTGATTACATATTTTCTCATTTGGGCTTTTGTTTTGCTGACCCTTATGATAAATAACCTCCATTTTCAGACCAGAAGGGAGCTGGTGAAAATTACGAGTTTGCCCTTGTTTTAGCTTGTACAGTACCTTTATTTTGTACTCCTTGTTGAGGATGGCTTGGGGCATTTTGGTGCTCTTTTTAAAAGGTATGCTTGCAAGAAGATAGCCATGAGTAGCAGCCATCGTTTTGGTTTGAAGAAAAGACAGGTACATTTCTTATTTTTATCACCTGAGAATTGATATTGAAGAATGGGTCCTTTGAATATTTCATGTTTTTAGATATACACCCTTGACTCCTTTAGTATTCTATTGCACCCTTAACTCCTTTAGTATTCTATTTTACAACATATACTCCATCAATATTTGACTGTAAATTTAACACCTTTATTGAATGAAAGCCATGTGAATGCATTTTTTTTTTAACTTAGTAGGGATCAGTATATGCTAGTTACAAAGTTCCATTTGTAACCAAACTTACACGAGGAATCCATTTCACTTTCCTATCGGCTACATATACTTGTCGTAAAAATCGTAGCTAGTCTAGAGTTATACGGACCCTATTATGACAGAGTTTATTAAAATTGTACAGTATACACAAATGGACATTTTGATATGATATCTGATGGTTCTGGTAAAATTTTGTTGTGAGGCATGTTGTGAGAGGTTTTTCATGAAGTTCATCTGAAGATGCAGAATGTTAAAGCCGGCCACACCGTGTCAGGAGCACCCTCCGATAATCTAAGATTTGCATCTTTACACCTGAGATTTCCACACACAAAAAAAAAAAGTACATTTCTGAACTTGCAGACTAGTCGAGCCAAACAAAAGCTCAGCTAGACTACACTAAGTCGAGTTAAAAGTCCTTTTAATAGCTTAGAAAGCTTTCACGGTAATAGCTCTGACTTGATCCAGACAATATAAGAACTCAAAAAACTTCATTAAGACGGGTTTAAGCTTAATTCGGAAAGCACAATGATGGTTTACATGGACAAGCTTTAACTTCAAAAGCTCTACATTTGATCACCGGCCAAACAAGGCCACAAATAGTTTATATTTTCAACAACACATGTATTTTCTTGTGTGAAGACGCTAATAGATAATTCAAACAGCCCAACAAACGATCGCTTCCACTATTGAACCTATTTATGAATTATGACCATAACCAAAACTTTGGTACAATGACTTCTCTTGTTACTTGACCCAAAGTAAAACATACCATAATCATATAACATTAGTATGTGAAAAATTGCTGTTCAAATTTCCTGCACCCTAATCACGCAAGGGTTATGAACTAAAAGTTATCTTTAAGCTAGCTACCAAAGTTGTCAAAGTAAATAAGGAGGAAAATAAAAACAAGAAAAGACTCATCGTAACACAAGAATGCATGTTCTGTAACCAAATATCACCAAAAACTGAAGGCAAACTAAATAGGAAATTTTCAACCTTGAATTATATCCTACAAAGAAAAGATAATGAGCATGAACTGAATCTCTTGAAGTCGAATATCAGATGCACACAAAGTTGCATTTAAAGTGACAACAAAATTGAAACCATAAAATGATAAAGTCCTCGCATGAGGTTCATTTAGGCCTCTGTGATCGGATACTCGAAGACAACATCTTTCCCGCAAAGCTTCCTGTAAACCCCGGCAAAAGTCTCCAGCTTGTACTCGGTGTCATTTCTTGCCTTAGGGTCTAAGTAAATCTGCAATAATTTCATAATAAAATGTATACATGAGAAGTTAAAAGGCAAAAAGAAAAAAAAAAAAAAACATGTTACAGTTGGCAAAATTGAGAAAATTTACCTTGATGATTTTGGAGCCATCAACTCTGTATCTGACACGTTTTCCTGCAATCTCAGCAGGATACACGATATCCTCAAGCATGGCCTCATGCACAGCAGTTAGGGTACGGTTACGAGGTCTTGTAGCTGCTGAACCTTTCTTGGGGGGTGGCAACATCCTTCTGGTTGCAATAAGAACCACATCCTGCCAACAAAGAAGACAAATTTTCAGTAAATAGATGGAAACAATATATGTGTACTAAGCTATGCAAGGAAAACTCTAATTCAATTGAGACAAATATTCTAAGTCAGCCAAATAAAAACAAACACCAGAAAAATCAATCTTTTCCCCTATTAGTTGAAAACTGATAAACTCCAAACTCATCTAACATCGTGATAATCACAATTGGTATCGTATATTTCTCTCTTCTCTTGATTTTATGAATTCTTAGGATGATATTAAATTACTCATATCGATTATTAATGAGGTCAGTATTAAAGAAATAATACTATAACGAAGTATAATAGAACTAATCGTTCATTTCAATCTATGTATTGCCACTTGTACATTAAACGCATGAAACAAGAGAGTCACCTTGCCACTGAACTTCTTCTCGAGCTCTCTCACAAGCTTAAGATGAATCTTGCGGAAGGCTTTCCTCAATCTGTAAGGAACATGAATTACAACAGCCTTTCGATTTCCAGAGACATCAATTTGGCTGCAAAGGAGCGGAACATGAACCAGTCAATATCAGATAGTCAAACAAAATGTATCAAGAAAATGCATGAAGAAGCGCTCTTACGCGGCCCCATTGATGAAAAGGTCCTTCAAGTCACTCTTAAGATCCTGGTTTGCACTCTCCAACTCAAACAATGCCTGCACATACAAAGTTGGAAGTCATAAGACCTAAAAGAAAGAAAACCAAACAAAATACAATAAAATATAATAAGAATATATCATGTCAAACAATGACAGCACAAATTACCTGAGCAACAGACTCCTCAAACTCAGTGGGTTCGACATCCTTGTCCTTCTGAATCTTCTTCCTTGATGTATACATTTTGAGGTATCAAACTGAACAAAAAAAATTAACCGAGTGAACAAGACAGCATAACGTTATCACAAAGTTTAAACTGGCACAGTAATAAGACGATTCTGCATAAGCATGACGAATCTACAGTGTCGTTTACACTAATACATTTGGATACACGCAGACGATGATAGAGAATAGATTTGACACACACAGACCACAGTAGTTTCAAACTATGCGTAGTAATCAAAATCAAAAAGTGGTACAGCAAGGAGTATAACCAGTAACAAAAAAAGTGATCAAAAACCTACATTAATGGATTTAAAACAACAATACGATTCTTACTAACTAACATAACAATGTTCTTTTTTTCAACAGTAAACAAACATGTGACCATCATCAACAATACGATTCTTACTAGCTAACATATAGATTACAGTAATAGATAAATTGCTCAAAATCATCAAAAAGCAGTTTAGATCAAATCTAAAATCAGATTAAGTGTAACGAAATTGATTTACATATTCTGAAACAAACAATGGCTAACAATCCATAAAAAATTCCAATTTTTTATGGAAGATCACACTAAACACAAGAAAATAACGATTCATCTACTTAAAGGTCAATCAATACATCATGTAATCAGTATAAAGTTTCTTAATTTACGTAAACAGAAAAGAAAATAAAAAAGTGGCGTACCTGCAATGAAAAATTTTGGGAAGCTGTGGTGCTAGGGGTCGGCAGAAGGGAAATGAAACCCTAATAATGGTATTATATGGTATTTTTCATCATCTATAATATGGGCTGGGCATTTAACATGAAATATTAAGCAAAGCCCAACAGACTTATTATTCAGGTCTATTATTTCGTGAGGCTAAATGTTGAGGGCCCAAACTTGTGTGTGTGTTTATTTTTGTTACTTTAAATTGTTATTTTTTTAAATGTGAGTCACGTTAAAATTAATGCTCCAATTAAAATTTTAAGGATAAAATGCAGTAAGATTATGATGCAATATATATATTTATAATACAGTAAATTTGGACCGTAAATTAAAAAAATAAAGAGCTGAGATTGTCGGCATCTCATTCTTTCTCTAAGTCCCAAGCCCCTCTGATTTCAAAATAAAAAGAAATTGAGTAACGATTTATGTGGACATTTTGATTTTATTTTTTATTTCTAAATTTTAAAAAGAAAAAAAATGATACATGAGTCAGCTGATAAACTTGTTGTTTCAAATAAACCAATGTGTAAACGTTAACTAATTATTATTAATTAATTAATTAGAAAGCTCTAATTTAAGTTGCATTCTTGATTTCTTTTGAAATAAAAGAACAGAGATAGAAGCGGAACAAAAAAACTGATGTACTACTATTTTATTTGTATTTTTTGAGTTGAAAAGATAGCAAATAAAGTCATGAATAATAACGTTTTTAAGATGTACATAATCTATCCCAACAATTAAAAAGGGATAATTAGAAGAATAATTAACAAATTCTTACAGCATCCACGTCATCACTTGGCCTTCCTTTTCCCGCCTAAAATCTTCCTCTTTAACTGTATATATATTACCCTCTTCTATTATATTTCTGTTTTCTAATCTAAAAAAATAAGGTTTGTGTAATATAATATTGATCGGTTATCAGTTATTATGAAACTTCCCCAAATTTTGACCAAAACCTTAAAACGCTTTGACTTTCCATTTCTTATTATCTCATAACCGTTTCTACCGCTTCAATCTCAAGTTCTCAACTCTTCTTCTTCTTTTTTATTTTCTATTTTTCTCATTATTCGATCTACTATATCTTTCTTGACTTATTCACGAAATCGAATTCATATCCTAATTGTCTGTTAAAACTATGTATTGTGCATCTGTACTCCTACTTTTTTTATAGATTTTTTTTTGTTAAAGGGGAAAAGACCCCGGCAAATATTTTTTTATAGATTTGTGGTTAAGGATTAGTATATAGTCAAATAAATTAGAGCAATTTTGGGAAAGTAAAATGCAATTTTGTAGTGTCATGTGTTTTTGCTGTTTACCATGTAGATATGTATTTGTACCAAGTAGAATCTATGTTTTTTGTGTTTAAAAACGTTAGTTTTTGGAAATGACTGTGTCTCGTACAAAATAGTTTTGGATATACTTATGTTATTTAAAAGTTATAAAATGATTAGATGAGTAGGTCATTTTTAGATAATTAATTGTGACTCTGTAGTTTTAAAGTATAATAGTAATTTGCATCAAATCATTTACCAAATGAATTTAGAGAAAGAAACTGAATCCTACTGACTGCCATCAAGATTTGAGCATCATTGGTTAGCATCACTCTTATGTTTGACAATGTGTGACTATTTATAACTCATACTCTTTGGATTCAGTTATTTGTGTTAGGGGTTTAGTTGACTGTCATATTTCTATGCATATGATCGATTTTCGCAAGAATTGCACGGTAGCATGTTTATGTTTCTAATGTACCATATAAGTTCATAAGCTGTGCATTTTACGTTACTAACATATTTTGCACGTAAGCAATGATATTATATTTTACACTACATTTATTAAAAATAATATTAGGTTACGAGGGTTAAGTAATAATTACATTTTTATTATGAGTATTTCAACTTTAATTCGCTCATATTTTGAATAACATAATACATTTAAAATTGTGGTTAATTATGTCAAACTACTATGTAGTTTTTGTTTTGTTCCATTTTTAAATCAATTTACCGTTTCATCTCTCTGAACCCAATGAATTTTCAACTTTTGTTTCTTTTGAGTCATTATGTAATTCGGAAACCATCATGCAAGGATACAAATATGACGCAAACAAATTACATAAGGTAAATTCAAGTTGAGTCAAGCAGTGATGCGGAGATAAATCTTTTGAAAAATTATAATAAACATAAGTAGAAGTGATTGTATATAAACTAACACTAAAACAGGTGGAAAAGCATCCATGAGCAGTGGCGGATGTATGAATGTGTGATCGGGTATGCACTAGGTAGTATGGCGGAATGTTTTTGAGAGGGGGCAAAGTTAATGGTGTTTACCTGATCGGGTTTTGGGTTTTTCAATTCAAGTTTCCAGCTGAATTTGTTTACCGGGTAAACCGAAAAAGAACAAAATCACTTCCATATTGAACCAAACCAACCTGAACACAAGTGACAAAAACACAGATGAACGGGTGGATACATCAAGACATAGAGAATTTGGGGTTTAGGTTTCTTCATTTACTAAAAAAAAATAAAAAGTGACATCTAGCTGGCAAAGGCAATGGGTGGATGGATCCGAATTGCGTACCGGTTTTCTCAAGGGTGTGCATCAGTTTGTTCTAGGCTAGGCACCAGTGTATTAAATTTTAAATTAAATATATATTCTTAAAAGAGTTAATAGTGTTAACGTACGTACGCCACTAACCATGAGTTTCAAAAGAAAACTAAGAACCGATTTAAGATGAGAGTTACCTACAATTGATTCACCTCATAAACCCTATGAATAATTGTTTAAGTTTAACACAATACCAGCAGAAGAAACCACTGACACTGTTTCAAACTCTCTACCCAATACTAATACTTTGCCACTTAACGAATAATAACATTACATATAGACACCCCATATTGAACTGCATGTTACCTATCCACAACGCACAAACAAACACAAAATCACTTGAACCCAAGCATAAACAAATTTCCTCTTTAGATGATCAATAGGGGAAGAGTCACATAGAAACTATGGTAGCCCTGACTACGGGGGTGTTCATTTGGATGGATCGGATCAAATTCGATCCATTAACATAAATCCATTTGGATTTTGGTTCTCAAAATGTGAATCGGATCCATCCAGACAAATATCAAATTCGAACCGAACCAAACCATATTACTATTTGGATGGATTGGTTTTAATGTACCATTTGATCATCCGTTGACTGCATGAGGGTATCGTTTTAACTCATGAAAGAGTAAATGTCATGAACGATATCAAAGACTACATATTGTCATGTTGTGTTGAGAGTTTATAAAAATGTGAAGTTGGTTTTTTATATCAAACTTATAATTTTAAATTATATACAATGATATATATTAACAATATCTTTTATATAATAAAGTTTTATATATAAAAAATAATCATGCAACTATTTAACATCTATTTTGATAGATAAACAAGAGTATTACATATACGATTATTACTATTCAGTTTATTTGGGCTATCCGGTTCTAAAAATAATAACCAAAACCGATCCAAAAATCGAAATACTAATTTGGTTTTTGTCCGATCTGATCCAGTAAATCAAATTGTCCCATCAGAATTGACCATTTGTGTAATCTGGTTATATCCGAATTATGAACACCCCTACTTAAATTTGAAGAAAGAATATATCAGAGCAAACAATTGCAAGTGCATTATGCGTGATTAAAATTTCTTCGATCATAACATGTCATTTTGATTTTGTCAAGAGTTTGTAGAGATGATCAAAGAGGTCTCTCAAGGGGTAGTTTCAATAAAGTTTTTTTTTCAGTCTACTCAACTTCGTTTTTTGGTCAAGCTTTCTGGATGTAAAAAAAAATAGTTTTTGTGATGGTCAGATGGTAGGTTAGTTCTATTATTTATCTTCAAGTTTGTATTTTTTTCATTTGTTGAAGTTATTTATTATACAAATATGAAGTTTTCCTTCAAGTTTGTAAGGCTATCTTTTGACTTTTCTATGAAACGTTTAATTCATAGTTGTTGGATATATTTATTTTTGTAGCACAGCATCTCGAAATCCACGGGAGAGCGAAATAGAAAAATACGTGGAGGAAGAAGAACAACCGAACTTCACGAGCTTGACAAATGTAGTAATACCTCATTTAGGTGTTTCATCAAATAATATGCAAAATCATATTCACTTGAGATCTATCATCTCCCACTATATATACAAGAGTTTTTGATCAAATAATCATGTCTAGAAAACATAATTACCAAACCATGATCTCTCTCAAAATATATCTCTAACCAAAGATATTTCTTTTTCTATCTAACTTTTAGTAGTAACAAAAATATTAAAGGGCAATCAACATTATTGAGACCGTGAATTACCAGCACTCCTCTCGTCCCCGGTCCTCATCCATCACTGCCTACTCTGTCGGCCGCCCACCCCTCATCTTCAACCGTCCCCTTCCGTCAACCGCCTCACCTCGACCCATATTTTTGTTGCCGCCTACTCCCTTATCCGTAGCTTTCTTCCTTGTGAGATTTTATGTTAGCTTTAAATTCATTTTAGTTCTTAAATTTCAAATGCATTTTAAATTCAATTTAGCTCCCTTTGTTGCCTCATCAATATTTGGATGATTTAGTTTTCTTGTTTAATTTTAAATTTGTCGTCACTTTAATTGGTTACAGTAACTTCATTGACAAATTAACATGGTCAATGAAGTGACTAATGGTTTATACTTTTATGTTTTCCTTGCTTTGTGGATGTATATGTGAGAATCACCAAGGTGATACTTTTACCTTCTTAAGTAATTGGTTATATTTGGTTTTGATAGGAAATGCTAATCATGATAAACTGTATTTTGGGATGAAGCTTTTACAGAGGTTCGGGAGCCATTTTCGATGAAGGAACCGCTTAGTTATTGTTCGTTTTTCTAGTTTAATACTTTAATTTATTTAATATTTAATATGATAATGATAATGTCGTGGAAAATTCGTTGGATATAAGATGTTTAGTTTGATATAAAAAAGATAGATGAGGGACGGTGTGGTTAAAACAAATACTCCGTACTAATACTTAAATACGAAGTAGTTAAAAGCAAACAAGGAGAAAAGATGACAAGGAATTGGTTAGGGATATACTTTGAGAGAGATAAGGGTATGGTAATTATATTTTCTAGACGTGATTATTTGGTCAAAAACTCATATACAATGCATCGCAAATATAGTTTATATCTCAACGTGTACGTGGAAAATACACTACATGAAAAATGATGATTAGTGATGAACGAAATATGATCACTAACGGTGTAAATATCGTCACTGATATTTATGGATGAAAATTTGTGTCACCATTCTTCTTCAATAAATTCCGTGTTCTCGAGTTTTAAACTAGACTTAGAAAAAGATAAGTGAAGAAAGAGGAAAAAATAAGATAAGATGAACTAAAGATATCATGTTATTAAGTGGGAAGGAAAATCAAGGAAAAAAATTTCCTTTCGGATCATCCCATATTTGGGAGCAATATTTTAAAATAAGAAAGCTTAAATAAGAAAGAGCTTACAACTTCCTTCGTCTTCTTTAATTTTTCTTCATTTGTGTTCCTTCTCTAAAAAACCCTTATTAGATTCTCGACTTTTTTTTTAGAATAGGATGAAAAAGAAAACAGACAAAAAGAATAGAAACTAATGTAATATAACATATTTTTTTATATTCTCGAATTTGAAGGAAAACAAAAGAAATGGAAGGAAAATAATTAGTTATTTATATTCTCGAGTTGCGTAAATAAAAAAGTAAAGGTAAATAATTAGTTATTTTATTTTTCCTATATTGTGATAGTTGCATATACTACTTGAAAGCAGTATTGCATCCACGTGTAGGAAGGAAATGGATCAGTTCCACAAATCTCGATATGAGCCTCCGGATCATCATCTTCGATACATATCTGCTATGTAGGTCAGTAGGCACATTGTCCAACGTTGGTTATGACTGACCTCCTCCATGTTGGGTCTAAAGATGGCTTACTTTGCTGTTTCTTGTTCTTAATTTATGCCTTAAAACAGATTTAATTTTACTTCTAAATTTATAGATTACTATTCCGTGGTATTTCTATAAAATATTCAATTGCTATAATTATTGACCCTAAAGGTTCAATTCGATCCTGTCAATTGGTATCAGAGCAAGGTAATTATCAAAAAGCTTCAATATTATTTCTTTGAATAATACGAATACATTTAAGTATCAGGGTTATGATTAACCGTGAAGCTTACAAATGACAATTTTACAAGCTTATCAATCTACTGAATATACTTATGATATTTTCACTTCTACTCTTATAAGATCTATCTTCTATTGAAGGTAAGGAGCTCTATTTATAGAATTATAGAGCTCCAATTACACGCTACAGTAATTACTGAAAAGAATCTTTCTATCTAATCCTCCTATCGTCTTGAGCCATGCTCTGCTTTACTGAGCGCTTTTTGCTTTTGCAGAGAAGATATTTGATTAGCCCACATGGCTAGAAAGATGCTCTAATCATAAACAGTAGAAACTTCTTGAAAATACACGGGCAGTATTAATTTCTGAAGAACAGTAGTAACTCCAAGTAACAACACTAACTCAAGCAGTAGTAAGTTATAAACAGTATTAACTTACCCACCCGCAGAAACTTTGTACTGACAGTAGAAACTTTACCCGGCAGCACTAACTTTGTTCTAACAGTAGAAACTCAATCTTTTCTACCAGTAGAAACTGTTTCTACTGGTAGTGTAAAAATCCGATAGCAGTAGTAACTTTTGTTCTTTCAGTAGAAACTCCTCTTCACCAGTAGTAACTAGCAGTTGTAGTCTAACCAGCAGTTTTAATCTTCAATCAAGTTCTCTAGCCATCTTTAAACCCAACAATCTCCCCCTAAACTTAATCTGTCTCCTACAGATTCAAGTTTCTACAATAATCTTTCAAATAAATCCAGGGATGCTAATACACTACATTCTTCTTTTTGAAGTTTCAGCCTTCTGATGTATCTGATTTAGGATCATGTGAAGAAGAACTCTTGCAGTCTCTGAGTCCTCTGGGGTAATTAGTTTGACTTGAATCATGCATCTCATCAACCCGAGATTCAAGTTGTACTGTCTTTCAGTAAGCATGAATAGAAGATCTCCATTCTCTAATGCAACTTGATGGACACCAGATCTTGGAAAATACATCCAAAACTTTACTACTGAGAATCTACCGAAGATATGAGGTACTCTTTCAGGTTCAAACATCATGAGGAAGTAATCCCAGAATAATCTATTCAATATCTTCCCAACCAGTTTTCCCTCATACTTCATCTTTCCTACTTCATACATCTTCTCAATATCATCTCTATCTAATTTTTTCAAAATTTCCTGAAATGACCTGTAGAACTCTGTAGCTCCATCTTCCCTTGTAATCTTGGTCACTTCAGGTCCTTTATGCACCAGCTGTACATGATCCCAATCTACTATCTTTGGAGGCTTGGTAGCTAATGGATCTACCTTCACCCCATCATCCCTCAAGATCAGTAGACTAAGCAGTTGTGCTTCATCTCTTTCTAACTCCTCTTCCTTTTCTTCTTCTTCTCCTTTTTCATCCTGACCCACCTTATTACTCCTTTGCAACTTTTCTTTTTCAACCTCCTTCTTATACAGAAACTCCAGTCTATCAAAATTCATGCCCTTAAGCTCCCTATCTGGAATCAAACCCCCCAATCTCCCAATATATGTCTTTCTCAACTGGGCTTTGGTTGGTTTCCTGCTTCTCTTGGCAACTGCCCTCTTCTCTGCCTCTGCCCTCTTCTCTGCCTCTGCCCTCTTCTTCTTCTCCAGCAGATCTCTCAGGGCCTGCTCCCTCTCTTCCTCATTGTATTGAGCCTGCTCTTCTGCTTGTAGTCTGAGGGCTACCTCATGATCATGAGCCTCCTGCTCCTCCCTGGTAGTGAATCCCCCAAACTTTCCCTTAGATTTCTTAGCAGGCTCTTCTTCAACTAATAGACCCTTTTCCTTATCTTTAGGGTCTATTTTGGGCATCTCACCTCCAGAAAATGTTTCTGTAGGTTCAGAGAATGAGATCCCTTTCTCCTTCCTTTTATATACTTTGGGCTCTTCCTCTGCACCCTTGGGCTCTGCCTCTTCACCCTTGGGCTCTGCCTTTTCACCCATACGCTTTGCAGGCTCAGCCTCTGCTTCCTTTTCACCTTCTTCCTGAGTCACAGGCTCAGGGATATCTTCATCTTGTACCCAGATGTACTTCTTCTTCTCATCTAGGCACTTGATCAACAACATCTTTAGTTCTTCTATTTGTTGCTGCTGTTGCTCAACAAACTCAGAAAGCTTCAAGACATCCCTGTTTTGCTTCTTGATTACTTGCCTGTGACTCTTTCACCTCTTCCCACATGAATTCTAACATACCCGTCAATTCTTGGTACGATCTATCCTCATTACCTTCAGGATGTGAATCCCTTGGTAAGTCATTAGAAGTGTTACCTGCTGCCTCAGGCCTAGCCTGATCAGCAGAGGCCCCTTGGTTCTTGGTACTGGGACCTGCAGCAGAATCATCTCCTAAAGGAAATTCATCATTTGCAGTTGCCTCTGGTTGGGTCTTATTGATGTTGACCCTGTCATGCTCTGCCAGTGGGCTAGAAGCAGTAGGGTCAGCCCTTCCAGAATGGTCACCCCACTCCTCATGGACCACCTCCTCTGCTACATTTGGCTGAGACTCATTGAGGGGAGGATCCTCAGGTTGAGCCTGTTTTTGTTTCTTAGCTTTGGTAGGCTTGGAGGTCCCTTGTTTTTTTTTTGGGAGCCTTACTAGTGGATGTGGGTTGGGATACAGATGGGTTTTCTGTTCCCTCATCCCTAGTAGCAGGTACACTAAGCATTGTGGAAAATAATGCAGTGACCTTATTTGAAAATCCAATGTTCTGTCTCCTCATGTTAGAAAAAACTTTGGGAGTATGAGACAGAACTTTCAAAATTTTGGAGTGTGCATTTAAATCATTTATTTCTTCATTTAAGAAGATTTGCACAAACCTTGGATACATTAAAAACATTTTAGAGGATTGCTCAATATTTCTGAGCATCCCATTAAAAATCATTTCAGAAAAATTGAACAGTTGGTCTGTGGCTAGGCATACAATTGCAGAAGCAATTGCACTCCCAAACTCATTCCAACCTGTTCTTTTAGAGGACAGGCACTGTTGGATTGTATGGATTATAAATTTCCATTGGGGAGAGAAAAGCCCTTTGTAAAAAGTAAATTTGGTAAGATCCCCTTCATAACCCATATTTTTTAAATTTTTAAAAATTTCAGTGCCTGAAAGCATAGACATACCTGTATTATCTCCTAGATGGAGATGGTTGCGGATAGAATCCTCTGTGATCACCACCCGTTTGCCCTCTACCTTCGACACAATGAGTTTAGTGTCGTCGATAGATTCGATTTTGGCGTGGTTCCAGAAGGAGTTGATATGCTTAAAGTAGACTGTTGGGTTTACAGTCAAAGCATAGTGGATGTGACTTTCTTTCAAGAAATCGATGATTTCATGAAAGTCTGTTGCATTCGGAGATTTAACCAAATATGCGAGCATATTGTGGTTATCTACAATCGGAAGAGATGTAGATGAGGAAGATGAAGACGCCATTGATTTTGAATGATTGCTTTGAAAGAGGTTGAGTTTGAAGGTGGTTGAAGTTTCTGCTGTTTTTAGGTTTCTGCTGTTGATGAGAATGAAAGTGTTTTTGATACCTTGATACTGTTGTATAAGTAGTACTACCAAGCCCTAGAATTTTGCAATCCGTAGAACTTTGAAAGCAGTATTAACTATGCTAACAGTAGTAAAGTAGCACATCTATTAAAAACAGTAGTAACTTTCAACCAGTAGAAAGATACATACTAGCAGTAGTAATAGATAACCCGTAGAAACTTGATGCCAGAAGTATTTATAAACAGTAGAAAGTGTATAAGCAATATTAACAACCGGCATTATTAACTCTCACACTGAGTTAAAGAGCAGTACTAATATTGCTAACAGTACGAATCTGGTTATAAGCAGCACTAACCGACCAAGGCAGTAGAAAGTAGTACTCAGAGGTTTAGCAGTACTAGAAGATTATTATTATTATTATTATTATTATTATTTTTTTTTTGAAAACGAAAACAAATAGTATATATAAATAGGATAGAGTACTAATTATTGAAGACAATAGTAATAATACATAACAGTATTAATTGGTCTACCCGTACTTGATAAGTAGCAGTAGTAACTAATATTGTCAGTATTAAAGTTACTATAAGCAGCACTAACTAGTGTATCAGTATTAATCCTTGTACAAGCACCATAGAGTTTTATGAAAGATTAATCATTCCAATACTTGTAACCAAAAATGTAAATCTACCAACATCAAATGCTTTAGTGAATAGATCTGCAAATTGATTATCAGTATAGAATTTAAAAATTTGAATTAACTTTTTCTCATTACAATCTCTAATAAAATGATATCTGATTTCAATGTGCTTGGTTTTTGAATGTTTAACAAGATTATTAATAATACTGGTTGCACTGTTATTGTCAATAAAAATAGGAGTATTTAAAAGAATTAAACCATAATCCATCAATTGATTTTGAATCCAAAGTACCTGTGCACAGCAACTTGATGCTGCTACATACTCTGCTTCTGCTGTTGATGTTGAGACAGTGGTTTGCTTTTTACATTGCCATGAAACCAATCTACTCCCTAGAAATTGACAACCACCAGATGTTGATTTTCTGTCCATATTTGATCCTCCATAGTCACTATCTGTATATGCAATAAGATCAAAAGATGACATCTTTGGATAACAAAGGCCAATTTTGGTTGACCCTTTAAATATCTGAAGATTCTTTTGACTACATATAGATGAGATAATTTAGGATTTGCTTGAAACCTGGCACAAACACATACAGCAAACATAATATCTGGTCTTGAAGATGTTAGATATAATAAAGATCCTGTCATAGATCCGTACATATGAATATCCACATCCTCCCCCTCAAGATCTGCATGTAAGAGCTTCTGTTTTTCCATTGGAGTGGTTGCAATCTTTGCGTCTTTGAACCCAAACTTTTCCAGAATATCATTTACATCACTATGCCTCTCTCATCCTTTTTGTTTCTAAAGACCCATTTAGTGCCAATAGGTCTTTTTCCTGTGGGAAGATCTATTAATGACCAGACTTCCTGTAGTTTGAATTGAAGCAACTCCTCCTGCATAGCTTCAACAATAAAATGAGTTATTCTGTAAATTCAAGGGAATAGAAAGACAATTTAGTGCTCCTAGAACTCCACAATAAAATAGGACACTCAAGAAGGAGGAGTTGCTTCAATTCAGGAGGAGTTGAAGCTATGCAGGAGGAGTTGCTTCAATTCAAACTACAGGAAGTCTGGTCATTAATAGATCTTCCCACAGGAAAAAGACCTATTGGCACTAAATGGGTCTTTAGAAACAAAAAGGATGAGAGAGGCATAGTGATCAAAAATAAAGCCAGATTGGTGGCTCAGGGGTACACTCAAGAAGAAGGAATTGATTATGATGAAGTTTTTGCTCCTGTTGCCAGAATTGAAGCTATAAGATTATTTTTAGCTTATGCTTCTTTCAAAGATTTCAAAGTTTATCAGATGGATGTTAAAAGTGCATTTTTTCATGGCACAATTGAAGAAGAAGTGTATGTTTGTCAACCTCTAGGGTTTGAAGATCCAAAACATCCAGACAAAGTTTATAGGCTTGACAAAGCTTTATATGGTCTACATCAAGCTCCTAGAGCTTGGTATGACACTTTGTCAATTTATCTGCTGCAGAATGAGTTCAATAGGGGAGCTATTGACAAAACCTTGTTTACAAAGAAAATCAATAATGATATTCTTCTTGTTCAAATCTATGTGGATGATATCATTTTTAGATCCACAAGGGATTCTCTTTGTAAAGAATTTGAAAAACTCATACATCAAAAGTTCCAGATGAGTTCCATGGGAGAATTAATATTCTTTCTTGGACTACAAGTTAAACGGCAGCAGAATGGTATCTTTATAAGTCAAGGAAAGTATGTAAATGATATTCTGGAAAAGTTTGGGTTCAAAGACGCAAAGATTGCAACCACTCCAATGGAAAAACAGAAGCTCTTACATGCAGATCTTGAGGGGGAGGATGTGGATATTCATATGTACGGATCTATGACAGGATCTTTATTATATCTAACATCTTCAAGACCAGATATTATGTTTGCTGTATGTGTTTGTGCCAGGTTTCAAGCAAATCCTAAATTATCTCATCTATATGTAGTCAAAAGAATCTTCAGATATTTAAAGGGTCAACCAAAATTGGCCTTTGTTATCCAAAGATGTCATCTTTTGATCTTATTGCATATACAGATAGTGACTATGGAGGATCAAATATGGACAGAAAATCAACATCTGGTGGTTGTCAATTTCTAGGGAGTAGATTGGTTTCATGGCAATGTAAAAAGCAAACCACTGTCTCAACATCAACAGCAGAAGCAGAGTATGTAGCAGCATCAAGTTGCTGTGCACAGGTACTTTGGATTCAAAATCAATTGATGGATTATGGTTTAATTCTTTTAAATACTCCTATTTTTATTGACAATAACAGTGCAACCAGTATTATTAATAATCTTGTTAAACATTCAAAAACCAAGCACATTGAAATCAGATATCATTTTATTAGAGATTGTAATGAGAAAAAGTTAATTCAAATTTTTAAATTCTATACTGATAATCAATTTGCAGATCTATTCACTAAAGCATTTGATGTTGGTAGATTTACATTTTTGGTTACAAGTATTGGAATGATTAATCTTTCATAAAACTCTATGGTGCTTGTACAAGGATTAATACTGATACACTAGTTAGTGCTGCTTATAGTAACTTTAATACTGACAATATTAGTTACTACTGCTACTTATCAAGTACGGGTAGACCAATTAATACTGTTATGTATTATTACTATTGTCTTCAATAATTAGTACTCTATCCTATTTATATATACTATTTGTTTTCGTTTTCAAAAAAAAAAAAAATAATAATAATAATAATAATAATAATCTTCTAGTACTGCTAAACCTCTGAGTACTACTTTCTACTGCCTTGGTCGGTTAGTGCTGCTTATAACCAGATTCGTACTGTTAGCAATATTAGTACTGCTCTTTAACTCAGTGTGAGAGTTAATAATGCCGGTTGTTAATATTGCTTATACACTTTCTACTGTTTATAAATACTTCTGGCATCAAGTTTCTACGGGTTATCTATTACTACTGCTAGTATGTATCTTTCTACTGGTTGAAAGTTACTACTGTTTTTAATAGATGTGCTACTTTACTACTGTTAGCATAGTTAATACTGCTTTCAAAGTTCTACGGATTGCAAAATTCTAGGGCTTGGTAGTACTACTTATACAACAGTATCAAGGTATCAAAAACACTTTCATTCTCATCAACAGCAGAAACCTAAAAACAGCAGAAACTTCAACCACCTTCAAACTCAACCTCTTTCAAAGCAATCATTCAAAATCAATGGCGTCTTCATCTTCCTCATCTACATCTCTTCCGATTGTAGATAACCACAATATGCTCGCATATTTGGTTAAATCTCCGAATGCAACAGACTTTCATGAAATCATCGATTTCTTGAAAGAAAGTCACATCCACTATGCTTTGACTGTAAACCCAACAGTCTACTTTAAGCATATCAACTCCTTCTGGAACCACGCCAAAATCGAATCTATCGACGACACTAAACTCATTGTGTCGAAGGTAGAGGGCAAACGGGTGGTGATCACAGAGGATTCTATCCGCAACCATCTCCATCTAGGAGATAATACAGGTATGTCTATGCTTTCAGGCACTGAAATTTTTAAAAATTTAAAAAATATGGGTTATGAAGGGGATCTTACCAAATTTACTTTTTACAAAGGGCTTTTCTCTCCCCAATGGAAATTTATAATCCATACAATCCAACAGTGCCTGTCCTCTAAAAGAACAGGTTGGAATGAGTTTGGGAGTGCAATTGCTTCTGCAATTGTATGCCTAGCCACAGACCAACTGTTCAATTTTTCTGAAATGATTTTTAATGGGATGCTCAGAAATATTGAGCAATCCTCTAAAATGTTTTTAATGTATCCAAGGTTTGTGCAAATCTTCTTAAATGAAGAAATAAATGATTTAAATGCACACTCCAAAATTTTGAAAGTTCTGTCTCATACTCCCAAAGTTTTTTCTAACATGAGGAGACAGAACATTGGATTTTCAAATAAGGTCACTGCATTATTTTCCACAATGCTTAGTGTACCTGCTACTAGGGACGAGGGAACAGAAAACCCATCTGTATCCCAACCCACATCCACTAGTAAGGCTCCCAAAAAAAAAACAAGGGACCTCCAAGCCTACCAAAGCTAAGAAACAAAAACAGGCTCAACCTGAGGATCCTCCCCTCAATGAGTCTCAGCCAAATGTAGCAGAGGAGGTGGTCCATGAGGAGTGGGGTGACCATTCTGGAAGGGCTGACCCTACTGCTTCTAGCCCACTGGCAGAGCATGACAGGGTCAACATCAATAAGACCCAACCAGAGGCAACTGCAAATGATGAATTTCCTTTAGGAGATGATTCTGCTGCAGGTCCCAGTACCAAGAACCAAGGGGCCTCTGCTGATCAGGCTAGGCCTGAGGCAGCAGGTAACACTTCTAATGACTTACCAAGGGATTCACATCCTGAAGGTAATGAGGATAGATCGTACCAAGAATTGACGGGTATGTTAGAATTCATGTGGGAAGAGGTGAAAGAGTCACAGGCAAGTAATCAAGAAGCAAAACAGGGATGTCTTGAAGCTTTCTGAGTTTGTTGAGCAACAGCAGCAACAAATAGAAGAACTAAAGATGTTGTTGATCAAGTGCCTAGATGAGAAGAAGAAGTACATCTGGGTACAAGATGAAG
Source organism: Gnaphalium uliginosum (assembly GCA_963930675.1). Taxonomy (NCBI): domain Eukaryota; kingdom Viridiplantae; phylum Streptophyta; class Magnoliopsida; order Asterales; family Asteraceae; genus Gnaphalium; species Gnaphalium uliginosum. Next base: position 13,086,774 of record OZ005685.1, on the reverse strand, counting down.
ATATCCCTGAGCCTGTGACTCAGGAAGAAGGTGAAAAGGAAGCAGAGGCTGAGCCTGCAAAGCGTATGGGTGAAAAGGCAGAGCCCAAGGGTGAAGAGGCAGAGCCCAAGGGTGCAGAGGAAGAGCCCAGAGTATATAAAAGGAAGGAGAAAGGGATCTCATTCTCTGAACCTACAGAAACATTTTCTGGAGGTGAGATGCCCAAAATAGACCCTAAAGATAAGGAAAAGGGTCTATTAGTTGAAGAAGAGCCTGCTAAGAAATCTAAGGGAAAGTTTGGGGGATTCACTACCAGGGAGGAGCAGGAGGCTCATGATCATGAGGTAGCCCTCAGACTACAAGCAGAAGAGCAGGCTCAATACAATGAGGAAGAGAGGGAGCAGGCCCTGAGAGATCTGCTGGAGAAGAAGAAGAGGGCAGAGGCAGAGAAGAGGGCAGAGGCAGAGAAGAGGGCAGTTGCCAAGAGAAGCAGGAAACCAACCAAAGCCCAGTTGAGAAAGACATATATTGGGAGATTGGGGGGTTTGATTCCAGATAGGGAGCTTAAGGGCATGAATTTTGATAGACTGGAGTTTCTGTATAAGAAGGAGGTTGAAAAAGAAAAGTTGCAAAGGAGTAATAAGGTGGGTCAGGATGAAAAAGGAGAAGAAGAAGAAAAGGAAGAGGAGTTAGAAAGAGATGAAGCACAGCTGCTTAGTCTACTGATCTTGAGGGATGATGGGGTGAAGGTAGATCCATTAGCTACCAAGCCTCCAAAGATAGTAGATTGGGATCATGTACAGCTGGTGCATAAAGGACCTGAAGTGACCAAGATTACAAGGGAAGATGGAGCTACAGAGTTCTACAGGTCATTTCAGGAAATTTTGAAAAAATTAGATAGAGATGATATTGAGAAGATGTATGAAGTAGGAAAGATGAAGTATGAGGGAAAACTGGTTGGGAAGATATTGAATAGATTATTCTGGGATTACTTCCTCATGATGTTTGAACCTGAAAGAGTACCTCATATCTTCGGTAGATTCTCAGTAGTAAAGTTTTGGATGTATTTTCCAAGATCTGGTGTCCATCAAGTTGCATTAGAGAATGGAGATCTTCTATTCATGCTTACTGAAAGACAGTACAACTTGAATCTCGGGTTGATGAGATGCATGATTCAAGTCAAACTAATTACCCCAGAGGACTCAGAGACTGCAAGAGTTCTTCTTCACATGATCCTAAATCAGATACATCAGAAGGCTGAAACTTCAAAAAGAAGAATGTAGTGTATTAGCATCCCTGGATTTATTTGAAAGATTATTGTAGAAACTTGAATCTGTAGGAGACAGATTAAGTTTAGGGGGAGATTGTTGGGTTTAAAGATGGCTAGAGAACTTGATTGAAGATTAAAACTGCTGGTTAGACTACAACTGCTAGTTACTACTGGTGAAGAGGAGTTTCTACTGAAAGAACAAAAGTTACTACTGCTATCGGATTTTTACACTACCAGTAGAAACAGTTTCTACTGGTAGAAAAGATTGAGTTTCTACTGTTAGAACAAAGTTAGTGCTGCCGGGTAAAGTTTCTACTGTCAGTACAAAGTTTCTGCGGGTGGGTAAGTTAATACTGTTTATAACTTACTACTGCTTGAGTTAGTGTTGTTACTTGGAGTTACTACTGTTCTTCAGAAATTAATACTGCCCGTGTATTTTCAAGAAGTTTCTACTGTTTATGATTAGAGCATCTTTCTAGCCATGTGGGCTAATCAAATATCTTCTCTGCAAAAGCAAAAAGCGCTCAGTAAAGCAGAGCATGGCTCAAGACGATAGGAGGATTAGATAGAAAGATTCTTTTCAGTAATTACTGTAGCGTGTAATTGGAGCTCTATAATTCTATAAATAGAGCTCCTTACCTTCAATAGAAGATAGATCTTATAAGAGTAGAAGTGAAAATATCATAAGTATATTCAGTAGATTGATAAGCTTGTAAAATTGTCATTTGTAAGCTTCACGGTTAATCATAACCCTGATACTTAAATGTATTCGTGTTATTCAAAGAAATAATATTGAAGTTTTTTGATAATTACTTTGCTGTTTCTTGTTCTTAATTTATGCCTTAAAACAGATTTAATTTTACTTCTAAATTTATAGATTACTATTCCGCGGTATTTCTATAAAATATTCAATTGTTATAATTATTGACCCTAAAGGTTCAATTCGATCATGTCACTCCATGCTGAAAACACATAAAAGAAGGTACTTATTATCGTTTACATGACCTCACAACCTACATTATTGGAAACATGACTAGTTTAGTAGCTGAAGGCTCTCATCGTCTTATGAAATTTGTAAGCTCTAAATTACTCTTTAAAAGTGACTTTCTAAGTTAAAGTGACATGAATATGAAAACATTGCACACAATACATCTTTTTTCATTCTAGTTTCTATGAAGCTAATGTAGTTATTGATTTTGGAATCAAGAATCTAATAACATGATCTATGATACTTTTGTATTACCATATTGGTTTGAACAGGTCAAACTACAACAAACCATGTTGTCTTAGTTTGTAACATTGTAGAGAAATAACATTGAGGCGACATTAAATTTTGTGAGTAAGAACCGATTACCATCTAGAATTAGAGAGCAGATAATGGCGTACATAAGCTTAATATTCAATACAGAGAGCTTGATTCAACAACATTTGATAAAGCAGTTTCCAAGAACAATACGTAAAAGAGTTAGACATCATTTATTTTTACCAACGGTAGAAAAGATCTACGTGTTACATGTTCAATGGAGGTATAAGAGAAATTCTCTTACTTTTGGTATATATTAAGTTTGAACATTTCTAGCTTATTTAACTCAACTATTAATTGTGAAATCTAAAACTTCGTTGTCTAAGAATTTTTAACAAATTAATCTCACACTAATCTCTAAAGTCAAATTCTACCTTGACATGTCCTTTTGTGTCTATCTGGAAAAATAGGTTGCAAAAATGAAAGACGAATACATACCCCCATAATAAAACTTTATACCTCAAAATGAGGCACCCGGTGATGTTCACATCAAGGCAGCACCCGGTGATGAGAGAAGATCAACTAGAGATATTGTATTATCGGTGGTCCAGTTCTTGTTCGATCGATGGTCTAACCGATTTGATTCAAAATGTTACTCTAAATATATAGCTAGTGTTGATAGCGACTTTTCATGAGGATATGAATGGGATGAACCAAATTCGAGCATAAAAGTATTGTACTTTTGACGTTCTATCATCACACAAGAAAATACCTTTTATTTTATTTTTCTTTCATTGAAACCACCTTGGAAAAAGAGTCTCCCTTATTTATTTTATCTTGACGAGTTGACGTTTCCCACCTTTACTCTCCAATTGGTTCCCAATAACTTGTTGTCGATAACTCTCCCTCTCTCATCACCATTCTTAATCTATGTGTTAACTTCCATCTTCACAAATACCATCACACCTTATATAAATATATTATTCTAATAATTATTTATGTTCAAACATTTGCTTTTGTTTTATTGAAGTGAATCGAGGAGACTATTATGGGAATAATCAAAGGGAGTTGTCATGTTTCTCACTTGTTGTAGATGGAGTGCTTTTGTTATATTTTGGTCATTGTAGTGCTGAAGTCTTTAATGTGTTAGTTTTTGGAGTTTTTAGTTTTGTGCCACCTATTTTTTACATCTTGTAGAATTGGGTGGTGCTTGTTGTTCTATCTTGACTCCGGTTGGTAATATTCTTCCTGAAAAAACGAGTGAAAAAGTGAAATGTTTTAATTTTTTCCAGTTTTGTACATGCATCGAAAATTATGGAACCAGTTCAATCCCGGTCCAACTGATGAACCGGCCGATTATCTCGAATCTAATATCAGGCCAAAACCGGTTTACAACAAATCATAAAACTTTTTGGTTCGACCGGTCCGACCGTTTTTTAAAACCTTGATAAAAGGTGGTACAATGGAGAAAGAACAAGTGTTGGGGGTCTTACATTCATTTGACATGTTTGGAGAAGTTGGTGCATTTTCTTGCAAGCCACACTCTAACACTTACCGAACCGAGACCCTCAGTCACCTATTGCGTTTCAAGACCAACACTCTAATTAGGGCAATGCATATTAAACAACCCAGAAATTTGTCCATCCACGAGAACTTTATTCAGGTTAAGGCTCGTAGGTTTTGCAATTTTAATTTTCGGATTGTAAATGAGCAATCAATAAGATATAGTTATGAACCGCGTATGACATATATGGATGGTAACACTGTTCTATGGGATTCCATTGTATCCAAAATCATCTAATATTTTGTGTTGGAATCCTAAAGTCGTGGGATCCAAAATACTTGGTGAACAAGTAATTGCTTTTATGGAAACAAAAGAATAAGTTGGTTCCTAGTTTCCTAGTTGTAATCTAATACAAGTTGGTAATTAGATTTATATATACATATCTTAATCAAGATATAGAATGCAGTTTTTACAATTGTAAACAGTTGGTTTTTGAGTTATTTTTCCGATTAATCAAAGTGTAGTTTGATTCATTGTTTGCAATTACGTTTTCTCTTCTTTAATTGGTATCAGAGCTTGAGATCGAATAACTAACCTTGACAAGGTGGTCAACATGATGGGCGATGGAGAAGCAGGATCGAGTTCGATTAAGGCAAAAGAGATAGGATCGACTGTCGTTGCCTGCCCAATGCTCAACACGACAAATTACACTGTGTGGGCATTGAGAATGAAGGTTGTACTCCGAATCCACAAAGCGTGGGCTGTGATCGATCCAGGAACAGAAAATAACGAAGAAAAGGATTTTCTGGCAATGGGGCTACTGTATCAAGCGATCCCGGAGACTTTGATCATGCAAATCGGAGAAGTAGAGTCCTCAAAGGCGTTGTGGGATACAATCAAAGCCAGGCACGTAGGTGCTGACCGCGTGAAGGAGGCTAGATTACAAACTCTGATGACAGAATTCGATAGATTGAAGATGTCTGACTCGGAATCGATTGACAACTTTGCAGGAAAATTATCCGGATTAGCTTCAAAATCGGCTGCCCTAGGAGAAGAAATTAATGAGACAAAGCTTGTGAAGAAGTTCCTCAAATCATTACCGAGAACAAAGTTTATTCACATAGTGGCTTCGTTGGAACAGGTTTTAGACCTAAAAACTGTGGGCTTCGAGGATGTGGTTGGAAGGCTCAAGGCGTATGAGGAGCGAATTAAGGAAGAAGATGTCGACGAAGGGAATCAAGCGAAGGTTCTGTTCACAAGACACTCTGGTTCGTCAAGCTCTCATGGAGGATCTGGATCGAAAGAGAAGAAGACGGCAAAGAAGTTTAATGGGGCAAGCGGGTCCAAACACACGAACCGGACCGTGCAAGGTGATAAGCCCAATTCGTACAAGCCCAATAGTGACCAGTCCAATTCGAAATTTATCCAAAAAGAAGGTAAAACAAAGAAGGACCCATCCAAAATTATTTGTTATCGGTGCGATAAACCGGGTCACTTTGCATCTGAATGTCCGGATCGAATCCAAAAATTGCAAGAAAGTAACTTTACCGAAAACGATGATAATGATGCAACCGTATTTTTACACGAGACCGTGTTCTTAAATGAAAGAAAAGTAATACCGTCTCGATACGATTCACAAGATAGCGATGTGTGGTATTTAGATAACGGAGCAAGTAATCATATGACAGGAAACCGGTCCTTTTTCTCCGAACTAGATGAAGGCATAACCGGGAGGGTTAAATTCGGAGATAATTCGTGTGTAGAAATCAAAGGAAAAGGGGCTATACTTTTCCAAGGAAAGAGAGGTCAACAAAGGCTGATGACGGAGATTTATTTCATACCGGATCTCAAGAACAACATTATAAGTCTTGGACAAGCAACTGAAGCCGGGTGTGATGTTCGAATGAAAGACAGTTATCTAACCATGCACGATGCTGATAATTGTTTATTAATGAAGGTACAAAGAACTCCAAACCGGCTTTATAAAATAAAATTAAAAATTGGAATACCTATTTGCCTTCATTCAAGATTAAGTGAAGATACGTGGCGATGGCATGCAAGACTTGGGCACATCAATTTCGAGTCAATGAAAAGGATGTCCCAAAAGGGTCTAGTCAAAGGGATACCCCAATTTGATCATACGAATCAATTGTGTGAGTCTTGCTTGGTGGGCAAGCAAACAAGAAAGACATTCCCAACTATGACGACATACAAAGCAAAACGACCATTGGAGCTAGTTCACGGTGATTTATGCGGCCCGATCACACCGGCAACCAAGGGTCAAAATCGGTATGTTTTCACATTAATTGAAGACTTTTCCCGATTTATGTGGATTTATCTCATGAAAGAAAAGAGTGAGGCGTTTACACACTTCAAAAAGTTCAAAGCTTTGGCGGAGAATGAAATTGGAAAGACTTTGAAAGTGTTTCGAAGTGATCGAGGAGGTGAGTTTACATCTATCGAGTTTAATTCTTTTTGTGATCAAAACGGAGTCAAACGGCATCTTACCGCCCCATATTCACCGCAACAAAACGGAATTGTGGAACGAAGAAACCGAACATTGATGGACATGACACGAAGCATTATGAAGGCGATGAATGTTCCAAATTATTTATGGGGAGAAGCGGTAAAACACTCTGCCAACTTAATCAACCGGGTTTACACACGGGTACTTGGATATACAACTCCTTACGAGAAATTTTATAAAAGAAAACCGAATTTAGAGAATGTTCGTATTTTTGGGTGTCTAGCATATGGAAAAGTTGAACCGGTAAATCTTAAGAAGTTGGATGCAATATCAAGACCACTAGTACATCTTGGCTCCGAACCAAGCACAAAAGCCTATCGACTATTTGACCCGACAACACAAAAAATAGTCGTAAGTAGAGACGTTATTTTTGACGAAACCAAAGGGTGGGATTGGCTTAAAGAAACAATTATCGACAATGAAGAACCGGGTTCATTCACAGTGCCATGGGATTATCCGGAAGACGAGGCGAACAACGAATCACTTGAATCGGTTGAAACAAATCATGAGACTGAAGATGGAGCGGATGAACAAGAAGATGAGCAATTAAGTCCTGTCAACAATAATGTGAACAATGTCCAAAACCAAAGGCCCATGAGATCAAAGAAACTTCCAAGTCGATTACAAGACTATGTGCTTTATGTTGATGACATTGAAGATCTTCTCCTAGCAACCAATGACGAGCCGGTATCAGTTGAAGAGGCGAAGAAAGAACTGGAGTGGGTTAAAGCCATGAATGCGGAAATCAATTCGATCAACAAAAATAGTACCTGGACTCTCGTGAACAAGCCTATGGGGGTGAAGCCGATTGGACTCAAATGGGTGTTTAAATTGAAGAAAAATGCAGATGGCACCATTAATAAGTATAAGGCGAGGTTGGTTGCCAAAGGTTACGTGCAACAACCCGGTATCGATTTTCAAGATGTATTTGCACCAGTAGCTCGAATCGAGACCATCAGGTTTCTTATAGCCTTAGCTGCCACTAATGGGTGGGAACTTCATCATTTGGATGTTAAAACGGCCTTTTTGCATGGAGAATTGAAAGAGGCCGTTTACGTGTCACAACCAGAGGGATATATAAAGAAAGGCAACGAGCATAAAGTCTACCGTCTTACAAAAGCACTATATGGTTTAAGACAAGCACCTAGAGCATGGAACACGAAACTGGATGAAATTTTGAAGAACATGAAATTTCAAAAATGCATGAAAGAACCATCTGTGTACCGGAAGAGTGAAGGATCTAACATCTTGATTTTAGCAATTTATGTTGATGACTTGTTTGTCACAGGTACAAGTTTAAGCATGATTAAAAGGTTCAAGATGGAGATATCAAAAGTTTTCGAGATGTCGGATCTTGGAAGATTAACCTATTATCTTGGCATTGAAGTTAAACAAGAAGAATCGGGGATTACTATAAACCAAGAAGCGTATGCTCGACGCATTCTAAAAGAAGCCGGGTTACATGATTGCAATCCGACTCACATCCCAATGGAACCAGGGAATAAATTATCAAAGGCCGAAGATGAACCGGAAATCGACCCGACAAAATATCGGAAGGTGGTAGGATGTCTAAGATATCTCTTGCAAACAAGACCCGATATGGCATATGCGGTTGGAGTTGTTAGCCGATATATGCAAAGTCCAAGAGAATCACATGGCGCTGCAATCAAACAAGTTCTAAGGTACTTACGGGGAACAATGGGATACGGAATCAAGTACGAGAGGATGGGACAAAGCTGTCTTATAGGTTATAGTGATAGTAGTCACAATGTTGACCCGGATGACGGAAAAAGCACAACCGGTCACATTTTCTACTACGGGTCATCTCCAATAACGTGGTGTTCACAAAAGCAAGATACTGTTGCTTTATCATCGTGCGAGGCAGAGTTCATGGCAGCCACGGCGACTGCATGTCAAGCAATATGGCTTCAAGATTTGCTAGGAGAAATCATGAACAAAGCGAAAGAGAAGGTAGTTTTAAAAGTTGATAACAAGTCGGCTATTGAACTAACGAAGAATCCCGTTTTTCATGGAAGAAGTAAACACATTCACACGAGATTTCATTTTATTCGTAATTGTGTTGAAAACGGACAAGTGGAGGTGGAGTATATTCCTGGTGAAAAACAAAAGGCGGATATTCTCACAAAACCCTTAGCTCGAACCAAGTTCAAGGAAATGTGGAGCTTGATCGGGATTGAAGACGTCTCTAGAAGGACTTAGAGATTCAGGGGTGATTGTTGGAATCCTAAAGTCGTGGGATCCAAAATACTTGGTGAACAAGTAATTGCTTTTATGGAAACAAAAGAATAAGTTGGTTCCTAGTTTCCTAGTTGTAATCTAATACAAGTTGGTAATTAGATTTATATATACATATCTTAATCAAGATATAGAATGCAGTTTTTACAATTGTAAACAGTTGGTTTTTGAGTTATTTTTCCGATTAATCAAAGTGTAGTTTGATTCATTGTTTGCAATTACGTTTTCTCTTCTTTATTTTGTATTCTATTTCCTAGGGACTTGATCTCTGACACCTTGACAATTGGTGATCTCTTGTGCACTGCAGCAAAAAGAAATGATTTAACAGGATGAAAAACCTCTTGAAACATGGTATGGTTATAGACTCAAAGGACCATCATGGATCAACTACTATCAAAATAGCAATTTTAGAAAGATAATGTTGAGTGTTATGAAAAGGATTTGTAGTAAACACAAAGCTTGAATATATTGTTAGCCAGATCATTATGTTATAACTTGCAATGCGTTTATAAAAAAAATACCATAAGACACGTAGTTTTCCTTTATGGGTACGTATTTATACAAAAGACTATCATTAAAATGATGATTTGGTATAAATATTTGTATGTGAAGCAAGCAAAATTGTGATTTTCTGTTACGATAAATTGATGAAACAATAGGATTTATTGCCGAGTATGAGAGATTTTAACATTTTTACGTAACTGATGGTCTCCCATTTAGACTGACTTACGACTAACGATGATGCCTTAGATTTGATGTAGAGCAAATGACTGAGTTTATTGCAGATGAAATGTCAAAGAACCTGCTTACGGTTGCTGGCATAGGCGATGTTGCGTTTATTAATGGAAACCTTTAGGAAAAATGATGGTTAATGACTAACGAAATATGATCACTAAGAGTATAAATATCTTCACTGATGTTTAGAGACCAAAAATTGAATCGCCACTCTTCAGCGTTAACATTGTGTTCTCGAGTTTAAAACTAAAAGGAAAAGAACAGAAGAGGAAAAATAAAAAAGAAGAATATAAATTAGTGATGTTGTCTTCTTAGGTGTGAAGGAAAAGAAAGGAAAAAACTTCCTTCCAAATCATTTCACATTTGAAAGGAATATTTTATAAGAATGAGAGCTTAAAGCGTCCTCCTATTATATAATTTCTCTTCATTTCCCTTCCTTCCATAAAAAAAACTTATTACATTCTCGAGTTTTTTTAGTGGAAATGAATGGAATGAAAAACAAAACAAGCAAAGAAAAGAATGTAATATAAACATTTTTATATGTATTGTCGAGTTTGAAGGCAAACAAAATAAATAAAAGGAATAAAATGAGTTATTTATATTTTTGAGTTACATGGAAAAGAAAGGTGATGAATAAAGAGAAAAACAGTTTTCCGATTTTACCATTTGTCACATTTCTACCATATAATTGAGTTACAAGTCAATTGTGTAAATACAAACTAGTTGAAAATCTATTAGTTGATACACGAAAATTGAAGAAATATGTTAAAATTTAAAATCAAAGGTGTCATCACAAACAAAAAAAACTATTTGAATACAAACAAAAAATAATATGAACATCATTTTTTCTTAAAAGAAATACATATAAAAACTGATTACTTTTTTACTTTTTTACATGCATCATTTTTTCAATTAAAAAAAAAAACAATATGATCTTAAGACAATATCATAAACATCTTTACTTTTTTACATGCATCATTTTTTCAAGCATTTAAATTATTTCTTAAAAGAGGACATCTAAATAGTGTCGTGCTCTCTCCGATGATCCATTGGGAAAAGATATAGAGATGGTGGTATTGGTAGCATATGTGTTGATCCCAAATTACACGAGTTAAGTGTTTTGGAGTCACAGTGTATAACTTGTAATTATAGAGGGGTAAATACAATTTCTCATTTAATTCAGCTTTTTAATAGATTGATTAACAATTTATAAATGAAACCAATAAATAGAGTATAAATTATAAGTATAAAAGCCTGTAAGTAAAGTACAACAGTATAAACTCAAAGGGGAATTTATTAAGAACAAACTACACCAAAACTGATTGCGGAATGATCTAGCTAAAGGCAAGGTTAAATCAATATTTCGCTAATTATTACAATCGTTTAAATGAACTAAACACACAAGTTAGAATCACACTCGCTGACTGGGACATACTTAGACAAACTTAATCACTAAACACACAGAAAGATTAATACGAAAATGGCAAATTTCTAAGTACAATATATCACTTTCTATATAGGCAAGATATACCTGTAAATATCTCCTATAAATCCGAAATATATAATAACTGTAAACGGTTAAAGTAATCTCATGTGGTCTCCATTTATGATCATGCGAATTATGTGACTTGGAAAATCCTTCAATCACAATCAATCTTGATGTCACACACTCCATCACTTGTATCTAGCTTGGATGTTGCTGACGCTCTTAGATCAAGGACCACAAACTAGCTTGTACTCAATAGCGATATTTATTTCTGATTAATTCACTAGAGGAACAATACGCTTCTTTACTCGCTGCTAGCTAACATGCTCTTGTAGAATGATTCGTCTTATCATCTTCCAGTGACTATATTTTATTCAAGAACAACGACTACTGTATTTATCAGATAGTATGAGTGACTTGAATCTCTCATTGTTATGAGGATGACCAGCGACTACACAAAGTTGAGATCCAATCACTCTGCTAAATACTTAGATAATCATAAGTATTAGCAATGATCTTCTGTTTCAATAACAAGAGTTTTACTTCATCATTTTCCAGTGATTGTTTCACTAGTGATTAGGTTGGTTAGCGACCAGTGACCTAACAATATGCAGCATGGATATACCCTTTAGAAGTTGCTTTTTCTCAAGTCATCTTTCACATACATCAGTGGATACCAAACATTTCCTTGTCGAAAAAGTCGATTTGCAAGAAGGATCGAAAAGGTTTTGAAGATTCAAATTTGATCATACTTAGCACCTCCAAATAAGTTTATTAAACTTAACTTATTTGTTTATAATTCTTTTGCATGTTACGTGTAAAGGGGTTATACCCTGGTAAATATTTGTTTTGCATGATGTATTATTGTATCATGATCTTGAAGTTAAGTGTTCATGCTCAAGATGATTGATCATTTACTTGATTCCGCTCAACTTGTTTGTTGTTTATTGTTAACAAAGACACGAGTTTGTCGTATTGTACACGCACCAAAACCCTTAAATCATTATGACCTTTTTTGTTGCTTACGTTGACCATACCACTCATCTTCTTATCGTGACCATAATAAGATCTCGAGGAGGTGCATATGTTACATTAAATAGTACAACTTTATAATATTTTCATATAGTTATTTACTTGAACTCTTTGTTTTGGAGAAAGGAACTTGAGGTACCTATTGACAAGGTTTGTGATGGATTTGGCATCTACACTTTCCTTCGAAATGATTTCGAATTTATTCACCTAAAAAATACCTTATGAGTCCGTCTGTGTTTGCTACGATTTAGGTAGCGCCAACATGTAACCGAATTTTCCCCCAGGTGAGATTCAGGCCAATGATAATTCAATAACTATTAGGTTATTAAAATTGATTTTATCATGTGCATCCTTATTTTGTGCTTAACATGTCAAGACTTATTTGTTGTTATTGTATATTTGAGAAGAAGACACGATTCAGCTACTTTTAGGTTAGATGAATCAAACTTCTTTGTGTAAGTCAACAATTAAAAAAAACATAAAACTAGCTTTTGGATTTGTCAATAATTTTGCTTTAATGTTTAAATATGCTATGGATCTTGTGAGAGTATGACAGGTGATTTTATTTTTCCTACATTCTAATGGTTGTATATACTACTTGATAGTTGTATTGCATACACGTGTAGGAAGGACATGGATCGGCTCTATAGACCTCAATTATGAGCACACAGATCTTCATATTCTATATTCATATTCTATACATATGTGATCTGCGCTATGTAGTGGTCGATAACCACCACGTTCACCGTAGGTTATGGTGACCTCCATGCCGGGAAAAAGCTGGGAAGGGAGTATCATTTACATGATCTTCAACTTTGGCCTCACAACCTACGTTATTGGAAACATGACCAATTTAGTAATTGAAGGCTCTTGTCGCCCTATGGAATGTGTAAGAATTTTTTTGAAAAGTAATTTCCATTTGAAAACAATTATAAGAAATGTTGGCTTATAGAAAACATTTTCAAAACTAATGGAACCAGGTTTTTCAAACCCAGTTTCTAACTATCTCTGACAAGCAAAACTGAAATTGTCAAAATGTGCATATGGTAAAGACCAACAACAACAATACCCAATCCCGTATCTACGAGGTATCGGGAAGATAAAATGTAGACAGTTGTTCCTCTACCCGAGGGTAAAGAAAGTCATTCCCTTATTCGAGGTAAAGAGACTGCTTCCAGGGGGACCTCCGGCCAACATGAAAGAAAAATACGAGAGTTCAAAAGATATATAAATAAATAAATATCAGTCAATACAAGTATTTATAATACTAGACCACGAAAATACAGAATATGTATATATGGGATGCATAGCTATATCGTAGATATATGAATACCATATAAATATATAAAGGTATATATATATATATATATATATATATATATATATACACACGTGAATTTATTATACGAAACTAAAAGTATTTTGTATGAAAAGATATATTATACATAATCCCTACTCATCTATCCTAATTCTACATTACTAACTGAACCATCGTACTCAAGTATTTAGTATAATATACGCAAAATATGTATATGAAACGATTAAGTATATATAAAGAGAAAATAAGTATATGTAGATATAAGGAGCATATGACAATGAAATAGGTACATATATATATATAATCTATCTAGGTAAAAATATCAAACTCAATCTATCACAATACTACTAATATAAATATATAATTACAAATATATGTATACATATAGGTATATGAATATATAAGTCTATCTATCTACTTAAAAACACCCTACTCATCTATCCTAATTCTAGTCCTTCACAAATTCCTATCGGAAGTCATGTCCTCGCTCAGGAGAAGCTCCTTCATGTCGAGCTTCAGTCTATCCTCCCACCTACGTCTAGGTCTACCCCTTCTCCTTAACTCGTCTACTGTGAGTGCTTCCACTCTCCTAACCGGCACATGTCCAAACCATCTAAGTCGTCATTCTCTCACCTCGTTGGTGATGCTTGCAACCTCTAGTACCTCCCTATAAACTCCATTTGGTATCAAATCTAACATGGTGGCACCACACGTCCACCTTAGCATCCTCATTCTGTCACTTCCATCATTCTCTCTTATACCTTCGTCAGCGGCCAACACTTTGTTCCATACAACATTCTCTCTTATACCTTCGTCAGCGGCCAACACTTTGTTCCATACAACATAGCTGGTCTGATAGCCACGTTATAAAATTTCTCTTTTAGTTTAAGATGACCGGTATGCTATATCTTGTTATTTAGTTTTTCCATTCTATACCCCTGATCTATTCGTAAATGCTCCATTCAACACTTTACGTTTATATTCTGTCAATCCAACCCTCATTAATGTTATTTTACATGTCTATTTTTAAAATCAAGTAATTTCATTTTGATATTATAAAAATCATAACTTAATTTTTCAACAATCATTATAAAAGCAACTTTAATATTATATTGATTAAACATTTAACTAACTTTACTTAGACTCATGCGACCATACATTTAGTAATAACTTGTACTTATTTATATGTCTCAACTATATTTCATGTATATTGTTAACGCAACATAATTTTTAAGATAAAATGATTCTTTTCTTTTCTTAAAGTTATGCTTTAAAATATCATCGTGGGTTAAAGTCCTAGTTAGCAATATATGTGGATTGTAGTTGAGATGTATAAGTACAACGAAAAGAAACTTATGACTATGTGTATGTATGGTCACAATGACTCCAAGTAAAATTAGTTAAATGTTTAATCAATATAAAATAAGGTTTAAAGTTGCTTTTATAAGGATCGTTAAAAAATTACGTTATAAACTTTATAACATCATGTGATATAAGTAATAAAATTAGGTTATATATAATGTTTAATAACATTAATGAGGGTTGAATTGATATAATATAAGTTTAACTGTTGAATGATCATTGATAATACGTAAAAAGTCAAGTTTTTACGTACGTTATCTCTTATATTTTAGTCCTAAACTTGGCAAAAACTTATGAGTTTAACGTCTATTCACTTAAATTTGTCAAAGTGGCTAAAATATAAACAATGCTTCAAAAATCATAAAAAACAGACGAAAAACGTTCTAATAGAACAAAATATTACAAAGTGATATTTTTGTGTTTTAAATTACCTATGTCCTATAAATTCGATAAATTGTTTTTAATTTGTCTATTAATTTTCAGGTAATTACGAACACGTGGACTCAAGAAGCACATTAAATGGACATACATCGAAGAAGTTAAAGCCAAATGAAAATTTCAAAAATTATGATCCCGCACACGTGGCCTAGCATCAAGCCATACAGCTTGACAATACGGCCTAAATAAGCTGTATACGGTTCGCCCAAACTGTATACGGTTTAGGTACAAACCGTATACGGTTTGGTGCTCCACGTATACGGTTTAATGTTCCATTTGAAAGTACAAGATGCGATTTTTATACACCTTCAACATATGGGACGTGTTTTCGAAGACTAAATACGGGCAAATTCAAGGTGTATGAATTCCTAACTCAAGTCTATAAATAGACGGCCAAGCCTTACCATTTTCATAATCAGTTTTCAACCAATTATCTCTAGTTTCTCTCTCTGAATTTTTTTATTTTTATTTTTTATTTACAGTAGAATAGTTTAGTAGTGTGTAATTAATTAGTGGAAGCTATCATTTGTAAGGCTTTTGAATTATTTAGAGGAAATACAAGTGTTATTCTGCTCAGAATTATTTACGTGTAATATCTATCATTTCTTTTATTAATTTGTCATAATGCTCTTGTTTGATGTTTGTAATTTATTAATATATTAGAGACGTTTATTGTCATGCTTTGGGAATAGTTATTTGTATGTTTGTCATGATTTAGATAGTTATAATTATGAATCATGTTAAATTAAATTTTCGAACTTATAAATGGGAATTATTAAACTTTGTTATCGTTTTAAACTTTTTATGCAGCTAGATCTAGTTCATGGATTACCCTTTTCAGGCTTTCAGGTCACTATCACTTAAGTATTAGAATTTGATCAAGTATGTAGTTATTAGTGTTATTGTTTGAAGCAACAGAAAAACCATAAAACAACTTAGTACTTCGTGTAGCTATGGAAACGCGGTAAGAGATGGATTACATCGTGAAGCTATGATATTGTTGTAGGTACAGTACTTTGTGAATAACCAAGTAGTTACCTGCTTGAACATGGTCTAAACATTAACCTATGGGTACACTAGAAGTGAAACACATCGTAAAATGTTTAGGGTTGAATGTTTCATTGTAAAGGAGGGTCTAGATCATAACAATAGTAATTGAACGTTTAAAACATAATAGAATGAGTTTTGAAATGAAAGATAAGATCTAGTTGTGGTCTGAGATGCTTAAACCACTTAACTATACATAACTGATAGTTTAGAATACAAGGATAATAGTATACACTTAGATAATAACTTATATACTTACGTGTTAAGAACAATCAGAAGTCTTAAACTGATATTTTCCTTATTCGTGCACCTAGGATATCAATCCAAGAAGGGTCACTACTCCTGATCGCACAATGTTCTTATCAGTATCACTGTAATATAGTTTTAGTGATATGCCAATTTAGAAACTAGGCTAAACAGGTAGGGTTCTAGTATTTACACCAAAGTTTATATGATATAACTATGAAAAATAATAGATATGCCTACTTAGATGGGCCTAAAAGTAGGCCTGACAACATGAGATTGTAATGTGTTAAGTTCAACTTATAAGATTAGGACAGAGAATCTGTATCAACTGATGAATAAGTTAGGCCTAACTCTAGTTCTATCTAAGTAGGCATCGGTATCATTACTCTTTCAATATATATCCTTCGAGATATTTCTCAAAAATCCAGATAGTAGTCTACGAATTTTCAATAAATTAATCTCAGTCAAACTATACCTTGACCAGTCATTTTGTTTCTATTTTGAAAATAGGTTGCGAATATGAAAGACGAATACACACCCTAAAAGAAGAAGTTGTAACTCAAAAATGAAGCACCCAATGATGCTTACATCATCGTATAGGTTGAAGTAGAAATTATAAAATGTGATCCAATGGAGAACGAACAAGTGTTGGGGATCTTATATTCATTTGACATGTTTGGAGAAGTTGATGCATTATCATGCAAGCCGTACTCTAACACCTACCGAACCAAGATCCATCCCTTACCTATTTCGTTTCAAGGCCACTGTTCTAATTAGGCAATGCATACTAAACACCCCGAAAATGTCTATTTCCACGAGAACTTTATTCAGGTTAAGAATACAAGGTTTTGTTTATGATTATCACGGCCGGAACTTATGATAGACAAACTATAACTACTTAGTATGACCCTTCTAAATTCTAAGTGATTATATGTTATTGATTATTAAGTATCACATGAACTCTATCAAAATGCACATTTATTTTATACTTGAGTTTTGACGCATTTAGTGTAAGCACACAGCATCACAAAATGTTTAAAGATTCAAACTTGGGGAAGTCTAAAGTACAGATATATGAAATGTCAAAGAACTTACTTATAGTAGTTGGTACAGGCGATGGTGTGTTTCTTGATGAACTTCTTCATGCAAAAGTTAACCCCAATGTAAGTGACTCAAAAGGAATAAAAGCTTTGGTAAGCTATTAATCTTATTTGTATAAACATCATTCTAAAAGATGAAATCTTTTTCGATAAATGGGTTTTAAGAGGTTACAATATGTGATTGTGTGTATTTTGCTTATATCATCACATTGCCACGTCAAGAGGCCTGCAAGAAGCGTCTGTTTAGGTTCTTTTAAAGCTTGCATGCAACGTGCATCTCCAGAGGTATGGATATATGTTTAGGGTTAATATTAATCCCTTACTATATATTATTGTAATCTTTTGTAATTTTTACTTTCGGATTGTAAATGAGCAACTGATAAGATATAGTTATGAACCACGCACGACATATATGGATTGTAACACTATACTATGGGATTCCATTGTATCCAACAATCATATGATATTCCGTATTCTATTTCTTTGGGCTTCGATCTCCCGCGCCTTGACAACTGGATCTCTTGTGCACTGTAGCAAAAATATATGATTTAATGGTGACGAAAGACCTCTTGAAACATGGTATGGTTATGGACTCAAAGGACCATCACTGATCAATTGCTATCGAAATAGTAGTTTCAGGAAAAAAAATGTCGAAATGGTGGAGTTACTTGCAATAAAAGGTTATGAGGAAGATTTATAGTAGACACTGAGCTTGAAAATATTGTTAGCCAAATCATTATGTTATAATTTATAATGTATTTATAAAGAATGTCATAAGAATTGTAGATTTTTCTTGAACATTACGTAGTTATACAAAAGCCTATTATTAAAATGATGATCTGGTATAAATATTTGTATGTGAAGCAATCGTAATTGTGATTTATTGCTGAGCATGAGGGATTTTAAAGTTTTTACGTAATTGATGGTACTTAAAAATGACGATGACGCCATTGATTTGATGTAGAGCAGATGACTGTCGAGTCTGTTACAAGAATGATTCTGATATAGTGACTGCTGCGTAAATGGGTTGATGATGATTAGTCAAAGTAAATTATTATCCCAGTATATAGGAGAAGAATTAAGTCTGAAAAGTAGCATTGCAGTTTTCAATATGTACTGGTATAGATGGATTTTGTGTATGTGTGCTGGTGTTATTTCAGATTAAAATATATAAATAGAAATCATCGGACTGCATCCGAAGTGGTAAATTATTTTTGGAGTGTTCTGTAATCTAAAAACAGCTCAAGTAATCTAATAACAATCTGTAAACTCTCTCAATTAATATTAATAACCATATAAAAAGAATGGAAGAATAAAACTTTTATTCTGTAATATTATTGTTGTGTATAAGTTACTGGACCATATACAGAGCACGTTACTGTTAAGACATAACGATACGTAGATGTACATAACCCATTTTGATATTATACTCATCGATCATCTCAAGGATTCATAAGCACCTTGTTGTTAACTCCAGCTCTATATAAATGCAACTCTGATTTCGTAGTTACACGTACTTCAGTCCCTGCAGGTGCAAATAAGG
This sequence comes from Gnaphalium uliginosum, assembly GCA_963930675.1. NCBI lineage: Eukaryota > Viridiplantae > Streptophyta > Magnoliopsida > Asterales > Asteraceae > Gnaphalium > Gnaphalium uliginosum. Next base: position 13,067,688 of record OZ005685.1, on the reverse strand, counting down.
CAACTCCTTCTGTCATTATATCTTCACTTGATGATGTGTGCATTGATCCTTCTCCTGATATAATTACAAAAACCGATGGACCTGGAAGCGCAGGAAACACAACCGATGCACCTTGGTCCAACATACAACGGTCAACCTCAAATTCCTCAAAAGGCGGAGTGTATCTTCTTACATATGGATTCAAAGAAACCCCTTTCAAGATGTCAGGTAACCCCTGATATTACATCAAAACATAACATCTTGTTCAAATGTCAACATTTGACAACACATATACATATTTGATTAAGTTTAGGATGTTACCTGTTTATATGTGAGCATGGAACAGAGGATTTTAACATCCAAGTATTTTGGAGTAAGGCCAGCACGCACAACGTTGTCTGAAGCTGCCATACATTCAATGCATTCACCATACAGATAAGCATGAGGTTCGTTTGCTCCTATGTATAAACCATCACCAGGCTCCAGTTTCACGTGATTAAGGAGGAGGGCGGCTAATACCCCGACATCATTTGGGTACTGCTTCTCAAGCTTCAATACTAGTTCCTCCTTACTAGTTAACTGCCTTGTCTGATAAAATACGCAAATGTTAGAATTGTTAAACCAGCAAATCTAATAGGGAGTGGGGCAACAAGTTTAAAATAAATACAATATATATGTCAAGACAAGAAGAAAATTAAAAACATAAGTAGAAATAATAAATGAAAAGTGGTGAGGACATGGATCATACCTCTTCTTCCTTATTTAGACGACTAATTAATCTGGACAGTGCTTTTGAAATCACCTCTCTGTCAACAGACATGAGTTTAGTGAATATTGACCGAAGAACTCGCTCTTCTTTGACCTCCCCATTTTGCTTGTCGACAGTTAAGACTTGGTCTGTACATGCATTGCCAACCACTTCCTTAATCTCTGGAACACTTTCAAGCACAGCATCAAGTTCCTAGCATAAATCATATGTTTCTCTGAGTAAGTTATATCACATCAAATGTACAAAATTTAAGCAGAGTTGAGAAAATAGGCAGGTTTGGTTGAAACAGGTTGTTTTTAGTATGGGTCAAAAACAGGTTGTGTTAACCCTACAATTCCATTTTTATAAATAGTTATCATCGTGTTAATATATGATCACAAAACTATGTTATTACGATAACAGTGTAATTTGTATAAACAAATGATTTAGGAGGCTATAAGCATTCAGAATACACTTTGGGAGACTTTCAATGTGTTTGAGCCGTTCAATCCCATTGACCCATTTCTCATTTAGCTACATTTAATATACATATAAACCACTAGGGATAAACCATAACCAAATATCTTGAAAAAAAGAAGATAAATTCAAGTACAAGCATATTCATGTTACTGAGACAGTAAAAGTCATAATGGCAAAGCCATCCTGGAGTCCATTAATTGAAGGTACCCCAAACAGAAAGACAGAATGGTACCACCATAAACAAACTCATATGTATATATTTACAAATATGACCCACACTTGAACATACGGGCCACGGCTTTGGATACAAGCTGGATATTGTAAGCAGGTAAAGATGAAACTACAACATGTAATGGGCCATGACTTATTAGTAAAGGAAACTATAAGCAAGTAAATATGGAAATATAGCAATCTAGGTATATGGCCAAAAGTAGCAAGGCATTCATTCATGTTAATAACCATTTACGGTAAATAGCATAAGAATGTCAATATTAATGGGACTGACACACTCGTGAACTCTTTTAGATTAAATAATTAAACTGAAGATATGATGTATATACCTCTGAACTAACAAAGCCACATAAGGCCTCAAACTCTGTTAATGCCAAAGCCATTTCAGGCTTGTGGTTCGCATCTTTATAGACGTTTGGTTGCAACTGATGAAGGAGCCCAGCCAATTCCTTATCTGGATGGGCTTGTATTGACAATGAGCGTCCAACTGAAAGAACCTGATACACAACAATCCGTGTTAGTGGTAAGTGGTAACATAACAACCATATGACCCATATAGTCAGTATAGTGCTCAATTTACTAAATATTTCTACTAACATTTTATTAAGCAAAATTTACTAAACATTTCTACTAACATTGCGTGTGAAGTTGGATTTTGTTTATTTGGCATCTACACACAACTGAAAGTTTAGAATGACCAAAACAACCAAATACAGAAATGGCAATTCTACACGTCGCAAGTGATAACGTAATCAACTCAATCAATCCTACACGTTTCTATGCTGTATGTGAGCTGTATCGGTATCAAGCTTATCACTACATCCATATTTCTCAAATTATCCATTAAACTTTTACAACACTACAAACTTATCAAAGACCGATGCCACTGCCATTTTCTAGTTTCTACCAATTACCAAAAAAAGGGTATTTCCAATCCCGGATGCATCGCTTTGTCCATTATCATAATCTATATTACAATCATTCATAAAAAATAAAAAAAATATTCCATTATTAACTTACAGTAAAGAGTAATTAACTATTGTACTTACAGTTATCATAACGAATAAAAAACATTACGTTTATCCTATGAGTATATAAATGCATCATTAGCTAAATTAATGACACTACTTATACAATCCTAATATCACAATTACAATTTTTCCCACTAAAAACAACAAATTCAACTCATAATTGGGCCTTGGCCCAATGTTATCTGGTCATATATTTAACATTAACATCATAGTTTATCAGTTTGATCATCTAAAAACAACAACAAAAACAGAAAATACAACAAATAAATTCATAAATAAAAAGTAATTACCTTTAGCAAGAAGGGAAGATCATGACCCCACTTATTAACAACAACATGGCCCAAAACCTTAGGGTTTTGCATAATAAACGACTTTAAACTCACATTATCAGAATCACTTAAAAACGAAGGTCCAGAAACATGAGTTCCAATCCAAAACTCAGCGTAATGTTTTTTATCATCAATCTGAGCACCGTCACTGTTTTTCTCAAACAGCCTTGCAACACGTGAATCGTATCCAATTCGACCCCAATCGTAATTCTGCACCGAACATTTCAGCTTCACAAGCCCTGTTATTGTTGTTTCCTGTTTCTTCGCTACTCCGTTAACAACAACCTCCATAGGAATACAATTGATTGATAATTTTGATATAATATAGACGCAGTAGATACAGGTATATAGATATAGAAATGGAGGAACGGAAACAGGGGGCAGTAACCGCTTTTTAAAGAGAAGTGTAGAGAGGGAAAAGTGAAACTAATTTAGAAATTATAAATAGAAATGTTTGTGTGTAAATGACGGTTTTGGTGGCATTTTTATTTTGATTTTGAAGTCATCGTTTTCTTGGGAATAACAAAGTAAAAAAGAAGAGATTTTGCATTGAAAGACTCAATCTTCAACGAATTTGGAGATATTTACACAAATTATCTTCAACTTATCACAATCCCAAAAATCACCTTCAAAATTTAGTTTAAGTAGATTGTTTGGCAAAAAAAAAAAAAAAAAAAAAAAAAAAAAAAATTACAATAACAATGATTATTTAAAAAAAGAATATGTGAGAATAACATAGAATTTTTTTCGTAGAAGTTATTTTAAGTAAATTGTGAAAAAAATCTCCAGCCACAATCTTCAACTTCAACTACAGTCACAATCTCCTACTTCAATTCCGGCCACAATCTCTAGTCACTAGCTTAAATTCCTTCCACTATCTTCAGCTCCTGCTCCTTGTTTCCAAACACAGCTTTAGTCTTTGTTATTAATTAATAATTTCATGTTTATTATTACATTAGATTACAATTTACTATATATATATATATATATATATATATATATATATATATATATATATATATATAATACTCTGTATAGAATAATATATAATATAAATATAATGTTATCATATACAACTTCTGTAATTTCTTATTTTTATGAACTACATTATACATTTGTATTATACGCCATGATATTATTTAAGTAAATATAGTATATCATACTTTATTATCTTATATCTTATATAATATGGAGTATATAATATAATACTTTATATAGTTACTTATTATTATAGCAATTTAATTTTGTTGGTAGCTATTTATTATACAAATATTTATTCTTATGGTCATAATAAGATACTATATAATTTAATACAGTAATTAATTATTAATGATACACATATAGAATAACATATTTAATTAAATTTTACTTATTACAATCACTGTCTATATTTTATCGTCTCTGACAAATATGTTGTTGACTTCACATAATAAGTGCAATGAAAGAAAAAAATAAAAATAAAAAGTTATATGATAGCTCTCTAACCATTTAAAATGATCATATACTTATCCTTATGAGAAAAAATTTCTAACATGGTAAGTTAACGCATGTATTTATCTCCTATGGTCTGTGTCATAACTCTTTTTCTCGCTATGGTCACTAATCCTGCGAAAAATGGACAGTGAGAATTATTAGCCAATAAATCGACGCCACTTGTACACTAAATCCCGCAGTCAACGAAACATCCTGCGGTCAATGAAGAATTACCCCAACTACTTTCCAAATTCAAATACCCGCGGGTATTGCCATTATTCGAATTAAAGTTATTTTTTCTTCGATTTCAAGCGGGAATAATTATTTTTCGTTCTTTGCCTGCAATTTGGGGATGTTTGTTCGGCAACTCAATCATAAGTATGGCAGCGGTTTTTGGTTTTGTTCGCAACTAAGTTGGTTTGTCAATGATTTTAACTGAGAAAAAGCTATTATATTCGTTTTTGTACGCGATTTTGGCGTGTTCATGTGATCCTGCATATCCATTCTAATATCCGTCGGCCATTGGGACCACTTTTTCTCCGATTAATGAACAGATAACAACCGCGGTCCCTTTCAACAAAACTCGTGGGCACACAATTCGAAAAATGGCAAATACCTGTTGTATTTTGAAGGGACATGCGGGATATTAGGATAAACCGCGGGTATTTAAGTATGGAAAGAAGTTGCATGAATTATTCGTGGACCTCGGGATTTAGAGTTGACTGCGAGATTTCTTATACACGGGCTTCGGGTTATTGGCTAATAATTACCGCGGCTCCGCTAGTTCTTTTATGTGGGATCAGTGTGTAATTTGGAGGGAAAAAGGTCCGACAATGATCATGAGGGGTAAAAGGTTTTGTTGACTGACCAAGTAAGAAATTTTCTATATTTAACCATCTGTTTAATGCATCAATTATTTCTTCATATTTTAAAACTATTCTATGTTTGTAATAAATAATAGTTTAAGTTTATTACTATTTTGTCATAGTAATTGACTGTGACTATTATTATTATCCCAATCTCAAATCAATATATTAATCATAGTTGTTAATTTGTGACTCGACTCATGACTTGAAATTTTGATTTATAAATCGCGATTCGTGAGTCGACTTGACTCGTAAGAGTCACTATTTTAAAATAAATATACATAGTTATATTTTTATGTATATTATTCTTTATGATTTTTGTTCTTAAGAAAAATAAAATATTGTGAGAGTCGATAGTCAAGTCGTTAACCGACAACCGACACAAATGTGTAATTTAAAATATAGTATGTATTGCATTACAATAAAACTTTATTTGATTTTCTGACTCGTAAGAGTCGCACAAGACTCGGAAGAGTCAATAAACGACTAATAAGAGTTAAAGTAATTTATGAGTCGGGGTTTGAATCGCCTCGTATTTTGAATTAATGACTCGTCTCGTGACTAATAAGAGTTTAGCAATTATAATATTAATCATTTATATTTGATATTATTGTTATCGATGAAAACTCCATTTCATTTCTTATGAGTCAAAGTTAAATTTGATTTTCTTTAACAAGTTTAATTAATTCATAAATAAATTATGAGCCAAACGCTGTCATATCATTTTCACACACATATATTTTTGGGTGATACATTATTAGCGGTATTGTTATCAGCACGGAATATTATTTAACATAGATTTACTAGTTTTTAGTCGACTTTGAGTTTAAGTTACTCAAGTAGATTTTCTTGTGCCCGAGTTAATTCTCGGTTCGTAAACATTTATGAGTTTGTGTTATTTGACCTCTTAAGTGTTTAAAATTTAATTAAATGTAATTAAGTTAAGTGCCAAACGTAAAAGTACGAACATTGAGTAACATCATTAAAAGTATTTAAATGCCCAGAGTCGAGTAAAACCAAAGTGAGCATAAAATTTTTGTTTAGATAAGGTATAGAGTTAAATAGAGTTTCAAGTTCAACATTAAAATGGTGTCAAATCCACTTAATTACAATATTTTAATATTTATAAGTTTGTAGCTAATAGTTGTTTTAAGAGATAATTAAATATAAAATATTTACAATGTATAATTAATTAGTTAATCTAACTAATATGGAAAAAGTAATTTGCTAAACAAATAATCACTCATCACTCAAAATTTAGTGGCAAATTTTGAGTCGAAAAAAAGAAGGAAAAACTTACAAACATTAGGGGTCATTATTGCAATTTGAGAAAGTTATTTTAAGTAACCAAGACCTTAGAAGATCGCTGATGTGGCGTGTGACGTACGCAACCATGAATATAGCGGCGGGTCGGTGACTGGTGGTGGTGGTAGGATGGTGTATTCTAGTGCCGTGGGCAGTTTGCAATTGGAAATTTAACGGTTGGGCCCACCTGATCTTAAATAAATGCTATTGGACCTACCTAGCCCACTTGTGATACATCACATGGCGCGTATGGCACAATTGTTAATAGTTCTTTTTCTCATCGGATATGTGTTTGCGTGGCAATTCTTGATATCTTTTAAATATTCGTTTTATGTTTGTTTGACTTGAAAATATCTTTGGTTTTGCATTGACAAAATCAATAACCAAATGTAAATTCAATCCGTGAAGAAGGTAAACTAAAAGTTTGAGTATTAACTTGTTATAATCTAAATGGTCTAGGATGAAATATTTTATATTATAGGCTTGATAAATAAGTAAAAATTAGTTATGAAAAAAAGGAATACCATTTTTTAGCAACATGCCTGAATAAGAGAATAAAATAAGTATAAGTATAGCATATAAAAAGGCATCATATTCACATAATAATTGTAATATCATGCAAAAAGAATTATTAATATAGACAAAACATAGATTGTGAGTTGTGACTTCAATTATATATATGCTCTAGTTTATATGGTACGTACGTATATTAATTTTGATTTGATTTTTAAAATGTAGCTAGTTTGTTAACGTAAAAGTTTGGAAAATGTCATCATCCTTTGTTTCCAGTAATATATTTATGTTTCTATCTCAGCGATTTGAAAGATATAAAATTTGTTCCATCGATTTAGAAATTTCAAAATTAATTGTATTAATTGCACAAACGTACATAAGAATTTAATTATAGGTTTTTACACGTGTTAGACGAGTTTTTTACACCGCGCATTACGGCGGGGTGTTAAAGATGTATATTTTTATAAATGCACGAATGTTATTCTTTTTAGGTTGTTTGTTGATTTTGTGGAACTCAAAACTTTTAAAAGAACTTCATTTTTCAGGCACTTTAGTAAAGAGTGTTCATCGAAAATCGAAATAGTTTTGACTTTCTCAAGTCGATGACATTGGATTGTTTTCTTTGTTAAAGTTTCGACTCAATTAAATAGCGAATTTAAATCTATATCGTATTCTTAATCTATTTTCTCACGAATTTGATCTGAAATAAGTTTTAATTGATTAAGTAGATTTCATAAACTTGAAACAGAAAACACTCAACATATCATAATTATAAAGCTTTAACAACTCAATTTCGAAAATGTTAGGACTCTATATTTTAGATTAAAATAATATCTTTTTTAATCGATTTAGTCCTTTTAACATACATTGAAACCAAATATTTTATATTTCGTTTTTTTTATATTATTTTAACTTATATAGTTAATTTGTGTAATAAAAAAAATCAATAATTTTGCAAGGACTACAACTTGCATTTTAACTCTATTGATAATTTTAGTAGTAACTTATTATAATAATAATATGTTCTATTTTATACCCTTTTCAAATTACGTTGCAAAAGGTTAATAATGTTATCTTTTGAATGTTATTAGAGAAGATTTATGGTGGTGTAGTTGTTTTTACATTTTTATTTTCTTGTTACCACTAATTTATATTGCAAAATTATCATACATATATAAATTAAATATATAGATGTATGTCCATTCCTCTAGTTATTAATATATTTTTTTCTTTTGAGTTACAATAGTAGTAAATGAGTATGAATATGTTAGGAATAATAACAATTACTTTAGTAATGGTATATGCTAGAATGTACACTGATAAATGCGATAATATATATTGTAGTATATACATATTGTTTGTGTTTATGTTATGACCTATTTGAAACGTTTGACGACCAAAATATATAATCAATATTAATACAAGTCGTTATCCGTGAGTAGATAATGATCTTATCTACTTTCAAAATTCTTGAATTTGTCATACTTACTGTGTCATTTATTTAATTTGCCGTTGATTCGTTGAATATGCATTTTAACATCGACGTTTAAAACTAAACACCAATCGAAAAAAATAAATATGGTTTCCTGTTATGAATTTATGGTGATTATATCAATATTCAATATGGATCCATTATTATTATCATTGGGCTCTTTATGGATCCAATTCAAACCATATTATTATATATTTTGGGCCGAGTAGAAAAAATTCGATATTCAATACGGAGTATCTCTAACAAATTAACAATCGCAAATTACTGAAGTTAGTATGATCACTGATACTTTTATTTTGTTTATGTTAGTAAGTAAGGGGTAATAAACAAATATATTGAGGGGCATAAAACACTTCTACAAATGATCAAGGACTTAATTTTAAAAGTAGCGCATAACCTTCTTTCTCCAATCGAGTTAGGGTTTTGTTCGAAAACATAAACCCTAAGTCCGTAACACTCGGTCAATAAGGACTGCAAATTCTCACCGGCGAACAATGGCGGACGCCGTTTGCAGAGTCCTACGAGACGGAGCATTAGAAGGCGAACACGCAACATCTCTCACTATAAAAGATTCAGTTGACTCGCCGTTCGGTCCGATCGTATTTGATTATGTTTTTACTCAGCTATCATCCTTCATTTCGTCGAGGAAGTCTCAATCGCAGTAATTTTTTTCACAATTTGTATCTAGGCTGTATAAATTTAGGTTTTCAAGCATTGATTGAGTTCAATTCAATTGAGTTATATGTACACTTTTTGTAAAATGCAGAGGTATCGTGCTCGTGACTCTTTCCAGGAGTCCTTCGTTTACAGTTGAATTGCTTAAAAACAGAGGAATTGATATCGCTACATCGGACGAATGGTTAGAATTTTATTGAGTTACAAATTGCTAAGTTGAATATAATTTTGCTCAAATTTATTCATTCTAGCCTTCCAGGTTGGGAAGGGCATGGAATTAGGAAATAATTGAAATTAAGTCTTTTATCATAGAAATCGAAATGAAATTGTTCATTTTTGTTAGTTATATAATATAATGTTGGAAACATAGACGGCTCATAAGTGGAAACTTTGGACCAGGTTGAGAGTTTTGGATTGTTATACTGATCCTCTGAGTTGGAAGGAACGGCTTAAAGAGCATGCAGCTGTTAAAACTCTGTCAACAGAAGCTTCATCTAATGTTAGTTTATGCAAAGATGTGAGAAACTTGGATAATTTATTGTCTTTGATTCTTGCATTAGGAAAAGGTAGTTATTATGTATTCATGTGTTTTTGGAATAGATAAGAGGCTTTTATATTGTAAAATGTTTAATTTGAGTTGTCATTCATATGATATGTATGTGTTTGCAGGACTTGTTGGGGAGGGGAAAAATCGGTTCTCAGTTGCAATAGACTCGGTAATCGCTTTATTTTTCTCCTTTTCTTTCTATTTACTACCCTAAATTGCATGTGTATAATGGAGTTTACTGTGACTTTTGACTAGGTTTGTTTCATGTGTATGATGGAGTTTTTTCACTTTTTGTTTAGGTAAGTGAGATGCTAAGACACACATCTCTGTCTTCAGTTGCTAGACTTTTAAGCAATCTCCGGAGCCATGGTAGTTTATAATGTGGTCTTAATCTACTTCCGAAACTTTATTTTATAGAAATTTTCTTTTTTTTTTTTATAAAAAGAAAATCTTGTGCATTATAAAAAGGGATTAGTGCGTGGGAATGCATTTAATTTTAACTCAAACTCTATAGTGTGTATCCAACTTCATTTTGGTCCATTGTGTGCATCCAACTTTTAAATATCGTTATTGTATGTATTTAATAGTGTGATGTCGTGTCATCTGCGTAAGGTACCACGTGGCATCCATACAAGTTGGCACATCATCGAAAGTACAACCTGATGGCCGATACATTCAATGACTACATTTGAAAGTTTGATACACACAATAGACCAAAATGAAGTTTTTTAAACACTATAGAGTTTGGGCTAAAGTTAAGTGCATTCCCACGCATTTATCCTTATAAAAAGTACTGTAGTAGTATAGTAAGCTACAAATATAAGTGGCTTAACTAAACAAACGTTTGGATATACATTCCTGAAGTTTTCAACTTGCACAACCTATCTGCAGCCCAGGTATCTAGTGTGTTTTGGCTACTGCATTCTGATCTCCACGATATGAAAGCTGCCGCTGCCTTTGAATACATGTCTTCCATGGTGGCTACTGTTAAACCATTTACCACATCAACAAATGTATTAAGAGAGAACAATGATAACATTTCTTCGGTTGAACAAAGTTACAAAAGAGGCCAATTCCATGCATCTCTCAAGCGCAGAAATGGACGTGTTAGGGTTATGGTAAACCCATCATTCTCTTAAACTGTCATTATATTCTTACACAAGCACATGCATACTATTGCTCTCTGTTATTAATACTTTGTTAGTAGAACATATTGTTGCCTTTAAATAAACCATCATCTCATTTACTTCATTTTATAGATTGAAGAGTTCTCTGTTGAGCAATCACACATCAAATTCACAGCAATGTCAGCCGTGGAGAATGCAGTCGCACAGAGCCTTGTTCCTAAGGTTAGATATTGTCATAGCATAATCTATCCTTGAGTTTCTTTTTTACATTCAATATACGTCATATTACCATATCTTTTGGCAGGTGCAATTCAATCTGCAGCTGTCAGATAAAGAACGAAGCGATAGAGCAAAAGTTGTGCTTCCATTTGAGCACCAAGGTATGAGTTTATTTACCAAGTCAGCTGCAATTGTTGTCTGTCCATTTTTCTTGGTTGCAATTGTCAATGAACTCCTTGTTTCAGAAACCCAGAAATCAGTTCAAATTTATGATGGTCGTAAATCTCTCACCGAAGGCAAACACGAATCAAACGGGATACCCGTTGAGAAGGTACAAAAACACGAGGATTCTGGTAGGGGAGAGATCATATATTTTCGTGATTCAGATGACGAGATGCCTGATTCTGATGAAGACCCAGACGATGATTTGGACATATAACTCCACACACCAAGTCATGAGATTTAATAGCAATTATGCTCCACTGTTTCAAACAATAAGCTAGAGGCAGTCATTATGTGCAGCCAAGTGTTGTAAAGATCAAAAACCACATCTCTCAGCCCATCATTACACTAGTTTAGCATAGTTTTACGTCTCGGTGTCGCTTTTTTTTTTTTCATCTCTGTGATCTTAGGGGCACACCAACCCAACCAAATCATCTTTAGTTTTTATCATCGTTTTTATAATTACATTTGAAGTTATTTGTTGATGCCATTTTAGTGACTTTAGGGGCGAGGAATTTGAAAATCTGTTGAGATGGTAGAACGATTTAGTACATACAAGTCACAATTCCATATCTACTACAATAAAAAAATATTTGCATATCCACAAAAGAGAAAGTACATAATACAATATTTTAGCTATTCTGAAACTGTATGGTTACTAAGCAAATCATATGTATGAAACCCAATCAATGGTTGAAAGAATGAGATCAAAAGTTAGTGCAGCAATAGACCACATCAATGCAGCCACCCTAATCAAATTCATGTACAAGAACCTGCAGAGGAGAAAACAATGAAATTGAAGTGATGTAATAAAAATACGGTTCCAGGATGGAACTGTGGCCTTTGGTTCCACACGTCATCTTCATTTTATAATCGTGTATTAGATATCAGATACGGGATAAAATAGAGAGATTAGACAACCCTATTATAGCTTTTTAACAAAGTAAACAATATGCTGTTTTCATTTATAACTGCAACAACATATAATTTTTTTATGGAAATGCTTCAAAGTTCTTTTCATTGTAAATTGTTCATTTTGGTCCAGACCAGGACTGCAAATGACCTGAGATGAGCTCTAGTTTAGGCTTCAAGTCATTTCAATAGCTCAATGAGTCTTCTAAACATCTGCTCGAGCACAACTAGAAAAAAAAATCCACCTTGAATAGCTTAAAAAGTTCATTAAAACTATCCTGGATTTTATAGATAAAAAATATTTACCATAACTATGTTTGATAAAAACAAACTTAATTCTAGCTCACCCCGAAGATATACATCAAAACTTGACCATGTGCTCAAAAAGCGAAGAGTCAAGAATCCATAAACTCAAGCTCGACTAGTTATTATATACCTAGAGTTAATACTTGTATAGGTGTATTCATGCTTGATAAAGCGTGACTCGATCTAGTTGGAGTCATGCTATAAAAGATTGAGTCGAGAGTCGAGACCAATCAAATTTGTTGTAAATGACATTATGCTATATCTAACATGCATATAAATGTCTTGACATTTATAGTGGATTTGGTTGATATGTTATACATGTATAATTATTTAGTATTTTCTCAAACAACAGAAAATACCTTATGATAAGATTACAAGCCCAAGGTATACGGAAGCACTGAGAAAAGTGAAAGATATCATTCCCCTGCAAGAGGTGGCAAACAATGAAATAAGTTCAAACAATTCTGACCATGAAACCATAAGCTTTATTAAAAAAGTAGTATTTGACTGGCTTTTTGTTGGGAGAAAAAGAAACTAACCATATCACTCCCCATGCAACACCATTACATGGGCAGGGACAAATTTCTGCAAACTTCTCTGCATCGCTAGAGTTAACTCTCCTTGAAATTAAATCATCATAAATATCTGCCATTTAAAAAAAAAATTACATCATATATAACTTCAAACTATCATTAGCAGATGTAATTTGTCAATTTAAATAAACATAAAACATTACCATAAACAGAAAACAAGCTGTTCATGACACCTGAAAATGGCAAACAGACAATCATGAGTAAATTTTTATTATAAAAATTGAAATTCAAAGAGTGGCCACTGTCAAAGAGATTATACCAATGAAAAGAATGACATAACGCAGGATACGAACTGTGGTTTTTTCTTGAAGGATCCAAACTATAGCAAGGAATATAATGAATCCTAGTGAAACATGCAAAATGATAACGAATTAGCAAAATCCATCCGTTTTGGTAGCAAAAATTATTACTAAGAGTAAAACTTATCGGCTTGAAGTTTCAGACCTATGCAAAGTCCCCGAAGTGTCCACTGTTTAAACAAATATAAAAAATTAATATAAAAAACTGAAATAACTGCAAATACTTGAAAAGATATTAGCATTCTCACATTTTTGGCAATGAAGAGAACAATAAGCAGGGCAACTCCTAAACAACCAGCAGCAATTCTTGCAGTTAGAAGGTTTGTTGATGCCACAATTAAAAGCATACCCCAAAATGATGAACCAAGATCTGGATGCAAAAAATTAGTCATTTACATAGATGCTATTAAGTTCAAGACTGGTCAGACCCTGCTGAATAAAAGTAAAGCAAACATATATGAACTGTTCTGAAGAAAATAAATATATAAGAGGAAGATATAATACATCCAGCAGGCAAGATCAACCAATATACGCCACCACGTGTCTGTGTCACCCCTCCCTCATTGGCATGAACCTCCATGCCCATTACCTGCATACAAGAATAAGATTGGTATAATGTATAGTTAGAATTAAAGAGCTGTCAATATAGGAGAGTGTACATTATCAAACAGCCATGTTTTACCACCAAGATCTGAGAAGGAACAAAAACTATACTTTCTGTTGGTAACCCATGAAACTGTTATATTGTGTCAGATTCCTTTATATTGAAAAAAAATTGTATATATCATGCATGGAGAGATGTATGTTGCAACTACAAAGGAGGAAGTTTTAAAACCAATAGGCAATAGCTCACTCATTTTACAAATTATGTTCAAACCTAGTTAATAGAATGAAAAACCTGTCGATCAGACCAAAATAAAAGTTTAAAAATGAAGTTTTTTGAAGGATAAACAATAGATTGGTAGTCCCTGAGACTCTGAGAGAATGAGTAATGAACGAGGGACATCTTAAAAGCTACATCAAGGGACAGAACCAGAATATAGGTGATATGGAAGCTAATCTAATTGTGATCTCAAAAGGAATAATTATAGAAATCTAGATAATAGGCAATGTAGATGCAGTATTTTTAAGACAAACTTTAAATGTTGATGATCATGTATCTTCATATGCATTACTACGACGAACTAAAATGCTATATTAAAACCACTTTAATAACAAATTAAGGACGAAACAGAGATTTTCATTGTCAACTACTAAGTTAAGCGAGATACATTTAGCAAGATAAGGTATTTTTATATATTACCTCTCCACATGTAAGTTTACATGCGATGGCGTGACTTGCTTCGTGAAGAAAGACAGTAATGAGCTTGAAAGGCGTAAGCAGAAACGTCCTCCATAACTGTACAAGTCATTCAATTCAAATAAATTTAACATACACAAATATGCAATATAATCTCTATAGTAAAAGAAAACTTTGCTTAACACAATCAAACTCTTAATTAATCAATCAAAAGTCTTATTTTCCTACAATTTATACAATTTTACACCACACACAAAAACTAGTATTATTAATAAACTATAAAATTCACATTATGATTGTTAACAGTCAGATTTATCCTATCTACAAAATGGAGCTCAAAGCAACAAAATTCACAATAGTCACAACAGCTTAATAAAGAAACTAACCGCAAATTATGATGTTAGGTTACAATAATCATAATCATATAACTAGAAAAATATAAATCCGTGACAAATAAAAATAAAAATAGTAGAATATACAGAAATAGCAGTTAGGGTTAACTATAGACATGGAACAGCAATTTGATCGATAGAATGTAAAACAATTACAATTGAGAGAGAAAATAAAAAAGGAGTTACGCACGGCGAGAATGACGAGAGTGAAGATTCCGACGGTAGCGAGGAACAGTTTTTGATCGCGATCACAACAATTCTTCAGCTCCCAATTTGGTGACGTCATCTGCGACTGTTTCTCCCAATTTGATGTGTGTTATCGGAGAATGGAGAAAATTTGAAAATAAAAGTATGATTGGTGCCGCAAATGAGTTGAGTTGGTGGCCAACCGGCAAAAATGATTGAAACTTTCGCTAGACTCCGTCTCCAATTGGATTATTCAAATTACTGTCGTCCAATCACCACGTGATGACTCAGCGCCATTTTTTATTTTTTAGTTTTTTGGTCTCCAAGTTTTATTACTACTACATTTTTATTTTATTTTATTATTGTTATTATTAATTATTAATAAGAAAAAAATTATTTCACATTGCCTCAATGACATATTCTACGGAGTATCACTTTTATGTTTTATTGGGTATTGAAAATTAAATGTAAATTTGATTAATGTATTTGTTAGTTGTTTTACTTTTGAATGAAAAGTGCAACACCAATCATGACATAACCCAATCTGATCTAATATAACGTAATCTTAAATTGTATGTTGGACCAGCCTGGGCCCTGGTGTATTGAATACCCTTTTTCATGGTTTGGAAGTAAAAGTGTTCTAGTTGGAGGATTAGACAATATATGTGCGGGTCAAAAACACGAACGGATCAAAGTATGAGATTTTCTCTATTCAGATTATTCGAGAAGGGTAAGTTATTTCTTTTTTCTTTTATATCGCTCATACGCGACCGACTATAAATATAATCATAAAAAGGTTTTGTGCAAGGTTGTACAGATAAATTTACTAATCGTAATTTCGTAAAAGAAGTTTTTGAAAGGAAAAAGGCCCAATGGGCCGTTACCTTTTGTTTCGTATTAGCCTAGCCCACATAAATGATGGTGTCGATATGCAACATGGTGGATCCCAAATTCCCAACCCAGAGGCAATAAACTCTTGAAAGTAAAATAAACCTCCACGGACCACGGCCATGAAAAACAATGTTTTTCTGCTAAAAAAAATAAACAGTAAAATAAAATATGCAAATAATAAATACTGCCATGCAAGTTTATATAATTAGTGTATGAGAATCAAACATTCATGTAAACATTTTAGCCAAAATCAGAAATTAAATTAATTTTATAAAGAAACCTTGGATTAGTTGTAAAATATTAGTATTAGATGATATATAAAGAAAAGTGGTCCTTTTGGCGATCCCATGTTTTGAGAGGGGACACCAACGAATGAAACAAAAGGAGGTGGACCAACTCATCCACATGCAATTCCACAAAAGTAGAAGGGGATCAAGTGCAATCCATATTTTGAAAAGGTCAAAAGTTAACTTTGATCAAACCAAAGAAATCATCGTCATCATCATCAAATCACTGGTAAATTAACGCTAATTTTACAATAACTAAAATACGTAATTAAACATGAGATCGCGTAATTAATCTTTAAGGATAAAATCGACCAAAACGTAAGATCACATGGACCAAAATTAAAAATTTCCACAAAAAGTTACTGAATTAAACATGAGATCGCGTATTGAATATTAGGAAGTAGTTTTTGAAAAAAATTACCTATAGGGTGATATTTGACCTTCTATATATAAATATTGACAAAATCCTGAAAAATATCCATTTTGTTCATGAATCTCGCTCCATTACATCAACTTGGAGCGAAATGTAGTGTTATTTTTTCAATTGGAGCGAATTTCTAAGTATTTGAGCGAAATCCTAGGTATTTGAGCAAATTTCTAGGCATTTGAGCGAATTATTTGACATTTGAGCGAATTCATGTGTATTTTTAATAATTTGAGCGAAGTGTTGTGCATTTGAGCGAATTCCTAGGCATTTAAGCGAATTCCTAAGCATTTGAGAGAATTATTGAACATTTGAGCGAATTCATGTGTATTTTTAATAATTTGAGCGAATTGTTGTACATTTGAGCGAATTGTTGGACATTTAAGCGAATTGTTGTGTATTTTGTAATAATCATAGCGAATTATTGGTCATTTGAGCGAATTAATGTGTATTTTTTAACAAAAGGTATTTGAGCGAGTTGTTGAACATTTGAGCGAATTCGTGTGTATTTTTTAATAATTGAAGCGAATTGTTAGGTATTTAATTGGAGCGAACCAACAAGGATTTTCTTATACTACATTTCACTCAAAGTTGATGTAATGGAGCGAGATCTTTGACCAAAATGGATATTAGTGTAGATTTTTTTCCAAATCAAAATATTGGGGACTAAATTAGACCATATAGCTAATTTTCTCTACTTTTTGCGGTGTTTTAAATTTTTTTTTTTTTTTAAGTTCAAAGCTTTAAAGAAACCTTTACGTTCCAATTGAAGAAAATCGTTCAAAAACTAATGCATTAAAAGGTGGAAAGCTTTTTCAAAAGCTTTTACATCTGCAAATAGTAAAAGAGAAAAAAAAAGTTAAATTGTTCGAAAATGAAAATTTGTGTTCAGAACACATTTAAACTCTCTATTGTAGATGCCAAAAGTATTGTTTTGATCAAAAATTACTAAGTATAATTCCGTGATCAAATTAGTAAAGTGAGGTAGAGTGCTTAAGTGATTTTCAAGATAATCAAGCTTTAGTTTGATGAAAAATCGATATAAAGCAAGTATATTAATCAAAACGTAAAGTAAATGTAGTCGACACAAGGATATACGAGGAAGGCCCTTGATCTTGTTAGATCGCCGGCACAAAACCTCGGGAAGGAACAATCGTTCCTTGCCTTTGTTACTTTTATAAATCAAAATCGAGATAATACAAACTAAGAGCGCAATATGATCGATCTAAGTGATTTATGGTGAAGAAAATGATAAATCAGTAAAGTAAGTGGTTAAATCTGTAGAAAAGTAGTGTTAGTGTGGTGATAAAGTCGTGATTAAGTGTGTTCCTACGATCATAAGCCTCATTTATATACTAGATACAATATGACAGAAATTCCGAAATATCCGGAATCTTCCGGTCTACCACAGAGACTCAGCTGACTATCCCGAAATATTTGGGATCACACGCCTTCTCTTGTTTCCGTTTGAAATTGAATAAGTCTCGATCAATGTATTACGGAGTCAATTAGTCACATTTGAGTCTTATGACCTGGTCAAAATAAACAACCAAACGAATCAAGAGCATATGATCCCGGGATACTGAAGATCCGGGATCCTGAATGTATTGTTTTGAAAATTTAAATTGTTCGAAAATGAAAATTTGTGTTCAGAACACATTTAAACTCTCTATTGTAGATGCCAAAAGTATTGTTTTGATCAAAAATTACTAAGTATAATTCCGTAATCAAATTAGTAAAGTGAGGTAGAGTGCTTAAGTGATTTTCAAGATAATCAAGCTTTAGTTTGATGAAAAATCGATATAAAGCAAGTATATTAATCAAAACGTAAAGTAAATGTAGTCGACACAAGGATATACGGGGAAGGCCCTTGATCTTGTTAGATCGCCGGCACAAAACCTCGGGAAGGAACAATCGTTCCTTGCCTTTGTTACTTTTATAAATCAAAATCGAGATAATACAAACTAAGAGCGCAATATGATCGATCTAAGTGATTTATGGTGAAGAAAATGATAAATCAGTAAAGTAAGTGGTTAAATCTGTAGAAAAGTAGTGTTAGTGTGGTGATAAAGTCGTGATTAAGTGTGTTCCTACGATCATAAGCCTCATTTATATACTAGATACAATATAACAGAAATTCCGAAATATCCGGAATCTTCCGGTCTACCACAGAGACTCAGCTGACTATCCCGAAATATTTGGGATCACACGCCTTCTCTTGTTTCCGTTTGAAATTGAATAAGTCTCGATCAATGTATTACGGAGTCAATTAGTCACATTTGAGTCTTATGACCTGGTCAAAATAAACAACCAAACGAATCAAGAGCATATGATCCCGGGATACTGAAGATCCGGGATCCTGAAAGTATACGAGATCCTGAACGTATCTGGGATCTTGAACACCTGTAAAATATAATATCCTTATTTGAGATCCCGCATTCTAGACATAAAAATTAGCCGACAACAATTGCCCCCAAGTTGTACCGCTATCAGGATCCTGATGGTGATACAACTTTTATAAAACATCAATACGAATAAAGTTAGGTGAGATATTTAAGCGTTTCGATAAGCGACCCCGAGTAATAATCGGTTCCTTGATAAAATATTCAATCTGTGCTATTTCTCATCATTACCTACTTCTTCGACCATTGTCATCAGGTACACTCTCTTCTCTCTATCCTTCTTTTTAGGGTTTTCTTTTATCTTTCAAGATGTGTGTCGTCGTTTATACTACTCCCGATTCTGGTAATAATCACAACGACTTCGTCGACCAACATTTAATTTTCAATCCCGAACCCTGTATTTTTACCGACCTCGATATCGAACAACTAAAGCTAAAAGGGACTTTCCCATCGGGCACCATTTTCAGGCCTTATGATCCCTCTACTCACGCCGATTTCCGTTCAGAAAGATGGATCTGCTTTCCAGAGTTCCCATTTACTCTGGGAATTAAGTTTCATTTTCCCCTTTTGTTTAATGAGTTTTTCTCTGTTACTGGATTGTGTTATGCACAAACTATGCCTATGATTTGGCGCATTCTCTCCGTTATCCAAACTTTTGTCGACTTCCATGACCTAAATCTTAATATCCCTGAACTTGCCCAAACTTATAATCTCAGGAGCCATGGGTCCCACTACTTTCTGTTTCAAATCAAACCCAATCATCAACATCTTGTGCTCCGTGCAACTCAAAACGACCCCAAGTGGAAATGGAGATTCTTCTTTGTTGATCAGGACTCTTTACCAAACGGCGAACAAATATCTTCTACCTGGATCCTGAAGGGTAGGACATAGATTTCTAGGGTTTTTTAATTTTCATTCATTTTTTTACCTGTCAGTTGAATCTTGCAGCAAACTTCGCACACTTGGCACCCCCTCTTGAAGATACTGAAAGCAACATAAGAAACTTTCTGGAGATTCCGATCAATGAAAGGACATTCAAGTATCCCCAACAGAGCGAGAGCATAGGATCCCGAGAATCTGAAGCAACCATGTCAGGTAAACAAAAATATATTTTTCAAAGCTTACTTGCGTGACTTCTAATACATCTTCAAATTTGTAGCCCACTTTTCTCTCTCCGATATTGACGCTGAAACTCCACTGATCAAGAGGGAGAAAATCACCACAGCACACTCCAAGCCACATGTTCCCAATTTGCGGTCTAAGTTAGCTGCCAAAAGAAAGAAGACTAAAGATATAATAGATTTGAACGACTCTTCCTTTGATTTCGACAAGGTATTTCTTTATTTTATTTTCATCTCCTGCATTTACAGTTGTTAGTACATAAATTTTATTTCAAGATCCCAGATTCTGAAATATAAATTCAACATTATGAATTAATCTATCTTTGAAAAATTCTCGAACAATTATCCAAATGCCATCACGAGAAGTTGGAAACAATCGAGAGCATCCAGAAGTTAGCTGATGCTAGGATTGCCGCTGCTGAAAAGGATGTTGCCGAACTTGCCAAGCTTAGAAAGGAGAACAAGAATTTCAAATCCAGCATCTCCAAAATGTTTGCTGAAGTCGATGCCAAGATCTTGAAGGAGAAAAAGCTGCTAGCCGAGATCAAAAGAGATGCCACTATCGCAGTGCATGAGGCCAGTTTTCTGATGGTTTCAGAAGCAGCTTCCAAAGGTTTCGACACTTCAATCTGGAGTGTTCAAGCATGGAAGGAGAACCTGACGAACTTGAAGGGTGAAGATCCTACTGCAGACGTAACTCCTGATGACGCGGGTGGCAAGATGCCTAAAGTGACGGCAAGGAAGGTTGAGGCAAGTGGTAAGAAGGATCATGTGGCTGAGGTGGTGAAGGATTTGGCAACAAAGGAAGGTGGTATCGTTTCCCTGGGCGATGATGGTAATATTGACCAAGACTAAGCCCACGTTTGTTTGATTTTTTAAATTTATTTACTGTGGGTTATGATGTATTAAACAATTTTCATTTGGGGTGAGGTCGATCTGGCGTGATCGGCCATGGTGGTGTTTTTAAGTGGTTTATGTTGGTCACTTAACTTTGGATAATTTTTTAACTTTATTCCGAAGGCATATAGCTCTCAGGATATTTTACATATTTAATATTAGGATCTTTATTATATATGTTATCTTCAGGATTATGGGGAAATTCCCAATTTGCATTTACCATGATTTCGAATTCATGATACTTAGGTAAAACTTATTATGATATGAACATGCCAAAAGTTTTAGAGTAACACAAAAATGTTACTGGCTTTTGAGTGACGTAAAAACGTCAAAATTCTTTTTGGGTTAACACTTTAGTGCACTCGGTGTTAACAATTCGTAAGAGTTCAATCTATAGATCAATGATCATGAAGTTGCCGGGTACCAGAGGCATCACCGTTTCCAATCTCCTGATTCTATAATTGAACATCGTGCGTTCCAGGCGGGGTGTATTCACCCAATACTTAGAAAGGTGTTTATCCGTTCAATAACCTTTAAACCTTAGAAGGGATTTTAAGACCCTTAAACGTAGAGATGTGGCCAACCTCTAGTCTTCATGTAATCCTCCTACAAAACACAAGATCTTAGGTGATGGCGAGTGTTAGTTTTGGCTAACACCCTTCCGATGCTTAAGTCAGTAATTTGATATCAAACAGTGAAGATAATAATGAAGATAATAATGAAAATAATAGAAATAATAACAATATATAATGAGAATTATAAATAATGAGTAATAAGGATAACAAGGATAGTTGACGTACCATCTCATATTAAAATATGACTTTGACTTACTTGTGATAGAGCTTTAGGTGAATTACGTTCCAAGATCTTGGAAGTAGTTCTCCTTCCATTATCACTAACCAATATGCTCCTTTTCCAGCATCTGAATCGATTAGGTATGGACCTTCCCACTTAGGTGCCAACTTCCCATCGACAGGATTCTTAGTATTTTGAGAAACTTTCCTTAATACCGAATCTCCTATTTGGAATCTTCTTATCCTCAAGTTTCTGTTATAGGATCTTGAAATCCTTTGTTGATATGCTGCTATCCGTATCTTTGCGGTGTCTCTAACTTCATCTAATGTATCGAGATCATGAGCCAAAGCCTCATCATTATCTTTCAACATTTGTAGCCGGGATCTTGTCGTAGGGATCACCATCTCTGTCGGGATCACAGCTTCAGCACCAAACACCAATGAGAAAGAAGTCTGTTTAGTCGCCTCATTTACCGTGGTTCGATCTGCCCATAATACGAAAGGTAGTTCTTCAGCCCATCTTCCTTTTTTATCACTCAACCTTCTCTTCAAGTTGTTGATGATGATTTTGTTGCTTGATTTTGTTTGTCCGTTGGCTTGAGGATGTACTGTTGTTGAGGTTATCATCTTAATTCCCCAACCGGCACAAAAGTTTGTAGTCCTTTTGCCAATGAATTGAGATCCATTGTCGCATACTATCTCTGCCGGGATCCCGAATCTCGTCAAGATATTCCGTTTAATGAAGGATATCACTTCTTTCTCCTTAACTTGAACAAAGGCTTCAGCTTCTATCCATTTGGAAAAATAGTCGGTCATTGCTAACATAAAAACTTTTCCTCCTGGTGCTGTTGGCAATTTACCCACTATATCCATTCCCCATTTCATAAATGGCCACGGAGAAATAATTGGATGCATAGGTTCTGCCGGTTGATGAAGATCATTTTTGTGCCTTTGACAAGCATCACACTTTCAAGCATATTCCGTAGTATCTTTCCTCATAGTTGGCCAGAAGTATCCTGTCCTCAAGACCTTTGAATAGAGTGCTCTGCCCCGAGTGTGATTACCACAGTCTCCTTCGTGAATATCTTTAAGAACTTCTCGTGTCTCGGGATTCTCCAAGCATCTTAGATATGGACCTATAAGTGATTTACGATACAATATTCCACGTATAATAACAAAACGAGATACCTTCATTCGAAATGCCCTAGTATATTTTTCATCTTCTGGGATCACATCATCTTGAAGGTACTTTATTATCGGGCGAGTCCAAGATCTCGAACTATTTCCAGTATCCTGAGGTTCAGGATTATGAACATTAAATATTCCTTTCTCGTCTTGTTGTCCCTGATCAATGGCTGGTATAGTGATATGTATTATTTGAATCTTTATATCCGGAGGTATCCTTAGGGCTGAACCAAGATTAGCCAAGGCATCAGCCTCAACATTATCCTCTCTAGGCACCTGTTCAATGTTAAATATATCGAAACTACCTGCAAGTTTTTTCAATATATCTAAATATAATACTAATCTTTCACCTTTTACGACATATGAACCATTAAAATTGTAACATCCACCCTAAGGGCCTAGTATTATTCGGGTAATTTCCTAACTTTAAATTCATTATTTAATGTGTTAGGAATATTTAATATTATTATATTATTTGATAATATTAGTCAAGAGATTAAATGAATTATTGTGACTAATACATAATTCATTGTTTTAAATTAATTTAGTTGACGGTAAAATAAAATAGTTGGTTTCGCAAAATGGTTTTAGGTTCCAGACAATAGGTTAAGAAGGGAACTAAAATTGTATTGGTATGGGGTTAGATTATATGTATATATACCTATCCATGTAAGTTCTCAAAGTTTCTATACTTTTTACAAAACCTGCGAACCGAAACAAAAATTGAGAGAACCAAAATCGAAGAAATCTTCTGTGAAATTATAATCATTTCATCATCATCATCTCGTTCTTACTTAACAGGTGAGAATTTAGAGTTATAAACTCATTTTTATAAAAATTAGCCAAATCATGATTTGTTGTGAAATAGTGGCTTGAAAGATGTTATATGATGATGTTTGATGTATATGAGTTGTTAGAAAGCTTGTTAGAATGATAGGTAGTCGAATTTGTGAGTTTTGGAAAAGAAAAGCTCGGTTTTTCGGTTACAGCAGACTCGGTTCGCAGCTTGCAGAAGATGAACTCAGTTCGCAATGCTTGACTGCGAAGCGAACTGAGTTGACTTGCGAACTGAGTTGTTCTCCGAACCGAGTGGCGCTGCGAACTGAACCCTGCGAAGCGAACTGAGTTCCTGCGAACTGAGCTGGGCTGCGAACTGAGTTTGCTGCGAAGCGAACTGAGTTGCCCTGCGAACCGAGATTGTTGCGAACTGAGATTTTTAAAATTTTGAAATTGCGTAAGTGTTTTCAGGGTAGCGACTGAGTGACAAATTAGCGACTGAGTGACAAATTTCACTAACTCGGATTGGGTTGAAATTCGCATGGTCACTTGGAAACGACCCAATAATCAAGGCTCTATTCTAAAAGCCTAGGCAGTTTTTGGCCTTTCGGGGTCATCTAAGGGTCGAAAATGACATTTTTCAGTTTTAAACCTCGTTTCGGGACTTTCTGATGTCGCTTCGGATTGAACGTTTGTTTTCTTAGATTTCAGGAATTTACCTGCTTGTTTAAATATGTTATATGATTATGAAATGAGTTACTAACTCATTATTTGTTGTATTCTCAGATCAGCAGAAGACTCAGTAATATAAGACTTCTGAGTTGTTGGATTGAGATTGACAGGTGAGTGGATCTGTGATCCTCAGTATGATTTAGTTGTAACATGTTTGGTTACAACGGGTAATGTAATACTACTGTTGATAGACTGTTTAGTCTGGGTTGTTTATATTATCCATGATAATTATGGATTATGTGATATTTGGCCATTGGGCATATGTGATATGTATATTCAGAGGTCAACACTGGTTGGGCTTAGTTACTATTGTTTGGCCAAACAGGGGTTCCTTATACACATAGTTGATAGGAACTGTTGTTGGTGAAGATAGTAACAAACTATCGGTTAATCACTGTATTGGCCTGCAGTTGATTTTAAGTGTTCCTTGGAGGATACCTCAGGAACCACCGGTCCTCTTTGACGTTGTGTGTTTACGATTATTCGCTGTAAACAGATTTGTTATTTCTGAGTTAGACTGTTGGTTACAGTTCTTCTCACTTAGCCGTGGCTAATCCCACCACCCTACTTCTTGCAGGTTAATGTTTGATTAGGGGATGGGCAAGAAGCTTTTGGTTTAATGGGATGTTTGACGACCAGCTACTCTGATTTTATTTTGATACATAATGATGGGATTTGTACTGTATAACACCCAAACTGATGTATGTTTTATGTTTTTAAACGATATGACTTTAGCATATATTGTAAAAGTATGTTTTGACCAGACGCTTCTGATATTTCGAATATAAAATGATATTTAGAAAGCGGGGTGTTACAAAAATGATTAATAATTAGTAAGGAATCAACATATAGTTGAAGATTTTTAATTCCTATATCACTAGCTAATTGTAATCCTGCAATTAAGGCTTCATATTCGGCTTCATTATTTGTTGCTTGAAATTCACAACTAATAGATTGGGGTATTATGTCCCCCTATGGTGATTTTAGTATGACTCCTAATCCTGTTCCTTTTACATTAGATGCACCATATGTATACAGGGTCCATTTTTCTTTCACTTCTCCTAATTGTTGGACTTCTAAGTCTACTTCATTTTTGGAGATTACTACTAAAATATGCGACAAAGTCTGCTAATGCTTGGGATTTTATAACATTTCTAGGTTCATACACTAAGTTATAGGCACTTAATTTTACTGGCCATTTTGCCATCCTACCTGACATTTCTGGCTTTCTTACTACACATTTTACAGGATAATTAGTCTTAATGTGGATAGGGTGTATTTCGAAATAATGCCTAAGTTTAGTAGAGGCCATAACTAATGCTAAAATAAGTTTTTCAAGATGAGAATACCTGGTTTCCGCGTCTAGTAAACTCTTACTTACGTAGTACACGGGATGTTGTTGACCTTCGAAATCCTTGACAAGCATTGCGCTTACAGCATTCCGGGATACTGCCAAGTATAGGAACAGAGGCTCTCCATTTCCTGGTTTCATCAACAATGGTGCCGATGAAAGATATGCCTTCAACTCTTGAAATGCTCCTTCTTGTTTTTCACCCCATTCGAATCTTTTATTCTTCTTCAGGATATCGTAAAACTCCTTGCATCTATCCGATAATCTTGAAATGAACCTATTCAGTGCTGCTAATCTCCCGGTCAGTCTCTATACATCCTTTGGGCTTGATGGAGATTTCAAATTCAGGATAGCTTTTATCTGTTCCGGGCTTGCTTCTATTCCTCTTTTGGTCACCATGTAACCCCGGAATTTTCCTGCCCCCACACAGAAATGACATTTGACAGGATTTAGTTTCATGTTGAGCCGGTCCAGGATATCGAATGCTACTTTGAGATCCCGGAGATGATCCTCCGCTTTCTTTGATTTGACTACCATGTCGTCAATGTACACTTCCACGGTGTCTCCCAGTTGGTCTTTGAACATCATATTCACTAGTCTTTGATAGGTTGCACCTGCATTTTTAAGACCAAAGGGCATAGCAATATAGCAATATATACCTGTAGGGGTCATGAAGGCGGTATCCTCCTGATCGGATGGTTCCATTTGGATTTGATGAAATCCCGAAGATGCATCCAATAACGTCATCATTTCATGGCCAGCTGTCGCATCCACCATGGAATCGATGTGTGGCAGTGGAAAGGGATCTTTGGGGCATGCTTTGTTGAGATTAGTATAATCCACGCACACTCTCCATTTTCCGTTCTTTTTCTGAACTACGACCACATTTGCTAACCACCTTTGGAACTTTACTTCCCTGATCATTCCAGACTTTAGCAATCTTTCGACATCTACTTGGATAATGGCATTCCTCTCCGGCGCAAATTTTCTCCTCTTTTGTTGAATAGGCCTGAAACTATTATCAATACCAAGCTTATGTGTAATAATATTTTTGGAAATACCTGTCATGTCTTCAGGTTTCCACGCGAAGGTCGTCATTCTATTTTTTAGGAAATGTACGAGATCCCCCTCGAGATTTTCAGGGATCTTGGATCCTACAAGCACCTTTTTCTCAGGATTCTGCGGGTCAAAGATGATTTCCTTGACATCCTGTTCCTCAGTTTCCAAGATGCCTGGTTCTTGTTTCTTTAATTGCTATGCTTGCGTTGGTTTAGTTATTGATTTCATCAACGTCGTATAACAATCCTTGGCCTCCTGCTGGTCACTATCTATCTTTACCACTCCCCAAGGAGTTGGCAACTTTACACACTGATGGTATGTCGAAGGTACTGCTTTCATATCGTGTATCCATGGCCTACCTAGAATTTACCCCTTCAATGTACACTAGCAATTTTATTTCTCCGACTGTATTCTTGATTTCCCCACTAAAACCTACTAGCACAGTAGATTTTGTTATGATCTCCGTCTCTGGTATGTTCACCCTTTTTAGAGTCTCTAAGCGGATGATGTTGACAGAGCTGCCTCCGTCAATCAGGATCCTGCGGACGAAATAGTTGGCCACATATAACGTGATCACCAATCCGTCATGATGAGGATCCTGAACGTTTGCTCTATCGTCTTCGTCAAAAGAAATCACCCTTTGATCTGTCAAAGTCAAAGTCTTCGTAGGCCTGTACTCTTTCACAGTCTTTGCTTCTTTCGCGTTTCTCTTAGCTGCAGAATAAGAGGTGCCACAAATGTCAGAACCACCGGATATAAAATTTATTACCTTAGCGTCTGATGGTGGTGATCCTGCTCTTTGTAGGATCATGAAATTATAATGAGATTGTTAGGAATTTTGGACTCAAACAACGCACACAATTAAACACAATTGTACCCACAACAATAAACGAATAACCAAATTGCAAATAAAGCAATTAAACAAGCAAACGAGATAAATAAATACGATACAAGAATATAAATGACACAAGGATTTAACGTGGTTATGTCTCATCTCCAACTTGGATATTGGTTTAGTCCACGTGGCCAAACCGAGAGATTTTCACTTATTAATTTCGTTCCAAAGGTTTACAAGAGTAGGAGTTTATATTTATAGGAGTATACAAACTTAGGCAACAAAAAAAGAAACTGCTGTAGCCGACCTAATACCCGTCGGGTACCCATTCGCTTTCAATTTTATATTCACGTTTACACTGAAGGTACCCGTTTTCACTGGTCGTACCCACCGAGTACACCAGAACTACTAGCCGGGTACGACTATTACCAACCGGGTATTCTTCCATCAACAATTTTCTTCCTTTTTTAAGTTTAATCTTCACAATCCCAACAATCTCACACTTGAAGATTCAACCATGCCTAAGCTCTTAACCCTCATTTTCAATTTCAATGCCCCTTTAATAACACCCGTTCTTAACTTAACCCATACCGTCAGAAACCATCCGGGACACGTTTGCTCGACCTCACAGAATCGGAAGACTTTTGATATGCAAAGCTAACTGAACACCGCTACTAAACTAGGACCAAAATCTCCGGTTATCCACACCATCATCTTCTAGCCCAAGAAGATACGTTGAAATGTGCAACGACTCCAACCACAAGATTCTATCAAGAAGACAACCGCATTTTCAATTCATCGATTACAGCCACATCGGATCCTGCCATCGATATGTCATCTATTAACCCGTACAGAATTTCGTCCATCCGAATTTCCTTCTCGGCAATCAGAAAATCGATGATAGAACAAATCTGTAGATCATCATCAAGGTTCACCCGTGAGAACGTAGTCACAACTTTGAAAACCTAAATTACCAACTTTCGCTTCCCCGCTGGTACAGCGACCCCAAACATAGCTATGATTTCTATGAACTCATCTTCTCCCACTCAGGCAACTCCCACTATACAGATTAATATAACAATCCCGGCTATCTGAGAAATCTCCGTTTCGTAACCCACGGTCAGTTGCAAATTTCTTTCCATTGGAGAGTTTAAAAACGAAGATCCAAAATGCTCTAGTGTTACTTGGAATCCACACACTAATCCTGCAGAAACTGAGATCCAATAGTTGCACACCAATCTTCAAATGTTGGGACATGTTTTGTTACAACAGATCTAGCTTGTAATAGGACTTTTGATAATTGTAATCAAGTTTGTACATTGGTTTTGAATTGTAATGAAAAATATTGGTTGGTAAACATTTTAGAGTTAAATATTAAAATGCTGAAAAAATGTTGACCATGTTTGACTGCGAACCGAGTGGGTTCGCAGGGCAAGATTGCAATGCAAACCGAGTCAGTTCGCTGGGCCAAGCTGGGGTGCGAACTAAGTCAGTTCGCAGAGCCCAACACTCGCGAACCGAGACAGTTATTTATGAAAATTAGGTTTTATACCAAATAAACTTTTGCCATTCAATAGATACGAACTTCTTGTGTTTCCAGAGATATTCAAAGTATTCTAAAGGCTAGGTATTGATCGTTCAACATTTGTTATAATCGATACAAAGCACGTTAGATAATTGATTCGCTAAACTATTGCGAAATAATTCGTTGTAAATCCTATAACTAGTATTGAGGGATTCCGTACCTTAATACCTTAGATAACCTCGTTATCGATCCTATACATACGGACTTACAATTGGTATCAGAGCCTACGGCTAGATACGCGTAGGTTCGAGGTTATTCGAGTTAGTAACGAAAGATTTAGGGTTGTTTTTACGTATATTAGTGCGTATTTGTGACCAAAATCAGTCTCTGGAAACTTTTAGGTTTGTTTACGTTCGAAATCTTAGGGTTTAGACGTTCAAAAAACCTAAAATTTTCGTTTTTGGGGTTTACAGCCGATTCTGCGAACTGAGTTGCGAACCGAACTGAGTTGAGTCCTGCGAGCTGAGTTTCTGCGAACTGAGTTCCTGCGAGTTGAGTTTCTGCGAACTGAGTTTCTGCGAACTGAGTTTCTGCAAACTGAGTTTCTGCGAACTGAGTTTCTGTGAACTGAGTTCCTGCGAGTTGAGTTTCTGCGAACTGAGTTTCTGTGAACTGAGATTCTGCGAACTGAGTTCCTGCGAGTTGAGTTTCTGCGAACTGAGTTTCTGTGAACTGAGATTCTGCGAACTGAGTTCCTGCGAACTGAAACTTCTGAATTTTGTGACTTTTTAATTTCTGAGATTTGCAAAGATGTCTGACTTAAGTAGAATGATTGAGATGGACCATGAGGTTGGAAAATCTAATGTTCCACCTAAATTGCTCCGACTTGAAAACTATCATGGATGGAAGGATAGGTTTGAATCCTATTGTCGTTTCCATGATCTGATTATTTGGGAATGCATCTAGAATGGATACAGTGCACCTACCCAAACTGTTGAGAATGTAACTGTAATTATTCCTTATAACCGGATGAACGATGAGCAGAAAAAGGACTATGAATCTGAAAACAAAGCTCATTCGTCGATCAAGACGAGTCTTCCAAGGGAAATCAATCATCAATTAAAATCTTTTCATACTGCTAGGGAGCTCTGGGTAGCTCTTGAAAAAAGATGTGAGGGTAGTCCACAGGTCAAAGAAGGTAAAAAGAGTCTTCTAAAGAAACAATTTACAGTCTTTTAAGCTTTAAAAGAAGAAGATCTAGATGCATACATCACCGGGTACTACCATCTCCTAAGTGAACTGGATGACCATGAGATAATCTGTACTGATAGGGAGAAAACCGACAAGTTTCTTGAGGGTTTACCCCCTAAGTGGCAAATGTATGGAGTGATGATTAAAGACAATGAAGAAAGGTATGCTAGAATGACTCTGGAGCAGGCTATAGACAAGCTCAGAGGATATGATTTTATTAAGAAAACGAGGGATACAGATTCTGATCAGGTACAGGATCCTGGGCTATACTATGGAAAATCTAGTCTCTCAAATGCTTCATCAACATCAACCTCTGCATTACTGGTTGGTGCTATTGATGACAGCGGTGAAATTGTGTCCGAGGATTTGTGTTTTATAGCTTCAGCTGGAAGTGAGACCCGAAGCAAGAATACTACTTCTGAGAAGTCAGCTCAAGGGCATCATAAAATGCCTATGAGTGTGAAATCTGCAGAACAACAATTATCCGTGCTTGCTTCATTCGTTGCTTCCTATGAGAATTACATTCAAGGGAAGATTAATGATCCTGCTAAGTTTGAAGAGGATTATGATCAAGTCGACCCCGATGACTTGGAGGAAATGGATCTCCAGTGGCAACTTACTATGGTGTCAAGGAGAGTTAAAAATTTCCTATCACGACCGAGTGTGTATAATTTAATAGCGATTAAAAATGTTTGATCATCGATTTACAAATTCTTGGTGGTTCCAGACGCTTCTGCGAACTGACCATGAATCTCAGTTCGCAGCACGACTATGCGATGTGATTTGGTTGACTTAGGTTGACTTTGCAAGCGAACTTAAACAGTTGACTTAGGTTGACTTTGCGAAGCGAACTTAAACAGTTGACTATTGTTGACTTTGCAAAGTGAACCCAAACAGTCGAATTTTGTTGACTTTGCGAAGTTAATTACACTCTTGAATGTTTCATTTAATTTGCGAACTGAACGTTTGACTTAGTCAATATTCCGTTTAAGAAGTTAATATTTTAGACTTGTATTCGACTTGAGAACTCTATGTTTACAAATAAATTACACGTTGGGACTTATTAATTATTAGTTATACGTTTAGACCTAAGAACTTACGTTTATAAGTTTAATACGTATAAATCTACGAATTTAACAACTTAGACTTGTTTACAAATAAATTACAAGTTAGGACTTGTTAATTATTAGTTATACGTTTAGACTTAAGAACTTATGTTTATAAGTTAAATACGTATAAATCTACAAATTTTAGAGTTATAGGTACTTTAAGTACTTTATAAAATATAATATACGAATTCTGTTCTTTCATATCAAAAGACTTCCGACTCATATGAAGTCGTGCGGCGTGTTCCGATTTTCTATCGGCAGTATGATTTTTCAGATTATCTTCTATGACTTACGAACTGTATATAATTTAGAGAATATAATTGAAAATTAAGTCTCGTATACTTAATCGTTCAATTAAGTTCAATAAATTAAGTTATTAATTAATAGTAAACTTGGATGTTTGGTGATCATTTTTGTTCACAATACATAAACGTTTAAAATTAATTAATGTTCGATAAGTTTTCCTGTTATATGAGCTAATTGCCCTTTGTGTAATTCTTATGAGTACAGATATGGCGGCTCGATCTTTCACTTCTGCTCACAATATATTGGTAAACTTGGATGTGAACGAGCGTGGTGCTGCACGTTTTACTGACATGACATATTTAGTACGTTCGAGGATTCGATACGCTATTACGGAGTCTCCACTATTGTCTCGCGATCTACTCGATCAATTCTGGGAAAATATTGAGTATAATGCTGCAGCTAACCCTCCGGTTATTCGTACGAGGGTTAATGATCATCATGTTGTCTTCTCTGCTGATGATCTACGACGGATTCTGCATCTGGGTACAGTCGAGCAGGAAGCTGGTCCATCTGTGTACTCCTCTGATTTCATTGAAGGTGCACTTGGTCGAATGGGTTATTCTGGACCGAAGAGAGGCCCCCAATTTGTTAAGACATTTGTGCTTGGACAGTGGAGATTCATGTTCCACATTATTGTTACTATCTTCGGTAACAAGAAGGGCGGTTACGACGAGCTGAGCCCTGAGCTTTTATCTGGCCTATTGTCCCTGGTTTATAACAAACCTTACAGTTTCTCTTCGTATATATACAGCTCATTCATTGGTCAGATCACTGGCGCAGTTAGATCAAAGTTTATGCTCTATCCGCGCTTTTGCATGCTTCTCATTCTTCACCGAATTCCTGGCTTGCCTAATATTCAGCCAGATTTACATGTCGATCGAATTGGACTGCGAGGCTACAATGCATGTTTTCTTCATTCCTCTCGACGTCCCGACCAGGTTAAGCCAGAAGCGCGTGATCTGTTCGGTCATCTTCTTGATGACACCTATGTCGCTCCACCAAATAACAGTTGGTTGGATGCCGGAGCTCAACCACATGTTCAACCTCAGCCAGCAGTTGTGGCTCAAAACCTTGAGCCGCAAGAGCTTATTGAAGATGTTTTACATCAGGCTGCTCAACCTGACATTGCTGCTCAGGTTTTGCATGAGGTTCTCGTACAGAATGATGATGCCACTGATCAACTCTTAAATGAGATAGATCACTTTCAGGTATTTTTTGGTTTCATTATCATTCAATTTGCGTGTATTTACTATACTTGTTTATCATCTATTATCATTCATCATGACTAGGCTCCTGAAGCTGTCGGCCCAGAGGTCGTTAGACCTGAGGGTGAACGGGATCAGGAGAGTTTAGATACTGGGCCTTCTAGTGCCTTAGGTAAGGATGGAGCCACTGCATCTGACTCAGTTGATGAAGAAACTGATGATGATCTTCCTCGTCCTTCTCCTTCAGGTATTCCTGCTGGAATGATCAAGAAGGGTTCCAAGTTGATCATGGATCCTGCTTTAAAAGGAAAGCGTAAAACTGACGATCCAGATACTGATTATTGCTTGATTGATGAGGATACGGATGACGAAGAGGATCAACTTCTTCAAACTCGACGCAGAAAGCGGATTCGTTCTGCCACCTCACAACTGACAATTGGCAATTTGTCTCGTCCAGGTTATTGTTCAACCCAATTATTATTTGCTATATGTTATGAGTTCTGGATGAGAAACTGAGATAGATATTTCTATAACAGTTGCTCAAGATACACAACCGACGCAGGCTAGGCCTACGGCGCAACATTCGACTGCTCTGATATCTGAAGCCTCAGAGAAGGTTAGAGATACGAGTATTTATATTTAATCGGAGATTGAGATAGATTATTCTGTGACTTTTACTGATAAAAGTTGTCTAACAGGAGCCTGCTGCTGATGTTACTGTCATGATTCCGACTACTAGAGCTAGTCGAATTGCAGCTCGCTTACTTTTGACAGACGTTGCCCCCCAGATTGAACAACAACGTCTTTAATCTGAAACCGCGCCTACTTCACCGCCTGCTACTACCATTAGAGCTTCTGAGCGGATCTCCAATTTGGAACTTAGAGTTCGGATATTGGAAACTCAGAACGCTACACTTGCAAAGGAGCTTGCGACTCAAGGCGAAACCTACACTCATCTAATGAAGTCTCACATGCTCTCGATTCGCGAATCTGAGGATCAGCAGCGACAGCTTGATCGATTGCAAAGTCTTGTGTCCAATTTGTTGAAGGACAAGCCGTCTCAAGGGGAGATATTGCTATATCATGAGACTTGCAAAGAAAATGAACTTATAAAGAAGCGACGACATGAGACATGCAAAGACGATGAGCTACTAAAGAAAAGACGTGATGACACGGATGATGATCCCAACGCACAGAAAGATAAAGAGCCGACTGGTCCTTCAACGACCGGTGAGCTAGATATGATTCAGGGGGAGTTTGCTGGTGCAAGTGGAAGTGGTGATGGTGGAAGTGGTGTTGGGACTGGTACTAAAGATGTTGGTGCTAATAATGTTGGTGAGAAAATGACCAAGTGATAATTTTAGATGTGTATTCTTAGATTGGTTGTAATAATATTTATAATCAATGAAAGATTTACATTAAAAATTATTTGTTTTGTGTTACTATTATTGTTTACATACATGATTAAAATGATAAAGAAATTCTTAGATCGATTATCTATTTCGATAAAAGAATTTATATTATTCACATTTGATTCATGATATGTTTATCACTTGTAGATATGAATGATGCAAGTGATTCTGATACTGAAATCGTAGAAGAAGTTGATTATGATCTAGAGGAGGGAGAGTTTGTACCTCCTGAAGATTGGACTTCTATTCCTGATGCTGGGTTAGACGAAGGTGTAGATCCAGATGCTAATATAGATGAACACATCGTGAGCCCATCAAAGACGAAAGTTATTATTCAGGATGAAGATGGAGAAAGAGTTATTGATTTAGATGAAAATCTAGATGAGTCAACTAATTCGGATTTTGAAGATGATCTTCCTGATAAACTTAAAGATAATCCGATGTTTAGACCTTTGAAGAAAAAGAAGAAGGAAAAGATTGGGATTAGTGAAGTTGACATCACAGGAAAGCGTATACCGAGAAGAGGTATTATTGGATGGTACTACGACGCTGATTTGAAACTTTTTGCTATAAAGAGATTTGACGGAGTTCAATACTTTGAGAAGAAGCTTGCTGTCTTCAGTTCTTTGCCTAGGTTTGAGATTCGAGACTTGGCTAGATTAGAATTGAATAACCCCAGTAATGATTCTTTTGGTAGATATGTTGAAAGGATTATCAAGACTGGGGGTTGGTCAATGAAATTTGAAAGAATTAAGCCAAGAGTTGGAAAGACTATCAAACTTGACGAAAGAAGCGAAAGAACAGGAAGGCGTCGAAGGAAGAAAATATATCCAGCTGTGAAATGCATACAACAGATTCCATTAAAGACTATGCCTCAAGATATCTTAGGTAAGTTGAAAAAATGGCAAGTGGATTCTGTGACTGGTGAAGCTGTTATGATTGAAGCTGATGATGAAGCTGAAAATGAATAAAAAGAAATTTTAAAGATCTATGATAGCCGACATCTGATGAACCTATCAAAGGCTGACCTATTGATGTTACACAAGAATAGGATCTATGCAGTTGAAGGATGGAAAGATATTGCTCGAGATTATCAGTCTATGGTAAAGACATGCATGAAGCTGAAGAGATTACCTAGTATCCGCCGGGTACACTACTTTACCCTCCGGGTACACTACTTTACCCTCCGGGTACCCATTCGCTTTCAAATTTATGTTCATGTTACACTGAAGCTACCCGTTTCCACTACTTGTACCCACCAGGTACATCAGAATTACCAGCCGGGTACTCTTCCATCACCAATTTTCTTCCTTTTTCAAGTTTAATCTTCACACTCCCAACATAGATGTTATAAATTGTTTTGTAATTGTGACAAATTTGATTATTGTTTAGAATATAATCTTTTTAGGAGCACATTTTGATGATCATTCGTAGATGTAGAGTGAAAATAATGGTCGCTGAAAATGAAAAGGTAGATGTTGGATCTAGTTATATCATTAGTTAGGTTATAATAATCACGTAACGTTGATAGAATTCCCTTCAATGTTGATTAAGTTAAAGTGTTAAACAATAACTAATCATTTAATTAGTTAGGACCATAGTTGTTAGACTCGTACGAGTCACGAGTCGACTCGTATAAGTCGAGTCAGAAATGAAGAAAAAGAGTCGACTCGTACCTATGACTCGGAAACACCAGTGACTCGCTTGTAACTCGCGATTTCTGAAGAGAATCGTTCCGAGCCGACTCGACTCGGAACTCGTACGAGTCGGTGAACATGCTAATATTCAGTGCTGTTTTTAGATCTGACCATAATATGTTGATGAAAAAAACTATCACAACTTACAAATTAAAGCAACAAACTTACAAAGGCTTTTTTGTTCAATATAAATTGATTTTCAGCCAGTAAGAATTAGGGTTTTTTCTTGGCATAAATTGGAGAAAACGGGGTGGTTGGCATTTGCGACGGACCTACTGGCTACATTATTAGGTTTTTCAGTGTAGGGCTATTTTAATTTGATGTCTCTTTTAAAGTCCACTTGCCACATCCCATAGTTAAACTATTATCTTGGCCCAAAGTTGTATTATTTTTTTTCTTCTTAAACTCATATACGGTTTGCAATATAAATTAAATTAAATTAAATACATAAAACTAAGCATCCTTTAACTTTTCATTAATTTGGATTTTTATTTAAATGATTAACAATCTCTATTACTCAAAATATTATTTTTCATTTTTAAATTATCAATTACTACTTTATTTTGACACTTATATTATATATATATATATATTTTTAAATCGTGATTCTTACGAGTCGAGTCACGATACGAGTCGCGAGTCAAAAATCAGGAAAACGAGTCACGATACTAGTCACAAGTCGACAACTATGGTTAGGACAATTCCTAATTTTTAACAAAAAAAAAGGCTTGTTAGAGAAGAATTGATAAAAGGTTTATAAGACATACTAGTATTATTACCCGTGTGATATACGATTGCGGGAAATTCAAATCGTTTGCAAATAATTTGGTAGTAGTGGAAAATCTAAGATGCAAAACTATTGGGAAAAACAATGATCAATCCTTAGTTATAAATCTGAAGAATCAAAATCCAACTTAGTTGTATTCTGGAAAACTTAGTGTCTTCCTGAGTCTGTGCTCACACAGATTGAAGACTCAACACAGACTCAAAGCCTTGTTCCAACTGAAGACTTATGTTTTCATACTTGATGACTAAAGAATGAAGACAGAAGACTTCACAGACTGAGATAACAGACTAAAGAGCACATATTGAAGAATGCTCATTCCCAAGGCAGAGTACAGCTGAGAGGACGTTTGATAAAGGTCAAACAATGGTTAAAGGTGTAGAAGGAGTAATTTTGGAAACAAAGTACCTTCACCTTTTTGCTTTATCTGGTTCCAAGATAAAAAAAACAAAAAGGTCATGCATACTATTGTACCAGGATGCATGTGTTATCCCCTGGACAATACATTGAGTAGGTTAATAGAGTTTACACTTACCTGTGATTTAAACTTTATAAATACCAACTCAAGAATGCTACACTTTTCATCCAAGCTTCCAAAAGCAAGAAAAGTAATCTCTAGCATTCTAACTGCTATAGTTCTTAGTGATATTAGATTACTTATATTCATTAGTTGAATATTGCTTGGATCATATTCAAACACCTGTGTGAGTTTGAATATCTTGTAATCTCTGTGATACAAACGTTGGATTGTGAATAATATAAATATTCATACCATTCATAACTTGTGTTAATATGATCTTGTTTCCGTCAAGATTATTAAGAGTTTGATTGAACTTAGATATCAAGTAATATATTAAATACCTGTTATTTAATCTGTATCTAAGTTTTGGGACCTTTGTGACCTAACAAAAACGCTTTCATAAAACAAATCAGATGAAAGAAATATATGGTGCATGTTGAATTGAAAAGGCAAGGACATGGAGAATGACGTTATACATACATTGATACAAAATTTAAATTTACTTAAGTTAAGGATAGTTAGGTACTTTGAAATTAATTATGCTTCCATATTCATGCTTATATATACCAAAGGATGGATACTTATTAACTTAGGAAGTTAGGGCCCCATTCAAAATAGAAAAGAAAAAAACTAAAATAATCAAAACAAATAGGCATATATATTACAAAAGCTTACAACATTTCATATTCTGCAACTCAAAGAAAATAATATGCTTTTAATTAAGTTGAAGGCCCATAGAAATAGAAATGAAATATAAGATTGAAATTTGAAAGAAAAGTTGTCACATCAAATTTGCATAGGTAGAGATGAATCCTCAATGTAATGTTATGCCACATAAGAGCACCTCTAATGAAAAAAAGCTTTCTAAAGCTTTTTAGATGTCACATTATTTAATTTCAAAAAAGCTTTATAGAAAAGCTTTACCTTCAATGTAAAAAGCTTTCCAATGACTTTTTAATACCAAATTAAGAGTTCTAAGTGTAAATATTTAGAGAAAAAAGTTTTACATCAAAAGCTTGAGAAATCTCAAGCTTTTGATTAAAAAGGTTTTTCCCCAAAATAAAAAGCTTTTCTAAAGCTTTTCTGCATAAAAAAAGCTTTGATTCCCAATCAGATTTATGCAATTTCAGTACAATTATTGATCACCATAATAATTACCTTAGAACGTTCAACGTAGTGACTATGTGACTAGTGAGCAGTGCAAATTGGTACGCCAGGCCCATCATATCATACGGAAACTAAAACCTCGGTTGGACCGTCAAATTCAAAGATCAACTTAAACAATAATTAAGTCCAAATCTATTTTCACACCCTTCTATTTCTGGACGCACACCCCTGTCAAATCAATTAAATATTTGTTTTTTTGTTTTTTATCTATTTTGTCTCGTAGCCTTTTTAATTATTTATAGAATATAAATTTTTATAAAAATTAAGAAATATTTATAAAAGATGATTTTTATTATATAAAGCAATTTATGTTTTGATTTTTTTTCTAAGCCAACCATTTATTGGTCAATCGACTACATTTTTATTATATAAATTAGACAATAATTTACAATACTCAATCGACTAAATAAAAATACATAAAAATAAACTTTTATCTTCTCATAAATAAAATTTGTAGGATTGAAATTTTCTCTCGAGTTTTGTTGAGTGTACATATCTAGGCGATTCTTATACATGGTCTCCCATTCAGCTACACACAGTTGTCTATAGTAACGTCATAGTGTCATAATTCGAGGCATCGGGTATTGTCCCTGTAACTCCACTGACACATAATGATTGCCAAACACAAGAGCTATTGCAATAACTATATGATGTTGTGAATCAAAGGACTTAATCGAATAGGAAAGCATGTCGAGTTGTTACTATTGCTCAATAAATGAACGATCACACTATATCTGCTGGCAATCAGCAGACTCGTATCAGGCATTATCATCTAACTTGTCGTTGGTGCAGAACCTGATCCTTCAAAATTCAAGGAATTGAAAATTCCAATGATGTCCGCCTCAAAAATAATCTCGTATCTTGTCCAATACGTTCTCAACTCTTCCAATAAATCAGACCGAATAATGGGCCAATCATCTTCACTACGACCGAGAGAAACTGCTACCGCTCAAAATCCACAATTTCCATCAACCAATACATTATGTACTTGATTGATGTATGGATGAAATATATGTGGAATTTCAGGAAGTAATGGATTTGAGTAACTGGTTTGATGGGCACTATAGAATTCGGGCATTTCCTGATACGGATAAGACGTTTGTGATTTTTCATATGAACTATGTCTTGCTTGTTCTTGAGGCATTCTTTGTGATTTTTCATATCACGTGGTGCAACATTCTTTCTAGTTAAATCCTCCACCAAACGAGCTCCATTATTAGAAAATCGTTGTGCATATAGATGACCCTCCATATGTTGAGCAGGTTGATGATTATGTATATTACATATCACCGTTAATGTCCAAAATGTATTATTTTTATAAAATATGAATCCCTTAAAAATATTAAAACAAAATTATGAAAATTGATTTGATAGTTAGGAATTTTGTGCAATTAGGAATTTGGATAAAAAAACAAAAAAAAAAAAGGACAATTTGATGGGGTAAGGGGTGTGCAATCAATAAATAGGGATGTGCAAATAGTATGCCCCATAATTAATCATTTTATACTTCCTTTAGATTTAAAAAGAGATTTGAAAATAGATATGTTACACTCACTAAATTTTTATGGGCAAATTATTTGTATTGTCACATTACAAAACATTTGTGCTGTTGACCAATAGGAAGCGTATAAAATATGTGTCCTTAAATTAATATTAACAGCATATTTGAATACGTGCAACTTTAAATAAATGATGTGATATATGAAATTAACCATTTATTATAATCATTATTTTTTTTCTCTTTCATCTATCTCTTTCTTCGTAAGATTGTGAGTGCATTTAGTAATAACTAGCTGGAACTTAGGTTGTAACTTGTGATTGTAGCTGAAGCTCGTAGTTGAGCCTCGAGAATTTTTTAGGTGATGTTAGAAGTTACTTGAAAAAGCTTTCAAATACAACAGATGCTATAAGATTTCTTTTTTCAATAATCAAATCTCTTCTTAATTTTGTTTGCCAAACAGTGATCCATTTTTAAAAGAGCTTAAGTTTCTAATGAAAACCTCAATCCCCTAAAATTTCCTGAAATCCCCTAAAAATATGATGCCAAACACACCCGACACATCACTTTGTAAGAGTTTGTTTGTAAAAAAAATTGTGATTGTAGCATTTTTCATTTGAATAACTTATTCAAGTAGTTAACTTAATCTTAGCCTCTTAGGATATGTTTGGTAACAACTAGTTAGAACTGAGGATCGCGACTTAAGCTGAAACTGGAGATTGTGACTAGAGCTGGAGTTGTAGATGTCTTTTCAAACTACTTAAAAAAGTTTATCTAAAAATAGATTCTAGAGGATTCTCGTGAATTCTTTCTTCAATAATTTCTTCTATATTTTTGTTGTCAAACATGTATGATGAATTGATATTGTTAAACACTAAAAGTTCTATCTAGTATCTAGTAAAGTCTTCTGCAATCTTTACGCCAAACACATCCTTAAAGCCATTATTTTTAAAAATTTTGTAACATAGTAAGATACTATTTCGTACAACAATCATATTTCAAAGACCAAACCACATTAGCATCATATGCGTAGTTGAGAAAAGCCCTTGATATTAAAACTTGAATTCCGTATTTGTTAAGGCAATCATATTAATGTGTATTCAGACAAATATAAGTGGATTGTTTAAAATAACATCTGACGTTTATTGAAATGTGAGCATGTATATCTTAATTACATACAGAAGCATCTTCATCATAATCTTAAAATTAAACTCAACAATATTTAATGATTAAATTGTCCTTTAAAATTCATTAATGATTTCAATATTTCCAAATCAACCATTGATTTATACTATTTATAACAACTTCTCATTTTAAACTTTTCATATTGTCATTTAGAGTTTTTAACATATTATTTCAATAAATCTTTTACAAAATATATAAAAACTGAATAATTCATTAGATCTGTAAAATTTTCAAATCGAAATTTCACGAATGTGTGCATCTATTCGTCACCGCCGTTGTGCGCGGGTACACTGCTAGTATATATATACACACACGCATGTGAGTTGTTTCCATAGCACATTTAGAGCAAGTGATCGTACACTTTAACATTAAGTGGTACACATAAAACGGCCCATTTTTTTATATTATATTTTGATATACTCAAATGTAAATATATAAACTCAACAAGACGATTATACAATTGATTTAGACTCAAAATAAAACAATTTTGAAAGTTGGCAGGTACCCGCCGGTAGGCATGGTACCCGCTGTGTAACCACATTTGCCTAACTCTTTGTGAAAAATAACGAAGAGATTACCCGTTTGAACCATGTGTACCAGCCGGGTACACCCACCGGGTAAGCTAAGTACCCACCGGGTACAAGCTGTACCCGTCGGGTAGCCTGCAGGTATAACAAAAATCTAGTTTTGATCCAACAAATTTTCTCGATTTTTGACCACCAAATACTTTACAATCACTTTGTAAAACAATCAAAATTATCAAACTTTAACAACCAAAAACAATTACTCAAATCATCCGAACTTCAACATTTGAACAATTTCAAACAACATAATTTCTACTCAACTACTCATTCCAACCTCATATTACCAAAACATTTTCACTGAACATGTTAATAACTATTTGTAATTTAAACATTACCAAATCTCATTTTTACCACAACTAACCCATTTCAATGCAAAGCAAAGATCAAGTTTTATTCACAAAAGTGATCATACTCAAAATGAGGCTTTCTACATATCTAGAGCATGATTATAAAAGTGATTGACTTACTAACTCGATAGGAAGCCCACCACTAGTCCATCTTTGGCTCTTTGACCAAATAACCCCTTAACTCGCTTGTGCTACCTATATGACAACAACAACAACAACAACAACAATAACAACAACAACAACAACAACAACAACAACAACAACAACAACAACGACAACAAAAGAATGAGGAAAGCCTCATGTTTAGTAAGTAATGAGAGTAAACTCAATAACAACAATAATAAATAATAACAATAATCATGATTAAGGATCCTTAATGTACAACTCATATTGTCTCCTACTCAGAGGAGTATAATCTCATATTGACTCCTACTCAAAAGAGTATAATCTCATGGTGTCAAGGCATAACAATTGAGATTTTTCAAGCATCAATGTCACCATTGCTCTCCACCATTTAGGTGTGCACATTGAACACTCTCATGTGTCTCCATGGCACCACCATATCACCCACCTCATGATGACACACACTCAACTACTACTCAGGTAATCAAAGTGTTGTTATCATATTATTTCCTCCCTCATTACTTACCTTGCAAATAAGTCAGTTTGTTAAACTCACGCAATGTCTCCAACTCTCTATGGACCTATAATTAAAATCATACACATAAGGTCACATATACAACTCATTTAACTAATTACTAACTCAATAACATTCATTAATTAATCTCATGTGTATCAACTCAATGATATCAATATTTCAATCAAACTCGAGTGTTATATCTCCTAACACGACAATTATTTCAACTAGCAAATTAACCTCTTTCTCATGGAATTCATATGCAT
The DNA here is from genome assembly GCA_963930675.1 of Gnaphalium uliginosum. Lineage (NCBI taxonomy): Eukaryota > Viridiplantae > Streptophyta > Magnoliopsida > Asterales > Asteraceae > Gnaphalium > Gnaphalium uliginosum. Next base: position 13,024,215 of record OZ005685.1, on the reverse strand, counting down.
ATAGTTTATATGATCCTCTTTTAACAACAATAACTTAACAAAAAATAACCTATCATCATTCACCTTTTCATCAAAATCTCCATTCTAGCAAAATCATCAAATACACAAAAGTTTATTCTCAATTCAGGACAGCCTGTAGCACTTTAATTATTTAACCCACTTAAATTCAGTTTCAGATCTTGAGACAAATTTTACTGGAAAATAGACTCATACACCTTTCCAACAACTCCAACCACGTTAAAATACGAGTTAGGGTTAATTCACAATGATTTTTCAAAATAGTCTATTTTCTGTACAAGTTGCTGTCCAAATTTGAGCTTTCACCAAAAACGTGTCAAATCGATTCATATACATTTACAACACTTTTCTTGATAAACTCGTACTTAACCAACACATTAAGACTGATTTCCACCAAGATTAAACATCTAATCAACCATGTTTATAACTCAATGACACCAATTTCTCAATCAACTCAAGTGTTTACATCTCTAACTCAATTTACTTCAACTAGTAATTAACACATTTTTTTTCATAAAATTCTAATGCATATAGTTATGTAGATTATTCCTAACAACAACAACAACTCATCATTATCATCTCATTTATTAAATCTCTATTTCAACCAAAATCATCAAAGCACATAATATTAATATAATTCATCTCTTTTATCTCAAAGTTACTCAAATAAACTCATTTATGATTCAACAACAATCATATAACCTTCTCACACCCATGCACTTCTTTTTTTGTCAAATCTCAAAAGGTAGGGTTTATACTCAAATCACCAAAACAATCAAATTAAAAGATGAATGGGATTATTCTTCCTTTAAGGATGATGATTATCAAAGTTTTAAACTCAATTACACAAGAATTTTGGCTCAATTTTTGTTTCTTCTTTTCTCTCTTCTTTATCTCCTTCATCCCACTCTCTCGAACGCGCGCACACACATAACACAAAGGTTTCTTCCGGATTTTGTTTCCTTATAATTAAAAGGAATAAAACTTTATTTTATTTATTATTTAGTCTTCAATACTCTCTCAATTTTAACACATAATCCCTCCTAATATTTTCTATTTACATCTTAGTCCCTCAAAACTTTAAAACTCACACTCTAGCCACACAACTTATTTCTCATATATGTTTTAAATCCCAACTCAATAATTGTATTATACCAAATACAAATAATAATTTAAATAACTCATTTAATATAAAATATATACTTACGAAATTTACGAAATTTGGGATGTTACACGTCACAAGTCCGACTCACAAACACGATGTTTCCCTTCAATCATTCCATAATTATCCATTAATTCTAAATATCGTTAATATTTCAAAATACTAAAATTATCTGTAATAGAGGTTTATAGGAGAAGTTTGAGTCGATTATAATGTAGAGTACATAATATAAACTTTCCATTACAAGAGCAAGTCGATGCTAAAAGTTTATGACAATTCTTCGCAGGTAGACACATGAAAGAGAAATAGATGTAGAATTGTAAATGCACCCATGTATTTTGCACCCCGTGTTCTTTTAATATGATGTTTATAATAACAAAGTAATTTAAATTTAATTAATATTATATTAATAAAAAGCTATAAGTAGGGTCTTAGACATGTTTATAGGATTAGAAAGTAAGAACATTTTCATTGGAGTTAAAAGTTTTCTTTAATAAATAATTGTTAAAATTGAATTTTTACTTAATTGTCTCGGATAAGGTTTAGACGGGCAGCCTAAGGGTAGGACGAACAGCTAACTCTTCATCTCAATCTTAGATTTTTTCGATAAACAGTCCAGATCACTACATTTTAAATATAAAATGCAACTAATTTAAAATACAGTGAATCTGCGTAAAATGCAGTGAATCTGAACTGTTAATAAAAAATTAAGAGCTGAAATTAATTATGTCACTCATACCCTTATATAGGAACTGCTATTCTGATTCCACGTCAAATGGTCCTTCTAAATTGTGTGAATGTGGCTTGTCAAAAAAAGGTTTAGAAAATGATTTTTTCATTGGAATAAATAGGTTTGTTTCTAACGAAAATATAAAAATATTGATTGTCATGAAAAAAACCCATTAAAAAGGGTTTTACCATTGCGGACTCCAAGTTTATAGGAATTAGTGGTTATACAAAATTTTTGTGGTATAATGTGATTGTGCTGTGAACTTTTTAAAGTCTAGCGGATACTCCGAGACAAACATGTTGTTATTAATTAAATTATTTTACTAATCAAGTGGGTTTGGTTAATAATAGTGAGATTTATCATTAACATTAAAACTGTAACTATCAATTTAAGTTATCAATGACGACAAGTAACCGTAAAGCACAAATAACATGTATTATCTTCATGTCATCTGAATTCTCCACATTACTATTTTTTTTATTAAAAAATATTTGTTTAGTTGACAAAAATGTCATTGATTATTCGGTCAATTTTCTATTATACCCTTAATTAAATAAATATTAATATTATAATTTTCAATGTTAAACATACTTACTTTAGATGTAAATGTAAAAGAGATATTTTATATTTTATTGCTTAATGACTTTATTATAATTTAAAATGAAAAGAATTTATCAGGAGACGATTATAGTGAGACATGGGACGTATTTTTATTTCCCTAATTGAGTTATGGTTCGTTATTATTCATTTAAATCACGTTTTGTTTTTTAAAACACGTTGTCCCGGATCTTTTTGTAGCGCATTCGCTAACTAATCAGGTACATACCGCCATACCGGCATAGTCATGTGAACTTGAAAACAAAGTACCATAAAATTTACAAATCCAACCCTCAATTTTCACATAACTACAAATATCACCACTCTCATTTTCCAATTTATCAAACTACTTTCAATGCACTCTCACCATTCACACTTTTGTGAATTTATCAAAAATGGCCATCGACCTCTACTCTGAAAACACCAACACCGGAAACAACATATCAATGTCACCTCGTATTTCATTCTCACACGATCTCTCGAATACCGACATCGTCCCAGTCGAACAACTTCTTCGATCATTCTCATCATCATCATCATCATCAACCGTTGAATTCAATTTTTGTGTACAACAAAATCTTGATCACCATCATGCCGATGAGCTGTTTTCCAACGGTAAAATCATTCCAATTCAAATCAAACAACCACCACCACCACAACCACCATTACCACCACAATCACCACCAAAAGAGCAACATAATTCATCGAAATCATTTTGGGGATTCAAAAGAAGCAGCAGTTGTGGTAATGGATATGCAAGAAGCTTATGTCCAATTCCACTAATGCCTAGGAGTAATTCAACTGGATCATCAACAAGTACGACAAACACAAAGCGATCATCGAAAGAAGGTTTTACTCATAAACATCATAATTATCAGAAGCCTCCATTAAGGAAAGCAAGTTATAGTTATGGTAATAGTAATAGTTATAATAACGGTAATGCAGTTCGGGTCAACCCGGTCCTGAATTTGGGTTTCGGGTCCCTATTCTCTAGTGGCAAGAAGAAATAAAGCAAAATTCATCTTAATTAATTGGGTTTGGTAATAATAGTGATTATGAAAAAATAAATTCAGATAACGTATAACAGTGGTTTTTTTGTAAAGCCATGTTACGGTTATCATTGATTTACAATGGTATCTTTTTAATCAACTTTTATGTGAACTAGAAAGATTTTGAACTTTTTGGGATTAGTGATTTAATTAGTCGTTAATTAGTATTGGATTAGGTATGAGGGTAAGTATTGATTGAATTAGAGTTATATGAGTGAAAAGACAGCAAATGTGGGGGCTAAACGAAAGGGTTGTTTTTCATGAAATTGGAGTGTATGATCACATGCATGTGGGGGGTTTCTTGATTAAAATAAAAGATAATATTAGCTTTCATGGTGTTGTTTTGTTTAGGTGTCATTTGGATGTATATGCTCCATGTTGTGTGATAATTTGATATGGATTGGTTTTGGGTTGATTTTATAACTTTGTCTTCTTATATTGATGATTCTGTAGTCTAATTTGTGTTTGTAAAGGTATTCTATATTATGGTTTATTATATTATTGATGTGACTTTTGGTTTTGATTGGTTTTAATATGTCAAATGTAATGTTGGTGTCCATTTTCTTTTGTTGAACACAACGAACATGCCACTATCATCCCACAATTAAATCTATCCTCCCCAACATCATTGTGCAAGAAGCATGAAACAATGAGGTCGATACAATGGTCTCTTTGATGTAATGTAATTGATTAAACCACTTGAAGATTTGACCGATTAAACACGTGGAAAATGAGTATATTAGAAGAGTTGTTCTAGGTTTGGATCTAATTGGCTAATCGGCTATAGTTTTCGGTGGTCGTTCGTTCAACAAAATATATATATACATGTATGGTGAATTGACCGATCGAGATCATTATGCTTAGTTATGTAAATGTTTAGCTAATATATAATGTGACGAGGGTGAGGTTCAAATAAGAATGATAAAAGTGTTGAAAATAGAAGAATCAATAGAATGCGTCACGTGTCACAAAACTCACTTTCTCCATCTTTTTAAAAACTAAATATCTCACAAACGACAAGTCAAAAAATTATAAAAATTGCATCATAAAATTCAGCATTTTCTGTGTTACTAATTTGTAAAACCCACCAAAAAATGAAAAAAAAAAACTCTTCGAAAGTATAGCTTGTAAGATCTTAAATCGAAGAAGAAAAAACGCTGAATTTTGTGGTGCAGTTTTTATAATTTTTCAACTTGTCGTTTGTGAGATATTTAGTTTTTAATAAGATAGGGGAAATGAGTATTTGATAAAAATTAGTGGTTGAGATTGATTCTCTATTCTCACACAAATTTGTTGTACTTATTTGAACCTTACTCAATATGATAATCGTGTATCAATCAATCAAACCTATACATTTAATCATATAAATAACTAATGCATCTTAATGTCCAGAAACTAATTACGATACGAGACAAAATCAACTTTAAGATGAGAAAAACATTCAAGCATTACTCTTCTTTCTTACTTATCATATTCTTTGATTGTGATACACTTATAGGTTTTAGCTAGCATGGTATTTGAGGGTTACGACCCAAAAGGCTACGACCTAGATCCAAATTTTGAGGGCGTCCAAAATTATTTCAAATACTCTGATAAGTTAAATATATGTCATTGCATAGAGGGTTAATAATTGTTTAATCCTTAAAGTTTTACTTTTTTCGTTTTAATCACTCAAGTTTTTTTCTAATGATTTAATCCTCGAAGTTTTAAAATTCTGTTAGTTTAAGCCTAAAATTTGATTATACTATAAAAATTTGATGGTTTAATCCCTAAAGTTTATCTTTTATAATGATTTTGGCCTTTTAAACTTTTTTCCAATTTAGTCATCTAACTTTCAAAATTTTAATGGTTTAACCCTTTGAAGGGTCAAACCACTAACTCAATGCGAATTTGAAGGATTAAAAAAAAAAAACTTGAGTGGTTAAAACGAAAAAAAAGTGAAACTTTGAAGATCAAGCTATTATTAACCCTTACATAAAAATAGAAATCCCTTAATTATAAAGAACAATTGTTAATAATTTGATTTAGAATAAATATATCTTTAACAAGGATATATGCTCAGGTGTCCAATCGACGTATTAGAAACTGAGTCATTGAGAACCATTTTCGTTGAACCCGTTGACAATCGACTTATTTAAATTTAGAGGATCTCGTTTTAGTAAACTGGCCAATAATGCCTCTAAAAACTCAAATACGGCTATGCGTACGTGTTATTACGTACTCATTGTGCTATTAGTATAATTCTAATACTTTTTGTTATTAACTTGTGATTATTAGCAGTCTATAACAACACAAAAGTGTAACATCAAAAATCATCGGCCAGTCTTTTTGTTATGAAAAAAGAAATTTAATTACCTGTAATTAAAAATATTGGTTGGTAAATGTACGTTGTACAGTAAAAAACAAGGAAGAATATATGTTACGTAGCATCAAATCAAAGTATCAAACTGTGGAACAAAACAATATTTACACATCGATCTTTTGAAATGATCGAGAGAGAGTTTTTACAGTAGAATACATACATAAAGAAATAAAAACAAGTAGGATGAAGACAGAAGAATACGAGTTTTGGATAATGGTGACGTTGAATTCACAATCATGGCCATCAGCCCATGACTCGATCGATGCTTTAAAGTTTAAACAATCAAAATGCCAGCCTAAAATATTGTACCAAACTTCCCCACCTTAACTTTTTACCTATTTTAATAAAAAAATTTAAACATGTTTAGTCAACCCAACCTTTTACCCTTATAGTCATTGTCACCTTTATTCCTCTACAGTAAACATTGTTCCCGCATAAATGAATCAGCAGAGCCACAGTAATTATTAGCCAATAACCCGAAGGCACGTGTATAAGAAATCCCGCAGTCAACTCTAAATCAGCGGTATTTATAACAACTTTAAATGCGCGGTTTATCCTAATATCCCGCATGCCCTTCAAAATACAGCGGGTATTTGCCTATTTCCGAATTGTGTGCCCGCGGGTTTTATTGAAAGGGACCACGGTTGTTATCTTGTTCATTAATCGGAGAAAAAGTGGTCCCAATCGCTCGAGGGTATTTGAATGGATATGCGGAATCACATGAACACGCTGAAATCGAGTACAAAAACGAATATAATATCTTTTTCTCGGTTAAAATCATTGACAAACCAACTTAGTTGCGAACAAAACCAAAACCCGCTGCCATATTTATGATTGAGTTGCCGAAAATCGCACAAACATTCCGGAATTGCAGGCAAAGAACGAAAAACATATATTCCCGCTTGAAATCGAAGAAAAAATAACTTTATTTTGAAAAATGGCAATACTCGGGGGTATTTAAATGGATATGCGGGATGTTAGAATAAACACGGGTATTTGAATTTGGAAAGAAGCTGGGGGAATTCTTCATTGACCGCGGGATGTGTCGTTGACTGGGGGATTTAGTGTACATGTGGCGTCGATTTATTGGCTAATAATTTCCACGGTCCTGATGTCTATTTTTTGCGGGATCAGTGACCATAGCGACAAAAATAGTTCTGATACGCATCATAGGAGGTAAATACGTGCGTTGACTGGCCATGTCAGAAATTTTCTCATTTTAGTATCGGACCTTTAAGTATTCCTAAAATACATTTACAAACTTTAGTTCACATTAATACAAAGTGATTACATTGTCGAGTATTTTTTTAGAAGGTCAAATACTCATACACACTGCTATGACGAGTATATATATATTAATTCGTTAATATATACAATTGTTTCATCAACAAATGTGGTTGTGACTTGTGATTCACACATTTATGTACTCTCTCTCCGTCTCAATTTAATTGTCCATTACAAAATGCAATAACTATATTGTTGACCAATAAGATTTAATTCATTACTCTTTGCTTAAATACTTTCCGAGTGATTCAAATTGTAAGTGAAAAATTATACTCTAAAAAGGCAACATGGTCAATAAAATTGAGACGGAAGTAGTAATTAAATTTACGAATATCTTATATTTATCGAAATAATTAGTTATAATTATAGAAGTTTGATAACATAACCCATTATTAGCAAAATTCTTTAATATTTACCATGCTATCCTTAACATATTTAATTTATTGAAGTATTCACCACTCTAAGAGGGAAATTAACCATTGTTTAACTATCTAACATATTACGATTATAGTCCAAACCTAGTATAGGGTTAGTAATGGTTTAATTTTCAAACTTTCATTATTATTTTATTCATTTTAACCATTCAACTTAATTTTTAACGTTTAACACTTTAACTTTACATGACCCATAAAAAAACTATTATGATCAGTTATCACAAGTTAACTCTTCTAAAATTTTCAAAAATTAATTTGATCTCTGAAATGTTATTTATATAATGATTTACCATCAAACTCTTGTAAGAAATTTTTTCATATAAGTAACTTTTCGTATAAATTGAAATATTATACATAGATACTATTACTTTTTCTAATAACAAATGATAGGAAAGATTTTCGGACATAGAAGGTTCGATATGGACTTGTCTTATCTACAGAAAGAGGATGGATTCTTTGTCCAACCATCCTAACCCCAAAAAAACATTATAAAATGTATTTGTTGTCAAAATAAAACGTTATACAAATAATTATGATGATACATTGCACTTAATTTATAAGCATTTAAATTATATATACGTATTTATCCAAGATAATATGTGATGCAACATTGTATATACACACATATTATGCTTTAGAACATTTACAATGATACATTTTTGTAAAACTTTTTATAAAATTTTAATAGTTTTTTAAAAAGATTTTTGTAAAGCTTTTTCAAATAATAAAAAAGTTTAGAATTTTTTTTTGTTGGAGTTGTTCTTTTAATGAAATATATTTTGTAAAAATACCATATTTGTTAAGATAGTCAAACATTTAAAACATACATAACCAAAGGGTTTAAATTTTGATCAACCGATATTTAAAGTGTTAAAATATTAAAAATGAAGTTGAAGGGTTAAAACGATTTTTTTGAAAGTTTTAAGATCAAACCGTTATTAACCTTTCGTCAATTATTTCAGCGGTACAGGTTTTGAACGGGCTCTATTAAAGTGACGGTGATGATGTTGAAAGCTTAAGAGATTAGGTGTTGAATCTTCAAGTGGGAAATTGTTGGATTGTGAAGATTAAACGAAGGAACAGAAGAAGAAAATAAAGAAATTGGAAAGCTGAGTGAGTACCCAGCTGGTACTCGCCATACCCGGCTGGTAGGCTTGGTGTACCCGACGGGTACCATCAACTGAACCGGGTAAGCCATGAACAACACATGACAGAAAGTTGGGGCTTGAAGTCTACCCAGTGGGTAAGTAATGAACCCGGGGGTAAGGTGGTTTACCCGACGAGTAGCCTATGAACCCGACGGGTACTAGGGCGGTTCCAGCAGATTTGCGATTTTCTTTTTGCCTAAGTTTGTGTACACTATATATTGTAACCCCTACTTTTGTAAACCCTAACCTACGGAATTAATAAGATTTTCTCTCTAGTTGGCCGTGGAGTAAACCAATTGAGTAGATCGGATATAACCACATTATATTCATGTGTTCGCTTACATTCTCGCATTATTATTTATTGTTTCCTTTGTTTATTGATCCGTTTATTGTCATGGCGTATAACTAGGGTTGTACGGTTCTTGTTTTGAGGTCCATAATTCCTAACAGAATTGATTATGTTTGTTAGAAGTAAGTTTTGTTCTTTTTATTCACTAGATCAGTTTAGATTACTTTAGCAGTAGTCCAGTTATGATTGAGGATTTTTATTCTCAAATCTTAGATAATTAGGGTGTGTTTGGCAATAGCAGTTGAAGCTCAAAGTTAGAAGTTGTAGCAGAAGTTTTTTATTTTTTTAATAAGTGTTAGACAAACCCTCTGTAGCTATAGCTTATTAATGTAAAATGACACAAAAATATATGATATTTTATAATTTTAAATTTTAAATAATTAGAAGAAAGATAATATAATAATTAGGGGATGAAGATATTTATTAGAAGCTACTTTTAGGAGATTATAGCTGAATGGATTAGTTTTTGACTAAGTCTTGTATACTTTTTTATGCCAAATAAGGATTATAAAATCATAAAGGGTTGAGTTTTTTAGAAATAGAATATGATTCCAATAATTCATTAAACTGTGGTTGTCAAAGAAAACCTTTAACTGAATTTTAAGCTCTTTTATTAGATGATAAATCAAGGAATTTAAGCTCCATTTTAAAACTTAATAAGGTTTATAAGTTTCAAAAATAAGCCACATTATAATAGTACTCCGTATAATTTTATAGTGTATACATAAAAAAAATACTTTCATGCCTATTTTTTATTATAAGTCATCGTATGCAATAAACTCCAAAGCTTGTATTTAATTAAGAAACTAGTGTTGGACCCCGTCTAATGGACAGTTTCTGAAAACGTATATAAATTATTAAAAAAATATATTATATCAGTACTAAGTTATGTTGCACATTTATTACATAACTCACAAGTTTATATCAAACTTTCAAAAAGATAAACATTATTTGCAGTTATAATATGGATAATTTATTATTTAAATAGTATATAATATAAAAAGTCAATATAAATTACAGTAAAAATTGAACGTTAATATTAAGTAGGTCGACATTGAAATAAAAATGAAAGGATTTTATAAACTAATAATGAACATTACAAACCTTAAACGTGTTGAGGGCTTTATATTCAAGATAAACTTCACTTTTCTACTTTTATCAATGTCACATTTTAATATAAAACATACAATTCACCCAGTAATACACGGAGGTATAAGGATTTTTTTAGTTCTATTTCTATAATTTTTTTAATCCTTGAGTCACTCTAACCATGTAAGTGTCTTTAGAAAAATTGTGAACTACATATATGAAGACTACATAAATGTACTTGCTTTATTATATTTTTTGTACAAATATTATTGGCATTAGCATTGTTTGTACAATCAACACTCGATTATATTCTAATTTAAGTTAGCAAAGAACATATTTAAACATATATCAATATTATGAATTGTAACACCCCAAAATTTGAGGTATTAATATATGAATATAATATAATTATATTATACAACGGTTTTATAAATCGTATGAAATGTTAGGAATTTTGAATATATAAATGTGATGTGTGTAAAGTTGCTAGACAATAAGTGAACGGGTTAGTAATGTAAATACCAATATAACTAATAAAAATAAAATTATTACATACAAACACACACACAAGTCAACTTAGAACTTCTAAACATTTCTAGAGAGAGATCGAGAGTGAGCGAACAAGGGAAGGAAAAGGAGGAAATCGAAATCAGTCTAATAACACCAAACTAACTTCAATTAGCTTGGATTCAAGCTGCAATAATCATTCCTACATGAGGTATGATCTTGTTCTTCCCTCTTTCTAACTTAGAAAGTCAATTTTGGAGGGTTTGAAGATGGGTTTGTTGTTTAAACGAAAATTAGGCTAGGTTATGGTTAATTAGTGGTGGTGGGGGTTAGAAGTGATTGTTACTAACCTTAATTCAACTTATAAGTTGATAAATCGAATGGTAAGTATAGTGATTAAGGTGGATTTTGTTAAAAATCTCATTAATTGTTGTTACTTCACTTTAATTATTAGTTAGGAAGGTTGTTAGGGTGTTATTAATCATAAGTAAAATGGAGCTCTTTAGAAATGACCAAGAAATTGAGGTTTGATACATTGTAGTGATGAAGAGTTGATAAGTTTGACTTTAAAAAGTCAAACTGATCAACTAGGGAGGGAGGGAAGATAATCATGTTAATGAGTGGAGTTTGATAATTGTTAGTTTCTAAATGTGTTGTTATATTATTATGTGTTTTATGCTAGGTGCTAAGGACGTGACATTCCTAATTGATCATTAAACCGCCTAATTGCCTAAATTCCAAAGGTGAGTGATATAGGGGTTAAATGGGTCATACAACCAAGGGAAATTAATTGTTGTATTCTATATTTGTTGATTAATTATGAATATTGCAAGACGTGATTATTTGTTGAAAGTAGTTGTTGAAATATGTGGAATGAGCGATTGTGGATATTAGCTAACTTTGTTAGCATAGTGTTAATGTTGTTGAATATGTGCATTGCACATGATGTTGTTGTAGTACTCGTGCTTAATATGGTACGGTACTAAGTGGAAAGATGATAGCGGATCCGCATAGTGAAATTAATCTCTACACATTTCTTAATAGTTGTTTGTTAAGCTTATGTGCTCATTGTTGATAACTGTTGGTTGTAATTTGATTTAGTGAGTTACCTATTTTAATTGCTCATATTCTCACTAAGCTTATTGCTTATCACTTAAGTTGTTTAATGTTGTAGGTGCAAGTGGGTCAAAAGACCCAAGTGGACATAGGGAGGGCAAAACAATCGCAAGGGATTAGCGTGGATTATAACTTGCTATATGTAGGTTTGACAAGCTTACCTCTCTTTTGAATTGTCGTTGTGATTGCCATGTTGTGTAAATCATCCGATTGTGTTTTGATGAAACATGTAGTTGAATGTAATGAGGTCTAAATAACTAATAACCATGGTTGTAAAACAAGAGATTTTGGTGAGTTATGAAAGTGTGGTTTTAGTCATGACTTTTGGTGAAAAACGACCAAAACGTTTGAAGTTAAAATTTTAGTCGGTTGTAATATTTAGCACTTGTAAATGATGTTGGACAAATGACTTGATGGAAATGTTAATGGTTTGGAAGCCTAATGGCTAAATTTGTTGTTGATTTACCAAACGGGTCAAAATGGGTCGTAAATAGGGGTGAACAAAACCTGGTTTTTGGGAAAACCGATTCGGGTTGAAAAACCGAACCGGTTTTTGGTCAATAGTCAATAACCGGTTTTTCCAAAAACCGGTTTAGAACCGAACCGGTTTGAGGGGGAGAAAAACCCTAACCGGTTGTAACTGGTTTGGACCGGGTTGGAACCGGTTCGGGTTCAAAAACCGGTTTCAAACCGGTTTTCCTATATAATTCGGGTTTTTTTCGAGCGTTGAGCGTTTTAGGGAAAATCGACGTATTCTTCAAATTTTTTTCGATAGAATGTTAGTACATTAGGTATGGAAACATAACCTAACAATAACTTAAAACAAAGTCTTCTAAATCTTCATAAAAATATTATTGAAACCAATAATTCTATATAATTCAATCTTATTCGAGCGTTAAGCGTTTTAGGGAAAACCAACGTATTCTTCAAAATTTTTCCGATAGAATGCTAGTACATTAGGTATGGAAACATAACCTAACAATAACTTAAAACAAAGTCTTCTAAATCTTCATAAAAATATTATTGAAACCAATAATTCTATATAATTCAATCTTATTCAAGTGTTAAGCGTTTTAGGGAAAACCAACGCATTCTTCAAAATTTTTCCGATAGAATGCTAGTACATTAGGTATGGAAACATAACCTAGCAATAACTTAAAACAAAGTCTTCTAAATCTTCATAAAAATAGTATTGAAACCAATAATTCTATATAATTCAATCTTATTCGAGCGTTAAGCGTTTTAGGGAAAACCAACGTATTCTTCAAATTTTTTCCGATAGAATGCTAGTACATTAGGTATGGAAACATAACCTAACAATAACTTAAAACAAAGTCTTCTAAATCTTCATAAAAATATTATTGAAACCAATAATTCTTCATAATTCTTCATAATCTTCAAAAATCTTCAACTTTTATTAATCTTCAATTCTTCTAACATCTTCAATTTGGGCAGTCTTCAAAAGTCGAAATCTTCTTCGGAGGAAGCCTCTCGCGAAGCTTGATCGAAAGCAATTTCTTCATCGGAAAGTGATATTGCCATACCCGCTTCCACCTCGATATCGTGTATATCTCCTTCGTATTCCAATTCACCTTCAATACTTGAAACGTTTTGTATACGTTCCGCAGCGTATAAGTGATCCTTCAAGCATATACACATCTCTAATGAAGCCGGTGTGAGTCTTGTTCTTCGTATGGAAAGTAGCCTGCCACTAAGAGAAAAAGCGGATTCCGAAGCTACCGTAGAAGCTTGGACGGTTAGTAAATCTCGGGCCGTGATGGTTAGAATAGGAAATTGAGATTCCCTCCCTTTCCACCAAGCCAAAATATCAAAATGTGCGAATTCTTCGAGTCCCATTGAGGCTAAAAAATTTGTTCCGGTATATCTCCCATATTCGCTAGTGGCCCTTTGGTCACCATCACCCCTTGCCCGTTTATGGTTTTTCTTGTCTTAAACTATTATATAAATTAATCATTGGATCTCGGGCAGAAGATGATGAAGCAAACATTGTGAAAGCCGAACTAAAAGAAACCATTGTTGTTGAACCATATTTTTGAAAATAATGACCAAATAAATCCTTAAAAGATTTGTTAAAATAGTCTTTTGTATTTTGTGCAAAAAATGGGTCCTCATCATTCAAATCCAAATCGTTACAAATGTTATCGATAAGTAATTCCACCCCGGAAATGTTCAAACATTGGTTTAACGCGGCGGCACAACTAATTACCGGTGGCATTTCTTTAAAATATTTTCTTAGTTTTGCTTTCATGGGAGCCACCATTATTGCATATACATTACCACAAAATTCGTATTCGCTTAGTTTTGAACTCATTAAAAATATTTGATTAAGTACCAAATGAGTTGTGGGCTAATAAACACCCGATAATAATTAAAAACTTTGAGCAATTCGGTTATCTTTTGAATAACCTCCCAATAGTCGGAGGAAAATGATGTTGCAAGACCTTTTTGAACAAGTTGATCATGAAAAACGTATAAAGTGTCGCGTTTCCATAAACCACACATAAACATGTTGTAAGTCGAATTCCATCTTACGGGCATGTCCCAATTAGGGGTTAAAAAGATGGAATCTGTTTCCTTACATAATCTCATCTAATGTTTGTATCTAGCTTTACCCGAACAAAATATATCTTGTAACATAATTTTATACGCGTTTTTTACTACGTTTATTTCTTGAACCGCTAGTCCGTCTTGCACAACCAAGTTAATGATGTGTGCAACACATCTACTATGGTAGAAAATGCCTTTCATAGGTGGTTCGTATTTTAGTATTAACCTTTGAATGACGTTTGTATTATTACTCGCGTTATCAAACGAGATTGAAAAAACCTTTTGTTCTATTTTAAACATTTTCATTACATCTCGTAACATGTAAAATAAGTTTTTACCCGTGTGAGGATAGTCAAAGTTTTCAAAAGCAATGGAACGTTTCATCATTTGTCAAGTTGCGGGATCAACCCAATGTGCGGTAACACAAAGGTACGAACCGGACAAACCATGAGGAGACGACCAAACATCGGTCGTTAATGATACACTTGTATTTAAGTTTTCAAAACCGATTATTAGTTGACTTTCAGCATTTTTCCACAATTTAAGAGCATCACGTCTAAGAGTATTTTGAATGACCCTAGTAAGCCGAGGGTTGTCAAAGTGGTTGAACGGCAAAGCTTCTTGAATCACAAAGCCGGCAAATGCTTCTCGACACCTCTCCGCTTCGTATGTAAAAATACCCCCATCCCGTGACATTGTTGCTTGACTCGACTCGGGATTACTTTTGACTCCATCACAATACTTTGTAGCATGTGATTTCAAAGTAGAGTTGGAGTCGGCTTTCAAAAATTTCCCGCAACGTTTACAAAATGCCTTAGTGGAACTATCCGACAATAACACTTTGTCGTAATTACACCAAATCTCGGGATTTCGTTTGGTTACCAAAACTTGAACAATAGTTGGTGCATTTGAAGAACCAACACCGGCGGAAGTTGAAGAAGATTGAGTGGCCATTTTGATAGCGTTTCGAGAGCGTTTTGAGAGGGGTAGAGAATTTTTTGAGAGTTTCGTACGTAAATCGTAAGCGTTTTGAGTGTTTAAAGACTAGAATTAGCAAGATTGAGTGTTGTGACTAAACCAAACCCAAGGTATCTATTTATACTAGTTTTAGGATGGCAAAATGTTAAAAAAAAATACCAAAAACCCGTTCCAAAACAGTAACAAACGGCTATATTTTGAAAACCCCAAAAACTGGTTCGAAACCGATTTTTAAAACGGTTTTTCAAACCGGTTCGGGTAAAACCGGTTACAAACCGGTTCGCCAATGGTAAACTCCAAACCGGTTTCCAAACCGGCGGATTTTATAAAAACCGAACTGGTTTTTATAAAAACCGGTTTCAACCGGTTTCGGGTTCGGTTTTTTTCGGTTTCGGGTCGGGACCCGATTTTTTTGGTCAACTTTAGTCGTAAATGGGTTGTTTTGTTGAAATGAGTCAAAATGATGGTTTGGTGTATATTGTTGAGTTGGATTGTAAAAATAAAATTGCTGAAAAGTGGTGAGAATAGTTGAATTAAAATTGTTGCAAAATTGGTTCTAAAAAGTGTCAAATAGCCACTTTTCGAATTTGAGTCCAAAACTGTCATTAGTGTGAATTTTGGACAAGTGTGAATTGGGAAAGTTTCATTTTGTAGAGTAAAACATGCGTGCAAAATTTCGGGTCTTGATTGTAAATGAATTAAAAGATATGCGTGTTTGAATTTGGGTTCAAAAACTGAGTTTCCTGCATTTTTCAGAATCTCAGCACAGGTACGCGATCGCGTACCCTTACCAGGATCGCGTACCTTATGCTAAAATCATATCATAAAGTTCCTACGTTGTTGGTACGCGATCGCGTACTCTCACCGGGATCGCGTACCAATTTAGTACGCGATTGCGTAACCTTACCAGGATCGCGTACACTAAAAGGCGAAAAAAATAAATTTTTGGACGTTTCATGAATATACATGATAACGTATACGAAATGATTTTTGTCCAAGAGATGTTAATCCAAATGTTTCTAAAATACACAATCAATTAACACCATCATATATCATGTGCACTGACGATAGCGTGTTAGAGCTTGATTTGATGGAAAATATATAACAATGCCTAAGAATGTTTAGTTATTCAGATCTATGGCGACAAATAATTATAAAATCGCATTACATATTTACATGATGCAAATACTTTGATTTAATATGCTCATTAATAGATGATTATATTAATAATCAAGAGTAAATTCTATAAATGGTCCCTGTGGTTTATACCGATTTAAGAAAATCGTCTTTATACTTTATTTTTCACTTATTTAGTCCAATAAGTTTACGTTTTGTTTGAAAATAGTCTCCCATCCACCTAAAATGACTAAAATACCCTTTGATCATTTAGAGTCTTACTATCCGCAAATGACAAGAGCAAGGGTACTTTAGTAATTTTAGGTGGAGCAAGGATCATTCTCAAGCAAAACATAAACGTATTGGACTAAATTAGTGAAAAATAAAATATAGGGACGATTTTCGTAAATCGGTGTAAATCGCAGGGACCATTAATAAATAAAGAGATCACTTGGCATTTATGAAAAAAGATTGTATTTCTTTTTGTAAGTCTTGGGACTCTATAAATAAATAAAGAGATCACTTGACATTTAGAAGTGTGTTACCTAGCGTGTTTACCTAGGGTAAAACTCGATCTCTTAACTTGAGATCGTCTCCCCATGTATTCGAATAGAAGAGTTAGCAGATATCCCTAAAGTTATAAACTCTTATACAAAGAGTGTATCCGTCTTGTATTCATGACAGAAGATCGGGGATTTGGTGTTGTATTCGTTATTATCAAACGTATGACTAAAAAAAATCTTCTTTGTGTTCTTCGTATTATCTTTATCGTATTTATATATTTTATTTGGTGTTAAACGGGACCACTTAAAAAGACTTAAAAATAGAGACTTAAATTTATGTTTAAAGAGGAAAAATATTAGTGAACCGAATGAAACATAATTACTGTAATAAATTACATATACTCGTATGTCAATATCAATATATAAACTTTTATTTAAATGAATTGGATTTGTTTAATTTAATATTTATTATTTATATTTAATAGTTAATTTTAATAATTTTAATAAAGTAATAAAGAAGAGGGAAAAAAAGAAAAAGAAAGAAAGTAGAAAGCACTAGTCCGGCCAGTCTATTCTTTTACCCTGCCGACAATAACGTAAGGTATAATCTAACACTCGCTTCTACCATTTGACACGTGGAGCTAACTCAAGGTGAAGGTGGTGGAGGTGAGTTTACCCGCATGCACTGCGAGTAGGTTTTGTTGTTATCAACTGTCATGGGGAAAACTCTTTTTTCATAAAACACGCGGCTCGTCTTCGCATCGCGACGGAAATTAGACGTGGACTCGACGAAACCTACCTACAACTCTACAACCTTCGACGTGCGACAATATCTTCTTGTACATGATGACTCTATGCATTTCCACGTTACATTACTGTTGTGTTTAGGCAGTGGTGACCGGTCTATCCACTTAATAATGGATATTGAGTATCGATATAAATGTCGATCGTTAGTGCATCGGAAATGAATACAATTTATCATTTATAAATTTATCCTTTAACATTTAAAATACATATAGAGATATATATATAAATATATACAAATATACATATATGCATATACACAGTGGCAGATCTATAAATTTTTGTCGACCGGGACATATAAAAATTACTTAAAATTTATGGATAATGAGAAAAAACATAAAACATCATCGAAATATCAGTAAAGTTGTCAATACACATGTTAGCACGGTAAATAGCTTAAAACAACCAACTTTAACGTGTTTACTCCTATTGTATTTTATATATCAATTTAACCGAATCTTATTTTATATAAGTTAAAAGGGTGAACTAATAATTTATAAGGTCAATGGTTAAAAACTCAAAATGCATCTTTAAACAAAGACATAGGTTTTAAAGAGAATATGCTATAATAAGTTAAAAACAGTGGCCTGATCATATTCTCCAGTCATGCAAGTGTTCACCTAAAAGCTTTTTCAAAATCACTTCAATTAAAATGGCTATCAAGTTTCTTCTTCTTTTTATCACTCTTTCTAATGTTTTAATTCTTTCTTCATTATTATTAAAGCAAAATCTTAACAATAAGAGAGGTGAGAGCAAGGAAGCAAATATACATTTAATTACATTAAATCTACATATTATTACATTAAAAAAAATTGAATAGTAGATAGCACTTGACCTCACCCAGTGGCTCCGTCCCCGCATATATATTTATATATCTAAATACACATGTTATATGTACCATAAACTATTAAAATGTTATCGAAGATATAAGGGTTGTGAAAGATATAATTATGCAAATATCCATAAATTCGCATTTAAAAAAAATATCTAATGTATATTTGAGGTTTTTTGTATTGATTTAAAGCAAATCGAAATGCATACATCCACCGAGTTAAATGTTGCTTCCAACCATATAGCAAAGTCAAAATCGACGAGAGATTACAATCAAAACATGTTCGATTGACCAATAAACACATAGATTACACATTTATATTTGTCAAAACCTATGTTTAATTGTAACTGTAACAAATTATGCTTCGTTGACAACAATGGTTATATGTTTTTGTGACTAGATTTTCATATGTTACGTTATGTTTGTTATTTCATATGTTACGTTATGCTTGTTTTTTGTTACAAATAATTATTTAGTTTCATTTCATATTAGAAAATATTTTAACATTATCTTGAATATCCAATGGATATTTATTAACCTTGTAAATTCAACTAGAATATAAATATGAATGGATGAATCAAAATTAAATGGAATGGACGTGAACATAAATATGGATATGGATTAAAAAAGTTAAATAAATATGAATATGGATATGGCATATCCAATCCATTATCATCCCTATTTACTATGCTCTCGAAATTTATTTAAGAACTTTACACCATTAACTAAGTATTCAATATTAAAAGTTTGTATTAGATAAAATATAAAAACATCAAGGACATACTCCAATAATTAGGGGTGAGCACGTAAACCGAATCACAATCGAAATGAACTGAAATGGTGAAACCGACTATTTGATCTTTGATAATGCAATAATTAAAATGTTTTGATTCGATTCGGGTTTCACTTAAAAATCAAACGGATAATTTAATTACAAATATATAATTTTATTATATATTACAATACAAAGTCATATAATATATTAGGTTTTCTATTGATGTTATTGACCCACGAACTTAAGAAATGAATCCATAATCTATTACGGAGTATTTTTATTGTATATAAATTATGAATCTAACTTGTTTATGAGGTTAAATTTCAAATTGTTACTAAATTACAGTATTGACTAAACGCATTTTTAAAATTTCAAAAGCATTTACTGACGTATTATAATTTATATGGTATGATTATGGTTAATTTGTTTATGTATTTACAAAATACTTTGGGATACATTTTTGTTCAATATTACACCCAAATGTTTTAATTATCTTATAGCGTAAAATTCGATTATAAACCGAAATGACAATAAGAAACCGAACCGAAATTAAATAACTGAATCATAAAGAAATCAAAAGTGAACAATTTTGATTATTAGAAAATCAAAATATTCGATTGCATTATGATTTTACCAAAAACCTAATCGAACCGAACACCACTAATAATAATACTATCAAAGAATGATTAATAAATAGCAGCACATACATAACATTCATTATTCTTTGTCGTATACAAACAAAAAGTCTAGTATTTAATACCAGTTCATAAAGTATCTACCGAGTAAATTACATTCTCCATAATGTATATCGTACATTTCACTTCTCTGGTCGCAAGTTTTGTACCTGAATTTTGATTTCACTCTTTGTCCTCACTGTTAAATACCTTTAAAATTTTAAGACTTTTTACCATTTAAAAGATGAAGAGTAAAACGAAATTTCAAGTCAAAAACTAAACTCATAAAAAACCAAACATGACAATGAGGAAACATCAGATACGAGAAATCTAATCTACTCCTGTTCACTGATATGGTAACATTTTATATTTTATATTTTATATTTAAATTAATTTAATGTAACATGGAGTAAAATATTAAGTTGGTAAAAATTTACATAGATTAACACCAACATGAAAAAGCTCATTTTACTATGTTGACTTTTACAGTGACTTGGGTGATAGGTGTATAGTTTTGTCTCATGCTACACTCCACTCATTCCCTACGCACCTACCCACCTTATCCTACGCACCAACCAATACACTGTAAAAAGTGAAAACAGCCGTTTTCACATACAATCTTTTCAATCATCACCTACACGGCTACACTCTACCGTTAATCCTTCTCCACTTTTTTATTTTTTTAAGATTTGATGTTACCAGTGAGTATTTTGCTTTCTAGATTCTTGTCAGATTATTAGTTTGTTTCTCGTGAACAAAAGTAACGTCACGTTGTTTTCTTTCTGAATTTATGCTTATTTTTGGACTACACTTTTTGGCAGTAGATTCCTTTCTTCTTTCATATCTTCAGCATTTGCCTCATAGATTCCTTAATGTGAAAATGTGAATTCAGATTTATCAACAAAAATGTGTTTGTGTTGAAGAAGCTGTGAAGCTTGTGGTGGAAAAGATGAGTGAAACTGCGAGCGTAACGACGTCGTCGTTAGCGATAACGGATAATAGGCCTACTAGAAAGAGTGGTGGATGTGTTGGTATATTTTTTCAACTTTTTGATTGGAATCGAAGGTTTGCTAAAAAGAAACTATTTTCTAAGCGATTGCTTCCACCAGGTTAAATAATTTTTATATTTAATATTACTATATATATAAAATGTTTATTGTACTAAAAAATTAATTAATGTTGTATTGTATTAAATTTAATAGATCGTGCAAAAGAAGCTTCAAAGAAGTTTGGAGGTGATGATAAGCTGCCTAAGCTTAGACTGGTATTAATATAATATCAATTTTGTTACTTATAATCTTTATGTTTCATATTTTTCCAATTTATGGGCTTATTAAATTTTAGAAAGCTGATAAGTTCATTTTTAACCGCTTATGAAGTTGCTAACTATTTAGTTTTATTAAAGCCATAAGCTGGGAATTTAAGCTTAATTGTCTGCGTTATGATTATGATTATAATTTATTTATCTATTTTTTTTTTGTCTTGTTATAGATTGCTGATGAAAACAGTGGGGGTTTTCCAAATTTGAACAAAAATGGTGTTAATAATAATAATAATAATAGTGTGGGAAAGAATGGGGGTCAAACTCCAAGTTTAGTTGCTAGGCTTATGGGGTTAGAATCAATGCCATCCGTAAAACGTGATAAGCTTTTAAAGGATTCTTCGAGCGAATTTAGGGGTGGGAGAAATGGGAAAGTTGTGGGGGATGATAATAATGATCATTTTGAAAAGGATGCATCGCAACAAGAATTTAGGCCTCAAAAGCTTCAGAGAACTGGGACAGTTGATAGAAGGAATGTGAGTAGATTTGGAGCCGAAGCGTTGCAGTTGAAAAACGTTTTATCTCGATCTAGAAAGAACCATCACCCGAGACTTGCGACACCCGTAAAGAATACTAGTCATCTTACAAAGAGGAATTCGTCTCGGTTACTTGGTGCTGCTACTAGGATTTTGGAACCTGGGTTGCAGGGTAGAAATAAGTCTAAATATGCGATTACTTACGCTCGCAGTGAACGAAGACCGATGGGAAATGAGTTTGGTTCGGAGCCTATGAAGGGTGAAAAAATTGATTTATTGAGTGGACATGCTGCTTGTAAAAACTGTGGCAATTTGGTTGATATTGCAGAGTCTCAAGGGTCGCCGAATAGGAACTCTAGATATCATTGCTCTTCGTTCGATGAAATTGAACCTGTTGATCGTGAACGTTATGTTCAATGGCACGTGACAAACCAACAATCGCAGGAACAAAATGTTGAAAACTTAACTTATATGAAGGAGAATAACCGAAGGGTGGTTGATGTTGGTATTTCGTCTCAGTCGAAAATGAATAGTTTGCCATTTAACAAGTCTGGTGCTGATGCAGTTTGTGATGCTAAAGATTTTGTTGCGTTGAATAGGAGTTTAAGTGGTCAAACAAGGTCAAGGGTACCGAGTAAAGTTGAGGATACAAAGTTTGATAAGAGGAGTAAATTTGATAATAGTTTGTCTCCAGGGCAGAAAAGGCAGTTTACACATATCAGAAAACAAGGGGAAAGTTCTTCCAATTACAAGTCGAGAATGGTTAGAAGAGGCACCGGAAAACAGATGGTGTCTGATGCTTGTTCTGTAGAACGCATTGGTGGTGGTTGCAACAATAACGGTGATCGGATGGCGTTTAGATTTAACTCCCCGATGAAGAACAGGTGTGAAGTTCCTACGAAAGTAGAGAGAAGAAGGAACCAGAATGCCTCTCCTTGTAAATATACTTCGCGTAAAAAGTTTACATCGAATCAGAGTGATGGAAAGATCTACCTGCAACGACCGTTCCATTCGACAGGTGATTCTTTGGGGGCTATACTTGAAGAAACGCTGACTAGTCAAGCAGACTATGGATCAGGAATAAATGGCGTTTCACCTAAGAGGATGCCATCTAATACTTTTGAAGAGCTAATATGTGCCTTAAACATGGAGAGACGGCCAGTTCATCAAAACGATATGGAAGTTAGTTCTCAAAGGAACCGACTTCCTCACCATCGAAGTCAAAGGTACCACCACCACACGGGCTTCTGTTTGCAGGTATGGTTTCGGTTGTTAAGTTCTTATTTTATCGTATACCATGAATAAAATTCTCTAGATACTAAATATATTGCCAAGTTGTTCTAATTATTCTACCTATTGTATTTTCAACTGCTGCCTGTTCAGTTTTTTATTTTTATTTTTATTTTGTGATCATTTTCTTATTTGTGTTGGACATGTAATCTTCATATCTACTGTAAGTAATATGTTTGCAGACATCTTGACATGATTTTCTTTTTTCATGTTTATAATAATATAATAATTAGACAAAATCAGAAAAGGCAAGAACAATAATTGGGGGTGGAAATAGTGATCACCTTAGCCCGGGATCTGTTCTTGAAGCGTCTTTCTCAAATGACAGCTGCTGCTCCAGCAGTTTGGAAGATAGCTCAGGTAAGGGACCTCTTTTTTCAGGTTCTTACTCTATAAACCATACATTGCAATTTGAAGTTTGGACTCATTTATGGGGTAAATGAGTAAATTTGGGTTGTAGTTCCCCTCTAATGGGTCAACTTCAAACCTTCAGCATATGGGTCCAGTGGGTTAAATATTTAATATCGCCTAATATGTATCTTAAATGAATTAAACCTCCTAAATTATTTTATTTTCCAGAATCAAATTATAATTGTAAGTATAAATGATACAAATTTCTTTATCATATATAAAACGCAAGTATCTGTAAGATTCACACAAAGGAAAAACAAAAGGTGTTTGTGGGTTGGCCAACTGGGCCCGACCCGTTTTCTCACTTCTAAGAAGTTGCTCAGTTTGACCCGAAACTATTACTCTACCTGACCAGGCCCTGCCATTTTGCCACCTCTAGTTTAAACTCACCTTGATGGAATTCTCCACCTTTTGGAAGTTGTACGTTCTGAAGATTATACCATTGTATTTTAATTTGTCTTGGTTTCTGATTGAAGTACGCACGCAGCACGCGGACTCCATGAGTTACTCATACGATGAATCCCAATTTCAAGATTCAGAGTCAGATCCTTTCTATTCTGGTGTTTTATCAAGCAACGACAACACGCACACCGAGTTAGTTACCAATCTGCTCACCTATATTACACAAGTATTATACAGCATTGATGTTGTTAATTCTAGAATAAAGGGAACCATCCGTGCCCACATTAAAGAGGTCATCTTCAACTCTGAGCTAGTTCTTGCTAGTCAAATCCCTCACAACCCAAATGAAATCAATTCTTTCTTCGTATGTGACCTTCTACTTGAACTAGATACTCTTGCAGCAGTAATGCGGACCAAATTTGGCAACCTTTTGGGGTCTGAGAAATCAAACACAGGATATCAACTAAAGCGCTTTGTATTTGATGCCTTGAATGAATATTTGGACTTGAAATATGGGCGATACTTGAAATGTGGATTTAGAGGATGGATGAACCTCCCTCCATTCATGGGTTCCGATAATTTAATTCGTGAAGTTATGGAGGAAGTGAGAAGGTGGATGTGTTTTGTTGGTGTGACTTCAGATGAGATGGTAGAGAGAGACATGAGCCATTGTTTAGGGAAATGGACAGATTTCGAGATTGAATTGTATGAGGCGGGTGCTATAATCGAACGGGATATCATCCGAATGTTGATTGATGAAATTGTTATCGAGATCTCGAGTGGTATTGTCTAATGTTTTGTACAAATTGATGGATGTGGACAGAAGCAAGATGTATTTTTGTTGGTTTAGTAAATTTCCAACTGTTTGTTCTCTGTGTATCTTAAGGTTTATTTGTTTGAGTGGAAATCTGAATATTGGGATCTTGATGCTTAATGTGCAAACTGCAATGACATTTAACATATTCAAATTATAGATAAAATTGACATACACAATCTGTTACTAAAGTTGACATCAGAATCCTAACCATAACTGGAAAATAAGAACTTGATCTATATAAGCAATTACAACCAAACCCTGAAAAGGATGCTGCAAAAAGTGAAGAAAAATGAAAGAAGAGGTTGATTATCCAACCAAAACCATTATCTAAATACAAAAGAAATTTACAAAATATCAAATCTTTTGAAATAAAATATCAAATCTTTTGAACCAAAAACTTGAAATTGGCTGGTATGGTCCATAACAACCTGTTCATTTCATCCACGTTTGCATAGTTCTTCTGGAAGACATAATCGCCGTGAAAACACCATTTCTTCTCTTCTCAGGTGGCACGTACGACTTACTACTCACTCCAGATCTCGAACTATTATTTTCATGTAACTTGGAATAGCTCTTGGCAGGCAGTATAGTATATTTGTTCACCATGGATGGCAGGGCCGGCTTCTTCTCATTATGAACAATTTGAGTTAAACAACATGACCCTTTTCGCTGGTGATTTGGCTTAGCCTTAAAACTCTTTTGACTCTTGAGTTTGACTTGCTTCTTCAATGGAGTCATATTATTGATCCAATCTTGAACTTCAAGTCGTAATGGAGGATTGGTTAGTTTCATCCCGAGTCTTGATTTGTTGAGATCGACATAGGCTTTGTACTTGGATCCTCTCTCCATACGATCAAACTATTTGTTGGGGAGCTTTGGCCTTTGAGATCGACTTCTGTTTGTGTTTGACTGATTAATACTGGAGTATTATGTTCTACACTTCTACTTTTAAATTTAAGTAGAGTTTGAAAAAGATATGGATTATGGCGGGTGCATTCGGCTATTTGACTTTCATAATATTATCCATTTTTGCAACTATTATTTGCCTTTCTAAATTAGTTTCACATGACATTTGACGTTATACAATTTGTAGTTTTGTTCATACTATATTAATCTTTTTGATAATTTAATCAAATAAAACTACATTACACGGTTACAAGTTAAAGATAAATTGACCAGTGATCTCTTATCTCTTATTAAATTAAATTTAATTAATAAATGATAACAATTTCTTTTTTCTTAAAACATCAAGCAAGATATATCCTAGGACAGCTATTTATCAGGGTTACAAATGACTAAACACCATGTAAAAGAAAGTTGGATACCATATAACTAGTGTTATAACCCGTACGATGTACGGCAACGTATAAATATTCTCATATGAGTAGTTGATAAAGAGTAAGACAAAGAAAAATAAGCTATATAATACATAATATTAATTAAGTTGTATAAAAAGATACAAATAATGTAATTGATTGTTGTTTATATGATTATGATTATGATTATGATATGATAAATAAAGATAATATTGACCATTATCAGTAGGAAACATACATTGCAAATATTATAACTTCCCGCAATCGAAGATACTTTAGATGCAGCCCATATTTCCAGCAAGATTTCAAAATAGGCACACACAATGTTATGTGGTATACACCTTTTTCATCACGATCTTCCTAAACAAAAATCAGTACTTCCTAAAGAAAGTCCAACATGCACAACAAAACAAAACTTAAACCATATAAAGAAACAGTAATATGAAAAACGAATTCATATATACCAAAATCATTTTTCACTTGAATTCCCTCTTTGGCTCTTTGCTATGTTGTTGTAGTTGATACAAAAGCAATTAATATAACAAACTGCATAAAGCCTAATTGATACTAATCATCTTTAATAGAGTGTAAGAAACAGATATAACGTACTCGATTTAGTGAGAAATACAATTAAAATCACATATTTTAATGAAAACAGAGATGGAGAAGATGGAGAATACCAGATGAAGATGATATGCACGTGAAAATCGTAACCTGCAAAAAAAGGCAATAATTGATTAACAGTTAAATGAATCTCGATGGTGATTTACCTATGTTGGATAAATAAAACCAATGAAACAAATGACAACTATCTTTCACATGATAACAACTTATATTAAGATGCGTTTTGATAATTTTTTAGAATAAGTGAAGTGATTGTAACTGCAGTTTCATTAAAATCATAACAAATGGAGTCATTGTAATAACAACAATATAGAAATTTTCATTAAATTCAAGTGATGGTAACTGCCGTCTCAACTTTGCATTTGCTTACATGTGACTTTCAATGAATTTTTAGTGAATTTTTTTATTTTTAAGAATATTACACATTGAATTTTTGATGATGTGGCATTTAGAGAGGTTATCCACGTAGATAGGTTATATTACCCGTAGAGTTGGAGGATAACCAGTTAGTTATAGAGGTAGATGTGTTGACCATAATTAATAAAAAATACAAAATATGAATTACACTTTGATCACATTATATAAAAATTCTGAAAAGCAAACGAGATGATCACATTAACAACCAAAAATATATCGCAATCCATATACGATTTAGAATAAACTTACAAAATCCCGCGTTATTAATGAAAATCAAGAATTAAATTTTGTGCAATTTTTAGTTTAAAAGCAGATATGTTGTTTTTCAACGAACATCTTGAAATTGTCTCGAATACATATTTTGTGTCATGATCCTAACTATTTTCATGTCAAAATGTAGTATAAAGTTTTGCATATATGTTTGCTAATTACATAGTTTGTATTCAAATGATTAACTGAGAGGTACATTGATAGACATTGTCAATTTAAAGGTAAATTGAGAGATATTAACGATGTGCATTGATGTATTACTATATTTAATAAAGTCAAATATATATAATAAATCTTACAGGGCAATTTAGTTTTTAGACAGTGTTGAATAAAATTTTAAGAAAATATAAAAATGCATTATATGTAGTTAAGATAAGATTAAGATATAATATATTTAAATTTTGAAACTACTTTCTAGATGCTCTTTCTTTACGAGTCAAGCCCAACATGATTAAGTGGAAAAAGATTCTTTCGATTAAAGTCAATATTTTACATGGAGAATGGCAAAAAAGAAACTTCAAACAAGGGTCAATCTTGATAAAAAAAAAAGAATTGACCCTCACTCCACTCGATGTCCGGTATACGATAAAGATCAAGAAATGGAACGTCATCTTTTTTTTGCATGTGCTCAATGTCAGTGAAAATATTAAAATCTATCTCATCTTGGTGGAACATCGATGAACTTCATTTCTCCAATTTGAACAAAATCTTCAATATCTGTACCACATCCTCGCCGCTCTCAAGAATACAATTAAAGCTCTTCAAAGTTGTTGTGACAACATGGCTAATTTGGCAATTTCGAAATGAAGCAGTTTTTAGTATAGATAAACTTAGATGCCTTTCGATAGTTAATGATGTCAAATTTTATCATATACTTGGATAGTAGGAAGAGCAAAACTAACTTGGTTTGGCTAGGTTATTTGATTATGTAACCCAACTTCCATGACTATCAACACTTTGTAGTTCGTTTGTCTAGGCTCTAGCTTCATGCTAAACTAGTTTAATGTAATTCGTTGCTAAATAGAAATGTTAAACATAATGTTTTTAGCCCACTAGGTCAGTGCTATGGTATTAATAATATTTTCCATTATGCATGTCTAATTCCACAAAGGGCAATACATTAACTGGGTTGTAAACTTTACAAAATGGAAACGAATACTGTGTATTTGTGTGACATA
The DNA here is from genome assembly GCA_963930675.1 of Gnaphalium uliginosum. NCBI lineage: Eukaryota > Viridiplantae > Streptophyta > Magnoliopsida > Asterales > Asteraceae > Gnaphalium > Gnaphalium uliginosum. The sequence goes on along the minus strand of OZ005685.1, from coordinate 12,995,598 downwards.
TGGGCCCACAAGAATGCATGGAGATCTACTATTAATGAATTTATTAGTTTACCCAACTAGTGAAATAAGCATGGTTATAAACTTATAATAGTACATTGAATCGCAAAATATATACACATCGTTAATTATGTTAAATTTTAATCGAAAGCAATTTTCACAATCCTACAAAAATCACGTGTTCTTCGATGAGCTTCAGATCAAAACGTCACCCTTTATGATTGATTTTCTCTGTAACTTTACCATTTCATAAACAAAATTATTATTTCCAATTGCATTAATTGATGACTTTTTATAATGTTTGACTTTTGGTGAATTTTGACTAATTAAATAAGATGCAATGGCAAGCTACAGGCACTATTATCAAAGGAAACGTAAATTTTTTACATGTTAATAATCAAGAGTACCATAGGGTTCATCAATATAGATTCAGAAACAGATCAATCGCTGTCTGTATGAGTCAGAACGAACGACGTTCTTGTTTTGGGTTTCGGTACGGGTCCGGGTCGAGTCATATGGGCCTTGAGCTCGCCCGTGTATCCAGTGGTAGTCCCAACTTCCGATCAACTGCCAAATCCAAATTCAAGTCCCTACTTTCTGGTTCCTCTTTCCTTTTTTTTATTTCCAATCTATCATTTTAATATTGTTTACTATAATATAATTACATCAAAAGTTAACAGTAGTGTATAGCTAGTTAGTTAGTTAGTTAGTAAGTTATGAATTCAGTTAGTACTTCAGTGTGTTTGTTAGTCTATGTACGTATATATAAACACACCTCTATATATGTATAATTGCTTGTTTGTACAGAAATAGTAGTAATAATAACAAGAAGAAGAACAGAATCACATTTTACAGTTTCTTATTTCTCTCTGGTTTTCCATTGTCATTTTTTCTTCAAGTTTTGCACTCTACGTGTTTGATTATTTGTCTACATTGTAATACAACTGCAATGACTTCAATAGATCAACAAGTTACTGTTGATCCATCAGTTCCATTGTTGTTAAACCACCCTTCACATAACAACCCTGGTATGTATGTATGATTCTTGTTTCGAAATCCTTTTTCGGCTGGTATTGTTCTTTTATGGAACCAAACCAAATTATGTTGATCCTAGTAATTCATTTTATACAAGATTACTATTTTTGTTGAACTGAACTGTAAATGCATTGCACGGTAGTAGCGATTTTCCACCAATCAGTTTGCATGATACGATTATTCATAGTTTCTGCCTTTTTGGGTGACAGATGCATAACAATGTTGGTCATTTGACTTATGTATAGCATGTTTAATCAAATAGTATTAAGTTGATTTATTGTTATTGCTAGCCAACATTACCTTCATTTTAGTTTTTTCCATTTTACCTTTGTGTTGTAGAAGGAGATGAAGAAAATGCTCCTCTCAAGAACCAATCTAAATCGTATGGTTCAGTTTATCGATATGTTGGTGTTGCTAGTCTGGGAGCCATATTGTTTGGATATCATTTAGGGTATGCACATCATCTTGAAATTGTTACATTCATACATACCCATAAAATTCGTCAACATAAATGATTATGAATTCTTTCAGTGTGGTGAATAGTGCATTGGATTACCTTGCAAAGGATCTTGGTATTTGGGAAAACAATGTTTTACAAGGTAACTTTTACAGAATCTCAATAAACAGTTGTCTACAAATTGAGTTTCTCATTTAATTATACGTCTTCTTGGTTTCTGATAGTTTGAAATTGTCGTTTCTAGGGTGGATTGTTAGCACACTTCTTGCTGGTGCTACTGTTGGTTCATTTACTGGAGGGTCACTTGCAGACCATTTTGGAAGAAGAAAAACTTTTATACTAGACGCGATCCCACTTACCATTGGAGCAATTCTTTGGTTAGATATGCATCTAGTTCTTCACACTATTTAAATATATAAATGTTACTAATATGATACAGAGTATAATATTTCCAGCGCCACAGCAAAAAACGTAGAAACTATGATAATAGGTCGCTTGCTTTGTGGTATTGGAATTGGCATATCATCTGCCGTCGTCCCTCTGTATATATCCGAGGTAAATTTTATCATAAAAATTTTCAGAATTTTTTTCCACAATCATCCCTGTTCATACCTAACAGGCTAACACACTTGTTTTTTGTTTAGATCTCACCAACTGATATTCGCGGTACACTCGGGTCTATCAATCAGTTGTTTATCTGCATTGGGATTCTTGCAGCTTTGGTGGCTGGATTACCATTAGCCACAAGTCCTATATGGTAATTACTTAACTTCATTTCACATTTTATGTTTTTATCTTCTGATTCCTTATCTATATGTATTATGCAGGTGGAGATCAATGTTTGGCATTGCTGTTATCCCATCGGTTCTATTGGCACTTGGAATGGCATTCTCTCCTGAGAGTCCTCGTTGGCTCGTTCAGGTTTCTCATATATTAGTTTTAGCTCCATCAAGACTTTCTATTATAATAGATTATTATAGTGCATCATTTCTATTAGGGATATTTATAAAAGATTTAATGGTGAAATTGTAGCAAAAGAAAATTTCTCAAGCTGAGCAAGCAATCAAAAAACTATATGGAAAAAACAAGGTCACAGAGCTTATGACTGATTTAAGTCCATCGGGTGAAGGTTCTGAAGAACAAGATGCTGGTTGGTTTGATCTTTTCAGTAAACGCTATATCAGAGGTATAATGAAACCTAAGAATCAGAGTTCATTACATATGCATAAGCTTTAATTTGAAATAACCAGTGGTGTTATGACAGTTGTCAGCGTTGGTGTGGCCCTTTTCTTGTTCCAACAGCTGGCTGGAATAAATGCTGTGGTGTATTATTCTACTACAGTTTTCCGCACTGCAGGAGTTGGATCTGACGTAGCAGCAAGTGCTCTAGTTGGGGCAGCAAATGTTTTCGGTTAGATGAGCTTCATATTATAGCAGATGAAAACACTAATAGCCTCATAGTTGACTTATAATGTTGACTTTGTTGCAGGCACAATGGTAGCATCATCTTTGATGGACAGAAGAGGACGGAAAAGTCTTCTTATCACAAGCTTTACTGGAATGGTATCATATAAACTTATATTCACAATTTCACATCAAAATGCACATGTGAAATTTTGTTTGTGTATTTGTTTATATTTGTGTTTTTTTTTTGGGTGGAAAGGCTGCTTCAATGCTGCTGCTATCTTTGTCCTTCGGTTGGGAGGTTCTGGCACCATATTCTGGACCACTTGCTGTTATCGGGACCGTCTTGTGAGTCAAATTATAGATTCTTCCAACTAGAAACAGAAACTAGTATATATGCTAAACCTAATTGATCATGGTAATTAACAGGTATGTGCTCTCATTTTCACTTGGTGCGGGTCCAGTCCCTGCTCTTTTACTACCCGAGGTCTTTGCCTCTAGAATCAGAGCAAAGGCAGTTGCTTTATCACTTGGCATGCATTGGGTAAGTTTAGTTACGAATCAAATAAAGAGCATTTTAATGTGGTTTTTATGACTGACAAAATGGTTACTTTATGGTTGATCAGATAACAAACTTCTTTATCGGCTTGTGTTTCTTGAGTGTCGTGAAGGCACTTGGCATAAGCAAAGTGTACTTTGGATTTGCCTGCATCTGTGCTCTTGCTGTTATGTACATAGCTGGTAACGTTGTGGAAACAAAGGGGCGATCATTGGAGGACATTGAGCATGAACTTAGCCCACCCATTGTTTAGATACAAAATCTACACCATAATCTTGTCATTGGGGCTGTGATTGTTCGGATTTTTTGAGATCTCTGCGTTTTTCATGCCAAAACACAAAGTAGTTTTGGTGTTAAATCTGGCTACTACATGGTATATTCTAAACTGTGCGTGAAACGTGTCTTCTTGAATCGAGTTTTGGGTAGTACTTGAACGTATTATTGCGTTAAGAAGCTTGACGAAACCTTCCTGAAGATTTAAAACCTGTAAGAAATCTCTGTTCTGTTCCTTGGTATCGTTGTCATTGTCATCTCAATTTTAATGTAGCTTTAATTCGTAAAATGGAAATAAACATCTGAACGTTCTACTATACCGAAACTCTTACAGTAGATCCAAAGAAATATAGTAATAAAATTTGTTGGCTTATATGTGATCAGTTTCCTTCTCATTTTGTTATATTTTGATTTTTATTGGCCTGCATTCTATTTTGATGTTGTCATGTATTGCTACTAGATTATAACTCGCGAATTCGTGGACTACCACATAATTCTAATACAAAGTTTACCTATATTTTTATATTATTATTACATAATTTTTAAGTTAACATATTAGTGCGATTGACACTTCATAAATGTTTTGAATGGAACGAGGGATGTATATGTCTTAGTTTATCAAGTACGATGAAATCAGATCAATCAAAACATGTCTTTTCTACTTAATAATAGTACCTTACATATTGTAGATGTCAAGCTGTTACGTATTTTCGCTATTTATTTGAAAAAGGTCTTGAAATCACATTGAGATAAATTATTATTTATATACTTTCACATCTACGTTAAATTTGGAATTGGAATGAAAATAAATGATTTTTATGGTGATGTTTGAGTATTCGAAACAGTGATATATTAATATATATATACAAGATGTAGTGAACCGAAAGATCACATGTGCAATGCTAATACTAATTATATATTTTTCTTTCCCTAGCTCCCTTCTTCTTTTAACATGCTCTAAGTCACGAGAGGCTAACATATAGACATTGTCATTAGCACACAAAATCATCTATACCAGATTTAGATAGTTGACTTTTTATCATGTAGCGAGCCTCTAATTCACCAAATGCCAAGGGTTAAGCCATCATGTTGAAGGTCAAACTTGAGTTGCAACTGATTTAACATTGACTTACTTTGCTATCATGATTTAATTTCATAATATTCTTGGCTAACGATTTTTAATCGAAATAAAAAAAAAAATCTATAAGGAAATTTCATATATTGAAAACTTGAAAAAGTGAAATGTTACCTCAATGAGCCAGTCAATAAGTATAGCTCTTATTGATATCATATTGTTGTGTTAACATATGGTTTGCTGAAACCATACCATAACTATGCAATTCGACGAACCCACATTAATTTGTGTCATAAGCCACTAACATACACAAGAGGACGATTAATAGCAGAGTGAAATGTCATGGCTACAAACCTGTGAAGCCACATCGACACCGATTCCATCTAGCACCTGCAATATGAAACATAGTAAATAAATAAATCTTGATGAATAAATTGCCAGAAAGTACAAGTATATATGCTGCTGAAAATGCATAAAGCATATACACATAGTGCAGATGTTTTTAGCATAAATTTATCTTGCAGCCTAACATCAACTATCACATCTGACATGTTGCTGGTCTCTAGAATAAGTGCAAAAAATGAGTTATTTTGGTCATTATACAGAAGTTCAAGCATGAGGTGGTGAGGCTGTTATATTTGTGTAAACTTTTGAAAAATAGGACACATTTATATAGCCCATTTTCACCTTCATTTTTCTTAACATCAGGGGAATGAGAATTGAAATGGAAACGTAATAATCTTCTGCATCCACACAAAAAATGTTCTATATTCACGTGAAACAAATGATTTTCTATGTTATATATAGAGGGTGTGCATTATCTTACAGCCATTTTCATTTGTGCAGATTGCTTCTGGAACTCTTGCATCACTTTCATTTGCTTCGCAGGTGCCATTATGTCCTGCAGAATAACAGATTCCCATAATGAAAACTATATCTTAGCTTTTAGTGCAGGGTTAGACTATAAATCACACAATCAAGTAAGTATTGGTTGCATAATTACAACAAATTTGAAGGAGGAATATAGTTGGATCGTATTGGTTGCATAATAACACGGGTTGGTTTTAGAAACAGTCGAAACAGGTTGGTTTTAAAAACAGTTTGAAACGGGTTGTGTTTATCGTCCAACTTTTTTTATCAGCTTCTTTCAATTCATAAATAATCAATATATAAACATGATTAATAAAACATATGACTAAAATACAAGAATTGCTATTTTACAATTTGCAAACGATTTATTCACAGAAATTATGACAAAGGAGCTTAACCATAGCCCTTAGAGCTATAGTTAGCATAACCCCCCAAAATAATGATCTTCTCTATTCACGGAGAAGTTTTTTCACCCCTTTTCATGGTTTCCTAAATATTTAAGGGTTAAAGATTAATTTTAAAGGATTTAATTTTAGAAAGTTTACGATTTTCTTTTAATATATAAAATAAGAAATATTGTTTCTGGTGAGAAGTGTATTATTTAAAAAACGTTGTTACACGTCAATGCGAGAATAGACGGTATAAAATTAAAGCATCTTAAAAAGTCAAATACAAAAAGACCGAAATTAAGCAACTTGACAAAATGTCAAAGCTCTCCTTAGAATAATCTAAGAGATTAAGTAATAAGTAAACAAAACTTTATTAAGTTGAAATTTTAAGTACTCTCCTAATATTTATTTAAACCAAATTGATGTTAAAATTAGCTAGGTTCAAACAGTTTGACTTTAAAAAGTCTAGTTTTTGAACTAGGTATTACAAACCTTGAGTAAGCTGAAATATGAAGTATTTTACTAATACGTACAGTATTAATTAAGATTCTTGACTATCTACTGTTAATTGTATCATTATATACTTATTATATTTTAACCAATTTGACCTTTTACAATTAGGCTCAAACATTTTATTTTGACTTTGAAAAGTCCTAAGGAACAAATCTAGCTGTAACTACCTCCGTACTCAACATTATTCGTATGACATACATGGAGTAACTAATACTTATAAATGGGCACATGCATAAAGCATACTTACTTATATACGGTCTTTGGTGAAGTTACAAAGTTATTCATCGGTCATTTGGTCGTACTAGGAAGTGTAGGATACATTCAACGTACCATAACTTATGATCTAAGTAAAATTAACTCTACCCTTAATATTTATTTAATACCCTAATTAATATACGTAGAATGAGTCTTCTTGCAGAATTGCAATTAATCATGGCTGCTCATACTAAACATACATTCTCCATTAACATCTTGAAAATTTTCCATTCTAAAAACTCTTTATTTCACTTGTTTATTTTTTCAATTGGTTTGTCAATAGGTATTGTTTGCGCCTTTTATCTTCAAAATGTCTCTTCCATCATTCAAACTTCAATTTTTTCCATTTTCCATTCATTATCGTCGCTCCCAAAATCATCGTCACAAACATCACAAGCTTCAAATGTATCACAACCATTGTTATTGTCGCCAACGAGCATTTCACTAGAAGAACAAATACCCCTGATGCACAATATGAGTGATCAAGATTTAGTAACGAGTGTGATGAAAATTTCGACAACTGATGGTCATCCCCCTTTTTCTAAGGTAGCGTTTATGTTCTTGACCCCGGGGCCATTGCCACTTGGACCCTTGTGGGAATTGTTCTTTAAAGGGCACAAAGGTCTTTTCTCCATCTATGTCCACACTCATCCTTCATACAAAGACAACCGCCCTCAAGATTCAGTCTTCTACGGCAGAAGAATTACGAGCCAGGTTAGGTTTACAAAATGTAACTGCAAACAAAGTTCATAATCTAAAAGAATAATAGCACCAACAAGCCACTGCTCCAAAACATTACAAATTGCAATGTCATATGGCCAAATTCTTTGATCGTTTTGAACGACCTTATTGTAAACTAAGTTTTCTTCCATTCACCGAGTGAATTCTTTAGTAAACTACGATTATATAATATGAATGCTTGACTCTTGTATTATTATTTTGCAGCCAGTTAAGTGGGGTGGTATTTCAATGGTAGATGCTGAAAGAAGACTACTGGCAAATGCTCTACTTGACCCCTCAAATCAAAGATTTGTGCTACTATCCGATTCTTGCATCCCGTTATTCAACTTCACAACAACCTACAACTATCTCATTAACTCGAACTTAAGCTACTTATGTTCTTTTGATGAAATAGGAAATGTAGGACGCGGTCGTTATAATCCAAAAATGTCACCCAACATTACCATCCAAGATTGGCGAAAAGGGTCTCAATGGTTCGAAGTTAATCGTGATCTTGCTCTTGGGGTTATTTTTGATCAAAAATACTACAACCTTTTCAAGGAATATTGTCGTCCACCATGTTACAACGACGAACATTACTTACCAACTATGGTGAACATGTTATATGGGAAAATGAACTCAAACCGCACTCTTACTTATGTTGACTGGTCAACTGGGGGCGCACATCCAAGAAAATTTCAGAGGAATGATATTACAGAGGAGCTGTTGAATTCAATTCGATTTGGTTCAACGGGATGCGTTTATAATGGCAAGACGACACCGATGTGTGTGTTGTTTGCTAGGAAGTTTACACCGGGTACTTTGAACCCATTGCTAACGTTAGCTTCTTTATTGTTTGGTGATAATCCTTGAAACCATTTATTAATCTTAAACAAGTTCATATCTTATACTTATAAGAGAGTCATACAGTTAGCAGGATATGTTATTTAGCAAGAATATAATATGAGTGAAACTATAAGTGGCAAAATAAGTGGGTCGGGTTGGGTTTGGGTTGGGTCACGGGTCTAGAGGGGTTTGGGTTTAAATGGGTCCGGGTCTAGATGGATCATTTAGGAGGACGTCTAAACGGGTTTGGGTCAAACGGGTTTCAAGTCGGATTGACCCGTCGGTGATCGATAAATTATACACCTTTAGAACTGAAATGAGTTATATGAAGAGCATAAATAACAAAAAAAAGTAAAAAAAAAAAAATTGAAGTATAGAGAGATTTGATGACTAGACTCAGTATCAAGTGACATTGGGGTGATAGCAAATGTTACATTAAGTTTTACCATATTTTTCTGCCATACATATATACATCGTACCATAATCAAAGTGACGTGAAAGACTCTTAAAAATTACTTTCTCCGTCTCATAATAAGTGTTCAAATAGGTGGATTTTTGAAGGGGGAGGGAGGGGTATTTACCCCTCAAATTTCGAGCAAATAATATGTGTCCACTAGTTTTAGGCAAAAGGAAAAAAAGCTAAGATCTAATTTCAATAGAGAAATCGTGATATGTGCAATGACAGGGAACAAGTGATGGGTTTTCTATTCCTTTACCAGATTAACATACAATGCGGAAAAAACAATTAATCTAGGGCATGAAGGAAACTAAATCCTAAAGGATCTTAACTTAATAATAATAAGCTACAAAACAAAATAAATAGATAAGAAAATACTAACCTTTGAGAAAATCGGATTTCTCACACGCAGACCACCTTGACTTGGAGGCGGGTACTCAAACCAGAGCACCTCAAATGGTTCATACCCACGAACCAAAGAGAAAATTCCAACTCCTAAGGTCCCGAATCTAATCGAATAAACTCTTACAAGGAGTAGGAATGAGAAGAGAGAATTGTGTACCTTGAAACCATGATATGTCCCCTATTTATATAGGGAGAGGGAGGTTGGGGTTTCTTCCAGAAACCGATGTGGGACAACCAGATTTCGTATTCCAACCGCCGGTTGGAATATCCAGTCGGCGGTTGAACTCACGTGTTCCACCGCCTTTCAACCTTGGACTCCAGCCGCCGGTTGAACTTTCCAACCGGCGGTTGGATTTGGCTTCCAGAATTTTCCATTAGTTTCTTTTAGTTTCTAATTAATTCATCAACTATGATAATTAATAAACCAAATAATTAACTATAATATTAATTCCAATCAATATTATCTCTCATTTATTTCTCTTTAACTGTTCGTTGAGGGCGATCCAAAAAGGATTCTACTTTTAATGATATACTTACCAATTAGTTATGAACTTGGACACTATATCCAACAAGAAGATGACAGGAGGTGTAATAACCCGTCCCACATCGAAAAGAGATAAGAAATTGGAGTCCCTTATAAGTCTAAAGTTGTGGCTAACAGATACCTTCTACCATGGTTTTTAGTTGAAACTTGAAGGTATCCGGTTAGTCATGACTTTCGGCTTTGTGGGGGCTTTACAAATGGTATCAGAGCCATAGCCTCTCGGGTTGTGACGGGCACGCGGCTCGTGCATCTCCTGGGGTATGGATCCTGGTTATGTTTCGGCCTGACGAGGACGTCAGGTGTTTAAGTGGGGAGTTTGTAACAACCCGTCTCACATCGGAAATAGATAAGAAATTGGAGTCCCTTATTTAGTCTAAAGTTGTGGTTAACAGATACCTTCCATCACGATTTTTAGTTGAAACATGAAGATATCCGATTAGTCATGGCTTTCGACTTTGCTGGGGCTTTACAGGAGGGTTGTGTAAAATTCAATTTTCTTTCTTTATTACCCCTTAAGTTTTTGTTAAAATATTATGCAATATATCAATCTTAACTTATGTTTATGTTGTATTATTCTTTTGTTAAAATAAATAAAGGTGCAAGTATGAGGGGCTTTATTAAAGAATACTTGAAGTCAAGGGACCATTCTTGCAAAGTTATGAAGTTCATTTACATGAAAAAGAAGAGCCGTTGGTATATAGCAGAAAGAAGACAACATTCTAGTCATTCTATTTTTTCATAAGTTATCACCTGTTCCTTTCTTGTGTATTCAGTGTTCATACAAAAATTAGGGTTTGAGTCGATCGTTGTGATCTGGTTTTATAGATCGAGTCATGTGTGATTTTCATTGTTTTAGTATTAGGGTTGCACACATTTGTGGACAACTCATTAATCGAGTATGTATTGTTTTGTGAATCAATCTATTAATGGAATAGATTAAGTTGGTAATTGTTCTTCTTACTTTCTTGATAGTTTTGTAAGTGTACAATTTAACCCTTATATTATAATGTACTGATGATTTCCTTGCAAAAGAAAAAGATATCGATATTGGAAACCTATATTCTATTTTCCTTGCAAGACAACACCGATGTGTGTGTTGTTTGCTAGAAAGTTTACACCGGGTACTTTGAACCCATTGCTAGCGTTAGCTTCTTTATTGTTTGGTGATAATCGTTGAAACCATTTATTATTCTTAATCAAGTTCATATTTCAGATCTTATCTTATACTTATACTTATAAGAGAGTCATGCAATTAGCAGGATATGTCATATGGCAGGAATATAATACGAGTGAAACAGTGAAAGTGTCCTTCAATTTAACATCTTATATGGGTTGGACGGTTTAGGCCCTCTGGGTCATATATGTAGGCCCAAATCGACTATTTAAAGTTTCAAACTTTTTATTTTTCCTCATTGTTTTCTTTTTCATTTTCTTTTCTACGCACAAACATACATATCAACGCACATGGTGTTAAAAAATATTAACTAATTAATTAATATAATCAATAAATTATATGCCTTTATAAGTGAAATGAGTTATATGACGATAATAAATAACAAAAAAGATGGAAGTATCGATAGATTTGATGACTAGGAAGAAAAAGAAATTGCTCGCTTCAATGGATCGACTCAGGATCAAGTGACATTGGGGTGATGGCAAATATTACAGTAAGTTTTACCAATTTTTTTTGCCATACATATTAGGGCCGAGCATCGATCGGTTAGGGTCGGTTTTTAGCTAAAAACTGAAAATCGAACCACAAATTTCAGTTTTTGAAAACTAAAAATCAAAACCATTCGGTTTTATGGCTCGGTTTTTTCAGTTTTGGATTTGGTTTTGGTTTTGAATCGATTTTCGGCCTTTTCATTTTTTTTTTCATTTTGACGTTTTCTGGGCCTAACTTTTGCTAATTTTTCATTTTAGCCCAACAAATTTAATCCAAACAAATCATATTATCATAACATGTCTATAATATTTTTTTATAAAGACTCAACTTGATGTCATTTAAATTGTATGAATATAAAGCCTACGTTAAAGCATCAACTAGACAATAAAATTTAAAATATTTTAAGTACTAATAAATAAAAGGGGAATCTGTGTTCATGCCTTCATGAAATATTGCTTACTTTAATTTACTACTTAGTACTGGTGCTTACTGTATTAATATGAACTTATGAAGTAAACAAAACTTGTACAATACAAATTACAAAGCTATAAGTCATAGTGTAAACTTTTAAACATATGACTTTGACGTATGGGTCAATTTGGTTTTTTCGGTCGGTTTTTTCGTAAAAAAAACAAAACCAAACCCATAATTTGGTTTTCCTAAAACCAAAACCCAAACCGTCGGTTATTGATATGAACCGGTTATTTCAGTGTCCGTTTTTTGATTATTTTCAGCTTTTGAGTCGGTTTCGATTCCTCGTGCTCACCCTAATACATATATACATTGTACCATAATAAAGTGCCGTGAAGACTCTTAAAAAGTATTTCCTCCGTCCCATAATAAGTGCACAATCAGTTTTCAAAAAGTTTAAGATTTTTTATTGTTTGGTAGTGAAGATGATACTTTTATACTTACTTTTTGCACATATACTAATGTATCAGTTTTGCGAAAAAATATATTGAGGATAAAATAATAAAATCAATATATCACTTTTTAAAGTGAACACTTATTTTAGGACAAATTAAATAGAAATGTAGAGACTTATTTTGAGATGAAGAAACTAAAAAATTTAAATGAAATTTTTATTGCGAAGGTTGATGTATAAAACGGTGTGAAAGGTTCTTATTACGGTGTGCGAAGCTTTTTCTACTTCAATCTTTTCAATCTTTACAGTGCATGTATGAGACTTACATTTGAGTTTGCATAGTAAAATTTCCTTTTTTTTTTAACTAAACGATATCACATTCAATATCTAACCACAAACAAAATGTCTTTTTTATTTTTTAAAATAAATGTGTCAAAAATTGATGTAAAAAAGTTATATCCCACCGATTACTTACCGAATTGAAAACCAGTTACTATATTTGGTTTCAGTTGAAATTCGAACTGAAAACCATTTTAAATAATAACGGCTTGGTTATAAACAATTTTTAGTTCGATTAAATTTTCGAAGTAAACAGTTTAAAATCAAATATTACTCGCCCCTAGCACTATATTATCTAATTGTCCTTATGATTAATGAATAAAAGGGTGGCCCATCATAAAAACTTTTGTATGGAAGAGATTGATGATGACCAGCTAACCCGACATAAATTCTTAAAAATTATTGTGGAAAACATTTTGTAAAATTTTTGTGAATCCACTAGGGCCGATCCTCTACTTTTTAATTCCCCGGACGAGTCGACCAAAAATGACTAATCATCATCAATATATCTCTCATCAATATCAATATATCATCAGTATATATATACTAGTTATAAACTCGTGCGATGCACGACAATTTAAAGCATACAATTTTTATTCCTATTAATTTAATCAAATCAATTAATTATTAAGCGATTTGTTAAATATAATTGTGTTTAGTACATAGTATTATTACATTGTGAGATGTTCATCGTAATATTATATATATTATATACAAAGTCCATGTTATTACACTAAATATAAGATCGTAACTAAATATATGTCAAATTGTTTAATGTTTTCTAATTAATTATTATTATTAATAAAATAATAATATTAATTAAATAATTTTTAAGAGTTTGTTTTTATATATGTCTCTTTCTTTCAATATTATTAATTATAAAAAATTATTTTTCATGTTATTACACTAAATATAAGATCGTAACTAAACATATGTCAAATTGTTTAATGTTTTCTAATTAATTATTATTATTAATAATAAAATAATAATATTAATTAAATAATTTGTAAGAGTTTGTTTTCATATATGACTCTTTCTTTCAATATTATTAATTATAAAGTAATAATAAAATAATAATATAATATTGATTAAATAAATTGTTAATTAAAATTAAGATGTTGACACGTGGCATTCGTGATTACGTGGCAAATTCTAGAACTTTCTTTTATACTCCTTTAGTATATATATAGATATATATATATATATATATATATATATATATATATATATATATATATATATATATATCTAATCTAATCTAATCTAAATATTAATAAAATAAAAATCTCTTCTAAAAAATTTCTATACAAAATTGAACCTTATTAACCAATCAAATTCCTTAATTTCATCAAACATCCAACTGACCAATCAAATCATTTAATTTTCCTAAAAAATCTAATCAATTAATTTTTCTAAAAAATCTAACTTAGAAAAAAAAAATCATGTCAAAAATAAATCCCCATAAACCTTATCTTTAAAATTTATTTTATATATATATATATATATATAAATATATATATAAATATATATATTATAGTGAGGTTCTGTGAGAATGGAGAAACCAATAACAATGCGTCACGTGTCACAAAATCCACTTTTCCCCACATTTTTAAAAATTAAATATCTCTCAAACGGTAAGTCAAAAAATCATAAAAATTGCACCATAAAAATCAGCGTTTTTCTCTCTCTTAGATTAGAGATCTCACAAGGTATATTTTCGATAATTTTTTTTCCTTTTCGTTAGACTTTGTAAACAACTATCACATATGTTACTAACGAGTAACACATGTGATACCAGCAGGTAACAAGTGTGATAACAGTAGGTAATACATGTGATACCAGCATGTAACACATGTGTTACCACCGAGTACCACATGTGTTACTAATATTGTAATATCATAAAAAAAGTCGTCGAAAGTATATCATGTGTGATGTCTAATCGAAGAGAAAAAAATGCTGATTTTTATGGTGCAATTTTTATAATTTTTCAATGAGTCATTCTTAAGATATTTAATTTTAAAAAATGTGGGGGAAAGTAGCTTTTATGACACGTGGCGTATTCCTATTGGTTCCTCTATTCTCACAAAAAATTACATTCTAAGTTGAACCTCACTCATATATATTTACAATAACAAGCTTATATCTTATCAAACAATATAAATATTAATATTAATGAAACGTTATTTGCTACACATCGTCGAACCATGCAAGTGAGTACGTATTCATTAGTTAATTTAATATATTAAAAATATTAATTAATTAATTATTATTATTATCATTAGAACTCTATGAAACAAACAAAAATATTTATTTAATACATTACATACTTACAATGAACGAATTACGTATTCATTTTACAATAATCGTGTGCATACATGGGTTTTAAATTATATATTAATAATAATTAAAAATTATGATTAAGTATTATTGTATATTAACCGTGTCATGTGCATATACGGTTTAAATTAAAACTTTATATATTAATCACAATGAATGTATGAAGTATTCATTTAACAGTTTTCGTGTGCATATACGAGTTTAAAACTCTATATTAATAATAATTGAAAAAACTATGCTTAAGTTTCATTTTATATTAACTATGTTACGTGTAAACACGAGTTTAAATTAAAACTCTATATATTAAATACAATGAACGGATGAAGTATTTATTTAACAGTTTCCGTGTACATAAACGGGTTTAAAATTTAAACACTATATTAATAAAAGAAAAATTATAGACTCTAGCTATTAAGCTGCAAAAGTATTTTGCCCACAATATGTTCATAGGAATTTGATTGGTTTATGACAAACAAGAATATATCTAGAAACAACAGATTCGTTATTGGTTCTGCTAAATTTAGCATTGAAGGTAACTTCAGTCTTTACTCTAGTCATGTATTTAATTATCATTTACATTTGAAGTTAGTTGGATGAACATTCAGAAAGTGTGTGATAATCAGGTAAATTCATATGTTTTTTTTTTTTTTTCGAGATTCATGTGAGTCTACTTGTTTCTTTTTAAATATCTATCTCAAGATTCGCATCTCAAACTGATTCATGCTTCCACGTCTTGGATTTGAGATTGTCTTTGTTTTTTATTTGGTTTTGTTTTGTAGGTATGCATTAAGGTTATGTCTTATTTGAAATTAAGCTTATCTTTTATGTAAGAAAGTTGTGCTCACCTCAACGTGAATTTATACTTCAGTTAATCACTATTTGTTGTCAACACTTTTGCATGTGATTCTGTTAATTTCTAGTATTGTTCTTCATAGATGATGATGATGGATATGTAGAAGAACGAAAAAGAAATAAACAGTGCACAAAAAAGGTTAGCAATGCCAAGTGAAGCTATTGTGTTAAATGTGCAAGCTCGAGTTTGGGTTAACTGATAAAGTAATGTGGGTGGAGCTGATCCCGGGCCTGCTTAAAGTGGCATGTGCGTTTTTAAGTCTATTTATTCTTCTTTTAGATGATATTAATATTATTGTGTTTTGAAGGATGTTACGAAGAACATTTGGAATGCGAGACCTCTATTGTGGTGTTTAACTCACTTTTGATAAACTAATATTTGGCAGATGCAAGATTTTGAACTTCGTGAGAAACGTCAAGTGCATAGTTGGAATGGCCATTTCACGGAAGACTTCAAAGTTTACAATACAATGGGATCATGTTCAATTGAAGAACACAGATTGACGATAGATTGACGATAGACTTTCGATCATCTATCACACTACAAGAAATCGCTAAAAGTCACAAAACGACAAAAAATTCAACGCCTTTTGCCTTTGACTGAAAAAATATATTGACTTTATCTACTGCGACGACGGTAAATTTTTGATTTTGATTTTTTTTTCTTTTCGAGCCAAAGAGAAAATAATTCCCGTGTCGGCTTTAGCGACGGCACCGTCGTCGCTAATTCCTTTTCCTTTTATTTTTTATTTTATTCGTTTTGGAGCGAAATAAAAAAAAATCCCGCCAAGGCTATAGCGACGGTGTCGTCGCTAATTCCTTTTCCTTTTATTTTTTATTTTTTTCGTTTGGAGCCAAATAAAAAAAAATCCGCCAAGGATTTAGCGACGACACCGTCGTCACTAATTCCTTTTCCTTTTATTTTTTATTTTTTTCGTCACGAGCCAAATCGGAAAAAAAATATCCCGCCAAGGCTTTAGCGACTACACTGTCGTAGTAGTAGGCCAAATCGAAATAGTAAAAATGGAAAAAATTTGTGAAAATTGACAGAGACCAACTGCGAGGACATGTCGTCTCAATAGACCTACAGCGACGGAAAAAAAATCATAATACAATATTTAACACGTTTATTATTTTTTTTAGAAAGTGAAAATCATCTGGAGACCGACGATCGTCGTCGCAGTAATTTTCATTTTTCATTTAATCGGAATATCTATTGCGACGACACTTGTCGTTGCAAAAAGATTTTCTATTTTAATTTCCTTTTAACTTAAGTTTGTCAAAAAAGTTTGTGGACCCGGCTTTTGTCGTTACAACTGTCATCATCGCAGAAGAGCTACTCATGCGAGGTTACAGCAACGACATAAGTTCTTGAAAACTATTGTTTATGGTTGTATAAAGTTCACTTTTCCATAATTACCCAAAATTTGTTTACAAATTTGCATAAACCACGAATGCAAATTGTTAGTTTAATTATGATGTCTTCAAGGGTTACAAACTGATTTGAAGAAATACGCTATGACTTTGTGACTTCAATGACTTTAATATCTTTAAACCAATAAAATGTGTTTTTTTTTTAATTCTAATTTTGAACATATAATTATATTCGGCATGTAATATTAGTGGATTGAGTAAAATGGTCGGGTCAACCAGACTATGTAACAGTACAAAATGATTTGGGTCGAAACATGTAACTTTATAATAAGGAAACCTGTTGTACATACTTTCTTTGATAAAACATTGATTCAGTTTTCAAGTAAATTCATTACTAGGTTAGCCTTTGAAATAATGACATTGCAGCTTATATCTTTGTATTTTATAAATGTTTTAAGTTGATTTTGGATGTTTTTTATGTAATATTTGGGAAGGCTTTAAAAACAAACCGATCATTAAGCTCCACAAACACCCAAGACCCATAAGAAGCTCCGCTACACACATGTATTTGAATTCAATTGCGTTAGTTTTTTTTTTTACAACCTAATATTATGTTCTAACGAAATATTTCTTTTCAAGTGATAAAAATTATCAATGATGTAATGTGTTTATATATACGAAGCCATATATCGCACGAGATTAACACTAGTGAGGGGATAGGTGTTTATATATATACATATAGTGAAGGGATCAGGTGAAAACCAAGGTGAAAACCAAGTAGATGATGAGAACCGTAAGAACCAAAAAGTTCGGGCCTAAAGTTTTTTAACGGGTTTCATACAGAACCGTTATACAACCATCGCTACTTATCTTCTCCGATCTGATTCCGATCTATTCACAAGCACCACTGCGATTCCAAAACGAAACCTCACTGACACCTGTGACAAAAAGATTTCAGACTACGATACGACAACCGCAACCGTCGCAATCACCACTACTAGTTACTGGTATGTGAGCAAATTTCGAGAAGCGTAAGCGACCAATTGTGACAGAGATTTGTAACTTGTTGGAGAAGAATTTGAAGACAAGTAAGTGGTTTTTGAAAGAAAAGAAAAACGGTTTGTATCTCTGCCATGAATCGAAATTGGATTTGAAAGAGGGGTTATTTTATTTTTCTTATTATTTTGTCCAAAATTAGAGGAACAAAGAAATAAATGTTTGAAATTCATAGTCGAGCCTTCTAATTTTGTTGAATATCCAACAATTTTACGGTCAAATTGGACAACAACGTTATGCACCTAAGTTTGCTTTGCACCTAACTGCATTTTGCACCTAACTGTATTTTGCACGTAAGTGTATTTTGCACCTAGTCGCGTTTTGCAGTTGCGTTTTTGCACCTACCCTGCAATTCTGCACCTAATGACAATTCTGCACCTATTTGCGATTTTGTGATTATACTCCTACTTTTTGTATTTTGTGTATCTGGTATAAAATTGGTGATGATTATAAACTGAATTTTGATTAAAATGTTAATCACATTTAAGTAATTGTGAATTAAGATATTAGGTTTTTTTTTCTCTAAAAATTGCATTCTGGATAGGAGGAGGGTAAATCAGTTCCCATGGTTCTCACTGTTAATTGATTCTCACGGGAATCCTCACTATATATATATATATATATATATATATATATATAGTTAAATAAAAGTAATAATTGAAAGTAGATATTAGTGTAATTGTCTGACACGTGGCACATCATCTACTTCGCATCCAACCCTTTCAAAGTTTAATACACGTTATATCCTTTCAACAAAGAATAAAAACCACATAATAATTGTTTTTTTTAGAAAGGCAATTTTACAACTAACCTACCCACATAATATATGTACATCACACATACATATATACATGCATCTCACGAGACTTGAATCTACAAAACTTTAAATTTGTTCATTCTAATAATTCTTTACTTGTTTGTCTTTTTGATTGGCCTCTCAGTATATTTCGTTTACGCTTTTTATTTTGAAAACTTCTCTACCAAAGTTCATTTTTTTTCCTTTTCCATTCATTATCATTGTTCTAAATATTAGTACTATTACAATCATATCACCACCACCACCATTACCAATTGCAGACAATGCTCCTCACCAACAACATCATAACCACCCTTGTTAGAATCTATTTCGTCCCTAAGACAAATTGTTATTGTCTCCAAAGGGTAGTATTTCACTAAAAGAACAAATACCCATGATGCACAATATGAGCGATCAAGAATTGGTACGAAAATTCCGACCACTAAATCACTAATGCCCCTTCTTTTAAGGTAGCACTTATGTTCTTGACCTCGGGAAAATGTCACTTGCAACCTTGTGGAATTGTTCTTCACAAAACATGAAGGTCTTTTCTCCATCTATATCCACCTTCACCCTTCATACAAGGACACTGTTCCTCAAGATTACGTCTTCTATGGTGGAAGAATTACGAGTCAAGTTAGCTTTACAAATTGTAAATACGAACAAATTTAATTATATATTATAGTATAATTTTTTGTAGTGGACCAATATTTGTTTGTTAAATAAATCGAATTTATGTTTTGGGTTTGGCCCATAGATAAGGAAACAGATCAAAAAACTCTGACCCTCCCAATTTCATTACCGTATAGATGTAATATGGTGAGTTCGGCCGTTATAGGCCCGTTAATAAGCCTTAAAGTACTATTCAGCAATGAAGATTGCACAAGTAATTTCTACTCAAATTTTGGTCTTAAAATATACATTCAAATGTTTTTATTCAATATCAATAACATTATGAGTCGACTAAGTAAAAGAATTGTTCTTCAACCATCTTTTTATTTTAGGGTTCGATGTAGCCATATACCGACATTCTGTTGAGCACGTAATATCGGTACAGTTAACTACACATGTATTAGACTTAAGAGAATAACGATGACTAGCTAATTTCTTAAAAACTGGTTACATAAAGCGTGTTTAGTTACGGAAGACTCCTCTATTTTTTTATAAAATTTTCTAAGAAAACTTGTTCAAGTTGAAGTTTTTCTGAAAAGTTTTCTAAGAAAATGAAATATGTGATTTAAGGTGTTCTACATTTCTTATTTTGAAAAATTAAAAACTTAATTTCTTACACTTGAACGTGTTATCTAAATTTTTATGGTTTTCAAATGACAAAGAATTCTATAAAAGGAAAAAAAGAAAAATGAAGATATTTTTTAATAAATAAACGTGTTCATAATATCTCTGTAATTAATTAGGACAAATTTTCAAGATAAAGAACACCACTTGTAGAAATAGATGTGTAGATTACAAATAGCTAGCTTCTTATTTATTTTTAATTGAACAATACATACAGCTATGGCTATTTAGCTATAAATTAAATTCTTTCAAGGAAAAATAGAAGGATAGGCTGGTTGGCGTTTAGCCCATAACAATGTAAGTAAAGTCAAATTGGATAGACACGCTTTAAGTGAGGGTGTTCAAAATCGAATATAAAACTAAATCGAATATTAAGAGCATCTATAAATAGTTTTGAATATAAATATTTTTAATTTGTTTAGCTAATATAAATAGTCTATTCTTTAATTTGTTTTGAAGTACATTAAATTTGACAGAGGCGTACTTTCAATTTCTTATTTAACGAATGTATTTTTATCTATATAGGTTGTAATGCGTTTCTATGGATGTAGTATTTGGTTCTTATCTATATTAAATGTAGTATTTTGTTTATTATATAATGCCAGAATCTGTATTTATTAAATAGTTATTGAAACGTAAAAATAACCACTTAACTAATATAAATAACATATAATAGTACGCTTATGTGTCGGTTTAAAGAATTGTGTAAAGTTCAATGTACTGTTAAACTTTTATGTGAAAAGGTAAAATGCTGATGTGGTAGTGTTTTGAACCTTGTTGAGTTCATCTATAATCTATAATCTATATATATATACTCTAGACTTCTCTAAAAATTGAAAGTTGAAACATTATAAAAATTGCACCATAAAATTCAATATTTTTTCTCTTCTATTAGACATCTCACATTATATACTTTCAACGAACCTTTTTTTTTTCGTTTTTAGTGGGTATTGTAAACGACTATCACATGTGATACCAAGTTACCAACGACTATCACATGTGACACCTACGACTAGACATGTGATATCAACAAGCATCGCATGTGATACTACACAGTATCACATGTGATGGTATATTGTACAATTTGTAAGACCCGTAAAAAAATCATCGAAAGTATGATATATGATATATCTAATCGAATAGAAAAAATACTGAATTTTATGGTGCAAATTTTATAATTTTTCGACTTGCCATTTTTGAGATATTTAATTTTTAAAAATGTGAAGGAGAAAAAGTTGAGTTTGATGAAAATGAATGACTGAAATTGATTTCTCCATTTACATAACAGTTTTTATTCTTATTTGATCTTTACTCATATTTTCTAAGAACATTTTGATGAAATTACTTGAGACAAGTTCAAAGTTTGATGATTTATTACTCAAAGTTTAGTAAGAACATCGCAAGTTTGACATTTGTTATTGCACTTACGAGAAATGAATAAAGAAGAAAAAAAATGAATAAATGAAAACAAAAGAAATGAATAAAGAAGAAAAAAAATGAATAAGTGAAAGAAAAAATGAATAAAGAAGAAAAAGAAGCAAAGAGAAATGAATAAAGAAGAAAAGAAAAGAAGGAAAAAGTAAAGAAAAGAAAAAGTGAGTTGTGTTCTTAAGTTGGAAGGCAAACAATGGAAGGAAAATGGTTCTTCTCTAATCATCCCAACATTGAAAGGAACATGTTGAAAGAAAATTGCATCTGAGTTTCCCTTCTGTTCCTTCACATTCTTTTTTTTTCTTTCCACAAAAACCACTCAAGAACACAATTTTACATTTAATTTCGTCCTTTTCCATCCTAAAATAAATTCGAGAACACGGCGTTCAATTGAGTTTCAAAGCTACCGGGACACAACTTAAATTAGACGCAAATGGTAGACCCTTCACCGAGTAAATTATTTTCTTTTTAATTATTTTTTATGAGAATTTGTAAGTTATATCCTTAGCTCACAAGTTAGTTAAACTTTTTTTTATCAGTATTATTTTCTTCTTCTTGTTATCATATATATATATATATATATATATATATATATATATATATATATATATATATATATATATATATAGTTTGTATCAAATGAGAACACCTTAAAAATAAGAACGGTTAAGAACACCTCAAATGCACAATGACTCTTGATAAAATAGTTAGATTCACATCCGTACATCTCAAATATGCAAAGAAAAATAAATGTGCATTTTTAAAATCCACAAAAATCGAAAAAACGATTGATGCACGAGTATCTCTATAATTGTGCATTAATCTTTTTTTTTTTATTTTTGTGCATTTTCGAGAGTGTGCATCTATTTTCTACACATATTTGAGATGTATTAGTGTGAATCTGATGATTTTATTGACTAGTTGTGCATTTATAATGTGGTCTTAGTCGTTCTTATTTTTAAGGTGTTTTTATTGGAACTTTACCCTGTATATATAGTCACATACTAACACATACATTATTGTAAGTGATATTTGTTTGATCGTAACTAGTGTATATGATATTATAATTTGGAGAATATTCAAATAGGAATATTTTTTATGGTCGGAATGATAGCAACAAATATTTTTAAGATGAACTATTTTTTTATAGAAATATTATAACAAAATTTATTAAAATTTTATGCTCTTTAATATGATATAATTATTTTTAAAAAATGTGATACACATTATAAAAAATTTAATGTATCACGTTATCACACATAAAATTTGTGATACACAACTTTAAGTTGAGTGTCATATATATATATATATATATATATATATATATATATATATATATATATATATATATATATATATATAATTCTACCATAAGAAATGATTTTACGATAATTTTTCCCTGAACGAGGTTTATTGAAGTATTGCTAATTATTTTCTCAAATACATAATTAATTCATAGTTAGTTGATTACTCACCGTACATATTGAGACAATATCATAAAGATAAAATTAAAGCAGATAACTTACAATAAATATTTTCTTGACTCTAATTTAGTTGTAAATTAATGTGTCTTTTTAATGTAATTGGGCAATATATATATTAGTAATAATATTATATTTTGATATATATTATGATATAATTGTATTTTTATAAATAATTATGTGTTAGTACATTAAATTTAGTAGAGTCGCATTGTAGAGGTTTTTGCAAAGAGTGAAATAATTGTTTGACACTACTTTTAGCTTTAAAATATATAATGCATGCATTCGAGATACTCAATCTCTCTAATAAAGGATTTAACCATAACCTTCGACGACTTACACCTGTTCTATATGCAACAATATACTTTTTATTATTATTGCAATTTAGCCATACTAGTATATATTCTAAATATAATTATATATAAAGCAGCATGAATAAATATATAACAAAATATTTTTATGAATTTTTTACTTTAAAAATGTGATTTTGTATCTTTAATCTTTTACTCTTATAATCATATACTTTTTTTCTTATTAACTTACATTTTGAAGATTGGAATTTAGTACTTTGCTGTCTTATTCACTTACAATGCCGTACTAGTGTAATACCCGCACTATGTAATTATGTAAGGGTATCGTAGTTTTTTTATAATAGTGACTCGGCACATATATGTTTTGTATTCACCGATGAATTATCGATGTTAGCGACTCAATACAATGGTAACTTTTTTGTATGTAGAGTTATTGAATAGATATGAAAATGATAATTAAAGTATGAACAAGAATTATATAATTTAAATATAGGAATGTTGAGACATAATCTTAAAAGCTTTTAAATATAAAATTTCAAAATATTTTATTTATTAGTATAGATTAATGTTCGATTTAAAAAATAATGAGTTTATAACCACAAATCTATATAATAAATGATAATAAGTCATTCATTAAATTAGTTTACTCATGATACTACATAGATCTAATTAAAAGATATTAATAAATTGTAAACCAAGACTCACCATTAAACAAAATTCATTCCCAAAACTACATATCACTAGCAAAACTCACCATTTCAACTTCAAATCGAAGCAAAAAAATCAAATAGACTAATAACCAATAATTAAAAAATCAATTCTAAACAAAAATTATTGACTCAAAAGTAGTGTTAAGTAAAGATACCACTCATATACATTCATTACTAAAAACTTATAAATATTTATTTCAAACACTTACCATTTCAAGATGAATCAAGAAGCTCGATAATAATTTTGCTAGTATTTAGTTGGGGTTAGTGTATGAGAAAGCATCTAAATGGTACTTGATGTCATTTGTATGTATCCTACTTACATTTGCTATTTTTAATGCATTTAACTTTTAAAAAGTGTGTTTTAATGTATTATGCTGATGTATCGTAATTTAAAGTGTCACGTGGCATCCGTAAAGGTTGACATATCTTCAAAAGTACTACAAAATACGTTAAAACACATTTTTTGAAAGTTGAATACATTAAAAATAACAAACGTAAATAAGGTACGTACAATAAATATCGGTCAAAAGTTAGATGCATTCCTAAGCACTAAACCTTTTTAATTTTAAGTTTTGAAGTGACATATTTTGCGGAAATATTTCTTTTAGTAATTATAATATTTTGAATGTCATAGAAATTTCTAATAGACTAATGTATTATGCAGGGTAACTATGTTGTAGATAAATTATTACCGTATAGGGATCGAGAAAAGAAAAACCAACTAAGAGAGATAAGTTATAAATGTCATAATGAAATGAATTATACGTTCAGCATATTATTAAAAAGGCACTTTTGCAAAATTGTACGGATTAAGTGATATAAGATATAAGTAATTATGTGTTAACTTACTATGCCGAGTTGAATACTCAACGGGCCGTTTATCTAATCAAGTCAGGTTTGGGTTGATGAAACAACACCCCCAACCCAATCCAACCCGAATTACCACCCATTGCTCATATTGTGCATCATGGCCGGGTATTTTTTCTTTTAGTGAGAAACTCATTGGCAACAATAAGAATGGTGGTGTTGGGGACGGAATAGATTCTGACGAGAGGGGTTGTGATGTTATTGGTGAGAATACATTGTTACAAGTGGTATTGGTGATGATAATGTTGGTGTTGACGGTATTAGTTAGGATAGTAGCTAGTACTGTCGACGGAGTATATATCTACATGAGGGTGACAATGATATTGGGAGAAATGATGATGCGAACGGGAAAAAAATTGCACTTTGAACTATTGCAGATAAGTAAGTAAAAATCACAAAAGGAATCCATTGACAAGAAACAAGACAAATAAAGAATGTTTATAATGAAAAAGTACAAATTTCTGTAAGGAAAAAGTTTTGTAACTGAATTCAAAATCTATGGAAAAAGTTGAAGATTTTGTGTGTAAGAAGTTAAAGTTAAAGGACAAGCCTAGTCATGTGGTTGACACAATTCGCTTAAAACAAATTTCCCGTTCGTAGTTCTACCAAAATTAACGCTTGCATGAATTATCGTCTGAATTGTTATTCTTAAGCTACCATAATGTTTGTTCTTGAGCTGACGAAACTCGTTTGGTTCTAAGCTTGGCTAGAACTAAATGCAAGCTGAAATCGTTTTTGTGTGTAATAATCTTTGGTGCTAATCAGGTGTTAGAGATCGCAACGCCCAAGTTCGGAACTTCAGGTGTAAGCCCATTCGTGGATGGCACATGCAACATATGAACTAATTGGTATAGGTAATGGTAGACTTATAGCAGGATTTTCACATATGTATAGAAGGAAATATTGTAGTACATTTATATCACACATTTAATTTTTAAATATAAATATAACGTACATTTAAGCGGATAAGGATAGTTTCCAACCATAGTTTTACAACCAACTACATAAACATCGACAGTTTAAAGCAAGCCTCATGGTCAATGAAAGTCACATCTTCTTGGTCTCCTCTTCTGCAGGGTCACGAAGAGTACCAAACATCCAGTCCATCCACACTGTATAATGCCCATAATTATGACGGTACGTTGTGTGATGAATCGTATGGTATCCCGCACCCATGACTGGCCAAATCTTCCCGTCCACACAATCGTGAATATTTGTAGTCCATATTGCTTCAACAAACGTTAGCGCAATGTGGGTCATTGAATGTGTTGGGACTAGAAAAAATACAATCACATGTGGTGTTGCTAGTAATATCCCATCTAGAGGATGGAATGCCAACCCTGATACATACATAATATACACGTTAAGTACTTAATAGACTGTTTTCATGACTTGAACCAGTTTGGCAGAGAGAGACTCACCAGCAAAAGGTGAAAGTATGTTATGCTTATTATAAATATATATGATGAGTTGCATGAAGGTGTTTGTACAAAGGTTTGATGTCGTGCAACACCCGGTGCATCCAATAAATGCCGAATTCAACAAGTGCAAGATAAAAACCCAAATTTAAAGTATAAGAGAACCAACCAACCATCATACTGTGAAAAACATCTAGTCCATCCATTTTCAACCATATACTCCGATATTGTGGGAAGAGCACAATACAATGGCATAGCCTTCATTGAAACGTATATCTGTAGAAGCACTGCTTTCCTTGAAGCAATTGCATCTACAAGACCACAAAGATTCAATAAATCACGATATACTAATATGAATATCAAAGAAACCAACAAGGGTCTAAGTATTTGTAAAAACTGGTTTCATTAACAAAAACTGCAAGTATTCATCTTTAATCTTTAAGATAACAATCGCAAAACCGGGTTCTTAGTTGGTGGAATCAAAAAGAGGGTGATATACTTATATGGTATATATATCGTAATTAAGAAAGGGTCTGTATGCACGGTTATCTTATAAATGGGGTCATTCCCATCGTTTGTAATATACGGAGTAAATGACGTTCTTGATTAAGTAAGTTCGTAAATATCATGCATGAGTTTCATGTATGGAATAATAATAGGGTACAACGACATGCAAGTTCTAACTGACATTAGTTGTAGGCCTTTTCAGTATAATTTATTTGACAGACAAATTATAGTATAGTATAATGATGAAGGAAAACGTACCTTTGGGAACATAAACGTCGTGTTTGTAGAAATAAACATAGAAGCTCCAAAGAAAACAGGAAATGAAATAAACTAAGGTTCCAGCGGTGTAGTTCCGGAGCCACGTCTGAAAAAGTGTGGCAATGGCTCCCATATCTTCGCTGGCAATAGCGTTCCGAGAACCATAAGGTTGATCAACGAGTTCTCATCGACAAACAATTCCAAATAGTTTTCGTCCATCTTAAAGGGGGCCATAAATACGGGTCAGGGTAAGGGGAGCTATTTCCAATCAAATGGTGCGGGTGGTGATCCCAAGTTGTTAGAGATGAGAAGATTAAGAAGATGATGGTATAAATATTGAGCTATATATATCTCGATTGACGGATATAGAGCCGCTGGCTATATAATTTTGGTTAGGTGCTTCGAATGTTTGTAAGTATTTACTACTAAAATTGACTTACATTGTAATGTGGAAGGTGCGATGACTAGTAGAAATGAAAATCTAATGATATCATCATTGGTAAATTTACTAATTGATGACATTCGAGATGGTTTAGGGCCTCAAAATGTCATTTGAATAAAAGTCTAGGATTTGTTTCTTAGTTTAATTAGCTCATTATCTAGTTAGGGAATAAGAGGTCTACCCTTATAAAAAAAGACTCCTCTTATAAATAGTTTAGTTAGAGCAATTGTCATTATTTAATTACACTTTAATAATATTATCTTTCAATTACGAATTTAAATTTCGTTTATGGTTTACTCTTGTTGGTCCAAAACTAACAGATAGTTATAAAGGAGGTGAATACAATCTACTTGATTATCAAACTTAACACTTTCAAGTATGAATAAATAAGAACACAATATAAATTTCAACTTAATTCTTTATTGATTGAAACAAATAAGTATAAGTTAGTTTAAGTGGAATCTAAGTGGAATCACTAAGTGTTGAATACAAATTTAAACGCTCAATACTAAACTAGAGAACACAATTTAAGTTAGTTACAAAGGAATGTTAATTGCTAATACTATGCTCTCAAAACTCACTATAACTTCACACTTGGCTTCAACAATGAAGTCTGCCCTTTATAGACGAGCAAGTATATTCCTTGTATCAACTTCGGGATTCTTCATACGTGCCTTCAATTCTATTGGATAATTCTGGACTTGCTCTTGGTGTGATTGTACTGCAGACAGAATCTGCACAGTGCAATTCATGCCTCGAGTTAGCAGCACCCGCTAGTGTGTTGGCTGACATTTGATATAGGGAGCACCACACCACAAACGTTCATCTTTAACATACTTGTACATTTGTACAATATATCAGATATCATTTTGGGTAAGCATTGATGCTCCTAAGTGTTAGATGAATCATCAACTTGAATCTGCAACAAATGTGATGATCTTCATTATCTGAGATGGCTACAAATATATTCCAATCCCATCGTTGGTTCTTCAGTCTCCATCTTCAACTTTATCTTTGACTTGGTTGAATGCATCATTTCATAACTATCTCTGAAAACAACTTTCATTGGATGAATATAAAAACTCTCTAAATATCCATTCTCTGAGTTGGCTGGGCATAGAGCCAATTCACAGTAATCCTTTGGACCCAGCACACAAAAAAACTTTGTGAGTTGTTTACACTATGTTTTAGAATTCTAATGCTGTGAGAATTATGTTTTAGCACACAAAAAAACTTTGTAAGATCTTTTTATTACAATTAAGTTATTGTCATCGTAAAATCAAATTAGAAAGATCTTGTCTCAACAACTATCGTTTTTGTTATGCGTCAAATTTGGCAGGCGTGTGATCTATATAAACTACCAATTGACGTTCACACAAACTTTCACGTGAAAATATTATATACAAATGCAGTAAGCGAAAGTTGGATATTGTCAAACATAAGTAATTTTGTTAGTTACATACATAGTAATAGAGGTGCACAAAAAAACCGGGTTCAAAACCCAACCCAAAAAGAACCTGAAAACCGACCCGGTCAAACCCGGGTTTGACCCAACCCGGTTCGAATTTTCTAGTACCCAGCGGGTACAACCCGGTTCCCGTTGTGAGGGTTACAACTCGGGTCTAACCCGGTTTTAAAAATCGGTTTAAAAACCGGTTAAAACCCGGTTTTTTTAACTTTTTTGACCGTTATTGACTGAATTTGACCTTTTTGACAATTTATTTACCATTTTGCCATCCCAAGTTTACTATATATACAAACCTTGAGTTTAGGTTCAATCACAACATTCAAACACTCATACAAACTCAAAACGCTCTCGAAACACATACAAAATTCTCATTTCTCAAATGACAACTCAATCTTCTTCCTTTTCCTTTGGTGTTGGTTCTTCAAGTTCACCAACGATTGTTCGAAAATTGGTTAACAAAAGAAATCCGGAGGTGTGAGATTTATACGACAAAGTGTTGTTGTCGGATGGTACGATTAAGGCACATTGTAAACGATGTAGGAAATTCTTAAAAGCCGACTCCAACACAACGTTGAAACATCATAAAGAAAGGTATTTTGTGGGACTCAAAACTAATCCGGAAGCAAGTGGTCAAGCTTCTATGTCACGAGATGGAGCTATATTTGCATACGAAGCGGAACGGTGTCGAAAAGCTTTTGCGGGTTTTGTGATTCAAGAAGCTTTGCCGTTCAATCACTTCGACAACCCTCGACTTACTAGGGTGATTCAAAATACTCTTCAACCGCGATATAATCATGTAAGTCGTATTACTCTTAAATGTGATGCCCTTAAATTGTGGAAAGAAGCCAAAAAACAACTAATAATCGGTTTTGAAAACTTAAATACAAGTATATCATTAACAACCGATGTTTGGTCGGCTCCTCATGGTTTGCCTGGTTCGTACCTTTGTGTTACCGCACATTGGGTTAATCCCGTAACTTAGCAAATGATGAAACGTACCATTGCTTTTGAAGACTTTGAGTATCCTCACACGGGTCAAAACTTATTTTACATGTTACGATATGTAATTAAAACGTTTAAATTACAAGAAAAGGTTTTTTCAATCTCGTTTGATAACGCGAGTAATAATACACTCGCCGTTTCAAAATTAATACAAAAATACGAACCACCTTTGAAGGGCATTTTTTATCATAGTCGATGTGTTGCACACATCATCAACTTGATTGTGCACGCGGGACTAGCGGTTGAAGAAATAGACGCCGTAAAATTGGCGTATAAAACTATATTACAAGACATATTTCAAAAGGGTAAACTTAGATACAAAGCTTATATGAGATTGTGTAAGGAAACGGATTCCATTTTTTAACTCCTAATTGGGACATGCCCGTTAGATGGAATTCGACCTACCATATGTTTGTATGTGGTTTACGCCAATGTGACTGTTTACAAGTTTTTCATGATCAACTTGTTCACAAAGGTCTTGCAACATCATTTCCCATAGAATTTTGGGAGGTTATTAAAAAACTAAGCGAATTGCTGAAAGTTTTCAAAACCGCGACTACTTTATTATCGGGTGTTTATTATCCCACTAGTCATTTGGTACTTAATCAAATTTGGTTGATGACTTCAAAATTAAACGAATACGAATATGAAGGTGTTTTATTTCAAAAGATGGTGGCTCCCATGAAAGAAAAACTAAAAAAATATTTTCAAAAAATGTCACCGGTAATTACTTTTTCCGCCGCATTGAACCCGTGTTTGAACATTTCCGGGGTGGAAATGCTTATCGATAACATTTTTCACAATTTAGATTTGAATGAAGAGAACCCAATGTTTTCACATAATACAAAAAAGTATTTTAAGAGTTGTTTACAAGATTTATTTGGCGTATATTTTCAAAAACATAGTTCAACAATAAATGTGCCGGCTAGTTCGGTTTCCACAACGTTTAGTTCATCTTCTTCCAACAATGCAATGCTTAACTTATATAATAGTTTAAGACAAGAAAACCATAAACGGGCAAGGGGTGATGGTAACCAAACCACTAGCGAATATGGGAGATATACCGCAACGGATTTTTTGGTCCACTATTCTACCCAATGAGTTCGAACAATTTGAAATTTTGGCTTGGTGGAAAGAGAGAGAATCTCAATTTCCCGTTCTAACCATCATGGCCCGAGATTTACTAACCGTCCAAGCTTCTACGATAGCTTCGGAATCCGCATTTTCTCTTAGTGGCAGGGTATTATCTATACGAAGAACAAGACTCGCACTGGCCTCCTTAGAGATGTGTATTTGCTTGAAAGATCACTTAGACGCCGCTAAACGAATACAAAATGTTTCAAGTCTTGAAGGTGAAATGGAATACGAAGGAGATATACATAATGTCGAGGTGGAAGAGGGTATGGTAATATCACTTTCCGACGAAGAAATTGCTCTCGATCAAGTTTCGCGCGAGGCTATCTCTGAAGAAGATTTCGATTTTTGAAGAATTGAAGATTAATATAAGTTGAAGATTATAAAGACTTATGGAGATTATAAAGACTTATATTCAAGAAGATTATGAAGAATTATGAAGACTTTTTGGATTCAATAATATTTTTAAGAAGACTTAGAAGACCTTTGTTTAAGTTATTGATCAATTATGTTTCCATTACTAATGTTTTATGAATTCAATGAAATTTTTTGGCCCAAACGTTGTTTTTCCCTAAAACGATTAACGCTCGAAAAGAATTGAATTATATAGAGTTTTTGGATTCAATAATATTTTTAAGAAGATTTAGAAGTCTTTTGGTCAAGCTATTGATCAATTATGTTTCCATTACTAATTTTTTATGAATTCAATGAAAAAAATTTGGCCCAAACTTTGTTTTTCCCTAATACGCTTAACGCTCGAAAAGAATTGAATTATATAGAGTTTTTGGATTCAATAATATTTTTAAGAAGATTTAGAATCCTTTTGGTTAAGTTATTGATCAATTATGTTTCCATTACTAATGTTTTATGAATTCAATAAAATTTTTTTGACTCAAACGTTATTTTTCCCTAAAACGCTTAACGCTCGAAAAGAATTGAATTATATAGAGTTTTTGGATTCAATAATATTTTTAAGAAATTTAGAAGCCTTTTGGTTAAGTTATTGATCAATTATGTTTCCATTACTAATGTTTTATGAATTCAATGAAAAAATTTTGGCCCAAACGTTGTTTTTTCCTAAAACGCTTAACGCTCGAAAAAAATTGAATTATATAGAGTTTTTGGATTCAATAATATTTTTAAGAAGATTTAGAAGCCTTTTGGTTAAGTTATTGTTAAATTATGTTTTCATTCCTAATGTACTACCATTCTATTGAAAAAAATTGAAAAATACGTTGTTTTTCCCTAAAACGCTCAACGCTCAAAAAAAATGTGATTTTATAGAAAAACCGGGTTGGAACCGGGTTTTCAACCCGAACCGGTTTCAAACCGGTTCGTATCGGGTTGGGTTTTTTCCCCTTCAAATCGGGTCAGAGTCGGGTCGGGTTGGTCAAAAACCGATTTTCGTTCGTTGACTGAAATCCGGTTTGGGTTTTCGGGTTGGGTTGGGTCCAACCCGATTTTTGTTCACCTCTGGCCTTAAAAGGTTAAAATGGATCATTCAGACCTTAGAGTTCGGCCCATGTTTGAAGCAATGAAGATTACACTAGTATTTCTACCAAAATTTTGGTCGTAAAAAATATAAGTTGAGATGTTGTTATTCAATTGTGTATATCAAATTATCAATAACATGATGAGTTAAGTAAAAGAATTATTGTTCGATTAACCATCTTTTTATTTTTAGGAATGATGTAATCGGGGAATGATGTAATCGTTAAACATTTTGTGGAGCACGTAACCTCTGTGATCCGTATAGTTAATTGAACATATATGTTGGGTTGAATATCTCCAAGTTGTTTCTGCTGTTAGTTCAAGAGTTTCTACTGATAGCATGGTTGATACTGTTGAAAATTAGTGTTGCTGTCAGAATTACTACTGCTTGAAGAATTACTACTGTTAGCTCAAGATTACTACTGCTGTCAAAGTTACTGTTGCTAGTTAAATATAATAGTTAGTATTGTTTACACTATTACTACTGTTAGTGTAAATATGAGTATTGTTTACTGTTTGATCGATATTACTACTGTTGGAGTAATAGTAGGAGATAGAGTTGTATATAGAACATATTTGCTTTTATATTTGTAGGACAACTTGTACAAGACTCTATGCGATATAAATAGAGATCCTTAGAACCTAGATTAGGTTAACGATAGCTTCAAAGTTTAACTCTAATACAGCCGTGTATTCGTATTATTAATCTTAATAATATTGAAGCTTTTTGTGATTAAAATCAATTGTTCTTTATATTCTGTGATTGTCTATTTGTCATTATAATCAAGTATTATTCTGCAATTTCTTGATTATCATTCAAAGCTTAATTTTTGACTAGATTAATCGATCCTGACAACATAATTCTCCTTCTTACGGAAAAAGGTGATTCTTCAAAATTCAGTATTTAAATAATTAGAAACGAAAATAGTTAGTTGGGACGGATTAGACTTTAGAGAATGACGATGACTAACTTACTACACTTAATTAAAAGGGATGTTTGGTAGGGAGAGATTAAATCAAAGAAATGGAAATGATTTGATTCCATCATTTCTCATGTTTCGTTGGCCAGAGAAAAACTCCCATATGTAATTTGATTTCCACTCATTTTGTGGAGAAATTGATTTTCTTAAGGAAATTCTGCATGCTGTTTCCTCAAAGAAATGTGTTAACCCCTCATAATAGAAAAGGATATAAATGTAGATCACTCCTTCAAGTATTTTAGTTATATCTTGGCTTTTGAATGTTGTAAAAAATGAACAAATTTGCATTAAATTGTCATCAAAACCCATCCTACAATTTTGGAAATACCAATTTATAAGTTTGATCGATCTTGATCACTGGTCAGGTTTTGGTATGAGAATTGAGTGCTAAAATCACAGTGGAATATGTGATACATGTACATTTTTATCATTTTGTAATTTTTTACTTGTTAGTCGACACATATAAAACCAAAAACATATTTTTCTAGATGCATGAAAATTCTTATCATATATATATATATATATATATATATATATATATATATATATATATAGTTTATACTCCGTATGTTTTGTTCCTTTTATTTATTCATTGGTTCTAAGAAGTAAAACATTTTTTTGGTGATGATTTGAACTTTTTTTGTTCTTCACATGTTGAGTGTTATATTTATTATACTGAGGCAATCCCTACACATATTCGACACACGTATACTCATATCATTCTAATTATATCTTACGTTTTGCTTCATGTGCTCAATAGACGTTACTAATTGATGATTACTTGCATTGAAAAAAAATTATTTCGGACGTTCATATGATGCAATACATACATACATATATATATATATATATATATATATTCCAATGCAAGGTTTCGCGAATTTTGCGGATCCTAAACTAGTAGTATTATTAGATTGAACACTTATTAGTGTTAATTATCGGTTAGGATTATATGGAAGTTTGTAGCGATAGAAAAAGATAAATAAACATATGGCAATTATAGTAATTGAAATTCTATTCATCTCTCACATGTTGTTACTAAACAAGGAAAACTATTTTTTTTATTTTGTTTCTTTTTATGGGTCAATTCTCTAAAGTAATCAAATAATATAAATTATTTAATTTCCCCACA
The DNA here is from genome assembly GCA_963930675.1 of Gnaphalium uliginosum. NCBI lineage: Eukaryota > Viridiplantae > Streptophyta > Magnoliopsida > Asterales > Asteraceae > Gnaphalium > Gnaphalium uliginosum. The sequence goes on along the minus strand of OZ005685.1, from coordinate 12,960,583 downwards.
ATAACTTCCTACCAAACGAGCTATTGATTTCTTGAAAACTATAAATATTATCTATGCTATTAAAATTAGAAAACTTTTCTAGAGAGAAATAAACACCACTTGTAGAAATAGCTAGATGTCTAAATTAAATTGAGATCCTCTAATGTTTGAGATTAATATTAAAGGACATTAATTTAATTAACATTAGAATTAGATGTCATGTTATTAAAAATTAGTTACATAAATAAAAATGTATTTTTATGTTATGTTCAATATGAACGGATCCAAACACGTAAAACAAATATCTAGTTTTTTTTCCTGTACTTTTTCGAACAATACAAATATAGCTATGTGTTGAATCCTTTCAAGAAAAAAAGTACACAAAAAGTAATTTGGATACACACACGTTTAATTTGGATACTCGAAATGTGAAAAAGTAATCAAAACATGTAATATAGATGGATTATATAAGAAAAATGAATTTGGAACTGGCTACTTTTATTGCTCACAGAACTTGATAAAACATTAAATTAATAAAACGAAGAAAATACCACACTCTTTACAGGAGAGAGTGACGAGAATAACTCCAGCAAAATCTCAACTAAACCAACGAGTCTAAGACTAGTTCAAATAAATATCAAAGATTACTAACTTATTTGAACAATAAAAACTCCTAAAATTATTATTGACTCCGTAGGACCAGTTCAACTTCTGTACTAGTTTTCAACACTTCCCCTTAGTGCAAAAGATCACAATCAGTAAGACCGAGAGCACTACAAAACATTTCAAACTTCTCTCTTGGAAGGGCCTTTGTAAATACATCAGCAACTTGATCGTTTGTCTTCACTTTCTGCAGTTTGATTTCTTGATTCAATACTTTTCCCGCACGAAATGATGATGAACTTCTATGTGTTTAGTACGACCGGATTACCTGCTAGCTTGATTGTGCTTTCATTATCACACGCAATAGGAATTGGGTAATCCACATTAACTCCAATGTCATGAATAAGTTGTTTCAGCCGTATGCATTCTTGAGTGGCCATAGTACCTGCCACATACTCTGCTTCGGTACTAGAAAGAGTGACAGTTTGTTGCTTCTTACTACACCAGAAAACAGTAGCGGATCCAAAGATGAAAAAGTACCCTGTGGTTGAACGACGAGTGATTATGTCACCGGCCCAATCAACATCCGTGAAACCGGACATAGAGAATGAAACATTTGGTTTATGAAGGAGACCAAGCTGAAATGTTCCTTTCACGAAACGAAGAATTCTCTTTGTTGCAGCAAGATGATTTTCACACGGTCTGTCCATAAATTGAGAAACAACTCCAACTGAGTATGCCAAATCAGGGCGGATAATGGTTAAGTAGAACAGACTACCAATCAGTTGATGAAACTTAGTGATATCCTTGAGGTTCACCATCAATTTTCTGAAGCTTAAGTTGTGATTCCATTGGGGTAGAGATAGGTGTCGAGCCTACCATGCCAAAACGATCTAGCAAACTTGAAGCATAAGAACAATGACAAAGAAAGTATCCTGATGTTTGACAATTTCTAAGCCCAGAAAAGTGTGAGCTTCGCCAAGATTCTTCATCTCAAACCGAATAGATAATTCAACTCAGAGACGCAGAATTTCAGCATCATTATTGTCGTTGGTTAGAATATCGTCAACCTAAAGAGGAAGAATAATGCATATTTCAGAAGTGATCTTACAATATAAACTAGGATCCGAGCTCGAAGAGTGAAAGCCACAGAAAGAAAGATATTGTGCAATTTGACTGTACCATGTACGCGGAGCCTGCTTGAGTCCGTACAACGCCTTCTTGAGTCTGCACACGTTCTGAAAACTTGTGTAATACAAAACCTAGGGGTTGTTCCATAAATATAGCACGATCGAGCTCACCATAGAGAAACACATTTTTCACGTCAAGTTGCCAAATGTTCCATACATTGTGTGCTGCTAAAGAAATGACAGTACGAAGCGTTACCATCTTAGCAACCGGGATGAATGTCTCTTCGTAGTCCATACCATATTGTTTCGCAAAACCACGTGCAACCAAACACGCTTTGTATCTATCAACCGTCCCGTCAACCTTCTTTTTCAACTTGAAGATCCATTTACATGTGACTATCTCGACATCGTGTGGTCTTGGCACAAGTTCCTAGGTATCATTTTGAAGGAAAGCCTTCATTTCTTCGTTCATGACTGCCTCCCATTCAAATATACCTTGAGTCTCCTTGTAACTCTGAGGTGCATTTTCATCACATGTAGTCCCTAGATAAAAACATTTAGTAATACTTGTATAATTAGCTTGAACTTCATAATCATTAAGACGCACAAGTTTCCGTCTTTCCCTTGTTGATTTTCGAACTCTAGTTTGGCTTTGTTCCACCAACGAGCTACTGCTTCCCCTATCTTTGGTATCTTTATGAGTATCTATGGAAATTTCATTGAAAGTAGTACCTGCAGGAAATAACTCAAGAGGAACTACTCGATTTCCCAAATTTTCATTAGCATAATATGACGATACTTCATCAAAAATTACATCACGCGAAACAATGAATTGCTTTGTTTCAGGGTCCATACATCGTCAGTGTATGTATTAACATATCTCATTAATATTACGTGTATAATTGTCGTTAGTTGTCTTCAAATTTTGTATTTATTTGAAACTTGTTTGCAAAATAAGATTTTATTTTTGGTGAAACATATACATTTTCATATCATTATATTTTTTATATCTCCACCACTAAAGTAAAAGGCTTTTAATCATTTTACCCTTATTAATCTGGTCATAATATTTAGTGAAGTATAAAATGATCAAAAACTAACCACTTAATGGTGGAGGAATAAAAAAGTGTGATGTAAAAATCACCAGCCGTTTTCACGAGACATTTTGTTAAAAAGTGGTTTGAATTTTGACATGAGTCAGTTTACTATGTAGAAAATCCTTACCAAAAAAGTGACAGCGAAGTGAAAAGAATAAGAGAGGGAAATCATATTCCAAAGGTAAAATAAAATAAATAATAATAATATAATATATTCTTTATAAATAGGTATAATAAAGTATTAAATATTAAATAGCCGGCGACTATATATCTATCACTATCAACTGACATATATACAGCTCAATATATATGCCCCATCTTCTTACTCTCCTCATCTTTAACAACTTGTGATCACCACCGGCAGCATTTGGCTGGAATCAGCCCCCCTATACCGCCCCATATTTATATAGCCTTTTTTCCGATGGATAAAAACTATCTACAACTGTTTGTCGATGAGACCTCGTTGACCAACCGGATGGTGCTCGGAACGTTGCTGCCGGCGAAGATATGGGAGCCGTTGCCACACTTTTATCAGACGTGGCTCCGGAACTACACCGCCGGAACTCTAGTTTATTTCATCACCAGTTTTCTTTGGAGCTTTTATGTTTATTTCTACAAACACAATGTTTATGTTCCCAAAGGTATGTCTCTTTTTACTTCAATCACTTTGTTTTTTCCTTTAATTTTAAATTATGTGTTTCGGAGTATTAGTTTTTTAACTAATTAATTAATTAATTAGTATATTCTTCGATATATTCTTATTTTATTTACCCACTAAAATTTTATTTACTTTTTTAACTTTTTAACCTTGTAATAAATAATTAAGATATGCATATCTGTTTAATGATTTATTAATGAATTTATAATAGAATAATATTAATGGACACCAATGACTAGAAAATGTAAGTATTAATTAAACTTTTGTTTGTGTATAAACGATTCTTCACATGGTGTCGTTAATTCAGTGCTTAGAGGCCAGCAACGTGGTGGGTTAGACCTGAATTTAATTTAGTATTTTTCGATTAATAATAATGATAAAGTTAAAAATTAAATTAAGTTAAGTGCTTGATTGCATTTGCATGTGCATAACAATGGGGTTCAGGCTGGACTGAAAATTCTGGATTTTTATGCTGGACGAAAAAAATAAAATAAAATTACTTGTATACTTTGGTTGAAAAACCACAGCTTTAATTCAATAATATTAGCTTTTTAATATATAGATTTAACAAAAATAAAAATAAAAAAATGTAGGCAATAGTCTAGTAATGATCTTTAAAATATTGGTTGCCTCTTTTTATTAATATGACATTTGGAACTTTTCTTTAATAACTAAATTAAACGCCCGAGTAAAGTGATAATAAACCATGTATAGAACTTGTTTTTTATCTTTAAAAATTAAGTATATATTTATCACCTGAAATTAAACTGTTAGTAGGGACTAGGACATGTGCCACTGCCGTGCGTTCGTTTGTGATAAACTAGAAAACCATGTGTTCAAGTTTTGTGAAACATTTTTATTCCGACATATGGACCAACAAGATCGATTCCAAACAAAATTGCTAAATGTACACAAAGTACATATACAAGCTATACCACTCCCAACTGTGACGCAGTACTCACGTTTACATTACACTTTTATTTCTATACACAAAAAAAACATAAAGATTCATTTTGACGCGACTCCACATCACAAAACCGATGCACCTTCGATAAACCGAAGCAATACAAACTGAAGCAAAAATGACGTGATGGTGTCAACCTCATCACAAAACCGGTGCAAAACTGACGCACGAACTGAAAGACCGATGACACAGGTCTAAGAATCTTCCTTCAGGTCTTCGTTGTTTTTCATTTTTGTAACGAATACATATTGTCATTATGCTTATTATTAAAGGGAAATTTGGAGGGTACTTCTTACCTCGTACCATATTTCAATGGTACGTGTTCGCTCCATCCGCAAGAAGTTTCAACGTCGAACAAATCACACGTCCACAAATCACCCACATATGTTGAGGTACGGATTCGAACCCCTGACTTGTCGGTCACACATGTGAGGTCTGGGCGTTTGCGATGGCGGTACCACTTGAGCAATGCCCAATTGATGCTTATTATTGAAGGTGATGATTTGTACATACCAAAAACTATATGTATAACATTATTTGTGTTTTTCAGTATTGTACTGTAGATCAACATAAAAACGCAGTTAATGATGTACGGAAAATTTTTGACAGTGTACGAATCACTCCCCGGTCATCTTCTTCGCTGAAACATCAAATTTTATGATTCACCATCATCTTTAACACTCAAACTTACATTTGCGGCTTAAAGAGTACGAGTCACATATTGGGTTAACAGTTTTTGACGTCGTTATACTTTGAAGCTATGGTTTTCGTTTGAGTTGTTTTTCGAGTAGGAATGAATGCAAAGGAGAAGAGGCGGTTGCTACCAAAGTCGTGACCAGATAAGATGTCTGGGTGATGAAGGTTCACTGGATGGTGAAAGATGGTGGTGAATTTGGGTGGTAGAGTATAAATATTGATATTTCAGTGGAGAAAGGATCAAATTTGGTGATTAATTTGCTAAGTTAAATATGAAAGATGAAAATGATGTTCTATGCACCTAATAATATATCTATACATATTTTATATTTTATAATTTATATTTACTCAAAATAAAATAAATTAAAAAAATATAAATATCACATATGATCATTTTTAACGAATAGTTAATGCTAGTTAGTCTAAAGGGCTATTGACGTAACAAATTTAGAAAAATAATAATTGATGTAATTAAAGTTTGTAAAATGCTACCGGTAAAATAAATGTTCATTTAAATAAAATAGGTCATTTACATGTTATTGTAAAATTTTTACATTTATACGGACATAAAGTACATATTTATACTGTTCTTATGAGAAAATTATAGGATATGATGTAGTGTTTGAAATCAAGTTGTACGTTTGGTTTGGTTTGGTTAGATGTAGGGTTGGGGTTAATTTAATGGTCTTTTTGGTAGGGTCGTCTTGTTGGAATCATGAAGGTAGTTTAGGGTAAATTTTAACTTTAGGATTGTGGTAGCTTAATATGGTGGTTTAGATTGTAATTTTTAGCATCTTGCTAGTTTTTATATTAATATTATAAAGTCTGCCGTTTTTAAAAAAAATAACTCAAGACTTGTACGTAAAGTTATATTAATTAGGCCAAAATGTATATTAGTACCCCAAACTTGGTCAATCGGGTTTTATAGTACCCTAAACTATTTCAAGGAGAGTATATTACCTTATACTTGATAAAAGAGTCAATTTAGTACCCTAACTCAGTTACATGAGAGGCAATAGTTAGTTTTTACCTATTTTTTAACGGAACTCAAGTTTTATATGACACGAGAATCTTCCTAATTAAAGAGCTTTCGTCTTCCTTTTATCAAGAACAATCAACTCAACTATACTCATATAATTCTCTTTTCCATAAAAATAAAATGTATGCACCTTTATTTCATATGAAACAATATTTGCAAAGAGTGCCTTCAATGGAAATTTAAAGTTTCTAAATAAAATAATAGATTGAGGGTTTTCATTCTTCACATCATTGTTCAGCCTCCTTAGCCACTGATTCGACCAGATTCACCATTATAATGTTTTGATTTTAAAAATGTGACTCAATTTTTAGGATGAAGAAAGCTTTTCATTAAGAAGATTTTCATGTAATATAAAATTGAGTTTCGTTAAAAAATAGTTAAAAACTAACTACACTAGTCATGTGCTTTTCATGTGACTGAGTCAGAGTACTAAATTAACTCTTTTGTCAAGTATAGGGTCTTATGTTGTCCTTGAAATAGTTTAGGGTACTATAAAACTCGATTGACCAAGTTCGGGGTACTAATCTACATTTTGGCCTATTGATTAAGGTTATATTGGGTAAAGGATGAAATAAAATGGAGATGACAAGGTCTATATATACAGTATACTATTATTGAGTGGTAATAGTATTATTTTGAGTTGGAATAGGTAAGGAATAATGGTATTTACCTAGTATATATAATTAAACTAAAAGGGAAAATATTAATAATAAGTAAATCAAGAAAAACAAAAACGACTGCATTTGCTGACCACTCTGTTGATGTTACTTGTTACCCCACCACTCGATATTGATAGGCACCATGTGCTACCAGCAAATTTGAACCCATCATCGCCAATCCTAAATCAGGTACTCCCCGATCAAAGATTTTCTTGTGACAAGTGTATAATACATGCATCTCAAATATGATAAACACATGTTGTATCCAAGGAGCCAAGTGTTATTGATAGAGATGTTTAGATTTTCTTATACAAAATAATAAAGTAAAATTAAAATCTGTCGTTCAAATCTTGTGGTGGGAGTGCACGAAACCATCTTCGATGGATGCATCAAAACGCGAAATTTAATATTTTAATGTAAAAGTTCATATCTTACCGACTCATCATATTTAGTGCAAATTTTGGTGTACAATAAATTTTCAAAGATTTTAAACATTAAATTTGGTAAAACACTAAACCTTTTACACCAAATTTATAATTTTGCATCAATCTTGTTTAAAAATTTTACGGAGTATTATTATTTGAGTATAAAAGTTGAAAATATTTATTTATTTGTATTACTCGTTCAAGTTAGGGCTGCAAACGAGTTAAATTTTTATCGAGTTCGAGTCCGAGCTCGAATGTAAAAATCGAGCTCGAAATATATATCGAGTCGAGTTCGAGCTTTCAAGAGCTCAGCTCGAGTTATTATCGAGCTTTTCGAGCCTTAACTAACATGTATACATTTATATAAATATATATATTTTTATGTTCAATTAGCTCGGCTTCATTACAACCCTAGTTCAAGTACGTCGTACACTATATCATATGAAAAAGGGTAATATGGAGGATACCCCTGATCCCCGTACCCTATTTCAATGGTATGCGTATGTTCCAGCTGCAAAGAGGATCAACGTTAGACAAATTACATGTTCACAAATCACTCAGATCGGTCACACATGTGAGGTCTGACCGTTTGCGGTGGCGGTACCACTAATTATAAAATAAAAATTATAATTTTCAAAACAAAGTACTAAACTTAGATTATGAAAGATGTTAAGTAGTTGAAACTACATTGAAGTAAATAATAAATAAATAAAAGTTACAATTAAGATAATAGTTAAAAAGTTAATTGAACACAAAAGTAATGGATTGAAATAATGTAGAACGTAAAAATTGTTTAGAGAGTATTATCTAAATACTAAAAGTATATTTGGTACATGCATTAAACATGACCACATGACCATGTTTAATTTATGCATATTCTTTAAAGATTTATTTATTACACAAATTTGATGCAATGTGATCGTACTCGTAATCCATTATGTTGTACAAATGTTGGGAAAAGGAAGGTCACATGGTCCATTTTTTCGTATCGTTGCTCTTATTTTTTTTTATAGAGAGATGAAATCTATCAAGTAACTACAGTACAACTTATATGTGTGATAAATTATACTGAAAAATTCAACTTGACCTGTTGTATTACTATTAATTATTACTATTATATTATTATTCCATGAAACTCATTTAACTGTTAATCAAACAACTAGTTTATATTCCAAACTATGGGCTGTGCATAACCCCTTGATATAAAATTATGTAGACCCAGTCTTATTTGTATCACCCTCCGCTCAAATCCACAGACTGAACCAGATTTTGCTATTGTTATCTTGAAGATGAAAGATGAATACTTGCAGTTTTTTGTTAAGGAAACTAGTCTCTACAACCGATTAGTCCTCGGAAGTTTGTTGCCGGAAAACTTGTGGACTGGGCTGCCACCTTTACTGCAAGGGTGGCTTCGTAACTACGTTGCTGGCACCCTTGTTTACTTCATATCTGGCTTCCTTTGGTGCTTCTGTGTTTACCACCTTAAGCGCAACGTTTTTCTTCCCAGAGGTTATGAAGTAAATTTTATATTTAAGTACAGAACCTAGCTAGGATCATGCACATTGCTTCATGTTCTGTGTAGTTAGTTGATTTTGATTGCATTCGGTTTAGATCTTTCGGTGATGCCCTCCTCTTTGTTGGTCTTTCTTGATTGTCGTTTAGAATTAATCATCAACATTTTCATAAATATTAAGATAGATAAGAAAATAGGCCCATTGACTACTTTTTTAGTCCAGCAAACACTCACACTAAACACCATTTAATACATAAGTTAGGGCTTCAACCCACAACCTTTTAGCTGATGATATCACTAGACCAAATGCCCGTTGTGGAAGTCAATTGATTGTTACTATATAGATCTTGATGTTTGATTGGAATTCAATTAATAGTTAATGTTTTATTAAATCTTTATTGTCTTGTAGATGCAATTCCTTCAAGAAAAGCGGTGCTTCTACAGATATATGTTGCAATGAAGGCTATGCCATTTTACTGTGCTCTTCCCACAGTCTCAGAGTACATGGTTGAAAACGGGTGGACTAGATGTTTTTCACGGATAAGTGACGTTGGATGGTTCTCCTATACATATAATTTGGCTTTGTATCTAGTACTTGTTGAATTCGGCATTTACTGGATGCACCGGGAGTTGCATGACATCAAACCTTTGTACAAATACCTTCACGCAACTCATCATATCTACAACAAGCAGAACACCCTTTCACCTTTTGCTGGTGAGTTTTTTTTTACAGAATTGGTTCTAGTCAAGAAAACACTCTATTTATTACTTAACTTGTATACGATTTGTAACAGGATTGGCATTCCATCCTATAGATGGGATACTACAAGCGATACCACATGTGATTGCATTGTTTCTAGTCCCAACACATTTCACGACCCACATTGGGCTATTGTTTATAGAAGCTATATGGACTGCAAATATTCATGATTGTGTAGATGGGAAGATTTGGCCAGTGATGGGTGCGGGATACCACACAATTCATCACACAACGTATCGTCATAACTATGGGCATTATACGGTGTGGATGGACTGGATGTTTGGTACACTTCGTAATCCTGCAGAAGAGGAGACCAAGAAGATGTGATTGTGTGCAGGAGACCAAGAAGATGTGATTTTGATTGGTAGTGACGCTTTGCTTTAAACTGTACGGCATTTATGTAAATGGCTGGGTGGATAACGGTTGATCTGGGTTCAATTCATTTGTTTTATCGTTAAAGTAGTGATCGGAGAGGGAGATGGCGGTTGAGAGGCAGCCTGTGGTTGTGAAACTGTCCTCCACTAATAATGTAATGTTGGATTTCTTATTTGACAAGTTCTGATCAACAGAACTACTTTTGCCTTCTCTTTGTGTGTGTAAATCCTGCTACAATCACACCTATATGGCTATATCAGTTAGTTTATTTGTGGCCCATGCCAGCAACAAATGGGCTTACACCCTAACAAGGCTCGAGACCACGCCTAAAATGTCTACTTGGGCCTCGTGGTCTCTTAGTCCTATATTTTTGGTAGTTCTGAACTGCGTGGTTGGGACCAAAATTACTTGAGGCAAGTTTCTGCAACCATACAAGGACGGTTACAATGTGAAGTTGATTATTAAAACAACTAAATTATCCAAAAAAAAAAATTTTTAATGTAACTATAAACATTTTACCCAATAAACATCAATAGTATAAATGCATATTCTCAGGTAACGGCCCCAGATAGAGCTAGTCGTAGACTCGTAGATCAGGCCTGTTTTTCAGACAATGAGAAGGTTCCAAACCCGAATAAAAGCCTAAAAGGACTGAAAATAAATTGCTAACCAAAAAATAGGCCTCAAAAATAACTGGCCACGGGCCCAAATCGAGCATCGTCCTTGTCCACCTCCGACTGTGATAGCCTTAGAGGTGGTGAGGAGATGGTGGTGTTTTGGGTAGCAAGTTAACATAACTTTGAAAACCTAATTGAAGTAAAGTATTGCACGAATAAAAGAACAAAACTGAAGAAACATCAACACCACTTCATATTCCAATATAATGCTTCATTTTACATGGCAAATACAAGGGGAAAAAATAAATAAAAATGAAGAAGGCAGTAGCTTGTGATCTATGTCCAGTAACATACAAATAATTTAATAACATATTAATTAATACTAATAAGAATACCACTCAATTTCATTACAAATCAATACCAAACGCCAATAAAAGGGCGAAAAGCTTGAATGACAAGTTACCTTTCTTATATGTGTATTAGCGTAATCCGCATGAAACTTGCTCCAATAGTATCACCACACCAACCCCTTTCGTCTTCTAAATATGTCAACACTCATTCGCGACTTTTCAGGCTTGTTTGGCTTCTTTGACTTCTCGAGTCTACTATCTAAACTATTTCTAGAAACTTCTGGAGGGTCAGGCTGTAACTCAAACGTCTCTGAACTACTAGTGGTGCCACTTTCAGATGCTTTCTTCTGATTCTTAACATCTGCTGCAGGCTTTTTTGAGCCATTGGTAGCCCCTTTTAACTTTCCAAGAGCCAAAACGAACTTTTTTAAGTGTCGGATGAACTCGGGATAGAACTCAAGGTTGCAATGGCCTCCACCGGTTAACCACAATGGTTCATACTGGTTCTTGCAAAGCTCCCATAGCTGTTTTCCATGAGAATGATCAACAACTTCATCTGATGTTCCCTGTATACAGGAACAAACCACTTGACCAATAAGACATGCAAATTGTTAAATATATCTTCATTTTGTTTCATCAAAAAACAGTATTAATTGATCTTACATGAATGACAAGAACAGGGCAATTCACTAAACTGATCTTCTCGATGTTCTGTCACAAATAAAATTAATCAATCAATTTCTGCGAAAGGGTTGATTTTCTACTTATAAGACAAAAGAAAACGAACTTTTCTTTGCATGTAAGTTATAATTTTATTATGACCTTATAAATATCGAACCAATAGGTTCGTTTGACAGGATACAGCACCCTCAGGCCTGAGAGAATGGGACTGTGTAGAACCACGCCTCTTAAGTCCGGTGTACGTGATGCAAGATCAATGGTGGGACCACTACCAACAGATTGACCGTATACGATTAGTTGATCATCTTTAACACCATATTTATCCTTGAGGCATTTATACACTGCATCAATGTCCGCGTATGTATTACACTCAGATGGCTGTTACAAGGGAAGAAAACAGAGAAGAACAAAAGGAAGAATAACTGTCACTTTACTAGGAACCATAGTTTTCCTTAACTACTGATCATAGACAGATATTTGGGAAAATGTAATGTGAATATGAAGTCAAGTAACAAACCTTTCCTGTAGATTGCCCATAGCCAGAATAGTCATAACTGCATAACCATAAGAGAAGTTTAAACATTACAGAAATTAACGAATGTCCATTTATAGTTTCTGTATATCTATTCCTCCTTGAAAATTAAAATCAGAATTCACATAATCAGTTTATTAAAGCTAGGGATAAGTGACTACTTTCACATTAATCTTTCGTTTTAAACAACAGTTCACATTTATTTCATAATCAGTATTCCAGTAATCTTTCGTTTTAAACAACAGTTCACATTTATTTCATAATCAGTATTCCAGTATTCTTACAGCAACTACTTACATGGTTCTAGTAATTTTTACTAAATAATCAAAAAATTAGAATCATTACTACTTTTACCCTAACACTCAAAATTAATTATTGAGACCTCAAATTGCAATAAATAGTTCAAATTAAAACACGCACATCCAAACATTCCCAGGCATCATTAGTGTCCCCAAAAAGATAAAAGATGTTCCTAGTAACAACTACATGCTACATTTTTTAGGGAACTCTAGATCCTTTGCTGGAGGATGTTCATATATGTTACCCTATAAGTGCACACTCCCGTTTTCATCACGAATCTAGCATCATATCTTGTAAGCATGACATTAGACACATGGTAGAACATAAGATGTATCTAATTTTGTGCCACAATATTTATGCTTTGTGTTTTCAAATGAGTCAATAGAGTTCATCATAGCAGTTCGATACAAGACCTATGATAACTAGGTAAACTAACCACCCATAAAGAACTAAACTTTTTTTCAATTTCTGAATTAAATTCATTTCATCACTAATTGGGCATAATTTTTTCATAAACTAAAAGCTTGACAAATGTTTAACATAAACCCTAATTGAACATGATCAAATACTAGATTCTTTGATCTATTAAATATAACTTACTAAACATTAAAAACATATATTTTACAACTAAATTAATCATCTTTTATCACCCACAAAACATAAGATCATGAATTTAACGGTTAATTACATAATCAAGAAAAAAAAAATCAAGAAAATACCCAACAAGATTAACACGAAGACGAAGGCTTAATTCGACAAAAAGCTCGAACATTTGACCCAAATCTGCAGCATTACCATGAGAATACAAAAGTGTAGCAGTAGCTTTTGGATGTTTAATATATACAGTCACAATTTCATTCCCTCTTTTAGTCCTAAGTTTCAGCACATCAACACCATCTCTCCGGGGAACCTCCGGTATAATAAACTGTCCATCACCGTCGGATTCCACCGTGTACGATGGCGGAGTTGGTGGAAAAAAAGCAAACTTAGCAGCGATCGATGATGTTACTCCACCCATCTATACTTGGATTCATAAATAATATAAAGTTTCAAACTTTATTACTAAAAAACTTGTGTTTTCTTTTATAGTATCAGATCTCTCTCCCCTTTTTTTTGTTAGTGACGACAAAAGAGATAGTGGTGAGGTTGTGATGTGTCGCTGATGTTTTTGGATGGTGGGGCAGGGGATGTTAGCTTGTGGCGGCGCGTGGATTTATGTGGGCGGCGATTGGGGTTGAATAATTATTGTGTTTCCGGTTACCGTTAACGGGAAAAAAGAAATTAACTTGAGTTGAGTTGAGTTTGGTTGGGTTGCACAAAGTATTGGGATACCATGAAACGTTTATGATACTTGATAGATTCCATTAACACTTTATTCTTTTACCTATTTTTTATTCATCTTTGATCTAGTCACTAAAGTTTGGTACTTGAATGTAACACAATTTAGGTATACAATTTATTTAGGTCTTTATACTATTTTAAAGAGTCTTGGTTTGTTAATTAAAGTAAAGTTTATATTACTGAAATACAATTTGGTGTGACGTAAGGATGATTTTCTTGTTCATTTTGTTCATTGTCTTTGAATTCGGAAAGCTTGACTCGATCATAACTCGTGAAATATTCTGAGTTTAGTTCGGATAAGATTGGTTTATTAAATTAAATATGTTATTTTTATTGTTTTACATATAGGATAATAACTATTTAGACTTTATGTTTTTTAACTATATATACAACAATGTTAATTATTATTATTTTAAATACAGTATGGAAAATAGTTATATTCAAATTATTATACGCAACATTGTGTAATATGCTCATTTAAACTCGTGAGCATGTTCGAGCTCTATATAAAAAGCTCTAGTTTTTTCTTGTCTGTTTTTTCTTGTTTATTAAACAAGCTTCATTACATGTTCAAGCTTGGCATGAGCTCCATTGGACTCACGTCAACTAGATTCTAACGAATTGAACTTAAATAACTCATAAGTAGCTTGACTCATTTACACCTTCCAAATCTATGTTATATTAGTTAAACTAGACATTGAACACACGCGATGCACGACCGTTTTAAAATAAATAGTATAGATATAATTTGTAAATATAATGTTTTCGACTTAAATGTGCAATCATTATTGAAAATGAAAATGATTAATAAGATAGACAAACTATAAAGTAAATAACAAATTTTGAAGTGCTAAAAATACTGATAATAAAAGTATAGACCAAATAATAAAAATTTAGACTTCAGCATATATTAACTAACATAAAGAGACATTAAAATGAAGATGCAATAAATACATGTATGATTTTAAATTTTAAAAGTTAAATGACAAAATATATATTTAATGAGGTTAATTAAGGCAATAAATGAGTTAACATATATATGATTTTTTTTAAATGGTGAAATTTTTGTTATTTAATGTTACATCACTGTTTAAAGCAAATACTTTTTAAGTACAATTAATTATATATTTTTTAAGTCTCCAATTGTATTGTTATTATTAACTCAGAGTTGAAAAGTTATTATTGACAAAAATAGTACTTATGAAACAAATTTTGAATGTTGCATCAATTCTTTGTAAAAGGTGATGTTGTTGATTTTCGTGTATATGTTAAAATTATCAGTTTTATTTCACTTTTACTTTTAACTCTACTTTAAATACAACATATAATTCAACTCTACTTTAAATGCAATATATAATTTGTAAGTATTATATTATTTTGAAGCATAAAATCACATTAAATAAGCTGATATATGGAAAGCTACGTACCATGCTTAAAAATTGAGATTAATTCGTAAAATAATGACACATTATCATTAACTAAAATAACACGTTCAGATAGCCAATTGAAAAATTCTATTTTATATAAATAAAATAGATAGATGTTGTATTTGATTTTAACTGAGTTGTTGTTACACGAAGACAACTAACGCTTTGCCAACACTTGTATTTTGTCATGTAAACAAAGAACCTTCAATTAACCATTTGTGAGTCTTTCGGTCATAAATTCGTTTATGTTGTTTCATTTATTAAATGAACAAACATGAACGAAATAGTCCTTTCGTTTGATTAGATGAACGAATGTTCGTGGATGTCTGCTTGCTTGATTATGTTTTGTTTATGGTAGTCCGCTTAAGTTTATATACATCTCTGTATAATTTATATTTTCAATAAATTTATAATAAGCGTAAATACCTCTTTAATCTTTTATTTCTTTTAAAACCTAGCATTTTTTCAATTGATTTGACATCTTTAATCTTCCATCCTACATGTTTCATTAATACAAGTGTTCATTTATGTTCATAAGTGCCTTTTTGTGTTAGCTTATGTTCATTTAACATACTAACGAATGAATATAAACAATTTTTAAACGAATGAACTGTGAACACTGCATGGAAACAGAATTTTTGTTTGATTACTTAAACGAACGTCCATGAATACAGCTCATTCGGTTTGTTTACATAGACCTAGTTGTATAAGCAAGAAGTAGAATAAATAAGTGAACATTATATTTAAGTGATACAGACCACATAAAAACATCGGATTGAATATCCAAAAATGATAAATATTTTAATAGATGGTGAAGATTTGCGTGTGTGTAGAGTGTTGTTCTCTCATACCATCAACATATCAACATATGAAATATTATACAAACGAAATAGTATCATCGAACTGGAGAAGGTAAGGCCTACTTGCAAGATCATGAGATATAGATTGATCAGGATAGATAGATTGATATTTTCTCTGTCATATAATAAGTGTCCACAATCACATTATACAAAATTTAAGTAAAGGCATGATCAGTATATTGTGTAAGAAAAAAATGACAGTCTTACATTTACTTTTTACACAATCTTTTATGAATTAGTTGTGTGAAAAAAGTAAATTATGATTAAATTGGTAAAGTTACAATATTGTATTGTATTACTTTTGAAAGTAAACAACCAATTGAACATAGCTCAAGTGGGACCGTCACCGCAAATGTTCAGATTCTACATGTGTGATCTATAGGCTAGGGGTTCGAATCCGTTCTTCAGCATATGTGGTTGATTTGTGGACAAGTGATTTATCCGGCGTTGATGCTCATTACGGGTGGGGCAGATGCGTACCATTGAAATATGGTACGGTGGTCAGAGGTACCCTCAAAATTACCCTTTTACATTTGAAAGTAAACACTTATTTTGAGAGAAACTAAAATGAAAAAGTGGACACTTATTTTGGGACGGATGGAATAACGAAAATAGTAAATACTAAAGAGTACAAGCGGCCCCTACAACATGATCAATTGATCATCCTAAAATTTGACATGCTCCGCTTGACCCTACTACCCAAACAATGCTTATGGCTTGACAGTTGACATACTCATCATCATAAGATTACATAAATACATATTTATCATGCATCTTCAGGATTTATACACCAATTTGACCATGAAGATTTAAATATGTGTTTTTGATTAGTCCATTATATTACTGAATCAATGTCCCCTCTAATTAAGGATTAACTAGTTTAGGAATGTTCAAATTGATTAGACTTAAAGAACTTGATTTTTTTTTTTCACTTGGTTAATGTGTATGGAATTGCATTTTTAAAATTTTATTACTCCAATATCAGTTGGATAGTCATAAACTCGTAACTACTTGCTCCATCTTAAAGAGATAAAGATGAAGCAAAACGAAACAAATCAAAACATGGGCCAACACTAAATGGGGCCTAAAGCCCAACACTTATGATACAAAGGTCGACTAATGGGCTATCATATCATGTTCTCTGCAATGCAATATATTGCTTCTTTTAGGATTGATTGAAGTTTCTCTCGGGGTAACCTTTCATTCCTACACTTTTTGCTTAGGTAGGGGCTAGAGCACAATGCGCCCGCCCATTTTGTTTCGCCCGCCTGCCGACCCATGAATTCTTCAGAGCGGGCCTTTCCTGCTCAAGATAGGGTACTAGAAAGGAATCACACGAAGGCTATTTACTTGTGGGATTGAAAATATAAATCTCAATAATAATTATGTCTCTTCTTTGGATGTATATGTTGAAGATTTGAAGTCACCATCTATAATTCTTGATAAGTTACGATGAAATAATGAACATAGACCAAGATTGTTTTTGTTCAATATAAAACCTACATAAAAACGAACAAATCCATCGTTATAACATAAAAAAAACCGAAGTAAGAGTTGATTATAATCAAATGCAAAACACAAAATGCCAAAAGATTTTTTTTACCACCCTTGTAACCTTGAACTATATAAGGATTAATTAAGGACACTAAATGGAAACAAGAATATGACACTTAAAACTCAATCAAAAGACAAAATGTAAATATTTGTTTGCCACATGATATCCTATTCTTTAGTACTATAGATAGATCAAAATGTGCTATGTCTCTTGGCAAGCACTCAAGTTTGAAATGTTCATAAAAAATGGTTTGTTTCAAGAGGTCCTTTGATCCAGAGGTATGTGCGGATCGAACTCTTCAACCAAGAGGTTGTGAGTTCAAGTCTCGTACTAGAACATGTAAATATTCGTTGATGTATATAATATGCGGGGTATGTTAACTTGTAAGACCGACTTAAAAAAAGAAGGTTTGTTTTAGTTTTCAAATCAAAGAATCAAGTCTTTTTAGTAGTTAGGGTTACTTTAAAGTAACTCCTTTTGTTTTGTATGTCTTTCAGATTAAAAAGATAACCGAGTACAAATGGAGTTTTTGGTTCAAATCAATGTTTTGTAAAGTGTGATCAAAGTATCAAATGTCATACTTCGAATAATATATGTCCCAATAATGCGCACCTCTTTTTTTGCTTTTTTTACAAAACAAAGAGGAAACATTTCTTGAGACCCCACAACACAAGCTGCAAAATCCCCATTATGAAAGTTTGGGCTAGGTCAAATACTTTTTTTATTTATCTCTAAAGTTGATTAATTTGAATTACTAGTCATTATGCAAGTTAATCATATAAAAGTGTCACGTCTGTTTTTTCGTAAACATGAATGACCTAACGGATTAATAAGACTTTGGTCGGTAATTAGATATAATAACTTCTAAAACAATCTTAAAGGTGTACTTATAGCGATTTTGAAATAAAACAGGAATTAAAGGCAAGACAAACATTAGAAGAGAGTATGATCGATCAAATTGGAGTATAATGTATCGTTAGAGGTCACAAAATGCGAACCTATAGTTATGACTGGCAACTCCTATAAGTCAGTTTTTACTCCCTCTTTTAAGGTCGAGCCTATATAAAAGTAAATATGGTCTAGCTAGTTATCACTTCTCCCCTATAGTTATAGTAGTACTAGGGAATTCCTCTATCTTCTTTGAATGAGGAGAGAGAGTACTCATTCCTCTCCCTCTGCTCGAGTGGCTTCGCTCCTATAAGCTAGTTCTCACTTCCGAGCTCTAACTCATTACTTTCTTTCCCACCGTAGAACTCCGGGAATCTCCCCTAGGTCCGCTTTCTCTATCTGGGGTTTATTATGTTCGTACACATCTAATCCTTCTTTCTCAACCTTCAACTTCTTCCGATCCTCTTTAAGCAGGAAGTGACCGAATTGGTACGGAAGTTGTAACATGGGAAAACCACGGAAAACACGACTTATTTGAATAACCCGATGACCTACCAATTGTAGAAGTAGGATTTTTAGCAAGCAATAAGCACTTAAATAATACAATTCAAGTGTACCATCTTCTTTCTCATTTCAAGGAAAATGTGCAGAAGGAAAAGGAAACAACGGAGGAATCCGAATCGGACCTAAATGGGAATGACATGAAAAGTCTTTTTCAAAACCTAACATTAAGGGCGTTACAACGATATATGAGAGCAATGGAGAAAAAACATTCACACGATGGTTATTCATTGTCTTAATGTCGTTCATTATTCTATCACCGGGAACACTTATTGATGTTCAAAGTAAGCTCAATACAAAGAGGTGATGATCCGTACACCACTAAATATGTTTTAGGTTGTTGTACACTATGACGCCTTAAATCATGTTTAGTGGTGTACGGAGAAAAGCGATTAGTGTACGAATCAGTGCTCAAAAAAATTATATACTTTTTCCGAAAGAAATTTCAAAATTATTAAACTATCAGTTAAATAACAAATCCAAAAAAAAGATAATAAATGAAAATTATATACATACACCAAGTGGCAAACAATCATTAATCATGGCCCTTTGTAAGATTGAAATACACGCTATCCATTGAGATGTTTGGTGAAAAAAGTTATATATTGGTAACGTCGATAAAATCATTACATCATCATATTTGAAAAACAAAATTTGTGGCAATAAGTAAAACACAAAATTCAAATTAATCTTTTCTAAAGCTATTTTTACGAGTAAAATTTGAGTCGTTATGAAATCACGTTTATATTATGAGCTAATTGTGTGTAATTGTATCAAACTTATAGAACATGATATCTAATTTCTTCTTTAATTAACAAAGATGTTTTACCTCGCCAATTTCATTCTACTTCGAGTTCATAAATGATTCATTCGATTTTTCTTACATACATACAATTTATCATAAAAATTTAACAAATATGTTGTAAGTACGAATCATATGAATATTACAATTTCATGAAAAAATTGAACAGTTGATGGAACTTTGCATTCACATATTTTTTGAAAAAGAGGAAGATCATTGATGAACTAAATTATGTAACTTTATCAGCCCAAAAAGAAGCACTCTGGGGTCCCTTTCTGGCGTGCTCATTTTCTCTACGCATTTTAGTTTGAATGTTTTGGCACTTGAATCTGAATTTAAATTTAAACTTTGTACCTTCATTGAATTTTTCATAATTCACTGAAAGTTGTAATGGACAACATGTATCGATCATCAACGGTATATTTGCTTCATTGAAAGAAAAAAATGTGGGATTCTTATATGAGAGGTAGGAAGGTCAAAATTAATCTCAGTCCTTGATCTTTTTGATCAACGGTCCAGATTCACTGTATTTTACGCATATTCACTGCATTTTAAATTCACTGCATTGTAAAATGCAATGATCTGGACCGTTGATCGAAAAAATCAAGGGTTGAGATGGAGAGTTGGTTGTCCCTTCTGCCCCTCATATATCATTTTTTTCACATATGTAACAGATGCAAAAACACCAATGCATTACATATGGTTGTTAACGAGATGAGCATTTAACGAGCTCCTCGAGTTTGAGCTCGTTTAACTCGAATTTCAAGCTTGATAATATTCGGACCCGAGTCGAACTCGAACAAAATTTACTACTCCATTAGTTTCACCAAGTTTAAAAATCTATTATTCGACTATCTGCTCATTCGAATGCTCGTTCAATTTTGAGTCGAACGAGCTAATCGAGCTTAACGAGTCGAGCCTATTTTATATAAAAAGTTTATACATTTAATACTTTAAATAAAAGTAACTAATACATTTGAATATACCAACTAAAGTATAAATGGACTTATGTGAACTCAAGTTAAAATTATCAAACGAGTTAATCGAGCTCCAGTTCGTAAAAGCTAACTTGATCTTGAAAAAGTAGTCAATTAGAAAAATATCTCAATAAATAAACGAGCATAGAATTCGAGGTCGAACATTAACAAATTACTCGAACTCAAGCTCGAACACAATGAACTCGAACCAAGTACTTAACAAACGAGTCAAGCTCAGATTCCTTATATTTGATTCGACTCGGTTCATTAACTGCCTAACCGTCATTGCCGTGTAAAACACTCCAAGCTACTCACTAGTTCCTTAAGCCGTGATTTTAAAATTTTTGAACTGAAACCCATAGAGTTGATTATGAAAAGAAATGATTTCTTCTTTAAAAGAAAGGGCACGAAAAGTATGAGTTCTATTTCCCAATGTTAACAAAAGCAGTTTATTATAGTTCTATATAGGATAGGATATAGGATTCATGAATATTCAAACGTTTCTGTTGATCGAGTAAAAAAATCATTTTCAGGTACCACCTGCTTTCACCTAAAATAATTTTTTCCTAAGATATGTCAATTGTTATAATACATCACGCAAGGAATTTAATCAAGCCGTATAATATTATTTTTCAACTAGATCAAATGTAGTAATCTAGATACTGTACTTCACTAATTTAATCGAGTTTAATGAACCAATCAGCCATTACTAACTTAGCTCATCTCGAATGTATCTTCTAAAACATCAAATTTGGTATTTTAGTGTAAAAAATCATCTCTAACCAACTCACCAAATTTGATACAAATTTTAGTGTATACCAAATTTTTAAATATTTTGCACTAAATTTGATGCAACGCCAAACCTTGCATCAAGTTTTTCAATTTACATTAAGTTTATTATATGAGTCCCAAACTTACAAAAGTAAAAGTCGTTACATTTATCCTTCGTTTCAATATGTTATACTTTCTCAACAAAAGACTCGTCTCACATACACAATTTTTTTTGTATATGTTATACTTTATTTCCGGTGAAACTTAAAAGTTATACCACATCCGACGTAACATTTTTTTTGAACACGTTATATGTTATACAACACCACTAATGATACTCGAATTCACACCCTCTTGGTCAATTAGTTACTCTCATATCACTCGATCAAATACCCCTTAATGATATAACTAAAGATATAATATTCATCATTGGTATTTAATAAATTTATCGATATAATGATCGATATTAGTTATTAGAGGAAAAAATAAACATGTTATATCCATCATCGATTTTTGACGAACTTTATCGTTATAACGGTATCACTTATTTATGCTTTATATTATTAATTTAATTTTAATTAGTATATAAATATAAATATAAATATAAACGTATAAATAAAATAATTAACTGAATTAAGTTATTATATAAAAATAGTTCAGTGGATAATATATAAATAATATTATTAATTTGATGTATATATTGGACATGAATTGCATTTGATGTAAGAATATTCTTTAAAAATTCTTTCTTTATATCAAATTTGATGCATACAATGCTCTTTATAGAAGATAGAAATAATAACTTCTTTAGGAATCTGTTCTAAGTTACAATGCAATATTATGATCACACTGAATTAATTAATTGTTTTTATAAAGGAACTGAAATATAATTTAAATGATTTTAATTTAATTCACTCAGGAATCGTTACAAGTACAGGTCTCCATGCTCGTCTAAGTAACCGCTGCCGTAACGTTCCGTTCAACGGCCTCAATCCTCTCAAACCACCAGCGCGCCGTGAAATTAAACCACCGCCAACACTCCACCGCTTAGTTTCATCTCCGCCGTTATTTTCCAACAACCGCTGAGACGGCGGTGATGACGATGATACAAGCAAGTCCTTCAACTTCTGACTCACACCGGCGTTTTTCCTATTTTCCGACGATTCAACGTCACTTGATCTCCGATCTAAAAATTCATCTCGCGGCGGTAATCTCCGGCGACCGCTTCCACCGCGACTCAGTAACATCCGTAATGTTTTTCGTCTCCGGAGATGAATTACCGGACTTGTTGACGGACTGCGTGTGGGACTTCCGGCGATAGCACATTGTGTTGCTAAGAGCTTAAATTTTTGTAATGTTGCCATTGAGTGATAGTGTTAAAATGAAAAATTAATTTTCATCAAATTCGGGGTCGTTTTATGGAAAACTTTCGATCGGTGAATAGACTTTGACAGAGAAAGAAATAAGGGGTTATATAATTATTGAAGAGATGGGGGTGACGGACGGCCAGATTAAAGTGACAGTTGGTGACCGAAGAAGATGGGAAGATAGTGACATGTGGCGGAAAAAGGGAGTGTTGAATGTGTATGTTTTGTGGGATCCAGGAACAAACTGTGCACTCCAACTAGATGAAATGGAATGTAGTCTCTTGTACGTCGTGTAGTTTTGTTTGTACCTTTATTTTTTTGTTTGTTAAGTATCGGTTGTGTCATTTTGTGCTTGTTTTTTCGGTAGTAAAGAATAATATTTTTGTTACCTAATAGGATTATTATGAAGAATTGTTCTATTATTTAATCATAATGTAACGTTGACGTCTTAATTCACATACATAAAATAATAAATACAATGGCTAGAAAAAATATTTTTTTGTTGGGGAAAATATTGGGTGTAGCTAAATGCACGGATTGAATCGTGCTGTTAGTTTTAATATAAGGATCGATTATATATGTTAATAAAAGTTAGGGGTTAAATATGTAAAATATAATTTTTTTTTCTTACTTCTCACTGGTGAATTGCAATTTGCTGACAGCACCAATGATTTGCCTATTTTTGTTGTAATCTTGTTGGGGATTTTAATGAGCTTTAGTTATCATGTTTAGTTCACAATTTCCCAATATATTAAACAAATTGAAGAAAAAAAAACGTACATAGAAATATTTTTATCCTTTTTTTTTTTTGGTTAAACGTTAATAACCGATAACTCATACCGGCCAAACGTAATATGCGGGATTGCGGGCATACCTTACTCTTACTCAGCTGTCTTTCTTTTTATGATTTTCTAAAAATACAACCAAATCCACTTATAATTGTAACTTGCACCAAGATAATAATTGTATTTTATATTAGTTCAACAACAATATAACATATTCAAAAAGCAGGAAATGGGCCCACCCACGTATCAACTTTGGCGTAGCGTTCTAATTCTTGACACATATTGTTGCAAGTATACCAAATGTCGTGGGTAGACGATAGCCGATATCGTACGAAGAACGGTTTTATGACAAAGACTAGTTTATAGGTTGTACACAAATTACAAAGTTGTGCGATCAACATATTATATTGTTCATTTATTTATACTTTATCAAAATCAATCAACGAATAAACGTTCAAGTAAGAGGGTGTTTGTAGAGCTTATTTTATATATTTATTATTTTTTTATTGTTTATAAACAAATAAGTTTAAAATTTTTAACTTATTTTAAAGCTCCAATTTCTCCTCACAGATAAGTAAATAAGCTCTAAAAATAAACTTCCACAAATACTAAAATTTGAGCTTATTCTATTCAAATAATCAACTTAACAATAAGCCTGCAAAATAAACCCTTTAAACATCTTCTAAATAGTAGCACACGAATTCTGTTTTTATTTTGATTTTAGATAATTATAATTATGATGAGGTATTCGAATTTTAAAGCAACAGGACACAATCTGAATCGTGTATAGAATGCCACTATGTTAGCATAAATTACTAATCCAAAAATCATTTGAATTAATTTATCTAATCTGTAAGGGTATTTTTTATAAATGCAATTTTTAATTTTCAAAAATATTATGTATGAAGCTGGCTTGGCGAGTCGTGACAATGGACAACTATTGACCTAGACGATCATACATCCGGTGTGGTGATTTGACAGTCAATTGTTCACGATGACTAATCATGACTACGGGTGTGTGGCGAAGAGTTTTTAAGAGCTTTTTGAAGTTTTAGCTTTTTATTTTCAAATTGAAAAGCTCCTCATTTCTAAAAGCTTCGTTTGGATAAAAGAGTTTTGAGCTTTTATTTTTTTTAAAGCTCCAAAAAGCTTGTAAATGAAAAGCTAATCCTACAAGCTTTGAAAATTGAAAAGAGTTTTTAGTGAATATATTTACATGATTGCCCTCGTCATTTATATTTACAATTTGAGACTAGTTAGTTTATCGGCACTAGTATTCCAAATGATTTTTCCAAGTTATTGTCCCTTTTGTTTTCAATAAATTAATAAGAACTTAAACCTAGTTAATTATTAACAATACCGACGACCTGACGTCCCTCAAAATATTAGAAACACTTTTTAAAATAACGGTGGACATATTCATATTAGTACTACCCGAAATATAGTATGTAATACATTAACTCATAATCATTTTTGTATCAAATCAAATATTTAATACATATACATAAATTTTGACATTAAAAGGTGATATTTGAATCATTATCATTTCTCTTACACTAAAATATTATTTGTCAAATTTATATTTAGTTATATTTATTATTATTTTCATATTCATATACACATATACTATACATATTATTTCATATTATTATTATAAAGTAGTTTCATATTATAACTATTAACTATACATATTTTTTATAATGTTACCTTAATTATAAGAAAATGAATATGTTAACAAAAATATAAATAATTTAGCTATTTATATTAAAAATATAAATAATTTAGTTATTTATATTATATTATTATGAGTTATATACGTTAAATATATATATACCATTTAATTTTATTTTATTTTATCATTGTCCTTTATTGTCATTTTACTCATTTCAATTACAGCTACAACTACTTTACCAAATACATTTAGAAAAATATATCTATAGCTTACACCTTTAATTAAAAGTTACAGCCTACAACTACAGCTACAACCTACAACTCGTTTTGCCAAACATATAAGTTTAAGATGAGGCCAAGTTTTTATACTTATAGAACTCTAAAAAATTGCAGCGGTTTACATGATTCAAAAGGCAAATGTTTATAACAAAGCAATTGTGTCTTGTAAAACTATCGTGTGATATTAAACTGGAACATATAAGAAAAATTAAAAAAGGCTTAACAAGATGAACAGTAAACATTATCGTTTGTTAAATTGTCACATCAAGTGGTTACTCGATTTTATTATTTTTATTTTTATTTTTGATTTTTTTGCATACTTATTGTTGACTTGATAATTAACATAATTGATTCTGTCAGAGAGGTAGAGATCTCTACTTGTGATTTATATTCTAATTGCAAATTACGTGTGTTATATCACTATTTGGTGCTTGTTTTTTAATATGTTAAATGTCTTATTTTGCAAATTACTTGAGTCACCAAGCTTTGTGTTAATATGAAGATTTAAGTCTTAAACTAAATGCTTAGCAGTCTCACTCATGACACATACTCCAAAAAATTAAAATTTATTGTTGGTAATTTTAGTGTAATCCAGACTTACTAGAGATCAAAGGGTATTGCAAGTTAAGTATTTTTTGTAGACAAAGCAAAAAACTATTATTATTAAAGAGTATATGTACAACAGGATGTCACATAGCTTACATATATGCACATATAGGTTTCCTATTAATTCATGGACATGCACAGCGACTCAGACCCAAATTCTAAAAAGCTATATATGAAAAAACAGAAGCACATCCATCAATCACCTAAATACATGCATGCATGTTTTCCACAAAAGAATCTCATACAGCAGCTAGTCTCATATGTGCACAAATGCCCACTCGATCCCAGCCTTCACAGTACACTATTAATCTGCACATACGAATTCACCCCTTCTTGTCTTAATCCAAAACAGACCCCACAGCTATTGGGTCATTGACCATTGATCCCATTGAATGGACATAGACTTCACCCTACACTCCAAGCTCCTAATTTGTACTTCTTCAAATAAACTCTCATCTCTCAATGTCTTCCTGCCAAACATTGTAGCATTTCTATTCTTCCTGACAAGATACATAGTAATCCACACCATCCCTTCCCATAATTTCACAGTTATTTTTCTACCAGTGATCGCGTTTACATATTCAAATAGGTCTCCAATATCAAGAAAATTCACATTACTCATATTTCACCATCTAAATACTTTTGTTCACACCAACATAGCCTCATTTCAAAGTAGTAAACAATGATCAATGGACTCAATGCAGTTTTCACACCATGGGCATAATATAGAATGTAAGTCAATACCTTTTTTGTCCAACTCTACTCGAACATGCAACCTCTTTCTCTTTGACCTCCAAGCGAATATTTGCACTTTACTAGGCACCAACTTCTTTCGTCTTGTCTCTTCTCTTGTTTGTCCACTTGAGAATGTGAAGCTATCGATTCTTTTTGTAATCTTGTTGACCATGTACTCTATCTCGCCATCCGCTACCCATTGCCACATGTCTCTACAATCCAATACTAAACAACTGATTCAAGGCTGTTAATAAGTTCCTCCAAATCACCACGTGCCCTACCCGAGGTCCCCTCGACCAATTCCACTCCCAAACCCAAGTATTATCAACTAATTTACCTCTTTTCGCCACTTTTGCTACTGTGTTCCTTTTTAAATTGTATAATCTATTAAATTTCTCTTTTAAAATATAATCGTCCATCCACCTAACCTTTCAAAAAATCGTTTGAGCCCCATCCCCAATTTTTATTTGAAAATATGAAGTAAAACCGCCTCCTTTATCATCCACTTCCTTCCCCACCCGTATTATATTACCCCATGTATGCCCCAACCCCCCGTTTTGTTACCTTGACCATCCCCCAAAGCCCCATCTCAACCATAAATACTTCTTATTATTCTAACCTAAAAAGCATCATTTTCAATTCTAAACCGCCACCACCATTTACCCACCAATGCCCGATTTTTTGCTTGCAATGATCCAATATTAAGCCCCCCACCCTCATCAGATGAGATTACCTCATCCCGTTTAACTGTCACACCCCGTTTAAAGCGAAAACAACGAGGTGCGACGAATGACTAGATCACAACACATCGATACAACAAGAGAAACACTAAATGAAACCAAACAATGTGTTATGACGTCGCCCGACACCACTTTTGACTCGTGCCGTAGACTTTCACTTTCAAAATAAACATAGTCAAACATCAAATAATCGTTTTACAAAATCCAACTAGTCTAGGCAAAGGCGCCTTCTCAACTTAATAACACAATAAATTAGAATAAAGTCTCATGTAAAGCTAGTCTCAGATGCAACTTAACGGTCTCGCTAAGTCCTCCTAGTCTCAACTCCTGTATTGCTAGTATTTCCTGAAAATAGACGCTCAGAAAAGGTCAACACAAAAGTTGGTGAATTTCGTAGGTTTAGTTTTGACACACATAAACAGTTGTTGTGCAGTAAGTATGATAGTAGTAGAACAAATGAAATGAAATAGTACACATCAGTGAAATTATTGTAAGAATCCCACAACAGTTGTCGCGTCACAACGCTTGCTTGAATTGATTATATTCACCCACAGATGGGTAACCAAAACGTGAACTAGGCCGCAGCCCAATAATACTACTGATATATTGATTGACTGATTGTAGTCATTGCCTCAGCGGTGGGACTATACCCCACATGTGCAACGACCAATTGTATGACTGAACATTGTCATTGCCTCAGCGGTGGGACTAAACCCCACATGTAGAAGACATTTGTATAACTGAATTGACTTATCTTACCTCTGCGGTGGAACTAAATCCCACATGTGTAAGACATTTATATGACACATTAATTCACAATGCACAAATCATTCATCATGTCCAAAAATGAAAACAGTAAATTCACAGCATGAAATCAGTTGAAAATAAGTTGAACATTCTTTTCTCCCAAGTGAAAAGTAAAAGAAAATGGGGCCACAAAACTCACCTCAAAAGCAAAGCAAGTAGCGTTCCCAAATTAGTCCGTAAGATGATCAATGAATGCGTATAACAATGATCTCGATTACTATAAGTGATTTGGGGATTAAAACCCTTTTGTTTGAAGGATTTGGAGAGAAATTCGACTGAGAATGGGATTAGGTGCGACTGGAATTAGTTTGGGGTTTGTACAAGTCGTTTAGAGTTAAAAACTTACGAATTTATAGCTGTAGACCCCCAACCGGCGGTTGGGCTCTCCAACCGACGGTCGGGCTTCAAAAACTACAAATGCTCTGAATTTTGGATATGTTGTAGCCCTCTGAGTTCCGGTCGTCTGGGTAGGTGGATCGTCTCAATCGAAGTCCGGATGAGAAAGTTATGGGCCAAACAGTGCAGCTCGCAGAAAACTCAGCTTTTATCTTTTTACATATTATCTCTTTGTAATTATATGTTACAGATTTTTACTTAGCTTATTGTATAAATATTATTGTATGTGCTAATATTCTTATTACTTAACGTAAATTTCTTACGAATTTGACTAAATTATTTGATTCCACACGAACTATGAATTTCTCAAAATGAATATCGCATTTAACGCGAAACCAACAATAGATTTGTCTTATGTATTTGAAATCGTAATTACACGGAATGAGTCTCTATGGTTAAAATACTATCGCGTTTTGGTGACGGTTGTCACGTTAACCCACCCTATTTTTGAACCCTTTCCCACCCCACCCCAAAAGAAATTATGACGCACACACTCAAGAAATTTTATGACAAAAGACGGAGCACGAAAAGACATAGTTCTAGCCTTCCATTCCGATAATCGTTTCATGAACCTCTCCATAACTGGTTTCCAATCACCCTCGCGCCTCATACTCCTCCAATCGGTAGTCCAAGATAAGTAAAAGGGATTTCACCCAACTTACACTTCAACCACCTAGCCATCATTCCTACTTCATCCTCCGCCACCCTCAACCCGTAAATTCTACTCTTTCCAAAATTTATCTTCAAACCAGATACCGCTTCAAAACTCTTCAAGATCACCATTAGATGACCCGCATTCCTCCTATCTCATTCTCCGAAAAATATAGTATCATCCGCATATTGCTAATGAGACACCATTACTCTGTCATCACCTATCTTCACACCCCGAAACAACCCACGTTCCACCGCTTCTATCATCATTGCTTAAGACCCTCGGCCGCCAAAATAAATAAAAACGGTGATAATGGGTCTCCTTGCCGTACACCTCTACCAATCTGAAACTCCATCGTAGGGATCCATTAGCTAAAATAGAGATCGACGCTGACTCCAAGCAAGCTTTCATCCATTTGCGCCATAACACCAAACCCCATCCTATCAAGTACTTCATCTAATAATTTCCAATTTAGACTATCATAGGCCTTCTCAAGTTAAGTTATAAAACGAGTTGGTATGTGTAGAGTGCACACTTGTTTAAATTAACTTGGACAACCACTAAAATCGGGGGGTCAAGGGGGGTTGTGCTCCCTTGCGGTGGTCTAGGGGGCCGAACCCTCTGTTATCTGTTTTTCCCGCCAAAAACTGAACAGGAATTTCCAACAGGTATGTGTGTTCGCAAAGGT
Source organism: Gnaphalium uliginosum (assembly GCA_963930675.1). Lineage (NCBI taxonomy): Eukaryota > Viridiplantae > Streptophyta > Magnoliopsida > Asterales > Asteraceae > Gnaphalium > Gnaphalium uliginosum. Next base: position 12,930,297 of record OZ005685.1, on the reverse strand, counting down.
TGTACCTTTTTGTGAAAAGGTGTGTCTGTTAATTTGATTTAACCCTCAAAACGTTTCTATATATAACAAAATTAACACAGAAACATTTGAGTGTCTTGGACAAACGAAAACACAACATAATCTCTTTGTTATGTTCAAAATTCTGTGCCAAAAGATTGAATGATTTCTTGAATTATGCCACTAAAGATTTTGTGATACTTAGACAATGATAAGTCGAAACACTTTATTTTAAAAATGAATTTACATGATTTAAGAAATTCGTCCAAATTATCATTAGAGCTTGTAACACATATCTAACATCTATCATCAACATCGTTGCAAATCTAACGAACAAAAATACAACCACCACAAATATAAATTGTCACGACATTTTATTAAGATCTCATATTACGTCTTTTTAAATGTTACTCCCAAAAGCATTACACGTAGCACATAACTTAGTAACACTTGTAGGAACATAATTATAACCATTACTCTAGCAGTTAGGGTGGCTAACGCTACACTGACTAACAACTCGACGAGCATTAGCAGGAGTGATGTACTGGCGATGCGGGGGTTACGTAAGTAACTATTGGCTTATATTTTCAATTTTTTCTACGCAAAAAATTATGTATTTATATTTGTTTTCTGTTTTGTGTGTTTAACTCATATGCCCTATATATGGTTGTGTGATTTGTTGTGGTGGTGATCGATCTCAACAAGTGGTATTTGAGCAGGCTCGTCTCCAACAACAGATTTAAGTGACGTTCTTTTTTATTTTTTTGTAAGTACGACGTAAATGTTACTTCAACGACTGGTGATAAACTAAATGCTTAGCAGTCTCATTCATGACACTCCAAAAAATAACAATTTTTTTTCAACATTTTTGCAAATCTGACAGGAAAAAAAAATTGAAAAAAATAATACACAAACCACATATATAAGTTGTCAGGACATTTTATTAAGATCTCATATTACTTCTCTTTTCGTGTTACTCCCAAAAGCATTAAAAGACCATAGGTCAAGCATATAATGGGTAACACTTGTAGTAACATAATTCATAACCATTTTTCTAGCAGTTAGGGAGGCTAACACGACACTGACTAGCAACTCGTCGAGCGTTAGCAGGAGTAACGTACTGGCGAAGCGAGGGGTTACGTAAGTAACTACAAAAACAAGGTTGTTGTTCCTTCACTTTAGCACAACAATCGTTCGATGGTCGCTGAGACGACGTGATTGCACCAGCACACACCACGAGCTCCATGTAGTTACAATTCGCGGCATTTGAGCCGGGAACTTGGTACATGAGTACTAACATTAATGCAGAAAGTGCAAGTACACAACTTACTTTGATGGAACTCTTCATTTTGGAGTGATGGTTGTATAAGGACTATTTGAGGAGTGGTGTGGTTTGAGCAAAGGTTGGAACACATTTTATAAATGGAATGGAGTAGGTGATGGAATTAATGGTTTTGATGACTCAAAGGTAAAATTTTATTAAATTGTGTACAAAGATTGGTACCAATTTAATACCATACCATACCGACTAAAGGATATGATATAATTAACTAAAATTTATATTTATATCATATCCTTTAGTCATCGACGTATTCATGTAACTTTTAGATTCGTACAAAAATTATATTGGAAAAAAAGATCGTTTTGGTGAATTGGAAATTGAATGAGTTTGTTGACTCGTGCAGTCATGCCAATTAAAGTTTCTTATTAAATTGGGCTTGATTTTGTTGACAATGCAGTGAGCATGGATGCAATTATGGTGGAGGGAACCATCTAAAAATTGTGTTTATTAATGTTAGATAACGTGTTTTTTTAAAATTTTTTTTGAATCATTATCTATTGAAGAAAATTGAGAAATTCATAAATGTATTTCAAATGCATCTTCATCTAAATGCATTTAAAAAGTTATTATTTCTATTGACTTTCAATATTTACAATTTTGTCAAAAGGTTAAAGGAATCTATATAATTGTTAACAATGTGATTTGACAACATATACTTGTATTCAGGTGTAATATTTGTGTTCTTGTGTAATCATTCTCTTTATTTTAAAATTCTTATATATTTCAATTCAATGTAGTATCTTACATACAGTAAAGATTGAATACAAGATTAATTTTATACGGAGTAATAAATATTAATTACTTGAAAGGGTTGAAAGTGTAAACTTTTTTTTTTTTTTTTATTGTAAATAGTAAATAGACTTAACAATAAAAGGATGACACATGACAAAATGGATTTTATAAAATATTGAGAGAAACTATCCAACGATGTATCAACCAGTTCATGAATGAGTCTAATTCTCTAGTATGTTTAATAAAGTCTATGGATGGGCTAGCCCGACTTCCATAGGTCCTTGGTTCGAGCTCCTAATGAGAATTGAGGTCAACTCTAAACGCATTCTTTTGCAGTTGATGTTACGGATCAGCCTCACGGATCAGTCTCAGGCTTCAAGCAGTTTTGCTCAAGCTTTGCTCAGCATCTTCTGCTATGTTTATTAATAACAGTACTTCTTTTTTTTTTAACGCATAATTATCCCTGATTCCCCGTTACTTGGATATCTAATAGTGATGATGTGATGATGAGTTGATGACTAGATTTTCAATTTTCAGGACAAAAATAGGGGAAAGTGATTTAACCCAATCCATTAGTGAAGCCCAAAAGAAAAACAACCCAAACCCATCATCATCCAAAAAGGCTTTACAGTCAAACCCTAAATTCCATTTCCCATCAATACCAAAAACAAAGAAAACACAACCCTATATCTCATCAAATCACACCGCCGTTCACCTCCTTCTCAAAAACCATCAAAATGAAGTACAACCCACGAGTCACAAGCTCCCGCCGCAAATGCCGCAAAGCCCACTTTTCCGCACCATCAAGTGTCCGTCGTGTGCTAATGAGCGCACCACTTTCAACTGACCTCCGTACCAAATACAACGTCCGTTCAATCCCTGTACGAAAAGACGACGAGGTGCAAGTCGTTAGGGGGACCTACAAAGGCCGTGAAGGTAAGGTTGTTCAAGTATACAGGAGAAAATGGGTGATCCATATTGAACGGATTACACGTGAGAAAGTTAACGGGCAGACCGTTAATGTTGGTGTGAATCCGTCAAAAGTTGTTGTGACGAAACTGAAACTTGATAAGGATAGAAAGTCGTTGCTTGATAGGAAGGCGAAAGGTCGCGGTGTTGGTGATAAGAATAAAGAGAAGTTTACTACTGATGATGTGGCAGCTGGTGCTTCGCTACAAGAGATTGATTAGGTTGAATTTTGTTTGTGTTTGTTTGGTATGATCAGAACTTGTTTTGGGATTTTGTTGGTTAATGTGTTTGATGGTATTCATCAGTTTAATGAAGTTGTGTTTTGTTTTATGAATTTAGTTTTGTTTAATTGTTAGTATATGCTGTGGTGGGCTTATTAGATATGAATTTCAGGTTGAATAATTTGGTTAGTTTTTGGATCTAATAAGAACTCAAATGTAGTTAAGAACTGTAACAACTGTGGGAGCTTGTTTAAACTAGTCATTTGAGCGGATAGCACCATTTTCATCTTAAAATGATTGATTTAGATTGTAGTAGTTGTTATGGTTCTTGTGTTTAAGTTCTTATTTGATCCTAACTCGTTGCTACAATGTCTGTGGAGTCAAATTAACTATCACATATTGATCGTAATATGCAATTTGCATAGTGGATGTATGTATACCCTTGGAATAACCTACTTTTAGTGTAGGCCTTTTATGGTTATTAGCGTACTAAAGCTCGTTACTACTTCTAAGATGTATCGTTTTGGTAACTCAATTGGAGGAACTCCCTTTAGATAATAGGTTCTCAATGAAAGGAAGTTCTTAGGTATTCATCCGTTTTAACTAGAGTCATGTTTGACAGTTAGAAACGAAATAGTAAATGTTGACTCATCTCAGATGTCCCCTTTTCATAAGTGTAGTAAAGTAAATCATTAGACGATGAACGAACTTAGTTTTCTTGTGCTATGTGCTGATCAAACGAATGACACATTTTATGTCATAGAACATGATAACGATTTCTAGTCTTTGCGTTCTGTTATTCTGGAAACTTATGATGTCTAGCTAATTAAACACATGACACATTTTATGTTTTTGATTATAGAATTAATGTCTTTCATGTAGCATATAATCAATCTTCTGTTTATTAACATGCTGTCAATCTTTAGTCTTTGCTTTCTTTATTCTGGAAACTTGTGATTTGTAGCCGTTTAATAATCCACAACTGTTACAATTACAGTATCTGTGGAGTCAAATTTGTGTTCAAAGTAGGATCGAGCCTCATTCAGGAGAATGTTGGAGGCATGGCTTACTTTCATGCCCACGTACCAAGTTACTATCTTTTCAGGCTGTAGACTGTAGTTTAATGTTTGACGTTTGAAACAATTGCAATGCATTGTTTCACAACAAAGACGAAAGCATATTTAATAGTTGGTTTATCGACGTGAAGTGTGTTCGCCTTAAATACGAGTGTTTAATTTCAAATAATCTCAATCTACCGATATAAACAAATTAGATGCTTATATAAGCTTGCGTATGTTATGTTTTGGCAGACTGTTAAACAATGGAGTACTTGTTTGCTCCTATTCAGCTAAAGATGATGATATCCACATCTTTTAATTTTTGATGCCTACATTATAAAACCAGTTCACCAAGTAGAACACCTCAGGTACTGAATAATTGCATATTATGTGGTGTGCCGTGTTCGCATAATAAACTAAGGAATGCGGTTAAGCTAAGTTCATTTTTCTTTGTTTATCCAATTTGCACATAACGGTGACTTCAAATAAAAATGCTAAAAAAGTAAGGAATGCGATTACCAATAGAATTGCTTTATTTCATTACAAAATTCATTTATACTTTTACTTTTCAAATTAAATATCTCAAAAACGATACGTCAATAAATTATAAAAATTAGATATTTAGAATCAGCGTTTTTGTATTTTTAATTAGAGATTTCACAAACTATACTTCCACAAAAAAATTTTTTATCGGGTACTACAGTATAATCAAATATGATTTATGATAAAAAGTTAAATTTCTTCATGATTATTTATTCACGATATATGTTAATTAACACATGATTATAGCTTAGTATTCATCCATATTAAAAAATTTAAACAAAATTTAATAATTGTATTTATTTTCATCAAAAATCACATGTGATTATTAGTTTTATATTTAATCACATGTGATTAGGTATATAATCACATGTGATTTTGTACATGATCACATATGATTTTCAATTAAAAAGTGATATTTGACGAACAATTTAACGATATATGATAATTCATGTATCATTTCAACTTAATATCTATTTAATTCTATAATTATAGTCAATAATTTAAAATTCGTATTTGATTACTTTTTAATCACTTGTAATTACAACTTAGTTTTTTATATTTGAATCTCTTAAATCATCAATAATTTGAATTTAAAGTTTAATTTATATATAAACGTGTGTAATTATTATTTAGTGTTAAATAACATGTGATTTAGTGTTACAAAGATTTAAAACCTTAAAACCCAACGCAAAGGAGTACGCAAATCATATCTCATTAATTTATCAATTTATCAAAACAATATATAAAAGTTATTCAAAACAATTATATCTGGATCAAAATTCGCTTCTTAGAACCCGAACGTGGTTTAACAATCCGGGATTTTAAAGTCTCCCATCTAGATCCGTACCCGAACCCTTGCCCATATCCAAACCCTATTCCAACGCCGCACCCGATCCCAAACCCAAACGCAATCTTTACATGATTCCATGCCGAACCACCAACCCCCAAGCCGCCCACCAAACCTAACCCCACTCCTGCACCGCACCCGACTCCCGCACCGGCTCCTGGACCCAAGACCGAGTCATCTAATTTAGGTGCGTTTTCGTGGATGAAATCGGTGATGGAGTAAGACTTTTGTGTGTCGGGTGTGAGCTTTAATCCTTTTAATTTCCATAACGGTGGGTCCTGTTTCTTCTTTGTGTTCAGACCATTCATATAAATGGATTTTGAACTCATTGATTTTGATTATGATCCAAATTATGAAAGAGATTGTTGTTTTCGTGGTCAGATTTGAGGGAAGTGATTTGGTTGATAGATAAGGTTGGTTTGTTTTGTTCAACTCAATGGTCATGAAAAAATAAATTAAAATCAGGGGAAGACTCTGGCCCATATCGGCCCATTGGTCTGATTAGTTGGATCTTACATTGCCCAAAGCCCTTAACTTCTTTTTATATTTTATTTTATTTATTAATTTATTATTTATTGTTTATTAAAAAGAAAAAAAAAAATCACATATTGGATGCATAATTAAATTCAATTCCAACTGCCTCTTTAGAAATGATTGGCAAAGTTTTTATTTATTTATGTGTTATTAATGGTATAAAACGTGTATACTAGATTAATGTCTACTTATTTTTAATTTATTCTAGAGATAAACATATTTTATTTGCATTTTTGTCATTATGTAATTGCCATTTTCCAGCATCTTTTTCATTAAGAAATCGGGTAAAACCAGTTAAAGTAACTTAACAAATTTAAATAATGACATCAGTTAATATTACATATAGCTCAGTTGGTAATAAGTGAAGGTATTTTTGACACAAATAATACAAGATCACGGTTCGTGTTGGAACACCCTCGTATAATATCAACTTTTGCCACAGATAATGACATGGATATGCATGTGGAGCTACAAAGGAAAATATACTCCGTATCACTTTATTTATGTATTTTGTCTAACTAAGTTATCATCTTTAGATCGTCATTTATTTTATTTTTTATTTTTTATTTTTTATTTTTTTACAACCATAAGTAAGAATTATAACATACGTCCTATATATTTTCTCCTTCCCTATCTACTCTCTTCAATTTTGTCACATGTCATAATTATATTTTGAAAAGGACAATTGGTAACAGTTAAATGAAAAACGATATCGTTATCGGTGTTCATAAATATGCGAAGACTATGTTTATTTGTCAGTTTATTGTTTTTATGAGTCGGAAAATTAGATGGACTTTTTGTTACATCATCTAGAAAGCTAAATAACTACCGCCGTACTAAATGGAGAACGACGCCTCACGAATCTTTGTTATTTTATAAAATCTATATTTTTAATATTCTCTTTTCATTGCTATTTAACGTTACTAGATTCTAAACCCGTATATACACATAAGCCGTTAATTGTTTTCATAAATTTTGTATTTAGTAGTATCTTGTTTCTAATAATAAGTTATGTAAGTTAATATGTATATTAAGCATTTGGTTGGTTTTATGATAATATTACTTTATATATACAAATTTATATGTGTAGAGATTTAAAAACTTAATGATTTTGAATCCAAGTTGGTGAAGAAACTTATTTTTATACAAATTTATATGTGTAGAGATTTAAAAATTTAATGATTTTGAATCCAAGTTGGTGAAGAAACTTATTTTTTTAAGTTTATATTAACCTTTTCAAATAACTTTATTTTCACTATGTGAATGAAAAATAGAAAAATTACAAATCAATTTGAATAATGTTATAATTAATGAATTAAATTTATTTTTATACGTGAGTGGGTAGTTGATATAAAAAAAATACTTTCATAATAAGTTAAGGATTTTATTATATATATACTTGGTCTTGTCAGGTAACACAACTTTTGTTGGTCGTGAATAACCTTCGTTTATAATTTTTTTTTAATTATTTACAATTTACAACTTTCAAGTAGTATTATTGGTAGTTGATTCAGTTTGTAACGTGGTTTCTGCTTTATTCTCAAAAAGTATAGAAATGGTTTCTAGATGGATATACACATGGATGTTATCAGATGATTAAATTATTATAAGTTTCCTTGTTATAAAATAGTTCACGTGTACATTATTTTCTTAGAAAAATTACAATTTTAACTGTAAGAGGTGGATTCAAGAATTCAATAGAAAATGATATATATTTGAAAATGAAAGGAAACAATATAATTGGTATGAAAATAAATTATATTTTAGAATCATTGTATTTTTATCTTTATTTAGAGATCTCACAGACTATATTTTTGACAAACTTTTTTTTTTTGTTTTCTAGTTTAATAAACGCCTCATCTATAATCACATGTAATTTATGACAAATAATATAAAATTGGTACACGATTATTTGTTAATAGTTTATGTTAATTGATATGCGATTACAATTTAATATTCATTCAAATGAATAATTATAATTAGAATTTTAAAATTACATTTGTTTTCAACCAAAATCACACGTGATTATGATTTGTGGTTTAATCACCTCTAAATTGATATTCAATCACCTCTAAATTGATATATATTCACACATGATTTTCAATTGAATTTAAAATCTATATATGTTGAGTAATTACTAATAGATAATAATTTACATGTAATTGAACTTGATATTTATTTTATTTTACATGTAACATTACACTTTAATCATAATATGTGAATATAATTGTAATCACGTTGATTACAACTTTAATTTGTCAAATAAAACCAATTCATTGTGATTTTTAAACTTATTATTCGTAAATGTGATTATAGTTAGTGATTTGGTTTACAATTTTGATTATTAAGTTTTTTTTAACGGCATAAGAAAATATATTAAAAATATAGCAAGAAGCTACATGATAAGTACAACCATCGAGAGATTGCTCTCCTAAACTCACCTATTACAACCATCCGGTGATTGTTCTCATAAACTCACCTAAAATAACCGAACCAAACCAATCAACAAATAACACAGAACCTTAATGGAAGCAGAGATAACCTAAATTCAAATCCGACAAACTAAATGAACCTACAATAACTCCAAAAAACGAGTCAACCAAAACCTACAGTTTTTTTTGTTGGGCAGTTTTCTTCTCCATATATCTTGATAATAATTATCTGATTCGGTCTTCCTTACCATCCGTGTTAAAACTAAGAAAGTTGAAAGTTTTTATCATTCTTTGAACTTCACAAGATAGAGAATAAGATTCATTGCTCACCAAATATATTTTTTCACCGGACGAAACAAAATCATGATTCTGAGAAGTCTCGCTAGTTACTAACGTTCGTTTCTTTTTTTCTCGAACTTTCAATTTCTTAGGAGGTTGTTTTGAGTTTCATGGACAGGCTTTTTTGTAACTCAACTTAGTACCAAAACTTGTACCAACTTCGTTTTCTTAAGCCCGCAAGAAAAGCGAAATTTATAACTTGGTTAATGTTAAATCACATGTAGTTTAACATTACGAATTTATAACATCCATTAAAAAATCGAAGAAAATATAGTATGTGAGATCTCAAGTAAAGATAAAATACGTTGATTACGATGGTGTAATTTTTATAATTTATAGACGTATGGTTTGTGAGATATTGAACTTTTAAAAAACGATGAAAATATGTAATTGAAATGGATCAATCCTATTCATACATCCATTATTAAAAATATTTAATATTGTCTTTAAACTTTTCTCTTGATTATAATTTGGTTTGATTGATAATTACACAAGTTTTATTGTTTATAGTTTGGGATATATATTTGAGAATGCATCAAACTCATTGTTAATGTGTATTGTGTGTTGTTTGCTATTTTTTATGCATTCAACTTTCAATTTCTTTTAATGTATTTGTACCTTCTATAGATGCCATGTAGCACCTTAAACGGATGTTACATTAGCAAAATACATTAAAATAAATTTTGAAAGTTGAATGTATTAAAAATAGCGAACATAAGTAGAGTACACACAATAAACATTAGGGACGAGTTGAATACATTCTTAAATACTTATCATTTATAGTTTTTTCAAAGAAATCAAATTGCCAAAGATAAATATATGAAATCAGGACTTTCACAAAGATGTAAAATACACCTAAGCTAAATATACGTGATGTAAAAACGAAAATTTTATTCGTGTAAAACAAGTGTTTCCTATCATTCTTCTGACCGAGAAACAATATAGCGAAACAAGATGATGATCAAGATGGATCAAAAGCAATCTTATTTCCATGATTAACAATAAAACAAATTAATTAGTTGTACATGGAAGATAGTTCATGAGAAGCTGACATATTCTTATAAATTTCAGACATCAACCTACTCTCAAACATATCTCTAGAACCCGCAATCTTTGATGATTGCTGACGTTTCAATTTACTTTTCTTGGGTGACTCGGACTCTCGTTCTTCGGATCCTCCATCCATGTTGAACAATTTCTTGATCTTCCAAAACCGACCACGAGGGCTTTCTCCAAATCTAACAGTCTTCATGTCTTTTCTAGTATCTGGGCTGCCGTCAATTTTTCCATCGTAGATTTTTGTTCTCCACGCCTTATTAATATCAACCGATGTACTAGTCGAAAAACTTCTTGTTAATCTCTCCATTTCTCTTTAACTCTTTTGTATTTGTGTGTGAATGAGGGAGAGAAAGAGATAGTATGTTTGGAGGAATAATTATGATGTTACATTTATATATCTATGTTGTGAAAGAGATAAATATGAACACGAAGTGTTTAAAAAAAAGGCTCATGCGACTAACCATGTGTAGCTCTAAATGAATCTAAAAACATTTGTCGCTAAACGAACACTTATGGTTGGATATTTTTTAATTTATTTAAAAATATTTTATCTAGATTAGGTATTTGAAACAACCATAGGGTGTAACATGCGGAGGTTCTGGATTTAGAATTTTATTTGTAGTCTTCTCTAAAAAGAACTTTATTAATATTATATTATTATAGGGTTAAATGTAATAAAATGTATTTAGTTATATTCGGATACCTTGTGTATAGTATCTTGGATTATGTATATATATTTTGTTAATTTACGTGTATCAAATAATATTATGCATATATGACCTTTTATAACAAGTAAATTGATGACGTGATATCAAAGTTGATGACGTGGCAATGATCGACGTGAGAACTTATATGATTGTCACGTCAGTAAAATACCTAATGAGTAAGTGATCAATCGATACACATAACAACAATACATAAATGTTTGATACACACAACAAAATTATTATAGTTGAATACGCAAAATAAATATTCGCGACTTAATTTGATACATTTCGTTTCACTTATCCTTTATTTTATATATTATCAAAAACTTATTGATATTTGAACACCATTAGAAATATATTATTAAATGATCAACACCATAACTTCAATGCTTTTTTATCGAATTTTTCTAATATTTTGAAAAAAGAGGCTCAAACTAAATGTGCGACAGAAAAGTATGTGTATGCTATTATTGACAAATTTTGTATGGTCATAAAAGTCGATGAATAAAGTAGTATATATTAACATGCATCCTTATTTTGACTTTATAGTAATGTTGGTGGATATAATTTAATGTTAAAATTACTTTAGAGCTGCCACGATATCCAATTTGGATCACACTTTCATATTTTAATGATGAAATTAATAATTAAAAGGTGTTATTATAATTACAATAAGATAACAGATGGTGAAGAATTAAAGGGGAAAATCTCAAATAAGGGTATCTCAAATAAGGGTAACGAGTGACAGACTGAATTTGTTGCATTTTAGGACATATTTGTTTGTCATTTACGCTCAGATTCACATTGTACTAACGGTTGCATTTTAATAATACTGCATTTTAACAACATTATATTGTAACAACACTGTATTTTACACTTATAAAATTTGATTGCATTTTACTCCTACAAATTTGTCTTAAAATGCAACAAATCCGATATGCTATTCTTTTCACTCATGTCGTTTGAAGCCTTCCCCTAGTTATAAATATTTGTCGGTTCATCGATGTTGTTTCTTGTTGTAAGTTTTAGTTATTGGTTATATATATGTTTATGGATTATGGATGTGGTTTCTTGTTGCAAGTTTGTGTTGAGCTTGCTATTGCATTAAATATGATCTACAAAAAGATGGATGAAGTTTTTTAAGTGAGCATCGTACTTATAAAAAGTATTTAAGGTTGTGGTTGTAAATATATTTTTAAAAACATGATAAATTGTCATTTTATTTATATTTTATTCATTTAAAGAATTAATATAGCAATAGAAATAAACTCTTAGGATTCCTTGCACCTCACTCAATCGTCTTCCTTCAAACGAGCACATTTTTGGACACGCTTTATTTTACACATTAAAAATCAAATTCAGTAGATCTTTGTGGCTGAAATGGAGTCAGACGAACTTTCACAATGCATGCTTGAGTTCGACTCGAAAAGTTCAAATATTCTTATAAAAACTAATTTTTAATACCCAAACTTATTTTATATTATTTTATAAATATAAATAAATACCAAAAATTATTTCAAATATATATAAAAAGTGTGAAAATTACTTATAACATACGTAAGTAGTTTAATAATAATATCATTATAGGTTAAAAATCATATATATATATATATATATATATATATATTATATAAAAATATACATATTAATTAAAGTTCGATAACAGCTCGAGGCGAGTTCTTAAAGGCTCGAGCTCGGCTCAATATATATTTCGAGCTCTATTTTTAAGTTCGAGATCGGGTTCGAACTCGATAAAAGTTCGACTCGAACGAGCTCAAGCTCGAATTGCTCGATAAAAGTTCGACTCGTTTGTAGTCCTATGTCAAACGAGTTAGAATTAGTTTGCATATTTTTACGAGTTAGAATTAGTTTGCATATTTTTACTTTCACAGGCATCTTTAAGATCTCTTAAGGGGTTATTTAATCAATTTCTTTCATTTATAAATGAAAGGATCTTAATTCAATTGCTTAGACGGTTTAAAAAATATATATTCAGATTTTTGCAATGAATTATAAAATAACTTGCAAAAAATTGAAAGTATTATACACCCCTCAGATTTTTGTCAATGAATTAGACGGTTGCCAACGGTACGTAAGTTTGGGAAACTGACGCGTCACAAAAAAGTGACGCCGTTGGCACCGCGGCGTCAGTTTGGGGCATCAGTTTTTCTCTTCAGTTTTTCGACGGGCGTCACTTTTTGTTTTTTTATTTATTTATTTGTTTAGTATATAGAAATAAAGGTTTACTGATAAATGTGGGTCCAGAGAAAACTGAAGTTATGTTATTGTTGGTAGTGCAATGTCAGTTTTAAAAAATGTTGACGTGACGCTGATTTGGCACAAACTGACGCGTCAGTTTGTGTCCCTGTTGGGAGTGATCTTATAAGAAATGATGGATGGACGGATTGTTGGTGAGTGGTGACGGTGTTTGTGGTAGGAATGAGCGAGGGTTTATCATAGGTCGGGCGGTGGTCGTCACGAGGAAATGTTGGGGCGAATTTAGAACAGTATTTCATGGTTACTATGACAAAATTTGATATTGATTAAATAAATTTATTATTCGTACAGTAATAAAATGGAGTTACTTATAATAAATAAATACTATGTTTTCAAAAATATATTTAGAAGTAAAATCAATTCTTAAATACTTTTTAAAAGTATTATACTCTCTTAAATAACTCAAGATGGGTGGCTCTTTTGTTTTTACAGATTAAAAGTGTGTTCCCATTTTCCTTAATTTTTCAGATTCAAAGTAGCAAAATAGTAACGATAAATTTAGAAATGTTTGAGTTGATAGCCATTTTTATGAACCATACGTTGTATTTATATTTTTGAAAACAAAAGCTTCGTAACAAATATGCTCGTATTAATCGTAACTTATGAGTTTAATTTCTCATTAAGTGACATGTCAGTTGTAGTTGTTTTTTTACGTGCATATATGGAGTAATAGAGTATGATGTGAGGCCCGTTATAATAAAATGTGAGGGTTATTGTAGAGTTGTTCAGAACCATATAAACGATCTTTATAATTATTAATTTCAACATATGTATACCTTTTACAAAAAAAAATAATGTCAAAATTATTAAAACTTTATCCTCTTTAATTTGGATCGATTTAATATATATATATATATATATATATATATATATATATATATATATATATGGGATGATCTAGTGGGAAGTGTTTTTTTGGGAGGAAGGAGGAAGTGATTATTATTCATTATGAAGCATCTTACCTTTCCCCATACAAATCTCACAAAAAACGAAGTGAAATTTAGAAAATGTTAATCAAAATTGATGCTATGAATATTAAACTTCATTGATAAATTATTTCTGCAGGTTATAACACCGATTGATGAATATTATATCCAAAATCGTTAATATTTATCGCGGTGAATGTTAGTAAACATTCATGGTGATGAATATTAAAATTAAAAATATTCCGTGATAATGTGATGTTTTAACATTCATCGTAATGAATGTTAGTTAACATTCATCCCGATGAATGTTAACAATTTATTAAATAAGTATTCATCAACTAATGTTATGACTTAAAACTGAAATTCATCCGTTAATATATTCATTATAGCATCGATTTTGATTACTATTTATTGGTAAAAATAATTTTTTGTTGATGTTTTGATTAGTAATTGTAAGAAGCTTCGTGATGAATAATAATCACTTCTCCTTTCCCCCCAAAAAAACACTTCCCTCTTGATCACACTCATATATATATTTATAATACACAAATTAAAGTTGTATATCACAGTTTTTATGTGTGATATTGTGATACACACTTTTTTTATAATTTGTATCACATATTTTTAATTTTTTTTATCTCATATTAAAAAGCATAAAATTCTAATAAGTTTGATATAATTTTTTAATCAAAAAAATTAGTTAATCTTAAAGTTAAAAATAAAAATGTCCGTTCTTAACATTCTCACAGTAAAAGATGTTCATATTTGAACTTTTCTCCTATAATAAAATTGTGTTTTTTAGATCATTTACACGTGTGAAGTAAATGGTTGACCGGTTTTTCCTGACCACACGAGTGTTGGCGTGTTCTAATTTTAATGAAGACAATATATAGTTAAGTTTCTTCGTTCTAGAAGGTCGCCATATGTATGCTCTTGTTTCTAATTAATCATCCACTTTTAATAGCCAATTGAAGTCGCTAGTCTCGTTCCCCGATCTTAAAGTCGAACTCCACTAAACCGTTTAATAACATTCTTTGTTCAACATGGAGTATATAACTTTTATATCTACCAAACCAAGATCGTAGACTTTGTTGTAAAAATTACCGTACACTTTTCTCACAACCTTCCAAGATTTTCTCACAATATGCGACTTTTAGCCCCCAATTATAATCTTTTCAATTATAGAAAGAATTTAATTATATTAACACATCACATGAAGTAGATATTGCTAACAACATGTCAACATACATGATTTGTCTTGTTGGTACAAAAAAATAGTTGATTTTGAATTTTTGTTGAAAATAGGTTCGTTTTTAACAATTAAAAAGTGAAAAAATATTGTATAGTCAGCAAACTTATTATATTTTAAGCTCTAAATACACAACTCTAATTTTTTACTCACTTCTAGCGACAGGGTGCATGTAACAATATTAATGTGGATGTCATGAAAGCTTAGTTTTCATTCTAGTGGTTAGCCGGCCGGCTTATGTGGAGTTTGGAAGTGGAGAAACAAGTTGTTTCATGCAAAAGCAAACAAGCTCTCATTCAAGAAGACATTTTCCCTTTAGTTCAGAAAATGTCGTTATTTTGGATTTCCAACAGAAGTTCTAAGATTAGTTGTAATTGGTCAGAGTGGATTTCTAATCCAATGGCAGTTAGTTCTTGACTGGTTTAGGTGTTTTATTGTGTTTGTTGTTGTTCTAAAAAAATAGCACAATTTTCATCCAAATTTCTCTTTAGTTACGAGTTACATGATTCACTTTTCTCACGTTAATCATAAGACTGATTAAGTGATTAGTAGAGATCACCAGAGGATTAGTTGTTGAAAATTTTAATAATGTTTGAATGAAAATTGATTAACATTTGGTACAAGTTAATGTAGTATTTATTGTGCCATTAGTTACAATTGACTGTGGTCTTTCATATTTCACATAACTTATGAAATTAAGTGGCATTTGATGATCATTATATCAAACTTTTTAATTTCCCCTTCATGACCATATAATAATAGATAGCCCTTTTCTTTTTAATGAGAGAAAAAAGAGAGATGAATTCTTGGCTCTATAAAAAATCACACACAAGTTCACATATTTGTTTTGTAAGCTTAAGAGATTTATTCTAGTCACCTTGGGGTCATTTGGTTAAGCTAGAATCTAACAATTGGGTAAGCTTACGACCAACAACTATGACAACCTTTTCAGGCATGTGGTTCAAATCCGGCAGTACTACTGCTTCGGCCGTTGTACCCTGAAAAACAAACGATGTGTAGACGGCGTATCTGTTTTAAGGAAACCGTGTCTAACACGGGCCTCGGCTCGTTATTTGTTGATGAATATCCTTTTTGTTTTCTTCTCCTTATTCTTTTGTTTAACTTTATTATGGTAATTGTCTTGTAATTACTTTTGTATTATATGGTTTATATTGTGTCGTATTATAATTCGTTATTATAATGAAATCCTACTCGAGTACATGATATTTTTCATACAATCTTAAAACAGAATTTATAAATGAGTACCCGGAAAAGTTTTATAGAAACCTTAAATAAATTATTTGGATGAACGAATTATACGAAAGAATTTAAAGATCAATTGTTAAAATGTATTTTAACATATTTTGGGAAACTTATAATTTTGTAAAATGTATTTTTTTTTAACAGCAGAATATATTAAAAATAAAATAAACTAGCAAGAAGCTAGAAGATACAAGAGATAACGATTAGAACTCTTCCTAGAGACACCCTAAGAAAAATCCCAAAACACAACCTAAGAAAAACGTCAAAACACAACCATATTTGACTATCGAAGAAACTAAAGAACATCAATAGAGATACACCAAACCTAATTAAAACCGACAACCTAACTAACACCTAAAAATCACCACTCCACAAGCCAACAAGTTACAACGCCATTTGACAAAGAATCTTGAGCGCTTTCGATGACCCTAGCATAGGTGAAGCCTTTTTTAGTCCATTCATTGTTTTCTCATGATTCTTTATTTGAACAAGTTCAAAAAGTTTCATAGTCCTAACTTTTTTCTTCCATGGCTTGATAGTTTTTCCGATCCGTGCACCCGTTTTAGAGTAGGAGTTGTGGTAGGTTGTTTGTTGCCTTCTAAATCCTCTTAACCAGTTTTTCCATGGATTCATTCCATTATTTGGAAGGTTCTTATGTCTTACTTCGGAATCAAATATTCCTTGTCTTCCAAAAAGTATCTAAAATATGTGGACTCAAATAATTACCCAAAATGAGCCCATCACATATTTCTTTCACTGTTGCACTTGGACCAAGCTTTCTAGAAAATGCAATAATGGTTTGTAACTCTAGCTTAGTTGGTTTTCTAAGAATTGGCCCAATCTTTTCCTTAGCTCTTTTAGATGGAGACGTGACTACACAAGTAATAGGTCTGCCATCAGTCCATCACTAACAACTTTATCCTCTTTTTCCTCTTTTGCACACTGTTGACCATCACTCGCATCTCTGCAACTCCCCAATTGGAATTCAAAATTTGAATTCTTAACCACCCCCTTAGCCGGAATCTCGCCGATGTCAAGGCAGTTTTTGACGACTAATCGTGACGCATTGTATGAAGTTTTTTGGTTGGCCTCCTGTTGTGTACATCTTGGGTCTTTTGTTCTCTTATTAATCCTTGTTGGCTTGTAAACATCTGCAGAACCTTTATCAGTACCGTCCCCAACTTCGTTTTTTCCTTGTTTTTCACCAGTTACAAAATCATTCCATCACCTTCGTTTTCTTCACCGGAGATGACAATGTTGATGTCCGTAATTCCGGGAGTGCTGTTATCCGCTTCTTCCTCACCGATTTCTACGTCGGAGATTACTCCAATGGTATCTTCTTCAACTTCTTTTCTTTCCTTACTCCCACATAAATGGTGTTTCGAGACAGATTCGTTATCCTTGATTTTTGATACCTCAACAACCTTCTTAAAGCTAATGACAATTTCATGATCATTCAATAATGTGGGGACTTTAAACTCGAAAACTTTTCCATCTATCTTAATCTCAACAGACTTAACACTATGATGCAAATCATAAGTAATGAAGCTTTTCATCTTATATGATCGTACATTGTTGGACTTGATAGAGGACTTCTCGTACTTGGCAATGTTTACCCTTAAGTGAAATTTCCTAATCCAAATCTCATTCAATCGATTTTCAAAGTCTAGCATGTTATCTACCTTGTTAAATCGAGCAAACCCGAATCTTTTACCGTCTTTGTTCACTTTTCTAGCCACATACACATTGATTACAACCCCTTTGCTTGCAAACACATCCCGTAGGTCAGACGCGTTCCAATCATTCGGGAACTTAGTGAAATAATAGTTCACTTCCTTATCTCTAGATTCAACTTTCCTCTTTTTACCGCCATCACAGTCACCATCTTGCTCGCCCTCTTGCTCTCCGTCACTGATTTTGCTCCTCATATTTTGCTCACCGTAAATGTATTTACATATAATTTTGTTTTGGTACAAGAACAGGAGAAATCAATTATTGTTATAACTCCGTTTTGGAATACGGCTTAAAACATGGATTAAAAGTGCAATAGAAACCGAAACCTTGGTGTTAGTTTAATTTGCTTCAGTTGGTTAATGTTTGGATTAATCTTTATGTTGAAAGATTGGGTGGACTATTATATGTATTCAATTGTTAAATGTTGCTAGAATAGTATAAAACATACTTTTATTGGTTCTAGAAAAACATTTTCAAGGTTTGTTTGGAAATATTTTATATGTGTGAAGCATGTTTTATAATAGAATTGGATATGAATTCAAAATAATACTTGTTTAGAAAGATTGTTCTAAAACAAATGGTAATTTGTGTATAATGTGTTTCTACACGCGAGATAAAATTTATTTTAGAAAGCTTCTCATAAGTTTAGCTTTTGACGAAACGGTTGTGTATGTAGAGTTTGTTTCTACATATGAAATTGACTTTGGAATAACGTTTATAAGTTTGATCTTTTGACAAAACGATTAACTGTAATTCGTTATCATTCTTTAGAATTTGTATCCACAAGTTATAGTTTGAAAAAGAGAAGTCACACGGATTGTTTTGGAATATATATTTTATTCAAAACGTATTGTTTAATGACTTGTTGGGTTTGTAATATATTGTTATTCAAGACGTAAGGTTTAATACATTCTCTTATAATAATTAACGTTTTTATAACGGCCTGCTACTCAATAATGATGTAGTTTAGTTAACTATTTAAAGAAAAACTATAAAACTTATTGTTAATTGTTCTAAGTTTTAGTTTCTTAATGAAACGTGAAAACGAGATAGTGGATGTCGGGATCTTCAACTTATGAGAACCAAAATGCGTTCTACAAGATGCCGTAACGGGAGCTAGATGAATAAAATATACATCTTACTGACGAACTCTTAGTTACAAACGAGAAAATATCATTTTCATTTCATGCTCTTAGAACTATTGTTGGTGGATTGTATCAATATCATTCGAAGTGGATATTGATATTTATATTGATTTAATAGACATATCTTATGATGAAAGCGTAATGTTTGTTATGGGATTGGTTATGTATTCGTTAAAATTATGATGTTTGAATAAAACTTAAGATGAAAATAATGTATATTTGTTAATAACTAAAATATCTAAGTATATAAAATAGTATATTTCGTAAAAGAATTTTAAAAGATGATATTATTTAATCATGTTTTAAACATATTTTAACGCTACAATAAGTGATTTTAATTGAACAATATGAGGCCCGGTTTTTTTGTTCTTGTTGTTGTTCCCATGACAATATTTTAAAGAAAATTCGTCAAGTCATTTTATGGCTCGAATTAAACTTTAAAACCATTAAGTTAAATTTGAACATATCATGTGGTTACAAACTTATAATGTTGAAAAGCATGTCAATGCAAAAGACATAACTTGAGGATACGTCATGATATGAAAAATTCAAAATGTGAAATTATGTGAACTAAGATGTAGAATTTAACAAGATTCAATTTTGGTTAGTAGACGATTTTATCACCCTCATTGGTATGATAGAGTGTAAGACTAAAAATAAAATTAATATTATGGAAATAAGATTAATATTATGGTGTCAATATATAGCAAGGGAGTTATGTCTATCCCATGTGAAAGCATCACATATATCATGATGTTGATGTTGATATTAATCACTTTGTCACAAGTGTAGTGATAAACTGAATTAAGACTTGGGTTAATTCCTCTTTATGGGACAATTGGTAAAGTTTTAGAGATAAAAGGCACTTGTGTTATGATTCTAAAGAAATGTTCGTATTAGTAACAAGAGTAAATGATTTTGAGACCCTCCTAAATGTTCATTGTTTGGGTGGTGTTTTAGTCTCAAAAGTCAATTGTGTCTTTATCAGGATGATTACTAACAAGGGACATGATGTTACATTCCTTGTTAGAAGAAAGCTAAGGAGAATTAGAAGGATGCATCTTCTATTCTTATGCTTAGGTCTTGAGGTCTATGACATGCTAGACTTGAACTTGTTAAAGATGATCATCTGTAGAGATCAATTAACAAATGAACATTCAAATGTGTGAAATTTATATATAGACAAAATTAATGCTTCTGTCGGTAATAGTGGATTTGGTTTATTGTGAAATCCAACTAATAATGACAATGATGGGTGATTGTTTCGATTATATATGGAATTCAACTAGACGTATGAGATTTAGGATAATTATAAACTTAAAGATGTCTATGTTGTATTATATTATCTTGGGTTTTGAATTACCTAATTAGAATTCAGATTTGAGAGTTATAATTTGAGTGCGAAAATTTTGTTAAGTTTTCTAAATTTGACGTCTCTTGGGCAAACTTAGATCATGACTAAGAATTGTTCAAATGGTACTAAAATCTGGAACACAAAAGGTGTAAATCTTATGTGGGAGTATTTGATCGCATCATTGATTAGAATCATATTGGATATATATGACTATGGTCGGAAGTTATATCAATTTGCAAGACATGTGGGAGAAGCTTTATTAAGAAGAAAATGATAACCCTATTTGATTGTGGGAAAATGAGAACTTTTGCACAATAGCATAGAAATGTGGGGGTGTCTTGCATTTTGATATCAAGTGCATGATTCATTATTTGAGAAGCTTAAAAAAAGATTTAGGTGATGTTAATTTTTATTTTAATTTGAGCCAATACTGATCAGGTGTGGTACCTTGTGAATATGTTCACAAACTTGAAAATGTAGAATCACGAGTAAGAACTTTTGAGAAGTGATCATAAGTGTATTAAGGCATAGATGATACATTTGAGAGACCAACTTATCTCGGTGAGACTTATCTTTGTTAACTTATGAAGTTAAATGATAATATTTCGGATCCGACAACCATGGGGTTGAGAGGAAATCAAGTTGGAGAATGAAACCATAGCCCTTATTGAATAGTTTATATGAAGGAAAATCTAACCCATCTGACTGGAGTTAGTTAACTTCCTAGTCCATTCCTATAACTAATGTTGACAGTGATATGAGTTTAAGCATTTGACTTTTAATGATTTTAAAGATATAAGCATAAGGCGGTTGGATATCTTTAAGGAATCACCTATGTGAGAGAGAAGTGGGGTCGCTTCGAATGTAATTAAGAGGGCATAATTCTTAATAGCTCTCGCAGAACCACACTAGTGTTTCAGGACCATAATGAACACGACTATGAGGACTTGACCATGTAAGAGAGAATCATGGGTGAAGTGTATTGTTGTCTACACAAATGGCAGACTAGTTCAAAGACATTGTGTCTACTGTGAGCTAGGAGACTAAGGGCATTTTATAAGGAAAGGTTCAAATGGTAACACCTACCTATTCTATGCAGGGTTCAACTGTTTAAAATTTTGTCAAAACTTGTGTGCTTTTAGAGATCGATTTCCTTTCATGTGGAAAATCTAGGTGAAAATGAGTTTTTCACCAACCTTGGAGTTATATAATTATAAAGACTAATATTTTGTATGATTATGTAGTCAGTAGCCATGGCTTCATAACGTTATATTATATGTCCAAAATAGATTTTAGGTGAATGAAATATGGATACTCAATGAGAAATAAAATCGAGCTAATGTAGATGATAAAATGAGTGATTGATATTATATCGGTTATCAATTTTATTCATGTTGGGGATTGTTGAAAATTTTAATAATGTTCGAATGAAAATTGATTAACATTTGGTATAAGTTAATGTGGTATTTGTTGTGCAATTAGTTACAATTGAATATGGTTTTTCATATTTCACATAACTTATGAAATTAAGTGGCATTTGATGAGCATTATATCAAAATTTTCAAATTCCTCCTCATGACAATCTTATAAATATAATATACGATTAACCTTTGTGACATCATCAATTAAAAAAAAATTAATTATTCAATTAAGTCCTTTAATTTTCTTAATTTAAACATTGACCTCCCTTACTCTAAATAATTTAGTTTAGAATTAAGAATTAAGCCCTTTACTCTAAATTAAATAAATTAAAATTCAAATAATCATGTTAGAAGCTAATTTTTACGAGTAGTACAAGGATTCTTTAATAATTACGTTAGCTATTATCCTTTCATTCATTAATTATAATTAACTAAATGTTAAACAATTATACAAAAATCTAAACACAACCCTCCACATTATACTAAATATTTGAAGCTGTGTATTTTATTTTGATTTCATACCTCACATGGAGTAT
Organism: Gnaphalium uliginosum; assembly: GCA_963930675.1. Classification (NCBI taxonomy): domain Eukaryota; kingdom Viridiplantae; phylum Streptophyta; class Magnoliopsida; order Asterales; family Asteraceae; genus Gnaphalium; species Gnaphalium uliginosum. Next base: position 12,907,612 of record OZ005685.1, on the reverse strand, counting down.
TCATTATTCAAAATGTAACTACGATATTATAACTCTATTATTTTAGGTTGGATAAATAATCACTGAAAAAATATATTAAAATTAAATGTCATTTTTAAAATTGTGTGATAGTTTCAAATAAGAACTACCAAATAATTCTAATGATATTTGAATCCTATAAACCGTTAAATCTTATTTGTGAGATCGAATTTTCTTAAAGATCAAATTAAACACATTTCTATCATTATGTTTGGTCAATTAATCTAATTATTTAATTTATATCTCAAAATCTTCTTCCTTCTTTCTTTTTTTCTTTGAACAAATATTTATTCATTTTCGAATACGCTATTTTATAGTTTTTGTGATATGATTGATTTAAGATTTTCTCTTTCTCTTCTTGATTATATAGTGAAATTCTTTTATCATTAAGTGACATTGTAAATAATGCATCAACATCTTAAAACCAGCCAAGAATTTAAGGTACAAATCCTAATGAATTGTTTCACATTTATATTATCTTATTATTGAGGAGACGATCGAATCAATATATGAAACTACCGTTAGATAATTTGGCCCGTGAATTTGATTTGCGGTTTAGTTCATATTGCTAGATAAGTTGAGATATTTGATTGATATACGGGAAGGGTTGTTAAAGTGGTTTTCAACATTAGAATAATTGGGGAATTTAAGGTACAAGATTCAAACCTGGCGTTTACATAAAAATTGATGATTATTGTTTGGGAATTATTAAATGATAACTCAAAGTCTACTGTATGTATACAAATACAATTTGGTATATCATTATATTGTGTGTATTGAACTTCTAGTAACGACTATTTTATATATGCTATTAATTATTCATACGATAGCCGATATTATTGATGATGTGACGATCGTATAAGTCACCATGTCATCGACACGTTATCAAAAACGGGTGCCACTAATTGTATATTTTTTTAAACTCAACTTTAATACCAATGTTATTCCTTTTTTTATATATCTTAATTAAGCACTTCAACTTTAAATTTATCAAGCATGGTACGAATTTAACTTACAATTATTTTCAAACTATTCAGATACTCTTATAATACGTTGTTTACACTAAATGACCCGTGTGTATACACGAGTTTAATTGCTAGTATAATATTAGATAACTTTTTTCTTTTCAATAAAAGAAAAATAAAGAGATGAATCATTGACTCTATAGAAAAACACACACAAGTTCACATATTTCTTTTGTAAGCTTAAGAGATTTATTCTAGTTACCTTGGGATCATTTGGTTTAACTAGAATCGAACAATGGGTGAGCTTACGAGCAACAACTATTACAACCTTTTCAAGCATTTGGTTCAAATCCGGCAGTACTACTACTTCGGCTGTTGTACCCTGGGAAACAGACGACATGTAAACGGCGAATTTGTTTTAAGGGAATTCAGTCTAGCACGGGCCTCGGCTCGTCATTTGTTGATGAATATCCTTTTCGTTTTCTACTCGTTCCTATTCTTTTGTTTAAATTTACTATGGTATTTGTCTTGTAATTACTTTTGTATTATATGGTTTATATTGTATCATATTATTATAATTCGTTATTATAATATAATGAAATCCTATTCGGGGGTGTGTGATACTTTCCTACATTAGTTGCCCTATATTCTTCTTTCTGATGCACATTAACCATAAGACCACTCCCATCGGCTTCATCGGTTTTTCGTCGGAATCAACCGACAGAACCGACACCGATGGCCCGGCCCGTCGGTTTTTTTTCTTCGGAAATCCGAACCTTCGTCGCTTATTTTCTCGTGTGTTTGTAGGCCAGGGCATGTTACCGTTTGAATTTTTTTTTAACGGGCTTAAAACTAACCGTTTTTTCTTCTTCTTTTTTTTTACACTCTATAAATACACACTCCTATTTCCAAACAATTCACACTATAATTTCAAAGATTTCACACTAAAATTCACACTATATAATTTCAATATGTCATCCGATTCCGATCTTGATGATTTGCAAGAATTAGCGGCGATTTTCGATCCCCAAACTACGATCAATATGATTATTTCGATGTTTTCCGAATCTGAAGAAGAAGAGGAAGTTCCGATCCCGATACCAAGAGCACCATGACGATACTTTAATAGAAATCGTGAAGCAATGGGCGAGCGTTTGTTTGTCGACTACTTTGCGGAACACCCAACGTATCCGGGTGATATATTTCGACGACGTTATCGGATGAGCAAGCCATTATTTCTCCGTATATGTCAAGGTATTTTATCGTATTCTCAGTTTCCGATACCTGAATACTTTACATATTTCCATCAACGGAGAGACGCAACCGGTAGACTTGGTTTTAACGTTTGGCAAAAATGCACTTCTGCTGTACGCCAATTGGCGTACGGTTGTGCAGCCGATGCGTTTGATGAATATTTACATATGGGTGAACAAACATCATATTTGTGTTTGGATAACTTTTGTAAATGTGTTTTTCATCTATATTCAACCGAATTTTTAAGAAAACCAACACTACAAGACGTACAAACTTTACATCAGCGTCATGTCGAGTTGCATGATTTTCCGGGTATGCTCGGAAGCATCGATTGTATGCATTGTCCTTAGAAAAACTGTCCAGTAGCATGGCAAGGTCAATACACTAGAGGTGATCAAGGTATTCCAACGATCATGCTCGAAGCGGTTGCCTCTTACGATTTGTGGATTTGGCACGCTTTCTTTGGTCCAGCGGGTTCGAGCAACGACATCAACGTCCTTAATCAATCGGATTAGTTCACCGAGTTACTACAAGATAGAGCTCCCCGAGTAAACTTCACGATTGACGGCCAAGAATTCACCAAAGGTTATTATTTAGGCGACAGAATTTATCCGGAATGGTCTACTATTGTAAAGTCGTTTAAGCATCCACTAACACAACAAGAAATGCGTTTCAAGAGATATCAAGAATCTGCAAGGAAAGATGTGGAACGAGCATTTGGTGTGCTTCAGGGCCGTTGGCAAATCATCAAGAACCCGACATGACCATATAGCATCAACAAAATTAAAAGAATCATGTATACTTGTGTGATTCTACACAACATGATAACAGAGGACAACAAACGAAATATGTGTCAACTAGAGGAGGAATATCCGACGGTTCCACCAAGACGTTCGTGGCAACAACGGGTTGAAACTCAATTGCGTATGGACAAGGAATTACGCGATCGGGAGGTTCATCATCAACTTCGCAATGCTCTAATCGAACACATTTCGCAACTCCCATCAAATTTCCGTACTCGTTAATTAGTGTAAAATGTTTTTGCGTTCCAATAAATGTAATGTTTTTTTATTTTTTTAATTGTAATGTTTTTTTTAATAAGTTGTGTTTTATTTTGATTAATATATTAATTAAATTGTGCGTGGGTCCCTGAAAAAAAAAACTGACGGACCACTGATGGCAGGGGTCTGTCAGTTTCTATCAGTTTTTGGAAAAGCTGAGGTGGCGTTGATGTGACGCTGACGTAGCCCGTCGGTTTCTGTCAGTTTTCGTCACGAATGAGAATGGTCTGACTATTTTGCTAAAACTAGGAAGGCCATTTCTAAAAAAGCAATTACATGCATATATGCATCGATATCTCGGCCGGCCACATTCTACAAGTGCATAAAACAAGTAAACATCATCATATCCTGTGTCCATAACAAAACTGTAATATCTATTTATAACTTGTTTATATAATGCATCCACAATTTGGGAATTTCAAGATAACAATCAGGAGTATGATCAGTACATATCAACAATGAATAATTTTCTCCAAAGCAAAAGAATTTTAAATAAAAAATTTGAAGGGAATGAAATGTTTGGGTATAACTTATGGCCTGAACCCAGTTCACGACATATTTTTGTAAATTTCAAAAAGCAATCTATTTTGAAACTCGTCGTCGGAACTAGCAATCCTCGATGATCGACGAGTCTTTGAAGTATCTTTGCCACGTTTTCTAAAGTTAGTAAAATTGAACATGTTCTTGATCTTCGAAAACGTGCCATTGTTTTCCTCTCCAAGATGGACAGTTTTCATGCTTCTCCCACCATCAAACGCTCCATATGTAGTCGTTCTTCTCCACCTTCTGTTTGCGTCAACAGAACTCGAAACACTTCTTGAAAGACTTCTCGAAAGGCTTCTTGTAAACTTTTCCATATCTTTGGTTTATTAATTTTCTTTATTTTGTGAACGAGTTGTGATTTCTGTGTTGAAAAATGATTTTAATGGGGTATATATATGTCGATACGAGGTGAGTTCCCGGCCACTAATATGGGTTCCGTGATCAATTAGCCATGTGGGATACAGTATAAAAGTTTGACCATCTTCATATGGTCAATAAAGTCGATGTGTTTAATTAATAAATTAAAATAGTCCACCAGTTAATCACGTTGCCATCCGTAAATGAGTGTTCCTCATTTTTTATAATGCATTCTTTTAACAATGTAATGGAAGTTAAATAAACAATCAAAATCAAATGTCTAAGACCATTCCATCAGCAGATTGAAATTTACAGGTTATTTTGTGTCATATCAGTATCACATTAGTTTTTTTCAAAACTGACTGAAACTGACTAACAACTGACTGACCACTGTCATCAGTGATTGATTACTTCATTTCAGGGACCCATATATTATGTACTTTATATATATTTAAAACAAAATAATTAAAATTAAAACACATTTCATTAAAATAAAAACATTACAATTAGATAAAAATAGTACAATAATAATAAAAAGACATTACATTTATTGGGAAAAAAATAAGATTACACTAATTAACGTTGACGAAAATTTGGTAGGAGTTGCGAAACGTGTTCGATTAGAGCATTACAAAGTTGGTGATGCACCTTCTGATCGCGTAATTATTTTTCCATACGCAATTGAGTTTCAAACCTTTCTTCCCATGAACGTCGCGGTTTATTTGTCGAGTCTGGCGTATAATTAACTCCAGTTAACATATATTTCGTATGTTGTCCTCGGTTATCATATTGTGTAAGATCACACAACAATATATGATTCTTTTTATCCTGTTGGTGCTATATGGTCTTGTCGGGTTCTTGATGATTTGTCAATGGCCTCGAAGCACAACGAATGCTCGTTCCACATCTTTTCTTACAAATTATTAATATCTCTTGAAGCTCCTTTCTTGTTGCGTTAAAGGAAACTTAAATGACTTTACAAGAGTGACCCATTCGGGATAAATCCCATCGGCAAGATTATAGTCTTTGGTGAATTCAGTGCCAACAATGTTGAAATTTACTTGGGGAGCTCTATCTTTTAGTAAATCGGTGAATAAATTCGATTGATTAAGAACCTTAATGTCGTTGCTCGAACCCGCAGGACCAAAGAAAGTGTGACAAATTCACAAATCGTAAGAGACAACCGCTTCGAACATTATCATTGGACAACCTTGATCCCTCAGGTGTATTGACCTTGCCATGCCATCGGACAATTTTTCCAAGACTAGTGCATACAATCGATGCTTCCGAGCATACCCAGAAAACCATGCAACTCGGCATGACGCTGATATAAACGTTGCACATCTTGCAGTGTTAGTTTTCTTATGTACACGGTAGATAATAGATGAAAAATATATTTACAAAAGTTATCCAAACACAAGTATGATGTTTATTGACCCATATGTAAGTATTCATCAAACGCATCGGCACCACAACCATATGCTAATTGGCGTACGACGGAAGTGCACTTTTGGTAAACGTTAAAACCAAGTCTACCGGTTGCGTCTCAGCATTGAAAAAAATATGCAAAGTAGTTAGGTAGCGAAAGTTGGGAATACAATATTATACCTTGACATATACGGATAAATAAAGCCTTGCTCATCAGATAACATTGTCGAAAGTAATCTGCCAGAAATGTTGGGTTCTCGGCAAAGTAGTCTAGAAACAAATGTTCGTCCATTGCTTCACGATCTCTAGGTAACTATTTCCTTGGTGCTCTTGGTATTGGGATCGGAGTTTCGTCTTCGTATGTGTATTTATAGTGTGTTTGAAATAGGGAATAAAAAATGGATATATATCCGTTATTTAACAGATATATATATATATATATATATATATATATATATATATATATATATATATATATATATATATATTATTGTGCAACGGTCAAAAAGAAAAAAAAATACGTGTGCCCCACACAAATGAACTGAAAGGAGATCGGTTAACCGAAAGAGAAACTGACGAAATCAAACCGATGGCCTGTTTTATCAGTGTCGGTTTTGTCGGTTTCAACTGACGGTCAAACCGACTAGCTGATGGGAGTGCTTAAAATTGCCTACTTATTTCTTAAAAGAATATCTATTAAAATTTTCAAACCCATGATTATTCATTTTAATAAAATATTAAGCTATGGCGATTAATTTTTGATATCAAATAAAAAGAATATCAACTGCATCAAGCCATCAATAGTTGGTTTTTAATTTTTGAAATCGCTTTTGTGCGTAACAAGCAAAATAAGTTGGTAAAATGTTCATTCTTCTAGAAAGTCAGCATCAAGACTTTCTTATTACTCGATCTCTACAGCCATCAATTTATATATAGACGATATTTCCACTACTTTTAATTATGTATCCTTTTCGTTTCACACCTTAATGATCGAGTAATTTATTCTTCTTCTAGAAGAAGTCGGTCAAATCGGCCATACAAAAGATCGAGTTCATGCTTAAAAAGAGAAACTGTGCCCGTATTCTCAAGAATCTTGGAGGTAGAGCAAACTTAAAATATTTACATACACGTGCAAACATATATACATGCATCAGCCTTTACGGATCGAGCCATAATTTTTTTGTTAGCTCAAAAAGAAAACATTAGTGACTTCATGAGCAATCGATTTGTATAAATTTCACTAAAATTGTATCATTATCTAAATAAAAATTCGTACTTAGGCATACATATGCCATCTGTTTCTTACATGTGGCCGGTTTTAATCAATTTTATAGCTAATCAAGTATATGTTGAAAAATTGACCATGTAAGATTTCAATGGAGTCGGGAATTTTAGGGCATCAAGTGTAATAATGATTATTATACCCATAAGCAAGGAGCGGGTAAATAGTTAATAAGCAATCAAGAACAAACACATAATACGACAAATAGAATCAACGTGATTATATTATATCTGATCTAGGTGATCTGTTATGTCCACGATCAAATTAGAGAGAAATCTTATTAATTTTCATATGGATTTACAATACACAGAGGTTATATTTGTAGGGGATAATAGCTTTGGCAACAAGCAGAAAGCTAATCGCTAAATCTTTGAGTCGAGACCGATTTTTCATCCGGCGAACCAGGACTCCACTCGAGATCTATACCCTGTTAATTTCTTCATGGCAAAATTCATAATGCCTGGGTAAATCCATCTCCCGTTCAACTTAATCTTCCCGTTTTTAGTTCGTTAATTAAACTTCAGCCCAACGAATACTAATTACAATACCCCAAACAAAATGTACTCGAATTGTTTAAAAGTAAGTTAGAATTGTACTCCGATCAGTGAAAATAAATAATGATGAAAACCTCATAAACGAATAATCCTTCTCTATCATATATTAGACGACCATACTTCCTTTTTTTGATCATTTAATTAATTAAAAAAATGTATTGTAGTTTTAGACTACGTAATCATCTCATATCCATAATAAAAATGTAACTTCCTACTTGCAACTTTCACCACACCGTAGAAAGCCGAAAACTTAACAAAGAAAAATCAAATAACAGTCATTAACACTTTTGTTTGAATAGAATACAAGGACAAATAAATCAGAAAGAAAGAGCCCTTATCATGATATATTAGACGACATATTTTTGTAAATTTCAGAAATTAATCTGTTTTGAAACTCGTCACTAGAACTAGCAATCTTCTTATTCGATGATCGTTTGCCACGTTTTTGAGAGTTAGTGAATGTGAACATGTTCTTGATCTTCGAAAACGTGTCATTGTTGTCCTCTCCAAGATGGACAGTTTTCATGCTTCTCCCACCATCAAACGCTCCATATGTCGTCGTTCTTCTCCACCTTCTGTTTGCGTCAACAGAACTCGAAACACTTCTTGAAAGACTTCTCGAAAGGCTTCTTGTAAAGTTTTCCATTTCTTTGGTCTATTAATTTTCTTTATTTTGTGAACGAGTTGTGATTTCTGTGTTTTAAAAATGGTTTTAATGGGGTATATATATGTTGATACGAGGTGAGCTCCCGGCCACTAATATGGGTTCCGTGATCAATTAGCCATGTGGGATATAAAATTTTGACCATCTTCATATGGTCAATAAAGTCGATATGTTTAACTAAATTAAAATAGTCCACCATATATCACGTTGCCATCTTTAAATGAAAGTGTTCCTCATTTTTTTGTAATGGAAATTAAATAAACAATTAAAAGCATATAACTTTTAATGTCTAAATTGTTGCTTGATGAAAGCTTGAAAATATTTTTATACTCCGTACAAAAATGGGTAAAGAAAAAGGTTTACGATCCGAGGGGAATGACTCATTTGAACGGAGAAGAAGGATGTTTTTTCCCCCTGCATTGTAAGACAATTTTTTTGTGATTTACGACAACTACTGTATTTTAACAACACTGTATTCTAATAAAACTGCATTTATACCAATAAATTTCACCACATTTTAATATCACTGCATTTTAATTCTTACAATTTTGTTCTAAAATGTCGTAATAAATGTCTTCTCATTTTTCTTCTCAAATGAGACCTTTTCCTGATAACCTTATCCAATAAAATATTTTAAATTAATATTTATTAAAATTTTCAAGCGCATGATTATTATTTTAAATATAATATAAGAATCATATGATGACATCATCAAAATTTCAGTTACCCAATAATATTATTCAGTTTTGTCAAATTGGCTAACATTTAGGACTTGATGACATCAGATTTAATAATGAATGAATTAATTAATATTCTAATAAAATAAAATACAAATAAATGTCCCGAACAAATTCAAATTAGTGGGCTCTCTTTAATATAGAATATCTTACAAATTGCGTATAATTAAATTTCTTTTTTTTTTACTTATTTATTTTATTTACATTATAAGTACTCCAAGATTATTTTCTTAGGATTATGTCTCTTCGTATAGGTAGCTCACCTTTTTCCTTTTTATTTTCTTTAATAAAAGTTTTTTTTTCTTTAATAAAAGACTTATTTACTCTTCATTGTAAATTTTTTGAACATGTACTGAATCATAAAGATTTACTCTTAACCGGTTCATATATTTGAGTTAGTTCAATTTTATTTAATTCGGGTATTCTACATAATTCAGTTCATTTTTTAGTAAGTTTAGTTATTAATGAAAACTTTGGCTTAACCCCAACAAGCATCACTTATTCATTTTGTGTTTATACTCTTAGGTTTTAGACTCAATAAACATGGGTGTAAGCAACATAGTTATAAAGCATGTTTTGGTTTTATATAAAACGTTAAGATTTTTTCATATATATCATGTTAAAAAGATCAATTACAAACTCAACGGTCTGTGTGTATACACGGATTTAAAATCTAGTTCATTACAATAAAATAAAAAGAATATTAACTGAATTTGTAAATCGCTTTTGTGCGTAGCAAGCAAAATAAGTTGGTAAAACCGAATTTTCATTCTTCTAGAAAGTCAGCATCCCGACTTTCTTATTACTCGATCTCTACAGCCTTCAATATATAGACGATATTTCCACAGCCTTCAATATTTACTCGATCTCTACAGCCTTCAGCATCCCGACTTTCTTTTGCTAGTACGTTATGCTTTATTAGTTGTAATTTATTGTCTATGGGTATTTTGGTAATTAACCATGTAAGATGGTTAGGGTATAAATACCGGTATAACCCTAACCATCACTAAGTCTTTGGCTGTATTTCTCTCCTGTAAGAATATCAATACAATAGCCGTATCAAGTTTTTCTTCCTTGTTCTTAATACGATTCATCAATAGCTCGATTAAATCGATTACAATCAAGCCATAATTTTTTTGTTCAAAATCAAACATTAGCGACTTCATGAGCAACGGATTAGTACATATAAAAATTTGGATTTAGTGCAGGGGAATGCACTTGACTTTAGTCTCATCTCTATAATGTGTATCCAACTTTATTTTAGTCTATTGTGTGTATCAACCTTTCAACTTTGTCTATTGTGTGTATCCAATGACTAATTTAATGATGTGGCAACCGTATAATGCGCCACATCATATGACACGTTATTGACACATCATCAAAAACGAGTGTCACGTCAGTCGGATACACACAATAGACCAAATTAAAAGGTTGATACACACAATAGACCAAAATGAAGTTGGGTACCACTATAGAGATCGGACTAAAGTTAAGTGCATTCCCCTGCACTAAACCCATAAAATTTTGAGTAAATTGAATGGTCCCCATAGTTTACATACATTCTCACCTTTAGTTCAATTAATATACTTTGGTGATTTGCCCTTAACATATCTATTCTACTTTGTGAGAGGAGGATATTTTAGTCATTTTAGATACACGAGGGATTGAGCGTGTTTGAGTTTTTGAACTTTCCATACAACAACAAAGTACATAGACTAACAGTGAGAATGTGTGTAAATCACATGAACCATTTACACAACTTACTCTAAAATTTTACTAAAATTGTATCATTATCAAACCAAAATTCGTACTTATGCATACATACACCACCAGTTTCTTATATGTGGTTTTAGTCAATTTTATAGCGAATTAAGTATATGTTGAAATTATGACCATGTATGATGCATATCAACAGTAGAATTTTAGGCATCTAACATCAACAACGTACGTATACTAATTTTACAACCAAATCCAGAGCTACATTATCGTTAGCGGTGACACGTGATATCAGTCAATTAAGCTGACTTAATGTAAAATTAGTTGAAAAGTTATTGATTTTTTAAGAGTACTACCACTCATATTTAAACGGTGCACCGTACTGTTCAAAACAACTTAATAAACTATCAAGTGAAATGAGTTTTAAATTTTTTGTGCCATCGGTATATGAATTTTTTGGGTCCTCCACTGACCAACCGAATGTCATCTCATATCCATAATAAAAATGTAACTATCAAGTGAAATAAGTTTTAAATTTTATGTGCCATCGGTTATCTGAATTTTATGAGTCCGCTTCCCCAACCAAATGTCTATCTCATATCCATAATAAAAATGTAACTTCAGTTCTATAACTCTATTTACAACTTTCATTTCACCGTTCAAAGCAGAAAAATTTAACAAAATAATCAAATTGTAACAATCATTAACAAATTTGTTTCAATAGAATACATAGAAGAGTAAATCAGAAAGAAATAAAATAAGGCTAGCTAGGCACGCGTCTGACTTTTAAGTTCTAACTCGAGCCCATATCACGATATATTAGACGACATATTCTTGTAAATTTCGGAAATCAATCTGTTTTGAAACTCGTCACTCGAACCGGCAATCTTATTATTCGATGATCGTTTGCCACGTTTTTGAGAGCTAGTGAATGTGAACATTTTTTTGATCTTCGAAAATGTGTCATTGTTGTCTTCTCCAAGATGGACAGTTTTCATGCTTCTCCCACCATCAAACGCTCCATATGTCGTCATTCTTCTCCACCTTCTGTTTGCGTCAACAGAACTCGAAACACTTCTTGAAATACTTCTCGAAAGGCTCCTTGTAATTTTCCATTTTTTTTGGGTGTTTGTATTCAGTCAGTTATGATTGTTGACTTGTTGTATGTTAAGTGTTGAGTGAAATGGTTTTGAACTTTAGATCACTATATATAGTTAGGCACATATGTAGTAAAACATGTGGGATGTTATGTTTGACAGCCTTTGTTGACCATATGATGTAGTCAATAAAGTCGAATTATTTATTTATTTATTTATTTTTTAAATATAACAAAACCCATTTCGCCACTTTCATGTTGCCATCCTTTAACGAAGAGTATTAATTGAATGCTCTCATTCACATTTTTAACTAGAACATCTCCGACGTTGTTGTCGCTATCTGTATCATTTTACGCTAAAATAGTTCAAAATATAAGTTCAATTCAATATTAACACTAAATACTGCACTATTCTTAGTGCAAGACAAATAGTGTTTAGTGATACACTAAATTTAGTGTTACACTAAAATAGTTCAAAATATAAGTTCAATTCAATATTAACACTAAATACTGCACTATTCTTAGTGCAAGACAAATAGTGTTTAGTGATACACTAAATTTAGTGTTACACTGAACATTGCATTAAACACTGTTCATATTAAATATTATTAGTATATAACATATAAAATGCATTAATATGATGTATTTATTATAAACTTACGGTTACTGTTGTTAAAATTACTAAATATAAATGTTTGCTAGCATATTTATTAAAAAAACTCTATAACTTTTATAGAGTTTTCATTTATATTTTTGAAATTCGAAGATACAATGATTCTTATTAAATTTATTAAAAGAATTTAGTGGTTATATAAATATTTTTATACTATATTGTTAAATTGTGTAATTTATACCAATTAAAATAGATTTAGTGTGACACATTGTAGCAACCATTTTTTATTGTAATCATATTCTTAAAAGAGTGTCTTTTTGCACTAAAATAATGCAATTTAGTACACTAAAATAAATAGTATGCGCATCGGAGACAAGGACGAAGGATAGTGAGGCAGAAATGGGTTATGGCCCCCCAAAAATCTGAAGTAGTATTAATTGGTTAAGATTATCGAAGGAAATGTGAGGGTAGTTGAGTTGGTTGATAGAATTAGAAATATTGTTTATTTGGTAAGTTGGCGAGGGTTCAAACCTTCTTTTTAGATTGGTTAGTGATATTTCCAATAACAACTTGATATTTTCTGTACAAAATAGTATTGTACAATTATGGTAAATTTATCAAAATTTTTGGTGGATTTATCATCATCCTTTTATGTTAGTTTATCTTAGTTTTTAGTATAGGATATGATGAAAATATAAATATAATAATAATAATGACACATATATAACTAATTAACAACCATTTTATACCTGACTCTCGTTTCTTATGTAATACACCTATAGTTAGAGCACTCTCAAACACTGATGCATCCGTTGGTGCCAAATCAGTGTCACATCAGCATTTCTCAAAACTGCCTAACGACTGCATTAACACTGACAACCCTGACACACCACTCAGTTTTTCTGGACCTCACATTTACTAATATATATTTACTTCTATACACTAAACAAAAAATAAAAATAAAAATGCTTTTGTTTAATGCGGGCCCCACTTTTTTACGACGCCACTACTTCGCCAAAGTGAAGCTTCACTAACTTAAGCAAGAAGTGAAGTTTGGTGTCAATGCCTTCGGTCAAGTGAAGCGAAGTGATGCATCAACTGAAGCGTTGGATGAAAGTGCTCTAAGAACATATCATTAAGTTTAATATAATTTTATTTTTTAATTTACAACACCTATAGTTAAACATATTAATAAGTTTCCTAACAAAGACTTATTTTATATTTAATTTGTGAAGAGTAAAAATAATCTAAAAATATATTTGAAAGCCTTTATATGTCCATACTCCTTACAACTTTCTTCTCTCGTGTATATTAATTGTAAATCTTTATGTTCAATTATTACTTTAAGTTATCAACCATTATTAAACTCCTAATGGAATTTTACGACACTTGATCAAATATCAATATATATACATAGTTAATTAATATTAGTTGTATAATTTAGTAGCATTTTTGCATGAATGTTTTCTTATAGACATGTAGAATCATACACATCAAATGGTTTTGGTCCCTTCAAAAAAATTGTTCAAGGTCCGTCTCTGATCGGAGATGCTCTTAGAAGACGAGTATTCAGTTAACATCTACATCTAAACTATATATAATACGTTTTGAATTTTTAAGTGCCTAAATTATTGTTTAACAAAAACATATATAAAATTATGTTCATTTAAATATACAAATTTGCATACAGTTTAGAAAAAAAAATATAATAATTGCATTGCTGATTAATAAAAGTTTATTGTTCTCCACTTAAATACTTTTTGATTGGTTAAAACTAAAAGTGAAAAAATTATTTTAAAACTTTGAAAAAAAAATATAATCAATAAAATTATGACAGAGATAGTACGATTTTACATTTTACCTTCAGAATATGCTGTTCAACTTAGGTGGTGACTGCCTATGTACATAAGTACATAACTTATTCATTGCATCCGAGATAATTAGTTGAACTTTGACTTTCATTCTTCAAGAAAGTCACCATGAGTCTCATAGAGGGGCATCAATGATTAAGAATGACAATGGGCGGGTTCGGTGCGGGAGTGTCAGCCTTAACTCTAAACCCATTAAGGGTTCGGTGCGAGAGTGTCAACCCTAACTCTAAACCCATTAACTCAAACAATCTCTAAATGTGCCTCAAACACCAACATAGATCTTATCAAGACACCTCATTAGATACATGTCTTCCTCCAAACCCAATATAAACCTCAACAGGGGTATTATCGGGGCACCCCATTAAAGACATAGGTTCCCATATACCGACCCAATATTCGTTCCCTATTGATATTACCCGAAATTTGAACACCTTGTTGATTTTCCTTAAAACATTATCTAGACATACATGATACAATAATTGATACAAAAAAAAAAATACTAATAAGATCAAAATAACATATATTAATCGGTCTCGTTAATAACACAAGTACAATATTTATTTATCAGGACGAAGCGGGATAAAAATATAGTCTCCATTCCCAAACACAAACCCGATAAGAATCCCTACTTTTCGCCCTATACGCTGGCCCATATCTGATAAGTCGTCCCTGACCCGATCCGAAAATATTGGAGTTCGAAGATCCCCATCAGGTTTGGGCTTTTTGCCATCCCTACATGGACAGATGGCCGGGTAATATTTAGTTTGTATTAACTTTTAATTAATTACTCTCTCCGTCTCAAAAGAAAAGAATGCTAAGAAAAAATATTGAATTTATGATAGTATAATAAAGTGTTAATTTTATCTTTTATATTCAAAAAAATAATTGACTAAAAATATTGAAAAAATAAGTAATTTTAATAAGTAAGGGTATATTTGATAATTGAATGTTTTTTTAAAAGTTAATAGACAATCCCTTTTAGACAAATAAAGATAGTAATATAGACATTTAATATATTTAGAGAATGAACAAGAAAACCCACCACTTATAACGCTCAATACCTACCATGCTCAAATCACATATCCATTCTCATTTTCGGCCCTTAAACCCTCAATACACACCCTTACTCATCGACTTTTCACTGAGATTCTGTGAAGATTTGTGTTCTATTGACCACGTACTGTCATAAGTGCGTTGTAATCTGATTGTATTTTATTGAACTATTGATCTTGTTAATGAACCATCGTTATGGGCCTTCTCCAGGCCACTTAAAGTGTTAGACATGTGCCAACGGCCGTCGGTTTTTGGCGACGTAACCAACGCCATTGGCACGGTTTCGTCGGTGTCGGCCGTCGGTTTCTCGCGTGTCTTTTTCAACGGGAACGAACAGTGGAAAGTAGCGACTTTTTGTTTTTGTTTTCATTTTACCGTTAGAAAATTAAATTAATTTTTTTTTTAAATACGGTCATATATCCGTTTGAAATTTTTTTTTTTTACTATTTTCCTAATCCAAACACACTATAAATACACATACACATTCAATCAAATAAACACACAACTTTCATCTTATTTCTACAACCTTCACATTTTCAAAATTTTATAATACTACATTCACTACATTCAAATGTCGTCCGACTCCGATAAGGAAGATTTTTATGCCGTCACTCAAATTTTCGATCCGATTGCTAGGCTTAATAAGCTAGACGCGAAAAACACGGATTCTGACGATGATGCCGAATCATCAATCCGTATACCTCGTGCACCAAGAAGATATTTACCTACAGATCGAAGAGGTACCGCTCAACGTTTGTTTCATGACTACTTTGTCGAGCGGCCAACATTCCCTCTAGATTACTTTCGGCGACGTTTTCGGATGAGTCGACCGTTGTTTATCAGTATATGTCAAGGTATATTGTCGTACTCTAATCTTTCATTACCAGACTACTTTGCTTACTTTCATCAAAGTCAGGACGCAACTGGAAGATTTGGTTTTAATGTTTACCTATAGGTCACTTCCGCCGTACGCCTAATGGCATACGATTGTGCAGCGGACGCGTTTGATTATTATTTACATATGGATCAACAAACATCGTACGATTGTTTGGACAACTTTTGTAAGCATTTTTTTCATCTATTTTCGACCGAGTACTTAAAAAGACCAACACTCCAAGATGTGCAACGGTTACATCAACGTCATGCCGAGTTGTATGGTTTTTCGGGCATGCTCGAAAGTATCGATTGTATGCACTGGCCTTGAAAAAATTGCCCAGTTGCATGTCAAGGTCAATACACTCGAGGTGATCATGGCCATCCAACAATCATGCTCGAAGCGGTTGCCTCTCACGACTTATGGATTTGACACGCTTACTTTGGCCCTGCGGGATCGAGCAACGACCTTAACGTCCTTAATGAATCCGATTTATTCAAAGACTTACTACAAGATAGAGCTCCAAAAGTAGTGTACAATATTTTAGGGACTCAATTTAATAAAGGATATTATCTCGCTGACGGAATTTATCCAGAATGGGAGATGCTTGTGAAGACGTTTAAGCATCCGATAACAGAAAGCGAGATGAGGTTCAAGAGATACCAAGAATCCACCAGAAAAAATGTGGAACGAGCTTTCGGAGTGCTTCAAGGCCGTTGGGCAATTATCAAAACCCCTGCCAGACAATATAGCGTCAACAAAATACGTCGAATCATGTACTGTTGTGTGATTTTATACAACATGATAACCGAGGATAATGGACGAAACATGTGTCGAATTGAAGAAGAATATACGGCGAATCCGAAAAATATGCCCCAACGCTAGTGGCAAGAAAGAGTTGCAACACAACTCCGTATGAACAAGGAATTACTCGACCGTGAGGTACATCATCAACTTCGCGACGCTTTTATCCAACACATTGCGACCCTCCCACCAAATTTCCGTCAAAGACTTAATTATACGTATTTTTTTTAATAAATGTACTTTTTTTTAGTTAATGTAATGTTTTTTTTAATTAATGTAGTCTTTTTTATTTTAATGTAATATTTTTTATTTAATTTTGTAGTTTAAATAATTAAAGTAAATAATGTGTGGGGTCCAGAAATAATTGAAGTGATGTTACTGTTGGCAGTATAGTGTCAGTTTTGTAAACTGCTGACGTGGCGCTGATTTGAAAAAATACTGACACCATCAGTTGTGTTTACTGTTGACAGTTGGCGGTGGCCGGTCTTATACTTTATACACAAGATATATGTAGCTTTCAGTTATTGTATTACTTCTTATGTAACTCTTTATTTATAAGAATTTTGTGATACATAAGAATTTTGTTAATACAACAAGATCCACAATACCCAATTCTATCAACGTCAGAGTATGAGGAAGTAAGAATTTTGTTAATGTGATGCAATATTAAATGTGTTTAAAAAATCATGGTACCTCTGTTAATCGATACATCGTTAGGGTATTTAATTTATAGGATTCAATATTTATAACTATATCATATACATATAGTTGAAATGTGCATTATTATTCAATAAAAGTAGTGCGTCATAGATGAAGTTAGAAATAAGAGTTTTAAAAATTAGTGCTTGCATCTTAGTGAAAAACAAACACTTGAATTTGATTTAATTAGCTGTGAATTGAAGAAGAATAAAAAATCAAAACGTTTTGATTATGGGATGTGATTTTAATTTCCTAAATTATGAGATTTTGTAAATTAAGATAATTTAGGTAACATGTTTTTTGGTGAAAAGGCGAAGTTTTCCTATTTATATAGGAGTTAGTTAGTAGAGTTTTGGTGAAGAGTTGAGCAAAAGAGAGAGTATATGAGAATCACCCTTCGTCCCGTGTGGTAGTCTCGGTAATTCAATAACGACGGTACGAATTCCGTTATTGTAATCAACCGTTGAGAGTGATGTGAGGATATTCAAAAGTATCAAGAGTTGAACGTCTCCAATTTTGTAATATCTTTCATATATTAGATATTAAATGGCCTATGGGTCCCGTGGTTTTTACTCTCACTTGAGAGGTTTTTCACGTATAAATTGTGTGTGTCGTGTTTATTCTGTTTTGTGCGATTTATTATTGACTTATACATGGTTGTATGATTTATTATCGTAGGGATCGATCCCATCATTAACGACAACAATGTCGCTTGACATTGGATGAGGAAAACCGAAGGTACGTGGTAGACGAGAGAGACGGATATATTAAAGGAGGAAGATGGTAGATATTTATTTATTTTTGTTGAAAAGGTATTATTTTAACGCCTTTCATCTTCCCTATATTCTAAGTGACTATCCCCGTCCGATGTGTCTGTTTCATCCTTTGCCACATCTGCACAAATGTGATTTGGCAATCTCTCAACTCTTTTTTGCTTGAAATCGTCCATGTCGTAGTGGTGAATTGTCATTAGATAACCATTAATTAATGTATATTAATTTTATTAATTAATTAAAGGCTAGAAACCAGTTAGGAATTAGGAACGTTCATAATATTGCATATTTATGCTATTTTAATGTATTCTCATTCTTTTCTTTATTATTATAAACATACTCTGTCGTTTGGTTCTCTAACTTTTATTTGAATTTCAAAGACATGATATTTCATACTTTTAATTAAATTTTATATGTTTTGTGGGCATCAAATATATAGGGTGTGATAGCTTTATTTTCTAATGGGTACAATCCTGTACTAATTTTAAGGTTCCTATTTAAAAAGTAACTTCAAATAGCTGTCAATTAATTTTTTTGTCAAATGACAATCTAATGATTATGAGTTTTTTCATATTTTTGTTATTGTTGATTGAATCTTTGGGAATTTTTCATGATTAATTTCAATCTTCAATATTTACATCTTAGGATTATTATTTTATTATCCTCTTGTAACGTCCCATTCATTTTTTTTTTTTAAAAAAAATTAATTTTCTCAAAACACTTTATACATTAATATAAAGTGACAACAGCATAGTTTATTACAAAACATGCTTTACATCATTACAAAGTATTACACGTTAATATAGAGCATGATTTACGAGTCCTTCCTCTTACTATCTTGCCATAGTAAGTCCATCACTAGCAGCCCTCGGGTCGCTTTCCCGGATCCCCACCCTGCATACCTCTTGATGTACCTATCACATACAACAATCAACACGTAAGCATTTTGCTTAGTAAGTATAGGAAGGTACAATCATATACAAATAATTTAGCACAATTGATCACTCAGCAATTGGCAATTCAGCTTATGTGAATATGCACAATTGATCACTCAGCAATTGGCCCTTATGGGTACAATTGATCACTCAGCAATTGACCGCTCAACTCATACAGCTAGGCACAATTGATCACTCAGCAATTGGCCGTACAACTCATACAGCTAGGCACAATTGATCACTCAGCAATTGGCCGTACAACTCATACAGCTAGGCACAATTGATCACTCAGCAATTGGCCGTACAACTCATACAGCTAGGCACAATTGATCACTCAGCAATTGGCCGTACAACTCATACAGCTAGGCACAATTGTAATACAATCAGTGTTAACAAATTCAGCCAGTTATATACTTTACATTCCTACTACTTACCTCGAGGACGACAATCGGATATTTACGAACTGCAACTCGAAATACCTGTCGAGGCGATCGTACCCAATTAACTTTAATAATAATTAATATTATTTAAAACATCAATTAATCCTGCGACACAACTCTCTAGTGTCGCTACACCTTCTGGCGACATCAGATTAGTGTCGCTCTATACATTATTGCGACACAACTTGCGACACTAGCTCTTAGTGTCGCTAAAACAACAATTCAATTAACAGAAGAAACTAGCGACACAAGCTGCGACACTAACTCTTTGTGTCGCTAAAACAACAGTACTAACCAGCAGTGGAAACTAGCGACACAAATCCTTGTGTCGCTAAAGCAACAGGATTAATTCGCGACACCGTCACCGCGACACAAGCTGCGACACAAGCTGCGACACAAGCCTTGTGTCGCAATGACGAACAGAACAGCAGAAACTTTCTGTGATTACATGTTTTCTGGGTAATCTCAATACCCCAAGCTCAAACCGGTTTCAACAATTGTTTATCATACGCACATAATTCATTCAAAACATATGCAAACTCATTTTTAATCCCCATAACACTTTACCCCCAATTCCTCTAGTTTTGAGCTCAAATAACTCAATCCTTTACCCTCTATTACTCGAATTAACCACAAATTCAACAGAGAGTTTGGGTTCCTTACTTGAATTTTGCAAAGAAACACCTTCAACAATTGTTCTTCAAGCTTAATTCTTGATTCCCTTTGTTTTCTTTTTACTTTCTCTCACTAAAAACACACATACACACTTGTGAACGAACCTGGAAATGTTTTGTGGTTTCTGGAAAGTTTTGGAACATGGTTTTTATTTTAATTTCGCACAAATTACACAATTAACCCTTCCAAACCGACTTTCTGCCCGACACTGCGACACAAGCCTTGTGTCGCACAGGGCTCTGTGTCGCTACCTGCGACACTAACCCTTGTGTCGCATAACAGAACACAACTATTAAATTTAATGAATTTCGGGGTGTTACACCTCTTTGAGGGCTTTGTAGTGATGTTCAAGGAGTTGGTGCCTTATTTGGCTAACTAATTGCACCCCATGTGTTTGATAAATTGTCACAAGGAAATTTAGGTACGTAACCACAAACTTTATTTATCATATCTATTTATTTGAGTTATTATGTTCATTTGTTTACCCTTGGTATTTAATTGTGGTTTAGGATTTTAAAAGATAAACAAATAACATCTAACTAATTACATGTTCATTTCAAAAGAATAAATAGCACCCTGTCATTTTGATGTTGATATACATAATTGCAAGGTGGAGGAATAAAAAAAGAGATAAGGTATGTTGTTTCAGAAGGTTTACATGGTAATTTTATAGAAAATTGTTTTACATATTTATAATTATATGCATTGCAAATTCCGTGTTGATGAATATAACTATGGGCTTTATTGTTGATTCGAATCGATGGGTGATATCATTTGTACATTTGAGATACATAAAAGCAGCACTTAAATTTGAAGTCTTGAAGAAGAGTATTATTGTTTTTTCATGATTTAATCTTATCCTCTAAACATAGAATGTTGAGTATGATGCTTATGCGAATAGTTAAAATCAAAACTCATTTGTTTTTTTTACTTGATGGTAGTCTCTTATAATCTCCAATTACTTATTGAATCAACTACATGTCTCTATTGTAATGTAAGAAAATGTGCGAGTTTATGATGTTGAGATTCATGGATGATCATATTGCATTTACTTCATGGCATGCATAATACTTAGAGAATATATCTCTTTATCTTTTTTGTATATTTTTTAAATTTTTTGTTGTACTTGCTTTTGTTGGCAACTAATAATAATTTTTTTCTCCATAACTTAAACCCCGGTCTTAAGGGGAGACAACACTGCCAAGGTTGTTAACATGTGAATTTCGTGTCCGAATCTTCCGAGTCACTTCCTTCCACTCGCCTTACAAGGATCTACTGGACCATATGTACAATTTATGTCTTGAAAATGACCACATTAGCGACTTGTACATAATGGACAAATGTTGGATGAAAAATTGGTTTTGTTGTTATATATATTGGTTTTGTTGGTGGAGTCATTGTAAAGCATATTAGGCAATGAAGATTCAATCTCCCGATAATCTAGAAATATATGGTTGTCCAGTATTGGTATGAGAGCATCCAAACTTCAACGCCTTTTTATTTTCTTTGCAATGTAAGGATTTTATTTATTATGTGCATTGTTTATTATGGAGTATATTCTAATTCTTCAATTGTTCTTTTGTTTATAGTTATATATACACTTGTAACAAAAATGAGAAATGTATTTTTCAAAACTTATTAGGAATGCTCAAAATTTTCTTCTTAATACCCCATAACTTTAGATTATCAACTACGTTTGCGGGTCTGATACATATGCTACCGTGCATCGTACAAGATTTAACACTAGTTATATATAAGTTAATTAGCGGCAGCGTTTTTACTATTCACTGGATATTATTGGTTGGTCTGGCGGTGGTGAATTTTCACTGAAAGAAACGGCTGGCGTTTTTGCTCTTGCGATTTAAGATATATATAGATATATATATATACATATTGTTGTTGAAAATCAAAAAATACTTTAGCCTAAGAAAATTGGCAGCTCACGTCACAACCTTCGCATCTGATCAGGATTCGAGCCTTTCACCTGTGTTTTTTTATTAACTTATTTGTTGATTGGTCAATTAAATATCTAATCTATCTAATCTAATCTAAATCTAAATATTAATAAAAGAAAATTTTTACCATGAAATTTTTTGTTAAAATTGAGACCTATTGACCAATCAAATACTTAGATTTAATTAAATTTTCAATTAACCAATCACATATAACTATTAACCTAAATTTTCTACTTCAAAATAAAACCCGAAACTCATTTATTGAAATTAAAATTCTTCCCACGTCGCTCATCCTTAAATAAAAAAATATAATTAACATTACATAGTAATCAATTGGTTTCAATTTTTTTTCTTTATCCTAAAAAAATGTAAATATATATATAATTAATAAATTTATCTCATAAATAAATTTGAATATACGGTTTAGCTTTTTTGCCCAGTATTTCAAATATATTTTCTAAAAAGGACAAAAGATTATAAAAATTAGTAATAACGAGAAAAAGAACCCATTGGAATAAAGTCATAAACATAAAACAAAAAAAAATAGATGAAATAACAGGTTTTGTCAAATAAAATTAATTAATATTAACATAATATGATAATAACAATCCCGTGTAGCAATTAAAATCCGAGCCTATATATTAGTAGATAGATTGACAATATTCAAAGTTTGATATATTATCAATTCTTCAACGTCTCTGACCTTCTACTATATCTCAATATAAGGAAAATAAATAAATTTAAGGACGTACATTAATGAATATTTCAATTTTACATATTAACTTAAATACTTCAATTTCAAAGTTTTTCACTAACACAATTCAAAGTCACATTCAACGACAAAGTCACATTTAACAGTTTGTGTGTATACACGGGTTTATGAAAGATAGCTTTATTCGACATACGTATGTATTTTCATGTTTAACATGCAAATAAACGAAAGATATGCGAAATGCTTGCGTAGTCATGAGTTTAACATTCAAACAAACGAAATATAGTTTTATGTGAAATGCGTGTTTATTCACTGGTTTAACATTTTAATTTAATTATGATGATCGTATGTTTATATATCTATCCAAAGAGCTATAAAATTACACAATTTAATACTTAACATTATTAATGATTAAGTAACTAATGACTACATCTTAACTTACTTATCTTTGAAGTACAAAATCGTCTTAAAAAGCCCGTGTAATCACGGATTTATAACCTAGTTAAATATAATAAATAAAAATTGAAAAAAAAAACTGATACTTTATTTTGAAAACATTTGTATATCACTAGACAAATTTAGATAAATTAAACCCATAAAAATTCATAATCATGCATGATTCTACTTATTTTTTTCATATTTCACCATAATTGATGATGTATTTGTGTTTCCTTTCAAAATTTCTTAAACTTTATACTTTTATATATTATTATTTTAGTTTTACAATATACGTTTGAATCTATGTTATATATTTATAATTCATAAATATTAATTAAACAAGACTAATGTATAATAAAAACTAATGTATAATATCTACAACCAGAATAACTCATTCACCTGTCGTTGAAATCTATCTATTCTATCTACTAAAGGAGAGTAAGGCTGACATCATAAATCTGATTCGGCACGTTTTGAGATATGTCATGAAGCTGATATGTCGCATTGAGGTTTAACGGATGATGTCATAATTGAATAATTTTCAGGTTATAATAAAATGAGCAAGAAAGTATATTTTTTATAA
Organism: Gnaphalium uliginosum; assembly: GCA_963930675.1. NCBI lineage: Eukaryota > Viridiplantae > Streptophyta > Magnoliopsida > Asterales > Asteraceae > Gnaphalium > Gnaphalium uliginosum. Next base: position 12,883,512 of record OZ005685.1, on the reverse strand, counting down.
AACTAAATAAATGGGTAAAATATGTTTTCTAAAAAGGCCGCTCATTTTCTTGAGACTTTAACCTATTTTAAAATGCTTAAATTTTATTGGTTTCTTTTGCCGACCAATATCACGCCTCTCTTGATTTCTCTGCGTTCATCAATCACATTCATCTTCTTTCTTCATTTTGTTCTTTGAGTTCTTCACTTTATCTTTTCATCTATCTTCTTACACAATCAAATACTCCATATAATGTTGATTGCAGTTGTCTCCATCGGTTAAAAATTCCCCTTTCATGTCTACATCGCTTGAAGTTCATCTAGGTATTCCAAACATTCCTTTTAAATACTGTAATAATCGTTTTTTTCGATTTCAATTTTTGAGTATTTAAGTTAATTTGACCTTATTTTCAGTATGTTTGTTTTTGATGATGATGGTGATAATAGCGGTATGGATTAAGAAAATTCAAAGTGAGCATTCAAATCGTTCAATTTATATCTGAATAATGTTTGTTGGTAAGCATTCTCAAATATGATCAATTTCTTTTAGTTCTTTTCTTTTTTATACTTCCCTGGCCAAGGTTATAGGTATTAGGGTTTTGATCAATTTTAAATTTGGTTTTGTATCATTTGTTGATAACCCATGTTTATGTGTTTAATTGTTAATTTGTTTGTAGCATTAACTGAAGAAGAAAGAACAAGGAAGATTGTAATACTTCATCCCAATTGAATGAGGTATGATAAATGTTATTTTCCTTCCATATCTTTAACCTTGATTCTATGCTAACCTTGGGCATGAAGATATTTGATTCTATGTTGTTTTTAACCTTGATCCATTGAGATAAATGTTATGGTTGTTCTATGCACACCAACTGCTTGATGAAATACATGAACCAAAAAATATTTCGTTTATAATTATTTATATTTATTCATAGCTTACCGATTCTAGCTCTAGAACATGTTTGTTTTGTATTTTTACAGCTTCCTATGGTGAGTTTCTATGGTTACATAGGCTATGTTCTTGGTAAGTTTTGGTATCTACAATATAATTCCTGAGTGTGTAGTTGTGCAGGGGACCCAAGAGTTCTTGTGTTTGTTTATCTCTGGGAATTTTGTATTAATCCATTTGTTTTAAGATTTTTTCATATTCATTATCAACTATGTTTTAGCAGTTAGGACAATTAATTGTTAAATAGATGTCTTTAAAACGATCTATTTAGAGTAGCCTTTCACTAACATTAACAAAATAGATGTATTGTACGTTTCCTTATCTAATCAGAATGATTGATTTTTTTTACTTTTGCAGGTTTGAGAGATGTGTAATGATTTTGGGTGTAGCCTTGGTTTGGATCACAATGTGTTTTTACTGCACATCAATTTCCTTCTTAATACTCATCTCCATCTTAGAATTTTCTTGGAATATTAAACAAAGTCAATCTTTATTAGAGTTAATTTTCTTATTTTTTTCAATTAAAATGATTTGATGACTATGTTTTGCAGGACTAGGACCGAATCGATTCCCTCTACAATCTTTTTCATTGCAAAAATCAGTCACATGAAAGTGAAGCTACCAAAGGTTTGTTTGCATTTCTTTCTAGCATAAGGTTGGGTGAGATGAACTTTATGTTATTTGTTTGTTGGAGTAGGGATTGATAGACGTGGAGAAGGGAATGATAGACAACTTATACGCGAAATGCTTATCGATTTTTGGTTGATACATACTCAGATGTCATGTTGGTTCACACCCCTAATGGCTTTTAATTAGTTTTATTCCGCGAAATGCTTATTATTTTGAGTCAATTGATTTCGAGGTTATGTATATCAAATTTAAGTTATCTACACAATAGAGACCGACTATAGTATAGATTCTGAGTTCGTGACTAAGTATGGTTGAAGAAGAGGAATATGGTGACAATCAATTGTTAATGTTTTATTTGGCGTTTCCTTAATTTGAATCTTCTTTCATCTTTTCATCTCCATCTTACATATACTATGATTCACAAACATAACCTTTGTGTGTGTGTGTGTTCAGATTAGATGAAACAACAACAATTATTGAGATCGACATCCTTTTTAGAAACATATAATTAATAAAGAACACATTATACACAACTATTAATATATAGCCTACTGAAGGTTTATACTCCGTTTCATTTGACCAGAATTAATTTATAACCCAATTTTAAAACATGGATACACCTCGACTGTATATAAAACATTTGGTTAACTATAAGTCGTGACCTCAGAAGATGTTTTTTTTTGGATAATAACATATCAAAGAAATCGAACCCTTTAGTTAAGTTATAATTAGTATTTCCAATATGGATCTGGGAACGCTAATCTCAATTGATTTAGTTACCCGTTAAAGTTTGGTTGAAGTTAAACTTATATCTATATTATTATTATTAACTTATAAAATTTATCAAATATTTTCACAATATTATCTTGATCAAACCCGTATTTTTACGGGTCAATTAAGTCTTATAATATATGACACCAAGATATATTGATACCATATTTAATATTATATGATGTTATGTCATTATCCGTTTTAACTTGTAGTTATTGTGGTTTAGATAGATGCAATCATGCAACATCTTTTTTACAGAAAAATGATAGTATATTTAATTTGTATGACAAAATCAACCGTACCTAGCTAAGGTTAGAGCCACATCTTAATCAGCTAGCTAACACTCTTTGTTGCTATTACAAATATGTCAATCGTTTCATTTATATATTTTTTTTTCTACATTCCTTAATCTTTATGGTTACTACTCAACTACTCGGTAGTAGACTAGTAGGTTACCCACGCTAAACAACGGTAACGAATGAGGAGAAAGTGTTGGTTGGTGATCATTCTAAAGGTAATCCAAACACTTTTGATTTTCGACTGAAAGGATCATGACAGGTTAAAAAAAAAACTCTCTTGGTAAAAAGGGAAAATGTTTTAGGAAGAGAAATGCGTGATTTCAATTTAACTATGATTTCTTAACTTCAAACCTTTAAATTTTCAAGTCTTTGAGACAAACCTCTTATAAGTTATAATACTTGCAATGATCGATTTAAATTACTTTACACTTCTAGAATTGTATGATATGATTCAACTTTCTCTTCTATATAATAACTGACATAGACATTTGAACTTACGGCAGAAAAACAAAAACAAAAACAAATAATAAAATAAGAATAAATAGAATAATTTTTGCTTAAAAAATAGGCTGATTGTTGAATTGATAGAGATAATTGTAATTGTATTGTTTTTTTGTGAATCTTTTTTTAAAATAAATACTGAAACAAGAAAATAATGACCTTTGATATTCAACTTATAAAATACCAAATAAAATCAAGACATGTGTTGTATTTACCATCTTACAAAAAATTCAAATCATTTATGGAGAAAGTGAAAGGATGAAATCAATTATTTTGTTAAGAAGCAAAACTAAGTTTTGCAAGCAATAAGTCATTGCAACCATCAAGATTCGCCATCTCAATTCTTTGGATCCATTAATTACGTTGAATCAATAATACTTTCGGTTAATAAAGACGAATATGAGCTGATTATAAAATTTTAATTTAATTAAAAACTTAATTAATGCATTAAACTACTAATTAACATTATAATCTGTCACACTCTTTATACAGTCAAACCAACAAAAGCATGTCATAACACTTACGCGTACTATATATACACATACACACACTCGTAGAATATTGTTAAGGAAATTTTTGCAGAAAACATGGAAGTAGTTTCGAATGCTTTTGGTGGTAGCTCGAATAAATCATGGAGGCAGAAGAGATACCAACGGGTGAACGGAGGTTACAGAAAGAGTGTAAAGACTGTCACGTTTGGAGGAAGAAACCGGCGATTGTGGAAGATTAAAGCCATTCCACGGTTGCGATTGAAGAAATTTTCACCAATCAGGCTATGGATCAAGTTGAAGAACGCCTATATTAAAATGATGCTTGGAATAGGTGGAGATGAAAACGTTTTCGGGTCTAAAAAGGTTTTTCGTGTTACAGGTCGTTATTCGATGGAAGAATTTCAGAACAGATTACTTTTCGAGATGTCAAAGAACTTGTATGCTTCTCTTGAATTGGCTACCAATTAAGAATTAAGAGTTAAGACGATAGATGTTGATGCTATAATATTTATTTAGTTATACATTATTACATAGTCATATTTGTGCAACTGTAATCAATTAGTTGCCCCTCTAAACACTTTTTATTTTATTAGTTCAGTTTCTAGTAGACTGAAATAGCTTAAATTATTTTCTTCTTCAAGTTACCGTTGTGTGTACAAGTGTTGTACGTAAAGACTTAAGAGGTGTTTAAAAACCAAAATTAAAATTTAAAGATTGTGAAGAGGTAGGATCGGATCAGCCGATCGACTTTTAGGATTTCAATTTCTTACATAGAAAACCCTTTTCACTGTATAGACGATGACAGAACCTTGTTTATGATTATAGTCATAAAATTCGCCTAACTAAATAAGCAACCCTGCGTACTTGGCGAACTAATTGCATTTACGCGAAGTTCAAGTACATGTATCGAAATAATGTGGTTGGCGAATTTGTATGGTTGACCGGCCTATTTACGTTGACTGGCGAAGTTCAAGTACACGTGGCATGTTTTTATTGGTGGTATGTAGTTCGCCGGTTACGTCGGTTGTTTATTCAATTTAGGCGAATATTATGACTAGAATCGTAAAAAATTTTGACACCGTCTATATAATGAAAAAGGTCGAGTTGACGACTATCTCAGTAATCTTCTCGACCTAAAGTTTTGAGCATAAAAGGCCGGAAAGAAACACATGTGAAAGGACTAGTCACTAGTCTACTTTTTGTGAAAGATGGAAGGGATCGTATACGTCCAAAGAGGGAAAGTTTCGTATTCTAGCTACCACTGAAACTGAAAGAAAGGCTCCAAAGCGAACTGATAAAAAATTCCATTAATGTCCCTTTTTCCCACTATTGACCGTTATTATATCCTTGCCTCTTTATTCCCCCTTTGCTCAACTACGTACATGCCCAAAAACTCTGTTTTCTTTGTTGTTGTTTTTTTCCCCTTTCTGAATCTGATATGATTAAAATGGAAAGACGGATCTATGTTCAAGTTCCGGGATAATTTGATTTAAAACTTTTAGTTATCTTACTCGACTAGAGTGTTTTCTCTCCATACTTTTTTTTTTGGTCTCTTGACCTCTTCTTTTCATTTGTTTCATAATCAGATCATCTAAAGTACTCACAAGAGATACGTAGATTATCCAGTTCCGGTAGTCACTGACTATGCGTTCTGTAGACCGGTCAGCCTCAAAGAGTGTAGACGTGATGCAGGACTGCAGGGTAGATACACTATTATCGTTCTAAAAATTATCGTTGTATATTGTCAAAATTAAGATCGATCAACGTCTTACCCACTGTAAAAGGAATCTAATCGACCATTTGCTTTCCGTTTTTTAAAATTTTCGACGTCTTTTCTGGGGTCAGATTCGTTTAATAATTTTGTTGAAAAAGATTCTTGGAAGATAATAGAATGACAAAGTATGTGAATAGAGTGAAAACATGATGGGGTACTGACGGGTGTAATAGTGATGAGATTGGAATATATATGGAGTAGTTGATTATTGATTATTATGACGATAAGATAAGATGTATGTGAACAGGGTTAAGTTTATCTATCTTTATTGCATCTTTTTCCACTTGTTTTGGGTCGGCTGCTTCTTGATTATGTTTCCCTTCATGGACATTTATAGACTATAACGTGAATCAACAAATGATGAACTAACAACTACTTTAAAAGTTGAAATACATAAAAGTCGTCACTTACTTTAAGTTCCACAAACTCCTATTTGTAGGGTAACCTCTCATGTCAATTTTTTTCTTTTATTGTGTTTTTATTTAAGTTTACTCAAAAGGCCGGCCCTTAAACATCCATTTGCTTACGAAGTTTGTACACAAATTGGAGACGATCACCTCAATTGTATGTTGCTTAATCACTAGCTCCATATTAAGAAGAATATCCATTTGAAGAATCTATAAATTTACGTCATCTACGACGTTTAAACGAATATAACAGATTGATATGATCCTATATTCATCGTTTTAGTGGCTAGGTGAGAAGTAGAACTAATTCTATTGTAGAGATTCTTAGTGATCACTAACTTGGAGAAAATATCTATTGGATGTGAGATTGACACTTGTTACGATCGATGTGTCGCAAGCCGAAAATTTCCCTAACAACTAGCGTAGCTCCCACGTTAGCTAAAGGGTATCATTTTTTGTTTCTTTCTTCCAAAGAGAAATGTTTGCCCTATAAATCGAGGTGTGATATGATCTTCCTATTCATTAAAAGAAAACTTCAACTCTTTCTTTCCTCTTCAATTCTCTATCTAGCTAGTTTTGTGCAAGTGTAAGTTGATGGTGGTGGCAGAAGTCAAAGGGTAATTAATATACATCGCAATTCTTTGTGTTCTTTTCATCGTTGTTTATACTTACGTGCTGATATTTAGACTCTTTATTTCTATCGTAAACGAAGACACACACATTTACATATTTTTAGGTTTAATATTAACATTAGGAGTCCAAGTCAGAGGAGTAGTCAATGATGGATATTGACAGAAGATAGAGAGCACAGAGAAGTAAGATGGATATTGCATCTCACTCCTTCGTGCTCTCTATGCTTCTGTCATTACCTTTTATTTCCTTCCCCTCTTATTCACTCTGAGTGCTTCTATTAGTCAATGTGCTAACACAAAAGGTTTTTATGTTCTAATACACAAATGCATTAGTGGCATAATTGTTTAACCCAATCTGCTGTCTTTCTCATTGATCTTTGGCTGGTTTATCGATCTCTTTGTATATACTTACACCCTTGAACTTACAATAACCGTGTCAGAAATCAACCAAATTATGTGGCTTGATTCTGATCTGGATCAAGATACATACCAAGCCAAAATCGCACGCTACAATTGGTAACTGATATAACAGTTGTGCTATAGCCCTTGGAAATGCACAAGTTGCTAAGAGAAGTTTTCGACAACATGTTCAATAAATCTTGAGTATTTTGCAGATTCACAAAAAAAAAATTCTTTTTTTTTTCTTTTTTTTTTTTGTAGTTTGCAATAGTGTTACAGGCTAATAATGTTGCAGGGAGACAAACAATTGAATTAATACAAAAAGCAAGTCCCCAGGCCGGCCCGTGAAATATAGTGGCCCGGTACGACGATTACAAAGTGGTTATAAGCATAAAAATATCAAAACAAGTGTAACAAAATTTTATCACGTCTTTAAAGCCATCAAATTTATTATTTAAATGGTGTAATGCTCCCAACATTTTTGAATGCAAAGTTGTGTAAAACTCCTTATGTTTAAAACTATGTAGTTCTTAATAGCTATCAATGCTATTTCATTTAGTCCATAATAACTAACAACTTACAAATTCATATTATATAATGTCAAATTATTAAAACCCTAATATATGAATTGAAACTTTAAACTAATATATTATTGAAGATGAAATTAAAAAAGAAACAAAAAACCAAATAATTATATATATAAAAAAATACGTACAGTTGTAGAAGAGGAGTATGGCTGGCAAACTGGCGAAGTAAGCTGATGAAACTGGATGATTTGCAGTAGGCCACGGCTATTTTTATTTATTATTTTTGTTTTTTCTGATAAAAGAATGATATTATAAATTAAAAACTAATTACAAAGAGGATCGGTCACGGTTGTTTTGTTAATTGCTGAAGTAATTGAATAAAGGTATGAAATAGAATGGGGTCAAATAATTTTTGTGGGCTGGACTACTATCCATACATATATACTGTAATATATTGGGACTGAACAAAAGGCCCTTACAAAAACTGGGCCCTGTGCACTTGCCCACTTTGCACTCCCTTTGGGTCGTGCTAGTCCCAAGGGAACACAACAGATGATTTTGTTCATTTAGCCACGCATATTGTTATCATTAAATGTATGAGTTAAGTAGTTAACTGAGACATGTGTAAATAATTTGTGTGGTTGTATATAACGTGTGTGTGAGTTAAGGTGTTTGCCATTCTAAAAAGTAAAACAATTACTAAGAGTTATGAACTATATCGTGATCCGTCGCATTATGGACCAGACCATGCAGTATGATAAAAAAATAGATTTTCAATCTCTTAGTTATCCGGGCAACTATGGATTCCGTTATCAAACACACCTATATACTTAATTTATAAAATCACCTTAATTTACAAAAGACGTACATTTCTATGCGGACTCATATTTCTTAACATCTATATCCTTGTCTAACACCAACATTACGTTTGACATTCGTTCTTTCGCCTTGATTGCCTGCAAAGAAAACACTAACACACTCATCACACATACAAGAAACACAATATGTAACTAATGAATATGACCCAAAACTCGAACCTGCTTTTGCCAATCAGTGAGTCCTGTTATCAGTGATAGACTCATTGACTGTATTATGGATCCAATTAAAATGCCAATCCAAAGTCCTTTTGCCCTCAAATGTAATGGAAATCCCAGTACAACGGCTGTTGGTATCCCAAACATATAAAATGCTCCGAGATTCACATAAGCTCCTATCTGTTGCCAACCACTTCCCCTAGCGATGCCTAAAATATGTACGTAATTGAACTTTAGCCATGTTTTTATACTGGTGCAGAATTCTGTTTCGGGAATTATAGTTATTTTACTAAACCTGAAATCACTGCTTGTAGGCTATCTGTGAGGATTGAGAGAGATATAAAGGGAGCCATTGATGCTACATAACTCACAACTGACTTTTCACTGCTATAAACTTTTCCAAGAAAACGGCGACAAATGAGAACTGCCATGCTAACTATTATAGCTTCAGTGATGGCTAAAAACAGAGTGGTGAATACAGCCAGCCGAGCCGCTTGTGGGTTCCCAGCACCTAACTCGTTTGAAACTCGAGTGCTACGTAAATATGTAATATGAGATTTTTGAATTTTTCTTGATAACGATAAGACAAAACAAGTGCAAAATGCTGAAAACTTACCTTGCTGCTGCTCCGAATCCATATTGTATGGTGAAGTGTAAGGTAGAGATCGTTAGACTGGTTAAATCCAATATGTGGAAAAAGGTCATTAATTAGTCAATAGGCGTTAACCATAGTAAGAAACAAAGATCGGAAGTAACAAGAGTGTACCAAATTGAAAGAACCGAGGTTTCGAGCTCTGCATTTGGTAGCAAGCCAGATATTAAGATGAGTACTTCAAGTGCCCACCATTTTAGACTAAAAAGTAAATACAATATTTCCATCAGAACAGAACACAAGCTCGTATAATAGTTGGTTGGACCTAGTACGTGTCGCTCTTTATGCCACTTTATAATACAAAGGTAATTTTCTATGAGCATATCAAGCTTACCAGACCATTACAGCTGATGGGACTGCAAACCGGAAAAATTCTTTGACACAAAAAAATGCATCCTTGGAGAAAGTCACACGACTATTCTCACACAACAGTGAGAATTTAAAATAAAACACAATCAGTATCAAATAAAGCCAATTTGACAAACTAAACGCCACTGCAGCACCAACGCTTCCCATCTTCAACTTGAACACGAAAGCCCAACAAAGAGGGATATGGAAACATAAAACGATCGAAGAGCTCACAAGCAATGGCAAAGTTAAGCTCTGGGATTGAAGTGATCGCACCAGAGGCTTAACAATTGCACCTCCAAATAAGGCCGGAATGAGGTAAACTGAGTATTTTCGGGCTTCAAGTGAGATCAAAGGGTCTTGGCCTATTAAAAGTAGGAATTTGTCTAGGAAGATCCAGGAGATGGAAATTGGGATACAAACCAATAACAAGGAGATTATTGCACTGGAAGTGTAGATACCAATTTTGTTGTATTGCTTGGCTCCATAAGCTTGCCCACATAGGGTCTCTAGACCTCCCACAAGTCCTGACTTTTTTGTGTAAATATAAGAAAAACACAGTTACTTAAAAAAGTTACAAATAGTATATCACAGTTTGAGAAATAGTTGATAATGAGATTGATAATAGGAGAAATTATCCGTGCAGTAAAACTGCACGGATTTTGCGTGCAACAAATGTAAAGTGAGGGACAAGTCCTGTAAATGTCAATAAATTTCAAGGGCTGAAGTTGTAACTTTTATATGTTAAAAGGTGTTCAACAACACACAGATACTATCCAAGCGGAAAGAAATTAAGGCGTTTGTGTAGAGAATGAACTTACTAAGAGACTGAAACCGGTGACATTGGTGAGGGAAGTCGCAATGGCAACGCTAGACAGAGATAGTTGATCAACATGGCCAACCATCACAACCGCCACCATTTGCATCGTATATTGTAGCAACGCTACCGCAACCATAGGTGCTGCGATCACGCTCACCTTCTTTACCTCACCACCAAAATCAGCCCATTTTATTCTTTCCACCTCTCGCCTCATTTTCCCGTCCACTTCCATCTCTCGATCAGTGTCTCACACTTACACTAACAAAACTGCCTTAAATGTTTATGTATCAATGAAAAGACAAAATAAAGGTGCAGTGGAGCTGATTTAATGTTCATATATTGTATTTGAAAACATCGTGCAAAATCAAATATAATGTGGACGCAATAACACATGTTCGTGGGAGATAAATCAGCGATCTTTGACAGGCGAATAATAGTAGGTAGGATTGTGTAAACGGTCTAATAATAGAAAATATTGTTCCCTTTATATTTAATCAAAAGTTTTATATTTTATTCCGTATATAGTTTTCTATTGCAAATGCCAGATAAAATATATTGTATCTATTTTTTGAATATATAAAAGTTATCATTAACAAACAGAGTGTCGTCCATTTTCTTGTAATTACCCTTTTGTTGGCTCATAAAAGGTCATGAACAAAGAAAACTAATCAAGACCGGTCAGGGTTTCATACACCAGTGGGAAGTTTTTTTCGCAATCGAACTTAAATAATCTTTTTTACGTTCAAGACAAATCAGATTTCAGGAATCAAATAATATTATTAATTTGTCACCCCCATAGTTAAGTTGTTAGACAATTATTACGAATCACAAGTACACTTTTACGAATTGAGTAAAAAATTCAGAAAAACGAGAATAATGAAAGAGTCAAAAATTCAGAAAAACGAGACTGTTGAATAATGAAACCCCGTAAAAATAACTTTATCATGATACGATATTTATAGAATACATAGATTCTAGAAATCCTAACGGACCCTAACTCCACAAACTGACTTGGGCCTTATAACCTAACTAAGCTAATCCAATCGCCTAATACTCTCTCGCAGTTCGAGCGTAGAAAACGTGAAAGCTCAAGACTGGAGTAGAAACAATAAATATTAAAACAAAAACTCAACTACTTTACTAATGAGGACGCCTTGTAGCAGTAATATTTCCAATGCCTTTATAATGCAGCAACAGCGAGAGCTAAAACATATTAAACAAATAATAGCTTGTTTGGTTGAGATATTATTTGAAGAAAAAGAAGAGAGATAGAATTTAGAAGATTAATTAGAATGAGAAGGAAAGAAAAAAGATCGAGAAATAGAACTGAGGAATTAAAGGAAATAGTAGCAAGAAAGAGGCGATAATTGATTAGATTGAAGTGAGATGGGAAAGAAATAGAAGAAAAAAAAATAGATACGAAAAATCTTGAGTTATTATTTTTAGAAGAATACGATAGGAAATAAAAGATTTTTTGGTTTTTTTTTATTGAACATATAGTATATTTTAATAAATTCAACAATGTGCATTATAAATTTGTACCGTAGAATGCAGAAATATATTGGATTTATCAAAAATTTTGATAAAAATATCACAATCCTTCTTGTTATGTGAGAAAAGAAAAGGCAAAGCAAGTGAGGTGACTATTGAATTACCGAGGAGGAAAACAAGATTCTTTTTATTTGATTGAGTTTATGATTTAGTGATTCCTTTTTTTTTTAATAGAACACAAAATAGATCAAGAAACAGAAGGCGCAGATTGACATCAACTTTTGATGGGGTGCATATGGGGAGTCGGTCTTGACAAGATCTGAAAGAATGGAGATAGAGGGAAAGATATTTTAGAGATGATCAGATTTGACGGGGTTAGAACGGTTAGAGGTGGCGGCGGGTGGCCATAGAAGGAGGCGGCTCAACCAACGAATGTCTAAGATCATACCCAATATGATACCATGTTGAATAATGAAATTGTGGGAATAACTTTATTATGATACGATATTTATAGAATACGTAAATTTTAGATATCATAGCATACTCTAAGTCCACAAACAGACTTGGGCTTACTAACCTAACCAAGCTAATCCTATAGTCTAATGAGACGACTCTGACTCTGACTCTTAAATGAATTTGACTCTTACTAATCTTGTACGCAGTGTTGTAGCTACTTTTGGAGTAGAAAGGGCCTTGGGCCAGCCTAAGTTCTTTACAAGTCCATTAATTGTTAACTAATTTTATAAAATTCCAAAGCAAAAACACAAACGCGTAACTAGACCTTCTCAATTTAACATGGTCCACCGATAAATCTTTGAATTAAATTGTTACGACATGCAAATTAATTAGGTTACCGCTTACAACAATCCATAACAATATGATTAGGCAATTACCACTCAAACAATAATTTGATCTAGTTGCGACATATAACACGTTTCGACATTTGACGTCCTTTGTTTGAATTTGCGATTCAGTAGTTGCCAATGATTTGGAAATAGGCCTCGTAGGTGTTTTCGTAGAACTCGAACGAATATAAGAATTTTCAAATTTTAATTACGCAATTCATTCAATTACTTTCTGTAATATGATTGTTTATTCGTCAAGACTTATCATTTAATACATAACATGTTGTTGAGACTCATTTAGTACCTAATATTTTACTGGTACCTTGCGTTTTATTATTTGTAAAGTTATTCTAATACAAGTTACTCTAATAATTTACTTGGCCCACCCGAAAATCAAATCCTGACAACGTCACTGCTTGTGCAGCTCTTACGAATCAGAAAATGAGACAAACTTCTGTGTAATTTAATAAAAGAAAATATCTTTATTAATTTACTATTATAAGAAAACTTAAATTATGTTTACAATCTAAAATTAATTCCCCCTAAATTAATCATACCATTCATTACATTAACTTCCCTAAACCATAACCATCGATCTAATCTCCCTTAATTGTCAATGCAATAACTATCATTGAACTAAATTAAATTGGGCTTTTACAAAACAATAATGGGTCTAATTACCTATGTTTACATATGTATTAAATATTACCGTATAATTTAGAAGTAGCACCTAAACTACACAAAGAAATTTGAACTTTTTTCTACTGTAAATATGAAAAAAAAGTCATGTGAAGCGTGTGCTACCATGACATCTTAACAAGTCCGCCCCTGTTTTTGAGTGTCTTGATGGCGGGAATTAACTTTCCGTATAGTCAACGATGGTACAATGAAATATGTTTTTGGGCCATCACAAAACATCATTTTGGGCTATATTATTTTTATATGGGCTTATCTTTAGTTTTTGTTAGTCTTATCTTTTATAGCAAATCTTTTCAATAAGCAAAATACCAAGAGTAAATTATAAAAATGTATTTTGATCAAATTTGCGAGAGTAAAATACAATCGAGTGAAATCAAGTGCCTACAATTTGTAATGTCACTCCAACTTACTTTATTTGAGCGAAACTATTGACCTTTTCGATATTTTTATAGATTTTGTTCAAAATTAAACATTGAAACCCGTATTTGACCATTAATTTTCTCTTTTCATTTTTATTTTAAATTTAAACTAAATTATAACCTGCAAAATTTACGGGCTAAAATATGAAAATAAGTACGTTGGATTAGTAGTAAAGAAGTTAATAAATTATAAATAAATATGTTGAATTAGTATTAAAGAAGTTAATATATAATTTCGGGTGAATATGTATACCTACTACACATCACAATATTTAGTAGAATGTTCAACTATGAAATAATTGCATTCATAATCTTCTTCGTCTTCGTCTATTAGATGGTATTCAAGATTTTCTGATTTGTCCTTCTTTTGTTCAGCTTCGCTCTTTAGTATTTCTGCAAAAACAAATCTATCCTTCGCATATATTCCTGTATATGAATGTGTATCAATTGAGTTTATAATTAGAAAACCAAATAAATGTAATTTTAATTTAATTTGAGGGTTGTTACATCATGAACTTCATAAGTGTCATTTATGTCATATAGTTGCTCCTCTTGTAGATAAATATACTACATTATTTGGGCATATTCAGCATCATCCTACCTCCAAAAAATAAGACATAACGTTTTCAACTTATAAATGAAAAACGTATAGAAAAAGTCATACCATTTTTTCTGGTGAGTCATAGATGTCAATAGGTTTCGTCGACTTTAAATTTGTAACGTTGTCTTCACGTTTGCATTTTTTGGTTTCCAACTCAGTCTACAATCAGTTGTTGAAAATATTAGTTACAATTATACCTAATAATATTTATGTATATGATATTGTTGAATAAATTGTTGAACTTATCGAACAATTTCTTGTTGTGAATCGTGAATTTTAATCACATCTACCGCATTTGTGTAATCCACCGGTATGGTCTTTTTTTGTGCTTCATTGTCCTGCAAAAATAATAATTTTACATTTATATATTATGATTATCAATATAGTTTAAGTTTATTGTTGAACAGATACTAACTTCATTACCTTAGGTTGGCTACCCATTTAATTTATTGTGGAATTGAAACGGCAAAGCTGATAGAATGATGATGTAGCTATGATGAATGGCAAGTATTTGTAACTATATAGTGTAGGGTTAGGGAAGACTTCTTTGAATTTCCATACATAATTCGAGAATAATATTAACACCTTATTGGTGTGGAGATATATTAGGTGTTAATTAGTAATAATATATACGAAAATAAACTAAAATAATCAATAAGAAACAAATTTTTTGATTCATTAGATAGTTGGAGATCGATGTATAAATTATAAAAATGAATTAATACGTAAAAAGGAATGAGTGTAAGCTTGGATTTTAATGTACACCACATCGTTATAAAATTTCAAAATTTATTAATCTTAAATTTGTTTATATATAAAGATATGAATATATTATCCTAGATATTTGCACAAAATGTGTTTATTTTAAAAAAAGATTTAGATACTAGTTTAATGTATTTAATTATTAATATTAATATTAATGAAATTAAACATTAAAGGTATGTAGTCATAGTCATACTATACGACATATATTTTGTAGGTTACATACATTATGTATGCAGGTTTCGAAGAACCATCATTTTTAAAAAGGATAATCATTATTTAAATATCCTAAAAATCACTTTCGGCGATTTTAAAGAGGATTTATATATGGTGATTCTGTTAAAGGGTTATAAATTGACGTGTGTTTCAATTTATAAAAAGGTTAAATTTTTACGTTAAAATATGAGAGACGTAAGATGTCGACAGTCATACCCTTACCCAAAACAATAAAGCCTAATAATCTGTAAAAGAAAAACATGCATGAGATAACAGCAGGTGAATTGTTAAATAACAATGAAATAAACCTAAAGTAAATGATACTGAAACCAAAATGATATGTGTCACTTATATATGTTGGGAAGAAATAATCTGTAAGAGAACATCATGTTGTACTTCCTTATGTTGTCGATAAATTTCTTACTATTTTCAGAACGACCACGCAAAAGATCCAACAGTAATCTAGGAGGGTATTTCAAAACTGGCAGTTCAACCTTTCCGCTAGAACATCATAGAGAATAAGCTTTCTTAGCAAAGGTTTTATTACCACGCATAGCTTCGTCCTTCCAAAATTTAGCTTCGCACGCGCAGCATATATATATTGGATCCTCTATGTCAAGATATTCTGAAAAAAGACATAAATTTTGATATATGTTTAATATTACATAGAGCATAATTACTGTAACAAATAAATTAAGATTAATTATATAAGATAGTGAGGTAGATAATCAGTTGTACGTCCAATATAAACGTTGATGTAACAGTATAATTATACCACGAGAAATTCCATGGAATTTCATTTGATCAGTTTGATCACTATTGGATGCATTGTTTAGATCTGACATCAAATTAAGAGGCATCAGTTCATCAGTTGAAAATTTATATTTGGGTGGTCTACCAAATTGTATATGGCCATACAGAGACCCATATAATTGAAATGAACGATATTTCTAACCATGTTTCATCCCATGAAAATTTTCTGATGGTAAGTCGTATTTCGACTTTCTAACCATAACACGAGCATGGTCCTTTGGTTGGTTAGGCTCATTATTTTTCAGTGCATTTATAACCTGTTGGCCTGAAACATATATCAAATCCGCAGGCGTTATTTAGGTAAATACTAATCCGGCAAGATTATATGAGTAATCTGTGTATAAACACATGTGTATGATTATCAACAATGCTACAAAAACAGTACTAATTTTCGAATGTTAAATTAAATTATATACACATACCAGATGATTCTACGGTTATAGTTTTGTTGATCGTCATCGGTAGTAGACTTCCTTTTTCTTAGAGACCGGGATGGTGGAATGATTTCCGACATTGTTTATGAAGAATACACGTACTGTGAGAACTACACAATGCTAATCCTAAAAGAGTTTGGAAGTGTTGAGGAACCAATGTGAAAAGGTTTGAAATTGGTATAATATTGTTTTAAAAATGAATTTAGTATTCAAATAGAACACTATATTCTAGGAAAACAAAATATATGCAAAAATTTCAACGGAAGATTATATGATTATTTTGTTAATTTGATAATGTATAAATATATAATAAATTACCTGTAGTAATTAAAACATGGGTAATTAGTAAAAATGATTAAGGGTATTTGTGTCTTTGTGCTAATTTGGCTATGCTATTTAGCTAATCACAATTACAATTTTTGATCAATGGCTCATAAATAATAGAGTTAATCATTGAAGGGGCTAGATTATTTTCAGGATGAATTAAATTTAGAATGCTTACTTAATTATACTTTTCTTTTAATATATAAGAGAGAAGAGAGATTAAATGATCAAGTTGTAATCATAATCTCTCGATTGATAAAACAGTCGGAAGTGGTTAAACTAAAGTCTATCTACTAATAATTCAATACTTAGTTTTTCATTAGATCTCATCATTTCGAGTCTAAACATATGACTCAAAAAACATGTCGGGAGTCAAATACACAAAACATAACCGATCCTTGTCTTCACACCTGTCCATGACTCCTTTCCATAGGCCATGGAGGTTTGAATCTTGACTCATTAGATTCGAATTAAATGTAGTCTTCCTCGCAACTATTGGTCGGTTTTTCCAAGACTTACGTGGCCACCTCTTAAACAACCACAACTAACTGTCAAAAAGTTCCGACACTCCCGACACCTAGGCTTCTCAAAAAAGTAGTATCATATCATCATTGTTTTTGGCTACATTTTACAAATTTTACCTTCCAAAACAAGAAAAAAATAACCTTACGGAATAATCATTATAACATTTTGCATTTTCTTATCTTAGGTTTAATCGATCATACTTGGTAACATTCTCTGTCTGTAACCACTTCCTTCCTATCTTTGTTTTTTTCGTCTACAACTTCATGGTACCAAACTTTATGTATATAACAAACTTAATTACTATAGCATTCGAACTCAAATCGAACAAAGTCATGGATGACACTATTCACGTTCCCAAAAACGATCCCCACTGTTTGTTATTTCGAGTAAGTATTCTTCCTAGCTTCTTGTGACGATTGTATTTTTGCATGGGGTTTATTACGTTCAATTAGATGTATCTATGTTTAATTGGTTATTCTTTTACATTACTAAGAGACTAACGTTACTTTTGGTTCACAAAATTCCGTAGAATTAAAATCTCAATTCTTAATTACATTACATAAAAGTGTCTGGGTAAAAAATAAACCATATTGGAATTTCACCAAATTCGTTCATTCAAATGAATTCACATTAATTGAAATTTCATTTTTCTTTATGAATCCCAATTTCATAAAAAAATATTTAGTGAACCAAATGCATTCTAAGGGTCACGTTATCCTTTTAATACCAGCAATTTTTGGCCAAATGATATTCGAATCACCTATCAACCAAAAAGTTGTAGGTTTAATTAGTATCAGTACGTGTAATTGGTGTATGACTCCGTGCTTAAAAAAAGTTACTCGTGTTGTTCAAAAAATACTTGCTTTTTGTGATTAAGTAATTGAGCTTATTTTGGTTGTTTTGTTTGCAGCGTGTAGGTGGACATATGGTTAGGTCCTTAATATGCGATGCGATCAAGAAGCTAGATGCGAATCAGTTTCTTTCTACTTCAAACACGATCAACATTGCGGACCTGGGGAGTACGGTTGGATTTGTAGCCGTTGAAAAGATAGTAGCGTGTATGAAACAAACTATTCCTAAAACCAAACATAACAAGGTTCAATTCCAAGTGTTTTTCAATGACCACGTAAGGAATTGTTATGATATACTTTTCAAGTCTTTACCCCTAAATCGCCAGTACTTTGCAGCCGGGGTGCCTGGTTCTATTCACGACCGGTTATTCCCAGAGAACACACTTCATTTTGTACACTCATCGTATGCTCTTCATTGGCTATCTAAGATTCCTAGTGAGCTGATTGATAGGAAATCACCAGCGTACAACAAAGGGAAGATATTTTATACTGATTCATGTAGTGAAGTGGTTGAAGCTTACGCAAAGCAATTCGCTGGAGATATTGAGGCGTTCCTAAATGCACGGGCTAAAGAGCTCGTACCCGGAGGTTTAATGGCCCTTCTGCTCCCGTGCTTTGGAGTCAAAAAGTATCCTCTTGTTGAAGTCATTGATCTTTTAGGCGAATGTCTTATGGATATGGTCAACGTGGTAACTTTTTTTTTTTGCTTGCACTTCTCAATTTCTACGGGCAAAAACGAAATTCAAAATATTATGGGTCTCAATTTCGTCCGAATTATAAAATTGATTTCGCTCAAATAATTGAAGTTAAAATTTAGACTAAAAAGGAAACGAGTGAAAGAAATTAAGATCATTTGGTCCGTTTGTACAAAGAAAGTTATCTCATATAAATAAATTTTATAATCACACTTAAACATAGGTCATTAACTGAAAAGCCCGACCCGAATTGATATTAACTGAAAACGTATCCAATTTAACAACTCGTTTTGACACTTTTTTGAAGGGAATGATAAATGAAGACCTAGTTGACTCGTTTAACTTTCCAAGATACAATGCAACTCAAAAGGAGATAAACGACATCATTCTTAAAAACAATCGTTTTACAATAGAGAAGATACAACATATGGGTACTCCATCAGTCATGAGTAAGCCACCAAACATTCATATGTTCATGGTGTTCCTAAAAACATCTTGGGAAGGGCTTATCAAACAACATTTTGGAAGCGAGATTGTAGATGATGTGTTTGTTATGTTGCGCCAGAAAGTTGTGACATCCTCTGTTCTTACCCAAGCAAACATTAATACTGTTTCCGAATGTTTTGTACTTCTTCAGAGAAAAGCTACATAGTAGTTTTATGTTTCTGAAATGAGATGTAATTTCTTGATCATTTGAATGTACCAAGCCGGGGTCCTAATAAAAGGTCATTCAATGGTTTGCTACAAAAATAATTGTAATGTGCTCCCTTCATCCCAATGTTATATAGTTCGTGTTTTGTTTTCTGGTTGTTCCAATTTTATCGTCTACTTACGAATATAGATGGTATAATTTACTACAATTAACTAAATTTCTTCTATTAGTTTTGGTGAATAATTACCCTAAAAAACATGTTATAAGATATCTCAATATGAAAACTTTCGTAATTCACACAACGTGCATATGATCTCTTTCTCATTTTATAACTGATACAACTTGAAAATTTAACGGACCGGATGACCTCTTAAAGTTTTAATACAACAGGTTAATTTATAACTTTCAAAAAGACCAATCAAGAAGACCGTTCAACAAACTTAATCTATTCCATGATAAATTGATTCAACTAATAAAAAAAAATACATACTCGATGATAAAAGATCATAAAGATCGACTCAACCCTAATTTGTTTTTTTTTTTTTTAATAAGAACATGATTACTGTATACATTTCTTAGAGAGAAAAAGAATATTAATCAAAACTAACTAATATGGATGATAAACCACCGACTTGTAAATGTGTTACATTCTGCCCCTCAAACTTTTCATTCTTTCCAA
The DNA here is from genome assembly GCA_963930675.1 of Gnaphalium uliginosum. Taxonomy (NCBI): domain Eukaryota; kingdom Viridiplantae; phylum Streptophyta; class Magnoliopsida; order Asterales; family Asteraceae; genus Gnaphalium; species Gnaphalium uliginosum. The sequence goes on along the minus strand of OZ005685.1, from coordinate 12,863,294 downwards.
CTTTGGTCCCGCATAATAATATCACTCCAGATGCTGTAACTGGTACCTTTATCACATTCCCCCGATCTTTGTAACTCATCATTTTACATCCTGAACTTTACCAGCAGCTACAAACAACTCTAAAAACACAAAGGCTAAGCAAGTCCCTAACTCCCTACACATATATTTTCATGTTAGATTATATATTTTAACGATAATAATTAAAATAATCGAATAATTTAATTTGAACTCGTCAATTCTTGTAGTGATTATATCGTACTCATTAAATGAGAAGACATCAAACAGATTAGACACCACTACACCTGCGTTTTAACAAGATCGTTTGATTTGCAATTATCATTGTCTTCAACGTATGTTTTTGTGTATGTTGTTTCTGGTTTGTGATATATTCATTGTGTATTGATTTTAGAGTTGTATATAAAAAATATGAATGTGCGTTTGAACGGTTGTGGAATTTCATAGCATGAATTAAATTATAAAGGCATATTTTATTATATTGTGACATTGAATTACAGTCATATCGTATGTTGTAAGGTTTTTATGAGGCATATTATGTATTCTAACGATATAGTGTCCAGGTTGGTATATATGATTATAATAATTTATGATATTCAAGTGTGGTTACACGGTGTTAGATTTATAAGTCTTTCAATGAGGTAATCATGATGAATGTAGTAGATATAACAATTTTGTAAAAACAACAAATTCGATCAATAATCACCTTGCTCATTATTTGGCAGCAGAAGGAAGAAGATTAGACGATGTTAGGAGAATTGATCACAAATAGTCTTGTGTATTTTTTTTTTTCTTTCTGATATTAAATAATTGGTGTGTTTGGTTATAAGTTATGGAATTGGAGTTCTGTTACTTTTAGTTACACTTTGGTATTTGGTTATGGTTGCAGGTTGGTTCTTGGATACGCGTATCCAACTTTTGAGCGTTTCAAAACCATAGAGAGGCAAAATGTAGAAAATGCATAATTGCGATTTTGGTGTCAATATTGGTAAGTTCTTCTTTATCTTCTTCAACTTTTCAATACAATTTTTTGCAAATATGATTACTTAACAAACTTTAATCATTTGATTGGTGTAAATGTACATGTACATATATAACTATTAAGCCCCAAGAAGTTAAGTGCTAAAAAGTTGTGGTTGCCAATAGCGATGCCCCTTTGTTGTAATTATTAAAAGAAGTTGACTTTGGTTTGTAGAATGGATGTCAAATCCTTTGCAAACATTGATGGTGTATCAAATCAACAGAGTATTAGTTCTATTTTATCTTTGGCTAATTAATTTATTGTGCTTAATACTTGTGTTATAGACATATACATAAAGAGTGCGATGTTGTTGCAAAAGTATTAGTTATAAATTTCAGCTAAGGTTTATGATTATGGTTAATTCCGATGATGTTGACTTGGAACCAACCCCCATTTGTGTTGTTCATGGTCGTTCATCGTTGTTAGGTTCTTACTTCTTACCATGATATCTCTACAAGTGCTTAAAGCTGCACATGGTTCCATTTTTTTAGAACGGTAAACTCTCACCAATGATTTGTGAAATTCTCAAATTAACTCATGCTCTACTAATCTCAAAAGTGTTTTTTATTAATGAATTAGAAATATGAGGAACATAGTATCGAGCTGGAAACGCAGGAAAGCACTCTGACTATGTGAAGTTTGAAATTCTTTCCATATGTTAATCTTCTTATATCTATCACACGGGCACTTGATTTGTATTAATTTTACGAATATTGAGGTAACAAATTTTTAATACGCCAAATTTAACTGGTAATTGTCTCAATTACCTTTTGTGTCACTTAACTATTGTGTATTTTGTTGTTGATTGAATTTTGCTAATTCAGTCACTTCCTTAAATTATTGGCATATATTTGTACCACTATTATCTCCTTCAAATTCCCTTTACAACTCTTGTGTTGGGAATTTGAAAGGAACCAGTCAACGTGTGTGAACATAAATACACACTCACAATAAGATAAATAAAGCGAACAAGAATATAAACAATACAAGGATTTCACGTGATTATGTCTGATCTCCAACGCGAAAACCAGTTTACTCAACGGGGCCAACATAGAGATTTTTGTATATTATTTTCGTAGTCCAGGGTTACAATACATGGTGTATATTTATATAGGAATTACATAACTTTTCGAACAAGAAAACATCAAATCTCACCGACCTAAATTTCAACAGGTGACCACAGATTTCGTCATGTGAAGCATGCTCTGATAAGATTTTCATTAGGTGATCCAGAATTTTGCCAGGTGAAAATCTCTTGTTCAGCTTTTCTCGTTTTCTTCTCATTAAGTTTCACAATCCTAACAATCTCCCACTTGAAGATTAACGAACCCCAAAACAAGTAACCCTTCGTCTTCAACACCTCTTTAATAACACCCGTTTTTAACTTATCCAATACCCCCAGAAACCATCCGGGACACGCTTGTTCGACCACACCGAATCGAACGACTTTTGATATACAAAGCTAACTGGACACGCTACTAAATTGGGACCAGAATCTCTCTCCGGTTATCTGCACCACCATCTTCTAACCTAAGAATGTACGTTGAAGCGTATGAAAACTTTAACCATAGGATTCTATCAAGAGACACTTATCCCTTCAATACGTTACATTCACGTCTGATCCTGCTACCGACATGTCAACGACCACCTGTACATAATTTCGTCTATTCGATTTTCCTTCCCAGCAAATAGATAATCGCTAATAGAACAAGCCGTAGATCATCATCAAGGTTTACCCATGAGAACACAATCACAAACTTGAAACCTACTTTGTAAACTTTCACTTTCCCGCTAGTACACCGACCCAAAAACGTACCTACGATTTCAATGAACACATCTTCTCCCACTCAGCCGCGCCCGCTGTACGAATCTAAACAATAACCGCGGCTCTCTAAGAATATTCTACTTCATAATACCCAGTCAGTCGCAAGAAAACTTTCCATTTGAGAGTACAAATTCAAAGATCTGAATACTCTAGTGTTCTCCGGAATCCGCACAATGAACGTATAGAAGCTTGAGATCCCCTAATCGCACAACCGTCTCAAAACTCCCACTAGTCGCCAAACTCCCACTAGCTTCGATAATTTCATTAATTACCAAACTCCCAAGAGTTCCCGACACTCTCATTAGTACTCGAAAGCTTAAACATTAGGACTTACAAGATTATCCGCCTCTAATTGTCAAAATTACTTATTCGTTTCACTTAACTATATGTGTATTTTGTTGTAGATTGAATTCTGCTAAATTCTGTCACTTCTTTAATTATTGGTATATATTTGTACCACTATTATCACCTTCAAATTACCTTTACAAATGTTGTGTTGGGAATTCAGAAAGAAGCCAATAAACTTATGTTACCATAAACATACACTCACAACAAAATGGATAATAATTACTAAATAAGCCATTATTCAAAGCAATACGATAAATAAACGCGAACAAGAACGTAAACGACACAAGAATTTAACGTGGTTATGTCCGATCTCTAATGCGGAGACCGGTTTAGTCCACGGGGCCAAACCGAGAGATTTTTGTATATTATTTATGTAGTCCATGTTTTACAATACATATGGTATGTTTATATGGGAAATATATAAATTTGGGAATAAAAATACATCAAATCTGACCGACCTAAATTTTGCCCGTGACACATAATGAATGATAATAATAATAATAATATTGTTGTTGTTGTACATTTGTACGCCAACCACGATGCTCAAATAATTTTACGACATATGCTAAAAGTAAAATTTGTAACTGTTTTTTCCCCTTTTAATCCTGTTTAACTTGTAGTCATAAGTTTTTAACTCAATTTATGCTAACAACTTTTTGAACTGTTTATTTTTGTGAACAAATTTTACAATAACTCTTAAATTTTTACATATAGTTATTGTTTGAAACGAGGTTTCTTCACCTGCGCGTTGCAGCAGGAGTAAAAAGTGTACATTTTTAAAAGCACGAATGTAATTATTCTTTGGGTTACTTGCTTATTTAACTTAGAACGTAAAAGATATTCATTTTCGAGCCATAGTAATAGGAAGTGTTTATCGAAACTAATATTAATTCTCTCAAGTCTTTGGAAGGAAATTTTGGACACAATTTGATATCCACTACAAATCTTATAGTATCTTTAATCGATTTCCCTTCAAATTCATTCTTAAATCAGTTTTAGCTGATAATACTTTTAAGATACCTTATAATCATATATTTTTATATTAAACTTGATTTTTTATGAAAAAATTACTTATTTTGAAACAGGACTACAATTTATATTTTGACTATATTGATAATATTTGTAGCAATATAATTATAATAACTACATGCTTTATTTAATACCTCTTCGATTAACTTTCAAATTCTTCAAATTCATAACCGTATCTTGTGAATACGAAAATTACATTTCAATAGGTCAACATACTACATTTTACATTTGACTATATTGATAATAATATAATTATATTCTAATTAACTATATATTTTTATTTAATACGTTGTTATTAATTTTCAAACTGATAATTTTATCTTGTTAAAATGAAAATTATATTTTATAATGTTAACAATTTCTCTTCTTTTAAATGTTATTAAATATTTATGATTTTATTTATACTTTAATTACTACTATTCTAAATTGTAATATTATATTATATACACAAAAAATATATATGCATGTCCAATCCTTTATTTATCATTTTATTTTATTTAATTGAGTTGCAATAGTATATATGAGTTTGAATACGTTAAGAATAGTAAAATTTAACTTTGGTTAACGTAGCAGTTTAAATGAGAGATAGGAGGTTAAGGATTTAGATTGTATGCGTGATGAATCTGTCAGAGGTTGCCTATATAATATACAATGGACCCATTTAGTTCATAGATAACTTTAGAGTATGCTCACCGGTAAATGCCTAATATATGGAGTTAGTCCAAAACTCGTGATTAATAAAACAGATAACTCATATTCGGATGTATTGGATAGAGTTGGCCTTAAAAGGTAATACCATTTTAAAGTTATACAGCTAGTCGTGCATCGCACCGATCAAAAAACTACTAAGTTATAAAATGCATTTAGATGCCAAATGTATTTAAAAGAAAAAGAAAAATAAAAACAAATTTTAGTTAGTATCAAGGGGTGAGGTTCAAATGAGATGACAAAAGTGTCGAGAATAGAGAACCAATAGGAATGCGACACGTGTCACAAAACTCATTTCTCCTTACATTTTTAAAAATTGAATATCTCAAGAATGACTCATTGAAAAATTATAAAAATTGCATCATGAGAATCAGCATTTTTTTCTCTTCGATTAGACATCTCACATGATATACTTTCGACGACTCTTTTTTTTTATGATTGTACAGTATTAGTAATACATGTGGTACTCGTTGGCAACACATGTGTTACTCGTTTACAAAACCCAACGAAAACGAAAAATATTTTTTTTTTGTCGAAAGTATAACTTGTGAGATCTCTAATCGAAGATAAAAAAAAACGCTGATTTTTATGGTGCAATTTTTATGATTTTTCGACTTACCGTTTGAGAGATATTAATTTTTAAAAACGTGGGAGAAAGTGAGTTTTGTGACACGTGACGCGTTCTTATTGGTTCCTCAATTCTCAACTAAAATTGTTGTACTCATTTCAACCTTAGTCGGTATTAACACATAAGAGTTGTTGGAGTTGGAGTTGTGATATTAATCTCACTAACCAGAAGCTAACGCAATAACATATATGGATTCCCATAATTGCTTGCATTTTTGTTTTATTTCTATTTTAATTAGTCAATTTAATTTAATTTAATTAATTTAATAAATACAATATGAGCGAGTGTCAGTCATATATGTACAAGAATCAAACCTAACCCAACGATTTTATTCGGCCGATATAATTTGCATCATATGGAGTCGGTCGGGAGTCATATGGACTGATTGGGGATTTGGGGTCCGACAAATGACTAATAACCTATGTTATAAGTGGCATCCAAATCTATTATTGGTATCCTGTTGTGGAGTTTGGTGTAATAGGGTAAACAATTCTAACCGGATAAATTTTAGAATAGTGTAAAGGATTAATAATGAAAAAGTAATATTTCGACTCTATGATTGTCTAGGTTAATGAAGTTTACGTTGGAATAAGACTAGAGATTGAATTTATATGGGCACAACCGCAAAGGACACGTCATCCTTGACCCCAACAATTTTGGTTCGGCCCAAAAATGTAGTAAATATGTATGGAGTACAACATATCCTATAATTTTATTACATTATAAGAAATAAACTTGTCATGTATAAGCTTAAGTTGAACCGGAGATGTAATACGTCGTTATGAATCTATACAACTATAACAAATATTACATATAATTACTATTACTATATTTATATACAAATAATTAGGTTTAAAGTTCGGCAAAAATGCACATTTTATCCTAATTTTTAGAACAATATTTTTTTGTTAAACAAATGGAATATGTGTTAGTTATCTTTGATACTACTATAAAATTGTAACTATTCGATTCCCCTGATTGGCAAGAAGTGTACTAAAACAAAAGTGAGTTGTCCTCCAAAATCACAGAGTATATGTGAGATTGACGTCTCGACCACTAGCTATATATCTTTTTTCTGCTTCTATAATTTGTAGTTTACCTTTTATTATACCAACTAGTACATTATCATGTTCCTTTAATCACAGTGCAAAAACGGAACACGAACCAATTCCAGTCGTAAGGCCTCTCCCATCGGTACCGTCAGTTTCTCGTCGGTTCCAACCGACGGAACCGACACCGATGGCACCGGCCCGTCGGTTTGGTCCGTCGGAATACCGACGCCCCGTCAGTTTTTTTGTTTTTTCTTTTTCCGCGTGTGTATATAAATAAAGGTAAATTGGTAAATGTGAGATCCAAAAATTAAAGTGACGGTGCCACTGATGGCAGGGGGCCGTCAGTTTCAGTCGGTTTTGAAAAAAACTGACGTGACGCTGACGTGACCCGTCGGTTTCTGTCACGGTTGGGAGGAGTCTAACTTTGTCATTTTGAAATGTCAAAAGACGCAAACGGGAAAGGATTTGATTCTCTCAAATTGACTGTGAAGCCGGTCGACAGAGCCGTCATACAGTAAAGTTTTACCTTTATAAAATAATTATTAACTTGGAAATAAAAATGAATAAAAATGAGTGTGCACAAAAACCAGAATTGTGGAATTTTTTTATTGAAGCTAACTTGATTGAAATTGTTGGTAGACTTTTATAATACTCCACCAAATGAATCTCCCACCACCGGAGTGTGGACAAAAACCAACCAATTTTTATTATTGTGTTTAGAGTGTTAACAAAGAATCCTTCCACATTTTTCTTTTCATAACAGACTTTTGTTCTTCGAAGACACTTCATCATACATTCCATGATTATTAACAGAATTTATGTACATTTAATCTATAATATATATATTTGGAACATAAACTTAAATCACCTATAACCCCGAAATTTAATGCATGATTGTATAGTACTCATAATAAGGATAGAAGTTTAACTTTGATCGTTTTCGATTTTCTCAATTTGACTACGTAATTAAACCATTTTATCTATTTCTTGCTTTATTATTGCACTTTTAAAACGAATTAGTGTATGAGAATACATCCAACTTGTATATGATATCTATTCTATGTACCCAACTTAGATTTGTTATTTTTAATGCATCAAATTTTTAAAAACATGTGTTTTAATGTATAAATTGTATGCATTCTCGTACACTAATCTTTTTTAAAATTTGAATTTCATCATACGACTTGTTACACCAACCAAGAACCACCGTCGCTAAAGGAGACATTTTCTTTTTTTATTCAACTCTCGACGCGGATTCAACCCCAATTATTTGTCAACTCGTACCACTTCCCAACTGTCGTATTTACCTTTTTTCAACAAACCATTTTCCAACCTCTTATATAACCGACACATTTCTCAACTCAGCAAAAATATCCACCAACAAAATGGGAAACTACGTTTCATGCACTTTAACACATCGAGTCGGAAAAAACTCAACCGCGACAAACGTAATCTTCCCCAACGGCGAAATCCATAAGTTTCAAGAACCAACCAAAGCGGCCGAACTCATGTTAGAATCACCAAACTCGTTTGTTGTTAACTCTAAGTCTTTAAGAATTGGAGCGCGGTTTTGTGCCCTTAATGCAGATGAAGACCTCGAATTTGCATCTGTTTATGTTATGTTTCCTATGAATCGGGTTAACTCTGTTGTCACTACATCGGACTTGGGTTTTCTTTTTGTAACGGCTAAAAAGATGGGAAGGATTGCACCTGTGCCAACAACAGAACCGAAGTTGAACTTGGAGGATATCGAAGAATTGTCATCACCGGAGTTTAAACATCGAATATTGATGTGTAGATCGAAGAAGCCTGTGTTGGAAACTATTGCTGAAGAACATGTTTGCTACAGATGATCATATCATATCATTGATAATATTATATTATTCATTTCCTGATGCTATCAACTTTTATTCTTTTTCAAGTTTTGCCATAAAATATTTTTTTTTAGTTTTGGTGAATTTGGTTAATATATTTTTTTTTGCCATTTAAAAATTCTTCAAAAATGGTTTAAGGTTGGTCATTTTCCGTTTTTGTTGTTGTATACAAATTACATATGAAGTTTATTACTTGTATATTATTTTAAATACATTGTTGTTAGACAGCGTTAATGTCATTGGTGATCAATTTGATTTTTAATTATAACGCATATGAAAATGAACAAATACTTGTCTTTGGCTTGTGAAGATTATGAATGACCTCATAATTAAGTTGCAAAATACATGTTCATCCCAAACTATAAATAGACGATTGTAAAATTTAAATACATATACACTAGTAAAACGTATAAAATACAATATACTCTCAAACTATAAACCCATTATAATTTTATTAATATTGATTTGTACCCCACATTTTTTATGTATACAAGTATGGATATAGGATGTACTACTATTTCCAAGATTAAGGGTGGTGATTTAACCTAAGCATATTAATAAATTATTTTCAAGTTGTTGTCTCTAAACTTGAAGTGCCTATTTCTTGTTATTTTTTATTTTTTAGTTTTTTGTATGAAAGGAGAAAAAAAAGATGAAAATATTAAACTCCACCCTTACAATTGCTAACTAACATCAAGATATAGCGTAGAAGTACATCCGTATACGATACTGAGTGGACGATTTCCTTATCTTCTTTTGACTTTAAAGATACATCGTCTGATTGAGTCGAAGTCGATCCGTATTTGGGAGTAGACTTGATATCTTGTATTGACTTTGGGCTATACCTGTCAGATTTTGATTTTGAAGTAAACTTGTTTATTTATGCTCCATATGTGGTTGAATAAAAGTCAATCCGTATAGGGGAGTTGACTTTCCTTTAAAATGATTGGAAATTGATTTATAACAGAGTAAATTCCATAAATAATCCATGTGATTTACACTGATTTACAAAAATCGTCACTGTACTTTTTTTCACCTTTCGGTCCAATAAGTTTACGACCCGTATTTCTTTGATTTATCATTTTTCTAATTATTACACTAGTCTATTCAATACATTATAAGAAAAATTATGGGAGAACAAGAGCAATTAGATGGAGATCAACAATAATGATTTGATCTTTGATCAAGTTATTGACATACTTAATCCCATTTTTTATGTGGTTAAAAGACTAATTATACCATTTGACGAGTTAACAATTTCCATCCATCGAAGAGAAAGAGATAACTAATCCGTGATTATTGGAATTTTAATTTCCATTAACAAAGTTACCAAAAAGTAGAGAAAGAGATAACTGATCCTTGATTGCTTCGAATTTGAATTTAGGTTTTTTTCGAATTCACTCGTCTGTCATTCACAATGTTAAAAATAATTCAAGGTCATTTTCATGATTAGTGTTTGCTGGCGATTGTGAATATCCAGGGTTTAAATCATGTAATCCTTTCCGATTTCAAGGAGAAGAGCTAAATTTTTCGTGTGTTATTCTCATCTCTTCATGTTCCTTTCTACTAAAATAGCAAAGGTATGTGAAATGTTAGAATGACATCCACGAATTATTATTATTATCATTTTCTATTTATTCATATTTTTAATCCAATGAAGACTGTAATTTATGTATACATGGTAATATCGGCAATCTTTACTACTATATGTTTCAAAAACAAAGATGATAACACAACAATTTCTTAGTACAAAAAAAAGCTAAAACCAAACAAATTTTGGTCCAAGATGAACCTTACTTTTGTTCAATCGTCATAAGAAGAATGAGGAGACGCGGTGCAGCCAGGATCAAACGGATCTTCAGACGCGCAACAATGCCAATATTGAAACACTTTACCCGATTCAGACGTATTCATTGTACCTCCACTATATACACACTCAAATTTCCTCTTTGTTTCTCCTAAACAATCACAACATTACGAGAAAACAATAAACGAATAAATTACCATCGCACGTCAGAGAAACCTATATAAACATACAACTCTCCTCGCATTAAATCACTAATGTTATTTCGTACAACTAATAACTGTCAAAAGTAAAATTTTGCAACATATACACATATATATTAACAACACTGAAGCTATATGATTATTACGAAAAACTAACTAACTAACTAATTACCGCCAAAATGAGCAGTGTGGAAACGACAAGCTTGGGGATGATTGAGCAAAGGATCGAACTGTGTTTTACATTGTTTACAAGTTCTCAAAGTTAATTGTCGTTTAGTTTCTTCTGCGGAACATTGAATCGAGTAATTTCTGATACTACGATGAATTGAGGGATGAAATTGATGAAGTTTTATGGAATTCAGATGAACAAAAGAGGTATGTAATGATGGAATTGAGGAATTCGTAGAACAAAATTGCATCGCCATGGTTAATTACATGAACTAGGGTTTCGCTGGTGAAATATAATTTGGGGAAAAACTGTCAAAAGTCAACACATAGTTTGCGCCAAGCGGCCAAAATGCCACATGATTGGCTATTTCGTTGCTTGCCACAAAGGACCCTTTTAGAATTTATTTTTGCAAATCAGTGCACAAATATTTTGAAGATTTCCATATATATGTACTAGTTGAATTTAGTGTTCAACTTTTTTTTGTTTGTATTTGGTTGCCCTTTTAGAATAAACTTAAGCTTTTAAGCTTTAAAAGATTCGAAACGTACCCGAATACATATAGCGGAAGCGACGAACTATCGTTTAGTTTACCGGTCGGGGACAATCACAAACGGAAAGCTTTTACTATTCACAACCCTCGTGTGGCGGTGGACATAAACATCGTATATCAGTCGGCCAAATGTTGGAATCACAATTTAAAAAAAAAAGATGCTCTCATCCGTTTGCAGTTTTGCACAAATCAAACCGGTGCTCGCTTGTCTCTCTCACTTATCTCTCTTTTGTGTATTGCATGCCATGAAACCTTACACTCGAAACAAAAAGGTTTCTGACAATGCGGACATATGCATCTTTTCAAACAAACCTCACCACTTTCGTTCAATATCAATTCCATGCATCATGTTAGGGCAATATACCCGGTCAACTTGCAACACTGTCGATTCACTTAACGCATCACACCATTTATTGAAGAGTTGGGGTGTGAGTTTGGGGCGGCATCATAAGGGTCCGAGAGAATGATTGCAAGTGGTAGAAGGGCATTTGATCTTTGATACGTTATCTTCGATTTTGACTTGCATGTATTTGATCATACACTCGGTGCAAAACGGATGAACACATCTATGGTTGTTCTTGAATCTTTTGTTGGGTAGTGTTATAGGTTCCATACAAATCTGGCATATTTCTTCCTGAAGGGGTTTTTGATTTTGGTTTCCCATCTTTTTATTGTGAAAAAATTGAAGGTCGATTGGATTATTTAATATATTTATAGTTTTGCATGGTGAAAAATTGTTGTTTGATAGGATTTACTGTTCTTTAATGAATAGAAATCTTAAATGAAAATCTGGAATTTTTATTAATCCTAACGGATTTGGATACAACTATGGAGATTGAACTTTGTTATCAGGGGGCGAAGTTATTCTAATCTATATTGTTGTGATACGTAATGTGACTATAAAGTTGACGGGTAGAAGTATACCTGCTTTATAGTTAATTCATAACCAATAATTTTAACTGAAACGAAACAACCAAACTAAACTGCCGACGACCGTCAAATTTATTAAAAACGTTCTCCTCAATCACGCAAGCTAAGACAAAAGTCTTCTATAAAAAATAAAAAACGTTAATGATTGTAAAGTAGATTGATCACTGATGTATCAAAAAAAATATTAGCAATACAAAATTCAACTATGCATGTATAATTAAACTACCAAGAAAATAATAACAGTAAAAAAATTAAATAAAACATATTATATTTTCTAGAGAGACAGTGAAGTTACAGAAATTTATAGTAGCAGTCGTAAACTCGTAACATGAGGTTTACGTTTTCCTTCCTTATTTTTTTTTAATTGTACAAGTCTTAGTTGGACTTCAATTATTAGTAAAACTTGTAACATACGATTAAACTTTTAAATTTTTTAGATGGGTCAGCCTATAACTGATATTTATTATGATTGACCCAAATAATATTCTCCCTATACATATTAGACTTCTAACCCAAAATTTAGGGGGGCATGCCCCTCCTTGCCCTTCAAATTCTCCGTTCATGACTCTAATCCATTTCATATTCGGTGTAGTAATTTTTGAACTTTAATAATAATTAATAATTATAATTATTAATAATCATAAAGAGAATGCAAGATGACAGCACATATATTTAGTTATATATTCTTTTTAATAAACAGGCAAATAGACCAAAGACTCTTTGGTTTTTTTTAAAGATTAATAACTGTAAACTATTTACAAAGTCAAAAAAATCCACATAGCCCATTTGCAGGGGACTCAACAGCAGATCCTAACATCAACAACTTACAGAAGCTGCAGTAGCATCTGAACACAATAAAATAGCACAAGGAAGTGAGAAATATAACTGACATGAATATAAATACTCGAATAAGATAATCCAACAGCAGCAAAGTAGAGAGCCATGATTTAAACTGAATACACAAATTCGGCAAAATAATGAGCCTCACAGAAACTGTTTGGCAGCCTGAAATTTGATATTGCTGCGCCATCAACCAACAAACCTGAAAATTGAAAATAAAAAATAAAAAATACTGGTTATCAAATGTATAACATTATTTCATAACTCATTTCACAAAACCACTACCTAATCATCCAGACAAATAGATCCTCATATGGAGGATACAAACAGATTTTATAAATAAACCATTTCAGTTAAAATTCAATAGCTAAAAATGACATAATAACAAAGGGTATTCTCTCACCGCATATGTCCCACGGCTGGGGCTCGTTGCTGCTGCACTCATGGATTAGAAAAGGCAACTAATCTCAACAAACGCCCTGTCACCAATAATAATAATTTTAATTTGGATTGAATAGATTAGATTACAAAGCAAAACCCTATAAAATCTGAGATCACAGAAATTGGATGATACCTTGTGAAAGAACTAGCTGGTGAGGTTTGGCAAAAGACAACTCGAAATTCTTTTCAGATGTTTCGATAATTGTGCCATCCACGCCATTTTTGATCTATAAAATGTATCAGACTACACTGTTTTTCCAACATTTAAATAACAATAGCGATACACATGTTAGATCAAAACACCACTTCCATAAACCCAAAATTAATCCCGAAACTGTTCAAGTACTTTCAAGAGACTGTAGGTCTCTGAATCCGGTCTAGACCCTCCAAGAATCATACGTTTTAGAAGATTTGGATCATAAATTTTGGCCTTCACATAACTCTTTATCAAGGCATTGTAAACAAAAGTGTATTTAGCATAATTCGCTTTCTTCAATTCATCAAACAACTTCTCTGCATTCTCCACATCACCACTCTCTGCAAAAAGATTGATTAACGAGTACGTAGTTTCTAACCATGGGGTTGACTTTTTCACACTCGTGCTTGTTGTTAGATCCTTACCCAACTCTAACGTCTTTAAAGCTTCTATCTTTAACCCTGAATTCAAGCAACCAACAGCAAGATGTCTAAAAGTAATTGAATTCGCTTTGCATCCATATTTCTCCATTTCCCTATACAACCCTGTCGCTTTGCTAACATGACCATGTTTACAATAAACAGATATCAATGAATTAAAGTGCTCGGTTGACTTCAAGTCTTCCTTTGACTTCAATTCCGACCAAAGATCTTCGGCTCGACTTATATCTCCAATTTTGCCAAAAGCTTCAATTGCAAGCACATAGCTTTTAGATTTTACATGTGGTTGTTCTAGCACAATTCTCCAAATTCTTTCTAGATCCTTTGGTTTTTTTAAATACCCATATAATATAATTAGTATGTCTAGTGTTGACCAGTTATTCCCGGTCATTGACTTCTCTATAGCTTCAACATATGTCTCACACGCTGTGTATAACCTAGCTACAGCGTGTGCAGTGGCAATTATGCAGTAAGTTATCTCAGTTGGTTCGGTATTTGCACGTTTCATGTCACCGAACACCTTCAGGAGCCCTTCAATGTTGTGTTGGTTAGCCTCCATTTTCAATAGAATGTTGTAAGTGGATACATGTCGGGCCACCTTATCGGCTTTCATTTGAGTGAGGATTTTATGGATGGATTTTTTTCGGGTAGGGGAAGAATGGAGGATTATCAAGCGGTTAAAAACCATGTATGAGATGGAGTGACCAAGTTCTCTCATTTTTTTCATGTAAGCTAATGATAACCGTATCATGCCTTTATCTAAGCAAGCAATCACAAGATTATTGTAGAGTAATTCATCCTGGAACTCTGAAGGAATATGAGAAAACAGTTTCTCACCTTGTGAGATTCCATGAAGCTTAGCAGTGAATTCCAATAGATATGAGTAATCTAGTTGTTTTGGCATGTAGGGCCTTTCTCTTATCACCCATTCCATCACCTACAATAATTTAAGAGGCACACACGCTCAGAATTCATAAACATTAAATAAAGCCTTTTTACTTGCATAAATTCTTACTAAGAAAAAGTAACGTCATTTCACTAAATGAAAAAGGATATTCCAACGATTTTGCAGCTACTTTTAATATTGTGTACTTGCAAAATAATACTCCGAATGGTAATAACGCCATTTAGCAACACCAAATCAATGCTAATGTTAAAAACTAAATGCGACGTGTCTATGGGCATAGGGAGTATGAAATTTCATCCATAAAGTTATACGTATTCGCACGATATAGTTCTTACAATCTTTAGCCATAAAAAGTAATATACGGGGCAAGGGATACAATAGTTCAAACTGTGACATCATCCTGACTTAATTATTTTGCAATGTAACAGGCTATACAATTAGAAAGACAGGAAAAAAGGCTGAAAAATTCAAGCTTAATCTTATTGGCATTTACTCGAACACCTTGCAAGCATTACCTCAAGTGCACGCTTATTATATTTACGTTTGCGTAACCGATTGACGGTGTGAAAGATATCGCCTCTGTGAATCGGAAATCCATCACCCATCCAGCTCTGAAAAGCAGACCCAACAGGGTCTCCACTGTCCAGCTTCTCTATTCTTCGACATAAGCTTTTCGGTTCTTCTTTATCCTCTACCGCCGACTTTAAACCATCAACTGTTGCACTGATTTCTTCTTGTTCGTCTTCGTATTTGATAAATTCTGAACTATTAATTGCTTGAGTGAAGAATCTAAGAGTTCTACAATTAGATGTGGAAAGTGTTCGACGAAATGCTTGAAAGAACTGGCTTTCGAATAAGGGGACTGTTGCTTGCATGCCTTATTTGAACACAAACCAATTCTGAAGATTTGTGATTATGTTGAAATCAACCGGCGTAAAATTAACACGCGGTGTATAGAGAAACTGAGATAAAGGTTAGGGAGAAAAAAAAAAGTATACTAGGGAACCAAGAGACGGTCATTGCAATTTGAGCAAGTGTAAATAAAAAACTTTAACTGAGCGTTCTTTTACAAGTTTATGAAACCCAAGGGACGGTTATTGCAACTAACCATTAACGTATGGTGTGATCGGGGGGGGGGGGGGGGGGGGGGGGGGGGGGGGGGGGGTGATTGCTTATTTTAGTTATTTGCTTAACAAGGTCTAGTAGTGTTTGAATAAACCCATTTTATGTTTCTTATTTGTTAATTATATTCCCAAATCGATTTGTTAGGGCTCCAAATATTCGGGTATTACTGCAATTCTCTGTACCAGTGAAATTGGGCTTCAATTGATTAATGGCAAATTACATCAACAACAAAAGAGATGAACCACTAACAGCTCCACCCGTTGATCGTTGGTTTGACCTAACCCTAGGTTCCTCTTTTCAAGACAATCCTTCTTCCAAATTCTGCACTCTTCGCTGTAAGTATATATGCATCTATCTACCTGTGTTTGTGTGTGTTTTACTATTATTTTTATTCAATATGCATGTTATATAATCAATCAATTGTATAAATTTTGGACTAAATGTTGATATTAAAAATCAAAACTTTTTTACCTTTTTATATGATAACTTTTATATATTATTATATATTTCAGATGAATTTAAGCCAGCATCAATTGATAAGAACCAACCTGGGAAACTGCATAAGACTAATGATAACAAAGTAGCTGTTGAATTTCAAAATAACCAACCAGGAAAGCCTAAAGTGAGTTTTGAAGGTAGTAGTGAGGATTATAAGGACAATGATGCTGTTTTGTTCTTTGATGGATCGAGTTTTCGATTGGAACGGTTACATAGATCGGTTAAGCGGTTGAGACATGTTCGACAACCTGGCGAGTCTGCAGCTGTAGCTGCGACTAACTTACCGGGTCCCCCACCTGAGTCTAATTCGCCACCACTTGGGAAGGGGAATAAACTTCAAACATCTAATAAGAGCTTACTTCCTCCATCTGTAAGTTACTACTCTCTGGTTACTTCACAAATTCAACCGAAAAACATGTAATTAGCATGATCTATCGAGTATTGTCTCTTGGTATCTATCTAGGTATTGAGGCTTTTGTAAGATCCGTTTTTAAATCTTAGGGTCCTGTGTAAATAGATCATTTTGCCTCTTGTATATTTGCTTCTTAGGTGAAATGTCTATTCAAGATTGTGTTATGAACATATCCTTTGATAAAGTTAAAAACTGTTTTGATTGAATACACCAGAACAGCTTGTGTATGTGACCCTAGATTCCCAAGAACAGCTTGGAAACCAATTGGGGAGAGCAACTCTCCCAAATTAGAATTATTATTCAATTGATTAAAAGTCTTATCCTAGTTTACATCAAAGCACTATTTATTCTCAACTATACGTATGTTGAACTAACTAACTCACGAAACTAACTAACTAACCACATTTGTTCTAACTAGTAATATCATGACACATGGATACTTATTGTAACTAATTAGAATTGACACTATTTTGACCCGTATAATCCTTCTGTATTCGTACACATTTCTAAGATATACGCGATTTCAAGATGTGGTGAAACCATGTTCAAGTAGGTTATGAAGCAATTCATTTACTGGCCAAGTTGCCCCAAAATAAATTTGTTTATTGTTGAAAATTATACATTACTCATCTGAAGTTTCTCTTTTGGTTTCATCATGACTTGAACCTCTTTTATACACTTCAGCAGGTTGAACTTGAACGAATAGAGATTGGCAACTTTAAAGGCTTCGGTATGTTCCATGCTCATGCAGTATCCATTATGTATTTGCTTGCAACATGTAATCTGTTTAAGTATTTTTGATTGTTGTATTCATTTTTGCAGATGGGAAAGCCAGAGAAGAGAAGGTTATCGATAATCCATCTGTCCCTTCAAGTTCATTCTACGCATCGCCAGATCATAAGAACGATGATGACCTGGACGAACAGCTGGATATACTCAATGACGATGAAGACATTGACATTGGCACGGCAGCTGATAATATAGAAACGGTTCCAGAAAGACAAGGTTTCTCTGGCATTGATA
Organism: Gnaphalium uliginosum; assembly: GCA_963930675.1. Taxonomy (NCBI): domain Eukaryota; kingdom Viridiplantae; phylum Streptophyta; class Magnoliopsida; order Asterales; family Asteraceae; genus Gnaphalium; species Gnaphalium uliginosum. Next base: position 12,845,256 of record OZ005685.1, on the reverse strand, counting down.
TAAATATCCCACATCAGAATGAAACTGATGATGAAATTGCAGAAGTTGATTTGAGTGATGATGAAGGGGACACGGGGGGTTATAATGCTGCTGAAGCCCTTAGAGCACAGGTGAATGCTGAGGAAAGAAAAAAAGCATCTTCCAGCTCAAGTGGCAGTAGTCGCAGCAGCAGCAGCGGCAGTAGTAGTGGTAGCAGCAGCAGCAGTGAAAGTAGTGAAGGTGAATCTCTTAACTCTATTTAACAAACTTTTTAAGCTTTCAGTTCATGTAACAACATTCCTTAAAACACTAGCAACATAGTCCAAAGAAAGATGTAATGGTGGTGTTCCGGAGTGTGAACTGGTTTTGCTGTGAACCCAACCGTTGGTATTTTGGAAATATCTACTGCAATTTCATTTCTCAATTTCTTGTTGCAGTATACCCATGAGGTGGTATTTAATTATGTGACATTGAATATCCAAATTAGTAGACCAATTGAATAACATGTATACGCCCAACTAAGCATGTATTCTAGTGCTTAAAATCTCTTGACTTTCTATAAATAAAGATTAGTTTGTTATAGTTTTTATAATCACAATACAATTATTTAGTAAACAAAGAAAACGGACAAGTGTGGGCAGGTAGACCCATAATTGTATGCATAATGCATATATCTCCTAAATCCCTTTACTAAAACATGCAGAGTGTTATTGTCATTATAAAGTTTATGTAATCATATTTAATAATGCACTTACTATCATATGCAATCAAAAATAAAATCAACTGCACACAAAGGTATTTGCTGGTCAACCCTACCCGTTTTGACCTGCACTAGAACGAACTTGTTTAACTCAAATCTGCTTGATATGTTACTCGTTCTGCTCCACCTGCTCAATTTGCCATATTATATTGTCTCCTACAAGCATTATACAGTAGGACAACTGAGTAATGAACATAATCTTCTAGAGCATGTCTCATAACAGTTGATTACATAGTATTTGATTATGAATATCAGTGACATTCAAACATCCCTTAAGTTATGTTAAAAATGGATATAGTTAAAAGAACATGGAATTGCTGAATATGTATAGTTTAAAATCTTTCTTAGATACTTGGTATTTCCCGCTGTTCTTCTGTTGATTTAGTTTCTTGCTGCGCTGAAGTACTGCTATTATAATACTGTGTAGTATTTTGATACGATTTAGATTATTAGTAGGAAATAATATTGAGTTTAGTTATTTAATAGTTTAATTATGGATATTATTACTAAACAAGTTCTAATATTATTAGGAAAGTATTTTAGAATATTATTTAAATGGGGATAATCTTGGTGAGCAAGCTAAGTTATATCTATATATAGGACTTTAAGGTTGTAACTTGATTATGCTGAATATTAGTTGGTGATTTATTATTAATGGAGTGTTGGTTTACCTCTCGAAAGTATACTGTGGGAGAGTTGATCGATCTCTCAAATATCGATTATCTATCTTTTTTATTGTTTTATTATTTTTATCACGAGCATTTGATTTGTATCATATTTCAACAGTACTTGAGCCAAACATATTCTACTTTTGCCTTTTTAAATATCTTTGTTTAAAGAGAACTAAAACATTCATTCATTTTGCTGTAGTTAGATTTGAGGAATGTCCAAAATGCCAAATTGCTATGTGTAGATCTATATTATCTAGTTTCGATAATGGGTCTGTACATAGGACAATACTCGCTCTAATTTTTAGTAGTGTGGTTCATTTGATAAAACATAATGAACTAAAACCATGGTGGAGAAATAGTTAAACCAGATATCATATAAATATTTGTATTTGGGTTGGCTAAAAGTGCAGAACATTCTATTGGGTATGCATTGTTGGTAGTACTGGCAAAAAGGGCGGGTGGGCGGGTTCGGGCAGATGGGTCTAAACGGGTTTGGGTCTAAGCGGTCTCGGGTCTAAACGGGCTCGGGTCTGAACGGGCGCGGGTTTGAATGGGCTCGGGTTAAAACGGGTTTAATTAAAAAAAATATTTAAAAGCTGGATAAATTTATTTTTTCCATTTGCGTTTGAATAAGTGTTATATAATTATAAATAAATATGGTTATTTGCATTCGGACTACATTTTCCTTGATGTCTCTAAAAAGAAAAAAAAAAACACCACTAAATTGATGCAGATCAGTATTTGTATTTTCGTTATTTATTACGTACGGACGTGAGTTGTTAATTGAATCTGGAAATAGCAAATATATTTAGTCTGGAAATAGCAAATTTATTTACTGCATATGCTTGGATTTGGAAATAGTAATGTTAAAATCTGGAAATAGCAAAATTAACTTTAACAGGAACACCGAACCCATCGTCTTTCACCCCTCCCTCTGTATTTGTGAAACAAACTTTTATTTTATGATTTATTCATGTAAAAGTTGTTAAGAAGATCTCCGCCCATTTAAGCCCATATATGTTTCAACTTTCCGCCCTTTAAGCCCATATATGTTCCAACTTTCGCCCAGTTAAACCCGTTTCTAGAACTTCGGCAGTCCAGACTCCAGAAGAACCCGCACTTAAAGAAAGAATACCCAGATTCGCCCGGTGTTTGAGCAAATGGGCAGATTTTGCCAGTACTAATTGTTGGGTATTCACAATATTTTACAATACTTTCAGTTAGCAAATGACATTAGATTAGGTGTTTTGACTGTGATCTCATCACACCACATGTCGATAATCAAACTGATGAGCGTGTCGATAGCGAGATGGACAACGTTGTCATCGTCCAATCACAAGTATAGTTCCAGACTCTTCACGACTTGAAGCGTTCATGAGCATCACGTAATTAGGACACGAAAAGACTCGGATTCCTTCTCTGGAATCTTTAAGCCTTTTAAAGAAACTTTAGTCCCTCTTTCTAACATAGCATAAAGTGATCATAATAAGGTCAGAAGATCTCGCTATCAATTGGTTATTCCAGCCAAGCAAACCTAAAAAGGCTCAATCGAATTTCAAGTTTTGATTCATCGAAATATAAAGAAACTTCTACCATCCTTCTTCAAGCACCTTTTATGGATCAAATCGAACCCTTCGAGTCTAAAAACTTCACTGGCCTCTTGCATATTATTCTTATGGGTATACTTGACACTGAAACTTCTGGTCATCAAAAAGTTCGTGGGTGTTTTAGAAAGCCACTTTGAGGAATCTGAATATAGTCAAAGTGGGCAAATTAAAGTTTGTAGCACATGAGATTTCGTGAAGGGAAACTTCCATGCAAAGTTCATTCCAACATATACTTTGAGAATTTTGTGGAGAACTTGTTACTAAAGAATATAAGACACCATAATGAAGGAAAAATATTATTATTATAATTATTATTTTTTGTAGATGGATAGTCTTTTTGGTTACGTAAGTGAAAATTTTATTGATTCTTTATAGGCAATTTAAACATCTGTAAATGTATTTAGGATTTATGAACACATTACCTTTGCAACAAATAAAAGTTAATTGATACCCTTCTCCAACATATTCCAAATTACTTAAAAACTACCAAATATCACTAATATCATGCATTCTCACAAATTTTTCTGATATATACTTGAATGCATAAATTCTGTTTACCAATGGCCATTTGGTTATAGCAGCATTACAACATAGAGGCCCAAATGCTATATTTAGTTTCATACCTTCAAGAATTTAAAAAAAAAAAAAAAAAAAGTGGGCATGTGGTAAACAGAATGGGACCATGACTATAATATCTCTTATTCACAAACTGTTTTTCTTTAATAAATATATAAATATAAATATAAATACATGATGTCACTAAAACATTGTTTAAACTTGTATTCTAAGGATATTTCTTTAAAAAAATTGAGATATATATTTGTGTTAATGACAGGTAGAATTTATATGGATTTACATAAAGAAGAAAAAAAAAGGCTACATCCATTGAGTGAAAATGAAATCAAACAGAATAGCACTTTACAACATTTGTTGTGATTAAACAAGTAAAGAAACACATATAAAGGAGTGCTGAATACTCATGATATTATGCCATTTTTAAACATAAGGTTTGCTAGCTGCTAGTGGGCCAATTTTGCGCCTTTCAAATTCTTGAAGAATTACCTAATTATGATGTATGAACCCCACAAATGCTTGCAAACCCATTCTTACCATCATAAGAATAGATGCCAAAATAATATTTGATTTCAGGTTATGTCACAAAATCTTAAAAGGGTGATTTGCACTTGGCACAAATCTACTTTTACCACAAAGGACGATGAAAAGGCTTTCTAGATCTTCGCTATGTCATATTAATTTTGGGTTATATAAAAGTGTCAGACGCATAATAAAACTAGCAAGAAACTAGAAACATGCAACACAACAATGAAACAACGTAAACAAACACGTACACTAACAAAAATGATGCCCACGTACCTTAAGCTAAACCAACCATTTACACTAAAGTAAACTGTATATGTCTACGTTATATGTTAAAAATATTCATTGGTTAGAGTAAATCTATTGTGTAACAGGGTAACATGGATTTGGAATTTTGTATATTCTTAATCTTCTGTGTGCTTAAATAAAAACTATACTTATGATAGTATCAAATTTAATAACATTTTGGGGGGTCCAACTTAATTATAACTAATGTTTAATTCGCTTTGTATAAATACCAAGTCCTAACCACAATATACCATCATAGACCCACAATTCTCTCCTCTTTCTCTCTCTCTCTCTCTCTCTAAATACTTTCTTTCTGCAAAGTGAAGCAATTAGCCAAAAGAAAATGGGAGCACTTGATTACCTCTCCAACTTTTGTACAGTCACAAGCACAAGCATAAAACATAGAAGAAAACCAATGCAGGCAAGCATATATACACCACACTTTTTTTTTCTTGTTCTCTCTTAGATTTCAATTTTGACAATTAAATAGATGAATTTTGGTTTTTTTCTCAGACTGTTGAAATCAAAGTCAAAATGGACTGTGATGGTTGTGAAAGAAGAGTCAAGAATTCAGTTAAACACATGAAAGGTACGTACTGTTCATTTTTTTATGTTTGTCTGTTGTACGGTGTGATAGTTTGTCTTTCTAAAAAACAAAAAGTATATATATCTTCTGTTTTTATAGGTGTGAAGACTGTGGAGGTTAACAGAAAACAAAGTCGAGTAACAGTAAGCGGATACGTGGACCCAAACCATGTGTTAAAACGAGTAAAGAGTACAGGCAAACGGGCCGAATTTTGGCCATACATCCCTTACAATTTGGTGAGTTATCCTTATGTGAATCAAGCATATGACAAACGGGCTCCGGCTGGTTATGTCAAGAACGTTGTTCAGGCCGTTTCGGCTCCAAATGCTACTGATGAAAGGATCACTTATCTCTTTAGTGACGATAATCCTAACGCTTGTTCAATCATGTAACATACTATATTTAGTAATCAATTAAGTTTGATGTCTTGTTTGCATTTAGTGTTATGAGAAGCTAGCACCACGAATTGTATAACTATTTGTCATGCCTCGTACGTAAGATATAGTTTTTGTGCGTGTATCTTAGAGGCTCATGTAATTGATCGAAATTACCAATAATATTATGGCTTATTTGGTAATAAATTCATCAAAATATATGATTGTTGTTACTTCTTAAAGTATTACTTTAATTTATCGAATTATACTTGTTTTATAAATTATATACTTGGTATATTGAATGATTAGACTTGTATTTCTTTAAACAGTACTAATTTTAGTAATATTGAATCTCTTCAATTAATTACAAAACATTAATTCCAATACAATCAAGCACATGATTTAACTAATAATTTTTGTAGAATCGCAATCTAAAGTACAGATGAACATTAATTTAATGACTTAAATTATTGTAAAACAGTCCATTGCTGAAGCTCTTTTTATTTCAATCAATATGCATTATTATTCCGTTTATACAAATTTTGAACTTTCTTTATATGGGAAAACTGAAAAAAGATAAAAGGGGTATGTACAAGTTGTTCAGAAATACTATTTGATTGCTCCTAAATTTGCTAACCGACTAATGTATATGGGACTAGTGTCTCGAAATGCATCAAACTTGTACTCGATCTTTATTGTATTTATCTAACTTAGGTTTGCTATTTTTAATAATTTAACTTTCAAAAAGTGTGTTTTAATGTTTTATACAGTACTTTTGATGATGTGTCAACCTCTACTGATGCCACGTAGCACTTTAAACAGATGACACGTCAGGAAAATACATTAAAATACACGTTTTTGAAGTTGGATGCATTAAAAATAACAAACATAAGTTGGGTACACACAATAGACATCGAGTACAAGTTGGATGCATTTAAACAGAGTTGGTTCGATATATTTAGATAATGCAAGCTGAGATTCCTAAAAAAGTAAAGGAAATACAGATTACAGATAGGCAGGAATTTAAGCTACGCTCATGAGGGGAACCTTTCATTCTTAGTGAAGATAGGCTAAAGCATCTACATCACATTTACGTATCTTTTTTTATTGTTTAGCTAGTAACAATATTCCACCATATATAATACAGGCTACCTAATCCAATATAAATATTTACAGTGCATTTGATTTGCTTAAGCGATCGCTATGAGTATTGGATTAATAGTGGGATGAAATAAGAATGGAAATCATTTCCAACTCGTTATGTTGCTCGGATTTGACAAAAACCTCTCATTTTGAGGTTTAATTCCCACTTTTTCATTAAACAAACACTTCTTTTTATTCCCTCTCAATCCCATTACCATTCCCACACACCAAAACCCTTAATCCAAACACACCGTAATATACATTCATTATCTCGCGATTTAATTTTTAAATGGGGAAAATTATTCCATTTTGGGAACTAATAATAGGTATGTTTAACTGAGTTCACTGCAACTAATTATAAAGAAAAGAAAAGAAAAAATAATTCGCATGCATGAATAATGTACAAAGTTTGAAACATTTAAAAGTTAAAAACGAAAATGGATGGTGGGTAATGTATATGTTAATGATGTATGCTTGTCCTTCAACCGTACCCATTCTTTATTCTAAAAATGTCAATTTGTGTTACTATTCTTATATCAACAAACTTTTGGGATTATTCTTCCAAACATTCTACTTTAATTTCTTTGATCATCACACTAGCTAGGAATAATTGTTCGTCTGGTCATCAAACGATTCGATGTTAGGACGACAACAGTTAATCGTCTGATTAGTAGAAAATTGTTATGTTATCGACCAATGACAAAAACATGTACGTGTTCATCTAGGTAGGCATCACGTAGTGCTTACCTAATATATATTCTTCTCGGCAAATCGTTGATTGCACAAATCCACACTTAATTATGTGGTACCAAAACTTCGAATATTTATGCCAAATAGAAAGGGAAGGAACTGAAGAAGGATGGGTTAGTAAAATAGTCAATTCGGCATATAAGCGTTCAAAAGCGAAACAAGATTTTTGTGAAGCTTGGTTTTTGTTAAGAAGAACAAGATTCTTGGTTGCCACTTTAACCCTTTGGTGGAACCCTAAAACAAGATTATTGTTCTGTTGTCTCTTTAACTTTACCCTTCAATACGATTGTTGAGCACTTGAGCTAATAATATGAACTATTAAGTTGATTACAAGATCAAGTACTTTAAGTGCTTGACTAACAATTTTAGGTTAATTAACGGTCTAAAGTAAATTATACGGAATATATGAAATGGTCCGACGAGACAAATCCCAATATAACTTTGAATCTTGTCAATTAACAAAGTATATATGGGGCAATGTAAAATCGAACAAATTAACGTGTAAGAAAATGTGTCATAATTTCAAATCACGTAGCTTTTGAAGTTTGATTAGGTTAGAGTGACAGAGCCAAAAAGCAGAGCACAGATTGTGATGAGCGACACGCATGGGCAAACTATCTTTGGTTGTTTCACGGTCAAACTTTGACCTGACTATCACAAGTTGGAACTAAAATCGCTTCATTATTTTGGACTCCGAATTCGACTTCTCCCCAAATTCTAACACTTTCCATATTTATGTTATTATGTAGCGTAATGTTTTAGGCAAGGAATATTTGTAAATTTACATTTCGTCGTATTTTGTAGATTAAACTCTTTAAATAACATATTTACCAGTTTTTTCTATTTTTTACATTTGTTGTTAAGATGACATCTAATCTTGTTAGCCCAATTAATAATGTTTGCATAAACTTTGTATTAATCTATCATGATGTAATAAGATAGTGGAATAGGGAGCAGTATAAATACAAGCATACTACTCACTATTACCACCTTTTGTCCAATTCTCATTTCAATTACTCCCAAACTCTCTCAAACTCTCTCGAACCTCAAACCCTAGTTCTGCACTTTAATCTTAGATTCATCAATTGTGATTAAGATCTTGGCTAACATATGGTATCAGAGCCATATAATCATGTATTGAATTGAATCTAACAATCAATTTGAACAAACAAGGTGAATTAAGCAATCAATTGATTGAATTTTGAAAAATGGAGTTTTGATAAAACTTGAGACTTTTTGATCAAATTCTTCAATTTGAAGAAGTGTTTGTTAAATTTCACCGTACATATTGATCACCTTGAAATTGCGAATCTAACGAACTAAAATTTATAACAATTCATTGAGTTTGTATTTTGATCAATTTTTTAGCAAGACTGAAAATTTTTCTAAGTGTTGAATTATTGAAATAAATGGACCATTTTTATGGTAATATCTATTGTGCCATTTTTTATTTCGGCGCAATGAGAAAAATTTTTAAAACTCAAAAAATTTTCTAATTGTGGGGAATACTAGTGATTTCAACCTTTTTTTTTTTAATAACTCTAGTATTCCAACATCTTATAGTTCTAGGAAATAAAAAGAAAAGGAAACACTAAAAAAACAGAACGACGAAAAGAAAAGGAAAAGAGATATGTTGAAAAACAGAACGACGAAAAAGAAAAGAAAAAGAGAAACAACAACGAAAAGAAAAGAAAAGGAAACACTAAAAAAACAGAACGACGAAAAGAAAAGGAAAAGAGATACGTTGAAAAACAGAACGACGAAAAAGAAAAGAAAAAGAGAAACAACAACGAAAAGAAAAGAAAAGAAAGAAATTTGTTCATTTTTTCTCATAAGTTTTTGTTCATAACAGGATAGTAATGGCTGCTCAAGCTCAAACTCAAGTTCCCGAACCATTGCCTTATGAATCATTGGTCCCTGTGAACCAAGCCATTAACATTGAGGATAACAACTTTTATTTCCACCGAATGTTTTCTCATGTACTTTTCTGGTCATCAAGGAGATAATTCGCAATCATCCAATCTTTGAAATATTATCAAGAGTTCGATATGCTCCGGAGATATATGTGAAGCAGTTATGGCATACTATCTCTTATAATGAGAAGGATAGACAGTTCGAATCAACTCTCGACACAACTTCTGTATCATTTAATCTTGAGGAGTTTCAGCAAATGCTTCATATTCCTGGACCAATTGGATTTCCTAACAAAATGAACTATGACACTTTTATTCCAGTCCGATCTTTATATAGATATTCAGAGACTGGGATATAAAGGTGACTTGAGCGGATCTTCAGAATTTAGAAGGGCAAATCTATCTTCTCCTTGGTTTGTGATTTTGTCAATTCTCAATCGGTGTCTGACTTCAAAAACATCTGGACAAGACAAGTGTAGTAAAAATCAGTTGTTGATGTTTCACGGAGTTGTCTATAATCTACATTACAATCATGCTGAGTTGATTTGAGCCGAGTTGATCACTTTAGTGAAAGCAAAGTCAACAAGAAGATCAAGACGATTTGTTCCATACCTAAGATCATTCAGAATATAGAATATTGTATATTCTCTTATGAAAGATCATCCAACATTTTCCTGACGAGCAAATGAAATTTCCTGGGCAATTCCTCCCACGAAGGGCTTTAGAGAACAGTTGGTTGTACTGATGTGAATGCAACACCTATTCCTGAGTTCTTGTCGGAGTATACGAATAATGAACGGTTGGTGAATGAATATAAGGAACTGTTTTATCCTCGTAAAAATCAACCAGAACCGATTGATTTAACCCAGCGAGGTAGTTTAGGTTTAGCCGGCCAGGGTCCGCGAGAAAATGAGTCTGGGGGAGTAAAGGGTGGTGAAAGTGAGAATGAGAGTAGGTTAGATGATGAACAAAATGAACAACCAATGTGGTTGAAGATGAAAATGTACTTGAAACGGAGAAGTCTGTTTCTGGAAAGGATAGTGGTGATGAGAATGATGATGTTTTTATTGGAGTAGAGAATTTTGCAAATGATGACGTAGTTGGAGTTGATGTATCGTTGGAGTTGAAAATGAACAGAATGTTGTAGTTACGGGAGACGGTGATAATGATGGAGTTGAAAAAGAACATGTGGAGTTAGAGGATGTAGATCCAAATGATGATGAGTTTGAGTACAATGCATCTCGTTATAGTAGCCCACATGATTGTCATGATTTCGGGCATGTAAATGATCCTTTAATAGTGGAAGAGCTGGCTCATTATAGATTGTTAAAGGATGTGAAGGGAAACGCAGTTGCGGATGAAGGATGTAGTTCTGAGCGTGCCCCTAAAATACTTCTTCGGGTATCACCTAGGATAGAGATCAGCAACCCACTTACCGTTGCACATGAACCTACTAACCAATCAACATCCTCCCAACAAGATGTTGTTTCATTGCTTGAGAACAAACCATGTAATCTATTGACATCTCCCTTAGGGAATGTTAATATTGAATCAGGAAGATGATCATCTCCGGTCTCCACTAGGGTCACACACTTGCGTCTAGAGCCTTCAACTACATAATCTAGGAAAAGACGTCACACCACACTTGTACTTGATACTGCTAATCTTCATGATTCAGGTGGAACTCCTGGATACGTATCACAAGATGATATTAGGGGACCGGGAAGAAATCTTGTCAATGTTAACACTATGTTAGCATTGAACACAGGTCACAATGTCGATTCCTCTATGGAAAAGACAATTGTGTCAGCTGATTATCTAAGTGATCCTGGTGTTATTATTCAGTTTGTTACCAAGGAATACGTTGATGCTCAACTCAAGGAGGTGATGAACAAGTTGACTGATATTGAGAAGGGAATCAACGTAAAGAACATTATGATTGATCCAAATGAGCTTTCAGTAAATGAAGTCAAATAATTTTTGTTGTCCAAGCTTGTTCAAGAAACTGATTCGGAAGATACTGATTTGAAAGAAATCCTTCTAAAGCAGACTTAAAAGTCAACTTCTGCTCAAATGGCAAAACTTGTGGAAGCACTTGTAAATCAACAAGGATTAGTTACTCGGAATGAAAAAATGGTTGCACAAAATCAAGCACTCACAGAAGGGTTAATGGATACCCCAATCTCTAATAAGGAAACAAGATGATCAAGATGATGATAATCATGAGAGGGACACTTTACTGAAAAGATTAAAAACTAGTGGTTCTTTAACTATAAAAGAGACAGCAACACAAGAACTTATGAGTGAAGCTCAAAATGATGATACTCAAACAGATCAACCAAGAGAAGAAACTATGATTGTGCAACAACAGTCTAGAGTAAATTTCATCACGGTTGCAAAGCCTACTGATGAATTTGCTATAAATTGGCAAGAGCTGAAAAAGGGAAATGTAAATCTTTCTGAGATAGGAGAACCTTCAGATAGAACGTGCTTTGAATTAGAGGTGAATTTTGGAGAACTTAAAAAGCATATTATGAATGTTTTAGATCCAAGAGGAGAGAACGAGGAGGCGTTTATTGGATTTTACAATGAATAATTTGGGAATGAGGGATCTGGTATTGATAGAACTGTAAGTATTGAAGAAGAAGAGTTGGTAGCTCAAACTGATGAGGTTTCAAGTCAAAATCTAAAAAGAATAATTCGAAAGAAAAGGATCTTTCATATGGTAAAATTGTTAAAAGAAGGTTAATGATTACAAAAGAAAAGGAGTTTAAAAAAATTGATTCTCCATTCTTAGAAGTCAAAGCTGACAAGACCTTTAGTTCAAAAGTTATAATATTGCCTAGAGTGTTGGAGTATGGTGTTTCTCACTTCAACAAAAGGATGCAAACTGAGTATTTTCATGTGGTGAACAATCATGCGAAGCCAAAAGGAGAAGTTGCATCCAGACATAGAATAGTTGGATTACTATGGATGGGGATTGACAAGTTTTTCAAATTTCAAGTTGCTTATTGGATTGTTTTGAGATTTGATTATAATGAGTATAGATTTTGTGAGCCTGATCTGATCCATCTAAGTATCCAGGATCTAGAGTTTCTCTATGATGAAATCAACAAGAAAAGGTCGAAGTGTTTCCCGATCTGTAGAGCACTTGAAGCTTTGGAGAGATTTATGAAGTACAAGGTTTCTAAGGCTCATTTTCATAATTTTCAAATGGAAATTAGAAAGAAACAGCTACTTGATCAACTTCACAAAACCAAATCAAAGCAGAACTCAAATTGAAAAGGAAGTGTTATACACCGTCTTTAGTAAACCAGGTTTCGGAGTTGTTTATGAAGCTGAAAAGGGAAAGAAGAAGTTCATGCGCAAAGATGAAATTCCAAAGTATTGTGATGGAATGTTGAGAAAAGTTCTAGCCGAGCTGAATAAGATGAAGGAGAAACTGAAAGAGGAAAGAATGAAATCAAAGACTAAGTATGTAGAATCTGTCAATGAAATTAATACTAAAAAGATGATGAAAGTGATTCAAGAACGTCTAAACTACAAGAATCAAGTCAGAAGAATTGAAGAAGTACTGAAATTAAGATCAAAAGAGTCTTTGGATGTTTAAATAAATATGTTTAATCCTAGAGGGAGAATTAGACCAATTAATAATTGTAAATGATTAGCATATTTCATTTTGTAATGTTTGCATAAATTTTGTATTGATCTATCATGATGTAATAAGATAAATTTTGTATTGATCTATCATGATGTAATAAGATAGTGGAACGAGGAGTAGTATAAATACACGCATACTAGTCACTATTATCACCTTTTGCTCAATTCTCATCTCAATTACTCTCAAACTCTCTCAAACCTGAAACTCTAGTCCTACACTTTAATCTTAAATTCATCAATTGTGATTAAGATCTTTAATAATAGATGGATAAACCAAAGGCGAAAACTAAATGTTGATTAAGGTCAAAACTCAAAAGTAGATCACGGTGAGATATTTTCGTTACTAAAAGGTAAAAACTAAAAGGAAGATATTATAAACAAATATTACACAAAAAGGTAGAGTATATAATTATAATAACATAATCAAGTATTATAATTGTGAATGGGATTATTAATTAAGCAGTAATGCTTTCTGGCTTTCTGCCAACATGATCGGTTTGGTTTTGAAAAAGATGTTAGTAAAATAAAAACATAACGAGACTACTTTTACAACACGCCCGTAAATTTTGGCTTTGATAAATAAATTAAGTTCTAATCATCGAATACAAACACTGATTTTGGGGTCTAAAAATTTGATCCTATAAATTTTTTAGGGCTACGTTTGTGTACGTACAAGTCATATTTTCCTCGTCCCCTAAATCTCGGGATCCAGACATTCCTTATGTAATTACTAACTAATCAATTAGTTGCCGGATGATTAGAGCATGATACTCTAGTTCTTAATTACATGTGGATGTTTGTGTATTAATTTGTATCATTTTTTAACTTTTCATGTTAACTAAAGGTTTAATTTGAGTGATGAGGAATACATAAATGACATTAAAAAATTATATATATATATATGGAGGGTTATTGTAGTTACATCTTTTATGATAGTAAACATACGAAAAATCTTTAAAATTTTAATATATGTATACTTTTTAAAATATATATATTTATATATATATATATATCAAAATTATTATAATTTTATTATCTTTAATACGAGATTAATTTAAAATATAATAAAATTTATATGATATACAACTTAAAGTTGTATATCACTACTTTTATGTATGATATTGTGAAACAAAATAAATTTTTTATAATGTTTATCACATTTTTTAAATAAAACTTATCTCATATTAAGAGCATAAAATTATAATAATTTTGATGTAACATTTTTGTATTAAAAGTAAGAGTAAATTTCATAAATGGTCATTGTGGTTCACATCGATTTACGAAAATCATCTCTATACTTTATTTTTCACCTTTTTAGTCCAATAAGTTTACGTTTTACTCGAAAATAGTCCATCGTCCACTTAAAATGACTAAATTACCCTTTGACCATTTAGATCCTTATTATCATAAAATGACAAGAGAAATGGTACTTTAGTAAGTTTAGGTAGAGGATAAACCATTTTCAAGCAAAACATAAACTTATTAGACTAAAAAAGTGAAAAATAAAGTATAGGGATGATTTTCGCAAAGCAATGTAAATCACATTGACCATTTATAGAATTTACTCTAAAAATAATTAATATTAAAACTAAAAATAAAACTATTCGTTTAAACCGTTCTCACAATAAGAAGTGTTTGTTTCTAAACCTTCCCCTTATTTGTACTATGGATACTAATAATTAAGAAGTGTTTGTTTCTAAACCTTCCCCTTGTTTGTACTATAGATACTAATAATTAAATTAAAACGTGAAATATTGAGTACGTGAGAGCATAACTTGACTCATTGATATTTTGCTTTTTTAGTTATTGTAAATTGTTTACGGAGAGACAAAGACAAGTTAGATTAATCATTTTAATCAACTTATTTCTCGGAAAACATGAGTAGGGTAGCCTTTTTAATCAACCTATACGACCAGGCAATTAGCACATGAAGATTAATCATTTTACTTTAATTATGAAATTTGTAGAATGTTAAGAAGAAAAATGATAACCATAAACCGAAGACATAGAGAAAGGAAATATGATTAATGAATTATGAAATGATTATTAGAAGTACAAAGCATGGTGTAGTTGTTATGCAACCAAAAGTTAAACTTTAGTGTAATCACTTTTTATATTATTCACGAATTGCTTTTATTATTATTATTATTACTATACTATTTTGTTATTGTTATCATCATATAAAGATGAGCCACACCCAAACTAACTTTATTCAAAAAATTTGACTTTTGGTAGGAACACTCGAACAGTTCAAATGAGTTTGTTTTCAATAAATAAAATCGTATTTGGGTCCCGAAATTGTATACTTAGCTTGTATGATTGTCTCACGTATGCTTTTAACTTTTAAGTATTAATTAAGTATTAAAAGTACTTGAAATTTTTTAATATAAATGATATTATCAGGGATCAAAATTTCACGGGTTGAGTGCTCTAGTTTATAGACGCTCCATTACTTCTATTTTCCGATCAATTAATGCATACATTTGAATAGCGGGGAAGATATCTTCACGTTGAATTTTGCTTCTTTCCTTATCTGCTGATGCATAAAGAATATGATTTCTCCACTTCAAAACTGCCCATTATGTAACAAAAAATTAATACTTTTGCAACCCGTTTACTTTCAATTATTAACATTTTTTCTAAAATAATACCGTCAATGGGGGATATTTTGAGCAAACAATGAGTTACTGTTTCCCGCTCATTACCACAAATTGTACAATTATCGGAGTTTAAACTAATCCCATGTTTAATATGCAAGAAAGGTCGTAATCTACTTATACCGAGAGTACACACCGAAAAAATCAATCAAGTGAACTTGGGATAGGATAATTTGTCCTTTCGATGAAAGGATTAAAGAAATGCGAGAGAAATAAAGTTGGCTTTATTTAATATTAAATTAAATTAAAAATTAGAGCAAATGAGAAAGAAAAAACAAGGACCGAAAATGACTTCTCCTCGACCCCTGCCTCACCCAACCTCCAACCCCAAAAGTTGGTTGCTCTTGTTCGTTGCAACACCAACAACCTAAATACAAATTTAAGACCGTTCCCAACGGCTTCTTGGGTTGGGAGGCCGACGAAGGTCGGCGAATCGACACCAATGGCACGGCTTCGTCGGTTGCTCCCTTTCGGTATGGCGACGAAAGTCGACGGGTTGGGGCCACTTTATTTTTTTTCTAGCCGTTAACATTTATAAAAAAAATAATTAAAATTTTTTTAAAAATATAACGGTAATATATCCGTTTTTTTTTTTAAAAAAAATATTTTTATTTTTTTACCCCTTTTATGCAACTCCAAACACACTATAAATAAACACACAACTAAACTTCAATTCACACACAATTTTCTCTTCCATTATCTCAATCAAATACATTATGCCACCCAATTATTCTATATAATTCAACAATTTTCTTTAGATCGTAACAATGGTTTCAACTTTCTCTTCGAGCTCGTCCGAAGACTATTATATGCAACAATATTTAGCGGTCACGCAATATTTTCAATCCGATTGCGATGCTCGATATCGTTGATACGTTGGATCAACAAGATGAAGAAGATATTGCCGAAACTTCTAGTCGGCCACCAAGAGCACCAAGAAGATACGTAGGAAGAAATTGTCACGCAACCGGCGGACGTTTGTGGCAAAATAACTTTGCCCCAAACCCACATTCCCGCCGGATTACTTTCGAAGATGATTTCGAATGAGTCGGCCATTGTTTGAACGTTTATGTCAAGGTATAACATCTTACGCTCAACTACCAATACCTCCTTATTTTATTTATTTCCGTCAAGGCCATGACGCTACCGGTAAACTTGGTTTCAACATTTGCCAAAAGGTAACGTCCGCCGTACGCCAATTGGCGTACGATATGGGTCAACAAACATCATACGATTGTTTGGATAACTTTTGTAAGTGTATACTTCATCTATTCTCGAGCGAATACCTTAGAAAACCAACACTCCAAGATGTTCAACAATTGTTTTCAATAAATGTAACTTTTTTTACTTATTGAATTGTTTTATTTTAATTATTGTAATATTTTTATTTTAATTAATGTAATATTTTTTAAGTTTAATGAAAGAGTTTTTATTTAATTTGTGTTTAAAAAATTAAATTAATAGTCCGTGGGTCTTAGAATTGAAACTGAAGAAATGACTGTTAGCCGTGTTTAGTCAGTCTTTCATCAGTTTTGAATGTACTGACGTGGCACTGAGTTGGTGCAACTGAAGAAGCAACTGTTGGGAGTGGTCTAATACTAGTACTAGTATATTTGATATCAAATAAATCAAATCAAACGCCATTAGTTTTTGAGTATTTATGTCTTGTGGACTTTGAAGTTTTCCTATTTTCTTAGTAACCCTAATAATAACTATGAACGTCAACTATATTGTTAAATTTGTTTATCGATCATTTTAGAATTTTATGTCGTGTTACATGATCAAGAAAGAAAGCTAACAAATACTTTTATTTGACAAAAGTGGCCTAACGTGAAAGAAAAAATTATAACCTCAAGTCGTGAGATATAAAGTGGTCAGCGCGCTGGTGTTTTTAATTGACGTTGTAGGTTAAATTTTTTTAATTGATAGAAATGTTTAGTAGATTAGTTTTTTTTTTTTTACTTTTTATAACGCAAATAGGTAAGAAAAGAAGAATAAATAAAAAGTTTATATGGTAAACATAATTAATTAAACAATATATATCGCTAAACATATGTTTTTATTGATAAATTATTAATAATCCTCTATATATACTTGTATTTTATTTGAGCTAATTATATATCTAATCTAAATCTAAATGATTAATAAATGAAATTATATGTATATATTCTTTTTATCAGAAAATTTTATATATGTATATAACTTATTAAATTAAAAATGGAGTTTGTGAACATATAAAGCTCTGTCCATTAAGGGTTTTGGGTTAATAGGCTATGATGAATATTTAGCTCAAGTTATTGGGCTACGGGCCCACTACGTATGGATCCACTTTTCTATACGAATCCAAATGCGGTGTGGAGGGTGCCTGGGTGCGTGAGAAAAACAATTGTATTTGGTTTCAGGCTAGGGTTTCAAATTCTCGACACAAAATCAATCAATCAAATAATCGATCATGTACAACGGAATCGGATTGCAGACCGCTCATGGTTCCGGCACCACCGGTTACATACAGAGCAACAAATTCACCGTGAAACCACGTGCAAACAATGTGTTAACCGGAAACAGTGACGTCACTAGAAAACCTAACAAAGATTTACTCGAACATGAACGTAAGCGTCAAATTCAGCTTAAGCTTGTTGTACTTGAAGAGAAACTTGTTGATCAAGGTTATACAGATAATGAAATTGCTGAAAAGATAGATGAAGCTCGTAAGACTTTGGAAGCTGATATGAATGTAGTAATACACTCCGATCAAAAGTAATTTTTTTTTAATCGATTTTGATTATCTAGTTTATGCTTGTTAATTTCTTAAATTTCTCTGGTTGAAATGTTATGTTGTATGATTGTTTGTGAAATTTGTTTGTGATTAGTTATTTGTTAACTAGTTTGTTTGTTTGATTGAAATAGTTTACAAACAAAATAATAATTTTTGTTGCAATTAGATTTTTAAAAAATGTATAGCAATTGAATAGTTAGTTTAAAAGAGTTGGATTTTTGAAGTCAAATAATGAGGAATTTTGGTGGTACTATGTAGATAAGTTTCTATCGAATATAATGTGAACAATGTAGAAGTATATATAAGATGTTAATCGTAACTGATACCGAACTAAAACTTGGACGAACATAAACTTTGAACTTGACTGTCATTCGCGGGACAAAAAGAACCAAACTAAACTAACAAAAAAACTACTGTAGAACTTTAAAGGATCGATTTTTTTAAAGCTGCAGAACATCAAGTGAAGTGCAATCAATCATAATTACAACACTTTAGGTTTATAAGAATATCAACGAAATATTGGTAAGAAGTTGGCCAAATTAAGTTTAAATCTGACCTTTCCCTCGATGATAAATGCGCAGTCTTTGGTTTTCTTGTTCCTTTTTAACTTGATTGGAAACGAAATTTTTCTTACCAGACGCCATTGATATACCTGCGGCTGCTGCTGGCCACTGAAAGCCTGAAACATTGAATCAGATGATTGGTAAAAACTAGACTGATTGGATAATTTACTACTAGCTTAAATCGCTGGTGATATTCCAGAGGAAGCGATTTACTTATGACTTACTAGATGAATGGCAAAAAACAGAGGTGAGATGTAGATGCAGCTTTTGAGGTTGGTTACACACACTTTGAATCTGAAGCAGGGCAGCAGAGAAATAATGGGCTTTCATATCTTTTAATCCTAAACTCATCTTGCTTGTCTTGGGACCATACAAACAAATGTTGAAGTGTTTAATGTCGATAGGATTTAATTTTAACTTTTAAATTAAATTTCAAGTTAAAGTTACTTGTTCAAAATTGCCCGAGGAAAATATGGGACTTGGTAGTGTTCTACATTTTGTTAAAAATGTAGATTGTTTTTCTAGTGTAATTATTTCATCTAGACTTTTATTTTATTAATTATTCACGCGGCGTCAATATCCCTTCAACTCTCTGCCCAATCTGAGAATATGAGGATGAGAGCATTGATCGATCAGGTAATCACGGTTTCTCAAATGTCCCATGGTGCTTCACATATGGAGAAAAGTTCCAAACAGTCTCTGCTTGGTGTTCTTTGGATCTCTCCAACCCAAGTCGGTTTTGGATATCTTCGTGGTCTGCTTCCTTTTCGAGGTGACAATTGGTTGGTTAATTTAGCTCATGGAGGTGTGCCAGTATGCTGTGTGCTGATTTAGGCCATTATGAAAAGAGATAACGAGGATACAGTGTCAATCAAAGAGGAGGATGTCCCTGCACTGCACTGAGCCAAACTCGGAACTTCTTCGGGAGCTTGCAATTGAGATTATTGTTTTGCTTTCTCCTGTTTCTTTGTAGAGAGTTTTTTTAGAATAAAAAAACAATGAATATAAAAAATAAAAGTTATAACTTGTAGTTTATATCAAAAAGTTCTAGATAAAATGGAGTAGCAATTATAATTAGCGTGCATTGTATTTTATAAAGAGAAAAGTGTGATGTATACTGGGTCAACTAATATGAATATGACTTTTTATTTTTGCAGCTACTTTTAGACTCATTCTTAAACACGACTCGAGTGTTTGGAGCTTTGGATGGCTTGGGATGAGATTGGTGGCCTACAATTTGAAATCATGCCATCCGTATATATTTTTCAGAGACATCTGTTTTTGGTATTGCTTGCTAACGCCAATTTATTGCAATATAATCACAAATCAAATGGTTTCATTAATTTAATGTTTAAATAAGACCAAACCGGTTCCACTAGTGGCGTGAATCAAACAAAGAAGTGGAGTATGGAACAATTGGCCTACCCCACTTCCTTCCCAACTCAATCTCATCCAAACACATTCCACTTTAAATAATAATTTAATTCATCAATTGAGTATCCACTCTAAATCACCCCATTGTCAGCCATAAAAAAACCAACCAACAAATCCCCTAAATCTTTTATTCAAAGAAGCCATAATGGGAAACAGTTTAGCAGGTAGAACAAGGAGCAATAAAGCCAAAATTATGAAAATTGATGGAGAAATCTTCAAAATAAGCACACCCATAAAAGTGTATGAAGTCATCAAGGATTACCCAAGTCATGTTTTATTGGACTCGAAGTCGGTCAAGCAATATGGTATCAGAGCTAATCCGTTACATTCACAAGAATATTTGGAAGGCGGGAAAGTTTATTTTCTTGTGGAGTTACCTAGGCTGCCAGATACGATGGAAACGAAGGTGGTGAGTACTAGAAGGGTGAAGTCGGGTGTGACCTTAACGAATAAAGAAAGATTGGAGCTTTTAATGATGGCTAGGAGGTCTGTGTCCGAGGATATGGAGAAAATTGGCGATGTGTTGGATGGGTGTGGTTCGGTTCGAGTTAAGGTGAGGTTGCCAAAATTGGAAGTGGATAAGTTGATCGATGAGAGTCGAGATGAGGTGGAGGTGGTGGAGAGGATTGTTGATCTTTATGTCAAGAAGAAGGTGGGTGACGATGGTCGAAAGTTGGGTAGGAATGAGATGACGGGTGCTTAGTTTTTTTTTTTTTTTTTTCTTTTTCTTTGAAGTGTACATAAAAAGCTTAGGAATATTATGTCAAATGTGAATGTTTGATTGAAGTATAATTGATTCGCAAGGTTTGTATTTAGTTTTTTAAGAAAGTGAGGATTATGATTAATGAGCACAAATTATGTGCAATCACATAAATTATGTAGATATTGTCTCAACTGACACTCAAACTCACGAGCTATTGATCACACTAGAGGTACCAACTTGTATGATAGGTTCGTGTACATCCTAATGTAAAACCAAATTGTTTAGTCACAACTGTGATTCAACGGATCAAAGAACCGTATTATTTGTTTTCCTATCATCATCATAATTTCTAAGTCCAAATAATGGGATTATCAAATGATATAATGAACTTACCAATGACCCAAACTTGGAGCCCGGAGAAATAACAAAAATAGAAAGGACCAACAAAAACCAGAAAAGGAATGAAAGAAAATGCTAGAGTTACTATTTACAAAATACTTTGGCTAAAATTTTAAAATTTTAATCACTCTAGAAATATTCATTCGTATAATTAAACGATAACACAAATGTCATTGCCAATTACCATCACCATCATTGTAACATTACACGGATACAATTGATGTTAGTATTACGATATTTATATTACTCGTTATTTTTGCTTCAAAAGTAAACTACAGATCGGAGGAGAAAGACTCAAATGAAAGGAAGGAAGAGCAGGTCACTGCATTTTATGAATAAATTTGTAGGTTTA
This sequence comes from Gnaphalium uliginosum, assembly GCA_963930675.1. Taxonomy (NCBI): domain Eukaryota; kingdom Viridiplantae; phylum Streptophyta; class Magnoliopsida; order Asterales; family Asteraceae; genus Gnaphalium; species Gnaphalium uliginosum. Next base: position 12,823,543 of record OZ005685.1, on the reverse strand, counting down.
AAATGCGTGTTGTTAAAATGCAGTGTTTCGTTGGTAAGATGCAGTAAATCTGGATGACAATTAATTCCGAAAAATACAGTGAATTCAGCACGCCCCTCGTTTGAAGCATTTACCTCATAACCTTACCCTCGAAAGTATTGCTATTAACAATATTTAACAATCAACATTAACAATATATAATACCACGTGTGTAAGTCTATATAAATTAAACATTTTATAGCTTAAAAAAGAAGAACCTAGATGGTATCTGGTGTAAGTTTACGTGGAGGAAATGAAACATGTTAGAAGAACAAATTGACGCGGTTAAGAAAGAAGACATAAATATATTGGAAAAGAATAGTGGGATGGAATAATAATAATGCAAAGGAATTGAAAAAGAAACGTTTCAACTTTTATGTATGGTGAGCATACAAGTTAGCTAGCCTTTGATCGTCGATCACTTCTTTACAAGGGTATACGATTCCCACCTCCATCTTCCCTTTTCAATTCTTGTAGTTAGACATTTTCATTATTAAGGGTAAACATGTCATTTCACATTATTAATTCATAAAAAAGTAACATTGACAGGCTCCTAACCCGGGTTTCTTTTTGGATCCGATGCGACTCTTCCACAAACACCACACCTTAGATAATGTTTAACTGTTCGGTGTGAAATCACGATAACTGAAATTGAACTCATGACCTATTTCACAAAAGTTCTCTCCTTCACTTCACGTCTCACATTGACATTTACTCTAGAGAAGCGATACCATTGGGCTAAAGTCAGAATGGTCATTTGACATTTTTATTTACATTTTGTATCATATTTTCCATCATAATATGTTTCAAAATAGAATTACCTTTCAATTATAATAAGTAGGGTTACAACTAAAGATACAATCATTTGAGAGATTCTAGCTCATTTTCTGGAATCACCTTTCAATTTCTCATGGACTAATATATATATACACACACTACCCCCATATTCCATGAGTTCTATTTCTTCCCATTGTATCCACTAATCATACATATAAAACACTCTAAAAGGTGAAACATGAAGGCATCAATCCACATTATAGCATTGGTCATGATAATTTTATCAACATTATTACCTATCAATGGTGACAATCTTGAAGAAACAAATACGGCACCTCAAATGCCTGATACATCAATCAAATGTGGTTTGTGCCCTTGTGGCAATCCTTGTGATAGCCAGCCACAGCTTCCACCACCATCACCGCCACCTCCACCACCACCTGAGCCATGTCCAACACCACCGCCACCTCCACCGCCATCATCACCACCTCCACCTCCTCCGGTAACTCAGTTTTGTCCTCCGGTTGTTGTGCCAAAACCACCACCTCCACCACGGTTCATTTACGTAACGAACCCACCTACAAATGTGTATCATCCTTTCACCTTGCAAATATACTCCGGTAGTGGTGAACGACGGTTTGGTGGCATTAGTGGTTGGATTGTTGTGGCTAGTTGTGTTGTTTTAGCATGGTTATTAATGTTTTAAAGTGTTACTAGTTTAGTTTATTTGGTTTATTTTTATTTACTTCTTTCTATTTTGATGAATTCCCTTTCAAGTTTCATCAATAACTTGTAACCAAATAATAGATATTTTTTTATTGATATTAAATAAATATTTTATTCTTATCAAACTATCCTTGACAAAAATGGATTGTCCTTAATTGACATAAAATGTATAGTTAGATTAGAGGGGATCGAAGTGTATTAACATAATTTTGCCCTTGGAAGTAATTTTTACAGTTTATTAGCTAATACCCTTATTACTTTCGATAATCAATCGACATCAATTTATTAGCTTGTAAATAGGAATGGAGCGGAGATAGATGTAGTATTAGTTGCGGTCCATTCACTATACGAGTTGTAAATTTCATACGAAATATTATATTCTTTGTTGTATTATTTATTTGTATTACGAGTTCATAAAAAATTAAGATACCAGTACTATGGATCACATGGAATCCTGGATCTGCCAATGCATGTTAATTAACAAAGAATTAAACTATTGGAAACGATCTCGTTCTCATACTGCTCGTTGAGAACGATCACCACCATAATAAATTACACAACATTGTATAAGCTAATAATAAAACGCACAAAACAGAAAAATCACAACACACACACTTTTTGTGTGGAAAAACCTCTCAAGAGAGTAACAATCACGAAACCAACGGCCACTTAAAATTCCACTATGTATGAACAATATTACAATAATAGACGCTTCTCTCAATACTTTTGAATATTATCACGTATCCTCATACCACTCTCACCGATAGATTACAATAAGGGAATTCGTGTCGTTATTATTGAATCACTGAGACCAAATCACGTGATGGATGGAGACAACTCTCATATGATCTCTCTTTTTCTCTCAACCTCGTCACCTAAAAATTACAAATAACTCCTATTTATATAGGCAAACACCCAACTTGTTGATTAAGTTAACTTCTTCCCTAAGTTAAACTTGATCACCAAAATTTGTCATTATATGGAAACTACCAAATTTACTCAACACTAATTTAGGTAATTGAATCCAATCCTTACAAATCCTCCCTTGATTCGAATTCTCTAAATCCTCATCTCTGACATGGATCTCTTCTTCAATGATGACAAGTGTGATCTATCACCTTGTTGCCGTCGATTTTCTCTCTATCGGAACACGCCACCCAACAACCTCATTGTTTGAAAGACTTTCGACACAAGGAACCCTCGCGATCAACATACTTCATCGAGTCTCATCATCTTTAAATCTCGAATAATCCATATCACCCCTTTAGTATCACCAATCCCGATCATTTTTCTCAAAAATGAAAGTTCACTCCAAATTCAACCCTACAACCACATCAAATTTCAGCCACAAATTCGAACTCGTGTATCTCCTACTTGGATGCTCTGATCACTACGAAATTCGGTCATAATATGGATCTATATGTCTTGAAACCCCTATCAAAATATCAAGATGATCCAACAGTTAGTGAACCCGTAATAGTCATTTTCCCATAGCTGCGCAAAAACCCCCTCGAATTTTGTGCAATAATTTCGACAACTTACATCTCACCACAAAAACATCCGATTGAAAATCGCAATGGTCAGAATGTAGATCATCCTAATATGATCCTACAGTCCAAATTTCAATACGATCTGACGGTTAACGAACCTACACCGTCAATTCTCCCGTCGCTATACAGAATATGACGAACCGCACTCTGTTTTCTTCTCGTATTGACTTCCTCCCGGTTATGTGATTTTTCTCCGCGAACCTCGCTCTCATATTAGTTGTTGGGAACGATCTCGCTCTCATAACGCTCGTTGACATCGATCACCGCCACAATAAATCATACAACCTCGTATAAGTCAATAATAAAACGCACAAAACGAAAAAAGCACGACACATACACTTTTTGCGTGAAAAACTTTTCAAACGAGAGTAAAAACCACGGGACCATCGGCCATTAAATATTCCACTATATATGAACAATATTACAAGAATGGACGCTCCTCTCAACACTTTTGAATATTATCACGTATCTTCACATCACTCTCAACGGTAGATTACAATAACAAAATTCACATCGTCATTATTGAATCACCGAGACCACCTCATGGGACGGAGAGAGACGATTCTCATATGATCTCTCTTTTTCTATCAACTTCTTCACCTAAACGTTACAAATAACTCATATTTATATAGACAAACATCCAACTTGTTGATCAAGTTAACTTATTCCTTAGGTTAAACTTGATCACCACAATTCTCCATTATATAAAAACTACCAAATTTACTCAACACTAATTTAGGTAATCGAATCAAATCCTTACGCAAACAACAAACATACTAAACATGTAACTCACTTTCTTTCTTACAGTTACGGGTCTAACAAAATAATTTTGATACATAGAAAATGGTTCAACAGGTCGAATAATTTACTTATAGTCCAAAATTATGGAAATTTTGACAACCACAGTTATCATCGGAATATCAGATGAATCTAAGCTTAAAATTATCCTTATATATTATTATTTATTATTATTATTATTTTATTTCTTCTTATTATTATTTTATGAACACGAGAAACACGGTTGTCGGGTTGTGATCGAATTTTAATAGTACAGTACAAAAACAGTGGGCTAACTTGGGGTGCCTACACCACTGCTGGACTGGGCTATAAGCAATCTTCTGTAATTTGTCCTGCGTTTGTATTGGGATATTGACCCAACTCATTGTCTCATTTGACAAATCTCAAGAATTTATTTGTTTGACCTTAGATGTTGCGCTGGGCTTAAGTATAGTTTGATATTTTCTTACCAAGTTACAACTAGAGGTGAACAAAACCGGTTTTTGGGCCAAACCGGTTCGGGTTGGAAAACCGAACCGGTTTTTGGTCAATGGTCAAGAACCGGTTTTTTCAAAAATCGGGTTGGAACCGAACTGGTTTTGGAGGGTGAAAAACCTAAACCGAGTCTACTCGGTTTGGGCCGGTTTGGAACCGGTTCGGGTTCAAAAACCGGTTTCAAACCGGTTTTTTCTATATAGTTGTTTTTTTTCGATCGTTGAGCGTTTTAGGGAAAAATAACGTATTCTTCAAAAAAAAATTGATAGAATATTAGTACATTAGGTATGGAAACATAACTTAACAATAACTTAAAACAAAGTCTTCTAAATCTTCATAAAAATATTATTGAAACCAATAATTCTATATAATTCAATCTTCTTCGAGCGTTAAGCGTTTTAGGGAAAACCAACGTATTTTTCAATTTTTTTTCGATAGAATGTTAGTACATTAGGTATGGAAACATAACTTAATAATAACTTAAAACAAAGTCTTCTAAATCTTCATAAAAATATTATTGAAACCAATAATTCTATATAATTCAATCTTCTTCGAGCGTTAAGCGTTTTAAGGAAAACCAATGTATTTTTCAAAAAAAATTCGATAGAATGTTAGTACATTAGGTATGGAAACATAACTTAACAATAACTTAAAACAAAGTCTTCTAAATCTTCATAAAAATATTATTGAAACAAATAAGTCTTCATAATTCTTCATAATCTTCAAAATCTTCAATTCTTCATAATCTTCAATTCTTCTAACATCTTCAATTTGCGTAGTCTTCAACAGTCGAAATCTTCTTCGGAGGTAGCCTCTCGCGAAGCTTCATCGAGAGCAACTTCTTCATCGGAAAGTGATATTGCCATACCCGCTTCCACCTCGATATCGTGTATATCTCATTCGTATTCCAATTCACTTTCAAGACTTGAAACGTTTTGTATACGTTCCGCGGCGTCTAAATGATCCTTCAAGAAAATACACATCTCTAATGAGGCCGGTGTGAGTCTTGTTCTTCGTATAGATAATACCCCGCCACTAAGAGAAAAAGCGGATTCCGAAGCTACCGTAGAAGCTTGGACGGTTAGTAAATCTCGGGCCATGATGGTTAGAATGGGAAATTGAGATTCCCTCCCTTTCCACCAAGCCAAAATATCTAAATGTGCGAATTCTTCGGGTCCCATTGAGGCTAAAAAATCCGTTCCGGTATATCTCCCATATTCGCTAGTGGCCCTTTGGTCACCATCACCCCTTGTCCGTTTATGATTTTCTTGTCTTAAACTATTATATTTAATCATTGGATCTCGGGAAGAAGATGATGAACCAAACATTGTGGAAGCCGAACTAGAAGAAACCATTGTTGTTGAACCATATTTTTGAAAATAATGACCAAATAAATCTTTAAAAGATTTGTTAAAATAGTCTTTTGTATTTTGTGCAAAAAATGGGTCCTCATCATTCAAATCCAAATCGTTACACAAGTTATCGATAAGCAATTCCACCCCGGAAATGTTCAAACATGGGTTTAATGCGACGGCACAACTAATTACCGGTGGCATTTCTTTAAAATATTTTCTTAGTTTTGCTTTCATGGGAGCCACCATTATTGCATATACATTACCACAAAATTCGTATTCGCTTAGTTTTGAACTCATTAAAAATATTTGATTAAGTACCAAATAACTTGTGGGATAATAAACACCGGATAATAAAGTAGTTGCGATTTTAAAAACTTTGAGCAATTCGGTTAACTTTTGAATAATCTCCCAATATTCGGAGGAAAATGGTGTTGCAAGACCTTTTTGAACAAGTTGATCATGAAAAACGTATAAAGTGTCGCGTTGGCGTAAACCACACATGAACATGTTGTAAGTCGAATTCCATCTTACGGGCATGTCCCAATTAGGGGTTAAAAAAATGGAATCCGTTTCCTTACATAATCTCATATAATGTTTGTATCGGGCCTTACCCGAACAAAATATATCTTGTAACATAATTTTATACGCGTTTTTTACTACGCTTATTTCTTCAACCGCTAGTCCGTCTTGCACAACCAAGTTAATGATGTGTGCAACACATCTACTATGGTACAAAATGCCTTTCAAAGGTGGTTCGTATTTTAGTATTAACCTTTGAACGGCGTTTGTATTATTAGTCGCGTTATCAAACGAGATTGAAAAAACCTTTTGTTCTATTTTAAACATTTCCATTACATCTCGTAACATGTAAAATAAGTTTTTACCCGTGTGAGGATAGTCAAAGTTTTCAAAAGCAATGGTACGTTTTATCATTTGCCAAGTTGCGGGATCAACCCAATGTGCGGTAACACAAAGGTACGAACCGGGCAAACCATGAGGAGCCGACCAAACATCGGTTGTTAAAGATACATTTGTATTTAAGTTTTCAAAACCGATTATTAGTTGACTTTTAGCATTTTTCCACAATTTAAGAGCATCACGTCTAAGAGTAAGACGACTTACATAATTATATCGCGGTTGAAGAGTATTTTGAATGACCCTAGTAAGCCGAGGGTTGTCTAAGTGGTTGAACGGCAAAGCTTCTTGAATCACAAAGCCGGCAAATGCTTCTCGACACCGCTCCGCTTCGTATGTAAAAATACCCCCATCCCGTGACATTGTTGCTTGACTCGACTCGGGATTACTTTTGACTCCATCACAATACTTTGTAGCATGTGATTTCAAAGTAGAGTTGGAGTCGGCTTTCAAAACTTTCCCGCAACGTTTACAAAATGCCTTAGTGGAACCATCCGACAATAACACTTTGTCGTAATTACACCAAATCTCGGGATTTCGTTTGGTTACCAAAACTTGAACAATAGTTGGTGCATTTGAAGAACCAACACCGGCGGAAGTTGAAGAAGATTGAGTGGCCATTTTGATAGCGTTTCGAGAGCGTTTTGAGAGGAGTAGAGAATTTTTTGAGAGTTTCGTACGTAAATCGTAGCGTTTTGAGTGTTTAAAGACTAGAATTAGCAAGATTGAGTGTTGTGACTAAACCAAACCCAAAGTATCTATTTATACTAGTTTTAGGATGTCAAAATGGTAAAAAAAACAAAAAGAAAAAAGAAACGGTCAAAAACGGTAACAAACGGCTATATTTCGATCAGCTCAAAAAACCGGTTCCAAATCGATTTTTAAAACCGGTTTTTCAACCCGGTTCGGGTAAAACCGGTTACAAACCGGTTCTTCAACGTTATAATCCAAACCGATTCCCAAACCGGCAGTTTTTGTAAAAACCGAACCGGTTTTTATAAAAACTGAACCGGTTTTTATAAAAACCGGTTTCAACCGGTTTCGGGTTTCGGTTTTTTTTCCGGTTTCGGGTCCCTACCCGGTTTTTTTGGTAACTTTAGTTACAACCAAACCGGTTAATTAAATATTTAGAAAAAATGATTTTTTCTAAATATAATTCTAAAAGCTATGATTAAGAGTTCAAGCGCATCTAAAAATCCAACTTACATGAAAAATTGTCAACCACCATTAAATCGTAAGCTGGTTATGGTTACTTAACAATACAAGTAACTTTTATAACCATCATTTATTATCAATCACTCGTGAATTATTAGTTTGTTACAAATTTAATATGATACTAATCTTTCTGCTCAGTAATGGAACTAATGGTCCATATCTATAGCAGTCTAAAGAATTGATTTTTCACCACAAACTGTTTCTTGTAGAACTTTCAAACCAAACCAACTACAATTCTCGTGACCGACCACCTTTAGGTTTAACTAAATTTTGCCATTTTCGGTCTAACAAACCACACCCACCATCCATATTGCCTACAGACAGTTGCATCTTTTGACTATAAAAAGTATTCAAATTGCTATTTATACCGTCTTTAACAAACAAAATTTCTATTTTTATACCAACAAGGCTCCACTATCCACGTCTTTGAATTCTATTATTAGGCTTCCTAACTTCAAAAACACCAAAAATACATTATTCAAACTTACTATACAAGCCATCAAAATTTGACCATCACCCGCATTCACTCAAACAAACAATGATACTCAAAACAAGGGCATGGAAAAAATTATTTACACACCAAAAAAACTACTAAAAAACAGGAAATCCTTTTTCCAGAACTTAAACGGATTAATACAATGCAGTGTACAGCCTTCTATGACAAACTTACAAGCCCCTTGACCATCACTACTCTGGATTTACCCAATCCATATCTGGAAAATAAAGAAGATTCAAACACATACCAGTCTCATGAAACCTTATATCACCACAAGGCCTGGACTAGCTTACCATAAAAACATGTTTTTTGACCAACACCAAATGACCCCCAAAAAAACAAAAAAGAAAAACTAACACAATTTACTTCAAAGAAACTTCAGAAGGACAAGAAGCTGCTATCGGTAAATCAGACGGAGTACACACGAGCGCCCGTTGCTGCAAATGTCTCAAACTTTGCTCCATACTCACTTGTACCATCTCCGCTAGCATTTGTTTCGCGTTCCCACATGGTTCTTCGCCATCTATTTGTGTTATGATATTGCTTAAAATGCTCTCAAGCGTATCAGCCTCAAGTTCAGTTCTTTGGTATGGTGATTCCCTTAATAACCGAAGCAATGTGTGAGCTTTTGTTCTGGACTTGATAGTTCCTTGAACAGTTAGCTCTAAAAGTCCCGGAATTACACCTTCTCTAAGTATTGGTTCCCTGTATCTACAACGGTCTACTTGACACATGGTTAGAAGCGTCCCTACTGCATGTTCACGCCCTTGATGGGACCCACTTTCGAGAACTTCAACAACCGCAAGGACCCCGCCTTCCTTTGAAATTAATGAAACTCTTCCCTCCTCAAACTCAACTAAAGATTCTATAAGCGAAATGCATCTTTCTGAGATTTTTGACGATTTTTTAGACATTTGAAGGATGTCTACTAGGCAGGGGATTGGGTTGGCTTGTAGGATTAACGTGAGGCTAGTGGGCTCGGTTGAGAGATTAGATAGAGCCATGAGAGCGTCCATTTTGACTTGTAACGAACCGCAGTCCAAAATATCAACGAGATATGGGATTGTCCCGGATGCACCGATGGCTAACTTCTTCACCGGAGATGCAGATAGAGTGACTAATGCTGCCACTGCATGTTCTTGCATATTCGGATTCTCGGATTGAAGAAAACCAACAATCGGTTCTAAAGCACCAGCATCAACTATACTAATCTTGTTACTGCAAATAACAATAGTAACAAACAAGATTCAGAAAAACATATAAAAATGTAATTCAATGAAACTTGATACCAAATCAAAGAAAAAGGTCAAAACTTGATAATTGTGTTTAGCCGATCTTGTAAGTATATTATATCTATCTATTATTGTAAGTTTTAACACGAAGTTTTCTTTGATGAGATTAGTCATAATCAATTTGATTACGTGAATGTATATATTTATATTAAATTTGAAAATGAAAGATATTAATGTAGAGTAGGAGACCACAGACAAAATTGAAAAAAGTTTCCTCAATATAAAATTAATGAAACCGAGAGAAAAATGCACACGCATACCATAGAAAGTGACAAGCCATAATACCCACCACCACAACAATTTCGTAATTTACTTCAAGATTAATCAATCATTAATCAAAGATTTTGATTTGTAAATCTAAAAACCTAACAATCCTTAGTTTAAAAATACACAATTCCAAAACTTTTCTAAGTCTCATTCATTTTAACTTCTACCAAAAATTCAAGAACCCTAAAAAATATCCCTTAGAGAATCTTTGAACATATATAGAACAAATTATATATTACAACTCTTCATTTGTTTATTGTTTTTCGCAATAAGCGGTTTGAAATGACTCTAATCTTACTTCACTAACAAATCCTAATAAGAAACCAGAGGAAGGATCACATAAAAACTCAAATATTGAGATAAAAAACGTTCAGAACTAGTCAAAACTTGTATCATATAAGTTGACATATTCACAAATTTGACGATTTTATATAAGAGCATATTAACAGAGATAAAACAGAGCAGTTTTAATAAACAACCCTACATATTCTCCTAATTACACCTAAAAGTTCAATTGAGCTATAATATAAAACCTTTTTAAACTTAAAGTAAATTTTTATTTCTTTTCAATTAACCAATAAAAAGGAAGATTAACAAAAAAGCAGAGACCATAAACATATATTTCAGAAGAAGACTAATTTACTTTATCTTTTTTCTAAATATTGATGAATCCAATGAAAAAAGGTGCAAAGATAAGAAAGTGACAATTAAACCAATCATCATCATCAAAATCATAAATTCATAAAGGAATATGAAAATTACATATCAAATTGAAAAACCTTAAAAATAATAAATAAATAAAAACTTACTTTTCATCTTTAACAGCAAGGTTAAGAAGAGCAAGCAGAGCAGCTTCGTTGGCTTCATGAGATTGAGACCAAAGCATGGAAACAAGTGGTTCGATTGCGGCGGAGAATTGTCGGCGATAACGTTGCGAAGTTTTGGTGAGCTGTCGGATTTCTTTGGCGGCTTCAATTTTGGAAGATAAGTTGTTGTTTTGGATGAGGTGAAGGAGTGTTTGTGTGACGGCGGAGGTGGTGGTGGTGGTGAGGTGGCAAGTGTGTGAATCCATGGTGCCACCGACGGTGAAGATACAAGTGGTGGAGAGAGAAAATATCTAAGTAGAAATTGAAATGAAATGAAATTTAGGAAGTTATGTTTTTCATTTGTGTTTATAAATAATATAAATAATAAATATTGTAATAATAAATAAATAAATAAAAAGAATAAAAAAGTAACGTAAGGTGGATATGAAACGTGGGAAGGATGGCGTGGCGTTAAGCAACAGTCATTATTATAGACAAGACGTAGATTTTTAGTTTTAGATTTATAGAAAAAGAGAATGTGCTAGCTAGCTTTTATTTTGAACCCGGTTTTTATTTTTGATAAAGTATTTATTAGACATTTATGATGTTTAATTGTATAACTTAATTGGTACTAAGCTTTGTGTTTTGTTGTTGTTAATTATGTGTGAAAGTTACTTTGGTTTGCTATGGGATAGTAAAAAGTAAAAGTTAATGTTCATATGTTAATAGGTTGTTTAAATGTGTTAAAGTACACGTAGACTTAACATGTTATAATCTTTGTATTATGAATATGTTTGTATGTATTATATAACTATATGAAGTTGTAAGTAGCTACTTTCATATATTAGAATGTCACTTAATGCGGCATTTCTCACGTGACGACACCACGGGTGCAGTGTTGGCGTGGAGTCGTAGAGGCGAGCACGAAACGAAAACAAAAAAAGGCGGGGCCCACTATTTTTTTCTTTTCTTTCTTTTTAGCCCGTACAAAACATATTGATGGGTTACATTCTTTGACAACCTTGTTTGGTGGAAGTTGCCAATGCAAGAATCGTGAGATAACATAGAGTTGTGGTGACGTAACACTCACAACCCTCCACAACACTAGTTATCATCCCAAATGGTATAATATTATGATATATGAAAGTGTTCGCGTTTGAATTTATTTGGTGCTACAATATATCGAATGTCCTTACACATGCATGATAAAGTACTTATCGCCTTGTTACTAAAAAAATAAACAATTAAAGATTTAAACTACTAGATGTACCTTATTGTAAGTGTATATATTTGCGTTATTTCATGGTAAATGGTAACTAATAAAATTTATAAGAAAAACTATAAATACAAGTAGTAGTATAAATTAACTATAAGGTTAGCTGAAGTTGGTATAAAGTAAAATGTAGACCTTTTTAATTTTTAATTTCCAAAATCAAATTACTGGGTTAGATGTGAGGTACTTTTATCGTCTCCAATTAAAACTCAAAGGTAGGTGAGTTTGGTAGCATTTTCTAGAATGTTTGTGTTTTTAATTTTCACTAATTAAACAGAGCATGTAGGAATCATGCAGAATTTACTACGTTACAATCAAATTGACCGTAACAATAAGAAAACCATAAGATCATAATGAACGTGATAAGTAGTAACATTTCATCTACCACGATCACAATATTGTCTGCTTTATTTACAGACGCACAAATTTATTTTTGATGACATGACAAAAATTTCTCATGAGCTCACTCATCCTGCCATCCTGATACTATTCCCCTCCAAACATATTTACCTACGAAGTCTTATGGAATTTGCAATGTTTGAGACTAAAAAAAAAGTATGTCTAAAGTGTTAGATAAGTTCAAGTCTATCAAGAAATACTAAATTTTTGGGCCCAAAAAAGTGTATTAATCCATTTATCATTTATCAAGAGACCCGTGATAAGTCCTTGAAATAATTCACATTCACATTTAATTTAATTGTAAAGAGTAAAGACGAGAGTTTGAAGTAATACTCGTAGCTTTTGATCACTTAAAAAGAATCTAAATGGATAATTAAAGTAACCACATTTGTTTGTGTTTAGTGACTCACGTAACAACTTTTTTCTTTTGCCTAAACCTTAAAGCAAATTATCTATTAAAAACCATATAGAAGGAGTGTGATTCAAGCTTCGTCAAAAGAGATTATATATATAAAAAAAAATGGATTTAAACAAAAGTAAAGTAGCTTTGACAAAGAGAATAATTATAAATCAAGCTTGGATGCCGTTGAATGTTCAATTAGAGATTAGTTAATTAAGTTGATTTAAATCAGTCAAACTAAGGAGCATATCAAGAAACTTTTGTTTATATATGTAGTGACGCATATGTGTTCATCCTTACGTTGTTTTAGCAAACATACCGAGTCGATGATATTTGTATATTTTATGGCCATATCATGTATGTTGTCAACATCACTAAGATCAATTATGCATTAAAAAGGGTAAACTTCAATTTGATAAATCCACCACAAGTATGTATTAATAAGTTGTATTGTACAGCCTGCTAATGCATATTTGCGATTAATTTATCAACTTGGATGGTGAAAATATCATTTACTTTCACATTTCACAATGCCCTCAAAAAGAGTTTATTAATTAACAACTTTTAAGATTCATTCTTATGGGTTTTAATGTTTGGGTGGTGTTGCTTTTCCAAAAACATATAATAAAATTGATGTTCCTTGCCGATAAACAAGTCAAACAGACTTGATGCATATGCTACGATTGTTTAATATCAAGTTATTAATCCTTTTTAAAGACATAAGCAACCTACCTAAAACATTTTTAAATAGGAGTGAAATCTAGCTTATTCTATTCGAAAATATTTTATATAATAACAGTCATATATTGGTAGTCATATATGCATATGCATATATATACTTGAATCAAAAATCAAAATTAAAATAAGTTGACTGATAATTTCTATATTGAAAGTCATGAAAGGAAAAAGACAAGCGATCTAAATGGCACAAGTAGTCTTTGATATTACGTTATGAAGCATCTAAAACATGTTTTATATAAAAAAATATTTAAAGAAGTAACACATACCAATAAATTAAAAGTTCGGTACATATAATGTAACTCTGGATCATTACACTTTTATGTATTATGAATTAGGTAATACACGTGTCACACCCCGTCTAAGGCGGAAATACGAGATGCGACGGACGAGTAGATCATAACACATTGATATAATATAAAACACTAAATGCAATTCAACAACGTATCATGATGTCGCCCGACACAAATGGTGAATTGTGTCGTGGTCAATCATTTCAACGAGTACATAGTCATAACTTCATAAGAATAAAATTGTCACATCGCAAATATAGTTTAACCGTATATGGTCAAACATTCAATCAACCAAGTCTCAATACAGCCTAGAAGTCTCGTTAAAGCCACTAAGTCTCAAGCTTCTTATTACGATTACCTGAAAAGATATGCTCAAAAACGTCAACACGTATATTGGTGAGTTTCGTAGGTTTAAATGTGACACGAAATAAACATTTGCTGTGATAAACGAGCTGGTTAGGACAATGACATGAAATGGTACATATAATATGAAATTAGTAAAGATAAAGTATCCACAATCAAAGATGCGTGATGTCATTACCCCCAAAGAGTAAGATGGCTGGCATATTATGGGTTGACATATTGTCATGACTAATAGCCTCTCAATGTTCTCAAAGTTGAATCACAATCCAATAGTTCTCATAGTTCTCACAACCCAATAGTTCTCATAGTTCTCACAATCCAATAGTTGTCATAGTTCTCACAACCCGATAGTTCTCATAGTTCTCACAATCCAATAGTTCTCAAAGATCACATATAATTTCACATAATGTTACACACTTTAAGCATATGTCCAAAAAGAAATAAATATATTCACAGCATGAAAATAGTTGAAAATATGTGAGCATACTTTTCCCCCAAAGGAAAAATAAGAAATAAAAGTGGGGCCACGAAAACTCACCTCGAATAGCAAAGTAAGCTACGTTCCCAAATAAGTCCAATTAAGTCCGCACTTTAATCTACAACACATATACAAATATTTGTCGGTTACTAATCTTAGATAAGACGAGTAGCCCTTCCATTGCATCCCACTTTGATATATCATCCTTAAACCTTAAGTCCTTTCGTATGTACTATTTCATATGTAAATAAGTATATGTTCTTCCGTTTACAATCTAGACCTTAAAAATAATTTTATCAAAATTTATCTCAGTGTCTAACTATTTTTAAAATTCTAATAGTTTTACACAAATCATTTAACATATTAAAGTTGTTCCAGAAAAATTTTCAAAGCTTAACTCAAAATTTAACATTCGTTTTTATATTCCACAACATCACCAAAATTTATAATCCGGAAACTCGGAATATACCACCTTAACTTAACTAATACACCCAATTAACTTAAATAAATAAGCTCAACTTAAGATTATAATAGTATTTGTTTCTACAGAAAAGTCCAAGTTTTAATATATTTTAAGGGTTCCAAAGTAATTAAAAAGTAATTAATCAATTTAATCTAATTTATCTAAACTTTTCAGAAAATTCGTAATACACCGTAGTAGTTTACTAAATAATTTTTATAAAATAATCCATCCAGTTTACTAAATAATCATAGATTCAGTTTACATATTAAAAGTGAGAGTCAACAACAGTCAACTATTTTGATTTGATCACGGTTGTCACAACACGTTCGTACGTAAAACTCAATACGTATGTGCACAAAAGGCTTTCTTTGAGATCCATTCTAAGTCATAGTTTCAAAGAATCCATCAAGCCTTTTGTGATCTTCAACGTCCTAATTTTCTATTCTAATGTATATAGTCTATACTCTATAAGCACCTAAAATGGAGTAGACCCACCGTTGAAGATCATAATTTTTTGTACGAACTTTAATTATTCAATATAAATAATTTAAGTAAAACATTTAACACGATTTTGTTGTTAAGTTATAGAGGCTTGTGCCTTCCCCACGTTGTCACATGTTTCATGCTTTCCTAAAGTACAAGTTTCGTGTGTATATATATATATATATATATATATTGGGTTTGTATTAAATGTTCTTTTCTTGGGTTTAAAGTATTCTTACATCAAGATAGCTTTTCACATTCTAATTTCTAAATCTTATTTCTTTTGTACAGAGTGTAGGAAAAGATAACGATATTAGACAAATGTTCCAAAAATTTTAAAGTACGTGACACCAACCAGTAACGATTCCGCTGCATTATGCGGGTTTTAACCCCTAGTATTATACAAAATGAAATATGGTTACCTAGTTACTACGGGTGAAAACGAGCCGAGCCGAGCCCGAGCTCGTCTCGTTTCAAATTCACTGAGCTCGAGCTCGAGCTTGGTTCGTTTCGAGCCTAGTATGTAAAGATCGAGCTCGGCTCGTTTGATATTATACAGGCTCGAGCTTGGCTCGGACTCGACTCGTTTATTTCCTAATATTCTTTATTTAAATAATTATTTTATTAATCAATAAAATTTATTTGTTCTTTGTCTAATTTTTAGCTACATATAATACGATTAACTATTATTATATTAAGTATTATATTATATATGTAGATTATTATTATTGTATAATTATATATTATATTATTATATAAAAAATTATTTATGTATATAATTGAAAAGCTCGTATAGGCTCGCTATAAGATGCTCGAGCTTGTTTAGGCTCGGCTCGAATCGAGCTTTTAACGAGTCGAACTCAAGTAGCTTGCGAGCTGACTCGACTCATCTACAGCCCTACTAGTTACCTAGCTTGTTTGTTCTCATAAGTCATAACAATAAATGGCTAAAATCTTGTATCAAAATATAGAAATTTGTGAATTATGTGATCATCAATATTTTTTCAGATGAGGATATCTGCATCTTGTCGGTAATTTGAATCACGACATATTTTCTGTGAACAAATCTAAACGGTTAAATGCTTAGTCATCCTAAATCATTGAATTCTATTCGAGTGGATTTATGTGAGATGCAATAAACGCGATCTCCACTATGCAGCATGCAGATGATCCATATGGATTTATGACCAAACTTTTTGTTGCATATAATTTTGAACAAAATATTTGTGGACTTTATGAAAAAGTCAAGCCCAATTCATTAATGTGAGGCCTAGCCCCACCAACTCCTTCTACGCCACCGTCAAGGCCTAGCCCAATTCATTAATGGACTTTCTTTTGTAGGACTTTTAAACTATTGTTTCGACAATTTTTAAATTTAAGTGTATAACTATAGTTATATCTTTTGCATCTTCATAAATAGCGTTTTTTTAAAAAAAATGTAGAAAAATAAAATAAAAAATGTCGTCACACATTTTCATTGGTAAGTATCATTTTTAGTAGAAAAGTTTGTCCCAAATAGTGTGACTAATCAATTGTTCTAGGGTGATTAGCTTACAATTATTATGAAATAATATTATTAGTATATAATGTTGATTATATATCCAGATTGGGGAAGAGGTATTTCACCAATTTGGATATAATCTTAATTGTGTTAATTGCAGGCTGGATGCTTTTGCCATGGCATGTGAGCAGGGAATTTATGCATGCAATCCAGAAAAAAAATAGTCAATGCGTATTTGTACATACATAATTTTTATGCCTGCAAGCTCATAAGACGTATGCATGCGAGCTAATATATGTAAATATTCACTGATGATATGGTTTGTTGCCTTTTTTATATATTTTCATATCCTCTTAAATAATAAAATAAGATTCACTTGAAAGATATTCTTGTGACAGATCAATATTTGAAAAAAAGAAAAAAGTTAACCGCACTCTCTATTGCGAAAGGTGTACATATTGACAGTACTCTTGAACACGACTGACTGAGTTAATTATCGTAAAAGAACAAAGATGATCAGGGACGGAGATAGAGTGGTGACAGTGTATATGTATATGACATAGCAAATGACGAGGTGGTAGCTAATAAGGGAGACAGTTCAATATATATATACAATAATAATTATAGTATATGCTCTTATATAATGCATATGCTCTTGATACGATACTAATACTAATACTAATAATAGTTACAGTATAATACTCACATCTGCAATGATATGATGCAAGTTTTGTTTAATAGAATTTTCATATAACCTACGATAATATATATATATTAAGTAATATTTATTGTAATTTAGTAGAATTCTCTGATTCCTTATGATGCATCTTCCTATTCCATGATATATATATAAGTAAAAACATAAAATTAAGTTTTATTAACGATTTTAGTTTGTAGATAAAACTGATGATCACATTTGGGGAATGAAATGAATGAATTTGAGTCCACAAAATATGGGATTGGGGCATGTGATAGTCATGTTTCAAAATTAAGACAACACGTGCTTTAGGGTCCCCACGTATTGTTTTGAGCGTGTTGGTAAGTCGTGGTTCCTTGCACAAAGTTGATTATCAGAATAACACGTATATATATTGAATAAATATGCAAACGATGAGGGATGATTTTTAGTTGCGATATAATTAGTTTGTGTTGTTATTGACTGATATACATAAGTTAATTAGTAGCCAACTAATTAGTTAGTTACCATCTTGTTGCATGAATCCTAGAGTTCAATCTCAATAGGATTAATTATCACGCGATCTAAGAACAGTGCCTTCATGAAAGAAGATTTACGCCTTGATAGACATGAACGATAACTTTGAGCTCTATTGAACTCCTCTTGTGTCTGGTGGTGAACCCAGTCCATCATCCGCCTCGATTCGATCAATAATGGGATTCTTGGCTAGAGAAAGGTTACGTGACATCGACGCCCAGATGGATGCAAGAAAATATTATAGATTTTGAAACACGGACAGGACCATTTATCAATCGGAGAACAAAATTAACATAAACTGACTTATGGGCCGGGTATCAAAATGAGGTTCAAGTTTAAACTTAACACAATTCAAGTTGACGTATGTTAATATTTATTAGGTCGGATGTGGGGTTTGGATGATCACGATTTGGATCAATTTACATGATCAAAATAATATATTTGTATAACTTTTTCTTTTCCATTTTCATTACTCAATGCTTAAACGCAACCGAGGTTTTTCTTTTCTTTTTTTACTTTCCTGTGTTTAATAACCCATATAATTTCATTAAAACATTACCCTAGCTTGCAACTTGTTCATAGTATAGCAAAACAGATCGGATCATGTTTTTATAAATACAAGTTGGATTGGCCATCCAATCAATCCACTTCAAATTAAGCTTCTTATATCGAGTCGAGACTCTTTATTATTAAAGATATATCAGAATATCAGAATGACTAGACCAATGGTTACTAATGAATCATGATTTCATTATATCACAAGAATATTATTATTATGGTGGATATTATTAAACCAACAAGAGGCTGAAAGTATATATTACAATGAGGTGAATAAGTTTGAACTCGCATCACAAGACCGATCTACCCATTTTACATTTACATCACGATACCTACCAGTAATTCAAAGAAAAGAAAAAATCTTAACATCGTCACTAAGAGTGTCACCTTTTGAAATTAAAAACAATCTCAGTTCTAAAATTCCAAGTGATCCAAAGTGATACGTGGACAACAACCTCAAGGTACTTTTTGACCTTGCAATTTACATCAACAAGATTAGGGATATTAAAAACATTCTAAAGCTTAATAACAAAGTAACACACCATAAAAGGGTGCAATTCATTTTCGAGCACATCATCACAACACAAGCATCTAACGAAATCAATATCAATTCCACCTTCCACCAAATTCATTCGAGTTGGCAACCTCCTTTTGTGACACGCCAAAAAAAGGTATTTAATTTTATAGGAAGAATTTTGTTTGTTATTCGGTGTATTTGTATATGTAACATATTAATTAATCGTCGATTTTATTTCCATGTTAAACTTTTTCGTACAATTCTATATGAACAAAGACAGTATATATTGACTTGGTATACATTGTTTATCATCAATTTATTAATTTAGCCTATCCATATCGGTGATGTTATCATCCAGAGTCCATGGAGATAACGTTAAATATAAATCGGTACCTTTACCTTGTGATTGTGAAGCATTAACTATATTGATGTGACTAGTCGACTAGATGTGGAAGCTTGAAGTTGGCGAAGGAAATAGAACTGACAATCCTGGTGAGAGTGTGAATGATCCTGGATCGATGAGCTTTTTGTGTTTCTTGTTCTGTATATATCAATCACTATGTAATTATGACTTTGAGCATAATTAAAGTCATGAATGTAATGAAGAAATATCTATAGTGTGGCCCGTTGTAATAAATCGATCTTAATTACAATTAGATATAACAACGAATTAATTCTTTGTGTTCGTATCGTTCGTTTATTCATGATTGTGATTTGCTTGTTTATCTTTTCCGTTTATTGTTTGTGGTTGTAAACACGATTACATGTGGATTGTTTGGGTTGTTTAATCCTAACAATTAGTACCAAAGTATCGTTTGTTGATTGCCCTAACAACTGGTATATCAAAACATCGGTTGTGGATTGCTAATACTTTATTTCTTTATCTTAGAGTGAAGAGATGCATCATGCATGTGCAACTCTGTTAGGATCGGTTTGATCTAATCAAGACTTATAGTTTTGAATAATTATCAAGAAACTGCGAAATAGTTTTTTGATAACTTAGGAATATATAAACTTGTTATCGTAGAATAAGAACAATAATAAAAACAATTAATTAATACTCAAATTAAAAGCTCCAATATTATTATTGATGATAATAATACGAATACACAACTGTATTAGGGTTTACACCTTGAAACTATCATTAACCTAATTTAGGTTCTAAGAATCTCTATTTATATCATATAGAGTCTTGTACAAACTGTCCTACAAATATGGAAGTAAATACATTCCATATACAATTCTATCTCTTAGCCAATTCAATATTACTATAACAGTAGTAATATTGATAAAACAGTTAGCAGTATTAACTTTTATACAAACTGTAGTAAAAGTGTTAATCTACATTAACAGCACTAACTATTACATGACTAACACTAGTAATCTTGTTAACAGTAGAAACTCTGATGACACAGTAGAAACATCTTCATTCTTCTAACAACACTAACTCTGATAGCAGCAGTAATGTCCAACAGTAGAAACCATGCTAACAGTAGTAACTTCTGTTCTAACAGCATTAACCACTTGGAAGATTCAAACCCAACGAACTCATATTTGAATTTGACATTACAATTAGTTACATATTTTTATATTGTAAACATTCCTTTGTGAGGCACGTATATACGGAGTAGTTATTACGCGTTCCCGATTATAATCCAAGACGAAAGATCTCTAAGTTGATCAAGTAGATGGCTCCAAATCGACAGTAAATTTGTATATATGTTTAACGAGTAATCGACAGTAATGGCTCCAAGTCTCTTTGAACTCACATTTATTAAGAACTGTGAATAAAAACAATATATACATACTCGAATTATGCGTACTAGTTAAACATAATGAACTTGGATTAGTGTTTGCTAGATCTAAGCCTAATGAAAAAAAGTTCCTATGCAAAGTTAATAACTAAAACCCATCAATGAAAAAAGGTTTTTGTATTAAACACATAACACAAGATGCATGTTATTACAAACAAGATGGTAGCTAGCTCCTAATTAATTAATTAAATTTCTTATTAAACAAGAACAAGAAAATGATCATAACATCGATCCTTCCACAGATGCATGCATATCTTTACTTCTTGTTTCCTTCCATCATGTTCAAATCACTCTTTTCGATCCTAGCTAGATGACAATATATCGTCGAACACTGAATTACTCGATTTTTAGTTGGACATACAGAATATCATTTAGAGCTTGAACTTCTGTCTCTTTGGGATGATGAAAGTATAGCATCAATGGCATCTTTCACTTGTGAAAGTTCAGGTGCTTTTCCACCTTGAACTGGCCAGAACTCATCAGTTGCCAACACCTTCAAATATGATTTAAAAAGGATTCATTTAATGCAAGCCCAAATATTCAGAAATCTAATAAATCATGGTGTCAATTAATGAACTTCAATTCCTTACCTTCACTTGCAGCTGTAAGAACTTTACATAACTAATAGCTTTCTCTAACATGGTTACCAAATCAACCTAAAAGTGAAAAACTGATTACATAAATATCAAAAGTATTGATTGTAAAATGATAATTCAGATCATTAATTAAGTTGTCGAATTAATTACCTTTGAACCATTTGGCACAAGATCTTGAAGTACTTTTAGCCGCTCACTAATTCGTTCTCTACGATTCTGTACAATAACAAACATTCCATTCTCATATTTAATCTGATTGTTGTTTAAATTTTAAGTAATTAATCAAGTGTATGTGTGTATTATAGTTTACTTGGCACAGAAGATATTTGATTTACGGAGTATTTTTCATTTACTAGTTAGTTACCTTGGCTGCAATACTTTGTGGATCTTTGGGTTGAGTACTTGGCTTTTGCTTAGCTTTCTTTGTTGAAGTGTTGGTGGTACATTGTTTCTTGAATGCTTGCTCACTCTCTCCCTGCGAAACGGTACTTTCAGTAAATAAACATTAACAAAAATATATACATATATGATAAATAAGAAGATCGAGCTTACTGAATTAGATCTCTTATGGAAAGATGATTCATGTGTTGCAAGATATTTATCAGAAGATGAAGGATTTGGCCAGGCAAATGATTCCAAATCTTCATGGTGATTATTGTCCTTAATACTGCCACTTTGAATGCAATTCATATTTTCCAACAAACGTAAACTATCAAATGAACCAGAGCCAAGATTCATGAGCTGATCTGGGCTCAAATTACTCGAATAAGGCTGTTCGTCGTTTTCTTCAAAGCTAAGGAAACAGGAGCTACTACCACCTTGCATGAAATTATGATCATAGTAGCCTGGCTTGAAACTTATAACCGAATGGCCTTCTTCTTGTTGTAACTGTTGATGATGATTTGTATTACCTCGAAAAAGAAGCCCACCAGAATTTGTAGCACTATTGGGGCTAGAAATTGTAGAAGAATTCGACGAACTTCCAGCGAAATTGTTCCCTTTTTTTTCTGGGCTTTCACTCTCTTCGCATTCAGCAATTGGGTTTCCGTAAAATTTGTAAGATTGATGAACTAAACCAGACATGTGTGAAGAGTGATCAGTAGGGTTTCTTTCTTTAGCAAGTGCCATTTTTTTTAAAATAAGACAGAATTACTCAAAAAAAGTAAGATATGAAGAAAAGGTCGGCTAGTGATTATGGAATATTTATATGGGTTTGAAAGTTAGGGCTTCTGAGAAATGGAATTAAATTTAGAATAGTTAGCTGGCAAATATAAAAATATATTTTTAGATGAGAAAATAAAGAGTGCATGAAAAACAAGAAAAAGAATTGAAGATGACGAAATGAGAACAGCAAAAGGGTCGCCGGATTGTTCGCAAAACCCACGTCTATAAGATTCCACACCACCTCACTTCATTTAATTCCATTTTATTTACGTGTATATGATTGATTAAATGACTACATATTCTTATCTTAATTTTGTTTAATTTTATTCTACGTACTATACGAAGTAAAATGATCAGTAAATTTGAACACCAGCTAGCTATATATATGTTGTTATATACATATTCATATAGTTTTTTTTAGCCGCAGAGGTTTATTAAAATGCACGTTAACAAAATACTAGATGTAAAAAATGTGTTACAATCAAACGTGTTTCACTTGATGGGGTTACAAATTTAATCCGTCCAATTCAAAGTACTTTTCTTATTCCTATATTACAAATCTAAATGGAAAAAAAAGTTTAACTTCATTACAAATTGTATCACTCATCGGTCTTTTCACATTGAAGGTGACTATGTTATCGCTCAAAGAGAAGTTTGAATCACCGCATCCAAGTATGAATTATGTACCCCATGAAAATAATATACACACGAAATTAATGATAATTTGATGTCAAAATCACTCTGAAATTCATTAAATGCTTATCTAGTTATACTTGCGTACACTAACACATTGTTACGCGATATCGAATATATATGTGATTCATAAAATTGCAACAATATAATTGTGGTACGGTGGAAAATGCATGTTATATGTCGTGCTATATGTACGAGCTATGATGAAAATTGTATATATAAAGTCATTTTTGAAGAAAATATATAATCGGGTCCTACTAACCATGCCGTTAAAATAAAACTAACCTATATACATGCACGTAACTATTTGTGAAAATCCAAAATTTATTGAAGTATTTAGAATGATAGGTGGATATTCAAAGTAGAACTAGATTATGTATTTATTCACATGTAATTAGCTATATTCATGTGTGAACATTTATATATGTTCAGTTGAGAAAACAAGAAGAAGCTAAAACCCATATTATTACGTCCTAAAACACATTTTAACCGATTTGTTCACATAATTGTTTACATGTGAACATATATTTGTTTTTTTTAGACATATTTTTTAAATTTTCTAAATTTTTTTTCTTTCTCAATTAAACGTATAGTACATCAATGTTTATATACAATGAAGTTAATTAAATGTGAACAAATACATAAGGCAATAGTTATCACAAGTTCTTAAGTTTGAGGTGGTTCTTATTTTAACCTTCCCCACGATGATCTAGTACGTACATAAATCAATAAGAAGTTTAAAATGATCGAAAAAGAAAAAAATTCTCTGTATCGATCTTTTAGAATAATTGAGTTGCTTGGTTGGGAATTCCTTTCCTAATCACACTCTTTATCGATTCAAAGATCAATATTTCAGCTTCACCCAAGTGGCCGGTTTAATTCGATATTTGGTTTCGATTTTGGAAGTTTTGACTTCCATGGTTTTTGCCAAATTGTAGTTGAATTACTAATTAAGTTATAATTGTAGGCGGAGTTGGTTATCGAGTGTTATAACGGAGTGCTATAAATAATAGTATGTATATATTCAAAAACATCATATTGTCTATATGTAAGATATGAACCTCAGTACAATTCTCCTTTTATAAAACAGCTGGACTATATATGTTAGATCGATTAGAATGGTCTATAATTCTAGTTTAGATTTCTCTAATTCAAATTATATGTAACTTTTTATTTCTAGCTTCTTTTTAGAGGTTGTTTAATGAAATTCTATACTGTTTAAAAAATATATATATGTTAGAATTTTCGATTTGTTTTTTTATGAGTTTTCAATAGGATTAGTAAAAAATGTAACATTGATTTGTTAGACGTACTGGAATTGTAAACCTAATCTGATTCCTTGTCATTTCATATAATTGTTTTCATATCTAGCTTCTTACTAATAGTTTTATATCAAAGTGCAGTTAAAAAAAGTAAAAATATAAAAAATAATAAAATAATAAAAAAAAACTTTTGATTTGAATTTTAAAATTACATTTCTTTCCAAATTCTTATAATGTTGCCTCGTTTTTGCACTAGCTTCGTACTAGTTGCTTATAACATAACTACGTTAAAAAAATGTTAGAATTTGACATTTCCAATTTAATTTTGGTGTCTTTTTTCACCTTTTATTTCTATACATTTGAGACGCGATTACTTTTATAAGGATGCGTTTGGAATTTAATAAATTGAAATGTCAAGGAATCCGAATTCTTTTAAGTGAATGATTTGGTGAATTCTAATAGTATTCATTTTTGAACCAAACACTCTTACGTAATAAAAAGAGGTGTCAATTCGATTGAACAAAATGAAATTCGGTAAACCAAACACAGTTTTAGCATCTATATGTCTGTTTGAAACATGCTATCTTTATATAGGTCATAACGTTTTTAGAATGAAATTATTTCGCTAAAAGAATTAGGAGGAATTATTATTATGAATTAGTAGTACGTAATAATTATCAAATCGATCACCACACATAAAATCGATTTTATAACTCGGGTTTTACTTTGATTTGTTTTCATTCAATTCAATCAAAGGGTCCTTCCTAGTACCCTCCCTTTTGAATCTCAATCGAATTGTATTGTATGGATCTTTCAATAATTCACATAAAATCTCACTTAATTGAAGTTCTTTATACTTAAGCACGTGCATGACAACTTATTTTATAATTTGATACATTCCATCGTTGGCTACCTATGTATTTCAAAAGCTACCTTAATTTTATATTGCATGGATTATTGCATCTAATACACAACACATTATATTATTAAAATAAAAAAATGAATTTCTAAATATTTGTCTAATTTGTGAAATTAAGGTATAGATTGAGCCGTAATATATTACATTACATTATATCATATGAATATCATATCATTTGTATGTAATATTATATCTATAAATAAAATAAATTTTGGAATTTCCTAAAGCGATGATATATGATATATATTTAGGTTAGAAGGACGAACCTATAACCACTTAACTCATACATTCCCAACAGGTCCGTCACTTGCTCCATCAGTTTGCAAGTGACGGCGTCACTTTAGGGACACCATTGGCACGGAAGGTCACTTTGGCTTCGTTGGTTCTATTCGTCGGATATTTGACGGAGTGAGGGACGAGATAAGCTTTTTTTGTTTAATGATAAAAAGTACATTGGTAGATATGCGGCAAAGATTAAATGGCGGTGTTATTGTTGGTAGTTGTTAGTGAGTTTCAGTCAGTTTTGAGAAAAACTAATATAACGTTGAGGTAGCACAAACTGATCAGTCAGTTTCAGTCTCTTATTGAAAGTGATCTAACTACATATGCTTATATATCATGACTCACATGATGCATGAACTCACAAATTCTAAATTGAGGGGTAACTCTAAGCGTTAGACCAAAAAGTTTTCTGGTAGATAATAAAGAAGTCGGTATCTACAAAATAGTTGATATATATGAATATTCCAATATTATATAAAATTCATGATCACTGTTTTTTTAGTACAAGCGGTTATGAAACACCCGGTTTCTAATTTAACAATAAAGGTAATCGAGGACGTGTATACATTGATAAATATTTCATTTATATAACATCAAATTAAAGAAGAAGATACAATTAAATTAAATAGATAAATAAACAAATTAAAAAAAATAAAATAGTGGAGTAATTAATTAGGGTAGAAAATCAAAGTTTGCATTGGAAGAAGAGAAGTTTCTTACTTCCTTGTCTCAAGGAGATTGTTATTCCCATTGTTGTTCTTCAAATCTTCATCTTCTTGTCTCTCCAACAACATTAATTTCAATAAAAATTAAAAAAAAAAAAAAAAAAAAAAAAAAAAACCCTTTCATCATAATCAACAAAACAGATCATAATTATGATGACAATCCCCATGTTCATTTAAGTCTCCCAAAAGATGCCCTTATCCTACAATATCTTACTTAAACATTTTAACTCCTTAATTAATCCCTCAAACCTTCTGTCATTCTGTATGTACTACATACATGGTCAAGTTGTACTTGACACTAAGCATGTTACTACTTAATTGATGGTGTAAGTTTTAAAATATCACTAGCTATATATATAGTCAAACACGATCATTTGTGGTGATTCTTTAATACATAGAAAAAAATTTATGTGATCACTTTTTAAATACCCTTTTTATTTTACACACCTTTTACAATAACCAACTATATATATATATATATATATATATATATATATATATATATATATATATATATATATATATATATATATGGGAAGAATAGAGAGGGAATTCTAAATTTAAGGAAAGGAGGAAAGCAAATCTCACCCACACATTTTCTTGTATTTTCTCCAACTCATATACAATACACATTTCATCAATTTTTGTTTAAAATTTAAAATTAAAGCATGTAAATCAATCAAAACATTATAAATTTCAAATTCATCAAAGACATTCATTCATACATATCTTCAATTCGTCATAATTCATATTCATCGAATATTAAGAATTTTGGGTATAACTTTTGGGTTTTGTGAAAATTTTGATTCACCAATGAATACACTAAAATCAAACGAATTTCAACATACAAAACTTATAAACAAATAATTAATTTAATTATAGTTGTCATTAACCATCAAATTTCACAAAAAAAAAAAATTAGAACATTAACATTAATTTGGAATTAATGTTGATCAAAATTACAATTAATATTCATAAACAATAATTTATGATGAATATTAACTTATATATGTTTTTATACATTGTTGAACGAGATAACTTAACAATCATCAGTGTATAATAATGTATATGAGTTAAAATTCATCGTAAAAGAATGTTTACAAATATTAAGTTGTAATTTTGATTAACATTCTTTCCAAATGAATATTAATATTCTGAATTTTTTTTGAGTTATTTACAATTTCACCACCGCGTTGACTTTTCAGTTGACCAGAATATATGACTAGGAATAGCTTTCCTCCTTCTCCCATCTTTTTACTTCCCACTTGATTCCCACCATATATATATATATATATATATATATATATATATATATATATATATATATATACACACACATACATATATATATACATATAATATATAGATACAAAATGGGCCAAAAGTATTGGACTTATATAATTTCATTATCGTATATAGGGGTGAACAAAACCCGGTTTTTGGGAAAACCGGTTCGGGTTGAAAAACCGAACCGGTTTTTAGTCAATAGTCAATAATAGGTTTTTCCAAAAACCGGTTTGGAACCGAACCGGTTTGAGGGGGAGAAAAACCCGAACCGGTTGTAACCTGTTTGGACCGGGTTGGAACCGGTTCGGGTTCAAAAACCGGTTTTCCTATATAATTCGGTTTTTTTTCGAGCGTTGAGCGTTTTAGGGAAAATCGACGTATTCTTCAAAAAATTTTCGGGCAAACCCAATGTGCGGTTACACAAAGGCACGAACCGGGCAATCCATGAGGAGCCGACCAAACATCGGTTGTTAATGATACACTTGTATTTAAGTTTTCAAAACCGATTATTAGTTGACTTTTAGCATTTTTCCACAACTTAAGAGCATCACGTCTAAGAGTAAGACGACTTACATGATTATATCGCGGTTGAAAAGTATTTTGAATGACCCTAGTAAGCCGAGGGTTGTCGAAGTGGTTGAACGGCAAAGCTTCTTGAATCACAAAGCCGGCAAATGCTTCTCGACACCGCTCCGCTTCGTATGTAAAAATACCCCCATCCCGTGACATTGTTGCTTGACTCGACTCGGGATTACTTTTGACTCCATCACAATACTTTGTAGCATGTGATTTCAAAGTAGAGTTGGAGTCGGCTTTCAAAAATTTCCCGCAACGTTTACAAAATGCCTTAGTGGAACTATCCGACAATAACACTTTGTCGTAATTACACCAAATCTCGAGATTTCGTTTGGTTACCAAAACTTGAACAATAGTTGGTGCATTTGAAGAACCAACACTGGCGGAAGTTGAAGAAGATTGAGTGGCCATTTTGATAGCGTTTCGAGAGCGTTTTGAGAGGGGTAGAGAATTTTTTGAGAGTTTCGTACGTAAATTGTAAGCGTTTTGAGTGTTTAAAGACTAGAATTAGCAAGATTGAGTGTTGTGACTAAACCAAACCCAAGGTATCTATTTATACTAGTTTTAGGATGGCAAAATGGTAAAAAAACAAAAAAAAAACGGTCAAAATTCGAAAAAAACGGCTAGTTCTTCCAACAGCTAAAAACCGGTTCCAAACCAGTTCGGGTAAAACCGGTTACAAACCGGTTCGCTAACGGATTTATTCAAACCGGTTCCCAAACTGGCGGTTTTTATAAAAACCGGTTTCAACCGGTTTCGGGTTCGGTTTTTTTTTCGGTTTCGGGTCGGGAACCGGTTTTTTTGGTCAAATCTAATCGTATATCACTAAGCATGTATAAATGTATTGGACTTGTATAATTTCATTGGGATGGGATGCATAATTCCATTATCGTCTATGTTTGTTTGTTGATTGGACTTCTATAATGCGAAAGCTATAATTGGCCAAAAGGTCTATCAAGTTTTTCATATGGGCCACATCACTTTATATACACACTTTTAGCTTAACTTCTATACATGCACTAATTATTAAGTACATGGCAAAATAATTAATCAAAGAGCTGGAATAGCTCAGTTGGTTAGATCGTGTGGCTGTTAACCACAAGGTCGGAGGCTCAAGCACTCCTTCTAGCGTTACATTATTTGGCTTATAATTTTCTAGACATTTTTCTAAACCCATATTTGATATTATGGGGTTTCATTAGAGCCTTCTAGCGTTATATTTGGGCCCACTAATTTCTAGAAACTATTTCAAACCCACCTTATAGGGTTACATTTCTGGGTTTTTTTTTTTTTTTTTTTTTTTGTTCAACGCTAATTTTTTTTGGGTTTTTTGTTCAACCCTTCCTTAGCGTTTCAGTTTTGCGTTTTTGGCCCATTAGTTTTCTAGAATTGTGGTTTTCTTGTATAATAAAAATAAAATATTATTTGGTTGATTTTATTTTCAATAATGTTAAATATTAATATACCACGTTGACAATGGATATATCTATATCACCAGCTCAACAAAGACTAGTTTTATAAAAATACATAAAACATCGAAACTCAGTTATCCTATAAAATTCAGGAGATCATCTATTTTGATAAGTAAGCAACACATTTTTAGACTAGTTGATTGCTTTACGGTTAAGGCGTTACATAAGACATAAAAACAGTAGCCTTTTATTAAATGTATGGTTTGAGCTCGTACACCAACGAATATTAATTCTAGACTAGATTTGTTCGACCTTTTCTGCAACCTCATGGGGACCTAAGTATTAATTAAGCTATATTTACAACATTTAAAGTTCTTGAGAAAAATTCAAATAAAAATATAATAAAAAGGTTAAAAAATGGAAGAAATAATAGGATTACACACCATTTCAATAATCATTTTCACATTTTTCTTTAAAATTAAATATCTCACAAAACGTACATTAATAAATTATAAAAATTATACCGTTAGAATCAGCACCATTTTATCTTTATCTTTGATTAAATATACCAAATCACATGTGATTAAATATAAAACTTGCAATCACATGTGATATTGATGAAATTTTAATTTATAATTATTAATGTGGATGAATATTAAGCTCTAATCATGTGATAATTATCATATACTATGAATAAATAATCGTGAACAACTTTTAACTTTTTATCAGGATTACATGTGATTATATTGTATGATCTGACAAAAAAAGAAAAAATAAAGTTTGTCAGAAGTATAGCTTGTAGGATCTCTAATTAAAGATACTAAAAGGCCGATTCTAAATATGTAATTTTTATAATTTATTGAGGAACCGTTTGTACGATATTTAATTTTAAAAATGAAAGTGAAAATGAAAGTGTGTTTTGTAATGAAATTAATTGCATTCTTATTTGAGTTGTATTTTTATTAAGATGCCTTTCTCGGGTTTCAGCAGCCCATTAACTTTCTTATCTGACAGTTATCATGCCATTCACTCGGACTAAAACACTCGGCCCAATCGTGCCGTTGTTCAAGATTGGCTAAACTAAGCCCATTCTTCAATTTCTCTATCTATGAAGCTTCTAATATATACTTGGATAATAAGAAATGAAATGAAATTCTAAATTGTGAAAGATCAAATATATATACAGGCTAAAGATCAAGAGTGGAGTAATTTTTTGAAGAAAGTAGGAAAGCTTCGCATTCATTTATGATGAATGATTATCAAACGTAAGAAAATATATTTTTACCAATAAATATTAATCATAACTGATTTTATAACTACTAACATTCATCGAAAAACTAATTTCTATAACTTATAACATCATATGATGAATATTAAGCGATTTTGTTAACATCGGTTTTGATTAATATTTATTGGTAAAAATATGATTTTATACATTTTGATTATTATTCATCGTTAACGAATGTTAACGAATAATTTTCAAAAAAAATGATAATATCTACTTCGGTTAACATTCATTAATGATGAATATTAGAAAATTCTCCTTTATATTCATCATATGATACTATAAGTTATAAAAAGTAGTTTATATATGAATATTATTAGTTATAACATCAGTTTGATTGATACTTTTTGGTAAAAAATATTTTTTTACGTTTGATTATTATTCATCGCGAATGAATGGTTAACTTTTATGTTTCTCTCAAAAAATTACTTCCCTCTTGATCTCTACCATATATATATATATATATATATATATATATATATATATATATATATATATATATATATATATATATGAGAGCGTTCAAGAGGGAAGTGTTTTTTTGGGAGGAAGGGGGAAGCGTTAACATTCATCACGAACAATATTATACTTAACAATCAATATGTCAACAAAAGATATATGTTTACCAATAAATAGTAATCAAAATCGATGCTATAAAGAATATATTAACGGAAGAATTTCATTTTTAAGTCATAACATTAATTGATAAATATTTATTTAATAAATTGTTAACATTCATCGTGATGAATGTTAACTAACATTCATTACTATGAATGTTAAAATATCACATAATTTGAAAAATATTTTTAATTTTAACATTCATCACCATGAATGTTACAAACATTCACTGCGATGAATATTAACAATTTTGGGTCTAATATTCATAAATGTATGTTATAACCTGCAAAAAGAATTTATCAAGGAAGCTTAACATTCATAGCATCAATTATAATTAACATTTACTAAATTTCACTTCGTTTTTTGTGAGATTTGTATTTTTGAAGTTAAGATGCTTCGTGATGAATAATAATGCTTCCCCTTCCCTCAAAAAAGTGATTCCCCCTGGATCATCCCAATATATATACATATATATATATAGGGGGATGATCCAAGGGGAAGCTTCAATCTTGAGGGAAGGGGAAGTACCTTTACAGCCGTAAGATCTGTCCAACTTTTGATTTCAAGCGCGTGCTATGTTTCTAACTTCTGTTCAAGTGTGTTTACAGGGAAGAGGGTAATATAGTCACTTTACTTTCTATTTTCAGTTTAATTTAATATTATTTTATTAATGAAGAAACATATATGACTAAATTTAGTTTTGTTTCTTAGCTAAATTGAATCTAATTCAGATAGTTTAATTAGATCCTTCATGATCTAAATTAAATCTCAACCAAATTACATCTAGCATTAGCAACGATTAATTAAATCCTTCAACTAAATTCAATTTCGTTTCTTAATTCCAATTCACATAGTTTTTAATTGTTGTGTTTATGATTCAATTACAATTTAATTGTGATTACAATTGTTCCTAATTTAGATTTTTCATCGATATCACTTGTTTTTGCTTTTCTTCAATTTTAATTATACATACGATTTTGATTCAATTATGTCTGATTGTGTTGATTGTCTTTAGGTTTAAATCATCATTGACATTCAAGTTTTTATTTTTAGGGTTTTTTTAGGCTTAACTTTGTAATCGTGTTGTTTCAGATATTATGATGAATTATGGTTCCAACGTTCTGGTAGGAACAAATTCAAGTGTTCGTGATTCTACTAGTAAGTAATATTTTAGAGTAATTTGTGTTTTTTTATATGTTGTGTGTTCATTATGCTGATTTGCAGTAACTATGATATTAGTTACGATGAATGTTACTTTTAATGTTTTTGTATATTTAATTAATGTGTGGATCATTTGTATTTGTGTTTTTGTAGCTTCTATGATGTCTTCTAGTGCTAATCTCCCGTTAGAATTGAATTCAAGTGATCCTGATTCTACTGGTAAGTTTTTTGTTACTTGCGAGTTATGTGTTCATGATGCTCTGCTCAATTTCTGATAATATTATCCATGGTGAATGTTAATTATTTTAATATTACATGTGAATGTTGTATTGTATGTTAATAGATTTGTTAACCTGAAATAGTTATTAATATTACATGCGCTGAATTTATATGTGTTCTGCAACTTCATTCAATCACGAATCAAAGTTTAAGATTCAAATGTATTTATAATTTTCTTCCAGAATTTGATATAGGTTTTCGTTCATGTTTATATCATATATGTCTTCAAAAATTCAACTAGTTCTGATGTGTGTTTATATTCATATGCTCATAACGATGAAAGAATGAAACTTTAATTCAAATTTCATGTTTTAATTCAAATTATGGATTCATAAGCTTAATTAGGAGACATTTTATTTTCATACTAGTTTCCTATATCCCGTTAATATTCACTAGAATGAATCTTTAACTAAATTCATTGTATCGCTTAATTTTGAAGTTAGTATTAAGAATTGAATTTTTACGATAACATTGTAAATGTCTATAACAAGGTTGATTATTGAAAATCTACAAATGTTTTCTTCATACTGATAATGGTGTTCGTTACTTGATAAAGTCCATGAATTGTGATTCTTAGGCTAATTGGCAAATCGATGAATCTGAAAGAAGATAACAACCAATTTTCTCATGTTGCAGGTACTTTTTTAATACTCCAGTTTTATGAGGTGGTTTTCAAGGTCTACACAATTATTCCTATGTTCATCTTTTAAAAATTCTTAATGTCAGATATGAGCATTCATGCTAGTTGTTATCATTTATGAACAAATGCTAATCAGTTCACCATCAACAATGCATCAAATAACGGTATCACACACATACATATTCATTTTTAAGTCATCTTTTAGACTGATTTACTTACCTATTTCTTTTTTCTCCTTTGTCTACATATATCGAAAGCATGTTAGGGATGTATTTCACTATATATCAGTTATATGTTTTCACATACTTGGGCTCGAGTTATAGGTATCTTCATGAGGCAGCTTGTGAATTCTGGATGGTTACAAAACTGGGGCAGCTTGACTAACTTTTGTCAAAATGACCAAAATAAGGCGATCTTTCTCATCTAATTTGCTGCATTTTTGGGTATGTAATCATGTAGGTTTGGTGCAATGATTCCAGATTTGCAGTGCAAGGAGTTTAAGAGTTAGCTGAAAAGTCAAATTGAAGGTCGATGCAGATTTATTTGGTTTTAAATTAGAAAATTTTGATCTTTTGACTTAATAGTCAACATGATTTAAAAAGAATAGATGCGGATCATGGTTGCTATTTATAGTTTCATACAAATGTTGGTCAATATGGTTTTGACTATGGGTTGCAATATAAAACACAGATGGAAAGTATGTTAGGGATCATCAACAAAGAGTGCAAGATAGAGTAAAGAAAGAATGTGAAGGTCATTCTGACTTGCATAAGTCATACTGCAATTTTTTCATTTGATAGAAAATTTTATGGTCATATTAATAGAGGTTTTAAATGGTTTGTCATAGAAGTTTTGATGTTTTGATTTGTATTTACTTGGGATGTGCATTAACATCCCCTTTTGGCAATGGCCAAAGTGGTTATCTTAAATAACTTTTGCTTTTTAAATACGAATTCTTCTTGTGGTTCTATCCCATTTATCAAAAAAAAAAAAAAAAAAAGTGAAAGTGATGATACTCTTGAGATAACATTCCATAAATGTTATAACTAAATTTCATTATCTATCTACTCTCATCTCAACAATAATTTATTTAGATGAATAGTAAGTAATAGCATTCATTTAGATAACACTAAGTGATAACATTCAATGAGTGTTGTCATCAACAATAATTAATTTAGATGGATAGTAGATGATAACATTCATTGAAATAAATATTAAGTGATAACATTCACTTATACATGTTATAATTTAATTCTAGTTGTTATAATTCATTTGGATGAATAATAAGTAAATATATTCATTTAAATGAATGATAAATGATAACATTCATTGATAAGTATTATAATATAATTTCAACTGTTATAACTTAACATTTTTTTTCATGAATAGTAAGTGATAACGTTCATTAGAGTGAATATTAAGTGATAACATTTATTGATAAATGTTATATTTTAATTTATGTTGTTATAACATAACATCTATTAAATACTAAGTGGTAGTATTTAGTTAGATGAATATTAAGTGATAACATTCATTGATAAATATTATAATTCAGTTATAATTTAACATTCATATTGACGAATATCATGTGATACCATTTATTAATAAATTTCATAATTTAGTTTCAGTTGATGAATGTTACAACTTAACATTAGGGTAGCGATCCAAAGAGAAATATCTTTTTTGGAGGAATGATGGTGCGTTAAACATTTATTTTTTTGTTAAGATATCGTATTGTTAGTCAATATTCAGGATAATGCATCAAATAATGGAATGTTTTAATATTCATTATAACATAATGAATGTTTGTTAACATTTAGTATGATGAATGTTAATAATTTATTAACTAAATATATTAATCGACTAATGTTATGACTTAAATATGAAATTCATCAGCGAATATATTCTTCATAACATCGATTTTGATTACTATTTATTGGTAAAAATAAGTTTTTGTTGACTTTTTTATTGGTAAATATAATGTGTATATCAACTTATAATTCACACACCATAGAATTGATTTGACGGTTGAATCCAACATTATGACTTTTGAAAGTCAGCATCCAAGCTTGATTCTTCATATTACACTACATATCTGCATGTAAAACATCATTGAAACCAATTAAATTAGCAACTATTTACTTAATATTTTGAACTTCAATGCAACTCCCAATTTTGACTTTAAAAGTTAGCATTCAACTCTTCACAATATACATTAGATTCGTTGAAAAACAACTACAAAATAATTCCTCTTTGCTTCAACATTTACAAGCTTCAAGTCAACCACGACATTCATTTGATTTTGATTTCCAGAAATAACAGAAAGAAGTGAAGCTTCATATCAATAGCTTTATTACTCATGAAAACATATTTTGCATACTTTGTAATATGAAAATCAACATAACAAAAATACTCTTGACTTTTGCGCTCCTCGGTAACAAATATTAAGTGATAACTTTCTCCTAAATGAATGTTAAATGATAACATTCATACCTACAAATTTCATAATCGTTAAACCTTTTCATGTTTATGCACTTTATTTCCTCGAACCTGGGCATTTCCTTCATCAAATTCAACATTCATAAATTGAGTTTATAAGCAGAGATACATATATGAGTCCCAGATTTATTTAATGTTCATCATACTTAAACTCATCTCATATATTATGCTATACAATTTTAAGTCAATATTCACTTATCTATTTTTCATTATACATATCACATATTGCATATTCACCAAAGAAAGCTAAATTCATCATCCTAAACTCGTCATCTATGTATAATAATTATTATCATATATTCATCAATTTTCAAATATTAGTTCTACAAAGATGAAAGCAATGTACAAATGAATACAAAACACATAAACAATATATAAAAACATGTAATTGTTAATTTTCTCACCGTTTTGTTCTTCCTCGTGATTTTTGATTTTTCTTCAGCTTTTTGTTGTTTTTGTTCCTTTAATCGTATAATAAACTATTGTGTTTTCGATTTAATCAATCGATTATCGTTGAATTCGCTCAACAATTTTTATTTTGATGATAGTGATTTCAATCAGATGTAATGTAAAGCCCTAATTTCTATTGAATGAACGTGGTTTTTAAGTTAAATTAATTTTTTGCCTACTATGTAATTGCCCTCACTTTTTCTTAAAATTACCAATATGCCACCGCTGAAATCTTTTTAAACCTGCTGACATGGACGACTGTGATTTACTTCCCCTTCCCCAAGTTTACTACTTCCCCATTGAACACTCTCCTATATACATACATACATATATATATATATATATATATATATATATATATACATGTATATATATATATATATACATGTATATATATATATATATACATGTATATATATATATATATACATGTATATATATATATATATACATGTATATATATATTAATATATACTTTTGTAAGAGGGGAGTACAATACATGTGATGTTGGCAATTGCCTAACCAAGATGAGGTTAGAGTAATAGTTAATTGTTGCATATTTATGACTTTCACATGCCAACGCATTATTGTGTTCCATTCCATGCCTATATATACGAATATAAATATAAATGTTACCTCAAAACAAATTGATTTCGGTATAAGCAATCACATGATTTTGGAAACAAGTGTATCGTATATATATGTGTGTTCATGTACGTAGTGATGGCCAATCGGGGCCATACATACATGGACGTACATGTTATATTAGATCTGCAAATGATTATTTAAATAATTCTACCCTTCCATCTATATTGCCTACAATCGTATAATATTTGATCGTATCATCTAAAAAAACACCGGACTTGCATGTGAAACTTTGCTAGCAATCATCATTTTCATGATATAATGCAACCAATCAAATCAAGAACATGCTTTTTATGTTTTCTAAAATGATAATGAAATATTACATTAGACTTGAGCTTGAACATATTTTAAAACTCGTTTAATAAACGAGTTGATCTTCTTATATCAAGTTCGAACAGTCTTGTGAGGCTAAACGAACTATCTTCATAAAATTCGAGCTCCACTCCTTTATGATTAGCTTCTCCACATCCGAAAAACGAGAAATATTCAAAAAAGAGAAGACCTCAAATACGGTGAAGATAATCATCAAGGAGTGGAGTTAAAAAGTTATGAATACTTAATACGAGGATCGTGATTTTAAGAGAATAAAAAATTAAAGTGGACAATTTTTTGTGCTAGGAATGCAAGACCCTACACTTAAGGATTAATGTGATCATGATCATAAATGGATTATAGGTCTTCAATACATATGGATTATGGTCTTCAATTTGACATATGCATTTGTGGTTTTACATTTATTATTTACTTCTTCAAGAAAATTACTATGTTATACTTCTCTCAAAATCTAAATATTAACATGAAATACTCTTTTTGTAGATTTTATTAGCTTATGGGGATGATAAACCGACATTTTTTTAGAATTTATTGTGACCATCTTAGAGAAAGTAATAATTGATTTTATAAACTAACACGCAACTGCTTGTCTTTGTCATGTCATTATCCCATTTTAGTATTCGAAACTAAACTGTTGGAATGAGACAAGCTTCAAGATGTAATATAGAAGAAAAATGCTACGCGTGGAACAATAATTAACGTTTGATATGACATTCCAACCGTTTCTAGTGCTCTACTTTGTTACGAATGTTTCAATATTATAACTAGTAGTCTACTTATTACGATGATTTTTTTTAAACTACGGTTCTCCAGTTCTTGTAGGTAAGTTTTTACTTCTTAGATCACTTTTTTTTTTCTTTTTTTGAGTTGTGCTACCGTAGTGCATGAGATTACAGTTTAATTCTTCGGTTTTGCAAATTGCAAGTGATGATAGGGAATGGTTTTAGAGATCAAAACTTTAGAATATTGAAATAACGAGGTGGTGGAAATAACAAACTTGTATTTCACAGTTTTATGTTTCGATCATTTGATGGGTCGGCATCATGATGATTTTATACGTCATGTATTGTCAGGATCTTTATATACATGCTTTAGTTTTTCTTTATTTTTCTGATTTGAGATATGAGTTTGTACCCAACGTATATAATTACATCGATCAGTTAATTATAACTTACAGATTTTAGTCGATGTCAACATAAAGATGTGATCTAATTGTCTTCTAAAACTCCTGAAGTTGACCCATTTTACGGATCTTTTTTGCGTACATTTTCTTTAATAGTATAAGACTAGTACATGTTTTTTCTTATACATAATTTTTAAATAACATCTCAGATAACAAATTAAAGTAATTACAATCCTAACAATATTCTGAACAATGAACACATAACAACAAGAAAATAATTTTAAAACAATTAATATATAAAAATCAACGAATTATTAAGATTCATGATAATAGGAATATATTATCGTTAAAGGGGATTTGGCAAACAATAATGCAAGTAGAAGACAAAACATGTTACCTCATCACTATAAGCCCCGAATCGGTAAAAGCGACAGTTTGTCACACGTGCAAGCGTTATGTTCACAAATAAGACAGCTTAGCTAACATGATTTCTTAAACAAACTAAACTATTCTTAATTTTTCTTCTCAAAGATTCGTAATTCAGGTACTTTGATCGACATCTAATTGGTAATTCTTCGGAGATATCGTTATATCTCGTACTTAATTAACAATCTATAAACATCATATCGTATATTTCATACATCTATCTGTTTTATTGCAAGTTGTGAGGTAAAGTATAAAAGTAAGTACAGTTATTCATACACTAATATTTTATCTTCATACACTACTAATTGTATTTTAGAATTTTGTATATTACTACAATACTATAGAGCACAACTGATGGTGTACGAATAACGAAATAACGGTACACAAATCACACCCTAAAAGTAAACGTCATATAGCAATGGGGAATGTTTTGATAGAATGCATTTTGATTGATGATGTGCCCACAACTCTTCACAAGTACGTGAGCTTAAAACCATACATAATGAAAACTAGATATAAATTATTAAATCAAATATGACGGCTAACTAAAAACTATACAACTCTGTCAACGTTGGCAGTGAAATGTACACGATATAATTTTTGTAGAAAGATATATCGTTATATACGACAGTGAGAAAGACTAATAGAACAATACTATACATTACGTAAGGAATATATCAATGAGATGCTACTAAATTGTGAACTATGTTGGGTTTACAACCTACAAATAGAAAGTCATTGTGATTTTTACGTTCTTCTATTTATCCTTTTGGAAAATTTTGAGACTCACGTCTTAAATCTTTGTCTGAAAAAAGGAAAAAAAAAAAAAACTCGTCTTCGGTCGGAAGACATCAGCATTTGGTTTAAAAACTAGAACATAGATCGATAAAAATTCAAATAAATATATAGTGGAAAGTTCAAATAAGAACGCTTCTTATTATAAAAACGATAACAATGAACATTTTTATTTTTAAATTTAAAATTAACTAATTTTTTCACAAAAAATATATATTAAAATTTTATGCTTTATATAATATATATATATATATATATATATATATATATATATATATATATATCTTTTAAACTAATCTCATATTAAAGTGAATAAAATTTTAATAATTTTAATATTTTTTTATTGCAAAAAATGTACATATATTAAAATTAAAAATAAAAAATATCAGTCCTACAGTTTCTATCATAAAAAATAATTTTATTATAACTATCTCCTAAATATATATTTTAAATCTCTACTTTGTCACTTTCATGATCTAATAAACTTAATACATTTTGCCTTGACAAGATAAATAGGCCAAAACAAAACGTTATTTGGACGCATCAATTTTCTTGTTCCCCATGCATAAATATTATTTAACTCAAATTTATCTCCTAATTTTATGGCATGTGTTTATTTATTTATTACAAAATAACTTGTACTCCTAATGACCCGCTTGTCTCTATCTCTCAAGTTGCTAGTAAACCAATCTCAACCCCAAATTGTCTCTCCAACACAAACCCTTTTTTCTTGCATTCGAAACCAACATTACAAATTATTCATAACTGATATTTCCAACTTTGGAAGTTTAGCTAAGCCAAGCCAAGCTGTGATAATTAGCCGAGCCGAGTATGGTGAAGCTAGTTTTGAAATTCAATGGATGAAGGTAGTAGCTAAAGGCTCTGAACGGTAAATAAGATGGAGCCAAAATGGTTGTCAAGATTGGTAGTTAGGTGTTACAAAGGTGGCCGGTGGCTTTGGCTGGTCACCAAACCACATATTTCATATATTATTTGCATTTTAACTTTTAAATTTAAATTAATAAATAGACAATGAGATTTGACATATTGATATCGTTTGATTATTTATTTGAGTACTTGATTGTTATGGATTATATTTTTCATTTAATTCGTGCTTGGCTGCTTTTATTATTTCAACTATGCATGTACGTGTGTATAATTATATTGTTGTTAAATATTTTACAAGTTTCACCAATTTTGTTATTATATAGAGTGACGAAAAATGATGCGCATGGGACGGATTATTATATGCCCACGAAGGTATGAAATGAAGAGTCAAGAAACAAAAATGAAAGTAAATGTGCAAAACTTATTATCGGTCCAAAATTACCCATTCGAGTTAGTTACGCACTAGTAAAAAAAAAAGAAAAAAGAAAAAAGAAAACTATGAATGTGTGATTACGGCTTTTATTAAATGTTATTTTCGCATCAAACCATGCCACATAACAAAACTGTCTCGTCTAGTCGTCTACATCCTCTTCATACGCAATATACACGTAAATATATTAATCGACACAAGGTCATGTTCGAGAGGATTAAACCTAATCCTCACGAATCTAAAAAAAAACACATAGAAATAAATAACTATAAACAATGATAAGACAAAGAGTTAATTGCATGGTTTGACTCTGTAGTTTACTCACAATTGCACCGTCAGTCTTTATAATGAACTTTTTGCATCATCAGTCTAAAAACATTAAAGTTGTTGCGCTTTCGGTCTCTCCTCCAACTAAAATGAGTAACATACTCTTAATGTTCTGTTATTAAAAAATAGGATATTAAGAGTATATAACTAAAATGAATAAGTTATCCGTAATGTCCTATTATTAAAAGATAGAACAACAAGGATGCGCAACAACTTTTACGTTTTTGAACTGCTGATACAAAACGTGAATATATGGATTGACGTTGCAATTGTAAGTAAACCACAAGGATGAACCATGCAATTAACTCTAAGACAAATTAAATAATAAAATAAAGAAAATACGATATAACGTGGTTGAACTTTGATCGATATGATCAAAGCTTAATCCACGGTTAAACTAGAGATATAATCTTCTAAGGGTTATATTGTTTTGTACGAAACTTAGAGTTTACAATTACAAATGAGATCTATTTATAAAGCCAATTTAGGTTTTTCCGCCATGGCCAGAGCCCATGGGCTTCTGGCTATCAACAGTGAACATTTCATATCTGTACAAACTTCCATTGAATTCTAACAACTTGCATTATGTCTGGAATCTGTTAAACATCCTCTAACTAGAGTAATTTCCGATGTATATATTTGTCTCTCTGTCTGAATGGCTACATCAGACTTTACACTCACTAGAAGTATCATACATTTTAAATTTCACATGTTAATTAACACGTAATCATGCACCCCTTTATCCTTAATTCCAAACCAAGATTGATGGTATAAACTGAGTATCCAAAACTTTGTACTTAAGATAATAATAAACTGAATGAACATTCGTTAACCTCTCTTTTGATTATGCTACAGTTAATTTAGGTAAAAGTCAATTGCACTAATGTTAATTGTTGTTAAGATGTCCATTTTGATTATATAAGCCAAATATATAGCCAATAATCACACGCCTCCTCTTTTTCTCTTATTTGGCACCACATTTTATTTTAACTAAATATAAATACTTTAACATAAAAAATAACAATAATAGCAGCATCATTTATTAATAAATCACCCAAATCTCCAAAACCAAGCACCTTCCAAACTGATCCTTTTTCCTCTATTATCTAATGGACCCCATGTCCCTTTGCCCATGCATTAGTAGTGGTTGGGCAAGCCATAATTGTGTAATTATAATACTCAATAATGAATTAGTGATGATCTAATGTTCTTTCCGTAGCACCCCTAATATAATTGGCCCATAATCTATAAACTCTTTCAAAATGGTCAATTGGTGGAAATGCATACACATCAATTAACCAACTAATTTGAAATAGGGTTTTTTATATAGTGGTTATAACTTGTAAACATAGACAATGTGGATACAAAAACATACTTATACACAAGGCATTATAAGGTGTTACATCACATTCGTACATCAGATCCAACCCTTATTAGTGTGTTTCTCACGTATGCATTAAATTTGATATAAATAAAAATCGTTAAGGAAATCTTTACACTAAATGTGAATCATCTCCAACTTATGCATCGAATTTTCACACCAAACTGATAATCAACATTTAAATAAAACCTATAAACTATTTTTATATTAGAACTTACTTCAGTTATTTAATCTATAAGTTTTATATTAGAGAGAAGTGACTGATACTAAAAATAAATAAATAATATCATTATAACGATAACTCTTATATGTTTATTAATGAATATCAATACAAGGATACATTTATTAAAATCCAATGATAAATATTGCGTCTTTAGTTATTTCACCAATGGCATTTGGCCTGTTTAGGTGAGCACCTTCTTTTTGGTTCACATAAAATTTAATTGTAAATCTTTATTATTTTTTAGCTTCACATAAAATAAAATGATAAATATGTACCTGGTTTTGTTGATGAGGTGAAATAGAAATGTAGCGGACCAATCTTCCGTACCGCCCCCTGACTCTCTCCCTATAAAAAAAGTTTCCAGCTTATTCGTGATAGGGCCTTTTCAAATGTGCCCAAAAATTGGATAGGGGTCAAGACGCTATTAGGCGGAGTTGCAAACGGATCTGCCGGTTCACCAATCATTGATGGTTCTAGAACCGCTAAATTTACCTTCATTAATTTTTGGCTTCACATAAAGTTTTGAAGAAGTGAAGCTTTATACTTTTTTTTTTGCTTCAAATAAAGTTTTGAAGAAGTGAAGCTTTATACTGGTTTTTTTTGCTTCACATAAACTTTTAAATATGAACTTGTATTTTATTTTGCTTCACAATCATTTTAATTGTGCCCTTTTATAATTTTTTGGCTTCACCAAAAACTTTTAATTGTGAACCTTCATTATTTTTAGCTTTACAGAAATTTACAAAAGAGTGTATCTTTATTTTTTATTATCACCGTTCTCACCTAAATATTATGTTCTCTTTGGTTCTCATGCCTATATATATATATATATATATATATATATATATATATATATATATATATATATATATATATATACATGTGAGATAAATGGAGAATAATTTTTAGGGAGAGAAGAGGGAGAAAGATATTTTGTTACTATGATTCATTATTTTTATTTTTAAGATTCAATTTTTTATTACTGTAAACTTTTGAATCAAAGCAACAAAAGACTAAATCTTATTAATAAAATAATGAACCAAAATAATAAAATATAAAATTATATTAATAAAAATTTGTATCATATCAATAAAGTATTGAATTATAGTAACAAAAACTCTCTTTCCCTCTTCTCTCTCTAAATTTCTTTCTTTTTTGATCCTATTACTATATATATATATATATATATATATATATATATATATATATATATATATATATATATATATATATCAAGT
This sequence comes from Gnaphalium uliginosum, assembly GCA_963930675.1. Taxonomy (NCBI): domain Eukaryota; kingdom Viridiplantae; phylum Streptophyta; class Magnoliopsida; order Asterales; family Asteraceae; genus Gnaphalium; species Gnaphalium uliginosum. Next base: position 12,778,704 of record OZ005685.1, on the reverse strand, counting down.
TTTAAACATATTATCCATAATTACTATATATATATATATATATACATGTAATTATGGATAATATGTTTAAAACTTGATATTGTATAACTTATAACGTATTTAAAGAAAGTATTTAAAGAAATGATATATTGGATATGGAATACGTTTCAAGTTTCATTGAAAACATATGTATAATATATATAAACAAAATTTGGTATATGAATTCGAGTATAATTGTAGACAAAATATAACGTATTCACATGTATGATACAAGAAAATATGTTTATTATTTTTTAAGTTTAGAACTCACAAAATAAAATTGTCTTAATCAAAACACTAAATGTTTAGTATTCCAACAATTTGGTGTACAATATAATTTGCAACAAATATGATGACTTGGTTCGAGATGAATTTTTACACCAAATTAAAACACTAAATTTGATATTTTGGTGCATACATTGAAGATGATCATAGTGACCTTTATTCCAACAATAAAAATCGACCAATAAATGTGAGATTAAGCCAAAAGTTATGAAGTTTTTTACTCTAAATATTACGGAGTACTATATTGTACCATGATCGAGTTTTTTGGCCTACAAAACGACTCCTGATTTCATGAAATCACATGAGCATACTTATAAAACCTACAAAAATATATATGATTTATATATAGAAATCTATATTTAGTTATTATGATAAATTGATAGTCACTCTTTACACAAAAAAATTTAGGTAAAGACTACCAACAAACATGAGTAATATATTCTTTTAGTTTAACCTTTATATTAATTTTAATCTTCAACTTCAACAATAAAATTAAAAATTTGTTGATAATGTAAAAGTTACATATGACTTTATGTAACTAAGATATATGAGGGAGTAATGATGTTAAAATAAAAAAGTTCTCTAAAAATATAAGTGAAGAATAAACATTAAAATAAAAAAAATAAAAAAAAAAACAAAAAAAAAACCCTGTCTTTGTCTTTGTGTGGGTACTAGTTTGTCTTGATAACCATTAACATAGAGAATCTCTCATCAAACCTTCACACTTTTTATTCTTCTTTCTTTTACCTATCTCAGGGGACCATCATATACATATTACATACACATAGATACATACACCCTTTTCTCCCAACTAATTCACTTAATTTAATCCCTTGCACAGACCACCTACATTATATTACATACCCACTATTATTATTATTATTATTATTATTATTATTATTATTATTATTATTATTATTATTATTATTATTCCATGAAATATATATTCTTTCTCTCCACTTTCAAGTAATCAAGTTCATATCTTTCCCCATCTTTTTCTTCCTTTTTAGTTTCTTGATTTCTGTGTTGAGTGTTGCTATCAATATCATCAAGATTTGATTTTTAACAAAATGGGTGTTTCTCAAATCAATTCCACACAAAACCCACCTCCTATTTCTTCATCTTTAACTAGAATTACTTCTAGAACATCGAGTTTTGAAGATGACGATGATGAAATATATCACTACAATGATGAAACTGATATGAAATTTAAAAACTTCATTCATAAAATGATTTGGGATTTTGGGTTTGCTTGTTTTTTTCCAACAATTATTAAGAAAAAAGATGAAATGAAAAAGAAATTGGTGAATAATTTGGAGAATAATAAGGCATGGCTTCTTGCAGAGTCTGGTGGGTGTGTTACTAATTTGGGAAATGCAGAACCACACTCTGTTCACTCATCTTTTAGATTCAGTTTATGCTCACAAGTTGAACTTGAATCTATGAGTGTTAATTCTTCATCTGCTACTGTTTTGATGGTGAATTTGGACAATGGGTTGATTGAACCAAGATCTCAAGAACTTAAATGGGGAAGAATTGAGTCTTTAGAGAGAAGTATTTCACCTGTCGCACATAACCTAATGAGATTCAGCTATGGTGAAATCATTTCTGCCACTCGCAATTTCTCAAAAGGTATATAATTTATTTTAATTTCAAATGTTACATCGTTGACTTTTGACCTAATTTTGACTTGCAAATTGTAAAAGCTATGACCTTCCAGTAAAAATAAAATATAAATCAAAACAATAACTTTTGAAAGTTGCTGTATCAATTTTGCTTTTGAAAGATTCACTAGGTTTAAATTCTATTCTAGTATAGGTTTTAAAAAATTAGTAAATTTAGTAACTTTATGAGTTTTAGGTTCTTATATTCACCTGAATTTGGATCTGATTCGATTGTGTTTGAATTGGGTAGAGAGGGTTTTGGGGAGAGGTGCATTGAGCTATGTGTTTAAGGGAAGAGTTGGGATGTTGAAAACAACTGTTGCAATCAAGAAATTGGACAAAGAAGATAAAGAGGCACCAAAGGCATTTGTTAGAGAACTAATGATAGCAAGTTCTCTTCATAGCCATTTTATAGTTCCGCTCGTCGGCTTTTGTATCGACCCGGAAGGGGGTTTGTTCTTGATCTACAAGTATGTTTCGGGTGGAAGCTTGGAACGGTATCTACGTGGTACTATTTCTATGACCTATTGTTTTTGTTATTGATCATGAATGTTAAAGTATGAATCTTAATTGACTTTAAGAAAACACCCATTCTGTAGAAACAAGAAATGGTAAAAATGGTGGATCAAAACTTCCATGGTCAGTAAGGTATAAAGTTGCTAAAGGAATCGCTGAGGCTGTGAGGTACTTGCATAATGGGACCGAAAGATGTGTAGTTCATAGAGATATTAAGCCTTCAAATATCCTTCTGTCTTCAAGAAAATCACCTAAGGTGAGAAATAAATACTACAGTGTTGCATAATTAATTCGAGTATTTATTTATAGTATGACTTGTAGATTTTGTCAAGAATTATAATTTATAGTTTACTTGGTGGTTGCAGCTATGTGATTTTGGATTAGCTACGTGGACATCTGCTCCTTCGGTTCCTTTTTTGTGCAAAACTGTGAAAGGGACATTCGGGTAAGGTTTTGAATTTTTGGTCAAGATTTCGCTAGCGTATTTGCTTTTGGTCGGTTGTGATGACTAAAAATGGTTTCCTTTACAGGTATTTGGCTCCTGAATATTTCCAACATGGAAAAGTATCTGATAAAACAGATGTTTACGCATTTGGGGTGGTCCTTTTGGAGTTGATAACAGGACGAAAGCCGATTGAATCAAGAAGAGGAGCCGGAGAAGAGAACTTGGTTTTGTGGGTAAGTTGTTGCTGACACATTACTTAACTTGCCTGAGTTTTCATTCATTTGACTGTCGTTGTTAGTTGTGCATTTTAACTGTTTATTGCGGTCAAAAGGCTCAGGCTCAACCATCAGTACGTGTTTAACAATCTGATTATAGTTCTGGCTTTCTGATTATTATTAACCTCAATAACATAAGATAAACACTAGTTATGATAAAACTGATCATTGAGATAAATGTAACTTACCTAACTATCTCTAGTTTCAAGTAGTAGTAATCATTTTGAAAACACACTTCCAGTCACCCCTACGCATTTGGAAACTGTTCATATGATTTAGTTATCTTACTGGCATCTATTTTTCAAGATTTAAGGTTTTCACCTCTAAAAAGATTTATTAACCATTGAAATCTGCTCAAATTTTGCAGGCAAAGCCTCTATTACAACAGGGATCCATAGAAAAACTACTCGATCCCCGCATCAAATTCACTCAAAGAAACCTAGAACAGATTACTCGGATGATACAAGCTGCAGACGCCTGTATAAACAACGAAGAATCCAAAAGACCAAATATCAATATCGTCATCTCAATCCTGAATGGAGTTGAAGTAAATCAAACAATCAGAATAAAGCCCGGTACTGCTTTATCTTCTAACAACTATGTAACTGACAGTTACCCTCAGATTCGACAGACAAAGAATGAAATGAAGTCTCATTTAGCTTTGGCAATGCTAGGGGTAACTGAGTTTGATGATGATCATGATCTTCTGTACTGTAGATGACCGAAATCTTTGAGCAAATACATCCATTTTGAAGTTACAAATTTGTTTGAATATAACCCAAGAGTACAGAGATCTAAGACTCAAAAAGACTGATTGAGAGTTTGTATATAGGTCTTGTAGTTGAATTAGTAAAGTAAAAAACTAATTTACATGTGTGCAATGTGAGATCATCATCATGGTCATGCCTTTATTTGATAGGCTTATTATGGTAGGGGTTTTCTTTGTTATCTTGTTGGACAAAAGATGTTTATTTGAATTTTGTTTTATTTATAATGGAATAGTAAATTGATTTTTGGGCAAATGGAATATAAAAAAACTAAGTTTATTTTTTTATTTGGCAACAATATCACATTTTTTATATACATATATCATTTTCTTTCGAGTTGCAAGTTATTCATTATTTTGGGATAATTATCGCTTCAAAAGAAAATTAAGAATTGTGTATTATAAGCCACAATTAGAGTAGTCACCTTATCTAAGTTTTATAATCTAATTAAAAAGGTTATTAATTTTATGCGGTATTTATAGTATTAGGTAAAGTATAACGATGGAGTAGTATTTATAATATATAATCATATATACACAACCATGTAGAACAAAGTATACCATGAAGAACAAAGTATACCATGAAACTTCAAAAGCATGCAGAATAGAGTTATGGTTAGTCCATTTGCGCCTAAATCGACCACTAGTGATGTTTTATTTTATATATTAGGTGGTGTTCGGGGGTTTTATTTCCTAGCTTATTGCTTATAAGCAAATAAACTAGAAAATCTAAGCTTATTTTGATCCACATCTAATATAGGCATATAAACTCTACAAATAAGCTCTTCCAAACACTTGAATCGAAGCTTATTGTATAAATATAAGCAAATAAGCTAATAAGCTTCAAAGATAAGCTCCCCCAAACACCTACTTAGGTTGTGTTTGGCTTGGTTTTTAAATTTGAGTTTTTAGCTTTTTAGCTAAAAAGTCAAAAGTTAAAAGCTTCACTTTCTTGGCTTCACAAGAAAAGGTTTTTTTGCTGTAAAAAGTCAAAAGCATAAAAAAGTGTTTGGATGAGCTTAAAAGCTTTTTACAACAAAAAAGCTTAAAAAGCTAAAAAGCTCTTTTGAAAAGCTAATCCAAACACTCCCTTAGTCTATTTGATTTTTTTTTCTTTTCTTAATGATACGTTTTTATTTATGTGATTTGTACTCCATTTATTGTTTTAAGGATTTATGGACTGGATCACCAACATACTTTTATTTTTTTCCCGATGTCACTTATTACTAACGTCGACAATAAACTTTCTAAAACTGTGTTAATGTCACCAACATGCTAATTTTAACTTGTAACAATTTGAAATTGTTGATGTGTCATTGCCATGTCAGCTCATTTAATCCACGTAATTATCAATTTGTAGATGTGACATCCAGGTCACTATGCTTCATTTTCAACCTCCATATGAGATGAACTCACTATGATTTCTAGTGATTTCGAAATCTCAAATTATTAAATAAATACCTCAATTCTCTCATGTAGTTTCACCTAATAATTAATTATAAGATCCAAGTTTAGTTTAATTCAAATTATCTTTAATTTAAATTATCAATAATCTTCAACAAAAACTATCATTATTTAATATTTATTCATCTTCTACTAGTACATAAATCATTCATTTTCACCCACTTGTCCGAGTTTCAACAAAAATCATCATTATTCAATATTCATCTTCTTTACAGTTTTGTTCTTGATTTTTTTCTGCCTTGGTGTTAATGCAACATACAAAGTGCAACGTACAAGCTCTTGAGCATGAAGTACAACAATCCATTAAGATCATAATCATAATGATACAATAAAGGAAAAGATCTTTGGATGTGGGTTCTCTCAGAAAGTGAAATTATCGATCAGTTTTCATGTACAACCGAAGAAGATTCCGATTTTGATACGTGGCAATTTTTCGGCGCGAGATGTCGGAGACCTGACTGCACCGATGGATCCATATCCGATGAGGAGAGTTTGATCGAAATCACACTTCCAGGTGGTTACTATGTTGGGTACAAAGATTATATAGATGAAGAAGAATCTAAGTATTGTTACTGGAAAAGGTCACCGGATTCGATGTTATGGTGGCCGGAGATGAATGTGGAAGAAGATACGTTAGAATTTGATATATCGGTGGGGTCAATTAAATGAAAAGTGCAGTACTATGATAGTATGATAATCATTCGCGGAAGAGGATGGATACTTTAAATAAAAACGCCATGTAATCAATATCTTTTAAATAAAAAAGTCAAATAATCAAAGGTTACCGATTGAGCCGGTTACTTGTTGACACAGGGTGACATCGAAACAAGATTTGAAACTTTGTTATTAATTAGTAATAAAATGGGTACGTCGGTGACATTGAGACAAAAAAGAAAGTATGTTTGTGATCTGTTCCATAAACCCTTTTGTAAATATACATATGTATCTTGGTCATTAGTAATGCATTAATGCACATATCACCTTGAGATACATTACACAATAAGACCAAATCAAACAAGTCGGAGTATCTATTTTATCTTATCTATAAGCCCCTTCCCAATGGTACCGTCGGCTCTCCGTCGGTTCCAACCGATGGAACCGACATCGATGGCACCATCCCGTCGGTTCGGTCCATCGCTAAACCGACGCTCGGTTAGTTTTTCTTTTGTTTTTATCTTTTTTCGCGTGTGTATATAAATAAAGGTAATTGGTAAATATGGGACTCAAAAATTAAAGTGACGGTGCCACTGATGGCAGGGGTCCGTCAGTTTCAGTCGGTTTTGAAAAAAATTGACGTGGCGTTGACGTGGCCTGTCGGTTTCTGTCAGTTTCTATCACGGTTGGGAGGAGCCTAATAATCTATAATATATGAATTGGATGATATTATCAAAAATTTAATTAGACAATCAAATTGTTTGAGTTTATGAAATTAGGTAACATTTGTGGCATGATTATATGATGACATCATTAACAACAGTTAATAATTTAATAAATTTTTAACAAATGAGGTCAACTAATTCAGTCTCTAAGCTCCCTTTATATCTCATATTTGCTTTTTTTTTTTTTTTATAGTTATTTATTATTTATTTTATTTCTCTAAGTGATCAAGTATTACATTAAAAATTGAATTTTCTCACTATTATGCTATCTTTTCATGAATCGTAGAATCGTGATTCACATCAGTCATCACATATGACGTTTTGGACTATATATTATCATCGAACAATTAAGAACTTGATGAGTAGTACTCATTCCATTTAGATTCTGCCACGTTTACTTTTTTTTCTTTTATATTATATTGTTAGGGTGAAAGTTCAAATCAGAATGGTAAAAGTGTTAAGAATAGAGGAACCAATAGAATTGCGACACGTGTTACAAAATTCACTTTTCCCATCTTTTTTAAAAACTAAATATCTCACAAACGACAAGTAAAAAAATTATGAAAATTGCACCATAAAATTCAGCGTTTTTTCCTCTTCGATTTAAGATATCACAAACTATACTTTTGAAGAGTTTTTTTTTTCCATTGTTTGGTGAGTTTTACAAATTAGTAACACATGTGTTAATGTTGCGTTTAGGGTTCCCCTATCCTCACACAAAGTTGTTGTAATCATTTTAACCCTATTAAATTGTTAATTGTTATTGTTATCATGTTATGTTGTATATTTGTAATTGTATATTTGTAATTGTACTGAGAACATACTAAGTATTTCAATTGTAGCCTAGAGGGACTCAGGTTCGAATCTTCGGTGCAGCATAAAATTTTAAATGATTTTTATATAGGTTTTAAAATTGATCAGTTCACCCCTAAACTTTGTAATCTTCAAAATAGCTAAACTAGGTTTCCAAAATTACCAGCTCATCCCTCAACTTAATTTTTTTTTTTAAATAAATCATTTGCTCTTTAATGTGTTACTCTCTCTCTTTTTTTTTTTTTTTTCATTATATATTGTTTGTGTTATTACTATTTATTAAATCTATTATTTTTAATTTGTTATATTCTTAAACCAATGAGGTCTTTGTATTGTTTAACTAATAATTTTTCTTAATGAATATAAATGCTAAATCTCAATGCATACAGATTTTCTAGATAACTTTTCAAAAAGAAATCAAAATTAAATATATAAGAATTTCGTTTTCATGCAAAAAGTATATGTTTTATAGATTTGTACAAAGTATTCTAAAAATGTGAATGTGTTCATCTTAAAGTGTCTAGACAACTTATTTCAAAAGTGTTGGTGTATAAAATATATAAAAAATGTCAACATATTTGTTTTTTAAAGTTTGTCCAACATTCTATTTAGAGAGTGTTGCTATGTTAATTGTTGAAGGGTAGTCAAAGTGTTGATGTGTTATTTTGAAAGGGTAGTTAGAATTTTTAAAAATAAAACAATACAAGGTGTTAATGTGTAGGAAAATTTTTTTACATCAAAAGGTAGATGAATTATTATTTCGTTTAACATTTAAAAATAAGTGTGACCAGTAACATTGTATCAATATCAAAAAGTTATTTACACATTCTTTTTTTTTTCTTTTTTTCTTTTTAATTTTTTAAAAGCAACAAAAATTTATAACTACATGAAAGTGTACATCTAGATACAATACAACTTATACATATATCCACAAACATTCCAAACCTACTCAGTCATATACAAACAACTAATACACCTTTTACCCACTCTCTATTTTGAATCGTAACAGAAGCACAAAAGCAGACTTCACCAAAATAGCCATATACAGTATTTATATTGTAAACACAGAATCACAGAATCAACGACGTGACCACAATCATGAATCCTCACAGCAGCAACATTCCATTTCCATTTGTGTTGCCATATTCCCATTTATATTATTGTAATAATAACTTGAACCCACTTTTCATCAAAATATATTATACCCACAACACATGCACATGTTTGATCACATTCTCAACCACTTTGCTCCTCACCAATGTCACCTTCTGTTATCACTGCATTTGGATCATTGACCCATTTGTGACACTATATTTTTCTGGACCTCATTTTTGCCTCCAACCACTCATATGATCTAATTTGTATCTCCTAGGAGAGCCCATCACAATTCAACATTTTTCCCCAAAGACTTTTGTATTCCTATTTTTTCATATAAAGTGTGCTGTAATCCACACTTACACTTCCTACAAATTCACTTTTTTGCTCCTGCTGTTGTTAGATACAGCTGAATTAAACACCTCCTCAAATTAACCATATTAACAGAACCCTTGCCCCACCAACCAAATATCTTTAACCACACCGTCATGACATTATTGCACAATAACAGACTATGATCTAATGATTCACAACAATCTTCACACCATGGGCACAAAACAGAATTTAAATCAATACCTCTCTTGTCTAACTCTACCCAAACCGGAAGCCTTCTCTTCCTAGCTCGCCATATTAAAATGTTAACTTTGCTAGGCACCAACTTGTTCCGTATTGTCTCTAAGTTAGCTCGCCGAACATCAAGAATGAAGTTGTCTATCCTCTTAGATACTTTGTTGACCACATACATTTGCTCACCATCTGCTATCCATTGCCACTTGTCACGACCGTCTTGAATTAAGGTACTCGCTGCGAGAATACTAGTTAGTTCCTCGAGTTCCCTTTGAGCCCTACCTCTTGGAACCCGGGACCAATTCCAAACCCAATTCCAATCATTCCTAGCCCAATTAGCCCTCTCCATAACCGAGACCTCTTTACCCCTCTCCAAATTATAAAGTCTATTAAATCTTTCTTTAAAAATATCATTGTCAACCCATCTATCCTCCCAAAATAGTGTTTGTGCCTCATTCCCAGTTATTTTGTGAAAAATGAAAAGAATCCACCCCCTTTACTATTAATCTCCCCACCCACTCGAATGATACCTCTCCAAGTGCAACCCAACCCTCCGAAGCAATTTCACCCCGTCTCTCCAAAGCCCCATCCCTCCCATGTATACTTTTTATAACTTTTACCCATAAAGATTTATTTTCCGTTTTAAAATGTCACCACTAATTGCCTACTAAAGCCCAATTTTTAGCTCTTAATGAGCCAATATTGAGACTCCCACCCTCATACACAGTTACCACCTCATCCCATTTAACCCACCTCATTTTTGTTCCCGAACCAACCCCACCCCAAAAAAATTACAACGTAAACACTTAAATGATTTTAGAACACACGACGGAGCACGAAAGATTGAAAAATAATATAACGCCAAGCTACATATTCTAAATGTTAAGATTGATCTTACGTTACGGTTTTATATTTGTACTTTATCACTTTTTATCCAAATATGAGTGTTTTGTAGCGTATTTATTCTATTTTTTTAAGCTTTAAAGTCAATAATATATATGGCTCATAGGTTAAGATACGAGTTCCTATTTATACCTTATACCATCTCTGTTATTTTCCTTTAAACAAATTTCAAATATCCGTTACACATATAAACTCAATCTAATCGATATATAGATGACTAGTGTACAACCCATCTGATGGACGGTTTTGAAAAATTTAAATGTGAAATAGAAAGCTTATGAGTCACAAATGAATGCAATTGTGACCAACAAATATTAGAAGGTTTAGTAAATTTTTAATTATAGTCACCGTTAGATCCAACAAAAAGACCTCTCGATTAGTACTAATTGAGTTATTGAGCTCAAGTTTTTCTGACGACAACTAAATTTCTACATATAGCTGAATCTTTAAAATCGAATGGTAACATAGTATAGATAAATGAATTTCTCTAGAACTTTAGTAAATTATTGAAAAAAATTAACATCAATAAACACTTCTATACATATTAAGGCAAAAATAAAGAATAAATTTTACATATGCTCGTAATATTAAGGTAACAAGGATGTGTATAAATACTTTGTTAAAGGTGCGATAAATTTTCATAAAAATTACGCTAAGTACTATATATCAATTGCAAAGTTAATTGAATTAAACAGTCAATCTTAAGTAGTTTTCTAATGTTAACAAATAAATCTAAAAGTGAGTTATAAGTCTCTTAATCATTTTGATATTTATTGAAAACACTTGATTGGCACAAATAACAACTTGAACTCAAGTTTAAACTTATACAAATGTCAATAATAAATTATCATCTTTTAAGACCAAGAAATCTATTAAATCCAAATGAACTTTGTAATTAAGAATCAAGACTTGTACTTATGATATTCAAATTGTTAGTAATGATCTATTTATTGTCATTACTATCAACCAAACTCTCCATATTTCATAACCAATGGTCAAAAAGTCATAATATACACATCATATTATGACATGGCAAGAAAAATAGAAGAGTAATTATGATATTGTCAAATAAGATTTTCATTTAATTCATACAATGTAGAGTGACTACATAGACTAGAGGATCCTCTATTAATATATATAGGTAAGATAAGATGTGTAATCAGTTTTATTTATATTTCTTAATAAATATTACCTTTATAGTTTGCTTATTATTCTATTTATTTAAGTATTTAAAAAATTATATAAATTATTATACAAATAAATAAATAGCAATTATGAAATTTACTTAACACGTCGACAAAAAGGTAACGTTAAAATAGAGTATCGACAAAATAAATTGAGCACATGATAAAATAAATAGATGATCATGACTGCATTAAAATACTATAATAAGTTGTTTTTGTTGTAAACTCTTTTCAATAGTGTTATTTATATTAAAATAAAAAGAATAATTAAATAGACAAGAAAATAACAAAGATGATATCCAATGGAAAATCTTCTAAACTAATAAAATCATGAACATTTATTTATTATCTCATTATCACTTGATGACATTTGAAAATAAAAAGACCTATTATGCAGACTGTTGGTGCATGAATGTGTGTCAGTCAGTTGGTCAACGTTTGTGCCTGTCAAAGTTAATTAGTCTAAGTATGTGAAGTATTGAGTTTGTATGTTCGAGTCTGTAAACGAAATGTAAATATAGAATATACACAATATACTGTTCGTGCGACACAGAGCATGTGTCGCTATAGCGACACAAAGGCAGTGTCGCAATGGGCTGGGACTGCGACATAGGGCTTATGTCGCAGGGTCGAGTAGGGTTAGTATAAATAGAGAGTTAGAATTTCATTTTTGGGTTGACCAAACCCTAGAGAGAGATAGAGAAACGACAGAGAGTGTGAGAAGAAGAGAGTTTGTGATTTGTAATCTTTATTCTTCAAGTGTTAATATATACGAGAAGATTATAAAATCGTTGTGTTTGTGTTTACGTTTCAATTGCTTGATTGATTGTTTCCGCCTTTCAATTGAGTCAAACGACAAGTCGAGATCCTAGAACAAGGGAACCTAACAAGTGGTATCAGAGCTTTCGGGCGTTTGTTTGAAGATTTGATTGTTAATTGAAACGTTTTCGGTTTGATTCGTGGTGTTTTTGGTGGTTTGATCAAGGTTTTTGGTCCAATCAGTTGAATATTTGGCTTCTGGAAGTGTATTTCTGGGTGTGTTCGTCGATTATCGTTCGAAATTCGTTAGGGTTTCGACAATTTTCGATTTTTAGGGTTTTTGGAGCTGCTGGCCGCGACACTCTCTTTTGTGTCGCTACTAGGGTTGATTTTAACTTGAACTGCGACACAGTCTGCGACACTAGACTGCGACACTAGGGTGCGACACAGCCTGCGACACTACTTTGCGACAGTAACTTAGTGTCTATATAAAAAAAAAAAAAGTTTCGAAAGTTCTTTATTTTGGAGGGAAATCTTTCGCTTTACCAAATTTTGTTTTTAAGCTTAAAAGTTCTTTATTTTGGTTTTGTAAAAGTTTCGTTTTACTCGGGCAGTTTTCGATATTTTCGAATCAAATTTTGGAGGGAAAAGTCAAATAGGCTAAATTTGAAAATTTGCCATTCAACATCTAGGTTTTTGTGATTTGGTAAATTTCTGGTTTAAAAATGTCTCTTCAAAGCTTTACTCAATTATTAAAAAATAACAATGAGATCGGTAGCACTAATAAACCTCCATTATTCACTGCCAATACTAATTATGTTGATTGGAAAATACGATTTGAGGGCTTCATCTCCTATAACGATCTTGATATGATGATTCCATTACTTGAATGATGTTTATCCTCTTGCTGATGGAGATTTCCCAGGAGTTGCTCCACCAAAATCAGATGACTCCGGTAGATAAGAAGTTTTGGGATTTATAACGAAAAACTCACTCCGTTTTAACAATGAGTTTAGCTACTGACGTAATGAGATTGTTTAAACATAATGACACTGCTTACGATCTTTGGCAAGCCATTGAAAAGCGGTGTGGGGGAAACGAAAAATATAAAAAGAGTAAACTGGACCTCGTGAAGAAACAGTTTGAGTTGCTTGATATATTGCCTAATGAATCTGTTACTCAACTGTTTAATAGATACTCAAGGTTGGTTAATGAGTTATCTAAAGGTGGAGTCATTCTAGCTACAGAGGATGTGAATAAGAAACTATTAGGTGCTTTACCTAAGAAATGAGATCAACGTGTCATGATGATGGAAGAACAAGAGGAGGTTATGGCACTGTCATTAGAAGATCTCATTGGGAGACTGCAAGCTTATGCACTTGACATGCAAAGAAAAGAAACTAAGTCAAGTGCCTATGTTCAAGATCCTAGCTTGTATGGGGCTCAATCTCCTACTGATGAGAGCACTGGTGGGTTGGCTTTCTTGTCCGGTATTACTTCAGCATCTAGTTCTACTACGGGTGCTTCATCACAGGGAAGAACATATTATTTATCCAATACACCACCGACACTGGCTACTGAAGAAAATGCAGCTGTCTTCTAAGCTTTTCTCAGCGCTTATGACAGTTTCTTATCAAGGAAGACCAATACCATTGATCTCACTGAAAGAGATTTTGAACAGATTGACCATGATGATTTGGAAAGAATGGATATCAGGTGGAATATGGCTATGTTAACTAGAAGAGCCAAAAGGTACTTGTAGAGAACTGGGAGAAAGAACCTGGAAGATGAAACTGATGTAGGTTTGGGTTTTGACAAAAGCGATGCTACAACTGTCAGAATCTTGGGCATTTTGCTAAAGAATGTGAGAAGGCCAAACAGTTCCCATCTGGCTTCACAAAGCCTTCTCCTTCTAAGCAACATGTTACTACCGTTTCAAATGCCTTTTTAATGTTGAATGAAGAAGCTTATGATTGGAGTGCACTGGCTGATTTGAGCGAAAATAAAGCTCTCATGGCTCACATCTTGAGTAAACCTGAGGTACCTATTGAAGAACCATTATCTTGTGTGTCATGTATCAAATTAACTAACAAAGTTAACAGGTACAGTGAGGATAATGAAAGCCTTAAGTCTGAGTTAGAACAAATTCATAAGGCAAATAAAATTTTAAAAGAAAATGAGATGACTTTTGATAAAAAACTAAATGCTGCTTTCGAAGAAAGAAAAGCACTTAAGGCCAAGATTTTTAGTCAGCAAGACGCAATGGACAGTTATATGAATATGAAAATGATTATGAAAAAGGAACTTGCTAACTCTCAGGCCAAAGTAATTGAATTAAAAAGAAAGCTGTCTAATTTATCAACATCCTCACTGGTCTTTGATGAGATCCTCCAATCGCAAAGGTCAGATACGAAGAGTAAGGCTGGTCTTGGTTATCACTATGTACCACCTCCTTCTGACTATCTGCCAATGCCTTCAAAGGATGCAGCCAAAGACTTTGTACCTACCTTTTCAAAGGTAGATAGAAAATATGTTGCTGAGTCACTGTTTGATACAACACCGACTGCTAAAAAGCCTGAGTTTGTTAAGGCTAAAGTTGTGCCTCCAGTTAATGTTGAAGAGATTGTTGAGGTAGAGGACTTAATTGAAGAGGCTGAGATTAAAATTGAAAAGGTTGATGTTAAACCCGAAAATCATATAATTACAAATGAATCTGAAAAGGTTTTTAATAATAAGGGCAAAAATAAGGTTGTAAATGAATCCGAATCTATTAAAATTTCAAAGAAGGATTCAAAAGAAAAATCTTCACATAACTCACGATCATCTGTGAGTAATCTAAAGAAAGAGAAAATCATTAATAAATCAGTTAAAGAACAACCTTCAACATCTACATGTTCAACTTTAGAGGCTTCTACATCAACATGTACGCATAAGTGTTCATGTTCTGTAAATGCCTCAACCTCTAAGCCTCCCTAAGTAAATCCTCCATCGAAACAATTTGAGGGGAGTCAATGGAATAGCCCATATGTTGAACGTCGGTCGTGTTTTCAGTGTGGTCAATAGGGATACATCATTAGGGATTGTCGGTTATTATCCCTGGATAGGTTTGGTAGATGGATGCCAAGAACTTCATTATTTAGAAATTCTTTTCAAAAACCTTTTTCAAGGCGTGGTTCGTTTTCGCCTGTATCTTGTTGTGCATCCAACTCTCCAAAACCTATGGCTAGAGTAAACAAAGGTGTGCCAGTAGACCTCAAGTCAAAAAGCACAACATTGTTGAAAACAAATCATCTGAACCTAACCAGGTTTGGAAACCTAAATCCACAAACGACACATCAATGAAATCAACTGAGTTTTTAAAATATCATAAACTCATTGATGTGATGGTTATGGATGATAGTGGACAACCCAAGTCTATCAAGGCTTGAGTGTCTCATAAGTACTAATGTTTGTTTGTGGTGATGCAGTCAGATTTTGATAGCTAATCCTTTTAGTGACTGCAAGGATGTGACGAAGAAGGGTGATTTCAAGGTGGTCTTGTGTGGTGATGATGTTTGTTTGGATAGATGAAATTTCTGAAGTGATACGAGGTGGTTAAAAGTGCTAAAAGAATTTGAATTTGACATAATATGTGACTTAAAATTTTTCTTTAAACATTCTTTGTTTAAAAATGGCAACGACAAATTCTTGTGTTCCAATTAATGCACATCAAGATAAGCAAAGTTGCAACATCTGTTTTCTTTAATGAATATTTATTTGTTTGTTCTTGAGTAAAGAATTTGCATTTCAGGGGGAGTAATTTTAAAATTCTAATTTAAAAGTCAGAAAAATATGAACAGGCAAATTCTTGAAGAATGCAATAGCCACTCTTTATACTTATTAGTATTAAAGAAAAGCAAAGTTGCTACATTTCTAAAAATGGACGTTGAATTGTATCTGTAAACAATTTGGAAAATGATAGTACATCAGGGAACATGTACAAAATGGAAACTTTAAGTTTTATGTTTGATGTATCAGTAGATTTATCTGGCATAGTTAAAACAGTTTTTCTAAACATTAGCTTCCTTATATGATGTATCGGTAGGCATTCATACTTAAATTTTTAAGAAGCATAATGTCAAACTTGCATATTATTTTATATAAAAGATATTTTTATGTATGACATTAAGTTGAAATAGGACTTTAAGTCTGAACTTTTGACACGTAGTCTTATTATTTGGATGCTTAACATGTTATGATCTATGTTTAGAATATTGATGTGGTCTTATCTGGGGAAATATATTGGTTGTCTCCTTTGTTGTATGAAAATATAGACCTGGTTTCAACTGATATATTTTTTGAAAGGACATAGGTACGTAGTCTGTGTTAAGTTACGGACAAATATTCGCACCCGTGGTAATCTTGTAAACTTATAGTATTGTATAAATATGCAAGAAAATCTATAAATAAATTACCAAGTATTGGATTGTGTTAGACTATGGTACTCTGTTGTACGAAAGTACAGACCTGTACCCTCTAGTTTAATTGTTCAGACTGGTGTTTGTTCAACCCGAATCAATGTTTATGTGACTCTGTGGTACGTTGTACAGACCTCTCACCTCTAAGCTTTGTTCTAAAGATATTACTATGTTATTATTTTTTTACATGGAAAATACTAACATGTTTTAATTTCAAATGTATATCTTAAATATGTTTTATATCAAATAATATGCATACTCATAATAAGATCAAAGGACTGTTAAAAGTTCCTTAACTTAAGTATGAAATGTTTAGGTGGATAACAATATCGATAATCATTTTGAACCAATTTTTGAAAAAACTGCTTTAAATATGTCACGTAAATTTGAAGTGGACAAATATACTGATAATCGAAATAACACTTACTATTTCCTAATAATGGCATGTTATCTTGATATGATCCCTAACCAGACCAAAACAATTATGTCCCCAAAAAGATTGTTTACTTATTTATTGCTTTTAGTATTTTAATTCTGTCTTATAAAGAAAATTACAAAAATATTTTATTTCTGAGTTATTTTATTCAAGTTACATATCATGCTCATATTCAAAAGATAAGAATTGATGAGAGTTCTGTAAAGACTATGAAGATAAATACTATTGGAGAAGCTATTGATGAAAGAGATGATGGTCATTGAAGTTGAAGATCTAATTAGATGTCAGTCACATGAAACTGAACATCAAGATTTCTAAAGACCAAGCTATCTCAATGGGGGAGTTTGTTGGTGAAGACTAACTGAAGACTTATTTGACCAAGCTGCTGACATGGGGGAGTTTGTTGGTGCATAAATGTGAGTCAGTCAGTTGGTCAACATTTGTGCCTGTCAAAGTTAATTAGTCTAAGTATGTGAAGTGTTGAGTTTGTATGTTCGAGTCTGTAAACGAAATGTAAGTATAGAATATACACAATATACTGTTCGTGCGACACAGAGCCTGTGTCGCTATAGCGACACAAAGGCAGTGTCGCAATGGGCTGAGCCTGCGACATAGGGCTTGTGTCGCAGGGTCCAGTAGGGTTAGTATAAATAGAGAGTTAGAATTTCGTTTTTGGGTTGATCAAACCCTAGAGAGAGATAGAGAAACGACAGAGAGTGTGAGAAGAAGAGAGTTTGTGATTAGTAATCTTTATTCTTCAAGTGTTAATATATACGAAAAGATTATAAAATCGTTGTGTTTGTGTTTACGTTTCAATTGCTTGATTGATTGTTTTTGCCTTTCAATTGAGTCAAACAACAAGTCGAGATCTTAGAACAAGGGAACCTAACACAGACAAAAAGAAAAGAACAAACAAACGAGGGCATCTCTAATGAGAAATCTTTTAAGTAAATAAAAATCTCAGAAAAGACCTTTTTTAAGTTTTTGTTTAATATGTTTGATGTACAACTAACAACATTTAACTTTAGGTTCTGTTAGTTTAAAAGGATGGACAGTAAATATCAAAAGTTAAAAGAATTAAAAATTGACATTTATGAAAAAAGTATTCACATAACAATACCTAATATTTTTTATGGTAACAACACAAGTGTTATCCTTCTTTTTATATAATAATCAGGGCCGGTGACAAGGAGTGCTCAATGGGCTATTGCACATGGTCCCTATTTATATTGGGTTCCAAAATTTTAGAACTAGTCCATATATGTAGGCTCAATTCTTAGACCTAGTTTCCATCAACTCTTAAATTTATTAACTTTGGCCAATTATATTGGATATAATTTAAGTTTATTGTATAAGTTCAACAAAATTAAAAGGCCCATTTCCAACAATCAGTTTTAATCCATAAAAACTTGTTGTACGACTTTTTTAACTAGGTAATTGGTTATATTATTATATAATTAAATTTGCATGTGAAGTAATATAAAAACAAACGTAATACACATCTGTTGGAAGCATGCCGAATTGACTTCAAGTTATATAATAGGGCCTCATTTTTGTTGAGGCACCGGGCCACCAAATTTCAAGCTCCGGACCTGATAATAATAAATAATAATATGTTTCTCATTTTCTTCTAATCTCATTGCTGGAGTGAGCATCCTCTAACATGACAATTTTAAATGTTTACATCATGTGAATAATAAATTTATTTTATTTTTAATTTTGCATGATATATGATATTGTCATTTCATAGCATATATAGACATACCTTTGCTATATTGTTATAGATCCAACTCTGTTTTTGACATAAATATATCATCTCTATTATATAAAATATTGTACACACTTTTAACTAATAACAACAATCAAACATAAAACAACCAAAAAGTTATCAATTATGAGAGGCATTGCCAAAAACAAATATCTATAGATTGTAAAAAAGATTAAGTAATCAGAGGAAGATCTTGCCAACATCCTTCATTAAACCTCTGTTTGCATTGTAAAACGTGGTAAATTCGTCGTAAGAAATGAACCCATCTCCATCAGTGTCGAGTTCATCCATCATAGTTTGGACCTCTTCAGGTGACACTGACCCAAGCTCCTTCAACGCGTCTCCAAGTTCCGATGCAGAGATTTTACCGTCTCCATTAATATCAAACTTATTAAAGATCCGGTCACGTTCTTCTTTGTCATCATCAGCCATCGTGAATTTGTAAAGGGATTAACCGATAATGTCAATTCTGGTTTTATGTTTTAATATTTATTTTGTGATTAGTTTTGCTTGAGTGAAATGTTTATAAAAGGGTAGTAGACCAAAAAAGAAATATGGTTGCCCTTAAAATACGGATTGCCATCTGTTTCTAAGGTGAAAACAAATTGTAATATTTACAAAAGTTAGCGATAAATATGGGCCTAAATATAACCATTATTAGTATAAAGATGGGGCTACATAGAACTACTTTGGCAATCACGTACGTGGATGTTACATGTAATAATAATAATAATACTAATAATATAAGTGTACCAAATGAAAAGAACAAGTCATTTAAAATTCACGTGTAGATCGATATACAATGCTTGGTACTAAGTACCTAACCAGCTAATGAAAACTTATACCCCGTAAATGTTAAAACATTGTCATTCGTTAACCAACATTTAATAATTCGTTTCGGAAACGGATTATGGTCTCTAAGAAGCATAACAACTTCTTACGGCAGGTGTTTATCTTTAAATAACAAGTCATCTAAGCTCAAACTACATGTTTTTTTTATTAAATGCTTATAGCAAAAACCTAGAAGAACTAGTTTTGCAGTTTCATTATAGTAGACGGTTTTTTCATAGGGTTGACGATTTTGTCATGAAAGTTGATCCGTTAAACATAGTTAGATTTGGTAGTGCGTGGGCAACTTTGCTACAAATAGCATAAGATCTCGAGTTCAATCCCGGACATCCTCATAGCACAATTGATGATTTAGTCTGATATGTCTCCCATATTATGCATAGATAACCGACTATGAGTCGATTTGGGCGGCCGATTATCAACCTATTTTTTTCCACAAATAAGAGCTAGATTTAAATATGAAAAAGTGTTAAACGAGTTGCATCCGGTTCGGCCTAGTCATCAAGGCTAATTTGTTTATGTTACTGGCCCAGTTACTATTTAACCATAGTATATGAAGCCCATAGGCTAATTAATGCATTTAGATCGGTTAATATGTACCGGTAGTAGATAACAAACCGCGCGTTTGGTTTAGAACGTTTAATATCATTATATTACTTCTACTGTTGGGTTTGTAGGTCAAAATCAAAGTTTAAAACGAAGATAATTGTAACGGAATAAAACATATAAAACGTTTTTTTATAAAACCCACCAATATCCATTTACATGTATATTAAGATTAACAACCATAAGGGGTTTTAAAGATAAACAACCTTTGTAGTCTTTGAACCCTCTTGGAAGTAGGGTGTTGATGAAGATGAAGATGACAAGAACTCAAGACAAGAGTTCCTCTATAGCAAGTTCACCAAATAGCTTTTGAATCAACACTAAATGCTAGTCTATAATCCCTTGTGTGAACAAGCTTTTAAGCTCTTAAGACCAAATCAAATTTCTCTAAGAGAGAGTCAATGTTTCACACTCTTCTAGCATTAACTATTAACAAAAATGTCAAGTATGAATGGAGCTCTTAAGCTCTTAGTTTTTTTAGCACAAGGATAAGTAGTCAAGATTGCTTGTATATATGTGCATGCACACACACTTAAACACCTTAAGTCCAATACTTTGAAGATCATCCAAACATGGACAACAGGCATGTCACAAAGACCAATTAGCAAGCTACTCCACATCAAAGGGGAGGACCCCTTTGATGACCATCCAAGTGAACAAGGAAAATAGACATGGATTGTCACACACTCCGTGTATACTCCCATGCTCTGTACAAGTTTTAATTCCAAATCTTTTTGGTCCAATAAGTTGTACATGACATATAAAATCATACCATATGACTTCTAATGTGTTATAGGCCTTGAAACATTCTTATTTTATCAAAATATTAATTTCCAGTTAATACATGGATTATTGATAATTAGCAAGAATCAAAATCTTACAATTAATCACTTAGTATTATATGCTATTGGTGTGACCCTATAAGATCATATGTTATCAGTAATATCATTCCAATAATATTTCTTGAGCATACAGATCCAACGCCTACTTAGATTAGAGTAGATTAGATAAGATTATATTAATTAGATTAGACTAGATGAAATATATATAGTTTATTGAACGAAAGAAATCGAATCTAACTTGAGACATCAATATAAACAAATTTAAAAGTGACTGATAAGCAGGGGTGCGATCCTCTAAGCACCATTAGGTCGCTACCACGCTATCACAATGGAAGACAAAAGTAGTTGCTTCAATCGAAAATATTATTTGTAAATTTCTTATAAAAAATTATATTCTTTATTCGTATTATGGGTTATGGGTTAACAAAAACTGAAATATCGGTGTTACGTGTCACTCTAAATTTTAGATCCGCCACTTATTAGTACACTATTTATTTACACTAACGGTGTTTCAAGAGTTGCATAGTTTTGTTAGAAGGAAAAATTATACGGTATACGTAAATATAAAGATGTTAGGATTTACATTGGAAACAACAACTAACAACAATCAGTTCATGATGCTGATATCAATCATTAACAAAAACAAACTCAAACAACTCTCATGTAATCGAGGTTACACCCACAAACAATAAACGGATAATTAATATCAAACAAATAAGATAAACGAACAAAACGAACACAACGATTTAACATGATTATGTCCGTTCGTCAACTTGGAGATCGGTTTAGTCCACGAGACTAAACCAGAGAGTTTTTACAATTAATATCGTAGTCCAAAGATTTATAATACATACGGGTTAAGATATATAGGATGAAGTAGCTTTGGGAGAAAAAAAAACAAATTAAGTGTCCTAACCAACCTAGTGATCCCACCAGGATCATATACGATACCACCAGAATCGTTTTCTCTATCAAAGTGATCCATCTTTGAAGTTTCGTAAATTCATAATTTGAAAAACAGACTGATACTCTGTTACCTAGCTCATCTAGATGTGTATTTAATTAATATATTTAACTATTCCCATATTGAATATAGATATAGATCTTTTGTTAAAACGTACGACGATTGACGTCGCCATACCACACCTCCAAGGCTGGTCCCGGCCACCACTATCTTACTGATCTCTTCGACTAAGATTCGGCCATTGTCATTATAATCATATCACCAACCCACTTCCAAAATTTAACTACGGTGTCGTTTTGCTACTCAAGCTGAGAATTAATTAATGGAATGGGGTTACTTTTGTAGTATACTATTTATTATAAATAAATAAATATATATAATTATAATATAATATATTCACGTGGTCCGTACGTTATGAAAATTACTATCGGGAAAAAAAAAAAAGAAATAAAGATTTCTGCGTATACGTACCATCAATAGGATCCACCTCTATAATAGTTTACAAGCTAAGACATTCGGAGAAAACTTGTAGCCAATATTAAGCTACACGTTAATAAATTATTATTATTATCATTTTTAAATGTCGGATTGCATTAAGCTATTCGCACGAAGCTAGAGCAATAAAAATTAAAACATTCGAGTTGGAATCGATGAATTTGGTCATTATTTAATATGCAATAATGTTTTGAGGTAATTTGGTCGTAGAAGGCTCACTACGCGACAAAAATTAATTATTTTTTTACATTGACTTTGGTGAGGCTATATGCGACACCATGCATGTGAAATAAGAATTGCAGGAAAATTATGCATTTAACGGAAAAGAAATTAAGAGTGCGTTTAGTTACGGAAAAATATCTCTACTATTCATTTTCTATTTTTATAAAGTTTTTTGTCCCTTGAAAATCATAAGGGGTTTAGAGAATGCGTTAAAATGTAAGGATCGAGTTTTCATTATTCAAATTTGGAAAACTAGAAAACCTTAAATCATATACTTCATTTTCTTATAAAACTCTTCCGGAAAACTTCAACTTGAACGCGTTTTCTAATTTTTCAGTTTTCGTAGAAATTTTTTTAGAGAAATAGAAGAGTTTTCGGTAATTAAACGCGCCCTAAATATATTATGAAAATGACAAATTCTGTTAAAATCGTTGACATTTAGTCAAGACATTGGTCGTTCCTAAGAGTGTACATAAGAAATATTCTGACTAACTTTTAGCAACGCAAAAGTCATCAGGAAAGTGTTAATTAATGATTTGCATTTTCTTTATTTACTAATACTTTTACCCTTTTAGAGACGTACATGTATTTTTGCAAAAAGAGTATTACATAAATATATTTTTGATACTCTTTTCATCAACTCAAACCATATAAATTGTTATAAAATATATTATTTAACAATTATATAGATACTATACATATAAGACTTTCAAATAATTATGCATCCTAAAACTCAAACAAAAAATGACAAATTTTGATATTGCATATACTAAAGATGCACTTGAGATGAATTAATGCGTCTTTAAGTTAATATCTCGATTATTTTAAACATATAAAGAGACAATAATTTATCAAACACGTTAATTAACTAAGATTAACAAACATATAAATTTTGAAATTTTCAACTTACATGCTGTAAATTTATAGATTTGAGTGGTTCTTAAAGATTTAAATTATTCCTTCCATTTTTACTTAACTTAATTATTGAATTATCTATTTTAGTTGTGAAACAAGTTATGACAAATGATAATTTTCAAACAAAGTACAATAATTAAAATATTGATTCATTGAAGTGGTTACGTAATAGTCAAATGAAAGTAAATAAATAAATATTAATTCAATAATTAGGAACGTTAATTGAACATAGAAAAATTCTAGGAAGTACTGTGTAAATGTTAGAAGTCCATTTGATAAATACGTCAAAGATAAATCATATTTGGTACAAACATATTCCTTAAATTTAATTAATTAATTAAAATAAAATACAATAATTAAATAAAATACACTTTATAAAATTAAAAGTACTTAATTAAAAAATACAATACTTTAAAAAAATATTACAATTAATTATGAATTTAAGTTGCGAAAGTTTGGTGGAAGCATACAAATGTGCTCGGTGAGATCATCGTGAAGTTGGTCGTGCACATTTTTATCATGTATTCTTTTATTCTTGATTCACAGACCTTGCAACGAGTCTTAAAATCCCGTCGGATTCAGTTAAATGGGTTGACGATCCTCTCTTCCTCGAAAGAATTTATTGTAAATATGTTATGCTCTTGTATCATTTATGCAATATCACACAAGTGTACAATTGTCTTCGCATCTTATTGACGTTATAGTTCTTGCCGCATGCTCGTCGGCAAAGTAGTCCTCCCACAAACGTTATTGTGCACCTTCACGATCCCTTGAAATGTAGATTTGATTTCGTGGTTGTCTCGAACTTTCACAGATTTCACGCTCTTTTTCTTCGGCGTATTGTTGCATAATTTGCATAAGAAGTTCATCTTCCGAAGAAGTATCAAAAATAAAATTGAGCGAATGTGTGTATGTATATAGATGAATTGTATGATTTGTTGTATTTTGTGAAGTTATAATAGTGTAGTATTTAGGGTTAACGCACTGTAAGGTCACTGTACTTTTCAAAAAAGTTCATTTTGGTCATTGTACTATTTTTGCGTCTATTCAGATCATTGTACTAAAAAATTTATACCTTTAAGTTATTGTACTATATAAATTATTCATTTATTTCATTATATTATTTTTTGGTTCATTTATGTAACTGAACTTTTAGAATAGGTTATTTAAGTCATTCAACTTTTTCAAAATAACATTTCAAAAATATTATTATACACTTCATGCATATATAGGTTAATTGTGATTGTGTATAAATGTTTTTCAACATTATATCAAGTATTTTAAATAATGGAGGTGGATAAATATTTGAATATTATGAGCGTGTGGAGTTCCAAACAAACTCAAATGATGTTTGTAAACGAATAAATGACCATAAACGCTTAAAACGTAATAATTTTTTTTGTTATTGTTCATTCTTGAAAAAATGAATTCGTTGATGTTCGTTTATTAAGTCGACAAATAAAAATTAACATAAATGAACAAACGTAAACGAATAAACATCACTTGAGCTTGTTTGGTTCGTTGACTACTTTACACACGCATAATATTTAAATATTTAGCCACCACCATTAATTAAAATATTTAATTTAAAGTTGAAAAACATTTATACACAACCATAATTAACACACATATTTCTTAACCGTATAATGATATTTTCGCATAGTTGTTTTAAAAATATTTAATGATTTGAATATCACGTTTCAAAAGTTTAGTTATCTAAAAGGGAAAAAAATAGTATAATGAAATAAATGCATATTTTCATATAGTAGATTAACTTAAAGGTATAAAATTTTTAGTACAATGATCTGAATAAACGCAAAAATAGTACAATGATCAAAATCAACTTTTTTGAAGAGTACAGTGACATTGCAGTGCATTCCTAGTATTTATAGATAATTTTTAGGGGAGAAAAAAATTAAGTTTTTTTTTTTCAAAAACAAACCATTGGGAATGGTCAAAATATTTTTGTTTTTTTTATTCGAAAAAACATTAAAATATTCTTGTGGGCATGCCCGTGTTTCCAACCACAACGCCCCGCAACCATGATGTCCATGAGCTTGTGCCGTTCTCACTCGTGCATGCGGCCCAAAAACGAGCGCGATGCAAATGGTCTTATTCTTGTCGCTGCTACTACCACTTCGACAGTTCGATCTACATTCGACAGTTCTACTGGCCGGAGTTGCTAGCTAGTTGCCGCCAGTGGCGGATCTTGAACGCATTTTATGGGGGGGCCAAAATAGTTTAATACAAACATACTTGAATACACGGTTGCCATATAAATTTCGATAGTATGGTGCTCTAGTAAAATAGGTCATTCAAACATATATATAATAAACAACTATTTGAGTTTTTTTTATTTACTTAAAAGATATATAAAAATCTTGTAGTGTATAGAACTTCTAAATAGATAGTTTAATGTTCAAATACTATTTATCTATGAATCGAAAGGCATCCAGCAACATATCTATAACAGTAGTATTTATTTTTATTAAAAAGTTTATTGTGGTAAAAAAATAGTTATAGCTTTTGGTAGTGCTAGACTGCTAGCTAAATGAGTTTATTTGTCTTTAGTGATGGGTTTAAACTAAATATTTATAAAGAATAAGGGGGTTTTGGTGAAGAAAGGTGAAGTTTACACATTATCCAAGTCATCTTCTTTGTTATCACAGATCCACCATTAATAATCAAAGTTAAGCTTTTTTATTTCTCTTTAAAATGAAAGAATTTGCTCAAATTTAAAGGTTCTATCTCACTATCCTTCTGTACATTATAATAGTTTTCCTGAAAACTAATTAGTTCATCTCAAATCTTTATAAGTAAGCCTAAAATCATTGAATATATTATATCACTAGCTCAGCATTTTGGGGGGCCATAACCCCTCCCTCCCCTATAGAGATCTGCCCATGGTTGCCGCCACAAAGACCGTCTTTACTCTATACCATGCTACTTCTCAACCACCATTATCGTGTCAGTGCTTATTCCACTACCACTATGGGGCGGCAAATGCTTGTTTACATTTATTCATATTTTTCATATTTAGTGTAATATTCTGCCTAACATTGTCCGTTTACTGTTACTATTCTCGTTTGAGCGCACTTAAGTACAAGTACAATGTAATCTCATTTGAGCGCACTTAACTATAACGTAATCTGCTGCGCCAATGGACCAAAAACGCTTTGCGTCCAGTAAATAAGGTGATGATTTAGTTATTACCTATAAGTCTCGGGTCTTTCATTTCCATGATCAATATGTGATTCGCCTAAAATATTACATTTTCACGTGCACCTTTGTAACATTGACTAGGTTTTTTGAACAGCTTTGAATTTTTTATAAAAAAATATGCTTCAGCAAGGAGCTAGAAGAAAGCTTAGTATGGAATTACATACAACCGAGCAAGCTTGAGTTGGGTCACTAAGACCGCTCAATCCAATTAAAATTCACCATCCTAATCCTATTTCGAATCCAATTAAAAGATAGAAATTTGAAGTCATCGGGTACTGTACATCTCCTTGGCGTTTTCTCAGTGAAAACGTACAGTAATTAATGTTTCGGTGACGCCATAAAACCCACAAGGCAACTTGCATGAACCACCACATCAAAAACAAGCTTACTATCGTTGTTTAGAGTTGAGCTATCGGCCCATGAAATTCTACTTTAGATCCCTGAAGTTATTATTGTTCAAGCCCCACCATATCGCTATTAAATGCCGTAACAGTGACTAGTGAAACTTGGTTTTAATTCCACATCCATGTTATTTTATAAAATCTATTTGCCGTTTTATTAAAAAAAAATGTCCACATGCATGTTGGAGCAAAGAGACAAAACAATTGCAGGTACAATCATTAGAAGTAACTTTGCCAAAAGTGTGATACCACCACCTATCAGGGCTAAGGAGCGGTCCATGGAGCTGCGTCCTTGCTCACCTGGTCCCCGTGTGTGTGTGTGTGTGTGTGTGGGTGTGGGGGGGGGGGGGAAGCTAAGTGAAGAACCAAATCATTGTTCAAATGAATAAACTAAATTAAAAATAATTATTACCCGGGGTGTCTTTTTTATTTTACTCTTTAGTTCTTATTATAGGAACCAAAAATGTACCATGTGAAAACTAAACAAAATATAAATTAGTGTTAATATTTCAACTCTTAATTTGGTTCTATTATAAGAACTAAAAACCAATACATACTACTCGCAAAATAATAAATTCTGTTTCCCATGATGTGCATTGAAGCTAGAATGCAAGATAGATGGTTACGAGTCCATTTGGTCCTACGAGTTTATAGAATTTGGAATACCAGTACTATAGGTAATAAGCTTATTTATATGTAATAATAGTAAAAAAAAAAATTTATAAATATGATAAGATATTAAGAATTGTATAATAAATTAAAAAAGATTGTGTTCTACAGGTCACTTATAGTGTTGGATCCGCAACTATATGCATGTTATCATGCACTCATGCTTATACAAGCCTTTAACTTACATACTATATAACCGATGCTAAGGGTTTAAAATCATAGTTGTTCAGAATTTAAAAAGTCCCACACGAGTTCGTCTATAGGGAAATCAAACAAACTATTTTGGCCATCTTCTTGTTCGACAAGTTCTAAAGCGTCACCCTCTATTATTGGAGAACCACCAAATGACCACCCAAATTCCCCGTCAACTTCCTTCTCTTGATCATCACATAACTCATCCAAATACTCGTTTATCTTGCCATCTAATACTCTAGGTGGTGATATTAACTCTGGGGTGACATCAGAAGCATTGTCAATACCATTATTTAAGTTTCTGCCATCATTAAATGCAATGTGTGGGTTCGGATTTAGAGTTTTGGACAAACTACGCGGTTGAGGCTTAATAATTGTGAATGTGATGTCTTGTGATGGATCATCGTCTTTAGGTTCTTTCTTTTGTTTCTTGAAATGGGAGCGAAGATGTGTGTTCCAGTAATTCTTGACATCATTAGCAGTTCTTCCCGGTAGTCTTCCCGAAATCAAGGACCATCTAAATTTAACATCAAAAGTCATATTTATTAGTTTCCTCTTTAATATACGGACATAGCGTAGATAATTTTCTTGACCATCTAAATAAGGACTTGTACTAGTGTTTGTGTGGGCTTATTTTGTGAAGTTATTAACTTATTTAGTTATTTGAATAGAATAATTTCAGCTTTAATGGTTGAATAGTCGAATACACTTATTTCTTGAGCTTATTTTATTATTTAAAGGGGAATAACAATACAAATAATTTATAAATTTTAAACTTATTTGTTTATAAACAATAAACACTCATCCAAACTCCCACATATAGTATACCTATTCACGTACCTGTTTCCCAGGAGCTTGTGAAGCCTAAGCATGAGATCAACTTCATCTTCGCCAAAATCTCCTCTCTTTATATTTGGCCTTAGATAATTCAACCATCGCAACCGACAACTTTTCCTACATCGATTTAAACCTGTAATTAAACAACGTATTATTTAGTGTATAAGAAACAACCGACGCATATGATAAAGAGTATGTCTGTCTTTTTTTCCCTTGGAGAATGCTAACATTATTAGCCTAATCAAGGGCTATAATTAAATTACTAATAAATAACTTTCTTTTTTTGTTTTAAAAAAAGTAATAGTAAGACAAACTACTAATCATTTCCTAATTTTTGGTGATACACAACATAAAAGTCTACCAATAATTTTATTTGACTTAATTAGAGTCGTTAACGATAACTTTAAGGCTATAATTAAATAAAATGTTAATACGTTTTTATAATACGAAAAGGAATCAAAAGCATGTATCACCTGCTTTGAGAGGAACAAGGTGCCATTTTCCTTCACCGTATTTTTCAATACAAGTTTTCAGAAGTGTATCTTCTTCTGCAGTCCATGCACCTTTCCTCAAGCTTATACCAGTTTTACTAACGTATCTCATTTTGTAATCTATGCAAGTGTTCTTGTACGTTTACATATAAAGCCAAATATTATATTGTTGTGAATATATATGTTTTTACTTCTTCAAGTATATTAATGCTAATCGATGTTCCTTTTATAGACCCATGTATGTATGTAAAACTACATGTACCCTCCCACCTCCACATATAAATCACCTACGTGCATCCTCGTGTTTCCACACAAATATCACAGTGAGGAACTTAATTGCAAAAGTTCTTGGCTAATTTCGTTTCTAATTTAATGCTATTTTATTGGATCAGTTATTGTAAGTAGTAACTACCAGAATATACCAGAATACCCCTGCTACGTAGCGGAAACTCGTAATAAAATTATTTTAACTCGTAAATTCAAACGTGGACATTTCTCTTTCGGCGAACATCGTGAAGTTATTTAGAATACATTTTTTTGTTATCATCCTAACAATTTCCAGATTAATTTGAAGATTATGAGTATCTGTTTGATACATTTACATAATCTATGTTCAAAGGATAATGAGAGGTATTAAAAATGGACAGGTAAAATTAGAGGTATTAGTGGTGTAAAGTCAA
Organism: Gnaphalium uliginosum; assembly: GCA_963930675.1. NCBI lineage: Eukaryota > Viridiplantae > Streptophyta > Magnoliopsida > Asterales > Asteraceae > Gnaphalium > Gnaphalium uliginosum. The sequence goes on along the minus strand of OZ005685.1, from coordinate 12,748,525 downwards.
AGTAGATCTATATAATAGCTAATGATCGAGTTACCATCAATATTTTGAAACCGGGTCGACCCGCTCCGGTCCGACCGGTCAACCGGTTATAGAGCAGATTTGGGAATAAGTCGAACTGTTCGGTTCTCCGGTCGAACCGGATTGAACCGCAAACCGAATCCGGATTTCAACCGAAATCTTTTTTTTTCTACATTTATTAATATATATAATAATAATACTAATATCTCTTTAGGGGAGGATTATTGTAGAATCATTTTTTACTGTAAGAATCGTAAGAACGATCTTTTTCATTTTTAATTTCAACATATCTACATTTTTTGCTAAATAAATAATGCCAAAATTATTAAAATTTTATCCTCTTTAATATTGGATCGATTTAAAAAAAATAAAAAATATATGATACAAAAATTAAAGTTGTGTATCACATAGCTTTTATGTATGATATTGTGATACACACTAAATTTTTTATTATGTGTATCACATGTTTTTAAATTTTTTTTATCTCATGTTAAAGAGCATAAAATTATAATAATTTTCATATAATTTTTTAATCAAAAAAGTTAGTTAATCTTAAAGTTAAAATAAAAATGTTCGTTCCTACCATTCCCACCACAAGAAGTGTTCTTATTTGAACCTTACCCTATTCCTTTATTATTTTGAAATTGGAGAAAAGGTTAAGACATATTACTCCCTCGTTCACGAATGGTCAAACCCTCTAAACCCTAAATGGCATCCGACCCAATTCGTCCAAATCCGGCCATCTCCTGCTGCTTCTAACCGTCTCCGGCCCTCTCCCTCCTTTCTCCGGCCGAAACCAATATTTTCCAGCCAAACTTCTTTCTTTTTGATGTTTGGGAACTAGTGTGATTAAGAAAAGTAGAAAAATTAGGCTTTATGCCTTTATATATTTTCTAGTTTTATGTTTTAATTAGTTTAGCATAAATATGTAAGGAAAATAAAATAAAAGGTAGCTTGAAGAAAGAAAATGGTGGAGAAGTGGAAGTAAAGAAAATGGTGGTGAATATGAAGTAAAGAAAAGGGTAGAGAAGATGAAGTAGGATGCTATAGAAAAAAGTGAATGAAGATGATGTAGATGGACTTTAGTTTTTTTATATTACAGTATATCTACTGAACTGACAGTAAACTGCTAAATCGGTTGAGTCGGCAATCAAACAAGTTCAACCGGAACTAGGCTTCCAACCGTTTCAACTTAAAAATCGGTTTTTAAAACATGTGTTACCATAGACACTACAAGATAAATGTCATTTAGTGAGTAAAAATGGGTGTCATTAAAGGTATAAAAACAGTCATTAAAAGCTAAAAAGGCTACTTCTACTAAAGAAAAAAATATTACTAACAAAGCCATCACTAATAGTCAATACTAACAATTGAGCATAGCTTAAGTGGTACCGCCACCGCAAATGTTCAGAATTTATATGTGTGACCTATATTTCAGGGGTTCGAATCTGTTCCTCAACATATGTGGTTGATTTGTTGACAAGTGATTTACCCGGTGTTGATACTACTTGCGGGTGAGTTGAACGCATATCATTGAAATATGGTACGGGGTTTAGTGGTACCTTCAAAATTACCCTTTTTTTAACCGCATGTACTTGCACAAAATTTCTGTCAAAAAAATCCAAAGAGATTTAATGACTGAAACTTCAGTCATGAAAAATTGTTCATAAATTTTCAGTCGAGGCTACACGAGTTCACTAGTGACATATTACAGTCAGCAAAAGTCTAAATTAACGAATTTAGAATTTTGATTTTTATTCATTTAAAATTTATAATATTATTCAACTAATAAAAAAACATACAATTTATAGGAAAAGGAACTTTTATTTTTGAAACCAAATCCAAACGTGTGTTACAAGATGCTTGCTATACATTATTTTTAAGAACATAAATAAAATAAAATAAAATAATTCCAAAATTTATGCTCAAAATCAGCTATTCAACAGAGCATGGTCCCACCAGAATGATTGATAGTAGGGATAAACGTGGTACGAAATCGGTACCGTACTGTACCAAACCGATTGGTACTGCTTTTCTTTTTTGTCCTAATGTGAGTACTGAATACCGTACCAACTGAAGTGGTATGGTACCGGTACGGTACATGTACTAGTACGATAAAATGTGGTACAATACAAAAGTGAACAATGATATCGTACACATTATATTGATAGTTATAATTTTATTACAAACTTTACTGCGTATTTTTTTAAATAAGGTAAAACCCTAGAACTTTATCGTACACATTATATTGATAGTTATAACAATTAAATACAAATTCAACGGCTCATGTATACACACGGAATTGAAATCTAGTTTCTTAATAAATAATAATATCTTCTATAAATTGGGACGGGGTACTAAACCGGGAAAATACCGATACCATACCGAAAGTACCGCATAAAAAAACGTTTGTATAAGTACCGAATACCGTACCATTTGAAGTGGAATGGTACCGGTACGGGTACGATAATGGTATGATATGGGTACGGTATTGAGATTTCGGTACTAATGTGTAACACCCCTTCTTCATATTGCATAAAATATTCTTTTGTTTCGGAAGCGTAGGTCAAAACATGTATTGCATTAATATCATTTTATAAAATGTACATATATTGTTCAAACAAGGTATGACAACTAGGTGTTACAAAATTCCAACACGCCCTTTTAGTTATCAAAACTATATCAGAGTTGCTAGCTGGTCAAACATTCTTTTGAACATAATCTTCCTGCCCGCCCATTTTAATCATGACCTGTAGAGATTAGGGTGGTGGGATTAGCACAAAGCTAAGCGAATGAATGTGAAACTAACAATTCAATTTAGCATAACAATCTGTTTACATCAATTAATCGTAAACACATAACGTCAAAGAGAATCGGTGGTTTTTGAGGAACCCTACTGCCGCGGTGGCCCTCAAAGAACGCTTATCACAATCTGTATTGGCCTATACAGAATATACCGATAACTTAATACTACCATTACGCAACACAGGTTCTAATACAACACATGTACAAGACCCTGTATCTGTAATTCTGTAATAACCAAGTCCAACAATATGTTGATATCTTTAATAACAACCAATGCCCGAAGGTCACATTGCACGTAGATTCATAATCAGCAAATCAGACTAAACAGTCTATCAATTATATCTATGTTTAATTGTTGCAACCAAACCGTTACAACCAAATCAAACTTGTGAGTTTCAGATCCACTCACCTGTTAGCCTCAGTCCAACAACTCAGAAATCTAATGTTACTGAGTCTTCTGCTGATCTGAGAATACAACAGATAATGGGTTAGTAACTCATTCCATAATCGTATAACATATTTCAATACATAGTATCGAAATGACAAACAATTACCAAGTTATGACAATGCTCTTATATAATTATTTACTCAATCATCATAATAGCATATTTATGCGAACAGGCAAATCCCTGAAGTCTAAGAAAACAAAAGTTCAATACGAAGTGAAATCAGAAAGTCCCAAAACGATGTTTAAAACTGAAAAATGCCATTTTCGACCCCAAGATGGCCCCGAAAGGCCTAAAACCGCCTAGGCTCATTTTATAGAGCTTTGATTATTGGACCGTTTTCGAGTGACCATGCGAATCTCAGTCCAATCCGTGTTAAATGAAAATTTGTTAAACTTTGAAAATTTTAAAATAAAACTTTTTAAAATCTCAGTTCGCATCGCAATAATTCTCAATTCGCAACACAACATCTCAGTTCGCATAACTCAGTTCGCTTCGCAGCCAATCTCGGTTCGCATCGCAACAACTCAGTTCGCGAACTGAGTTCTTCTTCTGCAAGCTGCGAACCGAGCTTGCTGTAACAAAAAAACTCGAATTTTCTTCTTCAATAACTCAAAATTCGACTTCTTATCGTTCTAACAAGCTTTCTAACAACTTATAAGCATCAAATAACATCAAGTAACATCTTTCAAACTTCTATTACACAACTATTTTACAAATAATTCATGAATTGACTGATTTCATAAAAACAAGTTATAAACACTAAAATTCTTACAAGAATAAGATGATAATGATGATGTTACTGATTTTGATTTTAAAACAAGATGTAGATGATGCTACTGATGTGGTTTAATACTTCACAATAAGGTTTCTTCAAGTGTGTGTTTTCAATTCGCAGTATGTGTGTGTATGTAGAAGATTTGAGAATCAAATCATGTGTGTGTATATATATACTTGGAAGATTTGAGAAGGTTTATGATGTTTAGTCTCCTTTTTAATCTATTGTCTGGAACCTAAAACCATTTTGCGAAATCAACTATTTTATTTTACCGTCAGCTAGATTAATTTAAATCAACGAATTATTTATTAGTCACAATAATTCATTTATCCTTTTGACTAATATCATCAAATAAACATAATAATATTAAATATTCCTAACACATTAAATAATAAATTTAAAGTTAGAAAATTACCCATATATTACTAGACCCTTTGGGTGGATGTTACATAATGCTCATCTCTAGTTGATAGCACCTACATAACACAAAAGATAATGTAAATTTACAACAGGGTTAATCAGTAAAAAGGTTAACAAAAAGTTTAAGCAAGTACAAAACCAATCAAGTTTAGCCTTTCCCATGGCAAATCGATTAAACCTGACGGGTCAAATGGGTTAAATAAGTTAAACCGATTTGGGTTCAATAAATCAAAGTTTGTTTATCTCCATGCTTTTGATGCATTTTATATATAACGAATTAATTGGGTAAAATTCAAATAGAGAAAGGGCAAAACGGTTGGAATTCGATAAGTAAAGAGCAATTCGGTAAACGAGAATTATCAGTTTAGAATTTCGATAAGTAAGAAGTGTACGTTCTATTATTAGAATTTCACTATAACTATAAATACTTGGGTACAACTATTGAATAACTTACCCGTTAGAAGACGACGCGATTTCTAGTTCTTTAGTAAATGTCTGCCCTGTTCCTCAAGATCCAATCAACAAAGTTTGCCTAATTTTCTGAAAGACACGAGATAAAAAATGTCACTTTCACATGTTATATCACTAATACAAGGAAAAAATCACAGCTTGACAACATCCGGGATTACCTTAACTGGTTCATGTTCATGAGGCTAAGATTTCTTAAAAATTGAAGTGAATCTACCCGGATCTGAAAATTAGCCCCTTTGACTCCACAAGCCAGACCTTGCTAGTCCCTTAAAGTGGACATGTGTCTGCATGATTACTTTATAGCAAATCAATCTGTAAGTTTTCTTCTTCTGTTAGTATGTTGCAAAGATTCATTTCTTGCCTGTTTTGAAATGTCCAAGTGTTAGGAGTTCAAACTACAAGTGGCAGCCTTCACAAAATAGCATAAACTAACACCACCCTCAAATTGTCACAAATGATTGAAATTTTTTCAAATTACATATCTCACCAGCTACAAGGAGTAGAAGTGTATGGTGGTCAGCCAATGATCCACCAACTAATTTTAGTGCAGAAATTAAGCCCTACAAGTACCACTGATGATGTCCACTAAAACGAAATCGCACTAACTTGAAAATCAATAATTGACAAAAGCTAAGATTAACATTCAGTTATGTACCTATATGACATCATTGTATTCTGCAAAAAAAAGTTAAACATGTTGTGGTTAGCAAAATCCTTAAATCGCATAATCGAGATAAACAAATTTGGATCAGATTTCTAAATCGTCCTTATAAATTAACTTGTAAGCAAGTGAAAACTTATTTAATTCTGCTTGACGCCAGATAGAAACCGTTCGCAAGTTCAACATATACCTGGCAAACAGAAGTACAATTACAATCTACCACTTTGACATGATACATGTAAACAAAATATAATAAATTAGAAAACATGAGAACCAACCTCCCGGATTGCTTTCTTTTGTCATAAACCAAAAGCTTCTCATTATTTGTGTCAACTTCTATGGTTATGGACTTATGGGCAAGATATGTGGAACTACATCCCAGATTTTTGTAATTCATTAGTTTATTAATTTTGACTTCATCAAATAATACTATTATGATCTTCTGAATACTCACAGTTGGAACTAGGATTATGCCTTCAATAAGATAGGTTTTGCTGTTAGGAATTATGAGTTATGGATCAAACAAGAACACGTACAATCGCTAGACTATACCCCACGACAATAAATGGATCAAACAAAGCAAAACAATAAATAAAAATGCGAGAATATAAACGAACACGCGATTATAATGTGGTTATATCCAATCTATTCGATTGGTTTAATCCACGGCCAACTAGAGATAAATCTTATTAATTTTTATAGGTGTTAGGGTTTACAAGAGTAGATGGTTACTTATATAGAGGATACAAAACTTTGACAACAAGAAAACAAACTCTGCTGGCCGACCTAGAGTACCCGTCGGGTATAATGGGTTACCAGCCGGGTACCCAAAACAAGCCCATCTTCTGCCCCGTTTTCTTCATACATTACCCGGTTCAAAGGCTTGTACCCGCCGGGTACTTCTTTTGCTAGTTTAATCTTCACACCTCAACAATCTTCCATTTGAAGATTCAACACCTAAACTCTTAACCCTTCAACATCATTAATGCCACTTTAATAGACCTCGTTCAAAACCTATACCGCCAAAATTATCGGGACACGCTACACGATCACACTGAATCGAAAGACTTTCGATACGACTTTACAGAACTCCACTATTAAATAGTGTCCAAGACCTCTCTCTAGTTTAATGTCCTCTCACTAGTTCATGAGAAGACCGGTTGAAGCTCGGCACGGCTTCAACACCTTCAATGCACACACAACCCATCCAAACAGAATTCCGCCGACACGATCTTTCTTTCCAACAAAGAGAAGACCACTATGTAGAACAACCACGTGAATATAACCATCAAGGCAGCCGTGTGAAAATACCATCACACCCTTGATCATCCACTTCATCACTCTCGCTTTCACCATAGAATCACTGACCACAAACATGCGCATGAATTCCGGTAAACACATCTTTTCCCAACGAGCCAACTCCAACTATACGGAATCATCATTAAACACAACTCTCGGAAAAGCATCTTACTCACCACCCTCAGTCAGTCGCAACCTGGTTGCCATTGGAGATAATCTACCCGAAGACTCGAAAACGCTAGTAGTACCAAGATGACAAATTGAATCCTTAGAAACCCCAAGGCTCCCACTCAACGTCAAGCTCCCACTAGTTTCAACTCTTCCCGAACTCTCACTCGTTCTAGATCCCTTAACAATCTCGTGAAGCTAAAGTCGACTAGAACTTCCCAAACCTACTTCACCGCCTGGCCAATCCTCATTCGGAATCTCAACCATATACAAGGTTCCCCGTTTATACCCGCTAGCAATTACCAAACTACCCTTGATAACCTTCCATTGTTGGTCGCCAAAACAAACGTGATATCGTTCATCATCAAACTGCCCAACCGAAATCAACCGCTTCTTGAGCTTGGGAATGAATCTCACATTCTTGAGGACCCAATCCGTACCAAGGTGTGTTTTGAGGATAACATCCCCAATACCCGCAACTTTAAGCCTCCTTCCGTTCGCAAGACGAAGAGACTTAAAATTTGTCATCTTTTCATGCGATTTGTCATCTCTTCCATGCACGGGATCGCATGAAAAGTTGAACCCGAATCCAAACCCATGATTCCACAAGATTATCCTCGCAACATAGCAACGCATCTTCAGTCGTCTCAATCGTAGTGTTCACACTCAGCTTAACATTTGGACATTGATACCTAAAGTGACCTTGTTGCTTACAGTTCCAACACGTGACGTTCCTATTCTTTGATAGCTCTCTCCGCGATTTAGATCTTCTCGTACTACGTCCCCTGCCAGTCGTACTCAAAGTCGAACCCGAATACTACCAGAATCTTTCCTCATAAATCTTTCACTGAGTATTAAATCACAGATCCCCTCAAAAGTCAACTTAGTAGTTCCAAATGAGCTACTAACAGCTATAACCGTATCGGACCAACTCTCAAGAAAAGAAGATGATAAGAAAAGTGCCTTTAACTCATCTTCAAACTTAACCCATACAAATTTTAACCTAGTCAAAAACGAGTTAAATTCGTTCACATGATCCGGCGGTGATACACCTTCAGTCATCTTCGAGTTCACCAATTGTCGAATTAAGAAAACCTTATTCAAGGCCGAGGGTTGCTCATACATATTAGACAACGCCGCTATCACACCTACAGTCGTGGTTCCCCCCACAAAATTGTAGGCGATATTCTTGGCCAGAGAAAGTCGAACTACACCAAGTGCCTGACAATCTAATATTGCCCAATCGGTATCACTCATACCTTCCGGCTTAATACCCGACAACGGTTGGTACAATTTCTTCTCATAAAGAAGATCCTTGATTTGCATCTTCCAAAATCTAAAATCGCTGCCATCAAACTTAGCGATCTTAATCTTGATTTCATCCGCCATTGTTCTCAAAGTTGACAACCACGAGCTCTGATACCACTTGTTAGGAATTATGGACCCAAACAAGAACACGTACAATCACTAGACTATACCCCACAACAATAAACGGATCAAACAAAGCAAAACAATAAATAATATTGCTAGAATATAAACGAACACGCGAATATAACGTGGTTATATCCAATCTATTCGATTGGTTTAATCCACGGCTAACTAGAGATAAATCATATTAATTTTGGTAGTTGTTTGGGTTTACAAGAGTACGGGGTTACTTATATATAGGATACAAAACTTTGGCAACAAAAAAATAAACCCTGTTGGCCGACCTAGAGTACCCGCCGGGTATAATGGGTTACCAGCCGGGTACCCGAAAAAAGCCCATCTTATGCCCCGTTTTCTTCATGCCTTACCCGGTTCAAAGGCTTGAACTCGCCGGGTACTTCTTGATCCAACCAGGTACTTCTTTTGCTAGTTTAATCTCCACACCCTGACATTCGCTACAACCAAAATAGAACATAATTAGATCAATATTCACAGAAAAGTAATCGAAGTAGAATTTTAAAGCTTTAGCAAAATTCAAATACATATTTATAATCATGTATGCATATTATTTACAGCGCTTCCGATTGCAAAACAAATATAAACCATACCTGTATTTTGTAAACGATTGTTTTGCACTAAATTTACTGTTGAATCAACACAAAAACCAGAATGTCATATCATCTAAACAAAAACAAAAACAAAACTATTGAGATCAATATGTAACAACTTCAATTCGATTTCTGAATCAATACGTAAGGAATCGAATTTGATTTATAAAACGACAGTTAACCACTTGAACTTGATTACTGAATCAATAAGAGTAATGGATATTATATATTTTATAAGAAAAATTATTGGTAGATCTAAATTTGTAGGACTAAATATAGACCTAAAGATGTTATTAGTATATTTGAAAAATTGATCGGATAAAATTAAGAGAGATAAAAAATTCAGCCAATCAAAAAATTAGGCCTATTTGTAGATCTATGTAATTAAGTCTATTTAACATTACTAATTTTATAATAATCCGTAAATGACTTGAATTTGATTTCTGAATCAATAGGTACCAAATTGAATTCAAAGCAACAGATAATGACTCGAGTTCAATAATCAATAAAAAGTAACGAACGAATTTGATTTCCCAAACTTTATCTTCATTCATTCGATGTATAGTATGTAAATTATAATTAAATTTATAGGACAATGCACTACGATATGATATTTTTTTAAAGTAAGAAATCACCTCTTTATTATTTTTTTAATAAAATAAAATACCCCCAATATACATATATACACATATATATATATATATATATATATATATATATAAATATATATATATATATATATAAAAGAAATGTCATTGCAAACTCGATGCTCGGGTTGCAAGTTATGACTATCAGATTGCATGTTCATATGGCAATATGAAAGTTGTTATATGTGAAGTATTATGTATGTAAATTAAAATCGTAAAATTTTATAAAAAAAATTGACACTCTCGAATATGAAAATTGACAGTATAATACGAAATTAAAAATTTAAATAAACGCGTAAATTTATAATTTAATAATAAAACACCATTAAGAGTTTGTTTCTAATTTTTTACAAAACTTAAAAAACATCTAAAATTGGAGAAATTTGATTTTGGAGGCTTTAAAGAGGGAATTTGACTACAAACGGTGAACAACGCGTCTATGAAAGTTTGCTAACATGTTCGTCTCGTTCTGATCTTTTCGTCCATAATTGACACGTCTCGTAACTCATTACGGTTAAAAAGGTATATCGTATGTTTATTAGTTTAAGTTTCAATGATAATACTATAAATGAGAATTTAATATACATGTAGAGTTATGTTAGTAATTTCAAGTAGATTTTTTCAAATATTAATAATAATGTTAGGAATTATTAGTAAATTTCCTCTTAAAAAAATATTACAAATGTATTTTATATTAGTATAGATAGATACAAAAAAACTTTAGTGAATTAGAATTTAATGTCATATTTTTATTACTTTTAAAATTTAATAATAATAGTATTAATGATATATTAATATTTATAATTACTTTGATTAGATTAAATTTAGGTGTTTGAATGTTGAATAAGATAATATAAGGTTAAGTTAGTCATTTACTACTTCTCCAATTTGAAAATTTTGCTCAAATATATTATACTAGTTTTTATGCCCGTGCGATGCACGATTAATAATTATCCGAAGATGAAAAAGTTGGGGATACATAACTATACACTCAAGTATACATAAATTACTTAAATAAAAGTAACCTACATACTGATAAATTACTGTTTAGGAGACAAACACCATGATGTTTGGTAGTTGTGTGTGCTACTAACTTTTCCTCTTCAGATTCCTCCAAGTGATTCTACAATGCCTACATGTACAAATCAGTAATAGGTTAAAATGATCAATACCTGAATGTTATCAAATACCGAATATTCATGAAATGACATATCAAAATCCATATTAATTTTTTAACCAGTTCAATGAACGGGACTATTCATAAACAACAATTCGATCTCGATAAAAAGATGAATTATCTTATATAAACAACACAAAACATCAATGAGCATGTTGATGAGCCACATGAATGATTGGTAAAATATATAATTAATAAAGATAAAGAACTTTATATTAAAAAAAATTACTTAGAACATAAGCTAACCATGTAGAAGGCAAAGAGTAGGCAATAAAGTTTTTCTCCATGATCACCTAATGATGAGATCATATAAGATCAGAAATTAAAAATACAGATAAGTTTTTAATTTATGGAGGAATTGTTGATCATATAGAAATATATTAGGAATAGATATCAAATGAAACACAAACTCCTATCATTTAATTAATAGGTTGACGTGGGTTTTTATTTATTGAAATCTACATGGCATTAAAAAGTTTTGAGAGAGTATGGTAACGACACATTGGAAAAAATCATATTTGTTAAAAGAAGGGGTATGCCACATAGGACATCTTATATCCTCTATTAGTTATATAGATAGATTGTATTATAGATAATTATAATATTATATATAGATAAATCGAAAAGTAAATTACATAAATGGTCGATGTGGTTTACACCGATTTACAAAACACATTCTGGTGTTTTCTTTTTCGGGTTTTCGATCTAATAAGTTTACGTTTTGTTTTAAACCGGTCCCTCTCCACTAAAAATGACTAAAGTACCCTTCATCTTTCAGTTTTATTAATTTTAAATGCATTTTAAGTTAACTTCACAATATTTTCATTAATTTAAAATTATTCAAAAAAAAAAACCTTTTGAGCTTCCATCTTCTAACACGATGTACATGCAAACTCTCAAACAAATTTGAGAACAAACAATTATAACAATCAAAATCAAAATTGATAAACTGCGCTCGACTCGGTTACAGCACTAGTGAGAAGGTCAATTTTACCTTTTTTAATTCAATAGTCGGTAAACAATATAAATTACGAGGATATCAACTAAATAGACATATTTTCTATTTCGTGATCAGTTCGGTTCTTGCCTTCTTCATTGCTCAAGAAGTGCATGTGCATGGCCTCATTTTAATTTTGATTGTATTAAATACATCTCTCTCTTATGGTCAGCACTCAATGTGCGTTTTTACTTTGTAAAGACACGTACGCTCTTTCAAGGGAAGTATGAGGTGGAGGTGTTGCGACGGATTACACGTCTATTTGCGGGCTCCATTTGAACTGTGCGGACAATGAAATTTGCTATTTTTTTTACAAATTTCTTTTTGTAAAAAACTTTTGTTCAAATAATAAAATCCTTTTCACTAATATAAGTGTGTTTATTAATAAAAAAACATAAGGTCTAGTAATTATATTTAAGAAATCTAAAATCTTAATTTGATCATTAAAATGTATAAATCTCTTTCAAAATCTTTAATAGAAGCTTTTCTAAAAACTTTTTCAAATATTAGAGAACTTGAAAAAACAAACATTTGTTGAAGATGTCTTATGCCATCCTATAATAGATGGCCTAAAAGGGTTGGCAACGTAAGATACATGCGTGCTGTCAAATGATATCATATGAACGTGACTCCATTAACTTGTGAAAATCGACTAAATTATAATTATAATTTATAATTTATATTAAATATTATAATTATAATTTATATTAAATATTATGAATGAAATAAACTAAATAAAATCAATAACAAAACTTCACGTGGCAAACATTGGTTTCACGTTACTAATTGAACGGATTTTATGTATATTTTATATCAAACGGTGTTATAAATTATACTTAATTAATTTAACAAACGGTTTGTCTAGTTGAAAATTGATTATATTAAAACAAAATGTCACGTGACAATATTGTCGGTATACGATCCTTCTTACCATATCTATTTTGGTGTAATAAAAAGTTTTGTTAGGTTAGTATCATCACTTATAACTTTGTACTTGCATAATTGTTTTACTTCGATCTAAATTCAGGTGTTCAACTAATATTTAAAAAGGAACATCGAGTTTGTTATTATGCGAGTTGTAGTTACTATTTTTCTAACTTTTAAATATATATATATATATATATATATATATATATATATATATATATATATATATATATATATATATATAAGTATTATAGAGCAACGAACGGTTTCTTCGAATGACAAAATTGTCAAATTCGAGATATATTTCTATTATACAATGATACTAGTACTTAAACTCGTGTATACACACGGGTCACTTAGTGTAAATAACGTATTATAAGAGTATTTGAATAGTTTTGAAAATAATTGAAAGTTAAATTCGAACTATTCTTGGTAAATTTAAAATTGAAGTGCTTAATTAAGATAAATAAAAAAAAGGAATGACATGAGTATTAAAGTTGAGTTTAAAAAAACATACAGTTAGTGGCGCCCGTTTTTGATAACGTGTCGATGACTTGGTGACTTATACGATCGTCACATCATCAATAATACCGGCTATCGTATTAATAAATATTCGCATACATAAAATAGTCGTTATTGGGAGTTCAATACACACAATATAATGATATACTAAATTGTATTTGTATACATACAGTAGATTTTGAGTTATGATTTAATAATTTCCAAACAATAATCCTCAATTTTTATGTAAATGTCATGTTTGAATCTTGTACTTTAAATTCTCCAATTATTCTAATGTTGAAAACCACTTTAACAACCTTTCCCGTACATCAATCAAATATTTTAGCAACTTATCTAGCAATATTAACAAAATCGCAAATCAAATTCACGGGTCAAATTATCTAATGGTAGTTTCATATATTGGTTCGACCGTCTCCTCAATAATAAGATAATATAACTATGTAATAATTCATTAGAATTTCTACCTTAAATTAATGACTGGTTTTAAGATATCAATACATTATTCATAATGTTACTTAATAATAAAAGAATTTGACTATATAATCAAGAAGAGATAGAGAAAATCTTAAATCAAACATATCACATAAATTATAAAATAGCATATTTGAAAATGAATAAATATTTGTTCAAAAAAAAAATTTGAGATATAAATTAAATAATTAGATTAATAAGCCCAAACATAATGATGAAAAGGTGTTTAATTTAATTTTTAAGAAAATTCGATCTCACAAAAAAGATTTAACTGTTTATAGGATTAAAATATCAATAAAATTACTTGGTAGTTCTTATTTGAAACTATCACATAATTTTAAAAATGACATTTAATTTTAATATACATTTTCAGTGATTATTTATCCAACCTAAAATAATGGAGTTATAATATTGTAGTTACTTTTTGAATAATGAATATTCCATGTGAGGTATGAAATTAAAAATAATATACACGGCTTCAAATACATAGTATAATGTGGAGGGTTGTATTTAGATTTTCGTATAATTGTTTAACTTTTAGTTAATTATAATTAATGAATGAATGGATAATAACTAACGTAATTATTAAAGAACCATTGTGTTACTTATATCCTTAACAAATCAGCTTCTAGCATGATTATTTGAATTTTAATTTATTTAATTTAAAGTAAAGGGTTTAATTTTTAGCTTTAAATTAAATTTTTTAATGTAAGGGAGGTTAATGTTTAAATTAAGAAAATTAAAGGACTTAATTGAATAATTAAATTTTTTTAATAGATGATGTCACAAAAGGTTAATTATATATTATATTTATTATTTATAAGATATAAATTTTTATTATATTAATTGGTATGTAGATTATATTTATATGTCGGGGACATATCAACACAAAGACTAACACCTATGTGAACGTCAATAAAGTCCCCTTGGCGTTATGATGATTTTTTTTTTCATTTTAAGATCGACATAAACGACAAGTGTCTTTACTTGCTTGATTGCAAATCTTGTTATTTGGGCATTGAATATATTCAATACCTTTCGTCTCGTACGCATGTGATGCGCTAACCCTTGAAAATACTTGTACATATTTAGGCCCACATTTTGATACCATAGGCATGAAAGTTACAACTATCCTCCTACGGTTTTGGTTTAACCAAGCAGTTTTTAACCTACGCGTTGCGGTGGATCAAAAATACTTATATTAATTTACGAAATAATTTAGTATATATGCAATTTAAAAGTCAGTGTTCCGTATGTAGTCAAAGTCGGATATAAGAATGATTTAAGGAGCTATGTATGAACGTAAACTTTATGGTCATTGGTCAATTATTTTATTAGACAAGACAATAAAAGTACCTAAAATGTTTACATTTTTTGACTTAGAATTAGATGTATATACTTTACATTTATTGATTACAAAATTACTGTAAAATTGTTTAATGTTTTAACTTTAGCAGTTTTTACCCATGCTCATTTTTATTTATTCTTTCATGACCCCTAGACACACCTATATAACTATAATCAACTCATTTTATGCAACCTTTAATTAATCATGATTAATTTCTTACTATCATTTTAAAAATACTATACTAAACACGCCAAAAAGATTCGACGAAAATGATTATGGTGGCTATTTATATTAATAATATATAATTTTGTAAAAAAATAATTACGATTCATATAATAGTAACTCCCGTCTAGCATTCCTACAAAATGTAGGAGTTTACAATATCATATCTTCCAACTTAGTATATTTAACAAACGTAATAAATAAAAAAACTTTCTAAAGCTCAAAATAAAATTTATTATTAATGTATAATGACCTATTCGAATTAAACTTTGGGTGTTAGTCTTAATCGATATCAAAAATAAAACTCACTAAAAAGATAGTTTTAAAGTAATTTTAGTGTAAAATATTTTAACCTGGTAAATAGTATATTTTATAAATATATATGTAACTTAGTAATCACAAAACGAGATTTTTTTTTTTTAAAAAAAAAGAAAAAACTAAAAAAGTTATATTAAAGTAATTTTTGTTAAGTTTTGTAATCCTAAAAAGAAAAGAGAATTTAAAAAAAAAAACTATACTATTCATTAAATAGTTATATTCATCCTAGTGAATATAGAAGTTTTTGAATTTGAATGTGTGTTTGCTTTGTAGATCAATTTGATCATAGGTATAAAAGTATTTATAGTTTGATAATGATATGTATAATATTTATTATAAAACTATTCAAAAATACTATTCAATGAATAGTAACAAGTTTTGAGTGTGTTTGACGCAGGGCTTCTAGAGGCTTTTGAGGCTTAAACTTCTACTTTTAATAAACCCCGACCCATAAGCCTTGTTTGTCAATATAAAAAAAAAAAAAAATGAGGCTTCTTGAAAAAATAAACTCCAGAAGCCCTTAAACAATAAGCTTTTTGAAGTGCCTTTTGAATAGAAGCCCAAGCCCCAGTTCCAACCACAAACTTCAGCTCCAACTTCAGCTCTAACTCCAGCTTCTGCCCATTACTGCCAAACACACCCTTTGTTTTATTTATTTTTTCAAAGTTACATACTTTTATAAATTGTATTCTTTCAATTGTTAAAAATATTTTATAAGTTCAATAAAAATTCTCCATACTTTAGTATTGGCCGAGACTAACATCTCGAGTTTAATTCGACCCACTCGGTATACATAAATAAAAAATCTTAAATTGAGTTTTAGAGAGTAATTTCATTTTTATTACGTTTATCAAATATTTGGAGTTGTAATACTTTGTATGAACTACAAATAGGTTAATTTTCAAGGTGATAAATATTCGGAGTTGGAAGATATGGTATGAGCTACAAATATATTAATTTTTAAGGTTATAAATTATACGATGTAAATGGAAAAATGATTGAATATTTGATCTATTATCTTTAAAACTATGATTTTGAAGTTAATAAGTTAGTTGATGAAGATACACATTGTAAACTCCTATATTTAGTAGAAATGCTAGACAGGAGTTACTATTATATTAATAATAAAATAAAATTAGTTTATTTTATAAAATTATATAATATTCATTATAGATGACAAAATTTAATAAATTAATTGTAAATATAATTGATATAAATAGCCACCGGAATCATTTTAGTTAGAAGTTTTTGAGCGTTTCAGTGTAATATTTATAAGAGGATAGGAAAAAAATTATTCATGATCGGTAAAAGGTTACGTAAAATGAGTTGATTATGAGTATATAGGTGTATCTGGGTGTTAGTGAATAACAGATGAAAATGAGTCTGGGAAAAACTATTAAAATTAAAATCTTAAACGATTTCAAAAGTAATTTTGTATCGATAAATAAAAACTATATACATCTAATTATAAGGCAAAGACTATAAACATATTAGGCACTTTTATTGTCTTGACAGAGAAAATAATTGTCCAATGTACATAAAATTTATGTCCATATATAGCTCCTTAAACCATTCAAAATATCTGAATTTGACTACATACGACACAATGACTTTTAAGTTGCATAGACACCAAATTATTTTCATAAATTAATATAAGTATTTTTGTTCTGTAGCAACGTGCGGGTTAATACTGTTGTTTAGATCATTCTCACAACATGAGATTATACAACAGAATATATAGACGGTTAATAAAAGAGATAGAAAAACATAATGCATGATCCGTATTCGTGTAATACATGTCAAAAGTGAGTAAAAATCATTAGATCCTTAGGCAGCTTATAAGAATGAATGCACGATCCGTACTCGTGTAATACATGTCAAAAGTGAGTAAAAATCATTAGATCCTTAGGCCGCTTAAAAGAATAAGATTGAATGTTCCTCACAAAATCCCCAACATAACTCTTATTTTTGTAGACAACCACAACGTGTTCATCAAGTTAACTTACTCTCTAAATTTAACTTGAATTTCAAGAATTCTCGTAATTTAAAAACTTACCCAAACAAATTAACATTATTTTAGATGAACTCGAAATAAACCCTTACACTAACAATCGGTTATTAATTATGTAATTTAGAGATATGTGATTGAAAACGATCATATTCAAAGAGTCAAGTCATTATTTTTTAAAATTAGAGTAAATAGCATGTATGATCACGTTGTTTACACACATTCTCACTGTTAGTCCTTGTGATTTGTTTGTTATATGGACATTGTTGTAAATAATATACGAAAATACTATTATGAATATTATTTTTTTCATATATTAATATACTTAAAAAACGGGTGTATGTAAATTGGCATACGATAATAAGTAAAACGGACATAATTAAATAATCGTAAACGAAAAAGAAACTAGTAAGACATATAAGTACAAGAAATGAGTAAACAAACTTATCTTGAAGAAAACGGAGACCTGCAAACTTATTTGATGAAGACCGAGACCCGCAAACTTATTTGCAAAAGACCGCGACCCGTGTTTGACACGGTTCTCTTAAAACATATCCGTCGTCTATTTTCTAGGGTACAACGGCCGAAACAACTTGTACTGCCGAACCTCTTATAAGGGAGAAAGCAATTATGTAAACTAATATTTATATATACCACACATACATATAAAGTTATATGTCCAAAGTTAGTAAAAAAACACATATTTCACTAAATTTTCCTACAGACATTTTAAAAAATCAAAAGTTGTGTACGCTTATTTCCTCATTTTACCTGATATTGGTATGGTATCAGAAATTGAAATGTACGGTCAATAAATACCATTTCCATTTTGACATTAGATCGATAGCGATCCATTTTGCAATCACAAACGTGAACCGGCCAACTGGCCAAGGGTGACGCAAAAGCATATATAGTACTGTTCTTTTCATGGTAGCAACTTCTTTAATACTCCATATATGATGTGCGATGCATTAACGAAACTAGCATAATACCTGCGGTATGCAGTGCAAATAATACTTTATTTTATTTTGTAACTCGGCTATAATTGTATGTTATGTTTATTATTAATTGATATATTACTTTTGATGTTGAATCGACAACGATAGCTTGATTTGTAGAGTCGAAGACTCGGAATACGAAATGTGGGGTTAAAAGTGGAAAAATATAAAAATATAAGTTATTACAATTTTAAAAATATAAAATTTGAAATTTGAAATTGTTGAGTCTTGATTCTTAAAAGTTTCTAAAATTAAAGTAGCAAGATGCATTACATGTAGTATAGATATAGATAGTATTATATTTCATATTCTCTCTCTTTCATTTTTATTGTTCACATTACTAATTTTTTTTCAAACAAATAAGTCTATTTACCAAAAAAATAACTAGGAAAAATCATTGATTTCTCTATTCCACCCTCATTTACTACTCTAATTCATTTATTTGATAAAATTTACATTTAAATTTGCCTTGACGAATGAGGTAAAACTCACATTCATCCAACTTATTTTAGATCCAACAAAAAATGCTAGAGGACAATAAAAGTGAGACGGAATGAGTAGCGAAGTTGTTAAAGATAAAGTTTATATCTCCTAATCTTGCAAAACCTTGAATAAATCTCTGTGTTTGTGAAAATCAAACTGTTTAGAATGAAAAAAGGAGGTGTTTGGTCCAAATCGAAGAATAATCGAAAGATTATAAAAATACTAAATAATGTAACGGAGTAAGTTTTTGTATAATATAATTTATTCAAAATAATAATAATAATAATAATAATAATAATAATAATAATAATAATAATAATAATAATAATAATAATAATAATAATAATCCGTAGTAATCTAAAAATATCTACAAAAGATAATCACGTGGAAAATGAAGGGTGTAGGACGTAGCACGAATGTGGAGAGGATGAGAAAACATGGTAAGTGGGGTGGTAACGTAAGATTTTAAGTAAAAGTGATACTTTCTCCGTTAGCTTCACGAGGAATGGAGTATCAGTCGATAAGAAACGATTGATTTTGTTATGTTTAAACTTTAAACCCTTCAACCAAGTATGTCCTATTATTAGTATGTTAACGAATTAGTCGAGTAGAAGGCAATATAAGCTCGGCTCGTTTATAAATTATTTGACTTGAACTTGATTAGAATTTTCGGTTACACCGGAGAAATCTAATTAATATCTCGAATTAGTCGAGTAGGGGCAATATAATTAAGGCGGACTTCGGAGAATACCGAACTAATTAATCTCTTGAATTATCCCAACATGAATTTCGTAATATCCAAACAATTATTGTTGAAATATTACTTTTGAAAAGTTATGTTTTACACGATTCAAGAGATATATTCGTAAATTGAAATAATTTACGCTTCAATCACAACTCTGAAATTTTTTAACTTAAGATTGGTGTGTATGCTTGTAAGAACGACACTGGCAAATATGTTTGTGTTTGAAAAGGATGCACGGAGTAAGTTTTAGTGCCATATATCAAATTTGCGTAATCAAATTTGATTTGTTGCACCTAATTAATTATATTAATCTTCAATAGTTACCAGTTATATACAGTACTATATACGTAGTAGTACTATTATTTTGGAAGTTTAATAAAAAGTGGCAATATTTGGATACACGTCCCATTGTTGAAACATCAATCAATCATTATTACGATAGTGACATCTTATTACTTATTACAACTTGTAAAAGCACTTTTTTTTTTCTTTTTGTCACATTTTAGGTAGAGAAATTAGGGTCCCTTTTATTATTTGTTTCATTTAATTCTTTTGTCTTTTTCTTCGTTACCATGAAATTTTAGAAGAAAATTCAAATAATCTTCCACGAATTGCACGTCGATGTTGGGTTACGAATATAGGCCTTCAAAGCGAATTTTGATCTATATATTTGGTATTAAAAAAATGGGTATTCAAAATAAAAATGTGTGTACGAGTATATATTGAATATGATTAAAGGAGTTGGATGAAATTGAGTTACGCAGAACGCATAAGCGATTTATGATAAGCCTAATATAAGGGTTGATAAATGAGACGTAAAAAAGTGGGTATTCAAAACAAAAATATGTGTATAGTTTATATATGAATATGATCAAAGGAGTTCAATAAAATTGACCGATGCACATGACACAAAAGCAAATTATGATAACCTTTGAGGGTTGATAAATGACACGTACCTCAAAAGGATATAACCTAAAGAAGAGTAAAACTCTAGACTTATTTTATTAATAATCAAAACTTTAAAGAATACTAGGAATAAGCCTCGTATTTATAACTCAAATACTACTTAGTTACTAAAATAATATAAAAGATCCTATTATTATTATAATTATTATTATTATAAATAAAAGATAGCTAATGTTATTACATGTATTTCCGATCCTTATCATTGAGTCATGCATATGATCTACTCTGGGGTTCTGGGCCAAAACAAGTTCTTTTGGAGCTCAACCTTTTGGACTCGATTGATAGTGTACTGAGTTAAAATTGTTTTGAGTCAGTCATATTCGTATATTCTTGTTCTGGAAACACAAATTATTTTGTGTCCAAATTCTTGCTCAATTAATATCATTTCTTTCTTGTGATGGTGGCCATTAAAAGAGCCAAACGCATTGTGTTCTTTTTGCTTTGGAACGAGAATATTTTTCCTTGTCAAAAGTAGATAACCTTTTCAAATTAAGTTCAACTTTGATACTAGTAATGTTTTTTTTATATATAGAAATGAATTTTATGTGTCTTCCTTTAACTAATACACAAATCCAACATCAGATTTATTAGTTTTGCATGATTGATTACCACTTTTCATTGTTTTTTCTCCATCGTTCACTAATTTAGTATACTTTTTCGACTAAGTACTTTATTTTGTGTCCAAATTTTTGCTTGAACTTTTTCTATCTCATACGAATTAGAGAAGGGGAAAAAAAGATGATGAGCAAAATTTCGAAGAAACGTATTATGAACAATGAGGGTGGGAAGAGAAATAGACTTTTGATTACAGTTAACGTAATAGGAAGTGCGGGACCATTGAGGTTCTTGGTGAACGAAGATGATACAGTTTCGACAGTTATTGATTCATCTCTGAAATTGTATGCTCGTGGAGGACGGCTTCCTCATCTTGGATCTGATTTCAAGAATTTTGTACTCTTTTCTTTCGATGCACCATCAAATGGTATTAAACTTGCTTCAGCAGTTGCTTTGTATACAGTCTTCTTAATACCCATATTCTGTTGCTTTTTAATAACTTTCTTTCATACCCATTTCAAAAGTTTTATTCTTGATCCGTTTTTCTTATTTTTAAGCGAAAAAGTTTGTTGCTTTGGTTTTGTAGCACTTAGTCCAGGTGAACCAATAGGGTTATGTGGTGGGAGGACCTTTGTGATGTCCAAGAAAAAGATTACTAGTCCACAAATAACAGAAGCAAGATCTGATGCGATCACTAGCCAGATGGACATCCGTAGTTGGAAATCGTGGTTGAATAACATCAACAAGTCCTTCAAGATTATTTCACATTGATGTGATCACCATTTGACTTTTCTTGGTACAAAATGGAAAGTTATACTATATTTTGTCATCAATAAGCCTTTCCATTCCATTTTTCTATCATATATAACTGCACTATATAGCAAAATCTTGAGATAGTGTTATTTGCATTTTTGGTCCAGTCTTTTTGAGCATATGGTTACATCAGAACAAGGAAAAATGAAATAATGGTGGAGGCTAATAATGAATTAATCAAATACATATTGTTGTACTAGTACTGTAGACTGTAGCAACATTGATCCAATAATAAAGATGAATTAATGGTTTTGTGAAAGTATAAACTTATTGATCCAAGAACAACGATGAAGTAATGGTAGACGCATTGTAGATGCTTTAAAGTCAATAGACTTCTCCCTTTAAGCTAGTCAAACTCATTAACCTTTTCTTTCATTTCCGGAAGATCTTTGTGCCTTTAATTTGGAAGATATTCGTACACCATCATTCTTTTTTTCACTACACGACTAACTGTATATGGAGAAAATATTGGTGCCGTTTAATTTGGGTGTCCAATTTTCTCAAATTTCAAAACATTTAGTTTTTTTTTTCTTTTCACAAAGTACGCATTCGGTCTTATATCGGTTAACTTATTCTTTCAATCAATTAATTAACACAAAGATTGAAAGCTATCTGTGAGTATTACATGAATTTAAAAACTTCGAAAGCGATTTAGACCAAATTCCGAAAATGAAATGCATAGGATTAGCAAGAAATGATCCAAGAATTCCCTTTAGACTTGACTTGGGTAACCAACAATTTGAGCATTGGGCTAAAGAAACTCATTCATTTGCATTGGTCTAGAAAGAAGCCCAAATAGGATAACACGAAGGCCATCAATTTTAACCATGTACCTTTATCCAAGAAAAACTTTATATATATTCTATATATATTAAATTAAATGATGGCGGCATATTTACTTTTCACTACTTTGTTATTGGTACAGAGGGGCGGATATTGAACGTTAGCAAAAAAATTCTAAAAATCTCAAACTCTAAATTCCAAACGCAGTATATTAACACATGTGATATTAATTTGTAAAACTCATTAAAAGTTAAAGAAAAAAAAAACTCGTCTAAAATATATCTTATGAGATGTCTAATCGAAGAGAAAATGCTGAATTTTATGGTGCAATTTTCATAATTTTTCGATTTGACGTCAAATAAATGAGGTAAATGGGTTTTTGTACAAATGACACAATCTCATTGTTTCTCTCATACTTTAAATAATGCTAACTAATAAACACAGTTGAGGATTAAAACTACATTCGGTAGCAGCGAAATGTGGTTCTAAATCCCTGTTTTTAACATTGTTATTGTTAATTGTTAATCTATTTATATAAAAACCACTAAATTAATTTGTTGAATCAGTATAAGTTTTTGAATCTATAGAATAACTATTATGTGGTCCAAATCATCGATAATTGGTACATTGATCTATATGCTTCAGGTAAACAAATAGCATAGAAAAATAAATGTTCATCAAAACCCCAAAAGAGGAAGTGAAATAATATAGAAAAAAGAAACAAATCCCAGACTATCACCTTCAAAATGCTAAAAAAGGAAGTACTTTTTTTTTTATAATTTCAAGGTTTAACTCAGCAAAAAGCTCAGGTTTTCACTTTCATGTTGAAACAAGTGCTTACATCATTTGCTGATGATTGACACCTGTCTAAACTCACTCATAAGTTTCTTGATTTAGGTGTTTTACTCTGAATCCAACAAACAGTAAACCTATTTCCCCATTAAACAAGAATCTTATTGGTCTAAATCATAAAGCACTTTCACGTGGGCTTTTGTTAATTACAATGTTTTCATAACTTTTTTATGTACGAAAATTAATAATCAAGACTTAGGGTTTCAAAAACAAATCCCATTTCCCATTTGAGAACTAAAATATGATGAAATCCGTGTATGGAGTGTCTGTTATTGGTGGAGATCGATGTAGGCGTGCCAAGGCTAAACTTGGTTGGGGGATCGTAATTCTCACATGAAGCAATCATACTTACCATTATCTTATAAAGAAAATTAAGATTAAGATGTGAAATGTGTGTATAGATTGCATATATCAAGAAATACGGCCATTTCCAATAGTACGTTGCATTCAAATTAGATAAAAGCCTTCTTAACCGTTACAACAAGAACATATGTGTTCCGGAAACCAAATAGGTACTATTTTATGTATATGTGTAAAATGGAAAACATACGGAAAATTTGTCAACTTTCTTAGCCTTGGCAATAATCATTATGTGTACGTGCTTATATCATATCGGAACATATTGTTATCCACTACAAGCAGAGATACGTTTATTTGAAATATTTACACAATAGTAGACTATACACAATGATGTAGGGGAACCAATAAGCTTACATCATCATAATTTCATCCATACTAGTTATGGCATCATAAGTAACGCTTCGGACATTTTCGCTTCGTCATGAGCTCTGACAGTTTTTGGCATTTCGGGATTGTTTAGGGTCCCAAAAATGACGATTTGAAATCGAGAATTTCAATAAACTTATTTTCTTCCAAGAAGTGGATTCAAAATTTAATTACATCATATCTTTATTTTTGAAATTTGATATTTATTTTGATTTGGTTTCCTTAATCCTTCTTGGATATAGGATTTGCTTAGCTTCATCCACAAAGTTTCAAAATACTCATGGTAATTTAATTTAATACATTAATCAATTGTCAAAATCTAGACAAGTTCAAGTAAAAATCTGATGTATAGATTACAATAGTTGTTAAAACTCAAAAGTAGCAATATCATTGATATTTAAATGGGTGGCCTCATAAGCTGTTAAGCCTAAGAATGTGTTAGTCAAACTAGAAAAGTGATGTTACGAGACGACCACAGTCGATTTGTATTTCATATAAATTTTTCTATATACCACTAACATTATATTATATTTTAGTATTGTTGAATATATGCTTTAATACAAGCTAGGCTGTATATATATTTTCTCCTTTTTTTTTATTTATCAAATAGTATTCATAAAATACTCCATACCACTTAGAAAAAAGAACAAGCAAAAACCACTTTTCAGGTTTGATGGGTGGATTATTATTTTTTCCCTTATTTCTGGAACAGTAAATCTAAGACTCACATCCCAATTCCCACGTGTCGACCAACAATATGATCACTAGACATCACATTAACTTTATCAAGAAAATTGTAGTGCATTACTTTTAAATGTAATTATTTCAATGTCAAATTTTCTGAGAACGAGAATGTATGGAATTTTTTTTTAAATATTTTTGTATATGGGAAACTTAGAAAATGCTATTTTATGTATCGAGCTTACTATTTATTGTTGTTATATGTAGTCATTAATACTAATGAAATTTGAACGACCATAATTAACATACGTGGCATTGGAATTTGACATGACATTGTCTAGTCAGCGCCACATCACTCTAAAATTCGATATATTTTTTACCTCATTATCTTCGTTAACTTTATCATCTTAAATATCCCGACGACACCACCATAACTAATTTACATCTCTCTAACCACCAACTCTTATCATCTCCCTAACCACTATCTCTAAAAGATTACCATCTTCGGCATCACCATCATTTCCACCATTTTTTCCAACGACACAAACACAACCAATTTACACCTCGTAAGCATCAACCTCTATCATCTCTACCTCACAAGCATCTCCAATACATTATCATCTCCGGCGTCACCACCATGTCCACCATTTTTTCGACGATAATATTTTTCTGGTGACACAACCATAACTAATTTACAACCCCCTAAGCACCAACTTAACCTCTATCATATCCACCTCACGACCACCATCACCAATAAATTATCATCTCCGGCGTCACCAACATTTCCACCGCTTTTTCAGGCGACCCCATTTTTTCGGCGACACTATCACAACCAATTTACACCTCCCTAAGCACTAACCTATCGTCTCCACATCCCCACCATCTCCAAAATGTAATACACGATGTCACCACCATCTCCACCATTTTTGTCGACGACCCAATTTTTTCCGGCGACATTACCACAACCAATTTACAACATCTTTATCACAAAATTGAGGTCAATTGTTGAACGACAACTGACAAGATGATGAAGACATGTTGACTTTGATGGGGTGGAAGATGACGAATTTTGAAAATAAAATGAGTTAGAAGATATAAATGTAAGTTTGATACATTTTACATAATTGCACTACATAGTCGACATTACTAACGTTACGTGGAGGCTGACATGAAAAAAAAGGTGATTAATCTTAATGAATAAATACAATAGAATTAATTAGTAAGTTCGATACCTACAATATAACTTTTAAAAGTTGACTGCATGCAATAATAATCACTTTGTGCAGTTTTTTAATGGTCAGTGATAAATACAACAAATTTTTTAATTTATACATCAACTTTTACACATTTTAATGTAGCCTATAAAACACTGCAATGTATATCTTTGATGTATACATCAAAAAGTTTTGTTATATATATATATCAATATATTCTTTTTTCATACTTATATATATATATATATATATATATATATATATATATATATCAATATATTCTTTTTTCATACTCTCTTGTGTACGGTCCGAAAATATTATTATATCATTCGACCTTCAAATTACGAAGAATATATAGTTAATGTTAATTTTAATTTTAATATAAATATAATTGTTGACTTAGATGCAACACAAATTGACAAGTGTCACGTTTTATTTATTTTCTCTTCATTGACACGTAAAATGCATGTGTAAGCTAATATGGACCGTAGGAAAGTATCAAAAAAAAGAACTTTGGACCTTTATCCCAGAAATAATTTAAAAATTCGACTTACGTACGTGCATTTTAAATATAGTTGAGTTAATGATAAACTAACTAAATTATTAAACGCCTCAAACAATATATGGTACAACAACTGAAAAACTTGTGAACCTAAAATTAATATTCACGTATCAGTATCTCTTATATGGTTCTTGAAAAACTTAACAAATGAGTAATTTTAATTAAATATTCTTAATTAAAGTGTGTTAAGTATATTTTTGTATAAATTAAAGCTAAGAAAAGTTATTAGATCCATTTTGTGGAATATTAGTGATAAATTTATACACTTTATCATTTATCTATTAAGGTTGAGTCACATCTGAGTTTGCTTAAATAAATTTAGATAACATAGATTAATTGTTATAACCAAAAAAGAAGAATCTTTATCAGTTTTGAAATGAAAACATTGATCTCATGAATAAAAATCCACCAAGTAATCTTCTTTCCCATCTCATTATATTACTTGTTTTTGCCTTTAAGTAGCTTTTAGACCTTTGCTTAACCAGTCATTAAGATCTAAATCTCTCTCTCTCTCTCTCTCTCTCTCTCTCTCTCTCTCATACACACAATAAAAATACAATCAAGAAACCCTAGCTAGCTAGCTAGCAAGAAAAAGAATAAAAGTAATTGGAAAATGGGAAGAGGTAAGATTGCAATCAGGAGAATAGACAATTCAACCAGTAGGCAAGTGACTTTTTCAAAGAGAAGGAATGGTTTATTGAAGAAAGCAAAAGAGTTAGCCATTTTATGTGATGCTGAAGTTGGAGTCATCATATTTTCCAGCACCAATAAGCTCTATGAATTCTCAAGCACCAGGTTCATTAATTTAATTCAATTACCATCAATCTATGTTATGTTATCCTGCTATACATTCTTTTGATTTCATTCTATATATAATATATTTATCTTTATTTAATTGTATCCTCAGCTGCAAGTAAACCAATTTGTAAGCATACAGATAGATAAGTAGGTCTTATATATGGTGATTTATTAGTTTGAAATTAATTAATTAATGATCAGATACGTAATCCGGATCATGTATCAGTACCTATGGTTGCCACTTATTTAGCTTCTTTTTTTTTTTTAATTCTGGTTAAATGTTTTATATATATGCCAAAATAATTATGATCGTGAAGATGTGATTACTGATTACTGATTACCAGTTAAGAATGTTTTATAATCTGAAGTCATATACTATCTAAAAAGAACAATATTCCAGTATATGCACACATAGATCTTTTTAAACAGCAGATGTTATTATAAGCCATTCGCAAGAAGGTAAAGAAAAAAACTAAAATACTGGGTTTTAAAGTTTAATCTATGCATGGTACTAGCTAGAAATGTTAAGGTTTTACAGGTAGTATTCAAAGTTTTAAGTACTTTTTCATGGCTTAAAGAGCTTTTTCATTTGTTCTTAATGCAGCATGAAATCAGCAATTCAACGCTACAATAGATTGAAAGAAGAAAACAATCAGCTACTGAATTCAATGTCAGATGTCAAGGTATGTGGAATGATTTCTGCTTCATTCACTAATGAATTGGATATTTGTCTAAATTTATGAATCAGCAAAGGGGAATATGATGGTTATTATCTGTGAGTTTAACTATCTATCTTCTATCTATATGAATTTAAAGAAAACCCTAATCATGATAACAGTAACGACAAATACAAAATGAGCATACTAAATTTAATATCACGAGATATTCATGATATCCTTTTGGGACAAGAGAAACGAACTATTTTTCAATGGAATTATATGATCATCAAGTTATGTGTATATTTGGTCTCTGATTTTTGCAGCACCATGTACCTTTTACATTTACCTACTTTGCTTTCTTGAACTAACTACTTAAGACCATATATAGTATTTATAATATTAATTCATATCAAGAATCTTAACTAAGATATTATATATGCAAGTAATCATGAACAGTACGAATAAATTTATTAGTAAAATTTCCTTGAGTAAAGTCTATTAATATGATACAAATTTGATATAAAGTGCCTTTAGTTCCTAATTGCCGTAATCATCTATTTAATATAATTACCCGATAATAAAATACTGATCGTTTTTGTGATATATGATCATAACAGATATACGACTAAATGTTACTCTACAACATTTACGAGCATATTGTTAAGTCACTAATCACTCTCTCGGTCACAAGTATCTTGTAGTATGCATATCATATATTAACACTTTGAAAGTATGTTCATAATCTTGTAAAGGATACAGGTAAATTGCAGAGGATCTTCTGATAAAATTTCACATTATCTAGACATATAGTTCCATTGAAAGGTAGTTCGTTTGTCTTGTTTCAGTAGCAATCATGGAATATCTAAACACTGACCACTTCATGGAAAATAAGAAATTGAATAATATGTGACCAAAAGTATGTTAAATAAGAAAGTAAATAATACTCCTATGACCAAAAGTATGTTTACATTAGTATCTTCAAAAGTTGACTGTGCATTTCGTATGTTGATCACTTATTTGCAAGTATGCTCATCTTTTTGTTTTCGACATATGATCAATCGACCCTATTATTCAATGCACGATTGCTAGCTTTGGCAAATGGAGGTAGCAATATTGAAGCAACAATTGCAGAACTTGCATGAAGCTCATCGGTAAGATGCAACTAATTTTCACTAATTTCCTAATACATAATTTAAATGGGGTGATTAAACTAAAGAAAACAACAGACAATATCCTACATTAGAACAAAAATACTGACTTTATATCGGACGTATCTCTAATTGATTTTTGATTGGCTGTTTGCATAAGATTAGGCAACTGATGGGAGAAGAACTCTGTGGTTTGGGAGTTGAAGACCTGCAAAAGCTAGAGAACCAATTGGAAATAAGCCTACAAGGTATTCGCATGAAAAAGGTAATGAATTGAAGAAATTATAGTTATAAGAAATCATATCTGTTTAGAGGAATTAACTATATACACTAAACCAATGTACAATATTAAGATCAAGATTATCGATCTGAATCAGTTTTAATGGTTTAAACAATGTCTATTAGGCATATTGACTTGGTTTTTAGACATATGTTTTTCCCGGTTAACCTGAAAGCACTGTCTGTTAATATGATTTGCAGGAGGAGATTCTAACTAATGAGATACAAGAGCTCACCAGAAAGGTATTTCTTCTATATAATGTTCCCCTGATTTTTCAATATATATGAAGGGTCAGATGATACATTTAAATCAGATCTTACTAAAAGAAAATTATGCAATTATTTCACAGTCCAACACTGAAAGTTTTTCAGTTCTTAATAGGGTTTTTAATTTAACTAGAGACTAAACAAAATAATGGGGATTTCAATTGTATAGGGAAGCCTGATACATCAAGAAAACATCGAACTCTACAAGAAGGTAATCATGAATGATCAAATAGTGATCCCTTTAGATGACCACATATATATCTCATTCTTTTTTCAATCAATATATTTAGTCAACATAATGTTTCTATCAGATTTATGCAGCAAGAGCATATGCAACTACTACCTCTGATGATAATAATAATGGGTTTGGTGCATGTAACTCCAGTGTCATCCAAGCTCATAGCCCGGCCCACCTACAGCTATACCAACCTGAGCTTCGGACGACTCTTGACGTACCGTTGAGAGCAACAAGATCAAGGCAAGTACTAATTTATCGATCCATTTATTTATATATGAAGAAACAAGGTAGCTATATTAGTAGTATTCAATAGAGGAAATTTGATGACAAATTTATGAGTTATCGTTATTATGTTGCAGGTAAAATAAATGCATGATCTATGCAGGCAGGCAAATAAACATTTTCGGGATTCGATCATATGGTGTTTTCAAAAGGGAATTTCGGAATTTCTGGCCTTAGATGTTTTAATATTTGGGTCATTATTTGTATGTATGATTAAAGATGTGCACCGGATAATTGAGGGCATAGATGCTACTCGCAATACTATCCATGTAATTAAGTTTTGCTCTTTTGTCCTTCTCATGGTAACTTTGTCTCTGTTTAAAATATTTTTGTTCCATTACTAGCAACCTTTTTTAATCAGTCCACCTAAACGTATTTAAGATACATAAGCAAGAGTTTTTTAATCACTTCACACTAATTTATTCCCGCTTTTGATCAATCCAATCCATCAAAATAAGAGAGTTCCTTCTGTCCTTATTATAAATCTGAAAAAAAAAAAAAAAAAAAAAAAAAAAAAAAAAAAAATTCACATCATCGCACAAAGTGTCTTTTCTAGGCTTCTAGAATTGAACGAGAAACAGTTTTTACAACATAACAAAAACATGTTGAATATTTTTACCTCTTTAATCAATGTTAGTTGTAGTTGGCATTCTTTTATACGAAAGTTTGCTGAGCCACAAACTCGAATATATGGGCACTAATATGTTCCATTGAGATTGATCGCCATTGATCCCCAAGTATTTTGAGTCGATAAGAGCCGAACCTGATGACTCTAGCACCCACTACTAGGCACTAGCTATCAACAAAGTCCACCCACTTTGTGATCGTAATCCGTTTACAGGTCATTAGTAGCGCATCAAGTCTAGCTAGGTTTATGCCACATTTGTCAGATTCGTTTGAGATCGAATGAAGCCAATCATTTAATCCACCATGAATTGATTATTGGATGCGTTTTCTTCCACCTAATGTACTCACCCATAGTAGAGTCGGTATCGATCAAACATATCCCACACATCGCTATTATGTTTTCATTGAGGTGCACGTTTTTGAGCAAGTCTTATAAGTTTAGATGATGTAACCGAGAATTGGTCAAATACTTGATTGTTGAAAAAGACCGAGAATAACTAAAAGAGGGAATAAAAAGACATTATAATAAAATAAATTAAAGTAGGTGTTCTTTGGTCTAGTTAAATTAACTAATTAATTAATTATATTGCCCATTTCTAATGGGCCTTCTTCAGCACCATGAATGATTGCGGAAGCCACTAGGTGAATTTTTATCACACTGATGGACATTTTAGTATGTATGACCCGTTCTAGCTAGTGGTCATCTTTCTGTTGCGGCTCAACAAGCTCGCCCGTTAGACTAAATTACATGAATACTTGGCCCATTAAAACAAACTCAACATATAGAACTCATTAGACGCCTCCCAACGACCCGTCGGCTCACCGTCGGTTGAACCGACGGAACCGACACCGATGGCACGAGCACGTAGGTTCGGTCCGTCGGTTTTAACCTTCGGTTTACCGACGATGGATCGGTTTTTTCGCGTGAGCCCGGGCTGACATTTTTGCTGAAGAAAGGAAAAAAGAAAAAAAATTGAAAAAGTAGCCATTCATTTGGTTTTTTTATATTATTATTATTTTTTTTTTATTTCTTTTTTGAAAGATAGTAGGTTTTTTTTTTTTGTAAACTTTCCATTTTTACTCTATAAATACACACTCTCATTTTCAAACAATTCACATACTTTTTCACTATCACATCTATATTTATACAATCTTTCCACCATGTCTCCGATTCCGATCTTGAAGATTTGCAATCTATCACGGCGGTTTTCGATCCGATGACTGCTATCGATATAATTAACCCGATAGACTCCGATTCGTCCGACGGAGAGGAAATTCCGATCCCGATACCACGAGCACCCGACGATATTTTCCTAGAGATCGTGAAGCAATGGGTGAACGTTTGTATCTAGACTACTTTGCCGAGGATCCAACATTTCCAGCGGAAATCTTCCGACGACGTTATCGGATGAGCAAATCATTATTTCTCCGTATACGTCAAGGTATTATATCGTTTTCCCAATTTCCGGTACATGACTATTTTACATATTTTATTCAACGGTCTGACGCAACCGGTAGACCTGGTTTTAACGTTTGGCAAAAATGAACTTTCGCCGTACGCCAATTGGCGTATGGTTGTGCTGCCGATGCGTTTGATGAGTACTTACATATGGGTGAACAAACATCGTACGATTGTTTGGATAACTTTTGTAAATGTGTTTTCCATCTATACTCTACTGAGTATTTAAGAAAACCAACACTACAAGATGTGCAACGTTTACATCAGTGTCATGCCGAGTTGCATGGTTTTTCGGGTATGCTCGGAAGCATCGATTGTATGCATTGGCCTTGGAGAAATTGCCCAGTAGCATGGCAAGGTCAATACACTAGAGGTGATCAAGGTTGTCCAACGATCATGCTCGAAGCGGTTGCCTCTTACGATTTGTGGATTTGGCACGCTTTCTTTGGTCCAGCGGGTTCGAGCAACGACATAAACGTATTAAATCGATCAGATTTGTTCAACGATTTACTACAAGATAGAGCTTCCCAAGTAAATTTCACGATTGCCGGCAAAGAATTCACCAAAGGCGATTATCTAGGCGATGGAATTTATCCGGAATGGTCCACTATTGTAAAGTCGTTTAAGCATCTACTAACACAACAAGAGATGCGCTTCAAGAGATATCAAGAAGCTGCAAGAAAATATGTGGAACGAGCATTCAGTGTGCTTCAGGGCCGTTGGCAAATCATCAAGAACCCGACAAGACCATATAGCACCAACAAAATAGCAAGAATCATGTATGCTTGTGTGATTCTACACAACATGATAACCGAGGACAACGGACGAAATATGTGTCAATTAGAGGAGGAATATCCGGAAATCCCAGGAAGACGTTCATGGCAAGAAAGGGTTGAAACTCAATTGCGCAAGGAATTACGCGATCGGGAGGTTCATCACCAACTTCGCAATGCTTTAATCGATCACATTTCGCAACTCCAACCAAATTTCCGTAGTCGTTAATTAGTGTAATCGTCTTTTTTTTTTCAATTAATGTAATGCGTTTTTTTTTAAATTATTGTAATGTTATTTTATTTAATTGTAAATGGAATGTGTTTTATTTTAATTATTGTGTTTTAAATATTAATTTATTAGTTGTGGGTCTCTGAAAAAAAAAACTGACGGAGCACTGATGGCAGGGGCCTGTCAGTTTCTGCCAGTTTTGTGAAAAAAACTGACGTGGCACTGACGTGGCCCGTCGATTTCTGTCAGTTTCTGTCACGGTTGGGAGGAGTCTTATATGGAACTAGAACCAGGAATCTTATCATAATCATAATAATTATAATTGTAGAACACTTCTCACAGAAAATTGTTGGAGATTTCGTTGTAAACAGCAACGATTTCAACCAGAAAAAACTCTATGAGTCGTGTGGATCACTTTTCATAAGAGATAGTTCGACCCTAACGCGTCTGAGTTCATGAAATTCACTTTGGGGAAAAACCATAGAATCGATATGTCTTTAGCACAAAATCATATTGCAAAGCGTTAAATTGCGTGTTTCTGTGTTTACAAATATACAATATGAAGAAGATAACTAAAAAGTGACAGCTTTAGGACATATAATTGTCCACGTCTTAAAACCGGATTCATTAAATCTGGTCATATCCGGGTACATTGAACTTGGTCATACCCTAAGACGACGTGACTCCCTTTACCTTTGTTATTTTGGATGTGCCTGGTATTTAGTAATTTAGCCGGGACCTACCTCGTGTCCACTAATCTGCCAATGCACTAAAATATACAACAATAATGTCTTCGTCAAAACTATTAAACATGTTAGTAATATTATCGAATATCAAATATTCCAAAATAGTGACGATTCGTACACCATTAAAAATTACCATATCCTTCTCTTTTGTGTTTTGTAGTATTGTACTGTACAATATCATAAAGCACAATTAGCAACGTAGGGAGAAATTTTGTGGTTTACTATATGCACAATCCCACGGGCCTAGTCAAATAAGTATGGACACCAATAAATTAAACGAAAACAAAATGAAAATACATATATTATTTTTACACAATGCGTAAAGGGAGAAAATACTTAATTAATATTGGGCTTTAAATAAAATAACCATTAACCACGAAGGCCTAAAAAAGCATTTATTTCTCCCAAAAATTGGAAAGCTGAGCCGTCAGCCTACTTGGTGGAGGCTAGAAGGAGCAGTTTGCGCAATGGAACTTTATGTGCTTTTGTGCATCGCCGATTACGTTTTAGGGATGCAAAGTAAGTATCCAAAAACGAAAGTATTTTATTAATTAGAAATTCTTTATAATTTTAGTCGAAATATAAAGGATTTGACTAGCTAATGTACTAAAATCACAAGTTAACAAGTGTTTAATAAACTTAAAATTTTAATTATCTAAAAAATACAATTAATACTCAATAACTAAGTGAAGTTTTTTCATGTTTAGGTTGATTTTTAATTAAATAAAGAAGGTAAGACTTCATTTGATACTTGTTAACTTGTGTCTTAGACCACTAATTAGCCACACCCTGTATAGTTATAAATCATAAATGTATTATTTCATCGACACCCTTTTGTTATAATTCTTTGTTTGTTACTAAAATTTTTTAGCATTGTATAAAAGACACGTACGCTTTTTGAGTTTGGGATCTCGATGAATTAAATGAATGTGTACGTATCGAGTGACGACCCATTTTCATATTTTAACTTAAAAAGTTTGCAGTGAAATTACACTAGTATTAAGTCAACCAAAAAGAGACACGTTTACAAGTGTATGGTCCTCGTGATAACAAATTGGCGATAAAAAAATGTAACATTAATTGAACGTACGAGGTTATTAAACCAGCCCAGAATCACGTCAACTATGTGGTTTACCTGATTTACTTTGTTTCCTATTGACCGAAAGTCATGATGGTGAGGGTCCTTTTAAAAAATTCGTACAGAATATAAAAAGGTGTCAACTTATAGTCTATTTTACATCACAATTCACGGTCTCATTTCATCTTTGCTATCATGATGTACTCAACCCGGCTGTCTTCTTAGGGTGGAGAAAGTGATCGATTGTCCAAGACCTTCTAACTATAGAGACGTTAGAATGTGTGTATTTATATGTTCAAATATGAAGATCAACTTTTAGAGGAACTTAAAAATGACTTCAAAATTACTTTTTAAATATTCAAAATAAGTTATTTTATAATAATTTTTTTCTAGCTTCTTTTTCAAATAACTTTTAGAAGTTATTTTTCAAATAAAAAAAATTGACATTTTTTTATTTTTTTTTGAATTTTTTATTCATAATAATCACATTTTATAACTTGATAATCACATGGATAATATATGATTATCAAGTCACATATTTTGATTGTGTCGAACATATAATAATCATATTATATTAAAGAATAATCACATGTGATTATCATGTTATATTTTGTGATTATTTTAAATTATCACAACAGTAGCGACTGTAATAAAGGTTCAAAAAAATTAATATTTATATCATAACATCTAAAGTTATTTTAATAATAATCATTGAAAAGTGTGTGTGTGATTGTTAATTGCAACTAAATGGTGTGTTTGGCGAAAAGTTGTTAAGAGCTTTTTGAAGCTTTAGCCTTTTGTTTTCAAATTGAAAAGCTCTTCATTTCTAAAAGCTTCGTTTGAATAAAAGATTTTTTAATTTTTAATTTCTTTTAAAAGCTCCAAAAAGCTTCTAAATGAAAAAATTATTCCTACAAACTTTGAAAATTGAAAAGAGCTTTTAATGAATATATTTACATGATTTCCCTCGTCATTTATATTTACAATTTGAGACTAGTTAGTTTATCGGCACTAGTTATCCAAATGATTTTTTGAAGTTGTTGTCCTTTTTGTTTTCAATAAATTAATAAGGAATTAAACCTAATTAATAATTAACAATACTGACGTCCCTCAAAATAAATATTATAAACAGTTTTCAAAATAACAGTGGACATGTTCATATTAGTACTACGCGAAATATAGTATGTAATGCATTAACTCATAATCATTATTGTATCAAAATATTTAATACATATACGTATAATTTTGATATTAAGAAGTGATACTTGAATCATTATCGTTTTAACACTAAAATATTATTTGTCAAATTTATATTTAGTTATATTTATTATATTATTTTTATACATAACTATACATATTATTTTATATTATTATAATATAGTAGTTTCATATTATAACTATTAACTATACATATTTTTTATAATGTTACCTCAATTATAAGAAAACAAATATGTTAATCAAAATATAAATAATTTAGTAAATATATTATGAATTATTATGTTAAATATATATACCATTTAATTTTATTATTTTTATCATTGTCCTTTATTGTCATTTTACTCATTTCAATTACAGCTACAACTACTTTACTAAACACATTTAGAAAAATATATCTACAGCCTACAGCTTCAATTAAAAGCTACAGCTTACACCTACTACTAACAGCTACAACATACAGCTACAACTCGTTTTGCCAAACATACCCAAAGAATATGTTCTAGAGTTGATTGATTCGCAATAAAAAGAATAAAAATATTTTATAGCTAAATATACGACCTACTTTCAACAATTGATCCGTTTTTGACCGAACATCTAAAAATTCAAAGATGATCATAATTTTCAATTTTCACAAGTTTAAGAAATTGTAACTATTACCTTTATTTTTTATATGGACTCAGTGTCAGTTTTGGAAAAAAATATATTAAAAATAAAATAATAAAATTAATATATTACTTTTAAAATTGATATTTATTTTGAAATAAATTAAAATAAAAAGGTGAACAGGAAGAAAGTATATAATTTACTCTCGAGAAGCATAGATTATACTATTCGTTTGGGACAGACTGTCTTCATAAAAATACAAAACTTACTGATTTCGAGTTGTTCAAAGTCAATTAAAAGTTTTGTATGTATATACAGTTGCAAGACAAATTAATTACTACCTATTGTAGTTAGGTATATCATATGAAAAAAATATATCTATATTTATTATTGTTTTTTATTAATCAATATTCAAATTCAATAATGACATTTAATGTAATTATGTGCCCGTATAAAAATCAAAATCAGTTATGTTTATCAATGCCAAATTATCCACCAAATTAAACTTGTTTTCTACGCACATTTGTATGTGTATGATTAAAGTATTATATGCAATGTACTTATATATCAAAATCTATTGCATTTATGAATTGAAGCAAAAATAAACGAAAATTCGATCATTTCGTGTTTCACAATCGATTGTTTACTCTGATCAACAATAATCTAAAAACTCAATCTTAATTACTTAATTAAAAATCACCAAAACATAACACACATGCACTATACATGTACATATATCGATAAATTAATTTTACGTGCATTTTCGCAACACTTGCGAGCATCGATGTCCTTTCATATCGTAATACTTGTAACGGTGATTACCTTCATCGAAATTCAGTGAGTAACTAACAGCATCGTATCGAAATGTTAAAGGTTTTGGTGATCCAAATATGGTCTTCTTGCTTTCTTGAATCACCTTATTGATAAGTTTCCTCCACTTTCGTCTCCATCGATCACAACTGTTGATTTGTGTATGGCGATTGATGGGTTTGTACTGCTCGTGAACGGGAATGCATGACGGCGATATACAGTCGGTGAAATAAGGGGAATTACGGTGAGGAGTGTTGCCCATTTTTTAAGGAGAGAGATTGCTTGTTTCTGTTGTGATTCTCAAAGAAAGATTCAATAGGATTATTTTATCGGAAGGTGATATGGCCATGTGCGTGAGGGTAGTTTGGTAATTTAACAGTTGGGAGGTTTTTGATTGCTGAATCTTTGAATGTATTGATACCGGGTTTGTATGTAACAAGTATATTTTGCGTTCTGGGCCGTCTAAGTATTTTCTTGGTTGATGGATCATCAACGTAATGTTTGACTAAAGCATGTTTATTATTTTCTTTTTTTGAATGTTCCTAGCTAGCTACAATTTTGGGGCCAACTTTCAATCGCGTATCCCAGTTACTTCTGGAGGGGAATACTTTGCAAGAAAATGATCATGTTTTCCAAAATGGATGGACACTCTTTTTAGTGGGCCGCTGACTTCTCAGTCTGAAAAGTATGTTCATCGTTGCCTTCCACGTATTGTTCTATGGGCGGGTGAGATGGTCAATATTGTCGGTTATCAACGTTTTGAAAGGACTTCTCACACG
Source organism: Gnaphalium uliginosum (assembly GCA_963930675.1). Classification (NCBI taxonomy): domain Eukaryota; kingdom Viridiplantae; phylum Streptophyta; class Magnoliopsida; order Asterales; family Asteraceae; genus Gnaphalium; species Gnaphalium uliginosum. Next base: position 12,709,415 of record OZ005685.1, on the reverse strand, counting down.
ACATATGGTTTGGCTATGTATACGTCATTCCTTTTTTCTCGGGTTTTAGAAATCGAATATGGATGACGTTGTTGTCTTTTTACTCCGTATTCAATTGAGGTTAAAATGAGTATTTTGTTACTTGACTGAAACAGTGAACGAAAGCTCGTTATCTAACGGCATTTGTCTCCAAACATCACACTAGAGTCTTGATTATCTCGGTTGAACTCAAGGCCTCAAGTTTCTCATATTCTTCGGACGACTTACATGATGACACGAATTCTTATTTGAACTGTATAGCTTTGTCTCTAACCAATTGTCAAACACGCCTCTGGAGCTTCAAAACTTTTAAATTCGGAGAGCATCATAACTTGATATATTGCTAAAGTAAAATTTACTAATGTTAAATAAAAATGGAATATATTCTATTTGTGGACAAGCCTACAAAAGGCCACAAAACGGGCCAAATCTTTGCATCACTCTAAAATAAAACTTGGACTAATTTAGAGTTAGCCCATAAAACTTGGTCCACAAATTCTAATTTAACCATTTCTTTTCGATTAAATGTGAAAGTGTAAACATGCAGCAGTTTCGTTATTTTTTCATCATAATCATAAAATAAAATATAAAATATCTGCAAATACCAAATCAAACTGAATGCCTGATATATGAAGACCAACTGAATTCGTACAAGTCAGTCAATATTATCATATCACCATGGCCATAGCCATGGCGTCTCTCATGTCCATTGTTCATCATCATCATCCTCTCCGTTCTTCAATCCCTAAACTTCTTCTTAATAAATCTCCATTCTCTCCCCTCCGATCACACTCCGTCCACTTCCACCTCCGACCTTGTCCTCTTCTCACCACTCTCCTCCGCCGCCGTTCCTCCACCACCACTGCCTTCTTCTCCGATCAATCTCCGTCATCAATTTCAGATAATCCTCTGTTACAGGACTTTGAATTTCCTCCGTTTGATGTAATTGATGCTTCACATGTACGCCCTGGAATGCGTGCCTTGCTCAAAAAGCTAGTAAGTGTTTTACTTTTTTAAAAAAATTATGTGATTAATTGATTTTAGTTATTGATGAAAGATGAATGTTATTACAGGATGATGAATTGACGGAATTAGAGAAGGCGGTGGAACCGACGTGGCCGAAGTTAGTGGAGCCGTTAGAAAGGATAGTTGATAGGTTAAGTGTTGTTTGGGGAGCTATTAATCATCTTAAAGCAGTTAGAGACTCTCCTGAACTTCGTTCAGCCATCGAAGATATTCAGGTATAATTAATTAATTTCTATATAATTAAGTATATCTATCTATATATGATATTTTTGTTTAATTAAATCATTGTGAAAAGTGTAGCTAGAGGGATTCATCTTCTTATGTGAAGAAATAAGAATAGTAGTATAGTACATACTCTATTTGGTTAGTGTGCTTGAATTTGAATACGTAAGCGCAATGTTATCGCTTGAATTTGAATACGTAAGCGCAATGTTATCGCTTGTCTTTGATGGTTCAATTACTACAATGACAGTAACTTTGAGGTTTTGATCTTGTGAATGATGTTACTCAAATTCATGTGCAGCCTGAGAGAATTACATTTGGCTTAAAGTTGGATCAAAGTAAACCAATTTATAATGCTTTCAAGGCTATAAGGGAATCACCGGACTGGGACACTCTAAGTGACGCTCGTAAACGTATAGTTGAATGTAAGTATCGTTTGAAATAGTCAAATTCTTCTGTTTTGGTAGAGAGTACTTGTTATCTCTTTAAGTATTGCTATATTTTTATGGTCTAAAACCGATGAATCCTTTATTAACTTTCTGATCCTGCTACATCTAAATGACAATATTTGCGGTACATTGAATATTGCAGAGTTGTAGTCTATTGTCACTTTGAGTCTTTGACATATCTCTGCAACTTGTATACACCTGCAGCATCAATAAAGGATGCCGTTCTCAGTGGTATCTCACTTGAAGATAATGAAAGAGAAGAGTTTAATAAAATTCAACAGGTGTGTTCATATTATCTTTAGGGTAATTAGGATTGATTATACTTTCTAGGTGGAATCTATATGTTTATTACTCAACACTTTTGGTGATTGTCATTCACTACTATGTAGCTGACCATGTTGACCACATTGTAGACAGTATGAAATGCTTATGAGCAATTGAGCATTACTCCGTTCTTTATTTATATAACTATATCTGGATTAGTTATTGCAAGTACTATATTTGTTTGCTAAATTCTTGAACCTTACAGTTACATTCATTCAAAAGCGAATCAAAATTTTGATGTTTTATTGTAATTAAGATTTCTAACTCTGGCATTTATTATGTGACTTGTTTTCAGGAGTTGGCAAAACTTTCTAAAAGATTTGGGGAAAATGTTCTGGATGCCACAAAGAAGTTTGAAAAATTAATAACAGATAAAAAGGAAATTGAAGGATTGCCAGCTACTGCTCTTGGACTGGCTGCACAAATAGCCTCATCCAAGGTTCCTAAAAATTGATTACTTGTGTTCAATCGTTAATTACTGAATGCTTTCAGTGTAGTACAAGTTGATCATTTTATGCCTATCCAGGGTCATGAAAATGCCACTGCAGAAAATGGGCCATGGATGATTACATTGGATGGGCCAAGCTTTATATCTGTTATGCAACATGCTAAGAACCGAACTTTACGGGAGGAAATTTACCGTGCTTATGTAACCCGTGCTTCAAGCGGAGATCTAGATAACACTCCAATTATCGACCAGATTTTAAAGCTTAGGTTGGCAAAAGCTAAGCTTCTTGGCTATAATAACTATGCGGAGGTATAAGTTTTTCTTTCGCGGTTTTCTACTTTGTATCTAAATTAGCCTTTTTCTTTGTGTTGTTTATTTATTTGCTTATGAGGAATATTAATCTTTAGTTAAGCATGGCTACAAAGATGGCTACTGTTGGTAAAGCAGAAGAGCTTCTCGAAAAGCTGAGGAGTGCTTCTTGGAATGCTGCAGTTCAAGGTCATGGTCAATTGTTGTATTTTCTTGGAATTTTCTATGGAGTTATCTATCAATGGACTTTCATTGGTTAAACGTTGATGTCTTTTTAGACTGAATTTCACATTAGTCCCAAGAGTACTCATAAGACCTTTCCTGCTCCTGCATGTTTTAGATATGGAAGAGCTCAAGCAATTTTCCAGAAGTCAAGGTGCTCCTGAAGCTGATGAGCTGGCCTACTGGGATATTACCTTCTGGAGTGAGAGGCTACGAGAATCAAAATATGAGATAAATGAGGTTCTCTTTCTGTTTCTCGTATCTACATACAATATAACTAATCTAGTATGGTAACTGAAGCAACAAAGCTATTTTAACGTCACAAACTCTCAATCATCATTGCATTCATTGTCCTAGATGCGTACATTAGTTATGTTCATGAGATTGACTTCTTTGGAGGAGTCAACTTAGTATGATAGCAACAGTGCCGGTTTATTATATATATATATATATATATATATATATATATATATATATATGAATGGAGATTAATAGCTTATATGTCTTTTGTTGCGAAGATGTAGTCTTAAGAGGTTCTATCTTGGATTCTACAGGAAGAATTGCGACCTTACTTTTCCTTACCTAAAGTTATGGATGGCCTTTTCAGCCTTGTGAAAATGCTATTTGACATTGATGTGGTACCAGCTGACGGTTTAGCACCAGTAAGATAACTAACTCCTTTTATTTTTCCCAGGTATAGGTGTTTGCTAGATGACTTGCTTCATAGATTCTGCTATATTATTCTGTAGGTTTGGAACACCGATGTCAAATTTTACTGCATCAAGGATTCATCAGGCTCACCTATTTCCTACTTTTACTTTGATCCCTATTCTCGCCCATCTGAAAAACGAGGTGGTGCATGGATGGGTGAAGTTTTTGCACGAACTAGTGTATTTTCACATGACAAGACATCTGTTAGGTTACCTGTTGCGCACATGGTCTGCAATCAAATGCCACCTGTCGGTGACAAGCCAAGCCTCATGACTTTCCGTGAGGTATACTACAAATTAATCTTATAGGCCCAGTGACGAAGAAACAATTTTATATCTTTCAACATGCACATTTTTCTATTTTCTAAGATTTGGTCGATCATAATTTTCAGGTGGAGACTGTATTCCATGAGTTTGGTCATGCACTTCAACATATGCTAACAAAACAAGACGAGGGACTTGTTGCTGGTATACGTGGCATAGAGTGGGATGCTGTAGAATTACCTTCACAATTTATGGAAAACTGGTGTTACCATAGGTATTTTCTGATTGGAAAAATAATTGATATTCACGTCAACAAGCCAAGATGTACGGCAATTAATATCATTCTTTAAATGCGCGTCACAGGGATACCCTGATGAGTATTGCCAAACATTATGAAACCGGAGAGTGTCTCCCTGAAGACATATATCAGAAGCTTCTAGCTGCCAGAACTTTTCGTGCTGGTACTATCAGTCTTCGCCAGGTCAGCATAGCATTCGTTAGTTGCAATGACTCGTTGTGTACCTCTTAAATAATATATGCTGTTTTGTAGCTCAAGTTTGCAAGCCTTGACTTGGAGCTGCATAGTAAGTATGTTCCTGGTGGACCTGAATCTATCTATGATGTTGACCAAAGGGTTGGTAAAAAAACTCAGTTGATTCCTCCACTTCCAGAGGACAGGTTCCTTTGCGGTTTTAGCCATATTTTTGCAGGTTAGTTCTTCATAATCATTGCCTTCGTGTTGTTAATGAATGCATCATATATATTCATTTTTTATCCTTGTATATTTGCTGTGACGGTGAATAACAGGTGGATATGCTGCCGGATATTACAGTTACAAGGTATGATTCGTCTTTGTTCTTTACTAGTCATTCTTCAATTGTTGTTTAAAGCGTTTGTCTTCTGCCAATTGGCTGTGATGGTGAAATTCTTTTCTGCAGTGGGCGGAAGTGTTATCTGCAGATGCTTTCTCAGCATTTGAAGATGCTGGATTAAATGATGAAAAGGTATGGATGTTTTTCTAAATGTCTTTAACAGTATCATGAACCATATAATTCTTATGTATTGAAATCACCTTACTACTGAACAGGCGTTAAGGTATACGGGATACAGATTTCGAGAGACTGTACTTGCTCTTGGAGGTGGAAAAGATCCATTAGAGGTGAGGTGTTTTATTATTGGATGTTTAGAAACTTTGTGGGTCCCATTTTCATGGCACGTTTGAAGATTTAATCGAGAGTCAACTTTATACCAAATGTAGGTTTTCATTGAATTCCGAGGCCGTGAACCCTCTCCAGAGCCACTACTCAGGCACAACGGGCTGTTACAAGTGACAAGATGAGCATCCATGACCCAACTCTATCCTCAGGCACAGAGTGGTTCTGAACCATTTCATGGTTTTCAAGGCAGATATGAACTTGCTGCATATGGTCTTGAAGGATGCAGTCGTTAACACGGAGATAACAAAATTTGACCGGAGGCCTTGTAGATCATTTATTTATTTACGTATATAGTTAAAAAGGGGAATGTAATTGAATATTATAAACCTAAACCGTGATCTAAAGATACCTCATCGATCAATGACATAATGAAATTTGTTAATGCTGGAGATACAACACGTACTGGGACAAATAGACAACATACTGGATTTTATTTTGACAGTGGAGTGGAAAGCCTCAGGTGTCTTTTGATATATTTGGAATTATTATTATATTATTATAAAAATATATGAAGAGGGAGGTGATGAATTGACATACTCGTCACTGTTGGTTTTAGGTATAAAATTGTTTTGATTTGGAACTGTATATATAAACGTGGACGTTAAACTACAAGTTAGACACAAATTGTTTACTCTTCCACATTAAGCCCCTGTCTAATCAACCTACGGCTATCATATGCGGTTGGAGCTTTGTATTTCTCCGAGGCTACCTCCTTCACTTTCTCCAGTCAACACTACCACCATGGCCTCCATAAGGTACAATCCATCGTTGAGTATATCAAGTCTATGTGCTTAAGTAATGTGATCAGTGGAATTTTATTACTTGTCTCTTCTGTTTAGTTCTTTTCAAATCTGCATTTTAAATTTGACATGTTTAGGTAACAGGCGATTATGCATTTTGAACCCCTAGATTTAGAACAGAAACTTGTGTTCTAACTTGTGAATGATGCTTATTAGTATTTTGTTTCTGACCTCTAGAAATTGAAATGGTCCTTCATATAATTTGTTAATTATACCTTTTATCTATTATTTTATCTGATTTAACGTTTAAAATTTCCTTTGGACTATAATAGTACATCTTCATTTCATACTGGAGTTCAAGCCATGACATTTGGCATGGACTTGTGACTTGTCAGATTGAATGGATTTATATGACATTCGACCTTATACTTATTCCGTAATCCTTATTTATAATCATAATGAAGTTGCTAGATCAAGGCAGAAGCCTCAATGCCTCATTACACAAGTAGTACCTTGTATCTGATTTTGGCACTCTATTTAAAACCACATCAGTCACTCTATTCAAATTCAAAGTCATACACCTTCGCATATATAAGATTTAATAATGAATAAAACAGAACCTGCAACAATAAAGGTTCATTCAAGCTAAAAATTTCCTGTTTCTGAACACTTTATTCGTATTATCACTGTAAAAGCTAATTCAGAATCGCCTTTTCTTTTAAGGCTTAAGTTCTCTGGTTCTTGGAAGCAAAACGAAGAACGATATAAAATAAGATCCTATATAATGCTGCCCATCCCAACATTATGTAAATCTTGGACCATTTCGGATCTTTCTCATGATAAATGTGGAGTGATTGTAGAATGTCAATTCCTGTCACATTTGTCCCTATAAGAGTCTGACCAAAAACTTCAGTCCTCTGGTACTCATTTATCAGAAGTCCTTCATATGGGTACGTCATGGTTGAAACCTTATTCATCCAACTCCAGTAACCAGGAATATCATGGCTGTTCAAGAAGTAGCCACAAAACAAGAAAAATAAAGCTGTAAAAGCAATAACAGCAGCATACCCGAGAATGTAATTGGGAACGACCGAGCTCACAAACACAACGAATGAGTTTGTGGTGAGGAGAGACACATAGAGCATAATCAAAAAATAAACAAACGGGCCTTCTAGCTTTAAGGCAAACCAAGTGATTAGCGCATACACTAAAGCCTGGAGTAAGAGAAAGGGTAGATAGGTAATTATGCCAGCAATGGTGTAAGAAGAAGCCCGATACGCGTTATGAGAAGTCTCACGAACAAATATGAACCTTTCTTGAATGAAAGCTGGGACCGCATCATTTGAAGAGAAGAAAAAGAGGCATACTGTGAAGATGAAGAAACTAAGCCGGTTAGTTATTCCTTGCATGGTTCTATCGGGGTTAGCAAACAAGGTGGCCATCATAAACCCCATGATGGTCAACACCATGAGCCGTGACATAAAGAGCTCTGGGGTTCTTCTAATGTTTATAAAGTTTCTATGCATCAAAACCCATGTTTCTTCAAAGAAAGAGTTTGAGAACTTCGGACCTAAATGGTTATATTTTGAAGTGTTTGGTGCGTTGTTAGGGGTGCGATAGTCGTCTTCATTGACCGTGTAGTCACTACTGTGTGGAGTTGGAGTTCCTGCTACAATGTCACTCGAGTACGTGTAGTAATCAGAGGATGCACTGCAAGAAAAAGAAACACAGTCACGGCCAAGAAGGTCTGATGAAGTTTAAATTATAAATTTAGGAACGTTGCATAAATAGAATTTTTTTCAAACTTCTTTTTTGGTAATCTTTTATTTTCACTCACAAAAAGGTTCAAACATTATAAAAGTAATGATTTATGCTGATCTGCAAAGTTACCCAGTTTTGAACTGTTACATCAGCAACACTTCATTTCCATGTTAGGACACACACAGTCAACATGGTCAAAGTGTCTGATATCAAGTCATCAGACCGGATGAACGGTTCAAATTACATTAACTGAAATCTTATGAAACTTCAAGGTGTTTTATCAATCAAATATATATATGAAAATTGGCTATATTAGTATAAACAATAGTTCTTAATTAGGCACTTTGCCACTTAATATATCAACTCACTGCGAATGCGGTTTACCTTGCAGGATTTGGTGTTCTTTGATCACCGCGCTTACGAGTAGGTGTGAGTTTAATTGATTGCATGATTACACTTTGACTCCATGACTTTGAATTATTCCACGGGCTTCTCACACTGTGATCAAAGTCCTTTTCTTGATCAGCCCGGCCCGCAGTTTGCAGGTGAAGCCGTTTCCCAGAGTAACCTTTGGCATGGCCTTGTTTGTCCCGGCGGGGAGATGGGGTCGGAGACGGAAGGATGGTAGAAAATGACATCTCAATTTCAGAAAGTTGTGGGGGTTTCATACCCGTAAGAACAAATTCAGCCAATGCATCAACTCCATATTCAGATTGATCATACTGTTGTATCACATCGATTAGAAACTCAATCGGGTTTTCTCCCTTAGGAAGCTTTCGGCCCAAACGGGTCAGATGGAGCCCAACGTCTTTTGGGGATCCTTGGTACATGAGTTGGCCACGGGCCAATATAATCATGTGGTCAAGTAGAAGTTGTATTCTGTGGGACGGCTGGTGGATGGTAAGAACCACTGTACTTCCTGCTCGGGCAATATCATGAACCTTCTCGATCACGCTCTGAGCACTGGTCGAGTCCAAACCTGAAGTGGGTTCATCAAGAAAAAGCAGTGATGGTCCATGGATGATGTCTACACCAATCGATACTCTACGACGTTCACCCCCCGAAACTCCTCGAGAACCTTCGTCACCGATGTAGGTGTTCCTTGCTGTCTGAAGTTAAATAAACCAGACAGTAAATTTCCACTAGTCCCCAACACAGTTAGAGATGACAAAATGGGTGGGTTGGCTGGTTTTGGTTACGAGTCAAATTTTGTAAATTTTGGGTGGATGTGAGATTGATCTTGTTGACCTGTATCGCTTTTGCTTCAAAAATTTTACATGGTCCATACATAATTAGTTTGGAAAATATGGATTACAAAACTGTTACTATTTGAATAAATCTTAAGTTTTTCGATAAAATGATTTAGGAGATTTTAAGAATTACAAATACACTTTGTGGGAGTTGCATGTTTAACTAGGTCAATCCATTTGACATGTTTCCTTTTCAAGTACCTTAGTTTATTTTCCGCATTTGACATTTTAGAGATAGAACATAACCAAAATCATTCCATCTAAAAGTAAACAGGTCGAAATCGGCATTCGATTAGAACTACCAACAGGAAGAATAATCTTTAACGAGAATAAAAGAAAATTTCCTATGAAATACGTTTGGCTTCTTACCGATAACCCGAGTTGCTCAATCATAGTCTCAACCCGTTGCCTCTTGTCAGCCCTTGATATTGACCCTAATCGGAAATCAGCAGCAAACATCAAAGTTTCATACACGGTTAGCATCGGGAACAGTCGATCATCCTGCATAATGTAAGCTGACGTTCTTTTGATCAAACTCGGGCTCATCTCCGTCCCATCCAACGACACCTTCCCCTTAAGGCTTCCACTAGCTATGCGGCCTGCTAGCCCATCCAAAAAGGTAGATTTTCCCGCACCGCTGGGACCCATAACCGCAGTGACACACCCTTTCGGTGCATAACCTGTGATCCTATTCAATAAGTCAGCTTCTTGTTTAACCCATTTCCCTTCATCACTCTTCTTCTTCTTCATGACTGTATACGTTAGGTTCACAAACTCTAACCCACCCGTAAAATTCATGGGCTTCTGTATATCAATCACCGTGTCTGGGCGGCTGCCCTTATTATAATTATGACTCATTTTAAGAATTTTGTATCCGAACTCGATACAAATTGCTCAAGATTTTGATACAAATCCTTTTTAAATGTTGAAAATTTTGAGAGGATCAAGTATAAGTAGGAATTGAAAAGACCTTTTCTACAGTTGGCTATGTGCATAGAATACTTAGGAGTCACTTCCAAAGTTACCCTTGTTGTATCCGTTTCTAACTCAAAATTTTGGATCCATTGATGGCAATGAAAAGGATTTTCTTGTTTCCTTCATCGTCTGTTTTTGTTACTTTCTTAAAAATGACCGCCACTACCCTTTTCTGCACTACTGGGGCCTTCCTAAACGGCTATTGGTACGCATTATTGGTGATGAAAATTTTTTATCCATAATTTGATAAAAACTGCTAGTAAAATATCAGAATACTCGTGACAACATAATTTTAACCGATTGTGTGTCTTCCTCTGTTAATAGGGATATCGTTTTGTGAAGTACGAACGCAACAAAGTAACTATGTCACCTTTTGATGTACCTGTCCATGTAGCTGTTAGTTGTACGATATCGTAGAGATATATTTGGACCTAGTTAAAATGAAAGATAATAAGATACTAAATATGAACAGGTATTTATATTCACAAATTAGTAGTTTTACATAGCAAACTGTAAATCCACAAATTAGTCTGTCATTAACATTCTTAATGCTGACTTAATGACTTGAACTTTATAATTTTATTTGTATTTGTATTTATTGATTAAAATGTTACACAGCCAATGTACATATGTGTGTGTACATGTATACGCCTGACTGTAACATGCGGGTCTATACAGCGATACGTATACAACCATACTTGTAGAGTATATACACAAGCATGTAACATGTCCGTACATCTAAATGTGTACACTGTATGCACGTGTATTCTTGTCGATCTTTCTTTTTTCCAGAAAATGAGTACAACAACTATAACTATACAAGTGAAAGAGTAAAAAGGTATTGGCATCCAAGGTATATATTTATATTTTTTTCTTATAAAAGAATAGATATGGAGTGAAGAATATATAGAAATACATATGTTAATAATTAAGTGGATTAGGTCCTTTTTTTAGGTTGATTTATTAGACTTATGTATCATTACTCGAAATCTTTAGTATTTTCTGCTAAAAGGAAATCTTTAGTATTTTCTGCTAAAAGGAATACTTTCAGTTCATTTGGTTGGTTTATAATCTTTTACTACAAAAACTGTAAAATAGCTTATGCGTTTTAAAAGCAATTTGAAAGAGAGATTGGAAATGATGGTTATATTGTTCAACTATATAGGGGCGTTCAATATTTGGTTTGAAACCGTTTAAATTGCAAACTGAACCGAATTAATACTGAAGAAAATCCTAATTGAATTTGAATTTGGTTTATAATTTTGAATTCGATTTTCGATTTTGCTCTCAAAAATTTCAAAACCGAACAACCCGAACCGAACAGATGAACACCACTAGACTATATATATTTGTGTACTATTATAATACATATATATATACATATATATATATATATATATATATATATATATATATATATATATATATAGGATCCGGATCTAGAGGGAAACACTATTTTCTGGGGAAGCATGGAAGCTACACATTCATCAACGATGAATGTTAGCGAATTCCTTTAATATTCATCATATGATATTATAGGTTATAAAAAATAATTTATTGATGAATATTAATAGTTATAACAGCGATTTTGATCGATATTTATTGGTAAAAATATATTTTTATACGTTTTGATTATCATTCATCGTGGACGAATGTTAACGAATAATTTTTCAAAGAAACTGATAATATCCACTTTGGATAACATTCATTAATGATGAATATTAGAAAATTCTCTTATTATTCATCGTATAATATTATAAGTTATAAAAAGTAGTTTATCTATGAATATTAGTACGTATAACATCGGTTTTGATTAATATTTCTTGATAAAAAAATATTGTTTTAGGTTTGATAATCATTCATCGCGAATGAATGGTTAGCTTCCCTACTTCCCTAAAAAAATTGTTTCCCTCTTGATTCTTAACGTGTGTGTGTATATATATATATCTGTGTGTGTGTGTGTGTGTGTGGGGTACCGTAGATAAAGAAAGCATCTTTCCTCTTTCAATATGTTCTGTTGCCATTCACCTCATTCCTTCTCCAGTTAATAATTATCTTTCAATCAGTTTATTCTCTCTCTCATTAAAATATATCATATCATTTGATAGAGGGGCTGGTAAGGAAAGGAAACCACAGAAAGAAGATAGACTCGTGGATTCATCAACATGGTAAACTTTATGATTTCAGCAGGCAGCTTCATAATCATTAACAGATAGATTTGGTAAGATTATTATTTCCAGATAAATTATCATGTATCCCATTTGTTTGGATCCTGTACTCCATATTCATCTTTGCTACCATATGTTTTATCTTACCAATTACCAACAGATCTCCACTGCTGAGTATGTTCATGTATTCCTGATCGATATATTTCCTGTTTCTAAAGTCTAAACACAAATTAATTGTCTGATATTTATGGATCTAAAAATTAATCCATCTTTACTGAATATATAGTTTGTTGCTGGGAGCATGATAAAAAAGTAAACTCTTCAACTGCAAGCATATGTCAAGAACACTCTACTTAAGTTAGTAGCATGAATCTTCAGTTAATATTGAAGAATTTAAATCAATAAAAATTTTGTTTTTTTCCCAAAAGAATAGGAGTGACTTCGTCTGAGCACTTTGAGGAACAAAGTTTCTACTAGACCAAACAAATCATATTTTCCAGATCTATTATTTTGAGCAGTTTTGCATAAGATTAGATGATCGGCAGTAAATAACTTATTTATACAAAACAACTTCATACTATTAAGTAGCTTTGTTACAAAGTTTATGTAAATCATATTCACATAGGCATATAAGGTGTGTAACTTGATGGCAGGTTGAAGTTGATTATCCATTTTAACAAAATTTGGTTTTATTTTTTTCTGCATAAATTGGTTACTTGCAATGATTGGTTAAGAACTGCAAAACTTCGTTGCATAAATAAGTTATACGTCCAATGATCAACTGATTGCTGCTTCAATATGACTGACAGCAGAATATTTGTATAATAGATTCATGGTTGTATTTATATAGTTAAGTTATGTATGTATATCAGCTCCCTTTTTGGCCTGCTTCACCCAATTTACAGATGCTCATGATCATGAGTTCTTATTTAACTACATGAAACATGATCCATATGTAGGTTTGATAAAACCACATTACTAATTTCCTAACTGCCAATTGCTTATAATTCTGCATTTCTGCTTTTCATATACTAGGGGTGTGTCTGGCAACAACGAGTTGGAACTGAAGTTTGTAGTTGGGGCTTGAGCTTCTATTCAAAAGTCACTTCAAAAAGCTTCTTGTTTAAGGGCTTCTTAGGCTTATTTTTTCAAAAAGCCTCATTTTTTTGTGTTGACAAATAATACTTATGGCTCAAGCCCCTAAAAGCCCCGCGCCAAAACAACCTAGAGCTTCAAAATTGTTGAATAATCTGTAGTTTTGTACAATTGATGCAATCTACATAATCTTTTCTTGCTACTTAAACCAGTTGAATGCAATTCAAGGCCTCATGTACGAAGATCACCATCTCTTGTTACAAAATTTTCATGAGAAAAGAACAGGATAAAGTCTAAAACATCGCCCTGCAAAATGTTTCATTTACCGAAACAGATAGTTTTCGCTATTTACACTTTCTGCAATTGCTTACAATATTGAAGCCTACTCCCAAACTACATTCCTAAGCAACCTCTGTTTGGGCCGTCAACTACCTTCACTAATCTAGTGTCTTAAAACCTAAAACTTGTTTAATCAACAGTCATTCTTGTTAATTCCTTTACATATGATCTACAACCGCAAAACATAAGCGTCTTCAGGCCTCAACTCCCCATGAAACCACACTTTGGTTAGTTAGCCTCCTGTCCATTATAGCCATTCCCCGAAGAACTACCTCCTGAACCTGAATCTGCAAATCAAACAAATAAATCCCACAATGTACATAACATTCACAAGCAACTATTAACAAAACAACAGTAATTAATCATTTACCACTAGATGAAGAATCACTGTCAGAGCTTGAACTACCAGAACCACCACCACTACTACTACCATTTACATCATCCTTCTCTATCTCCACACAAGGATAATTAGTAAACTGCATCTCTTCTCCTATATCAACATCTTCATCTCCAACATCCCTTTTCCTATTGCCCTCTTCTTCCACCAAATGTTCACCACCTGCACACTGATAGTAATAAACAAATATATATTCAAAACAATCAGCAACCAAAATCAAACAAATTTATACATCAAATCAAATCAAATAAAACTTACATTATCATCCTGTACAGAAGAACCCAACTTACTAACAACAACGCCTTTGTTGCCATACTCACAAATGAAACTATGCAACTCCCACAATGTTTCATTATCAAGAACTCCAAGATCAAGCTCAAATTCCTCATGCCCTTTACGTTGTAATCCAAAACCCACCCCTTTCTTTACAATACTCATCACTTGATCCATCCCTAGAGGCCCCATCTGCAAATTCCAAAAACTTTCAGCCAGCTTTTCTTTCTCATGTCTAGTCATCTCCCTCCTGCCCATTACCTTCACCTGATTAGTCACCACTGAAATTGAACTACTTTTTTCCTTCTTACGATTTACAACAAACTTCTGATTTACTAAATTAAACAAATCTTCAAACATCAAAAGAAGCTGCTGAGCCATAGCATAAACATCAGACCCTTTACCATTATACACCATTGCATTATCAAATGTCAATCTCACATCAGCTGCAAATGCTAAAGGTGATTCATACTCATTTTTAGCAAGCTTCAATTTAATAGTTCCTAAATCCATTGGTTTAGTAATGATTTTATAATAATCATATAGCTTTAAACCAGCAACATCAACTGGTGTATTAAACACCCAACCATGTTTATGCTTCATCAGCTTGACCAAAATTTGACCACATTTTCTCATCATCAACTTACTCTTTTGTGCATTTGTGATGTTCTTCACACGGCCACATTGTTTCTTAGTTTCTCTCACCGGCTGTACTGGTTTCATACGTTTTTGACCTACTGTAGCTGGTGGTAATGGTTCCGGCTTACACTGAGGTACCGAAATTGAGCTAATGGAATGACGGAGGATCCGTACCCGCTCTAGATCCGATAGTAATCGTTTTTTCAGCTGTTTAAGCTCATGCCTAGTGTACGAACTTAACCGAAATGTAATGTACCTGTATCTATAGCTGTTCGACTGTACGGCATTGATCGCCGGAGGACGAAACGGTGGCGGTGGTGCGTGATTTTGCCGGAAAACGTCCCTGCTTCTATTGTCGATGAAGTAATTGCTACGGTTAGGGTTAGGGTTAGGGTTTTGAAAATTATGTAATCCGGTGAAATTGTGATTACTAGTGTTGGTATATTTAGTCATGAAATCAGTAGCACGTAACTCATTTCTGCTATGCAAAATAGCAGATGCCATTAAAAGGTAAAAATTACAATGACGATAATAAAAAAGGGGGGAAATATGGGAGGTTTGATGTGAATGATGGTTTTGAATTCCGGCAACTAATCTCCCGCGAAAAAGGGGCGGGAAGCCATGAGGTGGTGGTGGGGGACGGTGGGATTCCTGTCGCCGGAGAAAGTTTTTACCGGTGAGAGGGTTTTGGATATTGAAAGGGACTGTTTTGCTCACGGTAAAAACAAAAAGGGGGTGAGAAAGTAAGGTTACAATCGGGTCAGTTTTATAGGGCAGGTGATGTGCCCGGGTTATGGTTTGGGCAGGTTGTGAACCGTGGATTTGGATTTTGATGGACTGATGTGGTTTTGATGAGCTGCCCGCAACAGATTGAGGCAGAAACTGGGTAGGGAGGGGTAATATCCTCTTGTAATTGACACGTGAACGGTGCGATTAAATGGTTTGAGAGGTTTTTCTTCTGTATTTACGAATTTTAATGGCTTGCAACTTTGTAAAATTTATTTTGAGTAAAATACAAATTTCATTTATTTTATGAAGTAACCATGACCTCTATTTCTTTCTTTTCTTCAAAAAATCGTATTTTTACGTAAAAAATTTTTATAAATGTGTTAGAGCATTGTCATCTTTTCGTTAAAAAGTAAAAAAAGGCGCATTCAAATTACTTTGGTCGGTCGAGTATAATAAGATAACTTGTAAATTCACTCAAGTAGTGAAATGCATTCCATGATCATTAGCATTGAACATCTTTGTTGTAACTTTTATTTATTCAATACGTACACGTGATCACGACTTGATTACTCATCTATGATCTATGACGATCTCGATTACTTGGCACCTTGATGGCTTGTTGTACTCATTGTCGCAAATATTGGCCAGAGCAATTAAGCTGATACCGTGTAATTAAGGATGCATGGTAGCAAGATGGGACCAAAAGCAATGGCAATAGCAAGCAGTAGAAAATGGGTTAAATAAGGGTTTCAACAATTAAGTTTGGAAGTTTTTTATTCAACTAACTCTCTGAAAAAATAACTATTTAACGATCCGTTTCTTTTTCATTTTACGTTTATTTGCCACTTTTAATTTTTGCATCTTGTTTTTCAAATATCTTTATCTTTAAATTAAATGATAAGTTTGTTTTCTTTTATAAACAAAAGAATAAGAAATATTGCATGTTAGAATGACGTATTTAAGTCAAATGCTATTTGGGATGACATTTTTTTTCTTAAGGGATAACAAATACTATAAAAAGAAAGGGCAATTCTGACTTAAGGTGTTAATACGACGGATCTTATCTGGATTCGATCTCACCGACCCATTTACGTGATTCAAGGGTTGAAAAACTAGACTCGTAGACATAATAATAAGTAATCGAATGGATCGGTCCATATAGATATATTTCTATTTGGATCCATAACCCGTTTAGGTTGACCACTAAAAATAAAATTTTAAAAATTCTACAATTCCATCCATTTACTTTACGTACAATAATTTCTTTACGGCTATTTTTTTTTCTTGAAAAGAAACAAATTACATTACCAAAAAGAGAATGCAATTTCAAGGAAGATGCAACTCTTCCTTTTGCGAGGAGCAAAAATAACAACCGTAAAATAAAGACTCAAATTAAAAGACTATAAACAAGAAGGAACCATCTTAACCGAATGAAATGATCCAAATACCTAGGACATACTTTAGTTGCAACGTTTTGGTACAATTTGTTAAATTAAGTGAATAAATTTCATAGTAACTATAGTAATAAAAGTAAACCTTATAAAAAATTGTGATTACAAGTTTAAAAAATGAGTATACAAACAAACAATCAATGAATATACGATTGACGATCGTGGAGTTTGTTAAAATTAGTACGTTTTGGTACATGGATAGCAATACGTTAAGTTTCTTAAATTTTATACACTACCAAATGAATTTACAGTTTAGTTTTACCCATTAACTTCTACGTACATGAATATTAGATCAAAATAATATAGTAAAAATGTTTTCACCCTAAATAGATCGATCCAGACCAAGGTCCATTTAAAAATTGAATCTAGAATCGGATAACAACCCTTTAACTAATGAGTTAGGTCCAGACCTATTTAATTGGATCTTGGATCTTATTCGATAAGGTTCAGATTCGCCTCAACTTGCTCCGACACCCGTATTTGAAACTTTAAAAGTTTGAAATGTACATGTGTCATGCATTTAATAAGGTAACGTATCATAGTTAACCAGCATATTAGTCACTTTTCTTTTATAGCTTCATGTGTTGAAGTCGTTGTCTTTTACTCTGAGTCTTAAAATTTCAGGTAGGGGCCATTGGGTGTAATGGAGTAGACACCATAGTGTCAAATTCGAGTTTAATTCGATTAGAAAATTTTAGAACCAATCCAAGTGAGTTTGTATTTTTAAGTTCGAGTTTGAGTTCGATATAAATATTGAAATTAAAATATTTATAATAACTGAACTAGAATTAGTATTATTCGACTTGATTGAACTTATAATGTTTAAAGTTTCAAAACGGTTTATTTCTCTTTCTTTTTTTAATATGGTTTTCATTCGTACTAATCCTTTTATACATTTTGTAATCAAAATGTATTGACAGTTTAAAATAAAAATAGATATTCGATAATATTCATTAATTCAAACCTTCACAAGCAGCTTTCATGTGAAACTCTTTTTTCTCGTTTACTCTTATTTTGTTTAGAGCATCAACGATGCATGGATGTGACAGCGTCTAAGAAATGATCGAGTGATGAGGTGTCATGGAAATATGCATTGCAAGACTTATACGCATAAATTGAGCGGAGCAGACCTTCAACGAGAAATATATGTACTTGGTGGGCCAAATCTTATTATATTATCATTTTTTCCCCATAAAGTTGTCTGTATATGATTTAAAAGTTGTTTCATTCAAGTTTTTGTTCTTATTATTTGAGTTCAACACAGGATAATCTTCGAACATTTACTATTTAAATTTTATATAAAATTAAAGATGATTACGTGGTAATGACATGGCAAAACTTTGAACCTTTGAAAGTTGAAAGTATTGAAGATGCTCTTAGTTCACTGACATCGCAAAAAGCTTCCACATAAAGTTTCTACTAATAATAATATCCAAATCTTTCGTATTTTTTCTTTTCATTTGTCATTATTTAATCTTTTGTTGCGGAGCCATGAAATACAACCGTCGTACCATCGACGTATGATGGCGATATTCATGCACTAGTTTTGAAAACAACGTGCGTATAACACGTTCAATTCTACGGTGATGGCATTTTGCGTTCTCGATTTCATCTCTTTTAAAGTTTTTAGTTTTCAATTTCACACACTTTTGAACCACTACGTACATGTACCGTTTTCACTATAAAATAATTCCAGTCAAACATATGACCTGTAAAGTCTTTCCATACATATCTGATATACATAACAACGATACTCAATTACGTTCTGAACAGGATACGGCCCGGATATAAGTCACGATGACCAAATGATATACTGTATATATTGGTTAAAGATAAAGGGCATATATTCTAGTAATATTAAAAAAAAAAAAAAAAAAAAGTTGTATGTTTTTAGAACATTAATTGACACCACGAATAAGAAAACAAATACGTACAATTTTATTAATTAGAACCTAGAAACAAATACGTACAATTCTATATATGGAAACAAGTTGGAACCGAAAGCTGATTTTGATGTAATGATTCTTTTAGTAGAAGATGATGGTTGGGTCACAGCAACACTCGTCCAGAAGGCAGCAGCAACACAGAGCCGCCAGACTGCACCAAAATTAATTCAATCATTTTCATAAAGTTCAAAATACTCCTTAATATTCACTTGGCAGCTATACAACTTAAGTTAGTTTTATGAGTACATCATTATCGGGTAATAATAAAATAATATTGTTGAAAAATTGGAAGGATATAAATAAAGTACTAACCAGCCTTCGAGAAAACCGGGCTCTCTTCGAGGAGGAGGCGCAGCGGCGTATTGTGGTGGTGCCATCACCGGCGGTCCTTGATAATATCCTCCACCTATCGAACAAGTACGATTCATTATTTGTTATAAAAAATCACAAATGAAATAAAATGTATAGTAAGAAGAAATGTTTAATTGTACCTTGAGCAGGGTAAGGGTAAGCATATTTAGGTTCATTCATGATGTTTATAGAATAGATAGATGGATGTGGGTAATGAACGATCTAATGGTATGCTTGTGTTTGTTGAATATATAGAGTAAACGATTGATGATTTGAAGAAAATTGGGGGAATAAAGTTATAATAAAAGTGAAAGTAAAATAAAGACATTTCTAGATTATTCTCCATCTTTTATTCTATTGTTTTATAATATTTTTAATTAATTAATAAATTATTATTAATTAATAAATTATTATTAATTAACAATTATTATTTGTTACTTTGATGTCGTTACTTTTGGTGGATGTGGTTATTCTTTCAACACTTGCATGTCAAGCTATCTCTTTTTCCAGGAAGGTTATAGATTATGCTTGGGTGAAGAAAAGCTCTAGAAATTGGAGAATTGGTTGCGTTTAGTTCGTGGAATGTTTTCGATGTAATTGGAAGGGAATTATAATTTAAGGAATGTGAATTTCTTTGAGTGAAGAAATTTGGTGATTTCAAATTCAATTCATTTTTGAACTAAACATCATTATATATGGAATGGAATTGATAGTTCAATTACATTGAATTTCACAAATTAAACGCAAGCTTAGAGATAAACATTGATTAAGAGACAAAAGAATACTTGCTCTAATTTTTGGAATATATTCCAAAACCAATGTACAAAAAGAAACTTACAATAAAATTCTCCGCAAAGATAAAAAGTTCATGTTAAATTTAAGTGTTTGATAAATTTTAGGAATTTGATAAATAGTGTTCTAAGGGTGTTTAGTATACCATAAATAACCTATGATAATTAATAAACACCATTAACTTCTATAATCATAACTCACTTTTCATGTTTCGGATAAACATCATCATTTATTTAGAAACTTTAGATGTATTTATAGAAACTTTAGTGTTTATTAATGAATATTTTTATTAGTATTTAATAATGAATAATTTTATAGTAATTGTAAGCGTAACCATTGCTTTAAGGGCATTGGTTATCAAAACTTTAAATTTTATTAGTGAAGTTGAATCAATAACTCTCCTTTAAACTTTTAGTATTTAACTAAATAGCCTTTCAGAAAATACTAAACTAATTTCTATGACAGAGAAAAAAAAAGATGACAGTACTTCTTTTGTTCTGACTTTTACTAATTAGTTATGGTAAGATTTCGAAGGACAGTTACATTTTAACATTAAGGAGAGGGAGACAATCTCAATTGTTAATTTCTGTTATCAACAACCTAGATTGTTGCATCTTTACAACACTACATTTTACGTAAAATGCAGTATTGCTAATCTGAGCCGTTGATTACAGATATTAACAATTGAAATCGCCTGTCACTCATTTATCTCAAAATGCAGTTAATACTCTCATCTCACACCCACTAAGTATTATTAACTCACCGTTATAAGGTAGAGGATGGGTTCAATGAAGAGTGTTAAAAAAATTATAAATGGGAGAACCAATATGATTGCTCCATTTCTTTTAAAACTCAATTTCCAATCGTATCTTTAAAATCAAATATCTTACAAACGCCATGACTAAAAATTATAAAAATTACATATTCGAAATCAACGTCTTTTTCTTTTCGATTAGAGATCCAACCAGTTATACTTTTGATCCAAAAAAAATTCATTTTTGTTGGGTCGTAAAAAATGTGACTTATATAATCACATGTGATTTTATTTATAATCACATGTGATTTATGAGTAAATATAACATTGGTACACGATTATTCATCAATGGTGGATGTTAACTCACACATGATTACAACTTATTATTCATTCACATAAACAAATATAAATAAGATTTTAAAAATTGCATTCGTTTACAGTCAAAATCACATGTGATTATTGACTTAAGGTTTAATAACATTTGTTTTATAAATGAAGTATGTGATAATAACTGATAATTCACATGTGATTTCACCTTTATTTTTATTTACATGTAATTATAGAAAATTATTGAAATCCGTATTTATTTATACATTAATCACATGTGATTACTAATTTAATGATTAATCACATGTGATTACAACTAATTTTTTCTTCGTGGGTTTTTTAAATTATCAAATAAATTATTATTATTATTATGTGATTTTAAATTATTATTTGTAAATTTGATTATTCACATGTGATTATAGCTAGTGATTTAAATCGTATAATTTGATTGTAAATATAATTAATCACATGTGATTTAAAATAGGAATTTCAAATATCCATTACAAAATGGAAAAAACAAGTTTGTTGGAAGTATGTCTTATGACATCTCTAATTAAATATAAAGAAACGCTGAATTCAACGGTGTAATTTTTATAATTTATAGATATCCGATTTGTGAGATATTTAGATTTTAAAGTAAAAATGAAAATGTGTAATTGAAATGAAACATTTCTATTGATTCTTTAATTTTTCATTTTTTTATTATTCTCTATTGAACTTTTTTCTGTAAGGTTAGGAGTACTTTCGTTTAAAAGCTTTACCAATTTTCTATTTTGTTTGCTACGCGACACAAAACTGCTTGCAAAAACAATCGGCTAATAGATAATCAATTATGATTATTTGTTATGTAAAAACTATCTTTGGACATCATAAATACAGGAGGTATATATTATTTATACTATTGACATTTGACAGCAAATAAGTAGCATGTAAGAAAAAGGCATATGAGAATATATTGGTGGAGTGGTTGTAAGAGAACGCTAAATCGATCCCAACAAGGATATCATTTTCAATTGTGGAATTATGGTTTGACAAAACAAATCCAATTACACATGCATAATATATAATTGCCTTCTTATTACGTATACGATTCGTTTTTAACGATGTGTCCTTAAATTTCGTTAAGAAAGAAAATGAAAAACATGTAGCATTCTCAAATTTAAGTGAAGATCGAGCAAAAGACAACTCGATCTTCCAAAAGTGAATAGTTGTGAAGTTTCGTTAATCAACTAGCAAACATAATATATGGTTTAGGTTGTTAAAATCTAGATTATGACGATGTTGATTGACGTATAAATAGTTTTGATTTTGCATAGGATAGTCCGATATTGATTGCATGCATAGAATTCGCTTAGAATCTCACTTTTGATTGTTGGATCTTATTGGTATTCGATATTACTTGGTTCCAAACTCCCAATTGTTAATCTATAAAAGTATAAATATTCTAATTATGTCTAATGACATGCTAAAAGAATAAACTTAAATGACTCGTATTGTTAAATTTAATCGATGCACAACTTCAATAGTTTAAAGCTTAAATTTAAATGATTCCTAACTATTAATCTAATCGATGGACAACTTAATTTAATATTTTGACACTTGAGATTCTTATTCTCACGTACTCTCAAACTTTCAGAGTAGGATTCAAATGAGTACAACAACTCTGTGTAAGTATAGAAAATCAATCTCAACCACTCATTTTCATAAAATATTCATTTCCTCCATCTTTTTAAAAACTAAATATCTTACTAACGACAAATCGAAAAATTATAAAAATTGTACCATAAAATTCAGCGTTTTCTCCTCTTCGATTTAAGATCTCACAAGCTATACTTTCGATGAGTTTTTTTTCTTCATTTTTTGGTGAGTTTTACAAATTAGTAACACATGTGTTACTGATTAGTTGTACATTTGACTTGCGGTTAGGGTTAGGGTTTAGCAGGGTTTACGGTTTAGGTTTTATCAAGGTTTAGGATTTAGGGTGCAAACCCGAAACCCTAAACCCTAAACGCAACACTAACACATGTGTTACTAATTTGTAAAACCCACCAAAAAATGAAAAAAAAAACTCGTCGAAAGTATAGCTTGTGAGATCTTAAATCGAAGAGGAAAAAACGCTGAATTTTATGGTGCAATTTTTATAATTTTTCGAATTGTCGTTTGTGAGATATTTAGTTTTTAAAAAGATGGGAGAAATGAGTATTTGATGAAAATGAATGGTTGAGATTGATTACCCTATTCTTACACAAAGTTGTTGTACTCATTTAAAACCTTATGCTCTCTCTGTCTCATAAACAATGTCCATATTATATGGATTAAGACTTTTCAATCGATTTTACTTATTAGGTGTTGATATATGATTATGATTATTCTATATATATATATTAATTATATACTAGAGTTTACCATGTATATACGCAAGTCTTGAATCCGTATTTGATTTTTTATAAGTATGCAAATAACGCATATGATAACTACAAAATAACAAATAATTTTATCAAATAAAAAATACGATATTTCTTTTTATTAAGTATTATTATTTTATATATAATGTTATAAACCCGTTTCATATATTTATATTATTAGCCCTAAAACCCGTGTATATACACTGCTTGATGAATTTGTAATTATTTTTTAAAAATATTGAAAGAATCCTTATATACTATATTAGAACGTTTTTATGAGTTAAGAGATATTCAATATTGTTTGGAATTAAAATATTTTTAGGTAGTTTATATTGAAATTGTAAATGTATCTAATTATACATAAGCAAATGAATAGTTTGAAGTAATAATGGTAGGTTACAATAATAAATGATTACGTTGAATACGGATCATAAATGATAGTAAGACCTCTTTATACACCACATTTATTGTCTTATTTGTTTGGTAGTTATCCTTGTCACAAAGAAATCATTTACTGCGTTTGAAATTATGTGTTTCAATTTTCACTCTAATAAAGGAATTTCCTTTGAAAAAGAAAAAAATTCCTTATGTATGTTATGAACCTGAAATGATATGGTGTTATTTGATTGGGTTGTCAAATAATTAACATTTTCAAGAAAAGAATTTAAGATTATATCAAGTTCAGTTCTATATACATTTGATTTTAAATATAAAGTAAAACTGATGATCTACTATGTTTTTCTATTGACATCTTAACTTGATAAAATGAGAAATCATCTAAACTAAACGATTTTGTCACTTGTATAAGAATTCTAACCCCTTCATGATATATGAGTGATTTGTTTAAACTTCAAAGATGAAATCTCATATTATTTATTTACTAATAGATAGAAAATATAATTTGATGGAAAATAAGATTTTCAATTGGTTAATTAAATGCTATAAGACTTCTTTTTATTTAGTTAAGATTTTGTCGATAGTGTATACCTTTATGGATACGAATATGATGATTATTGATATTTATGAAGATAACAATTTAGTGATTCATATGTGTTTTTTTATTTTGATAACAAAAAGTAAGAGATTAATATTTTTGTTCGGCTAACATTTCATTAATTTAATGTCATACATGAAGTATGTCATAAAATAGAGTTAAAAGATCTTAACCGTAAGTTAGTGATCGAAAAAATCAATGTATTTGGTATAGCAAATAAATTGTAAAAGAGATAGATAATAATAAAAAATAAGATTTTTTAATTGGTTAATAAAACTCATACGTAAAACGGTTGTAAACAAACCTACATGATTGCAAGTTTAATTTGCAAAAAAATGATGGCTTTTATAGTAACTATTCCCTTCGTCCCACAAAAATTGTCCCACAACTTTTTGTTGTAATTAAGATAGTTTGAGTAAATGTCAATTTTACCCTTGTATTGGAGGCAATTTTACCGAATTTATTTAAGTAATAAATGATTGAGGGTAATAAATGAAGGAAAAATTAAGAGTTCAATGATTTTTAGCCAATTTGATAAAATCAAACAATTTGGTTGGCTAATTGAAATTTTGATAATATCATTAAGGGATGAAATGATTAATTACGCATGGGGATGAAAGAGATACAATCTATAGGAGCAATAAATGTTGTTGTATATTTTAGTTATGGTTTGTTTAGCGTTAGATTATTTACCACACAAATAGGTAACGAAAAGTTCTAAATTTTTTGCAAACGACCGTAGTATTGTTATTTATATTCTATTGTCAAATTTGATATATTTCAGGGGTTTTATTTTCAAATTAAGTGAAATTAAGGGATTAAATTGATTTATTAAAAGTTAGATAATTGATGACATTATAAAGGTTTTCTTATATTATATTTGCTAGCCCTTAAAGTGTAAGGTAAAATAGTTATTCTTATAAAACTTAGTTGTCTATTTTAAAATGTACATTGTATATATTTTTGATTTATTATTATCACGAAAAAAAAGTAAAAATATCTAAAGTAAATGATTTTGTCACTAGTATAAGAATTCTAACACATACATGATATATGAGTGGTTTGTTTAAACTTCAAAGATGAAGTTTTCCATTATTTATTTACTAATAGATCGAAAATATAATTTGAAGGAAAATAAAATTTTCAATTGGTTAATTAAAAGCTATAAGACTTCCTTTTAATTAGTTAAGACTTTGTCGATAGTATATACTTTTATGGATACGAATATGATGATTCTTGATATTTATTAAGCTAACAATTTAGTGATTCATCTGATTTTTGATTTTGATAACAAAAAGTAAGAGATTAATATTTTTGTTTGGCTAACGTGTTATTAATTTAATGTCGTACATGACGTATGTCATAAAATATAGTTAAAAGATCTTAAATGTAAGTTAGTGATCGAAAAGATCAATGTATTTGGTGTTGCAGATAAATTGTAAAAGATATAGATAAAAATAAAAAAAATAAGATTTTTTAATTGGAGGCAAGTTTGACAGAAGTTATTAAGTAATAAATGATTGAAAGTAATAAATTGATGTAAAATTAGGAGTTTAATGCTTTTTAATAGTTATTTTTTGCAAGTGGGAAATTATTTTGGGACAAATATAAATTAATGTGGATATTTATTTTAGCACATAAGAAGTATTAAATACAATAATTCATATTTCATTTATTACGATAGTTCAATAATTTTATAAAAAATAAAATAAAAAAATATTTCAAGTTATCTTTAATCTTAAGTGCAAGTTAATTATAATATGTTAGGAACACAGAACCTGATATAGTAATGTCAATTTATGTAAATTTATGTCAATGTCATTTAGATCATGTGATTACCCTTTAAAAAATAATTTTAAATTTGTGGCGTCTGTTTGTGTAATCTAAAATTGTAATCGAACTACAAATTAGTTAGGAAATTCATCGAAAATAAAATAGAATAAATAACTATGAAAGAAAATGAAAACTTAAAAAATAAAAATAAAAGAGTAATAAATTTGAGATATATGAAAATTCAAATTCGTTAGCCTTATTTAAAATTTATTAAATTATTAACAATTATTCATGATGTCATCTTGTACTAAATTTTGGTCAATATGATAAAATCAAACAATTTGGTCGGCAAATTGAAATTTTGATAACATCATCAAGGGATGAAAAATAAAATACGCATGGGGATGAAAAGAGATACAATATATAGGAGCAATAAATATTGTTGTGTATTTTAGTTAGAGTTTGTTTAGTGTAAGAATTCTTAATACACAAATGGGTAATAAAAAGTCCTAAATTTTTTGCAAACGACCCGTATTATTATTTATTTATATTCTATCGTCAAATTTGAGGTATTTTAAGGGTTTTGTTTTTAAATTAAAGTGAAATTGATGGACTAAATTGATTTATTAAAAATTAGATAATTGATGACATCATAGAGGTGTTTTTTATATTATATTTAAGATATTTATAAGATAAGATGTTGAAAATATTTATACTAAATTAATGATTGATATTAATATAATATAAGCTAAATCAATAATATCTATTTTAATTATTGCTATCCATAAAAATTTAATATAGATGGTTTACATGTCGATCAAAAATGACGAATTTGTAAATTTAAAAAGAGATATAGGTAATAATTATCTAAAATTAAGTTATTTAACATCCTTATTTAAATTTAATTATTTTTACCTCAAGTAATCCTATTGAATTATGATTTAAGTTTTTTTTATTAATTTGAGAAACTTAAAGGGTGTTATTTTAAAAGTAAATAAAATTAAATTATCTAATTGATTAATTAAAAGTTTTTAGACCGACCACGTGACAAAGTAAACCTTATATTAAATTTAATAAATATCTTGTCTTTGGGCTCATACATATGCATGTCCAATTTGATCCGCAAGGTGAATGGCCCGGGTTTAGCCCAATATCTTCCCTTCCTCTCTAAGATTTCTCATTTTTAACGTCTCTAATTCAAAACCGAACATGAAACTTTGGTTTCATTCCTCACATCTTATCCAATTATCATAATCATCATATCATATCATAAAAAATTAATATCCAAACACCCGTTAATGCAAATTACTTTCAAGTTTCTTCAAACACATTATAATTATCTCAATTAGATACGTCGATTGATATTTTCCATGACAATGATTTTACACCTTTTTATTTTTTATTAAAAAAAACATGTATTTTGCAGTTTTTATTATACTACACCGTGGATCGCTTGGAACTAAATAAATTGTCTAATGATACATCTATCATCACTTGCGCTAAATTCATAAAAATTATGTATTATTCGTGTGTATTATACAACAATGTTAATACATAATTTTGTGTCGATTTATTCAAAGTAATTGTCTCTACCGGTGGCTTGCTAACCATATGGAATGGATAATATGGTTTATTGAAAAAGTTTTCATTATAACATAAGCATTGTAATTATGATTGTAATAATATCTCAATAAGACAAAACTTTTTATATTGCATCATAACATAAGACTGTTTTTGACTGTTTACGAACTACGTCATGACTCAAAGAAGCATTGTTGTAATTGTAAGAAATATACCAATTCCTAAGTACACACATATTCAATAAATATCACGGGACGCAACTTTAAGACCAACTTCTATAAATTCTCTTCTAGCAAGTCAAAAGTTTAACACGTTTTGAAATAAAAGATGCTTCAATCTAAATCTAAATAATACCTATGACTCCTATGAAGATAAAGTAACAATGTTACACATAAAGAATTACATTCTTAACCATTTTATAACAAATAAACTTTATCTACCTTTGTAAAAAACAAAAACAAAAAAAAAACAAAGAAACAAAAAAACAAAGAAACAAAAAGAAACGAAGTAAAAAATAAAAAATATTTGGTGCGTTATTACATGAATATTTGATCAAACATATTTTTTTACCTTTTTAACTATTTACGGATGTACCACCGGTTTTTCCCGGTAACCCACATCATTTCTCTCCAAAGTCGAACAATCCAGCCTGCAACTCTAAACTATCCACCTACATTCCCGGTATCCGATAAGCTCCCGGATTATAATCCGGAGCTCCATTACCACCCGCATAATCCGGAATCTTTTTGGACCCCACTCCAGCCGCATAACCATCATCAAACGAATATTCTTTATCAAACCCGAACAAATAATCCGGATTCAATAAACTCGGTTTCGCCGACGCCGGAGAAAATAAAAACAGACGGAACCTCGCCGTTTTAACCGAAACACGTCGAAGATTATCGTACTCGAACATCATGTGATTGACGTCATCATCATCAAAAACGGAGATAAGAGTTTCTACATCTTGTCCAGGCAACTTATATTTTACTTGAATTTGATCATTGCATTCGCAAAGATTTTGTAATTTGGAAATCAAATTTGTGTAATTGATATTGCGATCGACGGTTAAGATTTTAGTGTCGCCGCCGTTGTATGAGAGTTGAAGATCGTGTGGCCGTCGTTCAATTCTTCCGCCGTAGCTGCACATTAGTTTCACTTTCTCCATTTATTTATTGCTGCGTACTCGGTATAATTTTGTTTTGAAGGTGAAGTTGTGCATGTAGATACTAAATACGCAGAATGTTGTGAGCTGTTGTTTCTGGTAGACTATGATCTGGAAATGTAATGTACGATGAAGGGGGGGTCCACACGGCTTCAGTATGGTGGCCCACAAGGAGTCAAGGACTCATTGGTGGAGTGTAGCCGTGTAGGCCTTTAAGCGAACCGAACATTCAATTCGAGAACTATTCAGCGAGAAGTTCGTTTATGTTCGTTCGTTTCGTTATATGAACGAACATAAACAAAATTTTACGTTCGTTTAATTATATGAACAAATATGAACATTGGTCTCGTTCGTACATTTATGTTCGTGAACGTTCGATAACATGTTCGTGAACGTTTGATAAGAGGTTCGTTTGTTAATTAATAATTTAATTAAATTAATACGTATTTGTATATCTAATTTAATCTCAACTAAATTCTATTTAATAGTATTAAACATTTAGATGTTTTCATTTTAAATATATAGAATTAACCATTTAGATATTTTAAACTTTCACATTTCCCTCTCACATTTTACCTTCACTTAAACCTCTCTCCGTCCACTAGTTCGAGTCTTCCAGATTTGCCTCCCATATTCGTTCGTTTGCGTTTATTTACGTTCGTGAACAAACAAAATTTCTTAATGAAAGAACATGAACAACAAAATATGTTCGCTTAGCCGTTCGTTTTCGTTCGTTTGTTCGATAAAACCTTAATGAATGAACACAAGTTCGTGTTCGTTTACAGGCCTAGTGGGGTGTGATAAGTTGAGAAATATCTATTTGTTTTTACTATTTTATTATGTTTTTTTTCAGTATTATACGTTTTGGATCATTTTTTCGGAGAGAAGGTAAAGTTGGTTTACTATAGCGCTTTATTATTGATTTAGATAGATTTAGATTAGATTTAGATTCTAGATAAGGTTCGATTTAGGGTATGTTTGATTACTATTTTAAGGGATTATTGAGAATTCTAAGAGCTTGAGTTTTTAATTTTGAGAAAATTCAATCATTTATAAATTCACAATCCTTAGTTTTGTATAAAAATGAGAATAGAGATTCTTTAAAAAATAATTTTCTCAGTAGAAACCCTTCAAATTAACTTCTTTAAAGAATCTCCATCCTCATATTATAAACTATTACATTACTCTTCTTATAATTATTAAAAACTTAGAGTTATAAAATATCATATCCTTTTGTGCCATTTTACACTAAAAAGATTCAATCCCAACCAGTTTGTCAAATTCTTATTAAAAAATAAAAGCTGCAGCAGCTACAACCTCAAATAAAAGATCTAGCTCCATCTTCTAACTTTCTGCTTTAGTTCCAGCTCCAACTCTAAGTCCGACTGCATCTTCAGTTTCCGTTAATTTTACCAAACACATCATTAGATGGACTAGATGGTTGAAGGTCTTCACTTCTCACGTAAAAGTTAAGTTATTGATTGTTCTCAATATTCTTAATTTATTAGTAATTGTTTATTGTATATATATCCAAAACAGTGACAGCTAGTTCTAAACCAACATATGGCAGTTAATGGTTTTGTTGAAAAGAGCAGTTTATTCTATTACTCTTTCTTTTCTTTTTTTATTAAGGGTTGTGGTTGGATTTATCATAAAGTGCACCAGCAGAGAGTTGAGATGGTTGGCAACCTAATCATTACAACCTTTTTTTCTATTCCTTTTTTATTGTCTTACATAGTTACATTACAATGCTAGAACAACTCTTTACAAACATAATGCGTACATTTCTAATTGTTCTTTTAAAAAGCATTCATTCATTCATGATACATACACATATATATATATACATATATATATATATATATATATATATATATATATATATATATATAAAACAAATAAAAGGGATACAAACAAGATCACCCTTGTGTCCACAAGAAGTGGCAAATTACAAGGGAACCACAAAGGAAATATTTACAGAGGTACATGCAAGCAGCCAAGCAGGGGCGGATCTGATGTAAGAATCGTGGGGTGCCATGGACCACCATGGAAATGGCCCAACTAGTAGTATTTATATGACAATAATTAACTGGCCCCAGCCCAAATATATTATGGCCCGTAAACTAGAACTTTTATTGAAAATATGGATAAGCCCACCTTTTTTATATCCAAACAATCATAATCTTGAGATATATCGATCCAACGCCTGCCAATTACTCTCAGTCTCTTCTGGCTCACTTATCAGTTATCACCATCTCTTTTAAACTTGCAATTTCCCATTTTTTATGCCAACACTCCATAAACAAGTAATCTAAATCAATAATTTGGTTCTAAACCATAATTTTTATTTTTATTTTTCTGATTATTATGAGAAGTTCATAGATTACTTGCCATTAAGTCATAATTTTAGGTAAGTTGTAATATTGAGATTTTGATGACGAATTTGATAAATCAACTTAGTGTTTCAAACGCTACTTTGTTCTTTTTGGCCATTTGATTAGTGCTTTAATATTGTTTAGGTTGCATGTAAGTATTTCTTTTATTAGTTTAGCTAGTTTTCATGCATAATGTTGTATGTGCCGTTTTTAAGTTGTTTGTCTAGTTTTTAAGCTACGTAGATACTATTTGACTCGTTTAGGGTATCTTTAGATGATTTTTATGGATTCTAATCTAGTTTGTTATTGTTTTCATGATGTTTTGCATTGTTTTTGCGATCTTGTATTTAATTAAGTAATCATTTCAGCCCCTCATGATGAAAATTCCTGGATCAACCATTACATGCGAGACCAAGCTAATAACAAACACAAAATCAATCTCGTAACAGTGAAAATTAAATGACCCAAATAAAAGTTACTAACTCGAATCTTAAACTTCACATCTATCGTTACCATGATGTCTCTGGCTCCATACACCAACTTTGCGAAGTTTTTTTGAATTTATTATCTCTAAGTTTCATTCAAAAGTAAGTTGGCACTTGTACCTAGGAACATAGATCTACCATAGTACTTGCTTCTTCTTGTTATATATGACGCTATTTCGGACACCCTAAATGACGTAATGAAGTACTCCACACAACCGCTTGCCAAGTTTTCTTTTGTTTATTAGAGAACGCTTCTCTACCTTAATGCAAAAGTAAATTGTACCTTGATGTAATAGTAAATCGTCAATCGACCCGGCGTAAAATTGTTCCATGTTCCACCATTTAAAAGATATTTTTTCACCCCTCTTCTACCCACTTACACCAAATAATACAATGCTCCACCGGTTTTATCACCTCTTGACAACACGAGCAAAGTACCGAGTCAACATTATGACAATTAGATCCAACTCCACCCTAACTGCTAATCTTTGTTGTTGTTCACGCCACTCATATATGTTAGACTTTCCTTGGCACTAGTTTGTTTCATCTTGTGACCATCCCATTACTTTGTCCTTCTAGAACTTTTGCGTGCACCATTTCTCTTAGAGCTTTCACCGTAACTTCCCCATCCTTCCCTAAAAACCACCACCATTCATCATTTTGTTGATGTTTCGGATGAAGCCCGTTTATAGTCGCCAACACGTCTTCATAACCAATCACTCCCCTCCCCTTACATCTCTACACCAATCCCAAACCCATCTCCATTCACCATTCAACAACTCCCTCCTTTCACTTACGGTTGCCTTTTATGCCTTTCTAGATGGAAAGTCTTGGGTACTTATGGCATAACCTAAAGTTCCCCACCTTATCAATCCAAAAAAGTGTTGAATGTCCATCCCCTATATTCCTTCCAACAATCACGCAAGCGAAATGTCTTTTCTTGTAACATTTATCCTACCCTTATAATATCCCCCACATACCCGCGCATCCCGAGTTTTACATACCCACTTCTCTTAAACCTCCATCGTCACCATGAATGCTTTTCACTATGTGTACCCAAAATGAGTTGGATTCCATTTTAAATCTCCACCACCACCACCACTTTTTAAGAAGTCCCAAGTTTGAAGCTTGAAGACTTCCAATATCCAAACCCCCAAATTAAAATTATTCAACACCTTTTCCCATTTAATCCATGCTATTCTATTTTCATCATTCCCTCCCAAAACAAACTTATTTCTCAAACTCTCCAAAGTATTTATGACACTCAACGGGGGACGAACTAAAGAAATATAATATAAGGACATGCTTCCAAGAACCTCACTAACTAACGTTAACCTTCCACCAAAAATATTATTTTTGCTTTCCAATCCGAAAGCTTATTTTTAAACTTTTCAATAACACCTTTTCAAGTTTTACATAGTATCATATTCATCCCAATGGGACGTAACCCAAGATAAGCAAAATGGTAACTTACCTGGCACGCAACCCATTCAATTAGCCATCATGTTCATTTCACCACTTGAAACCCCAATGCCATATATGTTGCTTTTTACAATCTTAATCTTCAAACCCGAAGCTTGTTGGAAATATTTCATCACTCTCATCAAATTATTTGCATTGGACATACTCTCCATTCACCAAAAATAGTTATGTCATCCGCGTATTGCAAGTGCGATATTCCCACCTCATTGACACCAATCTTGACTTCCCACCTCATTGACACCAATCTTGACGTCTTTAAAGTGACCTTGATTAACCGCTTCCTTGACAACTAAATTTAAGCCTTCCGCCGCAATCAAAAATAAAAATGGAGATAGTGGATCTTCTTGCCTAACACCGTATCCCATTAATTGTGTCTTATAGTGCTGTACAGTAAAACAATATAGAACAATAGAGCATTATTAGTGGTGTATGAAAATAAATGATAGGCACGAATTATCATTTTACAATAAGTATCAATAGCTCTTTAGACTAGCCACTAATGTTAAAAGCAACTTAAACATAATGAATACTATACATTTTGATTAATTTAGACATCAATTCAATATATAGATGTTCATCGTTTTGAGTTATATATGTTCTATATATTTATCAGTTCATGTTAAATCTAATTTTTTTCAATACCTAATATTTAAATTTATGGGTGCCAAGTTATTCTGAATTATTTTGCATTTATTTAAAGAAAACAATTGATATGAACATTGAGGCTATAAAGGGGTACTTTTTAAAACACATCAAATATCAAATATCAAATATCAAATATCAAATATAAAGATTAAAAGGTGAGGTAAAATATTATAATGGATAGAAGAAGAGTAGGTATGCATTTAGTTTGATTTAAGTAAGTTGAGATGGTTAAATGTAAAATGCTAAAAAAATGTAGAATGGAAGAACCAATAGGAATACTCTATTTTTTTTAAAACCCAATTTCCACTCGAATTTTTAAAATTAAATATCTCACAAACGGCAAGACTAAAAATTATAAAAATTACATATTCGAAATCAGCATTTTTTTCTCTTCGATTAGAGATTTGGCAAGCTATAGTTTCGACAAACTTTTTTTCTTCATTTTTGTCAGGTCTTAAAAAATGCGATTTATATAATCACATGTGATTTTATGTATAATCACATGTGATTTTATGTATAGTTACATGTGATTTATGATAAAAATATAATATTGGTACACAATTATGTATCAATGGTGAATGTTAACTCACACATGATTACGACTTAATATTCATTCCCATAAATAACTATCAATAAGATTCTAAGAATTGCATTCGTTTACGGCCAAAATCACATGTGATTATTGATTTGAAGTTTAATCACATGTGTTTTTCAAATGAAGTATGTGATAATAACTGATAATACACTTGTGATTTCACCTTTATATTTATTTACATGTATAATTATAAAAAAATTATTTGAAATTCGTATTTATTTACACTTTATTCACATGTGATTACTAATTTAATGTTTAATCACATGTGATTATAACTAAATTTTTTTTAAGGTTTATTAAATTATCAAATAAATTTATTTTTATGTGATTTTAAACTTATAATTTGTAACTTTGATTATTCACATGTCATTATAGCTAGTGATTTAAAACTTATAATTTGATTGTAAATATATTCACATGTGATTTAACATTACGAATTTCACATGCTCATTAGAAAACGTAAAAAAAAGTTCGTCGGAAGTAGGTCATGTGAGATCTCTAATTAAAGATAAAAAGATGCTGATTTTAATAGTGTAATATTTATAATTTATAGATATACGATTTGTGAGATATTTAGATTTAGAAAAAAAATATAGAAATAGGTAATTGAAATGGAGCAATACTATTGGTTCATCCATTCTATATTTTTTTAACATTCTATATTGAACTTTACTCTAAGAATGGATAAATGTATATTACAAAACAATTTTTAGTTTGTCCTTTGCAGAGAAGGTTCACACATAGTTAACGATTGATGTTTCATAATTTCGTACACCATCAAATATTCTTCAAAAACACTACTATTTGTGCTTTAGAAGGGTTATACTTTACAATATTATAAAACACATTTAGTGGTCTACGGATAATTTTGATGTTGTATGAAACAATTCTCAAAATATATGCTTAAATAAACTAGCTTTTACTTTTTATTCGACCGACATACATTATTAAGTAAAATTCGCGTGTTTAAATTTATGGAATTAAGGGTTTGTACTTTGTAATCTGGCTAGTTGACTAGTAGAGATAGAGCTATCTAGTTGAGATCATTATCTTAAGTGGGCTGGGCTGGGTTGGGCTGGGCTGGGCTGTTAACTTATAGTAATAAAATTAAGTTGACAGTTTCTTCTCTTTGCTGCTCTAGAAAAGGATGATTGGATTTTGTTTCTATGTTTGCAACTTTGCATGGTGAACTGGTGATGGCGATCGGTGGAGCCTTGTTTATTTGCATCATTGAACCCCACGTGCTAACCTATAC
The DNA here is from genome assembly GCA_963930675.1 of Gnaphalium uliginosum. Lineage (NCBI taxonomy): Eukaryota > Viridiplantae > Streptophyta > Magnoliopsida > Asterales > Asteraceae > Gnaphalium > Gnaphalium uliginosum. The sequence continues at coordinate 12,673,464 of OZ005685.1, read as the reverse complement.
TGATAAGTGTAGGTGTGTCCTCTTTTTCAGTTTTAAAACTTAGTTAAATTTGATTTTTTTTAATATAAGATTTAAATTTCATTACTATTTGTTGAAAAAAATAATAATGTTTGAATGATAATTGATAAATAAAGAATTGAAAAAAATGTTTTAAATAAGTAGTGACTTTTTATTTGTTACATCTAATATGACCTTACATTTTACATAAATTAAGAATATTAAGTTAATACTTTAATACTTTAATTGTCATTAAAAGAAAGCTTTTTACTTCCCCTCTCCATTATAATAGAGAGTTCATTCTGTTATTGAAAAATTACATATAGATGAAACTTGGACACAAAAAAAAACACATACACCACAGATTGCTTTTAGAAGTATACATGTTGCTTTTAAGTAGTTTACACACGAACATTGTTTGTTGGCAACTTAGAACAAATGTTTGTGTCAACTACCATTCAAAGGATTCTGACACTACTTCAGCCAAGCATTCAAGTCCGGCAGTAAAGTCCGGCAGTATTACTGCTTCGGTCGTAGTACCCTGAGAAACAGACGACGTATAGATGGCGAATCTGTTTGTGTCAAACACGGACATCAGCTCATCATTGGTTGATGAATGTCCTTTTTGTATCCTACTCGTTCTTATTCATGTTTATTTTATTTCATTGTAGTAATTGCATCAAAAGTTTACAGATTATGTTGAATTTGTTTTATAATAAAAAGTTTGTACAAAGTACATATAGAACAACATGTTAACAACTTGTTTGAAATAGATTATTGTAAATCGAAAATGTTCGGTCAATGGTTTAAAAATCTGTTTTACTAAATCTGATTGAGTCAGTTTATGTATTCTATTTGGTGTAAACAAATTGAGCAATACCTTGCACCTTACCAATTAGTTTACAGATTCTTAATTGAAACCATGATGAGTTTCATTTAAATCAGATTTATTAAATACTTTTCAATAAAACTGATTGACGTTTTCTTTTAAACCAAGGTTGTTAAAAAATTTTTAATTGAAACCAGGTTGAGTTCCTTTTGAACGCGTGTTGTATGTAAAAATTTTGGTTAACTATTCTCTAAAATTGTCGAATCGGTTGTTTGACTATTTTAGTCTATTAAAGCCAAGTGAGTTTCATTTTAGACAGATTGTACATAACGGTTTTGTTGATGTCGGGTTTAGTTCCTTTGGAAAATGAGATGAAATTTATTTGAAAGATCGTTTTATAAGTTTCGTCTATTGATAAACTGATTATTTGTGTAGAGTTTGTTTCTATACAAAATACTGCGTTTTTAAAAAACGTTTCATAAGTTTAGTCTTGTGACAAAACGATTGTGTGTGTAGAGTTTGTTTCTACATATGAGATTGACTTTGGAGAAAACGTTTTATAAGTTTGATCTTTTGACAAAACGATTAACTGTAATTCGTTATTATTCTTTAGAATTCGTTAGAATTCTTTAGGATTTGTATCCATAAGTTATAGTTTGAGAAAGAGAAGTGAGTGATCCGGTTAAACACCAAACAAAAGATATAAATACGATAAACATAATATGAAGAATAAAAAGAAGATTTGTTTTTAAGTCATATGTTTGATAATCATGAATACAACACCAAATCCCTAATCTTGTGTCATGAATACAAGATGGATACACTCTTTGTATCAGGGTTTATAACCTTAGGGATATCTACTAACTCTTCTATTCGAACACATGGGGAGACGATCTCAAGTTATGAGATCGGGTTTTATCCTAGGTAACACCCTTCTAAATGTCAAGGGATCTCTTTATTTATAGAGTCACAAGACTTACAAAGGAAACACAATCCTATTAGGAAACTACGTCCTTCTATCTTTCAAAGTCGATATTTAATATCGTTAACTTCATGTGCAAGTCTTTTAGAAGGGCCTTAAATGTTTCCTAATGGGTAAATATTCAGTTTACACTTTGTCTCATCAAATTTATAATGTGACATAAAAATTAATGTCACTTAATTATCCCAACAAGAAGTCAAACGGATTGTTTTGGAATATATATTTTATTCAAAATGTATTGTTCAATCACTTGTTGATTTTGTAATATATTGTTATTCAAGATGCAAGGTTTAATACCTTTTCTAATAATAGTTAACATTTTATAACGGCCTACTACTCAATAATAATGTAGTTTTGTTAACTATTTAAAGGAAAACTATAGAAGTTATTGTTAATTGTTCTAAGTTTTAGTTTCTTATTGAAACATGAAAACGAGATAGTGGATGTCGGGATCTTCAACTTGGGAGCACCAAAATGCATTCTACAAGAGGTCGTAAGGGGAACTAGATGAATATAATATACATCTTAGTATTGAACCCGTGATTACAAGTGTTTCCTTGCTTTTGGAACTAGTGTTGGAGGATTGTATTTTGAATGGGATAATGATAAATGTTCATGCGGTTGACATATCAAATTATGAAAGTTTTCTCTTTATAGTTTGTCATGGGATAGTTTATGTATCCATTAAAATGATAATTGTGTATAAAACTTGAGATGAAATTGTTTTATTAGATTTATGTTATTACGTAACATTTTTCAATAACGAAAATATATAGTTATAAACCTATTATATTTCTAGAAAGAGTTTTAAACGATGAGATTGTGTAAACATTTTAAATGGTAGATTAATGGAATATTACAAGAAGTGATTTGTATAGAACAATCCGAGGAAGGTTACTTTTCTAGTTTATTTCATGACAATAGTTAAAAGAGAAATCGGTTAAGTCATTGTATGGTTTGGATTAAGCTTTAAAGCATTGAAGTAAATCTGAACAAATTAAGAATGTCAATGTGAAAGACATGACATGAGGATATGTCATAATATGAAAAATGCAAAATGTGAATTTATGTGAGACTAAGATGCAGAATTTAAAAAGTTTCAAATTTTGGTTAGTGGACGATTCTATCACCCTCGTTAGTATGATAGAGTATCGGGACTACAAATAGAATTGACATTATGGTGTCAATAAATAATAAGGGAGTTGTGTATACCCCTTAAGAAAGCATTATATATGTTATGATGTTGATATTAATCTCTTTATCGCAAGTGTAGTGATAAACTGTTTTGCCTGTAGAATTAGGTTAAGTCCTCTTTACGGGTAATTGGTGAAACTTTAGAGATCAAATGCAATTGTGCTATGATTCTAAGGAAATACCTAAATGAGTAACAAGAGTGAATGCGTTTAAGACCCTCTTAAATGTTCGTAGTTTGGGTGGTGTTTGAGTCTCAAAAGTCGATTTTGTCTTAATAAGAATGATTACTAACATGGAAAATGGTGTTACATTCCTTGTTAGAAGAAAGCTAATGAGAATTAGAATGATCCATCTTCTATTCTCATGCTTTTATCTTGAGGTCTATAAAATGCTAGACTTTAACTTGTTAATGATGATCATCTGCAGATATCAATTAACAATGAATATTCCAATGTGTGAAATTTATCTAAAGATAAAATAAACGTTGCATTCAGTAATAGAAGCATTTGGTATACTGTGAGACCAAATTAATGACAATGAGCTAACAATGATGTGGGATTGTTTCCATTTTATATGGATATATGAAATTAAGGATAATTATAAACATAAGATGTCTATCTTTTATTAGATTTGACATCTTTTATTATATTATCTCGGGTTTTGAATTGCCTAATTATAATTCAGATTTTAGAGTTATAATTTGAGTGCCAAAACTTTGTTAAGTTTTTTAAATTCGACGTCTCTAGGTCAAACCTAGATTATGACTAAGAATTGCTCAAAATGTGCTAAAATCTGGAACACAAAAGATGTAAATCTTAAATGGGGCATTTGACCGCATCATTGATTAGAGTCATTACATTATGACTGGAACTTATATCAAGTTGCAAGACATGTGGGGGAAGATTTGTTAAGGAAAGCATTAACCCTAATTGATTGTGAAAAGAGGAGAACCTTTGCACAATAACATAAAAATATGGGGGTGTTTTGCATTTTGATACAAAGTTCATGAATAATGAGAAAATGATTCTTTAAAAGGCTCTCAAATGAGAACTGAGTCGATAATTCTATTTGATATGAGTCGGTGTTGACCAAATGTAAGCTTACAAAGGTCATAAGAATCAATATTGATCAAGTTTATTACATTACTAAAGTAGTACAAGACTTTATATTGTTTAAGCATAATCATGAGTGAAAATCACCTTAAAGTTTTCAAGGATCACAAGTGTAGACCAACTGATCTCCGTGCGACTTATCTTTGTTAACTCTTTGAAGTTAAATGATAACATTTTGGATCCGACAACCATGGGGATTAAGAGGAGATCAAGTTGGGGAATGAGACTAAAGCTCTTAAATGATAGCTTATATGAAGGAAAACCTAACCCAGACTGGAGATATCAAAATCTGGGTTCAATAGGACAACCTAATTATATAAACCGGATCACTGTGGGGGAGTTGTTAAACTTCTTAAATTACATGAGGGAGTAAAGAATCTTCCTAGTCCATTCCTATAATTGATGTTTACAGTGATATGAGGCTAATCATTAGGCATTTAATTATTCTAGAGATGTAAACATAAGACGGTTAGAGATCTATAAGGAATCACCTATGTGAGAGAGAAGTGGGGTCGTTTGAAAGAAATTAAAGGAGCATAATTTCTAATAGCTCTCGGAGAACCAGTCTAGTGTTTTAGGATCATAATGAACACGACTATGAGGACTTGACCATGTCAGGGAGAATCCTACGTGAAGTGCATTGTCGTCTACATAAAAGGCAGACCAGTTCAAAGACATCACGTCTATTGTGAGCTAGGAGACTAAGTGCATTTCATAAGGAAAAATTCAAAGGGTAATACCTACATATTCTACGCATATTTCAACTGTTTAATATTTGTCGGAATGTGTGTGTTGAAATGGATCCCAAGTGGAGGATTGTTTGACGAATTGCTTAACTGTAAATTTCGTCAACTTTGGACAGATATTTTAATATAGGTTTGAGTGACCTATATATAAATATGTGGTACAAGTTGTATTGTTCTTGTGTAAGCAACATAACAAGCTACGATTACATGTCAAAATGGAGCTAAGGTGAATGAGAAATCGACTCATTAATATTGTTTCGGCTATCAATTTCATTTATGTGGAGAATTATTAGAAAAATAATAATGTTTGAATGATAATTGATAAATAAAGAATTAAAAATGATTTAAATAAGTAGTGACTTTTTATTTGTTGCATATAATGTGACCTTACATTTTACATAACTTAAGAATATTAAGTTAATACGTTAATTGTCATTAAAAGAAATCTTTTAACTTTCCATCTTTAATAGAGAGTTCCTTCTCTTATTGAAAAATGACACAGATGAAACTTGGACAAAAAAAAAAACATACACCACAAATTGCTTTTCGATGTATACATGTTGCTTCTAAGTAGTTTACACACGAACATTGTTTGTTGGCAACTTAGAACAAATGTTTGTGTCAACTACTATTCAAAGGATTCTGACACTACTTCAGCCAAGTATTCAAGTCCGGCAGTATTACTGCTTCGGCCGTTGTACCTTGAGAAACAGACGATGTGTAGACGATAAAGCTGTTTTAATGGAACCGTGTCAAACACGGGTCTCGGCTCATCATTGGTTGATGAATATCCTTTCTGTATCCTACTCGTTCTTATTCATGTTTATTTTATTTCATTGTAGTAATTGCATTGAAATTACTTTTGAATAAAACGTCTTGTAATTTTATCGTATAATTCGTTGTTATAATGAAACTATATTCGGGTATGTAATATTTCTCCCTACACTATTTGGCCTAAACATACAATCTACAACTCTATAAGTTTTTGCAACACCTTTTTCGCATCTATGTGAATATAACTAACTAGGAAAGTAGGAAGCTAGGAAAGATAATAATATGTTTAAAGGATCAAATTGTGACATTTTCGTAATGTAGTAGACAATTTGATTCGTTAGCATAAGTGTAACGGAAGCTAAATTAGTGAATTGATTAGCTTGAAATAAGTATGTGAAAGAAGACAGGATTAGGCTGCAAGGCATGTTGGGCTTTCAAGATGATTACTCAGCATAAGCTAGCCATAGTTGATTTAGCTTGTGAGATACTTAGAGCTTGGGAGTGGCCGAAAGTTTTGTCGGCGTTTTTCCCCTTTAATGTCGGGAGCTTGGTGTTGGTCACTCTTAGGCGAAGTTCTTGCCCGAAGTTAAACCCTAAAGTTAAGATTCAAAAGATGGGTTTTCAATTTTTTTTTTTTCTTTTTTTATTTGATTGGTTCAAAGACATTTTGTGAGCCTCTTTTAACTAAACTTGAACCACTCCCTTCAAAATAATACCCAGTGTTAAACTCCAATAAATTTAGTTCCGAGTTTAACACTGAACCACTTTTGTGCTCTTATACGACGTTTGCAGTGATCAACTTCCACGTTAAGACCACACCGACCACTAAGTGAGACCACGACTCGTTGTAGGCAACAATGACATGGTATCTATGCCACTCCGTGTGCTTTAAGGAGGAGATTTATGGACCTACTCTATTAATGATTAACATGTACAATGTATTTATTCACACTCCTCATACTTACCATTGAATTTGTCACATGCATCAATTACATTGTTTAAGTCAATTTTAAGTTATATGTTTTTAGGTCTATGAATATATTTTTTTCAGGTACATAAATTAACGCTATTAATTGTTGTATAGCCCTAAAAAAAGTTTATTGATCAATCTAATTCATTCAAGTTTTGATACGTTGACCACATATCTTCTTTTTCTTCATATTATCGCTTGATCTAGTCAATTGTTGCAATCACATTTTTAATTTTATTATTAAATGTGTAAAATTAGGTCTATTATCATTTTTTATTTGAAGATTGTTTTAGACTAACATAAATATTACAAAGGAACTTTCACAAAATGAGGACCAATCATATAATATTACGTTTTTTCTTCCTCATTTTATCGGTATAAGTTAATTGATAAAAAAAAAAAATCAAGTCCAAGACTCCTCGCAACAATCCGTCGGTCGGCCGCCGTTCCTTCTGTCGGACATCCAACAGAGAAGGGATGATGTGTGGGCCCGTGTTGATTTAAAAACTTTTATTTTTTATTTTTTTACTTTTAACCGTTGATTAAAAAAATAAACAGTAATATTACCGTTTTAAATATAAAATACTTTTAACCACTTTTTGCTATCCCAAACACACGTACAATAAATACACATACAACTAAACTTAAATCCACACACTTTTCATCATCTTTCTACTATATTTCTATACAACTATCATCTATATACTATCACCCATATTTTATCAAATCGTAAATGGATTCTGATTCCGATTCCGATATGGAAGAAGTTTTGGTGATCAAAGCTTGATTCGATCCGGCCTCAATATTGTTAATCGATAGACACTGATTCGGAAGACAAAGTCAAAAGTCCAAACGGGCCGCTAAAAGCACCTAGACGATACTTACCTAGAGATTGTTTTGGTGCTAGCGAACGATATTAAAGCAAATAATATGTGGGGCTCGGAAATATTAAGTGATCAGTTCTTGTTGACAAGTGATCATTCAATTTTAAAAAATACTAACGTGGCGCTGAGGTGTCACAAACTGACCCGTACGAGAGCTATGTCCACTAAAATGTAGGTAGATAAGTCATGAAGTAGTAGGGATACGACCAGACTGACAAGGTCTATAGAGCCAAGTCCATCGTTTTCTGTGCAGACACAACTGTGGGTCAAAGCACTCCGTGCCCCATGTCACAACATCTTTATTTTTTATTTATTTTAATTTTTAATTTTTAACTCCTTTACATAGAACCTCATCATTTACCTTATAATTACACTCCTCAAATTCCATTTTTTACTCTATTTTATATAAACCAAAAACACAAATTCACTTTGAATCCACAATAGATCAATCCATCTCCTAATTTGCTAGCTAGATGCAAAATCCCAATAGCCAATCATCACAAGGTCTTCTTGAAGACCTTTTGACACCAATCACACACACTTGGACCACATTTCCTAATCAAGATCATGATTTATTCTCAAGTGTTGTTAACACTTTTAATGAAGATGATGATGATTCCTTTTTATCTTCTAATTCTTCATTCTTGCAACTCATTTCATCCTCTATACAACCCACTTTTCCAAATCTTGAGGTTCCAAATTTTCCATCTTATGAACAACAAACTTATAATGATCATCAGTATGAATATGATGATCATAAGCCAAGTTCATCGATGGTTGGATACCCTACATTAGCAGAACAAGAACAAGTGGCTGTTTCAGATAAACAAATTCAAGATGTTTTTAGTATGGGACTTAATGAAGAAAAGAAGAGTAAATCTAAAAAAGTTGAAGGGCAACCTTCCAAGAATCTAATGGCGGAAAGACGTCGAAGAAAGCGATTAAATGATCGTCTTTCGATGCTTAGATCAATTGTTCCTAGAATAAGCAAGGTACGTAGCAACATCCATCATCTACTTTAATTTCATTTTGTTCATATATCATAATAAATAATTTATTTATATTTTTTTGTTTACTATTAAAAAAGATGGACAGGACATCAATACTTGGTGATACAATAGACTACTTGAAAGATCTACAAGAAAAGATCGATAATTTGAAGTCAAAAGATACGGATTTCGATTCGAAGAGCTTGAATTTGATAGAAAATAATAATGAGTTAAAAATGAATGAAGCACAAGCAAGAAATCCACCAAAGGTGTAACTTTCGTTGCAGCTCTTTAAATACAAACAATCACACACAATTCCTATAAATGAGCCCATATTAATCTCATGTAACATATTTTTTTTACATAGTTTGAAATCGAAAGGAGAAACAACGATACACGTATTCAGATTTGTTGTTCACCCAAGCCTGGATTGCTACTATCAACAGTGAATACAATTGAAGCATTAGGACTAGACATTCAACAATGTGTTATAAGTTCTTTTGGTGATTTCACCCTTCAAGCTTCTTGTTCTGAGGTATATATTCGAAGCTTTTATATTTTGAACGCTTATCCACTCGTGTTTATGCGTATCGGACGTTTTTGTAATACTATAAACTCGAATTTTAGGCACTGGAAAATCGAGTGATGACGAGTTCCGAAGAAATGAAGCAAATATTATTCAGAAATGCAGGTTATGGAGGGAGAGGTCTTTAAAAAAACCCATGGATGAAAATTTTCATATTAGTGTGTTCTTAATTAGTTGAAGTTAGTTAATTAGCATGAATCTATTTGCATAATTCTAGTGTTTTTAATTGATTTCAATCTTCTTGATTATAAATTACTTATGGGCACCTTTCTAGTCTAGCAAGAATCTACATTTACAATTTTCTAATTGAAAAAAAGACAATAATAATCTTTTTTAATGAAAAAGAGGAAGTACAAAAAGATGCAAATTTCAACAGAAGAACTATATTGAATGTTAAATCTACAAGACATAGGAATGTTTGATGGGCCCTACCCATGAAGAAAAAGAATGTTGTCAGGCAATATGTTGATTTTTATATTTCTTGATGTACTGGATATATGGCAGAAATTATTCACTATGTATAAAAATGGCGTATATATGACAAAAATAGTGTAGGATAAAAGACAATTACTTATCTGTCCAAGATGTAGTGTCATAAAAATATATTAAATCAAACAGACAACAATTCCTAAAAAGCAACATCAATTTCAATGAACAAGTTATCGATATAATAAAGCTTCACCAATCATTCAAAGTTGCTTCAAATGTAAACAAGTTCTAAACAAGCTTTAGTATCGTGTTTACATGTATCGTACCAAGTTTTCAAGCTTACAACAGTCCGGTGAAACCTTAAATATTCATAGTCGGATGGTAATTCATGTCCGCAAACATTTTATTTTCATGAGGTCGGAAAGATAGGTGTTCAACGTAGTAAGATAATACGTATAGAGTGATGATTTATATGCCGTTCAAAATTTGTCATAAGCGATTAAATTGAACACGCACAGTATAGTTCAAGCACTTGTAACTCAACTAATTAAAGAATGGGTAATGATGGTGTATGACAAACTTTTGATATCGTACAAAACTACAAAACACTATCCATAAACACCATAAAATATGGGCCGAAGAGGGCAATCAAGGACCTTTTTTTAGGCCCAACATATGAATAGAGACTAGAGAGTCTTGTATATGGCCCAACATTTTGGTATTAAAGCCTAGTATTATGTACCAAGCTAAAGGACTCTATAACTTGGGTTACATTTTCATATGGCCTACCTTATCTTGTAACCCAAATTTCTAATTCTAATTTTAAAAAAATTATAAAAGAATCTTTGAATAATAATCGTCATTCGCCAGTCGAAGGAATTTTGGCTGGGCAATGCAGTTTTGTTATATGTATATGTATGTGTATATACTTAAAGGAAATTCGTACTTGTAAATCTACTATATCTTAATTAATTTATAATTATATTCGTAATATTTATATTTATTAAATATTATGTACCAAGTTAACTATTAATTTAAATCGTAAAGAATATAAACTAGAAAAAGAAATAGATTTGCCTTTTTATGTAAGCTAAAAAGGCAACCAAGTATATGGCTGCTTTGGTACCTGCCGAATAATTATATGAAATATGAGGTTGGGATTGAAGTGGGTTTAGTAGACTAATTAAATATAACCACAAACTTCCAATCTACCTTATATATATGGATATGGAGACAAGTGGCAAAATAGTGGGTAGGTTGAGTCGGGTTTAAATGGGTTATTTAGAAGGACGGATTTAAATGGGTCCGGGTCAAACGGGTCACGAGTCGGATTGACCTATCAGCTTTCCATCATTTTTTTTATTTAAGTGAAAAATGAAAAAAATGAAATGAGGTGTTAAAAAAAACTCGCTACACTCACTTAGACCCGTTAAATTAGAGATTATATCATATACTAGTACATTTAGACCTATCTAAAAAAGTAGAAAGAGACCCGACAAAACTTATCACCTAATAAATATTACTCAACTTTATCTATAAATAACTAATAAGTCTAAATTTGTCACATCTATATATGGATATGCTATGTTCAAACATTTGATAAAAGAAAATTCACATTTTTTTTAATCCTAAATGAAACAAATAAATAAAAAAGTTTTTCATGATAAAAAGTTGAAAACATATATCACCTGAACCCTTTCAAGGTCGTTTTAAATTGTTAATATAAGTATTATTTAAGATCCTTATAAAGTATTTAGCCATTATGCTTAATATTTACAAATCTAAAGATCGAAAACTACGTTTATATCCCTCTCACTAATTACATAAATTAGTAACGGATATAATCAAATCAATTTATAACAATTTTTTTACTTATACACTATACACTCATATTCATATCAAATCTGTATTTATATTAATTTAAAAATAATAAATAGAATTTCAATCATTTAACCAAAATTGATTAATCAGACTTTAATTTATAGTATATAATTTAAAGTGTTTGAACATATAATAATTTGTTATTACATAAATTATTAAATAAAATTGACACAAATGCAAAAATACAAAATCAAATAAATAACAATCTAAGTTAATACAATTGTTATCGCTACATCGATCATCTTTATCAACTACTACAATTTTTATTTTGTTAAGAATATTAGCAATACTTTAGGTAGTAATATGTAACTTAATTAATTGGATTAGATTACAACTAGGATTATACTATGGAAGATGTTTTCTATATAGATTATACCTCCTCATCTCTATAAAACGAGGTGAGGGGGATGCTAGTTAGAAGATTCTTCTTTGTACTAATTCGTAAATCTTTTATTAATAAAAGATGTAGACGTTTGAGGGTATATCGCGTGTGTGTTTTTATGTGTCGATTTAATTCTTGTTTCTTACTGTCGATTGGTGTTGCTTTGTGTGTTGGAGGTTTTTTCTAACATATTTATTATCGCTGCATAGCGCGGGTTTCCTACTAGTATCTAAATGAATGTTCTTTGAGCCAACACATAGTGCAAAGAGTGCCCAAACTTGGTTGAACCAACGTGCAACCTTCGGACATGACAACTGCTTCGAAAAAATTCCAGCTCAGCTCGTTACATGTCCGTGGACTCGACCTTTTGACTTTAAGTTGCAATTTATGTAATAAAATCATACCACCTCCTACTTAATCACCATTTACAAGTTAACTACACGATCATTAACAGATTTAGACTATCATGTATCTGCATGTTGAAAGATGTGTTGTAGCATATAAGCACAACTCGTTTTTACTTAGATTAGGAGATAAAAACATATAGGCACAAAACAATGTTTCCTAACATATTAAATAATCCTATTTTAAACACTGCTTATGTAGAAGGAGTGGTCGGTTCACCGCCATAAGACCGGTGCCAGTGGGGTGTCGGTTTACACAGCTGACGCGCGTCGGTAAAGTGACACGGTTGGCACCGCCGTGTCACTTTGTGTGTCACTTGAGGTTGCGTCGGTATACTGACGGAGGGAAAGGGTGCGTTAGTTATTTTTTTTTGTTTAGTTTGTGTACATGAAGGTATATCGATAAATGTGAAGCGCAAAAGTTAAAGCGAAACACTCACTATTGGCAATGTTATGTCGATCGTGTGTCAGTTTAGGAAGTGTTGAACTGACGCTGAAGTAGCACAACTAGCACCGGGTAAAACGGAGGAAGTGGTCTAAGAATCCGTTTATGTTCTAGAGTGACTTTAAGCCCAACAATATTAGTACTCCGACCATTAAATATGCATGATTTTCTTTTGTTACTTCTTTTACGAATTAAACATGTATGTAGTTTTAGTTAAAAATCAATATATATAACTATCAAAGTATTATATTTACATAAAGTCATAATTAATTATTAATTAAACTAGAATTCGTTTTATTGGATAAATAATGGTACGGAGGACTCCACTTTGCAAAGTCATGACTCATAAACCACATGATTTTATTTTAATAAATAATGAAATAGAAATTAACATGAATTTTCCAACATCAATACCTAATTTTTTCATCCTTCAATGATTCCAACTAAAAAGAAAACCTCGTGGCTGCGTTAACTTGTATTTCTTGATACGCAAACCAATTAATATTCCTGGTTTATGAAATCAAAATTAAATCTTCTTTCAACTAATATGATAATAATTACTTAATAATGAAAATAACAAACGAACTAACGCAATTACTTATTAGTTTTTATCAATTTACTTTTCATGTTTCTTTGGAAAGACATCGTACGAGGGGCGGAGTCACGTTGAATGTAGAAGTAACTGTAGCTATTGATCAATTCGCTATATGAACTTACGAAGTGTAAATTTGCATTATTTGTTTGTGTTAAGGGTTTACTAAAATTGAAATACCGGTGTTATGGATCACAGCAAATATGGATCCGCGATCATACTAAATTGTTACCGCAAAGATGTATATAAATTGTTTATTTGAGAAAATATGTATACAATTTGGAGATAATATTTGTACATTTCAAGTAAGGTGTTGTTATGAGATTTCTTATTGTAATTTATATTTATATTGATATTGATATATTGATTAATTATAAATCTGACGAGAAAACATAAGATGAAAATAATGTAATTTGGAGGAGTTACGATTTGAGTATTGTAGAAGAATATTTAATGTTTGCCGGGTTTCTAAATTAGTTGGGGAACCATAACTAATTTTAAATTAAAGTCTTGATAGTGGTCAAAATGTAGGTAATAAATGAAATGATAAGCATATATGGAAAGATTTATTGGTTAAAAAGTGTGACATTTCTTTATTTATTAAAAATTAAAATAATGAATCTTATCATTCGCATGATATGGTTGTATATTGCCAATTAGAGGGCATATCCGTTGGAGCGATCCGTAGGCTTTGGGTGGGGGCAAACTCGTAAAGTCACCGGCCTCATGTTTGTTGAATTAAGATTTAACAATTACATAAACTTAACAATATTAGTAATTAATTAATGAGAAGTTAATTCAATTTATATTTATAATTGAGTATTAATATATGGGTATTATTAATGACGACTTTAAAGGCTGTTAATAATGTATATAAATTGGTTGTACTTCAAGTGATATTTATGGGATAACTAAATTTCAGGGGTCAGAGAGTTTATTATGATATGAGTACAAATACTAATACGTGTTCTAAATTCTTATTGACAGACCTTAAAACTGTCGTTATCATATTCCTTAACATGTATCATCCTATTAATCATAATTTTATATAATTACATAAATAAAAAAGTGAATTATCATATATGTTTTAATCGTACGTTATATTATAAAGTGGAATTGTAACCCTTATATTACATTAGACTGTAGATAGTCAAAAAAACCAAAAATAAAAGCACGACCATAGAGAGGGTACTAATTACTAGTATTAAGGTTTGGTTTGGTTAGCAAAATCCTTGAAATTCGATAGAATTGACATAATTTAATTACGTAAAGGTGTATTGTTCAAAAATGAATTGAATTGTCATCAACTTTCCTCATTGATAAAGAATTTACATTTCTTGATATTTCAATTTCCTTAATAAATTTCAATTTCATCAAAAATATTTTCTAAATTAAACATACGATTTTATGGATCATAAAAGTAAGTTGAAATTCAAAGCAACTTTCCTTGATATTTTTCTGTGAGAAACTGAAAACGGTAATAAACATTACTAGCCAACCATATAAGAGAACTGTTACGCTATGTTTCTTTTATCTTCGTTAGTTAAAATGTACTTATTTTGCATTAACATGCAAAAGAATGAGAAAAAAAAAATGTAAAAGTCGTCGTGTAAGTTCGTAAGAATCAGTACCGTATTTGTATTTCAGAACAAGTGCTATATACAGACGAATAAGGGGGCATTTTAGTTTAAATTACGATGTAATTAATTAATACATCGGAACAACTATGTGCGGCGGTTTTAGTGGCTTTTGAACTTCTTGTACGATGATCTTGAGCTCTCGTGGCGGTTCTCGAGGAGATGGCAATGCCATGAACTTTGCAATTCGATCTCCCGCCATTATCACTGGCAAGCTCTCTCTCTTTACTTCTTTAATTTCCTTTTAAATGATTAGAAGCATTAAAAACATGCTACAACACGCGTAAAATTATAATTCAGAATTGAAATCTTTGAATCGGGATAAATAAATTACCGCAGATTTAGGATTTGGTTTGGTAGGAGAGGAGTCGTCGGTATCAGGATCAACAAACGATCCACGAAGATGGCGTAGCTTGTCCCAATGGTAACAACAAGAGAAAAAACCACTTAGACTAAAAATTACGATTAAGAGTAAAGCGGTGCCGAGAGGGAACCCTAAAGTGGGGCGAGATTGGGTATGTTGTTGTGGTGGTTCGTAGTAAGGAGGAGACTCTACTAACTTCATTGCAACTTCCATATTTTTAATTTAGGATTTGGTTTGGTTTGTAGTTGAAGGCGACAACAAGAAAGATTGTACGAGTGATGTAGATTGTGGGAAGAAGGTGAAATATATAAACGATGGATTAGTGTTAGTGGGTGCATGCGTGTAAAGGGGTCCCTCATTTGTCTCTCGCGTCCATGGAACGGTACGGAGGGCCGGTTATGTTGATAGTGGAGGCAGGTATGTTTTTATACAAGATCTTAATTAAGATTTAAGTTCTACAAAATTACATTACTTAACTGTTTCTTTATATTTAGAGAAAAATCATAGAGGATGTCAAATTTTCTCTATATATAGAAGAACAATGTTTATCCTTTAAAAACTTTAAATTATATTTAACATATTTTTAATCATGTTTATACATTATTTTGTGTTGATATTGTTAATAACAAATTAATAAATATTATAATTTAATAATTTAATAATAATAATTATTAAGCCAATTAAATAAAACTAACAAAATAAAATACATGAAAAATACAAATGAAAATGACGACATTCATTGATAATAAACAATTACATTAGACAGCAACTCAACGATTACAACTTACTAAAAACTCGCAATTTCTAGCTCGGCATAAGCAAATTAGGGATAAAGAATCTCATTATGAATTGTGTAACGCATTAATAGAACATATATGAGAGCGATATAGTAATTCGGCAAATTAGATGTTAAAGTTGTACTAAATTGTTACTTGTCTCCATTTCAATATTATTAGTTATATATGCTGAATCTTACATACTTCCACTTTTAGTAAATATTATAAATATGCTTTCAAGAACAATATTATAATGAATTACTTATTGTTTATCGATTTTAAAAATATATAAACATAGCTCACTAAATATAAATTAAGTGGGATGAATATTTTAGAAGTGGATTTTTAGAGGAGATAGTTGAGGAAGAGTTTTATTTAGAGAAATAATATGATGAAAAGATTCTTTATTTCCTTTATATTTAAAGATAGAGATAGAGGTATAATCGGAGAGGGACTTAGCTTTTAGTTTTGGGTAAAATTTTAATATAGTTATTTATATTTATTGAAACATAAGAACCTGAGTCAACAACCCGAGCTCAAACTGATAGGGAGTATAACAACTTGATAAAAAGTTTACGGGTTCAACATAATTGGATTGATAGCCATCAAACATGATAAAGTAGCTCGAAATGCACGTACATATAGTGAATTTTTTCTGAATTTGGAAAGGCGGCTGGCCGGGCTGGGTGCCCGGTGGAATTGAAGGTTGTCACAATTAGCAAGTGGAAAAAAGGGAGGTAATCTCAGGCGAAATTGGAGAGCAGTGGGAGAAAGCTGTTGGCATGTTGGATGGTACTTGGAATGAAATTCCTCATTCATTCTCCCCAAGTGGGCCAAAAAGCTACTAGCTTTTACTACTTACAACTTATCAAACATATCTTTTATAGTTTAATATCATTTAATCATTCTCAAAAACTGTTTATTTATATATTTTATAAAAATAAGTATGTTATCACCTGTTCATCTTTTTAACCATATAAGTATTTGAAATAATCAATCTCAAACACCCCTAATTACTTCAAAAGCCAAGTATTCCGGTGGTAAATTAGTGTCAGGCTTAGCTATGATATATATGTATCAAAGTGACGTTGCTTCCTTTGACCAGGTGATGCACAAGTTTTTTGAAAATGGTGACGACGAATAAGACGGGTATTCTTCTTGTGATCTTTTGCTAGTAAATGTTGTGTTATGTGTATCAACTATCAAGGTATGTGTTTGTATCATGCATGTATATATTAAACGTACGGTTTTTAAATGATTCTAAAATTATGTACACATTATTTTCAATGAATCGTAACATTGTTGCCTGTTGATACATTTCGAACTTTTTTTATTAATTAGATCCATTAGAGAACACCCTTTGACAGACAAGTACAAAACGAATGCCTACAGAGTGTAACAACCTTAGAAATGATAAAGCATAATTGAGCCAAATTCTAAAATGAAAGAGGATAAACATGAACTCATTTATCAGTAAAATAAGCCGGTCTTCCCAAAAGATTCTGAAGTTCACAGACATAGTAAAATAAACCGCAAGTATGGAATGGATTCCAACATCATTTCCAACACTTTTTGTAAACAAAAATCAGCCAAACATCATGAAATTTGGCACTATTTAAACAATAATTAAAGTCATGTAGACAGCAAAAGAAACCTACCAAGTTAATGACCAAAATGACATGGCCATATTAACATAATTTCAAATATATATTACCTTAATTTCTATATTAAACCAATCAAAAGCTTATACAACTTGAGACCTTTTGATAAGCCATTTGCAACTAATAGCATGCTTGTTCTTATTTGAAAATGATGTGAACCTTGTGTAAGTTGTACCCTTCATAATATCTCGAGATTTTGGTATATAGAGCTTCATCAACACTGACCCTAGCTTATCCGATAAAGCATAATGGGGAAGTGTTAATTAAACTACGTAAGATCTACCTCGATTTTTAAACCCATAACCATAATAAAAACCGCTATTTGATCTTTGTCCAGACGATAGAAACATAGTGAGTTGGGCGTTTCTTGCGTGGAGCGTATGGTAGAGATGCAAATCCAAAACCGGTTTTTTTAACCGGTACAATAACCGAAACCGATTATTTTGAAAACCGATTTTAAAAAAACCGAACCGGTTTTTATATAACCGAAACCAGTTTGACCGGTTATCAGTTTTGGGGAAAACCGATTTTAACCAGGTTTTTTTTTAAAACTCAAGGCCCAACTAGAACCGGTTATCCTTTTTCAAACAAAGTCCAACAATATTTACAGGCCCAATTGTAATCTAAGGCCCAAAATAACTTATGTAGGAATGCTATGTGTTAACCTTTATTTTATAGGCTTTCAAAATTTTAAAGTTTACTAGTGTTGGTCAATGTGGAACAACATGAAGAAAACAATAAACCATTTTGTCTTTGTAATCCTTTGCATAAAAAACTAATTTGTCTTTGTAATCCTTTACATACGTATACCGTATACATATATTTTAACTTATTTTTATATTTTATATATTTAGTTGTAATTGTATTGTTTAAATAAAAGTTATGTTTGTATTTTATATTTTTAGTTGTAATTGTATTATTTAAATAAAAGTTATGTTTGTTGATGTGCTAGATCTAGTTATAAACAAAATATGTTTGTTGTTTGTTGATTTAAATTTTGTTATACACTTATACCGAATTCGAATTCGGGAAAAAACCGAAAAAAAAACTAACCGATTAAAACCGGTTCAAAACCGAAAAAACCGATTCCGAACATTTAAAACCGAAAAAAACGATTCTGAAAAAACCGCTTTTAACCGAAACCAGTTTTTCAAATAACCGGTTTTTAAAAAACCGAAAACAAAAAAAAAACCGATTTTCTTGCACCTCTAGCGTATGGGGATGGAATAGGATGAGGGGTGATCGATATATCATTGAGGTGTGATACAAGGAGTATGGTTATTGGTTGAAACAAATATGTATGATTTGTATCTATATTACAATTTTATATGTTATACTATTATGAAATAGTTATGGAATTTTTATGTTAAACATGGGAACTATGGACACAGAGATTTTGAAAAGAAAGAAAAGAAAAGAAGTGATGGGCCGTTTATGGTTAAAGGGCCAAATATATTCATGGCCTGTAAGGTAAATTAAAGTCCAATTAAAATAATAGCCCAATTCACAAAAGAGCTTCAAATAGATCTTTAATGTGATTAAAGCGCATAATGAGGCCCATGGATGAGTAATGGGTTATTAATATTTGATTGAATTAAGGCTGTTATAATGGAATTCGAATTCGAATAAATACATATAGTTAGTAGAGAATGTAGAAGTTAACGTTATTGTGTAGTTTGTTTCATTCTAATCGATCCGTCAAGATATATGTATATATGTGTTTTATAATGGTTTGTTGACACACTAAACATTTAAGATTTCATCGGTCTAGTTTGATAGATAAAACCTACGTAAACTTTAATTAGCAACGATTTAGAAGACGCTGATAAAAACTAGTCGAGAGGTTACATCAAATAGAGCATGTCATAATATCTTAAAAACAGTGTTTTTATAGCACTATTTGTATTGTTTCACAACTAAAACTAGCTTGTGAAAGTTGGTACCACAAACTTAAGATATGATAAACAGAACGTTTCATGAGGAATATATTGGATTCTTATTCATAATTTTTTAATTGTAGGGAAAAGGAAATTAAAAAAGTAAATGTATTTAAAAGTAAGGAAGTCAAAGGTAGGAAAGAAACAAAAGAACACACCATGTGTATTGTGTTTGTGTAGGAGAAGAATATATATAAAAAAATTGTACACACGTGACCCATGTCGAGGTTATTATCCACTAGTACACTTCCCGGCCCACTATTTTACCCGGTCTTCATTCACTACACCATGTACGGCAATATCACTTTCTCAGTCAACGTGTCAAATTCATATTGGATGGATTATTCTTATTATAAAATATTCTTTCTTTTTTCCTCATATAATGGTCAACATCAGCAATTTGTCAAAATCAACTAAAAATACATCTAACTGCTTCCTCTTTATGATTATCACGACGTCTATGTGATACGTAAGGAAATAATTTAATTTTCTCTATTTGTTGCTCTAAAGTTAGGATATTTTAACAATTAAGTAGACATGTTATGTGTGAGAAGAAATATACTTAGTTCGTCTCAATTATATTATTCTCTATTAAAATTTAAAATAAATTAATTTCATATCAAGTTAGGAAATGAGTTTTTGAAAGTAAGATTTGGGAGTTAATAAAATTTTAAAAATGAAATAGTACAATAAAATTTAGAACTGAATAAGTAGTTGTTAACAATAAACACACCATTACCATTAACTTAGTGCACTTTCAATTAGTATTATGTTTTTCATCGAACGATTGTTTCTTTCAGTTCTACGAATTATAAATAATATCATTATGTTTTTTTCTTGTAAATTACTCCGTACTATTTTTGTTGTTGAAAATTGATTTTCTAACATCCATCATCCATGAAAGATTTGCATTTTGATATGATATATGTGTTCTAAGTGAAAGCGTCTCATTCTTATGCGATCTTTCTAATTATCCTTGTAAGTTTCAATAATAAGTTCTTATATTATTATGAAAGTTATAACCTAAAATCAAAGTTGACCAGAATTAGACACGATTCACGTAATAAACTTGCATACATCCTAGATATCACGTATACATTCTTTCTTTCATTTAAAAGTCGAACAAAAGGATTTGACGTCAATTCATCCACTGGTTTTCATGCACATCGTCGAATCCATAAAACTATATTAACTAATAGAGTTTTGTAAACTAATTATAACGATCTTAAAGTGGAGCAAAAATTCAATGATACGTGATTTTACACAAAAATAAAATAGTATGTGACTTTTTGTAGTTACTAACTCATGGATGGTATCATTACATGTTTAAAACTAAACCATTTCTTAATCCAATATACCATCGTTTCAATTGATTATAGAAGTTTAGAACACCAATGTATGGTGAGGTTAGGGTGACGTAAGCAATGACAATGGAAGGAGAGTAGGAGACATGAGAAATGAAAAGCAAGATTTGGGGTTGGTTGGAAGCATGGCGTGCAAAACATAAGTGGCAGCTAATGATGTTTGTTTTAGACCAAAGTTTAAACATACAAGTAACGTATTTAAGTGGAAACAGAATTTGAAATGATCAAGAAAGACAGAGGGTTAATAATGTAAAATTCTTACAAGTTCAGGTGAGAGAAAGAAAGAGACAAACGTCTGAAACGCTACCCGGCAAAACATCTCAAAATGCCGCTTTTTTGTCCCCCTTTTCCCAGTTTCCGTTTCTGCACTTTTGACCCCTTTAAATCTTCCAATCCCATTTTTACCCCTTATACTTTACCTTATGCCATTTACATCCTTCGTTTGGAATCTTGTAAAGAATTAAAAAAACCTTTAACTTTACCTTATGTTTTTATTTATGTACTCTTCTTCTTTTAGATCTCTTTTTGTCACTTTTGACCCCTTTAGATCTCTTTTTGTCACTTTCTTTAAGGAAAAACATTGTATTAATCACTTTTTTTATCCCTAAAAAACTACTGGAATTTTAAAAAAGGTATTCAAATGTAAGAGATAAAGTGTTTTATTTTCAGAAATAGAAATGTAAAATAATATATCATAGATTCTTTTTTTCTCATAAAATTTTCCCAAAAACCTCAACTTGAACATATTTTCTATTTTATTTTTTAATTTTCTTAGTAAATTTTTAGAAAAACTGAAAGAGTTTTCGGTAACTAAAGTAAAGGCACATAATTTTATCGTTTTAACTTCATCTTTTTCATATTTCTACTAGTATATAACAATCAACCATTTTATATAATCTACAACTTGATGCTACATATTTTTATTGAACATTTATAAGATCTTAAAACTTGATGTAAATTGGACAAAAAAAACAAAATATGAATAGGTTGCTTACTTTATGTTATTGACTAAAAAGAGTAGCAGCTGATATCTCTCGGTAGTAAATTGATGACAACACTAAACTACTAATCTAAGAAAAACTGAAAATGATAGGTGAAATATGATATGGACTTGACTGCATTTAAATCCTAAATGCATATATAAATCATAGTGCACGAGTGTCTGTATGTATCTATGCAGCTGCATATATAATACAATTTGACTACTTACAATGTATGAGCGTAACTTGATGTCGCACAATTTTCAAAAGAAATAATGTATATTTGAAAATTAAAGGAAGCAATGGCATATCGCCCATAACTCGGCAATGGATTTAGAAATGGATGAACGTGGATATGGTCAATGGTTATGGAGGTTGATGTGTCGGTGATTCGTTGAATTTGACACATTTAATTTGAGGGGTGATTTTGTAAATGAATATTAACAAACTAACTAATAAACGAAAAAACTAAATAAAATTGGTATTTAAATAAAACTAAATAAACAAACGGATAAAGTTTTGAAAGGCTCGCATTTCTGCCAAAAGAAGGTACTTGCGGTATCAATAAAACTTGGATTATTGTTTAGTCATAATTACTGTAATTTGAATCGATATTTTACCTTTTTTGAACAATTTATTCAGAACAAAAAAATTGACATTTTTCCTAACTAATAATAGTCCAGTAGTAGTATGTTAGTTACGTGTCAGGGTAATAAAAATTCGAAGGGAACATGTCATTATTGTCATAGGGGGTGTTTGGGATTGCATTTTGATGATGATTTTTAGATTATTACGATTAGAAAACGTAAACAATTTGTTTAAAGTGTTTGTCAAGGAAATTCTGAAAATTGATTAATTACCTTTTGACACCTCTAAAACACAATTTTGAAAAAGCATCTAGGTACCTACTACATCAAAATGTTACAATGCTCCTCCTATTAAAATTACATGAGTTCTCTTAAATGACTTCTTATTCTCAGCTGTAACTCTCATTTATTTTACATGAAGCTTTTTACTTTTCAATTCCATCTAGTTGTATATAATAATAACAATTCAATACTGGTATTATTTTATATCGCGTTCTTAAATTAATACAATTGGAGTATGAGTACTTTTAACTGGAAGAAAACATAAAACATAATTGTTAAAATAATAGATGTTAAGATTTTTAAATTACTTATTGAAAAATACTTTTTGAAAACAACATTCGTAGTGACATAACTTTTATTTGGTGTTTATTTTTATTTATAAATTTGATTGATAATAATTCACTAGTGTATAAGCATGTACATTTTTATCATTTTACTTGTTAAATTATTAATAATCTAATTTGTCAAATACTAAAGAACCTAATTATCTGATTATCATGATATTAAACAGTATAATCACATCCAAACATTAAAGTTCTACCGCACATTTTGTAACAACTGATTTTCTGATTTTAATTATTGTCATTAACGATATCAAAGAAATTTGTGATTAACTTTAATTTACAATTAGTTATTATTAGTTATTGATTATAATTATAATACATAATTACTAAAATAAAAATTTCGCATACTTAAAATGTAAAATTAAAGTTGGGGGCACACAGCTCAAGCTCCTCACGAACCCTCTTTTTGTTTGCTTTCTACTTTATTAAAAATCATGTCTTCTCTTTCTCCGATTTCATTTTCATCCATTTATTAAAAAACACTTTCAATTTACAGTTTCTTCACTCCGACCAACTCTTGTTGCTTACTTCTTCATCTTCTCTACTATACCTCTTACTAATTAGCAGGTTTGTTTTTTATTTTTATTTTATTATCTTTTTTTCCATTTTCAGCTAAACTGCAATTTTTACTTTTATATTTTTCTAAAAGTCGAGATCTGGATTATGCTTTACACTACTTTCTGCTGCTACTTTTCTCTTTTAAAATTTTCAATTTGGTTTTTGTTTTTTGATCAGTTTACATGCACACTCTGTTTTCTTTCTCATATGCTCTAAATTGTTTTTAACAAACTTAATTAATTAAAGCATTATATATTAGTTTCACTCAATTTCTGCTCATTTATTTCATATTATTTTTAATGCAAATGCGCAGAACAGATCTAGAATCTTGCTTTGTGTGTATGTTTACTGTTATGAAATTTACCGTACAACTTACTGATCCAATTAATTTTTCTCAATTAATGCAAGTGATTTGTAGAACTAGTATAATTAGGGTTTCAGAATCTATTTTTTTTAAAAAAAAAAAACTAAACTTGCACTGACAATTATTTTGTGAGTTACTGTTAGGTAGGGAAACTTTTTATACATTGGAAGTATATTAACGGTTTATTTATTGAATGAATCAGATTTATAATAATTGAAGAAGTTTGGGTAAATGATGTCTACACCACTGTTAGGTGTTGTTGAGGGGGGTGGACATGCAAATGCCTCTAGTTTCCATAAGAATCTCAGTTTAACCGAACGAAATTATCTCGGATTATCTGATTGTTCTTCGGTTGATAGTTGTAGTAATGTCTCTGGTCTCTCAGAAGTGAATAAAAATACTAGTTTAAACCTTAAAGCTACTGAATTGAGGCTCGGTCTTCCGGGATCTCGATCGCCTGATAGGGATCCGGAATATAGCTCTGATAAACTTGATGAGAAGCCGTTGTTTCCTTTGCTTCCTACTATAGATGGGATCTGCTCATCTTCACCGAAGACGGTTGTTTCTGGACACAAAAGGGTGTTCACTGATACCATGGATAGTGGTTCGGAAGTTAAGGGAGTACCCGAAGGGAATTGGATGTTTGATTCTTCAGGTGTCGAATCTGATGCTTCAAAATCCTTAGTTCAAGGGAAGTTTTCAAATGTAAATGGAATGATATCATCAGGAACGCAGCCTGCTACAATTAAAGGAACAGCCTTAAATATGCCGCAGGAGCGGCCTAATGTTAGTAAAATAAACAGCTCAAATCCCCCTGCTGCCAAGTAAGTGAATAAGAATTTATATGTAATTCAATCATGTAAGAGATGGTTTGTTTTTTACTAATATATGCATTGAAATGTACAGAGCACAGGTGGTGGGCTGGCCTCCTGTTAGATCGTTTCGCAAGAATATGATGGCTACAAGTTCAAAGAACAACGACGAAGTAGATGGAAAGCCTGGTCCTGCTGCTTTATTTGTAAAGGTTAGCATGGATGGTGCTCCTTATCTAAGGAAGGTTGATCTGAGAGGTTACTCTACGTATCAACAACTTTCTTCAGCCCTTGAGAAGATGTTTAGCTGTTTCACCATTGGTTAGTTGCCTCTTCGAGTCACTACTTCATTGCTACTGTAGCTAAAAGTTATTGTTTATTGAGTGAAATATTTGCTTTTATATTAATTGCAAACGGCACTGTAGGTCGGTGCGGGTCACAGGGAGCTCCAGGAAGGGAAAGTCTTAGTGAGAGCAAGTTGAGGGATCTTTTGCATGGGTCAGAGTATGTTCTTTCATATGAGGATAAGGATGGTGATTGGATGCTTGTAGGAGATGTTCCCTGGGAGTAAGTATAAACGAACCCTCTCTGTTTGCATACACATTGTGTAATTGCTATGTTAATCTATCTTTGTGGGAAGTGGTATTCTATCATCAAACTTAATAAATAATAAAGCTCACAGTGAAAACAATGTTTTACAAATAAACAAAAATGAAATAAAAAATTGTGTGCTTTTGCCGTGCTTGGCTGTCTGTATTCTCACGTAAAGGTGAATATGTGAAGTAGGTAATACTAGAATGATGAATCCACTGCTAAAAGTGATGGCCATTCATTCAAAAGCTAACAAAAGTGTGATCATCTATATAGAGTATGCATCATTGTTATGTGGAGCTGTTGAATATGTGAAACAAAATTTTCCTATTAGTTTTTAACATTCCTCTTTATTTTATTAAGTGCTTAAATCCCGGGACTTTTCAAAGGAAGTTGACAATGAGCACATGTGGCTCACTCATCACATAAATTACAGTTCGCTACTGTGAAATTGCCAGTAACAACTCCTCTGTTCTTCACATTTGATTTTCTCTTTGAGGGCTATAATGATTATCAAATTGATTGGCTTGCGTATGAGTAATTTATTCTGGCACCATATTAAGCCTCCAGTTTCCTATTGAAGCCTAACTTGGGATAACCAGTTGAAAGACCCCCATCATGTGTACTGTAGTTAATTCCCTCAAACTATACACTGACAAATAATATGGGTGACACTCGGTGACAGTATCTGTGCAAATTGTTTAAATAGCTTGATTAAAGAACATAAACAATTTTAAACGAGTAATATAATATTGTAAACAAAAACATTAGCATTAGAGGAGGCTGTAATTATATATAAACGGACCTGGGTGATTTTGGAGCCATTTAATATATTACTTGTGTGAGTTGTTGGAGATAAAATTCAACCCAAATTGGCCCATTTTGGAAGTTCAGAATTGCCATCTCTACTCATGAGTTCCAGCTCAATGCCAAACTGTTGAGGTGGGTATGACTCAGGATCATGCATGCTCACCAAATATGTTATAGTTTGCTTGTTCGGGATTACTAGATTGGGTACCCCTCACATATAATTGTCCCTCAAGACTTGCAATTTCGATAAGTCTTGTAGGTAATGCAAAATGTGCCCATGTGCCATTGAGGGCCTGCATGTGATAGCCACTACTAGTCAATGTTTTGATCATTATTGTGAATGACATTTTAAGTTACTTGAGAACTTGTTTCTGTTCTTTGTGCCATGTGCATAAATATAAGTATTTTAACTTTTTGAGAATATTAGTGTAACTTGATAATAGTGATCAACTTAGCAATTTACTCTGGTGATTTATCTTGATCTAGATTGCCATTTAATTTAACTTGTCTTACACATTGCTGTCCGTTACAGTATGTTTATCAGTTCATGCAAGAGGCTGAAGATCATGAAGGGCTCTGATGCTATCGGTTTAGGTATACACCTTTACACCTTATAAATTGTTTCTTTTAGCATTCAATCACCAGTTTTAGGTTTTGCAATCTAGCGTTTTCATTCAGGCAGTTCACAAGGCATTTGTAAATATCTTGGAAGGGCCTTGTCGAAGTTTTGACTACTAAAAAATATCTTCTTATGGATTTAGTAACTATACCCATCTCAATTCACAGAAAGTCATTTCTTTTTGTCGCTTACAAAGGAAATAAGTTTTCATATGATAATGTATTTCGTCTTTTGGTAATTGTCATCATGATGTGAAAGAGTTGTTTATTACTTTATTCTTTGTTAAAAATACCTCAGCTCCCAGGGCCACGGAAAAATCAAAGATCAAAAACTAGTTTTAGCTAACTGGCCGGGTCCGACTAAGAGTAGTTTTGGTTTGGATGGAAGCTGTGGAGAGGAAATGGGCTCGGGCTGGACTACAATTATTTTCCTGGCTTTTCTGGTTAATGCTGCGTAGGAAAGTTGATTTTCGCCAGGTCTCTATGAATCATTACTTCATTGAAAAGAGCCTCTTTACTTTCCTGTTATGATACTTAGGATTACTCCGTAATATGCATGTTTATCTTTTACTTCATTTCCATTGTACGAATCTTTAGTATTTAATATGTATCGTGAATGTGTGTGGTTTCATAACATGTTGAATACCAGTTCTCCTCCAACTACCTGTAGTCAAATTTGAATGTACCACTATTTGTGTTCTTAATTATCAGTGTTTTTGTGTCGCAATTTGATGTGAAATTATGAGTTTTCATTTCTTGGATTATCATCCAAGGCTAAACCTGATCGATGAACTTGCAGATTTGAATGAGATCAAAATTATTACGAGGTCCCGAACTGGAATTGAAAACGAGAATTTTCCCTGTAGTTCAGGTTGAATCCGAACCAAAACATGCTTTATTAAGAAAAGCTTTATAGCTTTGCATGTGCATCTTAGAGCGACAAAAAGGTCATTTATCGTTTTGCTATTTTGTTAAATGCCAATTATCGACGTCGGTGATTTTTGTCTTACTTATTGTTGTTATTATTATTATATATGCACTTTGTAGTCCACTTTCCCCACATCGTCTCTTTTGTATCTTCATTTTTTATTATTTTCATTGTAAATTTCTTATAAATATATAGTTCTGACCAGGAATTTCTTTATATAAATAGCTTTTAAGTTTTTATAATAAATTTCACACTACTAGTTTAAAACTTTGGGCAAAACATGGTGCACATCTCATATTTTGCATGTTCTAGTCCGCAAATTTTGTGGGCTATAATCTAGTTGATCTTATATAAGATCAATATATTTTATTTTTACTCTAATCATGTAGAAATTTTGGCGGCCCTATTATTTTTTTCTTATAATGGTCAAGCATATTTCAACTTGAGTGCATTTAGAATAAGGTTTATAGTTGATTAATCACCAGCACTCCGATTAACGTGCAAATCCTGTTCAAAGGGTGGCTAATAATTTATTTTTTTGAAGAATATACAAAGATACTTGTAAGTGTATGAGGTGCTTAGAAGTTAGAAGACTCATCTTTTAAGAAGATGTGGTTTATGCCAAGCAATATAGCAGCCCAAAGTGGGGGTACATCATCACATTAGTAGACTTCAAAGTCGGGTAATTATAGGTGTGATTTGTTGTTACGTAAAACTCAGAGATGATAGATTTCAAAATATGCTACGTAAATGATATTGGTACCTCTAATTCTAACAGCTTAAACGATAAAATTTCCATATTTGCATCGTTTCATAACCATAACCATTGATAGGAAAATACGTTTTAATCCCATTAAAAATATTAAATGAATCTATTAGTATTTCTGTATTTGTTTCTAAAGAATTTCAAGCACCTATCACCAATTTATATCTAATCAAAGTGTTATGATTTCTGGGCTCCACCTTGTAAGCCCCGATGATTCATTGTTCTACCTTCGGTTTAATGTAATGATAAAAATTTAATACCTTTCACTATCTCCTGATGTTAACCATGTTTTGAAACATGAATGAATGTGCCTCCATCAGCCACATAGCTTTATTCAACACCACATTGTACCAAATCATTGTATGTTGACCTGGTTTGAATTTAACGGGGTTTGGATACGAACCGATCTCATACTTGTAGGCATGTATTAAGCCATAGACCCAAGTGTAAAACTTACTACCAAAAGTCGGCTTATAAGAGGAGGGGACACCTAGACTTCGAATTCACCAACTAAACTTATAAGGACTTACATTTGTCGACGTAAAATGTAGGTTTCCGTGTATATTTTACTCAAAAACTATATAATTACTCAGAAATCAATAATTAGGAATTGAATGATTAATTATTTGGTGCGAGTGTTTAAACATGTAACCATACATTTTTTAAATAATAATATCTAAATTATTTTATTAATGTATTATTAATTATTATAATTATATTATTGGGAGGGCCTTAAAAGGATGTGGGCTTAAGGTCCGTTGTTAAGTCCTTATAAGTAATCAATGTTTCGGCCCTTGACCACTCATTGAACCAAATGTTTTGGACCTCGATTAAGATAGCTCATTATGACCCGACTAAGACTCTTTGTTCATTTACTTTTACAATAAAAATAAAAGATAAAAATGGGACACTTTATTTCAGGTATAACTTAATTAAAAATATTAGCACATAAATGTTCCAGAGTAGGGTATTTGACACAAAATAGAAAACATAGCATATATTTTTAGGAGATAAAGGGTATTTATTTGTTATGCATATTTTTGTTAATTATAATAAGTTTAATATTATGCATTTTCTAAAAGAAAATTTATATAATTCAGGCGACCTTGTAGTGAAATGTACATATTGCGTGAAAATAATAGGTTTGGTAGTTAACTTAGGATATGGACGTTTGGAACTATCAAATAACGTCATTGTACATAGCTTATCATGATATAATAACACATACCAGCTAATATTCATATCAGTTATATGTCTCGATCATAAAACACTCAAAAGAGGAATATGAAAACTATAGAATTATACAAAAATAAGTCACACTAAAAGTATCATTTTTACCATTTCGACTACATCGTCTTTTAGGATTACGTAATCAAACTCCAAACTAGATTAGCCTTGAAACAACGATTAACTAACATCCATCATTATGTCTACATATTTTAATCTTGAAACTTTATGATAATTATATTTTAAACATATGGATTGCATGAACCCTTTTGCTTTAGCATTAACATTAACATGGGGGTGGTCCAATTTATCCACATACGCGTTTTGTATCTTTGGGTAGGCTTATGGATCCAAATGAGCATTATTAGGGTCGCAAAATTGGTGTTTTCAAAACATTAGGGGTTACTCATGTGGAGTGTCTTAAATTATTTCATGTTGGTTCATATAATATTGTTTAGAAGATAAAAGGCTAATATAAAATGTAATTGAATTAATGATTATTTTGCCCCTCATTAGGTTGGGTTGCCCAATGTCCAATGAGGGTTGTTTTTTACTCCATTAAATTAATAATTAAATCTAATATTATAGGGGTGACCACATCACATGCCATAGCTTTATTATATGATATCCATAATTTTATATGAGTAGTATTGGGATTTATTCCAAAAAGAGATTATTAATTATTAGTAAAGTCAGATTTTAAATTCCATAAAAAGTCAAAGGGAAGATTATTAGATCTTTAAGTTGGAGTGACAAAA
Organism: Gnaphalium uliginosum; assembly: GCA_963930675.1. Classification (NCBI taxonomy): domain Eukaryota; kingdom Viridiplantae; phylum Streptophyta; class Magnoliopsida; order Asterales; family Asteraceae; genus Gnaphalium; species Gnaphalium uliginosum. Next base: position 12,642,904 of record OZ005685.1, on the reverse strand, counting down.
GGGTAAAGCAGTCTTCTAGCATTACCTTTAAACACTTTTAACGATCCATATGTCAAATGCCAAGTACATGTGCCCTCACATGTTACGGAAATGGAGCACCATCAACATTAAATATTCATTTTTTTATTGGTAAAATGGTTAAATAAAAGTTGATTGCGGTTTTCACATGTTATTATATTATTTTTATTTATAGACGATGAATTTTCAGTTATGTAATTTATAGGTGGGATTATTATAATTACACCATTCTTTTTCATTTTAGTTATGTTGATTAATACCAAAAACAAAATGTTCTAATTGGTATCCAATTATTTAAATTTTATATATTTTTTGAGTTTATTGTTTAATTATGCGCTCAACTTTACACTTATTACTATTGTATGTACTCACCTTTCATACCCTTTAGGCCTTTATTATATAAAATGCAAAGGCAAAGGTTGATTAAATGGGTGGAGAAAAAAAAAGGACAAAACTACCCTCACATGTGTGGCACATGTATAGACTTAACGACAAAAACGTAACAAAGCTGGACGGAGAGATGTCATTGGGACAAAAGTGACAACCTTGGGTACGATCTCTGTTATTAATGAAGTTGAGGGATGTTTTTTGAGAAAATGAACAATCACAAGTATGTTTTTTTGTAATTTACCATATTAATAATGATAATAATAATATAATAACAATAGTAATAATAAAAACAATAGAGCCAAGAATCATAAGATGAAATGAGTGATCATATAAAATGGATACGGTATATTGGTGTTAACGTGTAATATGTTAATGTCGAGATTAGGAGTTTGCGTCTCGTAAAAGAAACAATTGATTAGTAGTTGTTTTGTCAAAACTTATCTTATTAGTGGATGTTTTGATGATAACTACTTTCATATTTGTATTTTATTTATAGTTTTTTAATATAATAACTATGGACAGATTTAGATATTTAATTCAAATAAATTTAATTCTAGAATAATTCATATTCTAGGGCTGTAAACGAGTCGAACTTTTATCGAGCAACTCGAGCTCGGTTCGAGTTTGAATTCATTCGAGTCGAGTTTTTATCGAGTTCAAGCCCGATCTCGAACTTAAAAATAAAGCTCGAAATATATATCGAGCTGAACTCGAGCTTTTAAGAGCTCGGTTCGAGCTCTTATCGAGCTTTTCGAGCTTTAAGTAATATATATATTTTTATATAAATGTATATGTGATTTTGAATCCATAAATGATATTATTATTATACTTTAAATACTGTTATACTACTTTACATATTTTTAACTAATTTTCACACTTTATTTGTATTTCATATATATATGAAATGATTTTTGGTATATATTTTTATTTTTAATCTAATATAAAATAAGATTGGGTATTAAAAATAATTTTTTATAAGAATAGTCGAGCTTTTTGAGTCGAGCTCGACCCATCCTGAAACATTTTCGAGTCGAACTCGAGCATTCATCATGAAAGCTCGTCGAGCTATCGATCCGAGCTCGAGCTCAGCTCCACTAGATTACAGCCCTAGCTCCAACAAATACAGTAAATTTAACTATTTTACCTCGTTTAAAATTTATTTTTATTATTATTAATTATTAATATGATATAAAAGGAAATAAAAATCATAAATTATTGTGAACGGCTTGTTGACCATATAGAAGACACAGTACTCTACAGACATTAAAAATATTAAATCGCTGAAAATGCATTAGAAATTGTCATCTACTAGTATCAACAAAAAAGCCAACATTAGGCAAGAAAAGCAATGAAACACATAATTGAATAATTCTACATAAGCATTTATAACATGTACGTTTATTCAATTTCTTCCTTCGAATTTCCCTTATTTATGATTATTTCAAAAAAGTGCATTGGCATCCCTTAACGAGTTTTCTGTATGTTATGATAGGAAGTGAATCTGAGAATTTATATATTGAGTATGTTACAATGACATCACACAAATGTGACATCAGTGCGAGCTCTATGTCGTCTATTTCTCCATGGTAAAAATTTAAAGTTATGATGGTAATAAATAAAGAAATATAATATATATATTTAAAACTCTATAGAAATGTATATGAAGATTTATTTTCAGTTTAACCATAGATTGATACTCATTATATTCCAAGCTTCATATGATACATACTGCGAGTAATAAAATTTTAAATTTTGTAACATTTATAAATTCCAACTCTTTTGTTGTCAACAGTGAGTTTGAATATATTGAGAAAACCGTTACACATGGTTCAAGGAGGGAATCTTTTTGTGTGTTCCCAATATTTTTCTGACCTTCTTCCATACAACTTACGTGAAGATTTTTGTTCATACAGAATTTTATACTTGAAGTTGAAGCAAGATGGGCCTCTGCAAAATTGCCCCTGTAGTTTGATACAAGTACACAATCAACCCCTCAAAGTTTCCTCATTTCCCACTTGTGTATAGTATATTGTACGTTGCGTGACTATGCATGGAGTATTCAGTAAGCACGACGACGTTTTCACTGTTTACTGTTTCACGTGACATGCATGTGGGCGTGTCTTCGGACGTTCAATCGGTCAAAACTTTGTTTGCCGACAATTATAATAATTTACATTTATTGAGTTTAAATAAAACGATCCATTAACTTATAACTATGTTAAGTCAATTAATAATCTTTTTATGCATTAAGCTTTTTAAATTATATCAGTACATAATTTTTAAGTTATTTAATACATAACACGTTAATTATTTGTGAAAATTCAAAAATAAAATAAAATATTTATTGATTAACCTAACTCTACCCATTCCGTACATGCTAAAAATGAACATGTTTTGAACCGAACACGTTTCTAATCCAATAAACTTATCCGTTTTGTCACATATCAATTGACGTACGTTTGGTTTACAATTAGACATGACAATTGAATATGATAATTAAGTAAGATTAATCACACACAACAAAAGAAAATTAGTAAAACGTCATTAAATAAATAATTAATATATGTACATTATTCCCAATTAAATCTATCTCTATTTTATTTCTTTTGGCAAAAAGATAATAATTATACATTTTATTTCTATTGATATACTTACTGATTATAAAGTAATTAAGCACCCCCTAATTAACCTTTAATAATTTGGGGATTATATGAATGGTGATTGGTTAAAGGTGGAAAGGAGTGTGAAAGAAAGAGGAAGGCATTTGTGTGTTTTGTAGTAAACACGTGAGGGGAAAGAGGCAGGACCCTTCAGACTGCTAGTAATAGTAGTAGTAGTAGTAGCACACGACTAATCTTTCATTTGTCAATTGTCAACTCGCCACGTACCCTTTTTAATTTTTGTTAGTATATCCTTATTATTTATTTTCTTTTTATTATTTATATACAGTAAAACCTTCATAAATTAATAATATTTGGACTGAGATATTATTATATCGATAAATTAATTAATTATTAATTTAAAGAAATTATGACGGATACCGTTTAAAATCCGGTTGATGATGAAGTTGACGATGATTCAGTATCTTTGTAACCGGTCACTCGGAAAGACGCATTGCAAACGGCAACAACTCTTCACAACTTTTTGTTGCAATACGGGAATACAATGCCTCAACTCTTAAGTGCAATGATGAGATTTAAAGATGAACTCAATATAGATTTGAAGTTCACAAAAAACAAGTGACTATAGATTCATTTTTTATTAGACAATCCTAGAATTTGAGAATATTTTAGTAATTATTAATTTATAGTTTCGCTGCGACTAATATATTTACATTGGGATTTCAAAAAAATTATTATTTTATTATTTTATCGATTGGGGTCCAATTTTGTACTGGTCCCAAGTTGGGACCGGACAAATTATTAATTTTATCGAAGTTATTAATTTATCGAGTATTAAATTATAGAGGTTCTACTGTATCTGATTAAAACATGATAGCATAGATCAATCCCTACCTGTTATTAGCCTACTTTCTTAACCATTTTACGGTTTTAATTTATTTCTACCTTCAATTAGAGATGAGCCAGGACCGGTTTAAACCGATTTCGATCAAGTTCAAAACAGTTCAACTTTTTTTTTAAGACTGACAGTCCAATCCCAAACCAGTTTCAGTTTATTCCAGTCTTTTTCCTTTCTAACTGATTTTTTCTATTGCCAATTTTTTGAAAAAAAATAATAATCACTAAAGTATAAACTTTGACAAAAATTAATCACTTCATACTTTTTTATTTGTTATAAGTCTCCATACTTTTTTATTTGCTATAAGCATTTAAACTTCAAATTAAATGACAATCGTATACATGAAAATATCGTAAAAACCAATCATTCTCCCAAGTCATATGGTTAAACGAAAATCAATAAAAAAATCATTCAAACTCTCACGATAGATAGGCAAATTGAACAATAAATGTATGACGATTTAATACTTTATTCGATCCTATAATAAAGATAGTATCATTATACTACACTAATAAAATGTTGAAGTCCCCAATTGCCATCACAAGATCATTAATACTCACAACAACTATATGTCTTGCTTTAACTTTCTAAATAATTAATGTAATTCTCACTTTCTTAGCATGGAAATCTCCTTCTTTTCTTCACTTCTTTACTCAAACAAAAAATCAAACTTCTCATTGCAAATCAATTCTCTTGAACATCCATATATGTTAAGCTTTGTAATGTCTAGCATTAAAGTCACAAGCGATTGAATGGGACAAAGTTTAGTACAAACATAATCATGTGTATGGTAAATAATATTGAAAAACTTTAAAAGTCTAAAAAAAAAAACTAGGACCGATTTAAGTATTTTACTAGTCTTTTGGACTGATTTAATTCTTTTTAGGACTAGTTTTAGTCTTTAACCAGTTTTAAACCGGTTTAAACTGGTTTCAATCCGGTTGAGGACCAGTTTTAGTCTTTAACCGGTATTTGGACTGAAACTAGTCTTAAACTAGATTGATTTCAGTCCATTTCTAAAACGGTCTTTTGGCTGAAAGTATGACTTAAATAGCACTGTCGGGCAGTCCAAAGACTGTACCAGTCTTTTTTTAGTCTTGTTTTTTAGGACCGGTTTCAGTACAGTTCAAGACCGATTTCAGTTTTTAAACTGTTTTGCTCATCTCTACCTCCAATTATGATATTTAAAAAGTGTGTCCATGAATTTCGTAAAATAACATTTTGATCCTTACTTTTTTATTAATACGTGTTTAAACTCATAATTAATTAGACATATAATAAAGATTATGACACTTGATTAGGTTACTACATTAACTATCAACGATCTAGATTAGTCCATCATAATTATACTTACCCCCTAATTATTTGTAAACATTTAATACTAAATTGCATCCAATATAAAATTTTATGTGTACAACAATTTCAATTTAGTCGTCACCGTTGCTGAGGGTGTCACTTTTAATGAATATTATATTAAAATTGAACTAATAACCTATGACATCTAATCTTTTTGCTATATAATGCAAAATAAATAAATAAAAAGTTTCTAATTGTATTTTTATATTAACATTATAAATATATACAATATGACACTTTAAATTTAAGACACAAATTGAGATATATATTTGATCTGAAAAAACTTAAATTTAGTTGTCCGTGTTGTCGCGAGTAGTTTAATATATATGAAAATATTGAATTATCATCATAAACAAAAGATTGAGTTGCATACATTATATTATATAAGTTTTATAAAGCAAGATAGTATTCGAATTGTAACATTTAAGTATTATGTAACGTTTATGCTTGTATTATGGTCTTTACGAGTAGAAAAAATTCTAAGACACGTAATATATAATGAGACTAATATGAGACAAACGCAAATAATGTAATGACTTTTACTCATTTTAATTTCACCTACATAAATATGTTATATGTGAACTGATTAAACGATATAGAACCTATGTTTCCTAATTGTTATTCATAGTTCTTATAATATTACTCTCTTTCTTTTCTTTGATATAATCCTTTGTACATTATGCTTACTTAATTTAATAGTTACATTTACAAAGTCAAATGTCATAACTCGTATTGTCCCGGGTCCTTCACCTAGTTTCTATAATTGTGAATTAATAAAAGTAAAAATACGAGTCACGTAAATTTACAGGGGCTTACCGAGTTACTGTAACTCTATAAGTAAAATTCTTTTATCTTTTGGTTAGTTCGGAACGAGGAAATTTTTCAAAGAGAACATATATGTTAGAAGTAGTTTTATAAAGGTCGATCATATTTATAGATTTAGTAATTACGCCTAAATATAAATTAGTAATAAAGTTTATGATGTTTGTATTTTATAAAATTAAAACTCTTAATCTCAGTTAATTATTTTTAGCATGTATACCAATCACACAATTTTAAACACGCTCTTATCAAGAAATTATATGTCATAATACATTCTTTAATGCTAATACTTCAAATATAATAATATAGTTTTATAATTTATCTTACACATTTTTTCTATCCCCGTACCTTACTTTTGATGTTGTATTTACATCGATCTTACTAGTAGTATGATACTCTTAATTAAAATTATACTTTTATTATTTATTAAAGTGTGTTTGGTAAGAAATTAGTAGGAGTTGGATTAGTAATTGAAGTTTGTGGTTGGAATTAGGGATGATAGTTGAAAATTGTTTAACTGATAATTCTTTTAAGAAGCTAGTTGAAGGAAAGAAAAGAAAAAAAAGAATTTTATGAAATTGTAAGGGACCTGTTTTGTCTAATTCGTATTTTTCTTTTTTTGTCAAATAAGACTTATAATCTATATGAAGACGATTATCAAAATAAAAATTTTAATTTTGTATAAGATACCAGAATTTTTATGAATATCTTGTGCTAAATGCATTTTATATTTCGTTTAGCGCATCACTCAAAACTATGTGGGTGGACCATAATTCTGAATTGTGCAGTCGATCAATTTATTATGATAACAGAATAATTTACTAATTACTAAAGTTTATATTGACATAATTAACTCATATAATTGAGCATCATAAAGACATCATTTAATTGCTTCTTGTTCCTCTCATCCTATCCTATCCCCTATTTATCTTCTTCCAACCATCCCATCTCCCATGCCTATTAAACTAACCTTTTTCTTTTTTAGTCTCTTGGTTCTCTTTTCAGTTTTCATTAAATGAAAATTATTGTACTACATTTATGAATCAAGTGAAGGTGTAATCAAGTCGAGTCGAACATAGTTCTAGCCCAATAAAGACAAGCTTGAGCTAGACTTAATAGTTCGACGATCTTTTGTGATGAATACTTGAGTTCGGCTCGAAAAACTCAAATTTTTATATATAAAATAACTTTTAACACTCAAAATTAGTTAAAAATAAACAATAATATCAAAATCATTTCAAATATCTATAACATTAATGAAAGTCGTGAAAAGTAGTCATAAATTTTGTAAAATAATCTAACAAATATTAGAGTATAATAATAATATCATTACAAACCAAAAATTATATATATATATATATATATATATATATAATATATATAACAAATACATATTAATTAAAGCTATCGATAACTACACCTCGAGCCGAATTCTTATAAGCTCGAGCTCGGCTCGATATATATTTCGAGCACGACTTTAAAGCTCGAGTTTGAGCTCCAACTTAATAAAAGTTCGACTTGTTTGCACCCCTAAACTAAACTAGCATGACGTTTAACATATTTATTTAATATATATTTGTAGCTCGACTTTAAAGCTTGAGTTCGGACTCCAACTCGATAAAAATTCGACTTGTTTACACCTCTAAATTAAATTAGTATGATGTACATTTAACATATTCATTTAATATATATTTCGAGCTCGACTTTAAAGTACGAGTGCAGGCTCCAACTCGATAAAAGCTCGACCCGTTTACGATTCTAAATTAAACTTGTATTATTGTTTAAAATATTTATTTATATATATTTCGGTTTTTCATGAAAGAAAAAATAAAACTACCACGATGCTCATAAAACTAGCATTTATTTTCACGCAGTAATAGTATTATTTTATTTAAGTAAATATATGAATTTTAATGGTTAATCTTATACTGATTTTCCGTTTCTCACGTTTAATCAAGCTTATATGTTATTTAAAAATCATACACTAATATATTTAAATTTTTAATTTTTTTTTAATTTAATCTGATTTTACATATAAATGATTTAATAATAGATCAACAAGAAAATTTAGACATTTATTAAATTCAATGGAAATGATAAGAGGTTTGAAATTACATATAGCATTTTTAGCAAATAATGAGTTGTCTATATCAATGATTAATGCTATTAAGTATTAAGTACTTGTTAATTTGTTTTGATTAATTTATTATTTACTCTTTAGATATATATATCGAGAAAAATAAAACATTTTGAATGTAGTTTTACTTAAACACAAGAAGAATAAATATGTACATCATGTACGTGTTGCAATCTAGTTATAGCATGGTTCCAGAGGTTGTTGTTGTTGCTGCAGGATGGGTGTCTTCGTTATGGGAATGAAGACAAACATATAATGCAGAAGCTGTGCCTATCATTTACCCATGCACTTTTTTCTTCTCTTTTTTTCCTAAATTAACAAAATAAAATTTTATTTAAGTTATTAAAAATGATATAGATTTTTGAACGTTAACGGTTAAACTATTGTAGCTTACGAATGAATTAATTGATTAATTAAACTAAAAGAGTAGCCGTTGTATTACGTATATGTTTGAAACATGCTCTCATACCTCTTGGTTAAGTTTAGTTATTTTGTTATTCGTATTTGACATTTTTATTTTAGCAGTCACAATTGTATTAAAATATCGTCAATTTTTATTTATATACTACTAAATATGTCTCAGAGCATTGTACATTGTACATGTAATATTGTAAAACATGTTTATATTAATTACACTCCGTTAAAAATACTGAGATGGATATAGTTTAAAATAGTATATCGGAAACCTAACATTGACTTGAGAGATAACAGTAGCTATCACCTATACACCGCCTGTCATTCCAGTACTGATGATTTCATGAAATTAAACATTATTTGACCTCGAAACTAAAAAGTATTCCTGCCACTTGTCCACTCTCACAAATATTCATATTCGTGTTTTCATTTCCCGTCCAAATTCACGGTAACAATATTCATTTATCATCTTTTATCCTAAAACTTTATATTTTAACTCCAATAAAAATATTTTACTCTATATAAAAATAAAATTTCATTTATTTACCTAGATAATATACCCGAGTAGTCGTACTATATAATAATTCTACTGTATTAAGATCTGACCTGACCTACTGACCCTGACCTCCCACACTAATTACAAAAAAACAAGAAGAGCCTTCTTTTTTATCATTTATGACTAATTAATATTCTCATTATCCTCTTACTTTGTTTATTACCTCTTCAATATTTCATTCCCCTTAAAATCCCAGTCAAATTCCACCTCCACCACCATCATTCATCAATACAACCAAAATACAAAATGGTGTTAGGATGGAGAAGAGCTTTTTGTACATCGGTCCCTCGAGAACGAGATTTAAACGACACAGAAGAACATGAGTATGAGCAAGATACCGGTAATAACAGCAATAATAGCAATAACAATAGTTGTAATTCAACCCCCAAATTTAGCTCTAGATTTAATTTCTTTTCTTCTTCTACCTCGAATCCTTCTACGCCTCGTTTAAGATCCAATTCAATTTCTTCTAGTCCAAATCTCCGTTGCAGAACCACAGCAACGGAACCAAGTCCGTCGCCAGCCGTTAATCCTGTTACTCCAAAGCTTCAATGTAAGACAAAAAATAGCCCTAGGTTTTTTCTTCGGATCTCATCATCTAATCCTTCTTCACCTCGTTCTCCTTCACCTTTCTCTTTCATTAAATCCAGCCTACGTCTGAACACGGTAAGTTGATGTTTATCGGAATTTATACAGTCATTAAATTCATTTTAATTAAATTACTCCGTAAATAATTAGTGATTTAACATTTTTTTCGAAAATTTGCAGCGAAGGTGTGGATTATGTTTACAGAGTGTGAAGAAAGGGCAAGGAATGGCGAGTTTCACAGCAGAGTGTTCACACACATTTCATTTTCCGTGTATATCGGATCACGTTAAGAAACAAGGAAGTCTTTCATGTCCTGTGTGCCGCTGTTTATGGGAAGAGATGCCTCTGTTATCATCGGTTGATAATAAACAGAATATGAATCAGAAGAAGCAGCAGTTAGTTGACGAACAAGAAGTAGAAGAAGTTACTCCTAGACAAAAACTGGCAGCTGTTGTTACTAAACGGCCTGATTTGAAGGTTTATAACGATGATGAACCGTTAGCTTCGTTAACTCCAAAAGCTCGGTTCAATCCAATACCTGAATCTGATGAAAATTGCGATGAAGATTCAATCGAAGAGTTTCAAGGATTTCATGCTAATTATAATAATAACAGTAACGCAACTGCTAGTGATTACGCACGAGATGTTGAAGTCCGATTGCTACCGGAAACAGCGGTGATCGCTGCTTCACGGAGACACGAGACGTATGCGGTTGTATTGAAAGTAAAAGCTCCGTCAGCTCCTGAGAGAGTACAACGACCAGCTCCGATCGATTTAGTTACAGTTGTTGACGTCAGCGGTAAAATGAGTAACGAAAAGCTTCAGATGATTAAAAAAGCAATGAGATCAATCATTGCATCACTTTCGTCCTCAGATCGATTATCAATTGTCGCATTCTCATCGTATTCGAAGCGGTTATTACCGTTGAGAAGGATGACAACCAACGGCCGTCGAGCTGCGCGTCGTATCGTAGAAGCGATGGCGGTTCTAGAAGGTTCATCAAATTCGAAAGACGCGGTGAAAAAAGCCGTAAAAGTCATAGAAGATCGAAAGGAGAAAAATCCTGTTGCTAGCATTATTCTATTATCGGAAGTTGTTGTCGATCAATCTGCATCGCTATCGGTTTCGGTTTCGACCACGCGTTACGCTAGCATTGCAATACATTCGTTAAGACTTGTGGTGATTGAAGACCTCATGTTAGCGAAATGTATTGCAAATTTGGTTTGTGTAATGGTTCAGGAGCTACAAATAGATCTAGGATTTGTTTCCGGTTCAGTTCAGGCGGTCTATTCACGTACGCCGCAACCAATCGTTCTTGGATCAAGTACCGTTCAGATCGGAGAATTATCGGCCGACGAAGAAAAAGAATTATTTGTTGAATTAAAAGTGCCTTCGTCTGCGGTGCGGTCCCACCAAGTACTTACCGTCCGATGCTGTTACAGGGAATCATCTAGTCAAGAAGTGATCTACGGTACACAACAAGCCTTATTAGTACAACGTCCAACGACAGTTCGATCATCTTCTGTTTTGATCCAACGGTTGAGAAACGTTTTTATCTCAACTCGAGCGTTAGCCGAGTCGCGCCGGCTAGCCGAGCGAAACGACTTAATCGGCGCGTACCACATGCTTGTTTCGGCTCGCGCGTTAATGTTGCAGTCGAATCCGGACGAGGATAACGAGTTTGTAGTTGGATTGGAAGCTGAGCTGAGCGAGGTGCAACGACGGCGTAGGGTATTAGCTCAAGCTCAGCAGCAGCAGCCGGCAGTTTATACGGATGAGAAAGGTGAGCCGTTAACGCCCACATCGGCTTGGCGAGTGGCTGATAAGCTGGCTAAAGTGGCGATGATGAGGAAGTCGGTAAATAGAGTAAGCGACTTACACGGCTTTGAAGATGCCAGATTCTGATGAAAATAAAGTTAATTTTACAGGGTTCTTTTTTGGTACTTTCTTTTTATGTTTATTACAATTTACACCCTTTAAGTATGCAAAGTTATTGAAAAAGGTAATATAAAGTGGTGTGGCCAGAGTGAGTATAATATAGACAAAGGGTACCCGACGGCTTGAGCCTTTTATATTTCAGTTTTAGTAATCGATTGAAAGAGAATACAAAAGAATTTGATTGCCAAAAGCTATAGAAAGTGAGGGGCCTCTATGTTCTTTTGTCTTTGTTGTTTGAAATTTTCGAATTCTGCCTATCCACTTATCTCATTTGTACTTTATGTTTGTTATTAATAGTTAAGCTATACATTGTACGAGTATTCAATTGGGGACAATTTAATTTCAATAAATTATGGAATCAAATGGCAAAGGATAGTTGGTAATTGGTTATCAGCTGTACAGCTGTCATAATAAATACTAAAATGAAAATTAATGTTGTTATCTTAGAGCACGGGGTGTGGGGGTTTTTATCACCGTTTTCCGACGAGAACGTCATCGGACGGCGTTCTGTCGCACCGGGACGGCGTTCCCGACGGCGTTCTCGCCCCGATTTCCGGCCGCCGTCCTCTTCCGAACGCCGAAGTTGCAACGTTTTTGTTTTTTGTTTTTTTTCTAACGGATAGTTTATATTTAATAAAAAAAATTAAAAAATTAAATAAAAAATAGCCGTTACAAACGGCCGAATTTTTTTTTTAAAAAAATAATTTTTTTCCTATTTAAACACACCTCAAATACAATCTCAAATCACAATTAAAACACTATCTCAAACACTCTTTTACACACACAATCTAAACAATAAAAAATTAATCCAAAAATTCTATTTTCTTCATATCATCTTCTTCATCATGTCGAACAACACGAATAACCCGTACCATTTACAATCCACTTGGAACCTATTCACGAGCGAATGTCAAACCTCACAACCGCAACAAAATCAACCATCTTTAAACCCACAAATTCAAGGTTTTGCCACATACGCTTACAACCGACTGATGCAACCACCACCACAATTGTCACCCGATGAATACGCCCAATTTCAAATGTGGCGTCAAAGTCAACAACAACCTGACGTCCAATCCGTTGAAGACACCAACCCGACACCCGAATCATCCAAAAAAACCAAGGGCAAAAAATCCAAAAAAGATTCACCGGCCAAAACCAAAAAAGTCGTTCCACACCGTAACGTTTGGATACCGGAGGACGAGCTTCGTTTGGCCGAAAGTTGGATTTCGGTGTCCGAAAATTCACAACGTGGAACTGACCAAGAAGGGTCTTCGTTTTGGTATCTCGTTATGGATTCGTACAACGCACGGAATCCACCATTCCAACGAGGAAAAGACGCGTTGTCGTCAAAATGGACCAAACTAAATGCAGACTGCAACAGGTGGCAAGGCATTTGGAAAAGGCTTTCGGATCAACTACGGAGCGGTGAAGGCGGGGATGATTTGATGATCCGTTGTGACACGCAATACAAGTTGGAAAACGAAAAAACTTTCACATGTTTGTTGGCGTGGAAATTTTTGAAGGATAAAACAAAAGTGGCTACATCCCGATCCGTATATCGTCGGTAGACGAAATGTTCCAAGACGCTGCGAGACGGTCAATTTGGACTCAAACTTTGATGAACCACCGGAGCAAGAAACGCAAAACACGAATGAGGGTTTATTTGGGGACGATCCGCATCAACGACCGGCTGGAAAATCAAGGAAACCGAAGTCTCAAAAAACCACTTCTTCTGGTTCGGCCGGTTCCTCCCGTGCTTCGTTTGATGAATCACTCGCAACAACATTCGAAGACATCCGATCCGACAAGCAAGGCTACTACAAGACGAAAGATCTCGAGGCCAAACTTTGAATCTTGTCGATGCCGTCTGAGCATTTACCGGAGCAAGCAAGGTTCATCTTGGTAATGGAGAAGAGGAAGATTTGCGAGACAATGGGATGGCCATACGGAACGGGAGCTGGAGGTGGTGCTTCGGGTTCGGGATCGGGAAACTGACTTGTCTTATTTTATTTACTTTTGGACTTTTTAATTTATGTATTTTAATTTTAGGACTTGTAATTTTTTTTAATTATTTAAATCTTGTTTTATTTGATTTATTTATTTTTATATATTAATTTATATAATTATTATCTTTAAAAAAACAAATAAAACAAATAATAAAAAACTCCAGAACACTGTCCAGAACACTGTCACGACACCACAAAATCCTCAATTACAACATTCTCCAGAACACTGTCCAGAACACTGTGGTGACAGTGTCACCACACCCCGTAGTCTAATAGCCAACGGAGTGGGTAAAAAGACAGAACACCGGGAGTCGGCGTTCAATCACTTCCGGATGGTGTTCAAGGTTGCATCTTTGGAGGCGTTAATTTTCAGCGTCGCTGTAACCTTTTTTTCCTCCTTTTTGTGCGATTGGTTGAAAATGTTTTTTGGCCCATTAACTCCAAGAACAGTGAACCGCTCCCCTAAAAAATGTACCCGACGTCGTCGTGCTCTAAGAAAGCTAAATAGATATATTTATGTAACTGGTTAAAATGGGAGTATGTTTGTCTATTTGAATAGTAATAAAAAATAGGTAAATTCTGTATAGCAGAAAGGCGAAGGGGATATGATTAAAGAGAACAAAACTGTCTTCCGTTGTTTCTTTGTGTCCTAAATTAGATTTATTTTTTGTTGGGTGCAGGAAAATTGTCTTTTTAGTTGTTTGTTTGTGTTGTATGATGATTAGGATTTAGGAAGGATTGTGTGGATGAATCTAGCGAATGAACAAAATATTCTTTTTCATGTTCTTCTTCTTTTTAAGTGGGTTGTCAAAAAAGTCCATGACATGAAATGATTCCAAATGGATCATGTGATATATTAGATTCATTTTCTTTAATTAAAATATACGTACTGGGTATTTTGTTTAAAGGCAATATATTATATAAATGAAACTAATAAGATATCAGAAGGTACAACGACTCGTAAAATAATAATTCTGACATAATTGACCTTAATAAACTACAACGATGCTAACATATAATCCCAACCAAAATGATGATGTGAGTTTGTTCTCTAAGAACATTTCCTATGAGTAAGCCATCAAAGGGTTTATTATTTTATTTATTTATTTATTTTAACAATAATTCATTTTTCACCAATTTTATTTACAAAAAATACATAGTCCAATGAAAAAAACTTTTCAAAAAACTTTAAAAAACGACACACACACACACATTGATTAAATGGAGTCAAATGCAATTTTGAAAAAATTGAAAGGCTTTTCTTGTAAAAAAAAAAACTTCACATACATCTTTCATCGGAGATGTCTTCGTTTGAAAGTTTTGATTTCTTCCTGAAATATAATTGTTTCATCTCAAGATTTGAACCCCTAAATTTATGGTTGGAATTCTCAACTCAATACTGCTAAGCCAGTACCTTTTGGTGAAAGTTTTGATTTTAATAGTTTATTAAGTCAATATGATAAACTTAACCATTACCTCTAGGTTAGTAGGCTCTAAGACAATGATTAGCAAAATTTTAATTTAAAAACATATATATTATTGCAATAAGTATCCACTAACTATACAACTTTTATATATATATATATATATATATATATATATATATATATATATATATATATATATATATATATATATATATATATATATATATATATATATATATATATATATATGGACTAGGAATAGTGTCACTTTCAAAAAAGCAAAAAAAAAAAAAAATGAAAGAAAAGAGAAACAAAAAGGGTTGGTGAAAATGGTCATAGTCGAATAGTATCCTCTCAATGATTGAAGAACAACGGATTATATTCCATGTTCGTTGTATTTGATTGGTCAAACCTTATATTTCTTAATAAGAAATACAAATACTGATAACTATATCATACTCTGTATCATTTGATTTATGGGATATTATAACATCAACATATAAAACAATGAAGAGGGTCAATTATTAGTTACAAGCATCCTAAACGATTAGCGATTACGACGTGGTCCTCTTGGCTCAACGTGATTTGAATCAATATGACAATGAAACAAACGAGCAACAAATCACGTTAGTTAGTTAGATCGTTTACCAAAAGCGAGAAAGGAGTTGAAAGATGAATGGCGCGTTTGATTGCGAAAAACAATTTTTAAGCTTTCATTTGCTATTTTGCTAGAGTTTGTATTCCTTGAAAACCAAATGAAATTCATAAAACGTGTAAGAATGGAGTTATTATTTTAAATAATAGAAAAAGTAGCTATAGTTTATATCCCTTGAAAAGCAAATGAAATTTAGAAAATGCATTCAAAAGTAAGGATGGAGTTGTAAATTTTTAGAATAGAAAAAGTAGAAAACTATAGATTAAAATTAACGTTTCATTGAAAATTTCTTCCAGAAAACTTCAATTTGAACACGTTTTAATTTTTTCTAAATTTTTTAGAAAATTTTTCAAGAAACCAAAAGAATTTTCTTGTAAAAATACACCCTAAATTGTATAAAAATGTGAAAACATCGACTCTTAATAAACATTCGTAAAAATAAACAAATAATAATATGTTAAATCAAATGTCAGTTTGAAGTAAAGTGTGATGGTTTAATCTAATTTGTTTAAAGAAATTACCACGTCAATGTAAAGTAACTTGTCGAAACACATGGTGTGTATACTTTACACAGTTTCACGTTGTTGGACATATTATTCAAGATGCATTTGACGTGATCCTGACCAATATATAACGTAATTCAAGGTTAATGTAAGTAAAAAGGTAACTTTTTTAACTTTTACATAAAAAATTACTGGGATGGGATCCAGAATTCCCGGAAACTTTTTTCATAAAAATGGAGTGACGCTTTTTTGTTACAACTTTAATCGGACACTTTCTTAGAGTCAAGACATTTCATTTTTAATAACTGGAGTATTTCTTTTTCTTTCTTCTTAAGTTGTATTTTTATTTTTATTATGGTAATGTGATACTAGAATTGTACTAGTCTAGCCCAATCCACCTATCGAAAAGCCCAATAGATGTTTTATTCGTTCGAAGTTTAATAGCAACCCATTAAAAAGAAATAAAATAAAATATTTAGAATACTTATAACCGTGATCAGAGTTGAGCAGAGAACTTGACACAATCTCAATTTTGTGAGATGATCATTCGAGCCATTCGAGCCATTAATCGTCCACATCTTTTTGTTAATTCGGGGACTAGCTGGAAATTTCTCCTTTTGGTTATAATGACTCAAACTGGGAACCTTGAAAAGACAAGTTTCTACCACAGGGTTAGTCTCTGCAAATGATATGAGAGAAAAACTATTTCAAAAGTTACGCTACAACAACGACTAGGATTACCTGGGAATATTTCGACTATACTTGTAAGTGGTTCGTCGGTGAATTAACAATTGAATCAGGCAAAATGAACGAAAAGTTAACCAACTTTGGTCTGCTTTCCGTTTGAAGTGATGACCTTTTTTTGCCCCATAATACGAGCAAAGTTTCAAAGTGTACACAACAATATAAGGAACTTTATAATTTACTAGCATCAAACCCGCGCATAATAACAGGTGAACATTTTGCGTATTGTTATTGAAAAACAAATTTTATATTATTCGATTTCTTATATTCGGTTCACGTCGGAGATTTAATTCAGTAGCGTATGATTACTAATTGATATGGATGACTATAAAATTGAAGAAAATTTAGTTGTATTGATTTTCAATTTTGTAACGTATTTCATTTTCACAACGTATTATTATTACTATTACAATTACAATTAATTAATATATATAATTTACTTTATTTAAATTGAACTTTTATATATCCGTTTGAGGTTAATTTCATAAATATCATTTTGTTGACATTTCCTTTATAAGTATCTTGATGATAGTAAGTTGATGTTTCCTTTTTAGTGAGAATAATTATTGAGATTATTTGAATGCTGAAGTAATTATCACGGGCAATTTAGTCATTCTTATAGTTGAATCCATTTCAAGACAAGTAGCAAAATGCTTTATATGTAATAGAGATAAATTCTGGGTAACCAACTATAGCGTCTTCTAGCTTAGCATTAACATTTTTCACTGTGCTCTATTTTGGTCGTGTTAATTTTTCTCAAATCAACCAAGAACGCAGAACTCCATGAATAATAACTCAATAAAACCAAACCGGATAAATACCCAAAAACAAGACAAACCTCACACAGACTCAAAACCCTCTATGATTCAACACCAAGAGGTGGAGATCATACACAATCGCTCAAGAACTAGACCTAAACGTGAGAACCCTAAAATCTGACTAAAAAAGACGATACATATTGAGAGAGTAATTTTTAATCGATACACACACACTCCTCTTCTGATTTATTTACCTCTACAATATATAAAACAAAAATAAAATAGAAAAGTTACATAAAAGCCCCTGAAGTTACATATCTTCAAATACGCTCCCTGCACTTTAACACTTTATTCAAGAACCTTTTATTGAACTCACTAAACAACCCTTGAACTTACCAGAAAATGACAAAATGACACTAAACAAGAAATAACTAGACTAAGTAGTCTAGATTATACAATTTAACAACTAGTCACATTACAAAAGTTAAGATTGATATAAAATACTTTATATTTTTAACAGCATTTTGTTTATGCAATGCAGTGGCAACAAAAGTTTTTACTTGCAGTAGGTTCGTTTAACGACATATGTCGTACTTTAGTAAAAATTAAAACAATAACGTTATACCAATTTGTACATTATTTTATATACGTTGTATTTCAAATGATTCTGGCGGTGATAATTCTCGATAAAACTTGAAATTCTACACAAAAATAAATGGGGAAGAGTTGTATTCTCAAGTCTCAATCCGCCAACTGGTTTAATTTATCTGATAGGGTTTGAATTAAAGTCTGGTTGACCGGCCAACCAGCTCAATGCAGGTTGTATCCAGGTTGGTTACTTTTAACTCGTTAACTCGTTTATCAAATTATTTCGGGTTTAGATTGTGAATTTTTGACCCGCAAATCTAACTCGGCCCACATCACAATCTCTAATTATAATAATTGAAAGTTAAATGAAATTAAGATACAAATATCTAATATAGCTATAAAATGCTTGCAGTTATGCATTTGACGTTGTAAAACTAATATTGTAATTCTACTTTTTAAATCAAATGGTCAAATCCTTTATATAGCAGCCAGGGGTGTTCATCGGTTCGGTTTTCGGTTTCATTGGTTTAATCGGTTCGGTGTTTTCGGTTTAAAATTTTTTAAGACGCTAACCAAAGACCGAACCGAACCATTTAAAAATGTGAAATAACCGAATCGAAGACCGTTATCCAATTCGGTTCGGTTTTCGGTTTAAACCGAAAAAAACCGAAGTACATTATAAGATAAAGAATTACTATAACTTCCTCATCACAATATTATCACCACATTAAATAAAATAAAAAAGTAAATGTATGCGCCTACAAACTCCATAAATAAATCCAAACCGAAACAAAGTTCAGTGGCTAATAACAATTCTAAGCAAACTAGCTTAGGAATTATAACTTCCTAAGGTAAAGTTTGTTTGAGTCCGGTTGTTTGTTTACATAGTTGAAAAAAATGTAGATGAAATTTTTTATATGTAACAGATTATTATTATCTCTAAATAATATAAAAATATATATTATTATATTTTAATCAGTTTCTTCGGTTTAACCGAATCAACAATGATCAAACCAATCATCGAACCGAAGACCAATTATCATATTCGGTTTAGGTTAAAATTCGAACCGAAGACCGTTTTAAAAATCAATTTGGTTTTAAACAGTTTACGGTTCGGTTCGATTTTCAGATTAAACTGTTTACAACCAAATATTGATCACCCTAATAGCAGTGATATATTAACTTTTATAATTTATTGGATTCACTTTAAATGTTTAAGTGTTAAATAACATACTTAAAAGTATAATAAATAAATTTTATGTATCTCTTCTTTAATAGTTTAAAAATTTGGTAACAAATTCTTTATATATTAGTATAAAAGATGTAAAAGATTGAAATTAGTTATAATTTGTAAATAATATATGATTTTTCATCGGTACTTATATTAAAATTAGGGTAAATTACAAAAAATATCTTCATGATTGTTCACATTCTCAAAAACCGTCCCTTAACTTCAATAATAACATCAACTATCCTCGTGGTTAACAATTTTTTACAAATAACAATCCTCTACCCCTTGAACGACTGAAATTTCTTTTTCATTCGGTTTTTTGATTTTTAATTCCCTTTTGTTCGTTTTAATTAATTTCTTTTAATCTTTAAATTTTCTTTTATTTCTTTTTTTCTAATTAAACGCATAAAAAGACTACCCACCCCTGCACCTAGGTTACTCACCACCAGATTCAATTGCAAACCCCATTTTATAATTTCCCAAATCTTTCCAAACACACAACTAATCACATATTTTGATCAAATCAAACACACTTCGACACATCATAATCGAGTTCCAAATCAAAGATTGCACACACAAAAGAAGCAGCGGTGGTTTCCTGTTTTTCGGCCGCCGGTTACAATCTTTGTCGGTAGCCGATTTTTCAGATTCCGACAACCGTTCGGTTGTTTGCTTATCTAATAACTTATGGGTTTTTAGAAGAAAAATGAAAGAGGGAGTGATGGTCTAGAGGAAGTTCAGATATATGATTTACCATCGGCCGGAGATGGCGGTTTTGATAAGAGCAAAAGGCAATTTTCAGATCTAGCACAAAGTCAATCATCTGTGGAACGAGCGGCGGTGGTGGTTTGTCTCGAACAATTCATTCAAATCTTGTTTCTTTTGTGGATGTGTGAAGAAGGAACAATGGAAGATGGTGGATGTTGGTGGAAAATGGTGTGTCTATGTTGATAATGATGTTTATGGTGGTTGACTGGTTGTTAGTGGCAAGGGTGTGTGGCGAAGAAGATGATGTTTTCAAAATTGGGGTTTTTCGGAAGAAGATGGTAGTTGTTGGTGGAAATAAGTGGGTGGGGGGTTTATTATTTTGTTTTATTTTTTAATCTAACAAGTGAAAAAGAAATAAAAAAATGAATTGAAAATTAAAAAAACTGAATGTAAAGGGCATTTCAGTCATTTTACGTGGTAGAGGGATGTTATTTATAAAAGTTTGCTAATCACTAGGATGACTACTCTTGTTATTGAAGTTAAGGGTTGGTTTTTTAAAAGGTGAACATGAGGATATTTTTTGTAATCTACCCATAAACAATCTTAACTTACATTTAAATATCCATCAATGTGTTATACTTATAAGTTACGAAAAAAACAAATATTTATGGGGTAATTATATTTGTAATTGAAAATAATTATAAGATATTAGCTTGTATAATAATTGCATTCAATTTAAATGTTTAAAAGTTAAAGAAATAGTTAAAAGGATATAATAGTAATTTACTATTTCTCTTTTTAAAACTATACATTAAACTTTTTATTATATAGTATAGATAGAGATACAGAAGTATAGATAGGTGATGCTAATAAGACCGCTGTCAAGGGCCGTCGGTGAAAAACCAACGGGACCGATGCCGTTGGCACGGAACCGTCGGATGCCGGGCGTCGATTTTTGTGTCTGAAAATCGATAGGAACGGACGAATTGAAGTGGGACCCACGGCTCATTTTTCTGTTTTTTTGTCATCTGTTATTACTTTTCAAAAAAATAATAAAAAAAAATTAAAAACTAACGGTTGCAACGGTTACTTTTTTTCTATTTTTTTATATTTATTTTTTTTTAAAAAACTCACAAAACTTATCTTTTTACACTATAAATAAATCCCTTTTCCACACATCTTTTTTCACTACAAATTATTTACTTTCTTTTATACACAAATTTACATCTTACATACACAAAAATATCATTTAAAAAACAACATAAAAAATGCCAAGAAATCAAAAGAAAAATACACCACCACCAACATCACAAGAAATTGATATGTGGAACCACCTTATGAATAATCTTATACCGAATGTTCAACCGAATCCACCTTTTTCACCAACGGGTTCGTCTTCCGCTCAATTGAGCAACTCTTCACCTAGTTAACCACTCGGGTTTGCATCATACTCACAACACCTACCATACCAAACCCCCTAGACTTTATTATCCACTCCCCTAAACCCCCTCGACTTTTGGAAACCAATCATTTTATCAACACCAACTTGCACCCTCGACTTTCTCTCCATTTCCACCAACCCCAATTAACTATCCACAATTCGGAACATTAATACACATCCCGAAGACCAACCCGAACCCGAACACTAACCCGAACCCGAACTCGAAGATAAGAAAGGAAAAAGGGTACAAGTGAAATGGTCGGACGAGGAGGCGGTTATATTTTCCGGACGATGGGTCCACGTATCCGAACAAAGTCGCTGTTGGCAAAGAGTAGTAAACGACTACAATAAGGTGGCACCCGAAAAACGTACGGTCAGTCAAATACAAGGAAAGTGGAATAAAATCCGCAAAGACGTTAAAACTTTAATCGCAATCTACAACCACGCAACCGACCCGAGGCCAAGCGGGGCAAATGAAAAAGACATTGTTGACACATATTATAAACTATTTAAGTCCCAACAAAAACACAAATTCATATATGAGAAATGTTGGGATGTGCTAAAAGTTTATCCGAAATTCTATTCGGACGAGGGGATCATGGCCAACCGGCGTACACACCAACCCCAAATCGACCCCATCAATCTTGGTGATTACACCCTTCATCCGATCCTCTTGCCACTAACATGGAAATGTTGTTCCAAGACGATCGGATTCGTCGTCCGTCCGGTCGTGGGATTTCAAAAAAAAGTCAAAAGAGTTAGAGTTTGAGTGATGCGGCTACTTCTTCAAGAAGTTTGAAGGAAAAAGAACGTTTGGCTAATATCAAATATGCGGAAGCACAACAAAAATCAAATGTCTACTATCGAATCAAATTCGGAAAATAGACCATGCTCAAAACGTGAAAAATGCTTTATAAAAAAATACCGAAGGGTCTTAAAAAAAAAGGAGAAAAAAAGGAGAAAAAAAAATCTCCAAGAGATTTGTGTTACCATGGTTAGTAAGTATCAGTCGGATTACTAAATGGTTTTTGGTCAGACTTCGGGTTCGGTTCTGGTTCAAGACATTGATTCGGATTCGGACAATGAGGAATACGAGGACGAAGACGAAGCCGAAGATTTGAACGATTCGGAATAGACGACTAGTTGTATTTTAATTTTCAATAAATCTATTTTTTTTTATAGTTATTGTAATGTTTTATTTTTAATTAATGTAATGTTTTTTATTTAATTTTGTGGTTTAAATAATTAAAGTAAATAATGTGTGGGGTCCAGAGGTTTGAAGGAAAAAGAACGTTTGACTAATATCAAATCCGCGGAAGCACAACAAAAAACAATGTCTACTATCGAATCAAATTCGAAAAAAAGACCATTCTCAAAACGTGAAAAATGCTTTATAAAAAAATA